>CM061066.1:158904156-160332880 GCA_030762895.1 Sophora flavescens | reverse complement strand
GAACAATGGATACAAGAATGGGGTGTGGTGACTCAATGGGCCTGGTCGAGAGACATGCCTGATCACTGGCTTCGATTGGTCCTAAGGAGGATTAGACAATCAGTCCCAAACCTTCCTGGTTCTTAATTATCGGATAGATCCCCCGAGTTCAAACAACTAGTGCAATTTGCCACAGTGCTCACTTTCTTTGATGGAAAGCATTCGTCCCAAAGGAGAAATCAAGGCACTGTAACCACTTATAAGGTCATGGAGCTTCCCAAGTATTCGGTGAATGTCGATCGTAACTTAAAAATCCTCGGAAAATGACAATAGTAGCTTGACACAAAGTCAATTAGCTGGTTTTTCTGGAGGGAAGAGGTAGAATTGAGGGGAAAGCTATGTTCGTGAGAGCTCTGGGTTGCTTTAAAGCAAAGGAAAGTTCATATGAAGCAAAAGTCGAGAGTGCAATGGCTTAAGGAAGGAGATACAAACTCTTCTTTTTCTACCGTGCTAGTCCGCAATCCGTAGGGAGACGGATCAACTAGTGGCCATAAAGAGGAACAATGTGGATCGAGGTGTGAAACCAAATTACTAACACAAAAAAAAGATGTCCAGAGACCGAAGAACCTTGGTCGTTATCCTCCGTTTTTAGTGACCGACATAGCATCAACCAATCGGGTAGAGAAACCCTGTCGCTATCGCTTAGCGACTCGAACTTATACTTGGCGGCAAAATTACGATCGGAACCCTACTACTAAAAATATATTTTGTCGATGAGTTGGTTACATGAAGAGATAACCTAATTTTGGCAACCGATATTTGGTCGCTGTCGGGGTCGCTATTTTTTATTTATCAGATACCACCATTGATTTTTTTATTTATGATATAAACAAGTACATCAATATTATTTTTATCGGATAAATGTAGTACATAAACAATAATGTACTAACGATCCAAAACACCACAAATTAATATAGAAGCCAAGAAAACACAGACAATTAACGATACTAATAATGTTTATAAAAAAGTTTAATAACTAATGATCAAAACATGAAACACCACAGTCAACAATGTACTAATGATATTCCAGATAGACATAGATAAATTATCGACATGTCAAAACATCAAAACATCAAAATTTCTTCAGTTCATCAATCATCCAATGGGATGAACATATAGAAGCCGAGAACCCCAAGGTACTTAAACTTGCCAATGCACCAATGGACAACAAAAATACAACTTCTGATACCCTTTGTGTCCGCTGAAAATACGGGCGATCGACATGATTACTATCATCCCATTGAACATATTTTCCGGATTTGTCTTCAACAGTCACATCGGGTTTTCCTTTTCCCAACGATGATAGAATGATCACGTAACTGAAATTAACCCCGCAAAAACACTGAACAATTTAGCATTGATTAGTTTATGCCTGGATCATCTTCACTTTTTCTTCTAAGTATTCTTCACTTGATGAGATACTGCACCATCCAAACAGATGGTGTTCAAACATTTTGTTCTGATCCATTTTCTAATAAAACGATAAGGAAAACAGACAAACCACAATTAGGAAAACAACAACAACCAATGGTATAAAACAATATGAGGATTTGAAGTCAAGCACAATGGCACAAGTTCACACAAAGATGGAAGATCCACAAAGGCAACTAGCATGTTGGATAAACAAAGAAACGCAAGAAAGCTAATAATTCAATCTATCCACACACACATGCTTACATAATAGGTATATAATGGTTTTCTGAGGTGCTTACGTGGTTTTGAAGGATGGTCATAAGAGGCTTTCGCCTCAAGTGCCCTGATAACCTATTAAGCGAGAAGATTCACATCGTTTAATCGTTCATCTAAAAGTATTTCATGCAAGTGCAATCACTAACTTATTAAGGGTGAAGTATCCGTGACATCGCTGAATCGTTCATCAACAAGTATTTCCAATCGAAGTACCTTTGATAACCTAATAAGGAAGAAGTATCTAGACATCGCTAAATCGTTCATCAAAAGGATCCACATAATGTGTTGTATATAATTAGTTTATTTAATTTAATGTTCGGAGTTGTTTTTACATATTAGCATATATATATTTTCAGGAAAGCATATGCTTACGTGGTTTTGAAGGATGGTCATAGAGAGGACTTTACTATCTAAGTTCCTTGATAACCCATTACGTGCTTTCATACTACTGTGCTGCGAGATGCTTTCTAATGTGAATGAAGATAACAAACTTGTGCATAATGTTTGATTGTTTGTTAGTGAATCACAAATTTGTCTAGATATAGAGAAGAATATTATCAAACGCCTATAACTAGTTTAGAATACTTAAGTTTGCTAGCACTTTAATCCTAGTTAAATTAGTAAATGAATAATGATCTTATTAAAGAAACATTATACTGCCAAGATCAAACTAATTTTACTACGACTATACTTTTAAGCAAACAACAACATAGATAAACTTTCATGTAGATTTAATGTCCACCATAGGATTTATACTAAATGAAGATATCAACCAAATAAATCATGGTATATATATACTGCCAATGAAATAACAAAACAAAGTTAATGAATTTAATCATCTTTGCAATTACCATATTCACATTAACTATCTCATAAAACCATAAAATAGTCATTAACACAATATTCATCTCAATCAATTGTTTTCAAATCAACAGTTTATCCCCAATGACTAACAAAATAATCGGAGAAAAATCGATCTTGAACAAATCACAAAAATCAATAAACCACATTAATCACAGACACATGGAAACACACATACGTCTCAAAGAAGAAGTAAACCTCATTCACTATGAACCCTAAATTCACAAGCTCAAAATTCACCCCCAGACCTAATATAAAATCACCCATTCGAATAGAACCCACAAATTTCCCTCTCAAATTTCCCATTCGAAGTAATGCAAGAAATACTTTCTTTTTTTGGAATTAAAAATGAAACAACAAAGAGTACAAGGGTGAAAAGGTACCAGAACAAGTTGGTTGCGCGTAGAATAGTGGACCGCGAACAAAGGCGTGGTGGTGCACGGTGGTGCGGGAACGACGCGTGGGTGTGTTGGAGGATGACGGTCGTGACACGGCGGAGGTGGTGCGAGACGGTCGGACCAAAAACAGATAGGGAGAGAGACGTGTGAGAGAGAGGACACAAAGAGGGACACGATAGAGGGAGAGAGGACGCGAGAGAGGGAGACTTACCCGGTGTGATGGTGGCGGTGGCGGGAGCGCGGTGGCTGAGACGAGCGATGACCGGAGGTGGGGTGGACGCAGAGAGGGTATTAGGGAGAAGAGAGAGTGTTAACTCGAAATAGGGAGAAAATGTGGCTCGATTGAGTTTTTAGGGATTTTATTTTTAGCGACCGAGTTACTCGATCGCTATTTTTGTCGCAGAATGACTCTATAATTAAATTCATTTACCGTGTTTTTTATATCGGTCGCTAATAAAGTCAAATGTTATCGTTGAGCTAAATTCGGTCGCAGAGTGGTCAAAACATTTGAGTTTCAAATTTATGTGTGTTGCGACCGATTTAGTTGCAACCTAGAATTTCGGTCGCTAAATTGGTCGCGAAATATAAAAAAAATAACTTAAACATGAATCTTGAAAATTGGTAGCTATTTCGGTCACCAATGGCGACAGATGATTTTGGTTCTATTCAGGCTTTTTTTTTTTTGTATTGGAATCAGGATGTTAGTCATTTCTCTACTATGTTCTCAGAAGCTTCTTTAGAGATACCTAAGTTAGATGGGGTCAATTTTCAAAGGCTTGATATAGCTTCTAGGGATCAGCTAGTGCCTAGGTTTTCTTTGGAGGAGGTGGAAGATATTGTGATGAGTTTTGATGGTAATAAATGCCCGGGCCCGGATGGGTACAACTTCAATTTTATACAAACTTTTTGGTATTTAATCAAGGATGAAGTTTGGGGGATGGTAAATGATTTCTTTGAATGTGGTAAACTTCCTGCCAGCTTTTCTTCCTACTTTGTGGCTCTGATATCAAAGATTAAAAATCCTCATGAGTTGAGTGAGTTTAGACCGATTTCTCTGCTCGGATGTCGATATAAAATAATTTAAAAACTTCTGGCAGGAAGGTTAAAATGTGCCTTACAGTCGATCATCTCAAGTAATCAATCTACCTTCCTTACAAACAGAAATATCCTAGATGGGGCGGTGGTTATCGATAAAGTGGTCGATTTTGCAAAAAGGGAGAAAAAATGAATTATTTTAAAAGTTGATATTGAAAGGGCGTATGATTTAGTTAATTGGGAGTTCTTAGATTATATGATGGGAAGATTTGGTTTTTGTGATAAATGGAAACACAGTGGATCAAGGGGTGTGTTTTTCTCGGGAGTGCTCGAGTTTAATAAATGACAGCCCCACTGGAAGAAATAAATATCCAAAGGGGTCTCGAAACAAGGAGACCCACTGGCTCATTTTCTGTTTCTTCTGGTAGCGGAAGAACTTACTGGTTTGATGAATAGAGCAGTATCTTCAGGGAAGTTCTCAGGTTGTAGAATTGGTAATGAGGGTCCACAAATATCTTTACTTCAATATGCAGATGATACTATTGTGGTGGGTGAAGCAAGCTGGGAGAATTTGTGGGTTATGAAGTCAGATTTTAGATGCTTTGAATTGGTCTCGGGTTTGAAAGTTAATTTTAACAAGACAAGACTAATAGGAATCAATGTTGATGAGGATTTTATTTCCTCGGGTGTATATTTTATGAATTGTAAAATTGGGGGGCTTCTTTTTAAGTATCTTGGTCTTTCGATTGGAGCAAACCCGAGGATCCCGTCTCACTTGGCAACCGATCATTGGTTCCTTGGAGAGGCATTTGGCAGTCTGGAAAGGTAGGCACTTATCGCTCGGTGGGAGGATAACATTAATTAATTTTGTCCTGAATAGTCTGCCAATTTATTACTTGTCCTTCATGAGATTTTTGAGGAAGGTTCTTACAAAGATTCAAAGGAATTTTCTAGGGGGTGTTCAGATAGGAAGAAATACCTTGGGTGAGTTGGGTTGTGGTGTGTAAACCACGTGAAGAGGGTGGGCTGCGAATTAAAATCTGGAATGGTCTAATCTGGCACTTATAGCTAAGTGGAGATGGAGGTTACTTAAAGAAGATAAAGGAATATGGAGACAGGTTTTGGAGACTAGATATGGAGTAACAGTGGAAGGGTCCGGGGGTTTAGATGTTTTTGAAGGCTTAAAAATTGGTTTTCATTGGTGGAAGGACATTTGTAGGCTAGGGAGGCTAAATTCTTGTCCAGACTGGTTTCAGGTGGGTCTGAAAAGGAAACTTGGGAGGGGTAACAAGATTCGGTTATGGGAAGATGTGTGGTCTGGCCCAAATAGCTTTAAGACCCTTTTCCCAAGAATTTACAATATAACTTTCGATAATGATAAGTAGATAGAGAAGGTGGGGTCTTGGCTTGAGAGGAGGTGGATGTGGTCTCTCTCTTGGAGAAGAAATCATTTTGATTGAGAAGTGGGGGATACTTCAGAATTTATCGATACTATTCTTCCGGCTGCTCCCCAAAATGATGAGGAGGATAAATGGGAGTGAACCCTTGATATGTCAGGGATTTATTCTTCAAAGTCAGCTTACAAGTAGCTTCATGATTCTTGTCCTAGCCTAGATGTGAGGGAGGGAGGTGGAAAATCTAATTTTTAAACAGTTTTGGAAGACTAAAGCTCCCCCAAAGTCCTAGCTTTCTGCAAAGCGGATTTAGAATCAGGGGATCATCTGTTTTTAAACTGTTCACTGTCTAACTTGGTTTGGACGGAAAATCCATTGCTGGTTAAGTGTATAAACAACTTTACCATGATCGTTGAAGAGCTTTATTGGCAACATAAGGGGATCATTTAAGGGAAAAGCATGTAGGAATAGAGGTCTAGTAGTTTGGCATGCAATTGTGTGGACCTTATGATTAGAATGCTATCATATTTTTTGATATCTCTATTGATTTTATAAGGATCGTGGATCTGATAAAGTGTAGGTCTTGGGCTTGGCTGGTGGTGGATAATGAGTGGGAATACTCTTTTGATGCATAGTGCATGAACCCAATGGGATATTTACAGTAATTCAAGGAATGACATAGGCCAATAGGTCTTTTCAGCTAGAGGTTTTCGTGTTTATATCTTGGTTTTTGTTTCCTAACATTTTTTTTTACAGGTTTTGGTCTTTGGATTTGCTATATATTTGGGAGATATTGTCAAGGTTCTTTGAGTGAAACACAAATAATTGTAAGGGAGTGCCTTCTTGTGAGAGTGGGTTGCTGGCGTAATTCTCTGGAGATTACAAATATGAGTGAACCATATGAGGGAATTCAGGAGAGGTTTTTTGAAACTGACATCATTATAGAATGTGTTAGCTTTCCTTTTTGCAGGCTGGCACATGTGCAATGATGTTCACAGGATGCTCAACAGGATGGCTGGGGTTTGAGTGCGAGCTAAATACGTGGGTGAGGGGTTTTGTTTCCTTTTTGGGGTGAGAAAACATATGGTGCGGAGCGAATTACTTCAAATGGGTTGCGTGTGTTTTGTGTCAGTGTCTGGTTTCAATTCCAAGTTTGGTGGAGTTCTGGTTTATCAGTGGTGCCTGGTGGTTTGGTGGGTCTGTTAGGAGGATTTTCAAGTTATTCTACTCTGACCTTCATTTTTAACATGGTCTGAGTTGAGGGGCAGCATGTTAAGTTAGAAGGCTTTTATTTTTTGATATCTATGTTGGGATCTCTTTTTGGTGGATTGGTTTCTGCATTCTCTGTGGTTTTTTCTCTGGATGTGACATTTTTTCATCTACCTTGGCTGCTAGTTTTACCCGGTTTACTATCTATGATACTCTTCCACCTTCATTTGGCCGTTTGGTTTTCATCTCTCCCCTGGCTGCTCTGGTTTTTGTTGGTTCTCTCTTGTCGATGGTTTATTTTGGGATTGGCATTGTCATTCCATTGGGACTGGTACCAATTTTTTATCAGATTGGCATCTTAGTTGGGGTACAAACTTCTTTTTGGAAATTATACTTCTTGGTCACTTGATAACATTTGGTGAAAGTTACAGATTTCTTGGCTCTCCTTTGGTTTGGGTATTGGGTATTTCGATGGGTGCTTCTAGACTACTATGGATTCTACTTTTTTTGGTTTTTGTTCATTTTGGTTTGTTGATTTGTTTATGAATTGGTTAGTTCTTGGTTTGGTACATCAACTTTTGTAAATGTAATACTATCCTTTCCTTAGGATAGTCTTTTATTTACATTAGGTGGTGTTGTTATAATCCTTTTTGTACTTGGGTTGGAGGACCCCTAGTTCTCCTCTTAATGTAAAAAGTTCTCTTATCAAAAAAAAATCAACAAAACAAATATATATATATAGAAATTATTACTTCTATTGAAATCAATTCCACCGGAGTGGTGGAAACTAGAAACGCTTATGGCGTCTATCTTAAAGGTTAGCTTTTTGGCTTGGCTGGCTGGCTCAAAGTGCTGGAAGGATCGAAGTGGGAAGGGTGTGTGAGTGAAACACCTCAGTCAGGGGCTCTTGGATCACTTTTGTTTGAGAAGGTGGTAAACACTGGTGAGATTGAGAGGCCATAATTGTTTGAGAGGTTTAGGCTGGGTGACAATTAGCATCTGTGTGTTAAGTTACCTTGGTATTCTATTCATTGCTTTTGGAATTTCATTATTAGGTGCTTGGGATCTTCAGTTCATTGATTTGCTCTGCACTTTTTGGTTGTTGATCTAGACAAGTCACCACTAGTCTTTTGCAAAATGCTTATAAACTCTGTCTTTGTTTGTTTCAACCGAATAGAAACAATAAGAGATGTATTACAAATGTCTTAAGCTAAGGTCCTATGCTAGTGAATTGAGAATGAATGTGTCTCCCTTCCTATCATTAGAAATCTCCTTATATAACCTTTTTGGTGAGCTTTTAGAAGATATATAGAGGTCCAATTTGGCTTAACCTACAAAAAATTTGGCTTTATCCAATTTTGGGAGTAACACTGTTTTTCTGGTTGATGAGGCAATTGCCCTCACAAGGGTTGCAAGTGGTAGTAGTTTCGGCAGGGTTATGCAAGGGGTTGAGGCTATATATTGAATGTTCTTCTTGGTTCACTGTTTAAGTTTTCTGGTGCTATTAGAGGTTTTTTTTTGTGTACTGAGAGGTGCTTTGATTTTTAAATTTAAGATCTTGTGCTTTTTTTGGTGCTCAGTCAGTTGGTTCTTTGCTAGGTGACAGTTCATCATCAAAAAAAATTGAGCTTATCCTTTGTTTGTACTGGTTCTTACAAGCACGACAATCTTTTTGGATCTTCAAGCATCAATTTTCGCGTATTGGTGGCCAGTACAAGTACAACCTTCTTCCTAGTTAGACAACTAGTTCTCTTGCACTTCTTGGGTATTGGGCATCAGTGGCGGATACGGAGGGTGAGGGGGCAATCTAATTGCACTTTTGGCCCTTCTATGATTGGTCATGTGCGATTTTGGTTCCTAAAGTTTTTTTTTTTTTTGTATATTTGGTGGTCTTATTTTTTTAATGTTGCAAATTCGCTTAATCGTCCAAATGTTTGTCAATTTTTCAATGATTATAAAAAATGAATCAATGCTATAAACACATAGAACCTCTGGTTGAACTTTTGTGGTAAAGGACCCTGTCATGGAATCGAAAAAAGGTTCTGGAAAGGAGGAAAAACCAGTAAATAGCATAGATGAACCATTGAATTGGAGAGGCGGGGGAGGGAAAACATCAACCAGAGATTTTGTGCGCTTAGAGGAGTGGTCTTCTATGTTGATCATTGAAAAAACTGACAGAGATTGAATGGAAGGACTGAATGAGCAACAATGAAATAATAATAGGAAGACCAAATGTGCACACAAAAATCTATAAGAACCAAAATCACACATGGTCTATATATATATATATATATATGTTCAATAGTAAGGGGACCAAAAGTGCAATTAAAGTGCAATATACATATGAAGATAAAGATATAAGCATGAAAATCATGAAATTTTAATATATCTAATCAATTAAAATATATACCTCATAATTGTCCTCCATGTGATTTCATATTTTGAAATCATTGTCTAAGAAAGAAACGAAGAGACAATAAAAGTGGCGGGTGCATGTGCACATCCTCACCATAGTGTGGGTCCGCCCCTGTAGGGCATGTCTACTATGATAGTTTTTGGTGCTACTGTTATTCAATGTTGAGTGGGGGTAAAATAAGATTTTCAACCTTGTAATTACGGTCTTACTCCAGATTGAACATCTACCTTGGGCGGTTACGTGTATCATGCATATTTTGTTCTCCCTTTGTACATGGGTTTTAGCTAGTATTCTTGATACTCATTTCAATATACTTTTGCTTATCTAAAAAAAATTAAAGAATTATACCAAACCCATAATTAATTTATTGGATGTTAAATTTAAAACAAACAACTTCAGAATCCCAAAATCACTTCCACCGAATGTAAACATGATTTTGATCCATTCAAAATCTAAACCAAATAAGCACTTCAGAATTTTGATTCTTTCCTTTTTTTGTCTATGTTTTCTTATAATAAAAAAAACACAAGCATATTTGAATTGAATGGGCTCCATAAATAAAAACATATATTTTTGTCTCTTTTTCTTTGAGATAAAAAAAAATTAATGTTTAACGCGAGGGTGTCTCTTGGCCTGCCACAAACATCATATTGACATTTTTTTTCTCTTGTAACTCTTGTGCGTCAAAAAAGTTATATATATATATATATATATATAAACTCTTATGCGTCAAAACACATGTACCATTACACTAATCGAACTTTCTTATTTCATATCATTAAATATATAATATTTATTATGTTTTTTTTATAAGCAAAAGTAAGGAGAGTACAAGGGGGTACTCTAACCCGTATACACAAGAGAATAATTAATAACTGATGAATTAGAGATATAATCAGCTCCCATGTAACCTGTCTCTAGTTATCTTTTGTTATTAGTTAGCTATTTTAGTTTCATCCTATCTCTAATCAATCATAACTAATGTTTGTTAGAGTTTGTTACTTCTGTTATTTTCTTAGCTTAGACTCAAAGCTATTTGGCTAAGTGTGTATAAATAACACACCATGTACTTTCAATATTTAATCAATAAGAATTAGCTTATGCATTATACAGCAATACTGAGTGTGACTTTTACATGGTATTAGCAGCTATAATCTTGGCAACGTGATACTGATCAAGAATGTCAGTAAAATAAGATCAAGGTTCACCCTCTTCTTCAAGCAGTGATGAAGCCACCAAGACTCACACAAAGAGTCAAAAGGATGCAAAGGACAAATAAACTCATGTTGACATCATGTCCCCCTTTTACCTTCACGCCTTTGATCATCCAGGGCAAGTTTTTGTTAGCGACCTGCTACATGATTGTAACTATGGGGAGTGGGTTGTGGACATGAGCAATGTTTTGTTTGCCAAGAATAAAATAGGTTTTGTCGATGGATCAATACCTATACCTAACACCGATTCCCCCAATTTGGCACATTGGATGTGTTGCAACGCTATGGTAAAGGGGTGGCTCAAAAGTGCAATAGACAAAGAGGTTCGAAGGAGTGTTCAGTATACAAACATGGCAAGGGAGATTTGGGCAGAACTTGAATAACGATTCGCAAAAGAAATCACCCTAAAGATCTATGAGCTCTGGTGTGCGATTGCTCTATGTAAACAAGAAAATCTGTCAGTGTTGGCATACAATACCAAGTTGAAAGTGTTGTGGGATGAGCTTCAATCGATTGCTCCTTGGCCCAAGTGATCGTGTGATAGATGCAAGTGTGATGTACAAAGGCGCCTTTCAATAATTAGGGAAAGGGAGCAACTCTACGACTTCCTTATGGGTCTTGATGAGGTTTTCAATACAGTGAAATCTCAGATGCTTAGCATGACGCCCAATCTCACTCTTGGCCATGATTACCATATGGTAGCTGAGGATGAACAATAGAGGCTCATCTCAGCCACTCATAAACCCTTGACTAAAGCCACTACTTTCCAAACATAAAATGCCAGATACATGGGAGATGATCGCAAAGGTAACAATAAAGAGAGACCTAAATGCGATCATTACTAGAAAATAAGGCATACTCGAGAAGAGTGTTGGGATATAATGGGGTATTCTCAATATTGAAAGAAACCACCGAGAGAAGAAAGGCACTTGGAATGTAAGAAAGACTGGAACCAAGGCAGCTTAGGTCATCTCGGAGAGCCCAATTCCAGGGTTAATGATGGCGTGGATGCAACAAGTGTATCGGATTCGTTGCCAAGTAATAAAAAGATCGATCCCACAGAGACCGTGATCTCAAATAACAACTAATTATTAAACCAATTGAACTGGACTATATAAAAAAAGATTTTGAAAAGATTTGATTTTTGTAATAAGAAATAACTTATAAAATCATATGTTTAAGAACACAATCAATTAAAATAGGAAAGTAAATCAATTAGGGGTTTTTCAAATCTAAAGAGATTCCTAGGAATTGGGTTACCAACAATATTGTTCATGTTACCAAATTGACTACCCCTTGTTAATTATCAAAATTTCTTTGAAGGCGAATTTATCCTCAATAAGTTAATGCTCCCTCTAGGGTTACAAAAACCGTGCCCAATTAAACCAACCCCTACTCTCGTGGTAATTGAATTTAGATTGAACCTTTTAAGCTTTGTGACAATTCGTGAACCCTCGAAGGACCGCTTCTAATTCTCGTGATTTAAGTCCTAATTTTGATTCCTATAGATCCAATACCTAAGTTCACCGCCAGGTTCCTCCTTAGAGTATCTACGACATGCAAATAAGTGCGCACCAGATTCACAAGTAATTCATGCGATAGAAACCAAATCAAAAGCGAAATCGAAATTAACAAAGGGAAAACATCAATTCATAAAATAAAACAGATCTTGGGCATAGCCCCAATCCCTAGAAATAAAACTACTACTCAAGCTTTGCCATGTTAAGAGCAAGCTTGATTAACAAAAACATGAAAGAAAACCTAAGAGAGGAGAAGAAGAAGAAGAAGAGAAATCCTAATTTTGCCTAAGGTAGCAGCCCCCAAAAGTCTCTAAGAGTCCTCTATTTTCGAGCCTAAGTGCTCTATTTATAGACTAGGGTAACTTGAATCCCAAGCAATCATAATTTCATATCAAATCAGTTTCTAAAGATCCAAATATCACGCGTCACGGCCGTGACGGATTCTGCCTTGGAGGTTGCTTCACTGGTTGGTTTGTCACGGCCGTGACCACCATCCCAGCCAAGCCGTGATCAATTCTGCCTGTGAGGGTATGGTTCAGTTGGCATGTCACGGCCGTGATGGACATCACGGCCAGGCCGTGACCAATTCTGACTTTACCCTTCTTTCTTTTTAGCTCTACTTGATCATGGCCGTGATGACCCATGATGGGTTCTGTTTGGCTTATTTTCCTTACTTTTTAAGCTCTGTCTTCATGTAAGCTCCATCATGGTTGATCCCGAGCATTTAATCCTTAATTCCTGCACAACGACACCACAAAACCGCCTTACCCGTTCCAAGGTAAAAATTAACAAATATCAAATTAAATATGCCTAAGCTATATGAAAATGCATGCAAAATGACAATGAAATATGAGGTGAAATCACACTCATCAAACTACCCTAAGCTTAAGATTTTGCTTGTCCTCAAGCAATAACTAAGGCCAGACAAGATAAACGGTCAGAGCATGGACAGTGAACCAAGAATCCGAGTAACTAATCCAAGTGACGGGCATATTCAAATAAGTAACCAAGAGACAATCAATTTCAAGTCCAATTAGAATCTTAGGTTTTCTAGTTTCATGTCTCTCACTAATTCGGGCACTCTTCTCACCTCACTCAAATGTTTAAGGGTATATGACAGTTCGCTCAATTTCCTCAAGGAAGGTACCCTATCATAAGCTTGACTATTAACCAAATCTCTACTTTATTAATGAAAACACATAAGAATCAAGAGGTCTTTTATTTTGGTTGTAATGGGGCCATGGGATTAATTGTTAGGTGGGGAAATCAAGAAAAGGAAAATTCAAGAAGGCTAAACAAAATATCAAACAATGCAAAGCATGACAACCTTCTAAAATACATTTTTGGGCTTTAGTTCACTTTTCCACCTTTCTTTCTTTCTTCCTTTTTATTTTTATTATTTATTTTTTATTTTGTTTCTCACTTTATTTTTCTCATCCCCTTCTCCATTTTTTTTGTTTTATTTATTTTTTTCAATTTGGAGAATGGGAGATTTCCAACTTAAGAGAAATATTTTTCTAACTTTCTCATCCCACAATTTATTTTTTTAAACTACCTTTTTACCCTTTTTGCAATACTTTAAAAGGTGTCATACCAAGCATCATTCATCAAAATAATTAAAGGTACCAAGAAAAGTATTTTATTCTTTTAGGCTCAAAACTGGGCAACTAAGAAGTAGCATTTGATCAATCAAAGCTCAGAAGGCCAGAAAAATACCTAGTGCCTCAATCATTTTCAAAACCGTTTTAAAAAATTTTTAAGTTTCAAAACGGTTTCAAGTCAAGTTCTAGAGAACACAATCCAAGAGGAATAAAACACTCGATCACAAAGAATGGGGTAGATTTAACGAGTACCCCTTTTTGGCTCAAAAAAAATCTCACATTTAGTAGTTTAAAATCAATGAGAAACACAAATCTAAGGAACCACATGCTAATTATCAACTATCAAAAGATCGTCTCAAGCATTTTTATTTTTAGCCTCTCACAAGAATACAAAAATTGGGTTCAAAAATTCATTGTCTCAATTTATTTGGCACCAAGTTCTCACAATTGGTTGCAAACTCTAAGCAAAGGGCAATCTAATCATGTGATCATGCAAAACTATGCCTATATGAATGCAACATGAAAAATCCAAAAATGCAAAAAATTGCAAAAATACCCCTACCCCAAGTTTAAAAACTTACATTGTCCCCAATGTAAATAATCAAGTCGGATAGAGGAGAAAAATGGAACGACTCACCGAGGTGGTAGAGGGTGTTGGCTCACATGCCAGTCAAAGAGCTGCTGGAAGACGTGTCACGGCCGTGATGCTCATCACGGCTAGGCCGTGATACATTCCGATCTTCAGGGTTCTTCTCATCACGCCCGTGATGGATATTACGGCTGGGCCGTGATCCTTTCTGATCTTCTTTGGTTAGCTAATAACGGCCGTGACCACCATCACCGTGATCAATTCTGACTTTATTTTTCCTTGCCTTTTTGACCTTACTGCTTTCATAACCTGAAAATACTTGGCAAAACCATCAATTACTGATCTTTCTTCTCTAATCTTCTCAAATTATTCAAAAACAAAATTCAAAAACAAATGGAAAAGGGAAATGAAACTTGGGTTGCCTCCCAAGAAGCACTTATTTACGGTCTTAAGCTTGACCATACTTCTTTCAATCAACCGGGGTCGGCTGGGCGTGGAGGTGAAAGAACACCTCTCTTCTATGGAAGTCCTTCAAAGAGCCGATTTTGTTCATATGGCCAATTGTGCTTTCGCTTTGCTCTCTTCACTCTGAGTTTCATGGCCTTACTCCCTCCCGGCGGAAGTTCTAACTCCACATGATGGGCAACTCCCATTTCATCATTATTTGGTGAATCATTCGTCATGCAAGGTTTGGGAGTTGCCTCCATATTAGGCTCTTCCTTCACCTCTGGAGGCATTATCTCAATCTTGCACACATGACTCTCAAAAGGACGGTTGTTATATGAGTTAGTCAAATCAAAATCCACCCTACCTTCCTCTACATTCAGAGAGAGTTTGCCATTTTTTACATCTATTATCGCTCCAGCTGTGGCCAAGAATGGCCTTCCTAGAATGATAGGGAATTTAGAATTCTCGTTCATATCCAACACCATGAAATCGGTAGGAATGAAAAATTCCCCTACCTTTATAGGAACATTCTCTAGTATACCTAGAGGTGTTTTAGTTGAGCCATCCGCAAATTGTAAAGAGAACTTGGATGGACTCAATTCCTTGGTTCCTAACCTTTCAAGGATGGTATGCGGCATCAAACTCGCACTCGCCCCTAAGTCACATAAGGCTTGGTCTATTTTCACCTCTCTAATTGAGTAAGCAATAGAGAAACTTCCTGGATCTTTTAGTTTATGAGGCATATTAGTTTTTATTATGTCATCATGCTCCTCAATTAAGCTCTTAGCTTCTATTTCTACTTGCTTTTTCTTGGCCAACCTTTGTGGGAAAGGTATTGGGGGTTGGTAAGGTGGTGGAGGGACATACTTTGGCTCTATCTCTTTATCTTCGTTCATGTCCTCCTCACATTCCACCTACTTCTCATCTACCCCAAGCTTACCATCCCTTAAGTATATAGCATTACAGTTCTCATTGGGATTAACTTCGAGTTGTCCTGGAAACGTACCCTTAGTTCTGGTATATGTGCTAGCTTGTTGGGCAATCTGAGTTTCTAACATCTTATTATGGATGGCTAAGTTATCTACCTTAGATTCTAACTCTTTTATTGCCTCATTGACTGCCTTACCTTGTTGCCTAAACTCTTCATTTTGTTTTGTTTGAGTTTCAACAAAATTTTCCAAGAGAGACTCAAGTCTAGACTTGTGTACCTGAGGATACCCTGATGCTGGTTTCCTATTACCTTGGCCTTCCTGGAATTCGTGGTTCATCGTGTTGTTGTAGTTCCCATAGGAGAGATAAGGGCTATTCTTCCTTCCTTGGTTGTAAGGATTTGAGGGAGCATAATTTGTCAACTTCGGGTTCGTGTCATAGAAGTTGTGACAAGAGTTCACTTGTTCCCCCGAAGCACCAGATCCAGGAGCAATACCATGTGGGCACTCCATTATGTCATGTCCCTGCATTCCACAAATCTCACAAACAATATTAGTAGCACCTATTGAACTCACATTAGCCTTTTCAAGCTGCTCAAAGCGTTTATTCAATGAGTCAAATTTAGACATAATTAGATCAGTGCTATTCATTTCAAACTTACCCCCCGAAATCTTTTTCTGGTTATTACCTCTTTCCGAACCCCATTGGCGGTAGTTGGTTGCTACGTTTTCAATGATATTGAATGCTTCAATCAGAGGTCTATTCATAAAGGCTCCACCAGCTGCGGAGTCAAGTGACACATTCAAAGAGTAATCCAATCCGTTGTAGAAGGTATGCACTAACAACCATCTCTCGAGTCCATGATGCAGGCAAGACTCTAGAAATCCCTTGTAGCGGTCTCAAGCTTCGGATAAGCATTCTCCGTCCTTTTGGAAGAAGCCGGTGATTTGGGTTCGTAGGTAAGCCGTCTTGGATGGAGAGAAGAATTTCTCCAAGAATACCCTCTCCAGTTGGTCCCAAGTTGACAACGTATTAGCGGGCACTTGCTTCAACCAAGCCTTTGCCTTTCCAGTCAAAGAGGAGGGGAATAACCTCAAGCGTATAATAACAATCGGGGCACCATGAATTCTAATTGCATCAGTGAACTCCAAGAATGTCTCCACATGATTAGTCGGGTCCTCTGAGGGTAATCCTCCGAATTGATGTTGCCTAATCATGCTAATTAGCATAGGCGGTATAGTGTAGTTCTCCGCCTCGATTTCTGGCCTAGCAATCCCAGTTCGCAAACCCCTAGCATTTGGGGCTGCATAGTCCTTCAGTGGTTTTGTATCCGGCAGATTCGCCATGAGTGGAATGTGAATCAACCTCTCCCTCTCTTTGTAGTCTCCTATGTCTATGAAAGGTCCTTTCGTTTTCGGGGTCAACCTCAATAAGGCTTCCAAGACTTAGGGATCTTTGCATAAAAGAGAAAAACACCTATAAGAGAGAGATAGATACTAAAAAAAAAAGAAAAAGAGATAAATAAAAAAGAGAGAATTTAATATATATAAATAAATAATAATAATAAAAAGGTCCAAAGAAATCAATTTAAAAATTAAATTGAGATTCAAGAAAGCACAGTCCCCGACAACGGTGCCAAAAACTTGATGGCGTGGATGCGGCAAGTGTACTGGATTCGTCGCCAAGTAATAAAAAGATCGATCCCACAAAGACCGTGATCTCAAATAACAACTAATTATTAAACCAATTACACTGGAATATATAAAAAAAGATTTTGAAAATATTTGATTTTTGTAATAAGAAATAACTTAGAAAATCAGATGTTTAAGAACGCAATCAATTAAAATAGGAAAGTAAATCAATTAGGGGTTTTTCAAATCTAAAGAGATTCCTAGGAATTGGGTTACCAACAAGATTGTTCATGTTACCAAATTGACAACCCCTTGTTAATTATCAAAATTGTTTTGAAGGCGAATTTTTCCTCAATAAGTTAATGCTCCCTCTCGGGTTACAAAAATCGTGCCCAATTAAACCAACCCCTACTCTCGTGGTAATTGAATTTAGATTGAACCCTTTAAGCTTTGTGACAAGTCGTGAACCCTCGAAGGACCACTTCTAACTCTCGTGATTTAAGTCCAAAGTTTGATTCCTATAGATCTAATACCTAAGTTCACCACTAGGTTCCTCCTTAGAGTATCTACGACATGCAAATAAGTGCGCACCAGATTCACAAGTAATTCATGCGATAGAAATCAAATCGAAAGCGAAATCGAAATTAACAAAGGGAAAACATCAATTCATAACATAAAACAGATCCTGGGCATAGCCCCAATCCCTAGAAATAAAACTACTACTCAAGCATTACCATGTTAAGAGCAAGCTTGATTAACAAAAAAATGAAAGAAAACCTAAGAGAGGAGAAGAAGAATAAGAAGAGAAATCCTAATTTTGCCTAAGGTAGCAGCCCTCAAAAGTCTCTAAGAGTCCTCTATTTTCGAGCCTAAGTGCTCTATTTATAGACTAGGGTAACTTGAATCCCAAGCAATCACAATTTCAGATCAAATCAGTTTCTAAAGATCCATATATCACGCGTCACGGCCGTGATGGCCATCACGGCCAGGCCGTGACGGATTCTGCCTTGGAGGTTGCTTCACTGGTTGGTCTGTCACGGCCGTGACCACCATCACGGCCAAGCCGTAATCAGTTCTGCCTGTGAGGGTCTGGTTCAGTTGGCATGTCACTGCCATGATGGACATCACGGCCAGGCCATGACCAGTTCTGACTTTATCCTTCTTTCTTTTTAGCTCTACTCGATCAAGGCCGTGATGGTCATCACGTCCAGGCCGTGATGGGCTCTGTTTGGCTTATTTTCCTTACTTTTCAAGCTCTGTCTTCATGCAAGCTCCATCATGGTTGATCCCGATCATTTAATCCTTAATTCCTGCACAACAACACCACAAAACCGCCTTACCCATTCCAAGGTAAAAATTAACAAATATCAAATTAAATATGCCTAAGCTATATGAAAATGCATGCAAAATGACAATGAAATATGAGGTGAAATCACACTCATCAGTTTACTCTACAACAATACGATCGTTTGGATATGCCCGTTACTTGGATTTGTTACTCGGGGTCTTGGTTCACTGTCCATGCTCAAATTTTTTATCTTGTCTGGCCTTGGTTATTGCTTTAGGACTAGCAAAATCTTAAGCTTGAGGTAGTTGGATGTGTATGATTTCACCTCATATTTCTTTAAAATTTTGCATTCATTTACATGTAGTTTAAGCATTTTTATTTTGATATTTGTTAGTTTTCCCCTTTGGAACGGGTAAGGTGGTTTGTGGTGTTTGTGTGCAGGAATTCATGATTGAATTGCTCCAGGCCAGTTAACTTGGAGTTTGCATGAAGACGGAGCATGAAAAACAAGAAAAATGAGCCAAACAGAGACCATCACAGCCTGGGGGTGACAAGTATCACAGCCATGATCGCGTATGGCTGAAGAAAAAGAAGAGCGCAAAAGCTAGAATTGGTCACGGCCGTGACAGGTCAACCAGTGCCAAGCTCTCCAAGTCAGAACTTGTCATGGCCTGGCCGTGACAGGCATCACGACCGTGATATGCAAAATCTGGAAAAAAGATTTGATGATTTGATCTGATTTTGTAATAGTTCAAATCCAAGTTAATCTACACTATAAATAAGGCAATTAGCCTCGAAGATAGGCATCTTTGGGCTGCTACCAATTGGCAAAAATTTGGATTTCTCTTCTTCTCAATTTCTTCACTTCTCTTAGGATTTTTATGCTTTTGTTATTCAAGATTGCTATGAACATAGCAATGCGTGAGTAGTCGTTTTATTTCTTGGAATTGGGGCTATGCCCAAGACTTGTTTTATGTTATGTATTGATGTTTTCCCTTTGTTAATTCCAATTTGCTTTTGATTTAATTCCTATTGTTATAATTACTTCTGAATTTGGTGCGCACTTATTTGCATGCCTTAGATATTCTAGGGATGAACTGAGAAGTGAACCTTGGTATTGGATCTATAGGGATTGAACTTAGTACTTAAATCACAAGAGTTAGAAGCGGTCCTTCGAGGGTTCATTGAATTGTCACAAACCTCAATGGGTCAACTTTAAATACAATTACCACGGGAGTAGGGGTGGTTTAATTGGGCACGGTTCTTGTATCTCGAGAGGGAACATTAACTATATTAGGATAAATTCACCTTCAAAGCATCTTGATAATTAACATAGGGGTGGTCAATTTAGTAGCATAAGCAATCTTATTAGTAACCCGGTTCTTGGAAATTCCTCTTTTAATTTGAAAACCCCCAAATTGATTTACTTTCCTAATTTTTTTGATTATAATTTTAATACTTGATTTGTTAGTTAATTATAATTTCAAAAACCAAATCTTTCCTTGTTTAGTTTAATTGATTTAATAATTAATTATTGTTTAAGATCACGGTCTCTGTGGGTTCCATCTTTTTATTATTTGACGACGAAGTCGTACACTTGTGGATTCACACTATCGGTGAACAATGCCTTCCTTCATGGAGATCTCATAGAAGACATATACATGAAGAGGGCTTTGCTAAGAAAGGAAATCATAGGGTGTGCAAATTGAGGAAATCACTATATGGTCTAAAGCAGGCATCAAGAAGCTGGTATCAGAAATTTACTCAAGCCTCAAAGAAGTTTGGATTCATGCAGTCCAAGGCAAATCATTCCCTCTTCATTTACAACGCAAAGGGAGTTTTTCTAATAACTCTTATATATGTAGATGATGTTATTCTTGTTGGAAATGATTCTTCTTTTATGCAACAGGTGAAGAATTACCTAGATGAAGCTTTTAGCATAAAGGACCAAGGACCTCTCAAATATTTCCTAGGAATTGGAGTGGCAAGATCAGCTAGAGGAATGGTTCTTAGTCAGAGAAAATATGCAATTGACATACTAAAGGAGACTCTGAGGCAAAATTACAGGTCTAGCCACTTTCCCATGGAGCAAAATTCTAATCTTAGACCAGACAAGGATGAACCAGACATGGATTCTTCAAGATATAGAAGGCTTTTGGGAAGATTACTCTACCTAATTGTGACCAGACCCAATCTCACATATGCAGTATACACTCTCTGTCAGTTCATGAGTGCCCCAAAGCAAAGGCTGGATGCATCAGAAAGAGTACTTAGATACATTAAAACCTCTCCAAGCCAAGGTATCTTTCTACCTAGCAACAACAACCTGAAACTTGAAACCTACTGTGGTGTGGATTGGGCAGGGTATCCCTTGACTAGGAGATCATGCACAGGATATGTAATCACTCTTGGAGGAACACCTGTTTCATGGAGAACAAAAAAACAAAGTGTGGTTGCTAAGTCCTCTGCAGAAGCAGAGTATAGATCTATGGCATCAACTGTAAGTGAAACCATTTGGCTCAGGTGGCTGCTCACTGAATTGTCAGTATCACAGGAGGGTCCAACTCCATTATTTTGTGACAATAAAGCAACACTCCACATTGCTGCAAACCCGGTGTTCCATGAGAGGAACAAGTATGTGGAGATGGATTGGTACATTGTCTGAGAGAGAGTTCAATCTGAAGAGATACAACCTTTGAAAATACATACAAAAGAACAGATTGCAGATATGCTAACTAAACCACTAGGAAGAGACATACTGGAGCTGCTTGTTAGCAAGTTGACCATTCTCAACTTCCATGCGCCAACTAGAGGGGGAGCGATGAATTAGAGATATCAGCTCCCATGTAACCTGATGAATTGGAGATATAATAAGCTCCCATGTAACCTATGTCTAGTTATCTTTTGTTATTTTCTTAGCTTAGACTCAAAGCTATTTGGCTAAGTGTGTATAAATACCACACCATGTACTTTCAAAATTCAATCAATAAGAATTAGCTTATGCATTATTCAGCAATATTGAGTGTGACTTTTACAACAATATTTACAAAAGAGGAATAAGTTAATTCTTCAACCACAAGCCACTACATGATTGAAAAACTAGTTAAACCCAAGGTTTTGAAAACCGGACCGGACCGACCGGTCCGACCGGGAACTGTGACCTTGGCCGGTCCTGTTTACATGGAAAACCGTCCCTGTATTGAACCGGTGGAAAAACCGGAGAACCGGTTCAAAACCGGTAAAACCGATCATAACCGGTAGTGAACCGTCCTGAACCGGTTTCCTAAAAAAAAATTAGTATAAAAGGATGTGGGTCATCCTAGCCAAAACCCAATTCTTTTGTTTTCTAACATATGTGGGTTGGTTGTAGATTTTGGGTTGGTTTTCCCTATGAAGATCATTTTAACATATATCTTTATATTTATTTAGTTTAATTTCAAAATAAAAAAAATGTGCTTAATAATTTTAGTTGTTATGTTGTTTTTTTGTTTAATATTGTTACAAATATTATATTAAAAATTAAAATAATAATATTTAATTA
Organism: Sophora flavescens; assembly: GCA_030762895.1. Classification (NCBI taxonomy): domain Eukaryota; kingdom Viridiplantae; phylum Streptophyta; class Magnoliopsida; order Fabales; family Fabaceae; genus Sophora; species Sophora flavescens. The sequence goes on along the minus strand of CM061066.1, from coordinate 160,311,078 downwards.
TAATCGGTTCAACCACGGTTCAACCTCGGTTGGACCATTGAACCTCGAACCGCTGCCTTCACCGGTTCGATGGCCGATCCGATTTTTTAAACCTTGGTTAAACCTCACACCCAAAAGAATCATATCCCATGAAACACCAAACGGATCACCTGAACCAATATAGCACCTAATTTGTCAACATAAAAACTGGTTACAGACCCAATCAAAAAACAATCTCAAACCATGATTTCAATTGCATACATTGAAAAGTAACAAGTATTTTTCACCCGTGCATATGCACAAGTCAAGTTTTTCTTAAAACAAATTCAGTAAATATTTAACAATTCTAATGGGTGTGAAAGAAACTTGTATATCATGTGAATTGAAAAATTAGATAAAATGAAACACCCAAGACCAATGACTGTTAGGCCTGGTTCGGTTCGGTTCAGACCCGAACACAAAAAATACGAACCAATTTAATTGGTTTGGATCAGATTTTCGGGTTCATTGAATTATTGGTTCGAGTTTTATACCCCCAAAACTTTCTGGAAGAACACGGCAGCTTTGCTACATTTCCTAGCTAAAAAGATTTAGAAACAAAATATATATATATATATATATATATATATATATATAAACTTTAAAAATCAATAATAAAATAAAATAAAATAAAAATCCGATCCAATCAAAATTGGTTTGGTTCATTTCGATTTGGTTCGGGCCCGAAAATATTAATATATAAATAAAATATATATGAAAAATATATAAATATTAAACTCTTACATTATATATAAATATTAAAATATAAAATTGTAATTACTAAAAATATATATATAAAATATTAAAATATAGTAATTTGTTCAGTTCCAAAATCCTTGAACTTGATAACTGAACCAATGATCATCAGGTTCGGTTCAGTTCAGACCCGAACACAAAAAATACGAACCAATTTAATTAGTTCGGTTTGGATTTCGTTTTCATCGAATTATTAGTTCTGTTTAGCTTGGACAGAAAATATTAACATATATATATATATATATATATATATATATATATATATATATATAAAAAATTAAAATATTAAATTATATGTAAATATTAAATATTAAAATATATCTATATATTAAAATATAGTAATTGGTTCGGTTCCAAATTTTCGGGTTCATCGAATTATCGTTTCAGGTCTTATGCCTCTAAACTTTCCTGAAGAACACGGTAGCTTTGCTACCTTTCCTGGCTAAAAACATTTATAAACAAAAAAAATTATAAACTTTAAAAATTCAATAATAAAATAATATAAAATCAGAACCAATCAAAATTGGTTCGATTCGATTTGGTTTAGTTCGAAACTGAAAATATATATATATATATATATATATATATATATATATATATATATATAATGTATGAAAAAATAAAAATATTATTATAAAAAATATTAAACTATTAAATTATATATGAATATTAAAATATAATAAATAATAAATATAATATATATATATATATATATATATATATATATATATATATATATATATTAAAATTTGTTCAATTTGGTTTTGTTTCGACTCGAAAATATTAATATATATATATATATATAAATATAAAAATTATAGAAATATCAAACTATTGAATTATATATAAATATTAAAATATAATATATATTAAATATTAAAAAAAATATATATATATATATATATATATTTAAAAATTAATACTTCCGACTTTTTTTTTTTTTTTGAAACCAATACTTCTGACTTAGTTGGTATGGAAACGTGATAAAAATAATTAAGAAGCAACTCCTTTATTTCCACAAAAAGGCGACATTGATGACCATAAATAAGTGATAAAATATATGATAAGAGAGAAGAAAACAATAAATAAGTAATTGAGAGTAATTTTTACGATGTTGGACATCATTTCTATATCCAAATATCACTACTCTATAATTATAAGTTGTATAAGAGAACTTTTACAAAATAATCAATCATTTCTTTAAAATTATATATTTTTAAATATTGCACTAAATATGTATTATTTAAACTAAATATGACTCCGCACTAATGATTATTATATTTTAATTTAACTATATTAATAATAATATAATTGAAATATAATAATAAATATAAACCAAGATATTCTCCTACTTCAAAGTCTTCATCAATTCTTCTCTTAGACTTAGGTTGTAGTCACATGTACTGATGTACAAGTGATAACAAATTAACAACTGGGCATATTTTTCCTTCTATTTTTCTTTCTTTTCCTTTTTTTAATCATATCAATGGAATTTGTAGTTTTGTACACACAATGTATCTTTACATTTTAATTTAATCATATCATTGTAACTTATTTTTGAAGTTAATGTATGTTATATGTTATATCTATAAAATATTAATTAATTTTATTTTAATATTTTTATTTATTTTCGTATGGGTAAAATAATTTGTAAAAAAAATAAATCAAAACCATGCTTTAAAAAAAGGATTGTGTTAGTTATCTACTCTTAGGTTGGAGAGGAAGGGTCGGATAAGAATAATCGCTTATCGCACCTCGGAGGGTTGTTCTTCGTTCCTGGTCCTCCTTTAGTTGGATCCTTCGAAATACAGGGTCGGTCCATCACCAAATACAGGACCTGCTCATCACCAATTGAGGTCTAAAACGAACTCTGAGGTGAGGTCTTAATTTTTCTTTTTTTAAAAAAAAAGATGCATAGGTCGATTGATACTAAAGACCGACACTATTTTCTTTCCTGTAAATATATATATTCGATACCTAAAAGCAAGGGTTTTGGTTGCTTGGCCTTTGGGCCCACCTTGCCGGAATAACAGTAATCCTTAATCTCTAATGGGATACATTTCTTAAAACAAAGGAGTAGCTAGAAAAGGAAACGGATTCGTTATGCCTGTGCCCGTCTGAACATTTGAATTGCGTATCATTAATCTGAAACATGTTTTCTTTCCTTAATTAAAACAACAGTAAAAAACTGCAAGAGTGAAAAACATTGTCAGATTTGAAGTACTCAACCAGGGTCCCCCTCGTGAATATAGCATATTGTAGATAAGGCAGAAACATCAATCCTTGCAAGTTGCAATGATCTAGAAGATTATAATTGAAGTCAACCAAGGCCGCCTCGTGAATAAAACTGTACAACCACATCGGTATTTTGATAATATATATTCGCGAACCTGAAGAGCAAGGAACAAGTGCGAATGTTGTATTATTCATGTCATGTATTAAGGTTTCGTCTATGGTGGTGAGTGGTACATCATTTATTTCATAAATTTTGGATCAATCAAAATGTCACATAGGTTGGTCAAATTTTCAAACTATCTTGATATATTTATATTATAGTCAAACTTTATAAGGATAGTATAATATAGTATAATATTTGTATTTTCGATATTTACAAATTTTATCTATATTAAAATATTATTATTTTGATAAATAAAAAAATTGATTATTTGTTTCCCCTTTCTCTCTGATGAACCCATTCTCCCAATTCATCATCATAGTTCTTCAACAGATACAATGAAATCAAAATCAGCCAAAATCAACCATCTTTTATTGAGGCTCTCACTAGTGCAATAAGTGCTTTTTACGTCAGTTAAAATTGATTTTTTACGTCAGAATACTGACTGACGTAAATACAGCTGACGTTAAAAGTTAAACTTTTAACGTCAGTTGAGAACTGACGTTAAATATAACACTATTAACGTCGGTTCTTTAACACAACTGACGTTAATTTTGTCAAAATTAACGTCAGTTCTTTAAAAAAACTGACGTTAATTTTGTTAAAACTAACGTCGATTGTTATCAAGAACTGACGTTAATAGTGTACTGTATATTTTATAAAATACTATTAACGTCAGTTGTATGATAAAACTGACGTTAATAGTATTTTTTTTTTAAATTCAGTTTTAAAATATCACTCCCCTTAGCCATCCCTGCATTCAGTAAATATCCTAGTAACACAAAATACCACACACATTATAGAATTGCAAAGGAAAAATGGAATAATGATCCATATATATGTATTCAGAAACAATATATATTTATTAACATAGGTTATAACTCAAAATAAATACATAAATATAAAAAAAAATAAATGTATACTAAGTTTAAACTACCTACATCAATATCCCTTCGTGATGATCATCACGAGTGGCATGTACATCGTCTACCTGTGTCTCCTCGATTATAGTAGGCATGTTTGTTGAAAAAGAAGGAGTCTCAGGAATATCAAGATTTGAATCTTCATTTTCATCACTGCCATTATACATGCTTTTTCCTTGGAGAACCACGGACAACCTTTTGTTAGAAGGATCAGTGATGTAGAACACTTGTTTTGCTTGGGAAGCCATTATGAAAGGCTCATTTATATGACCTAACTTGTTGAGGTCTACCAATGTGAACCCCAATTCGTCGGTTTGTACACCACCGTTACTATCAACCCACTTACATTTAAATACCGGCACCGTAAGCTTAGTGTAATCGAGCACCCAAATATCTTCAATATATCCAAAGTAAGGTCTCGATGTTGTAACGGGTTTTGTGTCCTTTGCACTAGAGAAGTGCATTGCTTCGGCCACGATCATAACCCCACTATTTTGCATGGTACTCTTGTTATCTTGTTCCTTTGTATAAAAGGAAAAGTTATTTATGTCGTATCCGCTCCAACATATGACGTTGAAGTTAGGCCCACGTGCTAGCCATTTTACGTCATCAGAAGCAGTACTACCATCCTTAAGCATTTCTTCCTTGAACCATGGTAAGAAAGTCTTGTTATGCTTGTTCAACAACCACCTTTCGCTCATTCGAGGGTTTTCTTGATTGACTTTTCTTTTATGTTCAAATAAGAAAGGCTGAACACATTCGATGTTGTTCAATACATACAAATGTGCTTGAAGCACTTCCTCCCGATCCTTCCTATTAATTCTTAAGCCATGTGTACCCTTACCTTGACATCTGATCTCATCATGCCGAGGCTTAGGAACCCCTATAGGATCCGTGTTATGAAGGTAGTCCGAACAAAACTCAATAGCTTCTTCTGCAACATTCCTTTGAACAATAGATGCTTCCGGACAATGAGGATTCTTCACGTACCCTTTCAAGATCTTCATGTAGCGCTCAACTGGGTACATCCATCTTAGAAAAACCGGCCCACATAATCTAATCTCCCTCACCAAATGAACAATTAAGTGAACCATTATGTCGAAAAAGGAAGGAGGAAAATACATCTCCAATTGGCACAAGATTGTAGCAGCCTCAACTTCCAAGTCATCCAACATACGGGGGTCAACGACTTTGCTACATATAGAATTGAAGAATGAGCACAACCGAGTAATGGCATGTCTCACATTTTTTGTAGCAATACCATGAATAGCAACGGGCAGAAGTTGTTGCATCAAGATGTGACAATCATGAGACTTCAAGCCAACCAATTTAAGATCACTAGAGACAAGCCTCTTCATATTTGAAGAGTAACCATGTGGAACTTTGATGCCACCGAAGACACTTGAAACTTTGTCTCTCTTTTTTTTGACAAAGTATGACATCTTTGGCGGCAAATAAGTCCGCTTACCATCCTCAACAACCGGAGCTAACTGCTCTCGTATACCCATAGCAACGACGGCGCCGAGACGAGCATTCACACCATCCTTTGTCTTGCCCTGAATGTTGAGAAGCGTCCCGATCACACTATCACACACATTTTTCTCCATATGCATCACATCAATGCGATTGTCGACATCAAGCTTGTGCCAGTATGGAAGATCAAAGAATATCGACCTCTTCTTCCATATGTTTTTCTCAGCAGCTTTACCTTTCTTTTTGGACTTGCCGAACATAACATCGATGTCCTTTACCCTCTGATAAACCTGCTCTCCAATTAAGGCCGCCGACGCTTCTTCTGTCTCTTGGCATCCATTAAAAGCTTTTTTCATCTTACGATATGGGTGATCACGTCTAAGAAATCTCCGATGCCCGAGGTAAACCGTCTTCTTTCCATGATGCAACTGAGTGTAGCATGTGCCTTCTTCACATATAGGGCATGCTTTATGCCCCTTGACACTGTACCCGGACAAGTTACCGTATGCTGGAAAGTCGTTGATGGTTCAAAATAACATGGCACGAAGCTTGAAAGTCTCATGAGAATACCCATCAACTACATCAACACTTTCCACCCACAGCGCTTTCAAGTCTTCAATCAAGGGACCTAGATAAACATCTAAGTCATTTCCCGGTTGCTTTGGGCCCGAAATCATCATAGACAACATCATGTATTTGCGCTTCATGCACAACCAAGGGGGCATGTTGTAAATTACCAACAGAACAGGCCATGAACTATGAATACTACTCATGTTACCATAAGGATTCATTCCATCCGTAGCAAGTCCAAGCCTTAGGTTTCTTGGCTCATCGGCGAAATCCGAAAACATAGTATCGATATTCTTCCATTGAATAGAATCAGCAGGATGACGAACCTTTCCATCACGTTTCCTCTCATCATTATGCCATCTAAGATTCTTCGCATCTTTCGCATTGGCAAACAATCGCTTGAACCTTGGAATTATTGGAAGATACCACAACACCTTTCGGAGGAGGACCCTTTTTTCTCACATCATCAAGATCATCATCATCATCACCACCCTTCACTTTGTATCGTGATAACCCACATTTGGGGCAATCGTGATTGTCTTCATGAACACCGGTGTACAATATGCAATCATTGAGGCATGCGTGTATCTTCTTATACTCCATACCCATAGGACACAATACCTTCTTGGCCTCATAGTTACGGTCAGGCAATGTGTTGTCCTCCGGAAGCAAGTCTTTCAACACTTCAAGCAATTCCGTGAAGCTTTTATCGGTCCAACCATTTCTCGCCTTCACACAGACCAATTTTAGCACCGCCGACAACCGTGTATGAGTAGTACACCCTGGATATAAAGGCTTATCCGCATCACCGCACAACCTATCATACACATGAGCTCAATGAAAAGATTCTTGTCCAATATCACGGATCATGTCCTCTACTCGATCATCCTCCATATCTACGTCAACGTCCTCACGTTGGGAGACACTCTACCGTCTTGCTCAACAACACATCACCATGCCATATCCATCTTGTATAACTCAAGCAAATCCCTTCACAAATCAAATGAGTACGTATATCCTTCACCGTACATTTCCTCGTATTCAAACACTTGACACAAGGACAACAGAACATTCCATTGAGCAAATTCTATAAATTCTCCCACCCCCTTCAAATACTCAGCACTAGTACGCTTACAAACCATCCAACTACGATCCATTACTAGATAGGTCCTGTAGATATACAAAACATATATCCAATATAAGGACAATACGGGAGATTGAAAACTATAGTTTTTGAAGATTGCCAAGCACTGGTCACGGCCTGGCAGTGATGTCCATCACGGTCGTAACGTGCCAACTGAACCAGACCTTGCCATCACAGGCAGAACTGATCACGGCCTAGCCGTGATGAGCATCACGACCGTGACAGATCAACCAGCAGAGCAACATGCACTCAAAACCAAAAATAGAGACGTACATTCCAAACAACTCAAACTCACGGTTTCAAGTTTCAACTCATCGACACTACAGGTTTCAACATACACTCAAAACCAAAAATACAAAAATGTGCCCTAAATACTCACCGAGAAATAGGTGCTCGCGTGGTGGTTGGGAGGAATCGCTCAGTGGTGGCCAACGTTCGATGGTGGTTTGCGAGAGCAGAGGGACAAGGAGAGTTAGTGCGCGGGAAGGGGAAAGAGAGATGTCAAGTTATTGCAAAGAATGAATGGAAAGACAGAGTTAGAGTTAATAGTGTACCTCACGATGGTGGCGAAGAAGCCCTCGCGGTGGTTGCGGTGGAGATGAGCTCGTGATGAGGGTTCTGTGCTGGGTGAGAGCGAGAGTGAGGGTTGAGAGTGATCTAGGGTTGAGCGTGATGAAAATAGAAAAGAGACGTACGTACAGAGCGAAGTTCAGAAGGCGCGCGGGTGTAAACGTTATAATCAAAAAGCAAAAAATAAAACAACATTTAACGTCAGTTTTATTAAACAACTGACGTTAAAAGTAATTGTTTAACGTCAGTTGTATTAAACAACTGACGTTAAATATTAATATTTTTTTAAAAAATACTTTTAACCTCAGTTGTTGAATTCAACTGACGTTAAAAGTGTTGTGTAAAAATCATTTTCTATATAAAGTACCATTATTCTGTATCAGTCTGTAATACTGCCTCTTCTTTTCCTCTATATTTCTATTCCTTCACAAAATGGCTCTGAGACCTGTGTTAAGAGTGACAACAGGGCATATAGGGACATAGGATTATTTACGTCAGCTATTTATTTAACTGAAGTAAAAAATCACACTTTTAACGTCAATTGTATAAACAACTGACGTTAAAAATAAATATTTTTTATTTTAAAATACTTTTAACGTTAGTTTTATTCAACAACTGACGTTAAAAGTGTATAAGTTTCTGCAAAATTAAAGCATTCATTTCTTTGACTACTCTGATACTAAATTACCCATTACTGCTGTGCTACTTACCCATGCACATTGTAACCTATAATCCTCTTTATGAGCACTAAGTTTATACCTAGCTAGACTTAAATGTCTATTTCTTCTTATTCCTTCGGGCGTTTTCTTTTCTGCACGTTTATAATATATGATTGCCAACTCCCAATGCGCCTTGGAACCTAATGCTCTTAATGATCAATTTAATTTTTTAGCAACTTACGACGCCTAGTAACTTCATCCCCTACTCCTATAAATAGCTTCCTTCCTTCCTTTAATTTTTCTGCTTCACAATATGGCTCTGCCATGGAGATTAACTTCATCACTCTTTCTTCCTATACCTAGACTTAAAGGTCTCTGTCTTAATGGTCAAACAACTTCTGAGTTTGAGTAAATCACATTACATGGGTGATAAGGGTGTGTAAATCGCATTATGTGAATTGCACACACCATCATCCTTACGGAGAATCGCGACTACTGACTCCAAAACCTCGACTTTGGAACCAAGTGGTTGTTCCAAGAATATTGCTGAAACAGATCGAGTAGTGCACCCTTCACTCTCCTTTGGCTCCAAATTGACTGTGGATTCAGACGGAGCATCAAGGACTTCAAGTAAGGGAGGAGATGCATTCAATATCGGAGTTTCTGAGGACAGGACTGAGAAGAAAATGATGTTGAAGCAGAAACTTTTTTATATTTTAGTGCTATCTTGCGGAAATTTTTTATCTTTTAATCATGTAATTGTAACTTATGAATCGCTTCAATGAGATACGATTTGATTATACATATATAACTTGTTTTATGTTAAGTGTTTATTTATTTTAATTTGCACAAGAATTTGTTTACTAATTCAAGCTAATTAATTAAGATTAAAAATAAACTTTTTTAAAAAAAGATTAGAAATAAACTGCACTATATATGGAGTGATGATCTGAGTTAAGAGTGACAACAGGGAGATGTCAACGAAAGAAAGATAGGAATGAGTTGATTATTTACATCAGTTATTTATTTAACTGAAGTAAAAATCACACTTCTAACGTCAGTTTTATAAACAACTGACGTTAAAAGTGTTAATAAAACACTTTTAACGTCAGTTCATTAAACAATTGACGCAAATAGTGATTTAATATTTACAAAACTGCCACCGCCTCACTTTTAACGTTAGTCCTTAAAACAACTGACGTTAACAGTGAATTAATGAAGTCTGATATTTACAAAACTGCCACCGCCCCCTTTTTAACGTCTAGTTTTTGGTTAACTGACGTAAACCTTTACCGTCTAATGTATATTTTCCACTATTGTCTATTTCATAAAAACTGGCGGATAACAAATAAGTTAGTGGATAGAGGATAAGTTAGTTGATAACACATAATGATCAGCTAGCGGATTGAATTTGAAATGTTTGGTAAAACTAGCGGTTGAACTAGCTGATAAATGTAAAATGACATAAAAGGATGTGTTTACATGTTTTTTTATATAAATTATATGAGTTTAATTGTTATACACTGTCAGTATAAAGTTTTTTACATTATCAACTAATCACTATTCAAGATATGAATGAATTTTAAGGTAGTTAAGACAGGAGTCAAAAAAATTTGCTGACAAGTCAGTTTATGATTGGATGTCTGTGTAAAATAGCTTTATACTATCAGTGTATAGTAATTAAACTCATTATATATATATATATATATATATATATATATATATATATATATATTATAATAATATCACTTTTAACACTTTAATTTATTTTAAATTAGTTATGATTTAAAAAATTAAAATACTAATCATTTTTATCATTTTTAATTTAGTTTTAATCATTTTTAATAAAAAAGATGGAATATTAAAAATAAAATTATATACTGATATGATTTTTATATAAATTTTATTTTTTAAAGATAAAAATATATTTTCTATTTTCATCTTAAATATAAATCTAAAATAATAAAATTAATTCTTATTTATATATTATGCTAAATGATTGTGTTTTATTTTATTAACTAATGATAAATGAGGAATTTAATTAAGACAGTATAAAATTAGAAGAAAAAATGATACGCTATATAAGCTTAAATACTACTTCAAGTAGCGTCTGGAAAAAACGTTACACGCTAGTGAAAAAATGATATACGATAATTTTAAAAACGATTACCAAACGGGGCTACTTTTTCATTCGCTATTGCGCGAAATTAAATTTTTTTTACCCCAAAAATATTTACAAGGAAGAATTTATTTATTGATATATTTTTATTTAATATTTTATGTTTCTTTATTTTTTATTTTAAAAAAAATTCTAAAAAACAATTGATGGTAAATCCTAAATGATGTTGAACGTGGCACGCAAGTCCATAGGGCAACCTCAAAGCTAAGGGATTAAGCATGACACTTGTCATAGAGCAACCCAAAAACATTAAATAAATTATTAATCAGTTACCTACATTTAAAAATTTAAAAAGAACACAAAAATAAAGGAAAAAATAATTTTGACTTGACGGGATGATTAATCCCACTCCTACGTATTCCCTGCTTCGGTGGGAAACTCAAAGTCACGTAGTTCTTGTAGAAAATATTTCATTTGTTGGTTGTTTTTAATATTTTATGAAAAGGTTTTTTATTTTAATTTTTTTTAGAATGGTTTTTGATATATTTCTTTTTTTTTTATCGAAAACTCCTAAATGAGATAGAACATGGCATATACATCCACAGAGTTATCCCGCATCTAAGGAATTGAGTGTGAAACCTCTCACAAAGCAAATCCCAAAATCATTTTTTTGGTAATTCCCTTTTTACATCATTTTATTTATTTGTTTAAAAAATAAATATTTCACACAAAAGAAAATCAGGTTAAATGTTATTTTCAGCCCCCACTTTTTTTTATATATAAAAAAAGATTATGTTACACTTACTTAGCTTGGGCCTTACTCACCCATAAGTCCAACAACTAACCCAAATTAACATTAAAAGAATAAGAAAAACAAATAAAATAATAAAATGAAAACAAATAAAATAAAAGAGCCTACAATACTAAGCCACCAGACAAGTGACGTTACAGTACCAACATTGGCAATGAATCAAAACCCTCTCTCGGTTATTAACTTTGTGCGTGCGAGAATAAGGAGAAGCAGTGGCGGGGCGTTTCGTCTCGGGATGATGGCGGTGGTGAGCTCGTGAACGGATCGGGCGATCTTAGGGATGGTGAGGCAAGTTCCTCCAGCGGACCGCGCGACGCGCGATCGGTGCACTGGGAAGATGGTTCGCTCGCGGATCTGGGCGGAGCGTGATGACTCGCGATGGTCTAAGGTGGACAAGGTGGCGGTGCGTGGTAGTATTGGTCTGCTGCTTGAGGAGGAAGACGAAACCAGAAAAAGGAGTCAAATAAGAGAGAGAAGAGTGGTGGTGATGGAGCTATCTAATGATGGAGGAGAGAAAGGAAATGGAGGCTAGGTTTCTTCTCTCATCTCTGTATCACTTTATATTCAGAATATTTTTAAGTTTTCTTTTCCAGTTCTCTCACTATTGTTGTTGTTCAGAAATTTTCTTTCTCCCCCCTTTATTTTGTAGCCCCTATTGTGATTTTATAATGCCAATTCGTTCTGATTTTGATCCTAAAAATCTGTCAAGATTAAAATTTCTATCTCTGATTTGAAACAGAATCAAAACTGGTGAGCCTCATCTGCAAAAATTAAGGGATTTGCCAACTGGATTCAAATTCAAAATAAGGTGGCTGCTAGGGTTTGTTGGAGGAGGATGAAATGGGTTTGAGTAATGGGTTTAACTGGTTTGGCCCAATAAAATTAAAATCTTTTAATCATTTTTATTTATTTATTTTTATTTTATTTATTTTCTTTGCATTTTTTATTTTTTTGAATTTTTTAATGAAAACTAAAAGACCTGGTCAAAATAGGATGTTCACAGTTGCCCCTCTTTACTTGTTCATTACTAGAATACATGAAGAAAGAATGATTTTTCATGTGATAGTAGTAAGGAACTAGTAAAGAAAATGAACTCGCATTTTGGTCGGGATGGGAAACAGGCTGGAGAAAATTAAGCTTCAGAGCTTGGAAGATAAAAATGACAGCGGGCCTCAGATCCCGAAAATAAAATTAGTGGTGAGCCTCAGAGCTTAAAGAATAAATTTGCAACAGGCCTCAGATCCCAAATATAAAATGAGCAATGAGCCTCAAAGCTCGAAAAATAAATTTGCAGCGGGCCTCAGATCCCAAATATAAAATTAGTAGTGAGCCTCAGAGCTCAAAAAATAAATTTACAGCGGACCTCAGATCCCAAAAATAAATTTGTAGTGAGTCTTAGAGCTCGAAAAATAAAATGCAGTGGGCCTCAGATCCCAAATATAAAATTAATAGTGAGCCTCAGAGCTCGAAAATTAATTCTGCAGCGGGCCTCAGATCCCAAAAGTAAATTTGCAGTGAGCCTCAGAGCTCGAAAAATAAATTTGCAGTGGGCCTCAGATCCCAAATATAAAATTAGCAGTGAGCCTCAGAGCTCGAAAAATAAATTTGCAGCGGGTCTCAGATCCCAAAAATAAATTTGCAGTGAGCCTCAGAGCTCGAAAAATAAATTGTAGTGGGCCAGAGATCCCAAATATAAAATTAGTAGTGAGCCCTAGAGCTCGAAAAATAAATTTGCAGCGGGCCTCAGATCCCAAAAGTAAATTTGCAGTGAGCCTCAGAGCTCGAAAAATAAATTACAGTGGGCCTCATATCCCAGAAATAAAATGATGGTAATTTGCTTTCTCTTTTCTATCTTTTTCTTATTATTATTTTCTTTTCTTTACCTTTGTTTCAATTACAATTGAACCACACGCTCCATGGAAAAACTTCGACCAATCAAACCCTTGTTTACCAACAGCTCTGAGTTAGGGTCTTGTCAGTTCCTTTCGATAGGAGGGGCTTCTTTTTCAAAGCGGTGGAGGCATGTAGAGCGATTGTTTCCTTCAAGACTAGGACTCGTGGAGACTTTCATTATTGCTTTTCTTTTCTCCTCATTGTGCACCGTCATCTCCGTTGTTGACTTTGAAATGATGGGCTTTCTTTGGTTCAAACCATTCATTGAAGTAACCATTAGAATTATCAAATCACACTATTAAACTTAAATTTACTTAAATTGAGACATGATTTCAATGCATAAACATGATTTAAGTACAATAGGGAAAAATGGATGAATAAAATCCTTGCCTTGATATGAGAATTTACATTGTACATAAGGAAATTGGAAATAAAGAGGGGAAATACAAAGGGGTGTATGGGAATTGTATGAAAAGGGATAATGGAACAGAAGAAAACTGCATCAAAATTTGCCCCAGTATTGGTTCCTTGATCCTCTTAACTGATTTCCAACAACTGTTTGACGTCGCAGATCCTGGTCTCAGCTTCCACATACATCCTTTCATTAACATTTCAATGATTTTCTTTGCCCCATTGTAGCCACTCACAAACAAAATTGCCCCAGTGTAGCAAGTCATGAGCAAAATTGCCCCAGTGTGGTGAACATTAAGATATCGCTTAAACTGTCCTTGCGGGTTTTCAGTCTAAGATTCAGTTTCTTTGTCCTAATTTTTGTTTAGGTCGCCCTTTCGGGTTTTCAACCTAATGGACTTCTCTCTCTCTCTCTCTCTTTAATGCCCTAACTTTTGCTTAGGCCGCCCTCACGGGTTTTCGACAACTGGCTTCTTTTTATTTTATTTTATTTTATTTTATTTATGCCCTAACTTTTGTTTAGGTCACCCTTCCGGGTTTTCAACCTAACGGGCTTCTTTTTTTTTATTTATGCCCTAACTTTTGCTTAGATCGCCCTTATGGATTTTTAACCTAACGGGCTCCCCCTTTTTTTTTCTTTCTTTTTTATCAGCCATAGAACTTTTTCATGGCATCAGAGTTTACGGGTCTCGTTAGCTCTCATCCGTTTTCATCTGTTAGGACCAAGGCTCCGCCTGAATATGCCTGCTTTACTATATATGGCCTTCATAATTGGGTGCCCATTTTCCTCGGACATCTTCTTGGTTGGGAAGTACTTTCTTTAACACCAAATCATCTGGTTTGAACTCTCTATGACGGACTTTCTTATTAAAGGCTTTAGCCATTCTTCTTTGATATAGTTGTTCATGACAAAGGGCCACCGGTCTTTTTTCCTCAATCATGTTTAACTGATAATATCGAGCTTTCACCCATTCTGATTCTTCCAAGTCAGCTTCCACCAGCACTCTTAATGAAGGGATTTCAACTTCTATAGGGGAAACAACTTCCATTCCATACACCAATGAGAAAGGCATTACCCCAGTACTTGATCGTATATTGGTACGATACGCGTACAAAGCGTACGGCAACATTTCATGCCAATCCTTATAATTTACGACCATTTTAGCAACAATTTTCTTGATATTCTTGTTGACCGCTTCTACCACCCCATTCATCTGAGGTCTATACGGGGCGGAATTATGGTGCTTGATTTTAAAAGTCTCTGATAACTTCTTTACATCCACCCCATTAAGATTGACAGCATTATCTGTAACGATTCTTTCTGGTATTCCATAGCGACAAATAATATCCCTTTTTAGGAACTTGGTAAACACCTTTTGAGTTATATTGGCATATGATGCTGCTTCCACCCACTTAGTGAAGTAATCTATTGCAACCAGAATGAAGCGATGTCCGTTTGAAGCCTTGGGATTGATTGGTCCAATGGCGTCTATCCTCCACATAGAAAATGGCCATGGAGACACCAGATTGTGTAGTTGGAATGGTGGAGCTTTGATCTGATCTGCATATATTTGGCATTTACGGCATTTTCAGACATACTCCAGACAATCAGCTTCAATTGTTAGCCAATAGTGACCATTTCATAGGATCTTGTGTACCATCATGTGACCATTGGAATGTGTTCCACATATCCCTTCATGAACTTCTATCATGATAGTCCGAGCTTCACGAGCATCAACACATCTTATGAGGACCCCATCATAGTTCCTCTTATATAGAATTTCACCATCTAAGTAAAAGGACATTGATAATCTACGAATCATCCTCATATTCACTTCATTTGCTCCAGCTGGGTACGTTCTACTCTTCATATATTGCTTGATGTCGTGACACCAAGGATTACCATCGAGCTCTTCTTCCACATGTGCACAATATGCTGGCTTATCTTGTACCTTCACTTGAATGGGCTGGACGATGGTATAGAAACCCATCTTGGTCATAGCGGCTAATGTGGCTAAAGCATCCGCAAATTTATTCTTGTCTCGAGTCAAGTGCGAGAAAGTAATCTCATTAAACTTCGCAACTAACTGAGTCAAGTATTTCTGATACGGGATAAGCTTGGGATGTTTAGTTTGCCATTCGCCGTTGACTTGATAAATGATTAAGGCTGCATCTCCAAAGACCTTTAGCTGTTTTATTCCAAGATCAATTGCTGCTTGCAATCCACTTGCACATGCTTCATACTCAGCAATATTGTTGGTGCATTCAAATTCAAGCTTAACAGCCACCGGGTATTGCTTGCCCTCCGGAGAAACAACCATCGCTCCTATGTCGCTTCCATGCATATTAACTTCTCCATCAAAATACATCTTCCACATATCATCTTCCTTTGTTTCACCTTCTTCTAATGACAGTATCTCTCCATCAGGGAACTCAGATATAATTGGTTGTCCTCCCTCAAGAGGGTTTTCAGCTAAGTGATCAGCAATGCACTTCCCTTAAAGGATTTCCGAGTCATATACTTAATATCGAATTCTGATAATATCATTTGCCACTTTGAGACCCTTAATGATGTGTGAGGACTTTCAAAGATGTACTTCAAAGGGTCTATTCGAGAGATTAACCAAGTGGTGTAGTATAACATGTATTGCCTGAGTCTCTTGGAGGTCCATACCAATGCACACCAAGTCTTTTCAATTGCCATGTATCGGGCTTTGCAGTCATTAAACTTCTTGCTCAGATAGTAAATTGCATGTTCTTTCTTGCCAGACTCATCATGTTGCCCCAACATTGCCCCCATTGAGGTTGGTAAGATAGTGAGATACAGTATCAAAGGACGACCTTGAGTGGGCGGCACCAACACTGGTGGACTTAATAGGTATGCCTTTATTTTGTCAAAGGCTTCCTGACATTCCTCATTCCATCTCCCTGGATTGTTCTTCTTTAATAGCTTAAAAATAGGCTCACACGTGCTTGTCAAGTTATCAATGAATCGGGCAATGTAATTTAATCTCCCTAGAAAACCCCTTACTTCTCGTTCATTCTTGGGAGTTGGCATGTCTCTGATCGCCTTTGCCTTTTCCGGCTGCACCTGTATTCCTTCCCTATTGACAACAAAACCCAACAATTTCCCAGTTGAGGCTCCAAACACACATTTTGTGGGATTGAGTCTCAGATTGTACTTCCTTAATCTCTCAAATAACTTATGCAAAACTGCTACATGACTTTCCCCCTCCTTAGACTTAGCCACTATGTCATCCACATATACCTCTATTTCCTTGTGTATCATATCATGGAACAATGCTACCATAGCATGCTGGTAGGTAGCTTCGGCATTATTCAGCCCAAAAGGCATTACTTTGTAACAAAAAGTTCCCCAAGGGGTGATGAAAGTCATTTTCTCTTTGACATCAACGTCCATGAGAATCTAATTGTATCTCGAATACCCATCCGTGAAGGAGAACCTGTGGTTTCTTGCTGTGCTGTCTACGAGGACATCAATATGAGGCAATGGGAAGTCATCCTTCGGACTTGCTTTGTTCAGATCTTTGTAATCCACACACATTCTTACTTTCCCATCCTTCTTTGGTACTGGTACGACATTAGCAACCCACTCCGGGTGTCTCGACACTTCCACAAACCTAGCTTCTAACTGCTTAGTTACCTCTTCTTTGATCTTTAGTGACATATCTGGATGCATCCTCCTCAACCCTTGTTTCTTCACCGCCGTATCTGGGTACAGTAGGATTTTATGTGATGCTATCTCTGGATCCAATCCTGGCATATCTTTGTAGGACCATGCAAACACATCAAGGTACTCCTTAAATAGCGTGACCATTTCTGCATGCTCTGGATTATCCACTATTTTCAACTCCTTCTTGTCTTCCTCGGTCCCCATATTAATCACTTCTATAACTTCATCATTTGAAGTGAACCCATTTTCTGAGCGCTCCATCGACTTTGTAAATTCCTTAATGACTTATTCTTCCTCACTAATCCCAGAATCGTCTTCGTCAACAGTCGCAAGGGAATCAATAAATGAGGTTTCAAGGTTCCTTTTGTGAGACAAACCTTCGACGATGGTGAGGTTCCTGAAAGAAGATGTTTGCAACAAGAGAAATATAGGCAAGACTTAGCCTAGAATGAATGAAAAATGGTGTTTGAACAAGCATAACAAGACTTTCATGAATTGGTTTAAAGAAAAAATTGCAAAGGATGGTATTGCTTCTGATACATTAAAATGGCTAGCACAGGGGCCTAACTTTGATGTCATATTGATGCGGTGTATTTTAAAGAAATATAATTAAAGGCAAGTGCACCTCGTCGCAATCAAGTAATACGGTGGTGAGACCGGTTATCGTATCCACAGGGATTGGATGTCAATTACCAATTCGCAAATTCAACAACTATTTAGACTAATCTAAAATGTGAGGGATTAAAACAGAAAATAAAGAAAGCAAAATATTTTTGTCTTTTTGTAATTTTGTCAAACACTTGGTAGGCAAAAAGAGATATGGCTAAGATTGTTAGGGTTAGACTACACTAATCCTCCCTTAATTGCAATGAAATGGTAATCAACATAAGTCCTAATTCAATTATGCCAATCAAGCCTTTTCTAAAGTACTCAAGCCTAATGTCTTAGGTGCATTGAGCCTAAAACCCCAAATTAAACCCTAATGTCTTAGGTGGAATAACTTGAGATTTTGCATTAAGTTAAGACTTATAAGATTGCAAGCAGCCAACACCTATGTCTAGATTCTTGACCTACTTGGCATATGATTCATGAGCATACCTTAATACCAACCTTCCAGTCATCTATCAAAGCAACAAATCATTCCTATGGGTAGCTAATCCAAGGAAAGCATTAAACACAGAATCACATACTCATAACAAACTAGAAACTTGTATTAAAATACCAAATCAATTACAACAAGTTCAGAAAAGTTACATCTAACCCCAACAATGGGGATTTAACTACTCATGATAAGGAAATACAAAAAGGAAAAAGAGAAGGGATGAAGAACACTCATAGACAAGCTTCCTCCAATCTTCTCTCCATCCAAGAGCAGAGAAAACGCCCCCCTTTTTGGGTAGAAACCCTCTCCAGCCACCAGCCTCAGCCTGCCTCCAAGTGCAGCTTATTTTAAGGTTAAAAGTTCATCCCTTTTCTGTTCAGTGCAGGTTTATTTATAGGCCCGTCGCCCGTCACGGCCGTGACAGCCATCACGGCCAGGCCGTGATGGTCTCTGACTTGGGCGCCTCTTCATTCACTTATTCATCACGGCCGTGATATCCATCACGGCTAGGCCGTGATCGTTTCTGACTTTTCCAACTAGCAGGTCACGGCCGTGATAGCCATCACGGCCAGGCCGTGACAGCTTCTGACTTTTGGCTCAATCTTTCTTCAGCTGCTGCTCCCTCACGGCCGTGAGGCCGTGATACTCTCTGCTTGGCTCATAATCTTCACTTCTAATCTCTTTTTTCATCCAAGCTCCACCAAGGCTGATTTCTGGGCATTTTTCCATTAAATCCTGCAAAACAACACCAGAAACCACCTCATCCGTTCCAAAGGAAAAACTATACAAAATCAACACTAAATTGGCCTAACTATATGCAAATGCATGCAGAAATGTACATGAAAAATGAGGTAAAATCACACTCATCAAATCACCCCAAGCTTAAGACTTTGCTTGTCCTCAAGCAAAAACTAAGGCCAGAAGAGATAAACAATCAAAGCATGGATAATGAACCAAGAACCCGAGTAAAATGATCCAAGTAACAGGCAATTCAAACAATTCAGCAAGAGACAATCAATTCAAGTCCAATTAGAGGCTTAAGTTTCCTAGACTCACATTCTCACTGATTCGGGCACTCTTGCTCACTTGAAGCTCACCCCAAGCTTGTTTACTTGCTTGGCTCTCTTTCTTGCCTCACTCACTCAAGTGTTCAACTATATATAACAATTCGCTCCATTTTCCTCAAGGAATGATTCCTACCATATGCTTGACTATCAACCAAATCTCCACTCTATTTATGAAAAACACTTAAGAATCAAGAGGTCTTTTATTTGGTTGTAACGTGGCCATGGGATTAATCTTTAGGTGGGCATAACAAGAAAGGGAAATTTCAAAAGGCTAGACTAAGTATCAAACATTTCAATACAGGACACCTTCTAAAATTCCTTCTTGGGTTTTCAATACATTTTTCCACCTTTCTTTTCTTTCTTTTTCTTTTATTTTTCACTTCTCTTTTTTTTTTGTCATCCCCATCTCTATTTATTTTTTTATTTTTTTTTCTTTTTTCTTTTTATTTGGAGAAGGGGAGTTTTTCAAATCAAGATTTTTTTTTTTATTTATTCTTTTCCCAAACTTTCAACTACCTTTTTTTTTTTTTTTACCCTTTTGTGATACTTTAGAAGGTCCCTTATCAAGTATATGTATCAAAATTTTTCAGGGTACCAAGAAAAGCATTTTATTCATTTTGGATCAAAATTGGGCAACTAAGGGTAGCATTTACACATTCAAAGCTCAGAAGGCCAGAAAAATACCTATTGCCTCAATCATTTTCAAAAATGTTTTCAAAAAATTTTAAGCTTTAAAATGGTTTTAAGTCAAGTTCTAGAGGGTAACAAACCAAGAGGAATAACACTCTACACAAAGAATGGGGGCAGATTTAGTGAGTACCCCCTAATGGCTCAAAAGCTCACATTTATCAGTTCAAGAACCAGTGAGAAACACAAGTCTAAAGAAACATATGCTAATCATCAACTATCCAAGATCATCTCAAGCATATTTAATTTGTAGCCATATCACAAGAATAAACAGAATTGGGTTCAAAAATTCACTATCACAAAAAGTTGGCACTTAGCTCTCACAATTAGATGCTCAATCTAAGCAGGGGCAATCAATTCATGTGATCATGCAAGACTAAACCTATATGAATGCAACATTTACAATGCAAGCAAAAAGATTACCCCTACCCCAAGCTTAAAGATTTACATTGTCCCCAATGTAAACAATCAAGTTGGAGAGGAGAGAAAAATAAAATAAAACAAAAGAAAAATGGAACGGCTTACCGAGGCGGTAGCGGGTGTTGGCTCACATACTTTTTGGCTTTGTTTCTCCCTGCTCTTTTTCTCCTTCCTTTATTCAAAATTTGAAGACACTTAACAAAAATTATTAACAAACCTCTTGAGCTTCTCAAATTATTCAAGAGGTTGAAAATCAAAAACAAAAACTAACTAAAGAGAAGGGTTAAGAAAAGTTGGGTTGCCTCCCAATAAGCGCTTCTTTAACGTCACTAGCTTGACTTATTAAAAATCATCACCTGAATCCTCCTCCCGGATCAAATGGAAATTGGGATGGTGATTGTAACAGTAAAATAACTTTATTTTCAATTCCACCCAACCATTGGGTGGAAATTCCATTGACCTTTACAATTATAAATTCACTTCCTCTCGGGTCAAATGGAATTGTCAAGAGGAAGTGTGACAGACAAGTGGGAGGGGTTAACTTACCAATTTCCACACATGCATGCAAGCCAACATATTTATCTAGTGCAGTAAAATCAGATTGCTCAGCATGCATGGTGGAAGGAGTGCTATCTAGATGCCCTGCCTCCGCACTTGTTGTTTCCCAAGGATTTTTGGAAGGTAATTTCTCTTGTTGTGGTTCACTCACCACCACCACTTCATTTTCAATTTCATCCATTCCCAGAACCAGATTTTTCTCATGTGGCTCTATGGGAATCATACATGGTGGTGGAGGTGGTAAATATGCCCAAAAGGTTTCCCAATCCTCCTCGGAGTATACATATATAAACTCACCAGTCATAGGATCGACTCGTGATGGGATGTTATGAGATAGAGAAAACTCCTCGAAGAATTCTCCCAAATTTATATCGCCATCCCACCACAAGTTGTCCTCCAAAACATGACTGGAAGCTTCCTTATCAGGTGGACAATAAAAATTTTTCATGACTTTTGTCCACCTTACAAAACAGAATTCAAAACAAAAAATTCAAATATATACAGAAAAAATATCAAATATACACAGGCAAAAAAAAAAAATGTCTAAACTAGTTGTCTCGTTTGTTACTACTGATATTGACAAAGCCAATCCCCGGCAACGGCGCCAAAAACTTGTTGCGTGTTTTTTTTTAAGATATATGATTAAATGCAAGTGCACCTCGTCGCAATCAAGTAATACGGTGGTGAGACCGGTTATCGTATCCACAGGGATTGGATGTCAATTACCAATTCGCAAATTCAACAACTATTTAGACTAATCTAAAATGTGAGGGATTAAAACAGAAAATAAAGAAAGCAAAATATTTTTGTCTTTTTGTAATTTTGTCAAACACTTGGTAGGCAAAAAGAGATATGGCTAAGATTGTTAGGGTTAGACTACACTAATCCTCCCTTAATTGCAATGAAATGGTAATCAACACAAGTCCTAATTCAATTATGCCAATCAAGCATTTTCTAAAGTACTCAAGCCTAATGTCTTAGGTGCATTGAGCCTAAAACCCCAAATTAAACCCTAATGTCTTAGGTGGAATAACTTGAGATTTTGCATTAAGTTAAGACTTATAAGATTGCAAGCAGCCAACACCTATGTCTAGATTCTTGACCTACTTGGCATATGATTCATGAGCATACCTTAATACCAACCTTCCAGTCATCTATCAAAGCAACAAATCATTCCTATGGGTAGCTAATCCAAGGAAAGCATTAAACACAGAATCACATACTCATAACAAACTAGAAACTTGTATTAAAATACCAAATCAATTACAACAAGTTCAGAAAAGTTACATCTAACCCCAACAATGGGGATTTAACTACTCATGATAAGGAAATACAAAAAGGAAAAAGAGAAGGGATGAAGAACACTCATAGACAAGCTTCCTCCAATCTTCTCTCCATCCAAGAAGCAGAAACCCCCCCCCCTTTTTGGGTAGAAACCTCTCCGACCACCCAGCCTCATTTGCCTCCAAGTGCAGCTTATTTTAGGTTAAAAGTTCATCCCTTTTCTGTTCAGTGCAGGTTTATTTATAGGCCCGTCGCCCGTCACGGCCGTGACAGCCATCACGGCCAGGCCGTGATGGTCTCTGACTTGGGCGCCTCTTCATTCACTTATTCATCACGGCCGTGATATCCATCACGGCCAGGCCGTGATCGTTTCTGACTTTTCCAACTAGCAGGTCACGGCCGTGATAGCCATCACGGCCAGGCCGTGTCAGCTTCTGACTTTTGGCTCAATCTTTCTTCAGCTACTGCTCCCTCACGGCCGTGAGGGCCATCACGGCCAGGCCGTGATACTCTCTGCTTGGCTCATAATCTTCACTTCTAATCTCTTTTTTCATCCAAGCTCCACCAAGGCTGATTTCTGGGCATTTTTCCATTAAATCCTGCAAAACAACACCAGAAACCACCTCATCCGTTCCAAAGGAAAAACTATACAAAATCAACACTAAATTGGCCTAACTATATGCAAATGCATGCAGAAATGTACATGAAAAATGAGGTAAAATCACACTCATCACATATGCTGGAGTGGGTACGATATCAATAAGTTTTCCTTCTATACAAAGTCCCAGGATGACAAAAGCACTATGCAAAACAGTGGGGTTATGGTCGTCGCTGAGTCCATGCATTTCTCTAGTTCGAAAGATAAAAACCCTGTTATGGCATCCGTTTCATACTTTGGAATCATTGAAGAGATATGGGAGGTTGATTACACGGAGTTTAGAGTACCTGTTTTTAAATGTCAGTGGGTCGACAGTAACAATGGTGTGCAAACCGATGAATTAGGATTCAAATTGGTGGACCTTAATAAGGTAGGTAATAAAGAAGAGCCTTTCATCATTGCATCCCAAGCAAAACAAGTGTTTTATATCCGTGATCCTTCTAACAAAAGGTGGTCAGTGGTTGAAATCAACATTCAACTCTTGATATTTCTGATACTTCATCTTTCTTAACACGGGTGCCTAATTTCAATGAGGAAAATGAAGTGGATGATGTACATGCTACTCATAATGATCACCAAGAAGGGTTATGGGAGAACTTTACTAATTGACCTCAAAGTAAGCTTAGTTTGAGTTATGTTTAAAGTCATATTATATGTTTACGTTGATATTTATAAGTTATGTTTACGTACGTTGATCGATATTTATAAGTTATGTTTGATATTTATCCTGACATACTAACAAGTTTTTTTTTTTGTTTAAACAGGTATACATGGCTGATCCTGACGATATCCCTCATTCATGCAGCGGGTCAGAGACCCCGTCTACGGGTAGAAAGGGTAGACGTGCCACACGAATGAGGAATTTGACTGCCAATCGTGGTTCAAATCAAAGGATAAGAATAGACTTTGATAATAACCTCAATCCTATTGGGCCAATGACAGAGCAGTTTAACAGTTTTGTGGCGACCCTTGCTAGAAGCAGGCCTAGTATACTTATTGATAATTGGAAAGATGTACCGGCGGATGTGAAGGATCAGATATGGGAGAGTATTCTGGTATCTATACTTTTACGTCCTGTGTTTGTATGTATCTACTTTATTTTAATCTTATTAATATCATACAGTAAATCGTTGTTTCTTTTGGTGATAATGTAGCTCACCTTTGACATACCAGATACGACGGATATGAAGAAGCGTTTGATAAAGTATGCTGGTGAGCGTTGGAGGGCTTTTAAGGTCGACCTGGGCAGATACTATGTATTCAATCCAACATGTGAAAAGAACCCACTTGAGGTGTACCCGTTTCTTGACCAGGCGACGTGGGATCGCTTTGTTCAAAGCCGACACGATCCCAGCTTTCAGGTTAACTTATTTGATTTGTCTTTAAATTTATGTAATTTCATTAATTTTATTTACTTATGTAATTTAATTGTCTTCTATTTATAACATGAGAAGAGGAAAAAGGGGCAGGAAAACCAAAGCAAGAATGTCTACACCCATGTCATGTCTCGTGGGGGATATAAAAACTTGGTCAGATAATGATGGAAGAGGAAAAGAAAGCACGTCAGGAAGCAGCATCTCAGGCGGATCCTAACGCTGAAAATCGTCCAGAAGTTGTTGATCCACCTCCACCCCCACGCCATCGTAAATGGAAGAGGGCCCGACAAAGAAAAACGAGACAATATACATCTGAGGAGGCCCGCCAAGTAGCTGAGAAGATTGTAAGTATAGTTTGAATTGTAATTGTCATTTTAAGATTGTTACCGAATTGTAATGTGACCTGATATTTTATATGTTATAGGATGCCTTGGACGAGCAGGTAACCCAAGGAACCTTTGTTCCTAGAGGACACGATGATATCTTAGCTGCTGCCATCGATAAACCAGACCACCCGGGCCGTGTCATTGGTGTTGGATGGGGTGTCGGTATTCGCCAATACCATGGTTCATCTTCACACCAATGCCACAGGGATATTGATGCGAGATGAGACCACGACTAAAACAGGAGATTGCGGCTGAGCTTAGGCGAGGAGATGGCCGAGCGGTTTGCCCAAGGTTTGGCAATATTGACTTCTATGTCCCAAAGAGATGATAGCCGGTGTCCAACCCTCTATCCAACCCCCTGTCCATGTGAGCACTATGGGCTCATGTGATCCTCCTCCTCAGCTTGAAAATGATGATGATGGTGATGATGTTGATGATGATGATGATGATGATGATGATGATGATGATGACGACCCTGATAGGTGTGAGCTGTATGTTGATGATCATCATGATCGTCGCTTAGTGGCATTGGGGAGGACACATAATAACTTAGGTAATACCATACACCATCGTTTATTACCGGATGATCAGGTGAGGGTCGTTGTTGAGATTATTCGAGATGCTGATGCTCGAGTCCCTGTGCCCACTGAGGAGGTTCAAACAGTGGGTCAGGCCCCCGGTAACTTCATCCCCTGGCCAAGAAGACTGGTCAGCTTTCTTGTTGCATATGAGGTATTCAGTTAGTTGTGTTTTTCTATATTCATAGTTGAAATTATTTATTATTGTTTAAAGATAATGCTTTATTTTTATTCGTTATAAGATGTTGGAAATGATATTCTGCCTAAAAGGTCGGATCCAGGAAGACCAGAGATGTCTGCTCCTGCCAAGGTATTCATTTGACCATTTAATTAATTACGAATAAAATAACTTATTTATGATTACTAATATATATCTTTGTTGTTTAGGGGATCGACAAAGGGGCACCTGGTGATGTTTTTAAACTTTTGACTATACAGGTTATTACCATGGAGAATGACGCAGCTTTGGTAAGGTTGGAACATGATGCCAGTCCAGGTGACGAACTGTATATCCCAAAGAAGGAACTTATGGAGATTGTACTCGATAAAGAAATGGCTAGTTCTGCACACCTATCGTTATGGTGCACGTAAATACATTTTATTTATAAGTTAAGTAATTAAATTTTAAATACTATGATAATTAACATGTTTTTTCAATATATTAGGTATCTGTATCGTATGTTAGTTGATCAGGGTAACCTTGCCCTTTATGGGCTCATTGACCCCATGTTCATTCAGGGTGATGTTCTCCTAGCATCAGAAGACCCGGTCACCACCATACGTGATATACTTGCCCGAGACGATCATCAATTCTACCTTGCGCCTTATCTCAATAAGTAAGTACTGGTTATTTAATTATAACTATATATGAGTTAGTCACTAATTGTTCCGCAAATACAGCAAGCTAGCATTGACAACTGTTGATCTTGTACCCTAGGATGAACGTCGTGGTCTTCTTCTGCTCAATTGGAAATAAACCGGCGAATGAACTGAAGACGATCATCGAAACGTAAGCATTAAAATACTTTATAATCAGTAATGCAATTATTTTAATTATCTGAAATCTATTAGATATACTTTAATTAATGTTTATTTTGTCATGATAGTTCTATTAATGCAAACCACATGTTGCGTGGTGAAAGGAGTCGGGCTATCAGATGAATTATTCCTAGCGTAAGATATTTATTAGTTCAAACGCTTCAAATTCAGTGGGTATAATTATTGATTTCTATTTAATTCCTCATATTCTAATTGGGTTTCATTTGTACGTAGTCACGTATACAACGTGGATCATGAGAATGTGGATACTATGTGATGAAGTGGAGGTTTGAAATTATCTCCTCCAGGATCACTGAAAGATGACACGAGGTAAATGTTAATTGATAACAATTAGAAGTAACAGTTATAGATTCGTTATATGTTTTATGTTAGTTTATTACTTAAAAGATATAATCTTTTGTCAAATTAAACTTGCAGATATTCAACAATCCAACTCCATTATCTGATTCCGACATCAACAATATAAGGAGGCGTTGGGCAACTTTCTTTCTTGAAGTGTACCAACCATAGTTTGTATATATGTAGTTAGTTTAAAAACTTATCATGTACTAGTTATAGTGTACTTTTGACTGATCATATGTATTTTGATATGAACTCTATAATATATCATGTAGCTTTTTGGTTTCTAATTATCTTAATTTGTTATCTGAATGTAATTGAACATACATATGTATTGTTCGTAATAAATTCAATATATATTAATTTAGTGTGTTTTTGTTGTACAAAAGTGATTGTGTTGAGAATATTTAGAATATGTTATACTGATATTGATCTGCATTACTGAAACAGGGGAAATGAATGATAGACATGTAAAAAGAGTGTTAAAAAAAATTAGACTTTACACATCGGTTACTCCAAAACTGATGTGGAAAGTTCACTTTATACATCGGTTAATAAAAAACCGATGTGGAAAGTGAAAATTCCACATCGGTTTTTATGAAAACCGATGTGTAAAGTGATATTTCCAATATGTTATGGGATGGGACAAAATGAACTTTCCACATCGGTTATTTTGAAAACCGCTGTTAAAAATGTACTTTAAACATCGGTTATAAAACCGATGTGAAAAGTAATAATAAACAACATCGGTCTTTTTGAAATCAATTTGAAAATCGATGTAAAAAGCAAAAAATAATCGATGTGGAATTCTTTTTCTGCACTAGTGGAATCATTGGTGGTTTTCAACAACTACTAAGGCTCACATTGCCAATGCCATAGGTGCTATCAAATCCCTCAATTCCCTGTTAAAATCAAATAGATGGGAAGGGGTTGATCTGCTAGAGATAGTGCCCGTTATAGCAGTTGCTTCACTTCTAACCGATGTTGTCATATGCGTTGAGAGAATTTCTGAAGCAGTTGATGAACTAGCATCCTTAGCACATTTCAAAAGCACCGTGCCCACCACAATGATGACGACAAAAGTTACCAAACCTTTACCTTTACATCGCGAAGGGACAATGCAACCAATCATGTCCCGAGATGAATTACTTTACAATATCAAAGTTGATGAAAGTTCACCTAAAGAAAACGAGACTTCATCCATAACAATGATTGTACGGTCAGTGTTATAAGTGTAATGTTGTTATGTGCTCCGCTGGGGTCTAGGGGTGTTCATCAATCGATCTAAACCGATTCAAATCGTTATAACATAATCGAAAAAACCATAAACCGAAAAAACCATTTTTTTTCATTGGATTAGATCGGATTTTGGATCCGCAAGTGAAATCCAATCCAATCCAATCAAATCAAATCCAAACCGAACTACTATATATATACTATTATTTTTGAAATTATAGTATTACTCATACTTTTTTTTTTTGACAAAATAGTATTACTTATACTTAATCATCATTTTTCATACTTTTAGGTCCCTCATTTTCTTTAATATTTTTGTTGGAATGACATATATGAAACTATTTAGAATAAATATTAATGTCTTGAAGTTATATTTTACTAAAAATTTTGACGCATAGTATATATATACTTGATTGAGTAAACATGAAAATAGGAAACCAATTAAGTAAATTTGAAAAATATTTAGCTACATTTTTTGTAGCCGATTCAAGAAAAAAATATGATAAATAAGAGTAGATATAGATATTAACATAAAAGAATATTTAAGTTAAAAGAACGTGTTAAAAATATCAAAAAAAATTTTTTTCCTGAAACTCCCAAATTAAAATTTTGTCAGGAATTCTCTAGAATTTTCCTCACTCGTTGTGAAATCAAATAATGGTTAATAAGGAATGAATAATTGATGTCTTTCATAAAGGTTCTATTGTTCTAACATATAGAGAGATTAAAATAGGTATTGACACCCTAAACTAACTTCCTTAAATTAAGATTATCTTTTGTTCACTATTAAATAGTAGAAAGGACACTTGACATAAAAAAAATGACAAAAACCGAATTATCCAATCCAATCCAATCCGCATTTGATTGGATTTGATCGGGTCGAATTTTTTTAAGGAAGCAAACCGATCCAATACAAACCGCATGTTGTTTTCATAATTGGATTGGATGACTTTTTAGCTCAAAATCGATCCAATTCAATCCGTGAACACCCCTGGCGTCTATTATAGTACTATTCTTTCATAATGTCTTTTTTATAAGACAAATTTATTAATGCTTAATTCATTGTTCAAAATACAGTTAATTTCACCGTCTCATCGCCGTACAAATCAAACATTTTAGAAATGTCATGAGTTTCACACACTTTGAATTTTGATTTGCCAAAAATAAAACATTAATAAGTCAAACCAAATATGTTACCGGAGACAAATATATCTTTAATAAACAAAAATATATTTTGAACCCTTTAAAAAAACGTTTATAATGGTTTTTTTCTAGTCCCGCAGCTATTTTGGATACCGTGGTAAATTAATTCCAATCTAACACCATACTCGTACTTAACGAAGTCAAGCAAACGCAGCGCTCCGTGTTCCTTGATTTGCTGGCAACTGGGGAAACAAATGACAAAGCCAATATATGTCGTGTGAATTCGTGACAAATGATATATAACTAATGTTGTTTACGCACGGTCAATTTTCCTTTTAAATACAATATTATAATATCTAATTAAATTATCAACTGTAATTCTTACTTATATTCCATATATTTTCATATATTGTATTTTTGGTGAAATAGATTTCATTTATTTTAATATGTTTTAATTCATGCATTTTTTTATGTTTGTTTTCTATCCTGTTAAGTAGTTCTTTTTGCAATTTCTAATCCTTAATAACATATCAGTATCATATTCGTTATATATACCTACTACATATATTTTATTACCCTCTCGCAAGCTGACAATGGTAACCATAGACAGCTTGAAGTGAAAAGAAAGAAAAATAAAATGCTTCCTATATTACAATTATTACAAAAGACCAATCTGTAAAAAAAATTAAAGCCCAAATAGAGAAGAAACCATAATACACATGAGCCTAAACAGAAACAGTAGCCAAAACAAGTGAGAAAGCCCAATAGTTGGTAGCTGAAACAAGCAAATTCTGTGTTAGGGCAACACTCTCCAGATCGATCCTCCTTACTCAGCCGTTCCAAGCTTTTGGAACCTTCGAGATGACTTCCCTCTGCCAGGGTCATGACGCCGAGATCCATGGCGGAGGATATCACTGGAACCGCCGTTGACGGTTGTGTTCTTGGTTCCTCGGAGAATCGAATCAAGAATCGAGGCAAGATCGAACAAATTCTTCTTGAAGCAAAGAGGAACCGAATCTTGCGCGAAGAAGATGAAATCATTGGTTCTTGAATTGGAGAACAGTGGAGCTTGTTGATGGTGCCGTCGCGGGGAAGAAGCCGAAGAAGATGGACGAGTGGCGGCGGTATCCACCGGGATCGACGAGTGGCGGCGGTATCCACCGGGATCGAAGACGAAAACAGATCATTGTGGAGCCGGTGACAAAATCGCAGAAGCTGCTCCACCAGGATCGAACGTAAACACTGAGTGGTGTGGCGGCATTGTGGAGATGGTGCGCCCAACCGTCTTCTCCGGTGAAGGCACGATGGTTGCCGGAACTAACTCCTCAAACTGTAAGCATGGAAAATGAACCAGATTTAGTTCAAGGAAGACAGAGTCGACGAAGCTAACCATTGACTTGCGAAAGCCGACGAGTCCGAGTTGTCGAGGCGGCGAACGACGTTGGCGAGGATCTTGGAGAGGGAGGCAGAGGATCTTGAATGGTGGATCTTGAACCATCAATGTGCTGCAAACAGAGGAACCTCCATTCACTACCAAAAAAAAAACTGTTTAGCGACTGGCATATTCAGCCGCTAAACTTTCTAATTCGGTCGCTATTTAATGTAGCGATCGAATTAGCAACTGATTAATGGTGGTGGTTGATAACCTGGTCGCTAAGCTTTTACAGATCGAAATAATAATTCGGTCGCTAAATGGCGACCATAAATTCGGTCGCTAAATAATAAAAAACGGTCGCTACATGGTTGGTCGCATTGTTTGGGTAACCATTTTTAGCGACCGATAATCGGTTGCTAGTTCGGTCGCCAATGTTGGTTACTGTTAACCTAGATTAGCGACAGATTTTTCGGTCGCTAGACCATAATCTGTTAATGTTAACTAAAGTCTAGCGACCGAATTATTGGTTTCTAATTCGGTTGCTAAACTGGTTTTATTTTTTTTTTTTAAATTTAATTTATAAAATAATAAATTTTTTCTGTTTTTCTTTAAAGTTTAGCAAAAATACTAATAAAACACACAAAATTACTAATGAAATATACAATCATAAGAAATAATGAATATATATAAAAATAATAATCCAAAGTGTCGTACAAGAATCGTTTAAAGTCAAAAATATGAAGAAAAAAAAATCAATCATGATGAGGTGGAGGTGGAGGAATCCAATCATCCTCAGCCACTACAAAAAAAAGTTTAGTTAGCGACCGAAAATAGTGACCGAATTTGTTGGTTGCTGTTTGCGACCGAAATGACGACCGATTGTAGGATCTAAATCAAACACTAATTAGAGTTGATATTGCGACCGAAATAGCGGCCGAAATAGAGCATAGCAGAGTTATCGGTCTCTATTTCGGTCGCAAAATAAAGTAAAATATTTATGACTTTTTAGCTACCGAAATGGCGACCGAGTTAAATGCAACAGTTAAATTTTATTTATTTTTGCGACCGATATTAAATCAGTCGCTAAACGACGCATAAAAAATTAAAATAGAGCGTGTTAGCGACCGAATTTTAAATCGATCGCTAAATTTATGAATTTAAAATTCAAGTTAACCCATTTAGCGACCGATTTAGTAACTGAATTATTTGGTCGCTAAAACTAAAATCCCTAAATCGCGATTTCCTTCCTCTCTTCCCCCATTTCTCTCTTTTCTTCTCTTCTCTCTCACACGCAGCTCCGACCACCACCTCCTCCATCTCCTCTCTGGCCACCATAGTTACTCCCTTTTATAGCCACCATTCGAACCGCCACCACCACCACTGCAAGCCCCTCCTTTTGCCATCCCTTTTACGGCCCCTTCCCTCCCTCCTTGTTTCCCTCTCTCTGTTGTCCCTCCCTCACCACAACCACCCTTTTACGGCCACCGTTCGCGGCTTCGCCGCCGCCACTATAAGACCAAGGTATGCTTCCATCCCTCTCTCTCGATTCGTCTCTGTCTCCCTCTTTCACTTATATTTTTTTTTCTTCATTCCACATTCCAGGGTTGTTTGGTTACAGCTCCACCACCGAACTGCCGCCGCCGCCGCCACCACCACCATCAGGGTACACCCCTTCTCCTTACTTGTATGTTTAGTGCTTTCATCTTTCATTCTGTTTGTTTTATTAGGCACACTTTCAATTAGAAGAAATTACCAAACCTTACATAACATATAACTAGCAGTAGCAGGCCACTTGTTTCACTATTTAGGTACATATCTGTTAGAGGGGACACTGCAATTGCATGTGCTTGGGGGGGGGGGGGGGGTATTTAGATGGTTTAACAAGCTTCCAAGAGAAATTGATATAATGTAAGAGAAATAATAGAGTCCAAAAGTCAAAGTCTTTCTGCTGCTAGTCAATAGGAGAAAATTAATTCTTTACATGGCTATCTACCTCATCTAACACCTCTATCTTCCATGAATTTCATTTCAACTAGTCTTCAATGTCATTTTCAAACTCAAATGGTTTATCAAGTAATTCAAGTTGGTGTTACATTATGAAGAAGGAGAAAGAACCAAATAAGATAAATTTGCTTTGGAGAATGAAATTGTTGTTTGGTTCCAATTGATTTTTCTCATAGTGAGGAATTAGGATGTCTCCACTTTATAAATATCACTTCCTTTCGGTTTCTCAACTTATGCAACTTCTATTTGTGACTGGAGATGGGAAAGGGTATCAAGGAGAATGTCCACATTCATTTTATTGTGGATATCGTGGCAATATTAGCTTCCCTTTCACTAAAACAGGACACCAACATTGTGGCTTATTGACCATACAAAATTGTGATGATCATTTAGCCAAGCATAAAGAGACCCAACTAGAAAATAATGGGAAATGGTTTGAAGTCTTATAAGTTTCTCGGTTTCCACATGTTCCTATGTGTCCTTACTACCCACGTTGTAGTTTGTTGTGATTTATTTGCAGCTAGTTAAATGGTTAGTGCTTTGAAAAATTAATCTTGTGCTTGCTTCTGGAATGTTGAACTGTTGATGGGAAACAATTTTATTCAATATATATTTACCATAAACTTGTGAATTGAAATTAATCATATATTTTTGAACAGGCTGTTGAATTTAATCACTTGCAGCACTCCTTGATCTTTGTCACTATTTCCATTCTTTGTTGGGAGCTGAGGTAAGTTAACTACATCTTTATTATGCCTTGATTTGTGTGGTATCTGTAATGTGTAATGTCAAGTTGTGTTGTCTGTTAGTTGAGAGCAGAGCTCGATAGGATTTGTGTGCTGATAATTTATCATTTATGCATGTGTTTGCCATTATGTGTTGTTTGTTAGTGGAGAGCGGAGCTCAATAGGATGTGATCCTGTCCGAAAGGAAGGATGCTGGTTGTGTGCTGATAATTTAGAAGTTATGCATGTCTTTGACAATTATGTGTTACTTGTTAGTGGAGAACGGAGCTCAATAGGATGTTTGCTACAATATTTTATCTAAGTTTTTATTGCTTTGCCACTAAAACAATCCCCGGCTTAAACAAGCTATGGTACCGATATGTAATGAAAATGTTTTGTTTATACTTTCATGAGTGGCAAGTTTGCAAGTAGGTTAATGATTTCCAGGTTTATACTTTTATCATAAGAGCCTTTGATGATGTTATTATTTTTTCTTACAGTTTTCTTTATCGATTGACAACCGCTCCAGTCGTCATCCGTATTCACTATTTGCTTGGAGTTGAGGTAGGTCAAATACTCTATCTTTTTCTTTGTTGCTAGTGGTTCTTGAAGACTTTGAATTGATTTGTTGATTGTTAGTGACGAGCTGAGCTCAATAGGATTCTGGTTGTGTGTTGGTAGATTAGAAATGATGCATGTGGTTGCAATTGAATATGTTGTTTGTTAGTGGAGAGCTGAGCTCAATAGGATGCTGGTTGTGTGCTGGTAGATTAAAATTGATGCATGTGGTTGTAAACTTGATATGTTTTTTGTTAATGGAGAGCAGAGCTCAATAGGATGGATGTGTCAATTCTATGGCTTGATTGCCATTTTTATGTCCTTATTAACCTTTTTGTCGCTAAAATTTTGCTATGTATATAAAGTTAAATTTGTATCTTCTGTTATGGTTAATGAGTTAGAATAGCCTTAGTGGAGAGCAGAGCTCAATAGGATGTGATCCTGTCAAAAAGGCGGGATGCTTGTTGTGTGTTGCTAATTTAGAAGTTATGCATGTGTTTGACAATTATGTGTACTTATTAGTGGAGAGCGGAGCTCAATAGGATGTTTACTACTATATTATATCTAAGTTTGTATTGAAATATGCTTCAATATATATTTGTTGAAGTATTCTACAATCCTTATAAGTCAATGGTTTTATTTTCTGCTAGAGTTAATTATTAAGTTACGAAAGCCTTAGTTTCCTATTTGAGATTCAATATTAATGAGCATGCGTACCTTCTCAGGGCACGTATGCTCATTGTATGGAATCTTGAATTGTCCAAGTGGGACAGTTTGGGAAAAAACCTTTTTCACACTCGTACAATAGTCATTTCAATGTTCAAATGCCTTATATACTTGTTGAAATCTCGGTCTGATGCATTTCCTTTTGTTCTCCTGGTGCATACTTGATCGCGGTGATTCTCACCGTGCTCGAGTCATGTACTTGGAGACCGATGGGAAATGCTGCCAAAATTTTGTCAAGTATAAGGTTTCTTCTTGAATGGGATAGGTTCATACCTTGTCATAAGAACGAGATTGATGGAGTTATTGGAATGCACCGTAATATATAAGTGTTATTGTAGGATTGGTCAGGCTATTTAATTGCCAGCAATGGATATTCCGGAGA
This sequence comes from Sophora flavescens, assembly GCA_030762895.1. Classification (NCBI taxonomy): domain Eukaryota; kingdom Viridiplantae; phylum Streptophyta; class Magnoliopsida; order Fabales; family Fabaceae; genus Sophora; species Sophora flavescens. Next base: position 160,275,979 of record CM061066.1, on the reverse strand, counting down.
ATCGGAAATGGATGTATCGTAGGTTGGATCGGAATAAACTTCTTAGGGAAGAGTATAGAGTTGGAGTGGGTGAGTTTATAGAGTTTGTTGTTAGCCAGGAGAGATTTATACGGCTGGGCGGTGATCATTTGAGGTGTCCTTGCAAAAGATGCAAGTGTCGATCTTTCAAAAGCTTAGATGGAGTTGTAGCCGATCTTTATAAGAAGGGCTTCATGCCTGATTACTATTGGTGGAGTAACCATGGTGAGACGTTGCCTGATTTAAACCCGATTGTGTTTGAAGGTTCGTACTATGGAAGTGGTGACCGAAGGGAAGAATTGAATCCATACGAGCAGATGATAATGGATCATGCTGGGCCATCAGTTGGTGTTGTACTAGAAGAAGATGGGGGAGAAGATGGTGGAATGGGTTCCCAATACATAGAGGAGAATTCGAATCCCGAAGCTCAAAGATTCTATGATATGCTGAGTGTTGCACGATCTCCATTGTGGGAAGGATGTCGGGAGTACACGGAGTTGTCGATGTGCATGGAATGGTTGAGTATCAAATCTGACTACAATATTCAAGAAGGTTGTTTTAATCGCCTTACCAGGTCAGTGTCCAAGGCGTTTCCAGAAGACAATCGGATGCCTACTAGTTTATATCATGCTAAGAAGTCTGTGGAAAATGTGGGTCTGGGGTGTTTGAATATTGATTGTTGCCCGAATGGATGTATGTTGTACTATAAGGATGATTCAGCGGAAAGCATAACATGTTGTCGATTTTGTGGTGTGGATCGATATAAGACAACCACTAGGATGGGCATTGAGAAGAAAAGGTCACTAAAAAATATGTGGTACTTTCCGCTCGTGCCAAGACTTACAAGATTGTACTCTTCGATGGCCACTGCAGCTCACATGAAGTGGCATAGTGAGCATGAGAGGGAGCAAGATGTCTTGTGTCATCCATCTGATGGAGAAGCTTGTAAGCATTTTGATAGGGTTCATATGGCATTTTCGCAGGACCCTCGGATTGTCCGATTGGGGTTATCTACTGATGGATTTAATCCTTTTGGGCAGTCTGGAAAAGCATACTCTTGTTGGCCGGTTATCCTGACTCCGTACAATCTTCCCCCGAGGACGTGCATGAAGCGGAAGTTTATGTTCCTAATAGTCATAATTCCGGGTCCGTCTAATCCAAAAGGTAAGATTGATGTGTACTTGCAGCCACTGATAGATGAGTTGACGATGCTGTGGAATGACGGTGTGTTGACATGTGACGTATCTTTGAGGCAGAATTTCATCATGAAAGCGGCTTTGATGTGGACGATCAACGACTTTCCCGCCTATGGGATGATGTCGGGTTGGATGACCGCGGGGAAGCTTGGATGCCCAATATGTATGGAGCGATCGAAGGCATTCATGCTTAAAAACAGTCAAAAGATCTCATATTTTGATTGTCATCGTCAATTCCTTCCAAAAGATCATCCTTATAGGCGGAACAAGAATGCATTCAAGAAGCGTTGTGCGGAGACAACACCGCCTCCACCACGTTTGACTGGTCCTAGTGTATGGCACAAAGTACAGTACTTACCGCTCGTCCATGAATCCCAAGGAGAACATATTCCTGATTATGGCGTCAACCATAATTGGACAAAACAAAGTATATTTTGGAGGTTGTCGTATTGGAGGATGCAGCTACTCCGTCTCAACATTGATGTCATACATACTGAGAGGAATGTATTTTTGAATATGTTTGACACTGTGATGGACATCAAGGGGAGGACAAAGGATACAAATAAAGCCCGATTGGATCTGGCTGAAATTTGTATTCGGAAGGAGCTTGAGTTGCAGGACGGTGGTCGTGGCAGACTTATCAAACCGAAGGCAAGTTATACACTAAGCAAAACACAGAAAGTGGCCGTCTGTAAGTGGGTTAAAGAACTAAAGTTACTAGATGGGTATGCTTCCAATTTGGGTAGATGTGTTGACATTAAGGAAGCAAAGTTACATGGAATGAAGAGTCATGATTGCCACGTGTTCATGCAACGGTTGCTTCCAATTGCGTTCGACGCATTACCGAAGCAAATTTGGAACCCACTTGTTGATCTTAGCCACTTTTTTGCGGGAGCTTACATCGACAACACTAAATGTGAATCAATTAAAGGATATGGAAGTCAAGATACCCGTTTTGTTATGTAAGTGGAGCAAATCTTCCCCGAGTTTCTTTGATTCCATGGAACACCTGCCAGTTCATCTACCTTACGAAGCAAGAGTTGGTGGCCCAGTCCAATACCGCTGGATGTATCCATTTGAGAGGTAAACAACATCAACTATTTTACTTAATACATATGAAATTCACGAACACGAAATCGTAGTTTAGCTTTCCCTAAAACTAGTAATTATTTGTATGTATCCCTCTTTAATAGGTTCCTGCACTCCCTTAAACACAAAGTCAAGAACAAGGCACGAGTGGAGGGTTCCATTTGTGAAGCATACTTAGTAGAGGAGACTTCCACTTTTGCATCTTATTACTATCCGGACGAAGTTAACACGAGAAGGACAAGGATGCCTAGAAATGTTGATTCGGGCGAAGGAAGTTCAACTAGTCCTCCTATATCAATATTCAACTATCCGGGCTGATTTAGTGGCAAATCAAAAGGATATTTCTTGGAGAAGCGTGACATTAATGCTGCTCATCTGTATATCCTTCAAAATTGTGAAGAGGTAGCGCCATATTTAGAGTAAGTTTCTACAATGTCTTTTATACGTTCAATTGACATTTATGATTATTAATCGTCCTGCTGTTAATCTCCCATATGTTGGATGTACGACAATTTTCTAAGGGATCTCCAACCTGACATTTCAAACAATCAGGTTGATCGAGAAATTACTTCTCACTTTGCTACGTGGTTCAGTAAATATGTAGGTTAAGCATCTTCATTTGTTGCTATACATTTTATCTCCTTAAATATATAGCATGTATAAGAATAATATAATATTTGATTTTTTAGGTACTAGATCCAGAAAACAATGTTCAAAATCCATTGTTGACAAATTTGGCATGGGGGCCTAACAGATGGGTTACATCATGGAATACTTACGTTGTAAATGGATATAAATTTAACACAAAAACATGAAATGAAGGAATGCAATCGTGTAACTATGGTGTTTGTGTGCGAGCCACTGATGGCAATGTAGAGGATGATTTCTATGGGGTTCTAACTGACATCCTTGAACTCGATTATACCGGTTTCCCCGTGATGAAGTTAGTTATCTTCAAGTGTGATTGGTTTGATCCTACTCTTGACGTAGGGACAAAAATCGATAAAAAATATGGTATTGTTCAAGTTAGGCTATCTCGAAGGTATAATAAGGCGTACAACCCATTCATTTTTTTACAACAGGCAGATCAGGTTTATTACTCGCCATATCCCGAAGGACATCAAGGCTGGTTGGGTGTTATTAAGATAAAGGCTCGTGAGTATAATTCCCGATAATGTAATCAACCAGACTGAAAAAGATGCTCCGTACCAAGATGATGAGTTTTCAAGACCCCACGTACCGTTGCAAATTACGCCGGACATTATTGTTAATTCTCTGGCGGACATTTCTGGAAATGGGGAAGAAGTTGAAAGAGAGTTAATGGATCAATCCGAGTTGGACGCATCTAGCGAAGGCACATTCCGATCAAGTGAGACTGATGAGAGTGAGGGTGAATTTAGTGACGAAGATTCTAATTAGGTAATTTATTTATGTCATAATTCATTGTGTAAATGTCATTCTACTTAGGTAATTTATTTTTGTATTATTTACACTGTTGTGTAATCATCTTTTAATTTTTTACACAGATGGCAGATTCCTCTAGAGGTAGGGGTCGTCGTGGAGGTCGTGGCAGAGGTCGTGCTGTGAGAGTCCCTTCGTCGGCCGACCCACAGTCTTCAGATCCAGACCACCCTACCAGCACCTCTGTGGACGGGACACCTCAGGGTGATGGAGTTGCACACCCTACCCATCCTCATGTGGTCGGGACACAGGCTGCACCCTCATCATCCACACCTATGACAGGACCATCATCATCATCGGGACAGGAGAGTCGTGGTCCATCCGACAGGAGGATTCTTCTTATCCCCAGGGAGGATAACGAGTAAGCTAATTTAATTTTTTAATATATATAAAGTATCGTTAATTTCTATTTATTTATTTTTTTATTTATTTATAACATTTATTAATGCTCTAATTTTCTTTGCGACTTTACGCATGAAGGCCCCCTTCTGATTCGATATTGAAGATCCTGCGACGCAAGTTTGATGGTCCATGGCCTACATGGAAGGCCATCCCAGGGGCCCATAGGGATCAGTTGTTTCTAGAGTTTAAGGTAACAATTTATTAAGTTATTTAAATTAAATTTACATTATTGATAGTGTGATTTCATATCATATTTCTTGTACATTTTTGCATGCATTTTCATATAGGTTAGGCATATTTACTTTGATTTTTGTTAGTTTTTCCCTTGGAACGGGTAAGGCGGTTTCTTGGTGTTGTTTTGCAGGAATTAAGGAAAAATGCTCAGAATCAACCATGATGGAGCTTGGATGAAATAGAGCTTGAAAAGTGAAGAAAATGAGCCAAGCAGAGCCCATCACGGCCTAGCCGTGATGACCATCACGGCCATGATCAAGAAAACTGAGAAGATTGAAGGAAAAAGTCAGAAGCTGTCACGGCCTAGCCGTGATGCCTATTATGGCCGTGACAGGCCGGGCGGGAAGCGATCACGGCCTATGAAGTGATGAGTGTCACGGCCGTGATGTTCCAAAGTTAAAGCGCGCCATTCCAGAACACGTCACGGCCTGGCCGTGACGGCCATCACGGCCGTGACGCGCGGCCACTCTATAAATAAAGAGCACAGCAGACAGAAAAAGGAGGCTGGGAACCCTAGTGGAGACCAGAAACACACAAAAACAGGGACTTTTATCAAGACCTTGGAGGCTGCGGCTGAGGAAGGACTGGAACCCTAGAATCAAAGGAGATCGACGGTTGGGAAAAGCTTCCAATGGAGTTTCTTCTTTCCCTTCTTCTTTCCTTTGTCCCTACTGTTTTAGTTTTGGCTTTCTCTATGCGTAGCTAAATCCCTGCTGTTGGGGTTAGATGTAACCAAACTGAATATTATGTATTTGCCATGATTGATTAATCTGTGTTCATGCCTTCGTATTAGTGTTTAATTCCTACGCTTAATGCCTTTTGTGGTTTGATCACCCATAAACTGATTTTAAGATTTGATTTGCAATGGAGACGTTCTTATCATTTCTTGATCTGGAATTAATCACCTAGTAAACCTTGCATCTAGGAATGGAGTTTGGTTTATTAGTAATCGCGTAATCCTTAATCGTAATGCAAATTCATTAATCTAGGCCACCTAAGGAATTAGGGTCTATTAGTGGATTTAGGCTCTTGCCATCTGAGGAATCGGGGTTTGAGTAACTTTGTGGGTTGATTTTAATATTTGAAGCATGAATGGGAGGTATCTAGTCTTGGTATTGCATGAGGCTAAGGTTTGGCGAAATTTAATCCCAACACCTCTTTTTGCACTCCAAGTGTTTGTTAAAAGTTCCCAAAAAGACAAAAAAACATTTTATTGCTTTTCTTTTTCTGTTTTGATTTCTCTTGATTTATAGTTTAGTCTAGATAGTTGTCGAGGTTGTGAATTGGTAATTGGCAACCGATCCCTGTGGATACGATAACCGGTCTCACCACCGTATTACTTGTACGACTAGGTATACTTGCCTATATTTAGTCCAACAAGTTTTTGGCGCCGTTGCCGGGGATTGGTTTTGCCAATATCATTAGTAACAAAGGAGGCAACTAATTTAAACATTTTTATTTTTTATTTTTCTGTATGTATTTGATCTTTTTGTTTTGAGTTTTGTTTGTGGTAGGTGGACGAAATTCATGGACAATTATTATTATCCACCTGATGAGGAAGCCTCAAGTCACACTTTGGAGGACGACTGGTTTTTAGGAGACTGCATAGATCTGCTGAATCATATTATTCCACCACAGGTTGATAGTGTGACGGGTAGGCTTATATATAACATCTCCGAGGAGGATTGGGAAACCTTTTGCTCGTATTTACCACCTCCACCACCATGTTTTATTCCTATAGAGCCACATGAAGCAGAATTTGAGCAGAATATGGTTGTGGGAATGGATCAAATTGAAGATGAAGTGGTGATGGTGGACGAATCACAAGAAGAGGAAGTACCTTTCACAAATCCTTGGGAAACTGAGGAATGAGAATGGAATGAGCAGACACCTTTGAAAGCTGCTCTAGAACAATATTCCCAAGAACTATCCACCTCTGAGACCAAAATCAGAACCAACTGTGACAGTATCGAAGATGTGAAGCAGAACTTCAAAACGTAAGTTGAGGAGATTTGCAAACAGTTAGTACAAGAGTCACATGCAGCACAATTTGAACAAAATCTGGTTTTGGGGATAGTTCAAAATGCAGATGAAGTGGTAGTGGATTCCACCATGCTTGCCAAGCGATCTGAAATTGCTGCATTAGACAAATATGTCGGCTTACATGCATGTGTGGACACTGCTAAGTTAGCCCCTTCCACTTGTCTGGCACACTTCTTCCTCGTGAAAACACCATTTGACTCGAGAGGAAGTGAGGTCATAATTGTAGAGGTCAATGGAGTTTTCACATACTGGCTGGGTGGAATTGTGGATAGAGTCATATTACTTCTGCAATTGCCACTCCACAAATCATGGGATCCGGGTGGAGGATCTTACACCTTGAGCACCCCTTGGCCCTTATACCACAGGCTATGGGATCCAGGCGGATGCTTCTTAATAAGTCAAGCTAGTGACGTTAAAGAAGCGCTTATTGGGAGGCAACCCAAGTTTTCTTTTCCTTTTCCCTTTGTTTTTGATTTCAACTCTTGAATAATTTGAGAAGATCAAGATATTTGTTAATAGTTTTGTTAAGTGTTTTCATGGTAAAGAGGAAGGAGAAGCAAAAAGGGCGGGGAGAAACAAAGGCAGCAACCATCACGCCCAGGCCGTGACACTGGTCACGGCCGTGATGAGCTTAATGAGGAGACCAGAAAGGATCACGGCCCATCCGTGATACCCATCACGGGCGTGATGAAAGGAACCTGAAGATCAGAGAGCATCACGGCCTAGCCGTGATGGAGTTCACGGTCGTGATGCATTTCCCAACAAGTTTCTGACTGGAATGTGGGTCAACACCCGCTGCCGCCTTGGTAAGTCGTTCCATTTTTTCTCCTCTCTCCGACTTGATTGTTTACATTGGGGACAATGTAAATTCTTAAGCTTGGGGTAGGGGTATTTTGCATTTTCATTTTTCATGTTTCATTCATATAGGCATAGCTTTGCATGATCACATGATTAGATTTCCCTTGCTTAGATTATGCATCCAATTGTAAGAACTGAGTGGCAATTAAATTGAGATAGCGAATTCTTGAACCCAAATTTTTATTCTTGTGATAAGGCTGCAAATGAAAATGCTTGAGATGATTTTTTATAGTTGATAATTAGCATGTGGTTCCGTAGATTTGTGTTTCTCATTGATTTTTGAACTACTAAATGTGAGACTTTTTTGAGCCAAAAAGGGGTACTCACTAAATCTACCCCATTCTTTGTGTTAGAGTGTTATTCCTCTTGGATTGTATTTCTCTAGAACTTGACTTGAAACCGTTTTGAAGCTTAACGATTTTTGAAAACATTTTTGAAAATGATTGTGGCACTAGGTATTTTTCCAGCCTTTTGAGCTTTGAATGACTAAATGCTACCCCTTAGTTGCCCAATTTTGAGCCTACATGAATAAAATACTTTTCTTGGTACCTCAAATTACTTTGATGAACATGCTTGGTAGGGCACCTTTTAAAGTATTACAAAAAAAGGGTAAAAGGTAGTTGAAAAAGTATGGGATGAGAAAGTAAGAAAAATATTTCTTTTGAGTTGAAAATCTCCCCTTCTCCAAATAAAAGAAAAATGAGAGAAAAAGAAATATAAATAGAGAAGGGGATGACAAAAAGAAAAGTGAGAAATAAAAGAAAAAGAAAGAAAGAAAGGTGGAAAAATAATTCAAACCCAAAAGGGTATTTTAGAAGGTGTCATGATTTGCAATGCTTGATGTTTTGTCTAGCCTTTTGAAATGTCCTTTTCTTGATTTCCCCACCTAACGATTAATCCCATGGCCCCGTTACAACCAAAACAAAAGACCTATTGATTCTTAATTGTTTTCATTAATAAAGTAGAGATTTGGTTGATAGTCAAGCCTATGGTAGAATTCATTCCTTGAGTGAAATGGAGCGAATTGTCATAGATCCCAAAACACTTGAGTGAGGAGAGAAAGAATGCCAAGCAAAATATTAAGCTTGGGGTGATCTTCAAGTGAGAAAGAGTGCCCGAATCAGTGAGAATATGAATTTAGAAAAACTAAGCTCTAATTGGACTTGATATTGATTGTCTCTTGCTGAATTATGTGAAATGCCTGTTACTTGGACTGTTTACTCGGGTTCTTGGTTCACTATCCATGCTTTGATTATTTATCTCTTCTGGCCTTAGTGATTGCTTGAGGACAAGAAATTGAATAAGCTTGGGGTGATTTGATAGTGTGATTTCACATCATATTTTTTGTACATTTTTGCATGCATTTTCATATAGGTTAGGCATATTTACTTTGATTTTTGTTAGTTTTTCCCTTGGAACGGGTAAGGCGGTTTCTTGGTGTTGTTTTGCAGGAATTAAGGAAAAATGCTCAGAATCAGCCATGATGGAGCTTGGATGAAATAGAGCTTGAAAAGTGAAGAAAATGAGCCAAGCGAGAGCCCATCACGGCCATGATCAAGAAAACCGAGAAGATTGAAGGCAAAAGTCGAAGGCATCACGGCCAGCCGTGATGCTTATCATGGCCGTGACAAGCCCGAGCGAAGCGATCACGGCCTAGCCGTGATGAGTGTCACGACCGTGATGTTCCAAAGTTAAAGCGCTCCATTCGAGAACACGCCACGGCCTGGCCGTGACGGCCATCCACGAGCGTGATGCGCGGCCACTCTATAAATAAAAGAGCGCGTGACGAGAAAAAGGAGGCTGGGAACCCTAGTGGAGACCAGAAACACACAAAAACAGGGACTTTTATCAAGACCTTGAAGGTTGCGGCCGAGGAAGGACTGGAACCCTAGAATCAAAGGAGGTCGACGACTGGGAAAAGCTTCCAATGGAGTTTCTTCTTTCCCTTCTTCTTTCCTTTGTCCCTACTGTTTTAGTTTTGGCTTTCTCTATGAGTAGCTAAATCCCTGCTGTTGGGGTTAAATGTAACCAAACTGAATATTATGTATTTGCCATGATTTATTAATCTGTGTTCATGCCTTCGTATTAGTGTTTAATTCCTACGCTTAATGCCTATTGTGGTTTGATCACCCATAAATTGATTTTAAGATTTGATTTGCAATGGGGACGTTCTTATCATTTCTTGATCTGGAATTAATCACCTAGTAAACCTTGCATCTAGGAATGGAGTTTGGTTTATTAGTAATCGTGTAATCCTTAACCATAATGCAAATTCATTAATCTAGGCCACCTAAGGAATTAGGGTCTATTAGTGGATTTAGGCTCTTGCCATCCGAGGAATCGGGGTTTGAGTAATTTCGTGGGTTGATTTTAATATTTGAAGCATGAATGGGAGGTATCTAGTCTTGGTATTGCATGAGGCTAAGGTTTGGCGAAATTTAATCCCAACACCTCTTTCTGCACTCCAAGTGTTTGTTAAAAGTTCCCAAAAAGACAAAAAAAAAATTTATTGCTTTTCTTTTTATGTTTTGATTTCAATTGATTTATATTTTAGTCTAGATAGTTGTCGAGGTTGTGAATTGGTAATTGGCAACTGAACCCTGTGGATACGATAACCGGTCTCACCACCGTATTAATTGTACGACTAGGTATACTTGCCTATATTTAGTCCAACAATTATATATATATGCACACACGAATTTCCTAACAATTGTAAGTTGCAGAAAGAGTATAGGTGGGACGTATCTTTAGAGGGTCTCGTCAGGGACATATTTGAGCATAAAGGCTCACTGGTCATGAAGAATCTGACGAACAAGCTGAGGATGGGTAAGAATAAGGGGAAGTGGGTGGATCCTGAGATCAGGAGGCAGCTGGACCGATCTTGGGCTGCTTGAGAAGTTCCAGGAGATCCAGGTCACAGCTCGGCGTAATCGAGATTCTGATGGTGGCGCATGTGCTTGGACCAGCCGGTCTAAATCAGCCGCCGCCCACTACGACGAGCTAGTAATACATTAAATTTTTTACTTATTATAGTATTTAATTATTTTTCATTTTTAATTATTCTTATGAATTTAAGATTATATTTTTCTGTGCAGAAAGCACAGAAACAGCGGGTCCCCACTGCTATGGAGTTGGTGGAGAGGACGAAGAAGTTGAAGTCAGGGACATGGGTCAACGACAAGGCCCGTAACTATGTTGTAAGCAAAAAAACAATTTAGTGTTTACTTGTAATTTATTATAAATGATTTGTTAATATTGATTATAATTTTAACTAAATCTCTTCAACTATACTTTGTAGGTGGGCTTCAACGAGAAGAAGGACGATGCCATATCACGTGCCTCACAGTCACAAGATGAGGCCTTGACTGGTGATGGGCCTAGCTCTCCTATCTCCATCGACGATAATGCCATTTATTTGGAGGTCGTCGGGGGTAGGAACAAGAATGGGCACGTGTATGGCCTTGGACACCTGGGAGGCGAGTTTATCGCTTCATCATCAAGACGCCTTGCTCCTTCCTACGCCCGATACCGTCCCTCGGGAGCAGTTCAACCAAATGCAGGACACCATCACGCGCCTGAATGCGGAGCTCGGGAGAAGAGCGAGAGAAAGCGGCAAATGGCGAACCGGATTACCTGATTGACTCAAGCACACCAAGTAGCGATGCGAGACGAGCATCGAGCGAGGGCGGTACATCTTGCGGCTGGTGTTAGAGCAGATGAGGATCCAGACTCCAGTTGCTCAGGGTGATGCTTTGATGGTTGTGCCGCCTGCTGTCGCTCCTCCAGTTCCGCCGCCAGCTTCTAATGCTGCTACTACAGAGGACGATCAGATAGCAGACGTCGGTGGTACGGACGCTGAGGATGATTGGATTCCTCCACCTCCCCCTCATCATGACTGAATTTTTTTCTTCATATTTTTGACTTTAAACTATTCTTGTACGACACTTTGGATTTTTTTTTTATATATATTCATTATTTCTTATGATTGTATATTTCATTAGTAATTTAGTGTGTTTTATTAGTATTTTTGCTAAACTTTAAAGAAAAACAGGAAAAATTTATTATTTTAAAAATTAAATTTAAAAAAATTAATAAAAACCAGTTTAGCGACCGAATTAGAAACCAATAATTCGGTCGCTAAACTTTAGTTACCATTAACAGATTGTGGTCTAGCGACCGAACTATTGACCGATAATCGGTCGCTACAAATGGTTATCCAAACAATGCGACCAACCGTGTAGCGACCGTTTTTTATTATTTAGCGACCGAAATTACGGTCGCCATTTAGCGGCCGAATTATTATTTCGATCTCTAAAAGCTTAGCTACCAGGTTATCAGCCACCACCATGAATCGGTCGCTAATTCGGTCGCTGACTTAAATAGAGACCAAATTAGAAAGTTTAGTGACCGAATATGCCGGTCGCTAAACAGTTTTTTTTTGTAGTGAGCGTCCGGATCACCGGCGTACGCTATCGATCGTCCTCTGCAGATGCTGACATCGGTGGCTGGAGGCGCGGCGGAGGAGCGACGGCAGGCGGCACACTGCGTCGAGCATCACCCTCAAGAATCGAGAGTCCGGATCCTCATCTGCTCCAACACCAGCCGCAGTGTCTGGCCCTGCTCGATGCTCGTCTGCATCAGCTACTGGTGTTCTTGAGTCAGCTGTGCAATCCGGTTCGCCATTTGTTGCTCTCTCTCGCTCTTCTCCCGAAGCTCCGCATTCAGCTACGTGATGGTGTCCTGCATTTGGTTGAACTGCTCCTGAGGGACGGTATCGGCGTAGGAAGGAGTAGGCGTGCCGGAAGATGACGCGATAAACTCGCCTCCCAGGTGTCCGAGGCCATACACGTGCCCATTCTTGTTCCTGCCCCCGACGACCTCCAAATAAATGGCATTATCGTCGACGGAGATAGGAGAGCTGAGCTCATCACCAGTCAAGGCCTCACCTTGTGACTGTGAGGCACGTGATATGGCATCGTCCTTCTTCTCGTTGAAGCCCACCTACAAAGTATAGTTGAAGAGGTTTAGTTAAAATTATAATCAATATTAACAAATCATTTATAATAAATTACAAGTAAACACTAAATTGTTTTTTTGCTTACAGCATAGTTACGGGCCTTGTCGTTGACCCATGTCCCCGACTTCAACTTCTTCGTCCTCTCCACCAACTCCATAGCAGTGGGGGCCTGCTATTTCTGTGCTTTCTGCACAGAAAAATATAATCTTAAATTCATAAGAATAATTAAAAATGAAAACTAATTAAATAGTATAATAAGTCAAAAGTTTAATGTATTACCAGCTCGTCATAGTGGGCGGCGGCTGATTTAGACCCGCCGGTCCAAGCACATGCGCCACCATCAGAAGCTCGATTACGCCGAGCTGTGGCCTGGATCTCCTGGAACTTCTTAGTAGCCCAGTACTGGTCCAGCTGCCTCCTAATCTCAGGATCCACCCACTTCCCCTTATTCTTACCCTTCCTCAGCTTGTTCGTCAGATTCTTCATGACCAGTGAGCCTTTATGCTCAAATATGTCCCTGACGAGACCCTCTAAAGCTACGTCCCACCTATACTCTTTCTGCAACTTACAGTTGTTAGGAAATTCGTGTGTGTGTGTATATATATATATAATGTAAATTTAATTTAAATAACTTAATAAATTGTAACCTTAAACTCTTGAAACAACTGATCCCTATGGCCCCCTGGGATGGCCTTCCATGTAGGCCATGTACCATCAAACTTGCGTCGCAGGATCTTCGATATCGAATCAGAAGGGCCCTTTGCGTGCAGAAAGCTGCAACAAAATTAGAGCATTAATAAATGTTATAAATAAAAAAACAAGTAAATAGAAATTAACGATACTTTATATATATTAAAAAATTAAATTAGCTTACTCGTTATCCCCCCTGGGGATAAGAAGAATCCTCCTGTCGGATGGACCACGACTCTCCTGTCCCGATGATGATGATGGTCCTGTCATAGGTGTGGATGATGAGGATGCAGCCTGTGTCCCGACCACATGAGGCTAGGTAGGGGGTGAAACTCCATCACCCTGAAGTGCCCCATCCACAAAGGTGCTAGTAGGGTGGTCTGGATCTGAAGACTGTGGGCCGGTCGGCGAAGGGACTCTCACAGCACGACCTCTGCCACGACCTCCACGATGACCCCTACCTCTAGAGGAATCGGCCATCTGTGTAAAAAATTAAAAGATGATTACACAGCAGTGTAAATAATACAAAAATAAATTACCTAAGTAGAATGACATTTACACAATGAATTATGACATAAATAAATTACCTAATTAGAATCTCCGTCACTAAATTCACCCTCACTCTCATCAGTCTCACTTGATCGGAATGTGCCTTCGCTAGATGCGTCCAACTAGGATTGATCCATTAACTCTCTTTCAACTTCTTCCCCATTTCCGGAAATGTCCGCCAGAGAATTAACAATAATGTCCGGCGTAATTTGCAACGGTACGTGGGGTCTTGAAAACTCATCATCTTGGTACGGAGCATCTTTTTCAGGCTGGTTGATTACATTATCAGTAATTATACTGCGAGCCTTTATCTTAATAACACCCAACCAGCCTTGATGTTCTTCGGGATATGGCGAGTAATAAACCTGATCTGCCTGTTGTAAAAAAATGAATGGGTCGTACGCCTTATTATACCTTCGAGAGAGCCTAACTTGAACAATACCATATTTTTTATCGATTTTTGTCCCTACGTCAAGAGTAGGATCAAACCAATCACACTTGAAGATAACTAACTTCATCACGGGGAAACCGGTATAATCGAGTTCAAGGATGTCAGTTAGAACCCCATAGAAATCATCCTCTACATTGCCATCAGTGGTTCTCACACAAACACCATAGTTACACGACTGCATTCCTTCATTCCATGTTTTTGTGTTAAATTTATATCCATTTACAATGTAAGTATTCCATGATGTAACCCATCTGTTAGGCCCCCATGCCAAATTTGTCAACAATGGATTTTGAACATTGTTTTCTGGATCTAGTACCTAAAAAATCAAATATTATATTATTCTTATACATGCTATATATTTAAGGAGATAACATGTATTGTAACAAATGAAGATGCTTAACCTACATATTTACTGAACCACGTAGCAAAGTGAGAAGTAATTTCTCGATCAACCTGATCGTTTGAAATGTCAGGTTGGAGATCCCTTAGAAAATTGTCGTACATCTTACATATGGGAGATTAACAGCAGGACGATTAATAATCATAAATGTCAATTGAACTTATAAAAGGCATTGTAGAAACTTACTCTAAATATGGTGCCACCTCTTCACAATTTTGAAGGATATACAGATGAGCAGCATTAATGTCACGCTGCTCCAAGAAATATCCTTTTGATTTGCCACTAAATCATCCCGGATAGTTGAATATTGATATAGGAGGACTAGTTGAACTTCCTTCGCCCGAATCAACGTTTCTAGGCATCCTTGTCCTTCTCGTGTTAACTTCGTCCGGATAGCAATAAGAGGCAAAAGTGGAAGTCTCCTCTACTAAGTATGCTTCACAAATGGAACCCTCCACTCGTGCCTTGTTCTTGACTTTGTGTTTAAGGGAGTGCAGGAACCTATTAAAGAGGGATACATACAAATAATTACTAGTTTTAGGGAAAGCTAAACTACGATTTCGTGTTCGTGAATTTCATATGTATTAAGTAAAATAGTTTATGTTGTTTACCTCTCAAATGGATACATCCATCAGTATTGGACTGGGCCACCAACTCTTGCTTCGTAAGGTAGATGAACTGGCAGGTGTTCCATGGAATCAAAGAAACTCGACGGGAAGATTTGCTCCAGCTTACATAACAAAATGGGTATCTTGACTTCCATATCCTTTAATTGATTCACATTTAGTGTTGTCGATGTAAGCTCCCTAAAAAAGTGGCTAAGCTCAACAAGTGGGTTCCAAATTCAATTGGAAGCAACCGTTGCATGAACACGTGGCAATCATGACTCTTCATTCCATGTAACTTTGCTTCCTTAATGTCAACACATCTACCCAGATTGGAAGCATACCCATCTGGTAACTTTAATTCTTTAACCCACTTACAGACGCCTACTTTCTGTGTTTTGCTTAGTGTAGAACTTGCCTTCGGTTTGATAAGTCTGCCACGACCACTGTTCTGCAACTCAAGCTCCTTCCGGTTACAAATTTTAGCCAGATCCAATCGGGCTTTATTTGTATCCTTTGTCCTCCCCTTGATGTCCATAACAGTCTCAAACACATTCAAAAACACATTCCTCTCAGTATGCATGACATCAATGTTGTGACGGAGTAGCTGCGTCCTCCAATACGGCAACCTCCAAAATGTACTTTGTTTTGTCCAATTATGGTTGACGTCATAATCGGGAATATGTTCTCCTTAGGATTCATGGACGAGCGGTAAGTACTGTACTCTGCGCCATACATTAGGACCAGTCAAACGTGGTGGAGGCGGTGTTGTCTCCGCACAATGCTTCTTGAATGCATTCTTGTTCCGCCTATAAGGATGATCTTTTGGAAGGAATTGACGATGACAATCAAAATATGAGATCTTTCGACTGTTTTTAAGCATGAATACCTTCAATCGCTCCATACATATTGGGCATCCAAGCTTCCCCACGGTCATCCAACCCGACATCATTCCATAGGCGGGAAAGTCATTGATCGTCCACATCAAAGCTGCTTTCATGAAATTCTGCCTCAAAGATACATCATATGTCAACACACCATCATTCCACAGCATTGTCAACTCATCTATCAGCGGCTGCAGGTACACATCAATCTTACCTTTTGGATTAGACGGAACCGGCATTTTGCCTGTTAGGAACATAAACTCCCGCTTCATGCACATCCCCGGGGGAAGATTGTACGGAGTCAGGATAACCGGCCAACAAGAGTATGCTTTTCCAAACTGCCCAAAAGGATTAAATCCATCAGTATATAACCCCAATCGGACGTTCCGAGGGTCTTGCCAAAATGCCATATGAACCCTATCAAAATGCTTCCAAGCTTCTCCATCATATGGATGACACAAGACATCTTGCTCCCTCTCACGCTCACTATGCCACCTCATGTGAGCTGCAGTGGCCATCGAAGAGTACAATCTTGTAAGTCTTGGCACGAGCGGAAAGTACCACATTTTTTAGCAACCTCTTCTTCTCAATGCTCATCCTAGTGGTTGTCTTATACCGATCCGCACCACAAAATCGACAACATGTTATGCTTTCCGCTGAATCATCCTTATAGTACAACATACATCCATTAGGGCAACAATCAATTTTCAAACACCCCATACCCAAATTTTCCACAGACTTCTTAGCATGATAAAAACTAGTAGGCATCCGATTGTCTTCTTGCAACGCCTTAGACACTGACCTGGTAAGGTGATTAAAACAGCCTTCTTTCATATTGTAGTCAGATTTGATACTCAACCATTCCATGCACATCGACAACTCCGTGTACTCCCGACATCCTTCCCACAATGGAGATCGTGCAACACTCAGCATATCATAGAATCTTTGAGCTTCAGGATTCGGATTATCCTCTATGTATTGGAAACCCATTCCACCATCTTCTCCCCCATCTTCTTCTAGTACAACACCAACCAATGGTCCAGCATGATCCATTATCATCTGCTCGTATGGATTCAATTCTTCCCTCCGGTCACCACTTCCATAGTACGAACCTTCAAACTCAATCGGGTTTAAATCAGGTAACGTCTCACCTTTGTTACTCCACCAATAGTAATCAGGCATGAAGCCCTTCTCATAAAGATCGGCTACAACTCCATCCACGCTTTTGAAATATTGACACTTGCATCTTTTGCAAGGACACCTCAAATGATCATCGCCCAGCCGTATAAATCTCTCATGGCTAACAACAAACTCTATAAACTCACCCACTCCAACTCTATACTCTTCCCTAAGACGTTTATTCCGATCCAACCTATGATACATCCATTTCCGATTCTTCGGAATATCCATTGCTGGTAATTAAATAGCCTGACCAATCCTACAATAACACTTATATATTACGGTGCATTCCAATAACTCCATCAATCTCGTTCTTATGACAAGGTATGAACTTATCCCATTCGAGAAGAAACCTTTACCACACTCGGCTAATAATAGTTATTCCCATATTCAAATACCTTATACTTGACAAAATTTTGGCAGCATTTCCCATCGGTTTCCAAGTACACGACTCGAGCACGATAAGAATCACCGCGATCAAGTATGCACCAGGAGAACAAAAGGAAATGCATCAGACCGAGATTTCAACAAGTATATAAGGCATTTGAACTTTGAAATGACTATTGTAGGAGTGTGAAAAAGGTTTTTTCCCAAATTGTCCCACTTGGACAATTCAAGATTCAATACAATGAGCATGCGTATCCTGAGAAGGTACGCATGCTCATTAATATTGAATCTCAAATAGGAAACTAAGGCTTTCGTAACTTAATAATTAACTCTAGCAGAAAATAAAACCATTGACTTATATGGATTGCAACATACTTCAACAAATATATATTGAAGCATATTTCAATACAAACTTAGATAAAATATAGTAACAAACATCCTATTGAGCTCCGCTCTCCACTAACAAGTAACACATAATTGTCAAACATATGCATAACTTCTAAATTAGCAATACACAACAAGCATCCTGCCTTTTTGACAGGATCGCATCCTATTGAGCTCTGCTCTCCACTAAGGCTATTCTAACTCATTAACCATAACAGAAGATACAAATTTAACTCTATATACAGAGCACGATTTTAGCAACAAAAACGTTAATAAGGACATAAAAATGGCAATCAAGGAATAGAATTGACACATCCATCCTATTGAGCTTTGCTCTCCACTAACAAACAACATATCAAGTTTACAACCACATGCATCAATTTTAATCTACCAAAGACACAACCAAAGATCCTATTGAGCTCAGCTCTCCACTAACAAACAACATATTCAATTGCAACCACATGCATCATTTCTAATCTACCAGCACACAACCAGAATCCTATTAAGCTTAGCTCTTCACTAACAATCCACAAATCAATTCAAAGTCTTCAAGAACCACTAGCAACAAAGAAAAAGATAGAGTATTTGACCTACCTCAACTCCAAACAAATAGTGAAAACGGGTGACGACTAGAGCGGTTGTCAATAGACAAAGAAAACTGAAAGAAAAAATAATAACGTCAACAAAGGCTCTTGTGATAAAAGTATAAACTTGGAAATCATTAACCTACTTGCACACTTGCCACTCATGAAAGTATAAACAAAACATTTTCATTACATATCAATACCATAGCTTGTTTAAGCCGGGCATTGTTTTAGTGGCAAAGCAATAAAAAAAAGGTATGTTATGTACTTCAACAACTTATATAAGTGTGCCCAAAGTGTCTTTGTGTGCAGGTGGCGTGAATGGAAGGGAAGAGAGTGTGGGGAACTGATAGTGCAGGAACCCTAAACAGAGAGGTAAAATAAAAGAAGTAATAAAAATAAAAGTGGTAAAATGGAGCAATGCACATGAGACAAACCACCGTAGCATGTTCACCAAGATGACTTGCGAAATTAAAAATCCTCTTAGGCAATAACCATAGCATAAATATCATAAAAGGTCAATCAAATTAAAACAATGATCATTCAGTTAAGTTATTTTCATTTTTAACATCACAAAAATATTATTTACCTTTAGCTACACCAAAAGAGGGATTTAAAAAGTAGAAACAAAACCAGATTAGAACCAATTGGATATATGCGAAAAGGTGGCAGAAGTATAATGATCTTATAAACACTAAAATACCAGAACTCAAGTAGTCATAAAGCAATCAATTTTAAAGTACAATTAAAAACCAATCAGCACCTGCACCACCTAGCAAAAATATATACTTTACAAATCATGGTAATTCAGGCTGTTCATCAAACACCCTGCTATCATTACCCTCAACACCTATCATACTGTTTAAACAAGACAATAATCCCCAGAAACTTTACCCATTTGATCAATACCAAACAATTTAGCAAGTAACATAATAGAAAATCTAATTTTCAATGCTTAACAGCTTCAATCATCAACAGGCAACATCACATAGATCAAAGGTTCAACCAATCAAATAGTATAACAACATGAAGATTAAATAAAATACAACTTGCTATTCCACCTAATGAATGATGAGTGCAATCACGATCTTGGATTGAAAGAAGAAAGGGAGGCACTTGAATAACTTACCTTCACAGTTGCAGAGACTGCGGTGCGGCGGCCCAAGAGGGTACCCTCTAAGCCGCGCAAAACCTGCAAACAGAGCCTGCAAACCACCCAAAACCTGCAAAGAGAGAGAGACGGAGGGAGAGAGAGACGCGAGTGAGAGAGAGAAGGAGAGAAGGAGAGGGAGAGAGAGACGTATGCTTACCGTGTGGAGGAGGTGGTGACCGGAGAGGAGCTGGAGGAGGTGGTGGCCGGAGGGGAGCTGTTGCGCCGCCTGCGTGTGAGAGAGAAGAGAAGAAAAGAGAGAAATGGGGGAAGAGAGGAAGGAAATCGTGATTTAGGGATTTTATTTTTAGCGACCGAATAATTCGTTCGCTAAATCGGTCGCTAAATGGGTTAATTTGAAATTTGAATTCATAAACTTAATTAAATCGGTCGCAAAGATATATAAAATTTAACCGTTGCATTTAACTCGATCGCTATTTCGGTCGCTAAAAAGTCATAAATTTTTGACTTTTACTTTTCTTTATTTTGCGACTGAAATAAAGACCGATAACTCTGCTACGCTCTATTTCGGTCGCTATTTCGGTCGCCGTATGAACTCTAATCAGTGTTTGATTTAGATCCTACAATCGGTCGCCATTTCGGTCGCAAACAGCAACCAACAAATTCGGTCACTATTTTCGGTCGCTAAATAACCTTTTTTTGTAGTGATTGTTGTTCTGATTAGAGGTGTTGCAACCTAAATTGCCAAAGCTATCGAAGGCAGCAAGGAAGCAGGTGATTTCTTCTATCTTGATTGTAGAACCTTCGATTTCTGGCTTCACTGACTTGATCGGCTTGATTGGAACAAGATCGCAGTGGAAATTGCCAAACTCCATGAATCGATATTCAAGAATAGTGGCGGCTTCGTCTTCGTCGGAGAGGCTCGGTTCTTCCTCCTCTGAATCTGAAACTTCCTCCATGGAATCAGAGTCATAATCTTCATCACTCTCATCTGCGGCGGAAGCACGGTATCGCTTTGATACCACGTTACCGATCACAGGATCATAGAGATGAAGATGAACTTCATAGTTGAAGTAGTTCTTGGAAGCTTGCAAGTGAGAAATAATTCTCAAATGGAATCATATTGAAAAGATCGTACCTACTACTTAGCAAAGTAAAATGCACGCAAAAACTAACATCACTACCATGACATAATAAGGACCGATAATATACTGCTAACTTTCTCTCATTCTCAATCTTCATAGTCTTCCTCTTTAGCTTCAAAATGCTCCCTTTCCATGGTTCGACCACCATGTCTTAACAGTGGCAATGGGAACCTGTACTCCTTTCATCCTTGTACATCTCTTCATCAGCCCATTTAAAAAATTACAATAGATTTTTTCCAAAACAATTATTATTAGCTTAAATGTAATCGTAGGTTAAATGACCCATTTCTTAGCTTGAATGGTTTTTAGCTGGTATTTTTGGCTACAACTTTCTCCACCTCCTTCCACAAAAAACGTTCAATGATTCTAGGCTCTGAATTTCATTCAATTAAAAATTCACTACACTTTTCGAACCAAACTAAAGAAGAAATTTTGAGCTGAGAGAAATTCAATTGTTTTTAGGTAGAAAAAACAATTTGGTTCATAACATATAATACACTTTTTCGTTAAATTTTATTACTAAACAAAAAAGAAGAATTTAACTGACTTGATGTCAATTTGAAAAAAATGCAATGAGCAAATGTTATTTAGATTTACTTCTTTTTTGAGTTGTCCACTGAAACACACGGACACCATGAAAATGTATTCGAATATGGGGTTGGTCAGAGAAAAAGAAAATAAATGAATCTACACTGATATCATGGAAGGATTGATTATCTTATTAATTGCATAAAGAGTATAAGAATTAATTTATAAAAAAAAATATAAGAATTAACCAAATATATTATCATTGAATTTTTAATGTTATAAACGAACAATTCCAAAAGCATACTATTTATTACAATTGATTTTATCAAAATAATGATACTATTGTATTGTCGGTGCATAGAAAATAAATCATTTTTTCATAAGTGGTTTAATCTCTTCAGTCGATATGGTAGCTGTATCCATGATCATTAGTCATTACTATTAAGATAATTATTTGTTGTCTTTATAATACGTAAACATCATTTATAGGTAGCATTTTTTTTTTTATAAAAAACCAAATAAATATTTTTTAGATACCCTGTACAAAATGTTGAAAGTAATAAATATTTAACCATTATCCTAATCACTTAAGTAAATATTTCAAAGTTTGTAAAAAAAAAAAAAACTACTAATTCCTCAAAACCTAAAATTTATCCTCATTTACTTTTAACCACCGTTTCACATTCTGCTACCCGCCATAGTAAGCATACATTAGTTTTGAAGCAATCTTACTGATGAGTCATACACGGTGGTGGGTTAGACTAATTGGGTTGAGGTGAATGGAGGACTTGTTCAAGTCTTTCCCTTTTGTACTGCATCAGAAAATACACTAATATGAATTGACATTTGTGGAAAGTCTATGCACATGAGGACATATAAGAGGGTCCTTTATGTTAGTCGAATGGGGAAAGGCTATAAATACTGATATGTTTCTTAATAGGTATTATAATAATGCAACAAAAATGTTAAAATGTGTGCCTGTTTAGATGTATTTTGATGGACTATACTTTTTCTCTCATTCTTATATTGAGTTAGAGTGTCCTTTGTACTCTTTTCAATATATTTTGTTTATAAAAAATGAACTTACTAACCAAACACTAGGCACTGGTTAGTATTCTCCATAAAAAATGATAATAGGATAATGATTACGAAAAGTAAATTAAAGTTGTTATTGCATCAACTCATGTTAAAATGGTACCGAGATTTCATGTCACTAGTGGAAAATATACATTAGACGGTAAATGTTTACGTTAGTTAACCAAAAACTAGACGTTAAAAAGGGGGCGGTGGCAGTTTTGTAAATATCAGACTTCATTAATTCAATTTTAACGTCAGTTGTTTTAAGGACTAGCGTTAAAAGTGAAGTGACTCACTTTTAACGTCAGTTCAATAAACAACTGGCGTTAACAGTGAACGTTTTAACGTCAGTTCTTTATATAACTGACGTTAAAAGTGAGTCATTTCACTTTTAACGCCAATCCTTACATCAACAGACGTTAAAGGTTATTTTAATAATTTTTTTTATCTATTATACGTACCCTTTCGCATTGCCTTCCTCAAAGTTTCAGTTTCACAATTGCTTTGATGTTTTGTGTTTCTGTTTTGAAAACTAAAATATATGTGCTAAGTATAAGTTGAATCAATAACCCAAACCAGATCTCATTCATGAAGTGTAATTCTGATCGATCTGAGAAGATTGAAAGGGTTTAAAATCCTATAAAAAGTTACATTGAAAGGGTTTAAAATCCTAAACATTAAAGCTACATCCCATCGAGAGTTTTATGAAATATGCCAAAGGGAAAACTATACTCAAGACCTCGAAAACCGGGGGCATGAGAGAGAGCTCAAGAGAGGCAAAAACAGTGCACTAGATCTGTTTCAAGCAAAGGCAGTGGTTCTAGAGACTTCCATGACGGTCACTTGCTGCCAAAGCTGAGGTTTTGGAACTGTGACGCCCGAGCACCTGATTTGCCCTCCAGCAGCTGATTCTCTGGAAGGATGATAAGGTGAGCAACTCACATAATGTGGTTTACACAAACTTATCACCCATGTAATGTGATTTACACAAACTCAGAAGTTGTTTGACCATTAAGACAAAGATCTTTGAGTCTAGGAATAGGAAGAAAGAGTGATGAAGTTAATCTCCATAGCAGAGCCATATTGTGAAGCCGAAAATTAAAAGGATGGAAGGAAGCTATTTATAGGAGCAGGGGATGAAGTTACTAAGCTATTCTGATTTTCTTGAAAACTTATCTATAAACTTAATGCTCATTAAGAGGATTAAGTTACAAGGTGCATGGGTAAGTAGCCCAGTAGTCAAAGGAATGAATGTTTTTGCACATATCTATACACTTTTAACGTCAGTTGTTTAAAAAAACTGACGTTAAAAGTGTTTTTAAAATAAAAAAAAATTATTGTTAACGTCAGTTTTTTATACAACTGACGTTAAAAGTGTGATTTTTACTTCAGTTAAATAAATAGCTGACGTAAATAATCCTATATATTATAAACGTGCAGAATGAATATTGGAAATAATGTAATTAAATAATTATGAAACTCATTTCATTGGTTGTCATGTCCCTGTTGTCCCTCTTAACGCAGATCACTCCATATAGTACTGCAGTTTATTTCTAAACCTTTTTTTTAAACAAGTTTATTTTTAATTTTTATTAATTAGCTTGAATTAGTAAACAAATTCTTGTGCAAATTAAAATAAATAAACACTTAACATAAAACAAGTTATATGTATAATCAAATCGTATGTCATTGAAGCGATTCATAAGTTAAAATTACATGATTAAAAGATAAAAAATTTCTGCAACATATAGCCCTAAAATATAAAAAAGTTTCTGCATCAACATCATTTTCTTCTCAGTCCTGTCATCAAAACTCCAATGGATGCATCACCTCCCTCACTTGAATTCCATGATGCAAAGTAAATCCTCAGTCACTAGCAGCGAAAGCAAAGTGAAATGGATCTTTGCATCTTTCTTCTTCACTGGAATTCCTTGATGCATCGTCTTGAATCCACAATCACTTGCTTCCAAAGCAAAGTGAAAGGGATGACGGGGATGAAATAAAGTGAGAGAATCACATTACGTGATTCACCCAACCTTACCATCCATGTAATGTGATTTACACAACCTCAGAAATTGTTTGACCATTAAGACAAAGATCTTTGAGTCGAGGCATAGGAAGAAAGAGTGATGAAGTTAATCTCCATGGCAGAGCCATATTGTGAAGCACAAAAAATTAAAAAGGATGGAAGGAAGCTATTTATAGGAGCAGTGGATGAAGTTACTAAGCTATTCTGATTTTCTTGAAAACTTATCTATAAACTTAATGCTCATTAAGAGGATTAGGTACAAGGTGAATGGGTAAGTAGCACAGTAGTCAAAGGAATGAATGTTTTTGCAGAAACTAATAAACTTTTAATGTCCGTTGTGTAATACAACTGACGTAAGAAGTGTGAGTGTTTTTAACGTCAGTTTCTTAATACAATTGACGTTAAATATATGACCTTTAACGTCAGTTTTTACTAACAACTGACGTAAGAAGTGTGAGTGTTTTTAACGTCAGTTTCTTAAGACAACTGACGTTAAATATATGACCTTTAACGTCAGGTTTTACTAACAACTGACGTAAAATGTTGTTTTATTTTAATTATAACGTTTACACCCACGCGCCTTCTGCACTTCTCTGTACGTATCTTTTCATCACGCTCAACCCTCACTCTCAACCCTCACTCTCGCTCTCACACTGCCCTAATCGCGAGCTCATCTCCACCACAACCACCGCAAGGGCTTCTTCACCACCACCGTGAGGTACACTCTTAACCCCTAACTCTGTCTTTCCCGCTCATTCTTTGCAATAACTTGACATCTCTCTTTCCCCTTCCCGCACACTAACTCTCCTTGTCCCTCTGCTCTCAATAACCACATCGAAAATTGGCCACCACTCGAGCTTCCCCCCCACCACCACGCGAGCGCCTATTTCTGGTGAGTCTTTAGGGCACATTTTTTTATTTTTGGTTTTGAGTGCATGCATGTTGCTCTGCTGGTTGAAATTGTAGTCTCAGTAGTTGAAACTTGAAACTGTGAGTTTGAGTTGTTTGGAATGTCTCTATTTTTGGTTTTGAGTGTATATTGAAACTGTAGTCTCAGTAGTTGTAACTTTAAACCGTGAGTTTGAGTTGTTTGGAATGTCTCTATTTTTGGTTTTGAGTGCATGTTGCTCTGCTGGTTGATCTGTCACGGCCGTGATGCTCATCACGTCTAGGCCGTGATCAGTTCTGCCTATGAAGGTCTGGGTTCGATTGGCACGTTACTACCGTGATGGACATCACGGCCAGGCCGTGACCAGTGCTTGGAAATCTTCAAAAACTATAGTTTTCAATCTCCCGTATCTAGTTATTTTTATTTATACTTCTGTAATTATTTTGAGTTATAACCTATGTTAATACATATATATTGTTTCTGAACAGGCATACATATGGATCAGTCGGATAGCCCACATGCACGGGAGGACATTGTGGGGGTTTCGCAGGACCCGATCACGCCTACGCCTGATTCTAGTGTAAGTTTACATGTTATATACTATCTTTAGTCCTTCTTTTTAATGTAAGTTTATAATGTTACAACCCTCTATTTTATCATTTTTTTGTCCATACAGACATCACATGCTCATAGGAAACGGGGTAGAGGAGCCACCTCGTTGAAGAAACTAGAGAAGGACAGGCAAAGCGGACAGAAGCTTGAGGTGTCCTTCGATGCTAATCTAAATGCCCAGGGACCCCGTGCTAAAGAATTTAATAAGTGGGTGTTTCTACAAGCGAGCAAGACGTAAGCATCAACTACAACCATCGGAATGACGTTCCACGTAACGTTAAAGATCAGATTTGGGAGGCTATCACGGTATTTTACCTTTACATTCGTTTGATTTACATTATTAGATAATTATCCGAGTTATAATCCATCCAGTTGTTATGTATTTAATGTGTAGGTAGCTTGGACTGTGCCAAATGACGAGGATCATCGTCATAAATGTATGAAAATGGCATCAAAGCGTTGGAATGGGTTCAAGCATGATCTTACCAGGTACTATGTATCTGGGAAGAAGCGGCTTGATAAAATGTTCTCGGATTATCCCTGGATTGATCAGGATACTTGGGATATGTTTGCCAGGAGTCGACAGGATGGAGAATTTCAGGTTGGTTTGATTAAGTTAATTTTGTATGCTTATTATAGATCATTTAACTGTATTTAATTATGTGTTTTTGTTTGAATAGGCTAAGGCAAATAAGGGTCGGCAGAATCAGGCGAAGAACATCCACCGCCACACCATGTCTCAGGGTGGGTACCAGACTCGGATCGAGCAGATGATGGCGGATAGGGCGAGGCGAAGCAGGAAGAGCACTCTGCTAGGATTGAAAGAGGAGAGGTGCCTGAGGGCACACCATCAAGTCCTCCGTCGGACATCGACCGCGAGGATGTCTGGTTAGCCAGCCGCATGACAAAGATGGGATCTTTTAAAGTTGATGCCACTCGCGAAGTGGCAGATAAGATTGTAAGTAAATAATTAACTTGTTTTCAATTGATATTTGTATAGATATTTGCAACACTTTTCACTTGCACGTTTTTTCATTATTTTTCATTGTAGATGGATCTTAAAGCACAATCCTCCCAGGGCGCATTCGTCCCTTCTGGACGGCAGGACGTCTTGATGACTGCTCTAGGCAAGAAAGACCATCCTGGTCGGGTTCTCGGTGTTCCTGGGAACGTGACCATCAAAGAATATTATGGCAAGTCTGCTTCACGAAAGTGGGTGGTCAATGAAGCATCAATTTTGGCTGACATTACTCAGCACCTCATGTCCAACCCAGCTATTACAACACATCTGATGCAAGGCTTAATATCCAACCAGTAATTCAAGCAGGCGCTTGCCAGAGAGCTTTCCTCCGTCGGTACATCCCAGGACACCGCAGGGCATGCCAACCCTTCAAATGTGAGCACAAAAGAGAGTTTTAGTAGGGCACATGTGGAGGACGATGAGTTGGTAGCTAGGGAGCGGTAGTTGGAAGTCCAGCGCCATGAGCATGAGTTGGAAATGAAAAGGTGTGAGCTTGAGTTGGACTCCAAACGACGTGAGCTCGAAATGTTAACAAAGGTATTTATTCATTATTCATGTCCAAATTAGTCAAATAATTACTTGTGTTTTTTTTAATTATCAACAACTTATCTAATTTATTTTTCCTAAACTGAAGGCCAAGTCGACGTCGGTGTCGGTGTCGCTGTCACCTATCACTCGTTTGTTCTCACTTAGTGAGGATTATGCGTTTGAGATTTTTGAATGTCCATTGGAGCACGATGGATGGGTGGCACGACCAGATCAACGGATGATATTTACCTTCTGTGGTGACGATCTCGGGAACGCCTGCAGAAATAACGTCTGGTTGAACAACAATGTTTTCAGTCTCTGGTGCACGTAAGTTAATTTTAATTTTATAACTTATTTATTTTTGGTATTTTTCCATTTAATAATTTATTTTAATTTCAATATATATATTATGTAATTAACATCCACACCTTTTCATATCTTAGGTATCTCCATCGTCTTCAGCTTGATAAGGGTGTTGCATCAGTTTACGGCTTCTTAGATCCGTCAGTCCTTCTGCCCCAATTCTTTGCTGGCGATGCATTGAGTAAATACATAGGGAACTTGTTGGGAGAAAATCGGAAAGAATTATATCTGGCTCCCTACTGTATGAATGACCATTGGCAGTTGTTGGTACTTCACCCGTCTAGGCATACTGTCATATTCTTCTGCTCTCTCCACCGAGATCCGCCATCGAAGGTGGTGGAAGCTGTAAATAAGTAAGTAAGTAATCTTAAATTTAATTTAAGTTTTAATATCAGTTGTTTTTAGTTTATTACACACGTGATATATGAATTTGTTAATTGATCGACATGATTATTTGTTTATGATAGCACGCTGAAGGCGAGTAGCATAAGTTGCGCCAACGGGAGAAGTAGGACTTCTAAGGCTAAAGCAAATCCTGTATGGAACATCCTCAAGGTTTGGTAGTTTATTTATCAAATAATTAATATTATAATTACTAATTTATATGTATATTCAACTGACGTTGAAATTAATTTTGTTGGTAGTCTCGATTTCAAATTGACGGGTGATCGTGCGGCTATTATGTGATGCTTCATATGCTGAACATAGTCTCTGCATCTATTACGGATGGATGGATTAAGGTAATATTTAAACAACTTGTTAAATTATATATTATAGTTTTGAAGATGACTTGCATTGATGTTATTGTTATTATTTGAACGTGTGTAGGCATTTAGCGACCAATCGCCTATTCAAGAAGATGAGTTAAGAGACTTGAGGACGCGCTTCGCTGAATTCTTCTTCAAGTATGCGACTGAAAAAGGAATTGACAAGATACCTCTGCAATACTTAGATAAATAGTTTTTTTTGTTAGACTTTAGAAACTAATTAATAACATGTATATATATATCCTTAGATTGGTAGTTTTGTTTTTTAGACATTGGAACTAAAATTTATTTATATATATACAAGGGTTTTGGTTTTAAGTCCCCCAATTGTTCCATTTTTCCTTTGCAATTCTGTAATGTGTTGATATTCTGTTTTACTGGGATATTTACTGAATGCGAGGATAGTGAGGGGAGTGATATTTTAAAACTGAATTAAAAAAAAAATCTATTAACGTCGGTTGTATCAAACAACTGACGTTAATAGTATTTTATAAAATATACAGTACACTACTAACGTCAGTTGTAATAAACAACTGACGTTAAAATTAAACATTTAACGTCAGTTCTTTATAACAACTGACGTTAGTTTTAACAAAATTAACGTCCGTTGTCTTAAAGAACTGACGTTAATATTTTTATGTTTAACGTCAGTTGTGTTAAATAACTGACGTTAATAGTTTTATATTTAACGTTAGTTCTCAACTGACGTTAAAATATTAACTATTAACATCAGCTGTATTTACGTCAGTCAGTATTCTGACGTAAAAAATCAATTTTAACTGATGTAAAAAGCACTTATTGCACTAGTGTGTGTAAGTCATGCACGCTTCTTCTAATGAATATTTGGTTCAAAGCTTGTCTACCATTTTATTCGGGGATGAGTGAAACCCGTGGCTTACTAAGAAAATGTTCAAATCCTCAAGATACCTTTGTCTGAAAGCATGCGATTTTTGAAATAATGAGATTTAGATTTATTTTGAAAATGGTGGGGGATTGTGAGAGATTTTCAAAATTTATAAAATATTAATTGTTATCAACGGACAAATAAATACATATAATGATGTTAACTTATCACAAGTTTGTTGTACAGTGTAGCAGTAGCAGCGCTTCTAGCAATTCTTGGGGGTGCGAGTTCGATTCTTGTACGTCTCAGGTACTTGCATGGAATTGAACCCGTCTCTGTGAGGGAAGGGACGCATCCACTGGCCACTAGGCCAACTGATGTCTTGTGCCAGTTAATGAACGTTAATACTACTTATGTATTTGACCGATTGTGGAACTTTTGAAGAGTTGTTTTCTTTCACCAAGTGACATGAGTTGGTCTATAAATAGAACCATCTGCATGCAGTAATTGACCCGAAAAACTCAATCTCTCAACCATTCTTCACTCCAAATCACATTCTTTTCTCTCTTATGCGTAAAGAGAGTTAAGGAGACTATTGTTCTGTAAACTGTTATTGTCGATACGCTTGGTTTAGGGTGTGCAAACCAAACCAAGGTTCTCCATTGTATCCTGAAGGGGATTCGCCAGTTACACCTGTTGCATCTAATCTATGAGGAGAGATTGGTGGGGGCGAATCGAACCTAAAGTCTAGTGTCCTCACACGTCTTGGAGATTGCATATTATCATTATTTTCTTCTTTTTTGCAGATTCATACCCCATTTTCTAACACTGGCCTTGCATGCATTCATCACGTGCTTCGTCTTCTAAGGAAAAGGAATAGAAAATCCCTAAGGAAGGCTTTGGCTAAGACCAAAACATGTTAGTACGCTTCTAGATATATACATATGTATCACCAAACATTTCTATATATACATATGTATATGTTATTCTGCAGCGGTATATATCATTGAGCTTGATAAACTATAAGGATGTACATATGGTTAGTCATTTCACGTAATATATACTGATGGGTCACTCCACAGATTTTTGAATATATACTTATGGGTCACTGCTGTTCTTCATTTCAGATTTTTGAATATATACTGATTGGTCACTCACAGATTTTTGAATATGTTATATCTTGATCTGTATTAAAATATTGATGTTAAGGGTCACTCCACAGATTTTTAACAAACTACAGGACTGATAGAAATCTAACAACAGTGGATAAAAATCAAAGTTTAATATATGCCTGGGACACATTTTACATGATTACCTTAATATAAGCAATGAAGATTAAGCTGAGAAGGCATAAATGTAGGTGGAGAAAGAGATAGATTTGAAGCTTAAGCTAAAAATTCCAAAAAACTATTAGTGAATAATCAGCGAAATCAGACAATGAATTGGCCTCAAAATAAAACATCCCAGGGAATAATTAAATGCATAGACTGTTAAGTCTGAAGCAAAACCAAGTTGGTGAAAATAAGCAATTAAATGGTAATGTCTCTATACTTGTCATTATATATTCAAGAGCAAGTGAGCAACAAACGCTTTTATTCTTATTGTGCATGTTGTTGTCATATATGTGTCTTCCCCGTCAGAACCATCTTTTGGTAGTGGTCTGGTGATCATTGATTCGGAAAAAAGAGAGAGGAAAAACAATTAGATAGATCATAACCTTGGTTTCTTTGTGGTATTTGGGAATATGATATAGGCTAGCAGTGGATACAATATCATTTCCCAGAAGGAGAGCATGTCAAGTTGAGTAAGATTTTTGAAACTTTGAAATATATGTATATTAAAGGTGTATGTGCTTTATGAACCCCTGTATCTCATGACCCACATATTCCTGTCTCTAAATGATATGTAATATGTATTTGTTTTATATGAGTTTTCTTCTCATTAATTGTATCAGTACTATTCCTTGTGGCTAATTTTTTTTTATAAATGACTTGTAAGAATGACTGAAATTGATTGTATTCTTTTTATTATTTTAACTTGAAATTGAGCCATAAACCAATATAGTTTAGCCTAAAGTTTGGAATAGGATGATTCCAGTTCACTTGCATATGACTGGCTGAAACTAATTGTGATTATTTAAAATGATAAGTGCAATTTGGACTATCTAAATGCACTTTAGACTATACTTCTCCTATTCTCAAGCAGTGGACCTCGTGACAAAACTCACTTATTATAACCTCATTTCTTATACTTGAACATAGCTACTTGACGGACACTCCAACTTATATTTCCTTATTGGTAAGTGTTAAAATTAAATACAAACCTTATCATTTCCATCACAAGTTTCTGACGACTCAAGCTCCATTTCAGTAAAGAAGGCCTCCAAGACAAAAGCAACAATCTGAAAGGCAGTATAAATAATTAGCTTTATCTTCATGTTATAAAACAATATCTTTCTCCTTATACTGATTTCCCTGTAGCTTAAATCTTTTGCCTACAAAACAATACCAATCAACATTGCACTTACAACGTTTTATACAATTTTCAAGACCAAATGTCTAAGTGACAGAACCACAACTGACCAGTCTTAGGATAGGCTTACCTATCTATACTAATTTAGCATTGATACTTCACAAACATAGCCTAAAACTAAAAAATCCTTATCAAATATCATCTATCTCTTTTAGCTAAACCATAATACTTAAGTATTTGTGATCATATAATTAAAGATTAATCCCTCCTATAAAATTAACTAAATGACCTGTTTAGCCATAATTTTCATATTAATCCACTAACATGACTATTGCAAAGTAATACCGTATATTATTCCAATGGCTGTATTCAAGGGATATCCATTGGGATTATTCTCCATGGGTTATTCTCTTATTTATTGTAAATATTAGCTAATCAAATCAAGGATATCAATGACAGATGTAAATGAGACATTATAGGCATTAGTTTAGGACACGTAAATCTTATGTAACTTCTATATATTTGGTATCTGTTCAATGGAATGACACACACATTCTTTCCACCATATTCTTGTTATGGTACCAGAGCCATCACGGTGCTGGTGAGAACGTGTTGAAGCAAACACATTTTCCATGGCGGAGATGTCGGAAAAGACTGAAGCAGAGAAGAAAACTGATCTGGTGAAAAAGATCCCTTCACCATATGATCTGAACTCTAGTGATAATCCAGGAAACCTAATTACTCAGGTTTAGCTGAAAGGGGAAAATTATGATGAGTGGTCTAGAGCTTTGCGTACTTCTCTTCGTGCAAGACGCAAATGGGGGTTCGTGGAAGGAAAATTCCCGCAACCAAAGGAAGGTTCTCCTGATTTGGAAGATTGGTGGACGGTGCAATCCATGTTGGTCTCATGGGTACTAAACACGATAGAACCAAGCTTGCGTTCTACCATTTCGTATCAAGAGAACGTAAAAGACCTATGGGAAGACATTAAGGAGCGGTTCTCAGTCGTGAATGGACCAAGGATTCAACAGATAAAGGCAAAACTGGCAGAGTGTCGACAAACAAAGATGAACATGGTAACATACTATGGAAAGTTGAAAAGCTTATGGGATGAATTGGCAAATTATCAGCAGATTCCTCTCTGCACTTGTTTAGGATGCAAGTGTGACGTTGGGAGAAAGATGGAGAAACAACGAGAAGAAGAGAAAGTTCATCAATTCTTGATGGGTCTAGATGATGTTTTGTACGGAACGGTCCGCTCTAACCTTCTTGCAACTGATCCCTTGCCTACATTAAATAGAGTGTATGCCACTTTGGTGCAAGAAGAAAGAGTGAGAACCATATCTCGGGGAAAGGAGGAACGAGGAGAGGTTGTTGGGTTCTCTGCACAGGCTCGTGGAAGAACCAAAGGACTTGCTGAATCAAAAGACAAAAATATGGTGTGTTCGAACTGTAATCGAACAGGACATGAAGCTGAAAGTTGCTTCCAGTTGATCGGTTATCCTGAATGGTGGGGAGATCGGTTATGAGGTGAAGAGAAAGCCAATGCGAGAGGAAAAGGACGACAACGAGGAGGAGCTGCACCTAGCAGAGGCAGAAACGGGGGTGTTCGAGTCAATGCAACATTCACTAATGGAGAAAACAGTGTTGCACTAACTAATTCAGACAATACACTGACCGGGCTGAGTACTGAACAGTAGCAAGCACTAGTGGATTTTTTAAATAGCCAAAAGGGAACATAAATGACAAGATGACAGGTAAACATAGTGTCTGGATTGTTGACACAGGAGCTTCCAGCCACATGACTGGGAACTTGAAATTCTTGCCTGGGCTGAGAGAAATAGCAGGATGTCCAGTTGGACTTCCAGATGGAAAACAAGTGTTAGCCACTAAAGAAGGGACAACAATACTTAATGGAGGATTGAAAATTGAGAATGTTCTCTATGTGCCAAAATTGAACTGCAATTTGATATCTATCTCTCAACTGATTGATGAAAAAAAATTGTATTGTCCATTTCACCGATACCTTGTGTGTTATGCAGGACCGCACTTCGAAGATGCTGATTGGAGCGGGTGAACGAAGAGATGGGCTTTATTTTTTCAAAGGTATCTGAAGTGAGAAGGAACACATGGCTAGTGGAATTGTCAGTTTAATCTATGGCATCAACGCATGGGACATCCATCTTTGAGGACTACTCAATTAGTTTCCAATATAAGGTGTGAAGAAAGTGAGTTGAAAAATAAAGCATGTGATGTATGCTTTCGAGCTAAACAAACCAGGGATGTTTTTCCTTTCAGTACTCATACTGCTACTAGTAGTTTTGATTTAATTCATTGTGATCTGTGGGGACCTTATCGGACTCCCTCTTCTTGTGGTGCATCATATTTTTTGACAATAATGGATGATTTTTCTCGTGCCATATGGATTTATCTATTAGTTGATAAAAGGGAAGTGTCACGTACATTGATAAATTTCTTTGCCTTAGTAGAAAGACAGTTTGATAAAAGGGTTAAGATGATGCGTGGTGATAATGGGACTGAATTTACATGTTTGAAAAATTATTTTCATGAACATGGAATTTTGTTTCAAACTTCTTGTCCTGGAACACCGCAACAGAATGAAAGAGTAGAAAGAAAACATAGGCACATTCTTAATGTTGCTCGTGCTCTACGTTTTCAAGGTAGCCTTCCTATTTCTTTTTGGGGTGAGTGTGTCTTGACTTCTGGATATCTAATTAATCGCACACCTACTCCAATGCTGCATGGAAAAACACCGTATGAGATGTTGCATGGGCAAGCTCCCTTACATAGTCATTTGAAGGTTTTTGGATGTTTGTTACACACATAACCTAGGAAAAACAAATGATAAGTTTGCCAGTTGAAGCCGGAAATGCGTTTTTGTTGGACACCGTAATGGTAAAAAGGGTTGGAAATTATTTGACTTAGATACTCAACTTTATTTTGTGTCATGTGATGTTGATTTTTTTGAGACAAAATTTCCTTTTGCTCATACAAGCAAGGAAAGGAACATTTCATCTGTGGATTCTCCTATAGTGTTTCCCTTGTTGGTTGGTGACAATGATAGTAGGTCCCATGATCAAATTGACACAGAAGAAGAAGTAAGCCCAAACAATGGTGTTGATGTGGGTCCTACCGTAAGGAGGGTACAAATGACTCAGACAATGAGGCAAGTGAATATTCAAATCCAAATAATCCTTCTGTCGATCCTCCTACATTAGATTTGGTTGCTCACAACAATGTGGAGGAGTTGGGAAGAGGTCACCACATTAGGATGCCTTCAGTCAAGTTGCGTGACTATGTGACTCACATTGTATAGAAGCTAAGCCCATCTCCCAGTTCGCCCTCTCCACAGCATATTTCAGGTGCGCCTTATCCCTTAATACATTATGTGAATTATGACAAATTCTCTGTAAAGCATCGCAGGTTCATTACTGCTCTCACTATGGAACATGAACCCGTCCATTTTTTTGAGGCAGTGAAAGATGCTAAGTGGAGACTTGCAATGCAACAAGAACTCGAAGCACTGGAAAGTAATGGGACCTGGAATCTGCAACCCTTGTCGGATGGGAAGAAACCTCTTGGTTGTAAATGGGTGTATAAGATTAAGCACAACTCTGATGGCACCATTGAAAGATACAAGGCAAGGTTGGTCATTCTTGGGAATCATCAGGTAAAGGATTGACTATACCGAGACATTTGCTCCTATTGTTAAAATGGTCACTATTCGTCTTGTTCTTGCCATAGCAGCAGGAAAGAAGTGGGAAATTCATCAAATGGACATCCATAATGCTTTCCTCCATGGTGATCCTCATGAAGATGTTTACATGAAGTTGCCCCCAGGCTTTCGCACATCTCAACCAGGATTAGTTTGCAAGTTGCGCAAATCGTTGTATGGCTTGAAGCAAGCCCCTCGATGTTGGTTTGCCAAACTATCACTTGCCTTGACGAATTTTGGGTTTCAACAATCATCCTCTGACCACTCACTCTTTACTCTTTTTAATCATGGAGTACAAATAGTAGTTTTGGTGTATGTGGATGATTTGATCGTGTGTGGAAACGACTCCACTGCAATTCAAAAATTTAAAGTATATCTCAGCAAGTGCTTTCACATGAAAGATTTGGGGACCCTGAAGTATTTTCTTGGTGTAAAAGTTGCAAGGAATCCAAGTGGGATATTCTTATGCCAACATAAATATGCTTTGGACATAATTCAAGAAACGGGTTTACTTGGTGCCAAGCCCGTGTCCACACCTCTTGAGTAGAACCATCAACTTAGTCTCGCTACTGGACGACTTCTTGATCAACCTGAACGTTATCGACGTCTAGTTGGTCGTCTCATCTATTTGTGTTTCACCAGACCAGAGCTATCTTATTGTGTTCACCTTTTGTCACAATTCATGCAACAACCTCGCGAGGAACACTGGAATGCAGCTCTTCGAATTGTTAAATACCTAAAAGGAAGTCCTGGTCAAGGCATACTTCTTAGCAATACGGCTAAATTTCAGCTGCATGGATGGTGCGATTCTGATTGGGCAACTGCCCTTTAACCCGACGCTCAACCACCGGCTGGTTTGTGTTCATGGGTCACTCTCCTATCTCCTGGAAAACCAAAAAACAACACACTGTTTCTCGTTCCTCAGCTGAAGCTGAATATCGCTCTATGACTACCACCACCTGCCAACTTAAGTGGCTTAAGAGTTTGCTTTCTGAACTTGGCATATTACATAAAGGTCCCATGTGACTTAATTGTGACAATCAAGCAGCTTTGGACATAGCCCAAAATCCAGTTTTCCATGAACACACGAAGCATATCGAAGTAAATTGTCACTTTATATATTCGCAATGAGGTACTTCAAGGTCATGTTCAGCCATCTATGTCCCTACATCCGAACAATTGGCAGACATTTTTACCAAAGCATTAGGAAGGCATCAATGACTTTGCTTGGCAAGCTGGGCATTCGTAATCCTCACGCACCACCTTTAGGGGGGCAGGGGGGGGGGTAATACCGTATATTCCAATGGCTGTATTCAAGGCATAACCATCGGGATTATTCTCCATGGGTTATTCTCTTATTTATTGTAAATATTAGCTAATCAAATAAATGATATCAATGACAGATGTAAATGAGACATTATAGGCATTAGTTTAGGACACGTAAATCTCATGTAACTTCTATATATTTGGTATATGTTCAATTGAATGACACACATTCTTTCCACCATATTCTTGTTACAAAGACCTAACAAACAAATCATAATCGTTCAATCAACTTGTATTTATTCCTTCGTGCAAAACTCCATTGGTACTTGAGATTATATTTTGAAGGAAAATAAGGATATGTGGATTAACGAACATACCTCAATACCTGAAGCTACTAAAGCACCCCCGTCTAGAGTTAGTCCACTAATCCCTGTGTTATTTACCTATAGAAAGTTCAAGTGTCAAAAATTTTCCACAATTCATTAGAACAAAGAAACATAGGCATCTTTCTATCAGACAATTTCTCAATTTGAACTCACATTCCATTCTTCCCCCCTATGATATCAAATAAGAAGCATTTTGTTTTAACTATGCCAGATTAGATGCTAAAACAATTTGAAATGGCCCTTAAAGTGAAAGACAAGACACATTTGATTTTCTTTTATATTTTAGTTATTTTTGGAATGTACGTGTAAACATATATACTTATATAAAACCAAACTATGTATCAAATTTTCATTCACATAAATAGTTTTAGACATCCTGTCATATCAAATTTTCATTCATGTATCACCACATGGCGAGACAGATCAAGCTCTTTCAGTTTTTCAATGGTTTCATGGCCCCTTTTTGGTCTCTTGCTGTTAGCACCGCTGTGATCCCATTAGAGGCAAGTAGCTTGCATATGCTAAAGCCTATGCCCTTATTTGCTCATTCCACCTTAAGACCATACCTCACCCAAAGCATCACCAAGAATCTATTGTGAGATCCTCTTACCCCAGAATGCTTAGCTGCAATATAAAGTAGTATATCATACATGAATACATGTCACAGAACCAATTAAAATCGAAAAACACAAATTCCCATTCCTTATTGTGTCTAGCATAGAAATGTAATGAGACAGTGCAATATCACAAGTCTAGCCCAATAAAATTAATGAATATAACTCCTCATATTAAAGGAAGGCAACAAAAAAGAAAGGAAAAACAGGAAAAAAAAAACCACAACACACCACTTGTCAGCCTGCTAGTGATTGACTTCACAAATATTGATGTGTTGTAAATTGAATTGTATACTGTAATTCTGAACATGTTCTCGTGAAGTCTAAAGTAATTTCTCAATTTTTTATCAATTAATTAACAATTCTAGATTGTCGGAGGACCAATCTTTAAGCTCAAAGTTGTAGGATCTTATCTTTACCCATTTATCACACTTTTTTATATTTGATCTGATTTGTTCGTGAGAATATATAATTTTAATATGATCTAAAAATTTAATTAATTAATTAAAAGTCTGTATCATATAATATTCTTATGTAAGTTAAGAAATTAAAATTTCTTAATATTAAAATATACATGTTATATTTAATAAAATTATTTTTTATAAAAATATTATATATTATATAGTTATATATATTATCATATAATTAATAAATTAAGTAAATATTATAAATTTTTAATTGTATTAAATAAATAGATTAAAGTAATAAATTAAATAGATATTTTCAAAACCAAATTTTAACTGTCTTTCGAATTTATAAATCTAATACCATGTCAAAATCGACCATGGAGCCAATTAAGTCGGATAGAGATCCTATCCATTTTCCCTCTCCATTATCATAGTTTTAGGTGTATATACAATATGACATTGGGTGAAGTTCAAATATCCTTTATACACCCTAAAACTATAGTAATAAAAGGAGAAATAAAGAGGATCTCCACCCAATTAAGTCGAGCTTGTTGTGACCTCATTCTTTATTCATCAAACCACCCAAAACCAACGTAAAAAAAGAGTTACAAAAGATTTTTATTTGGTTTAACGAATTTTAATTGTTAGAGGGGATTTGTTGCCGAGAAAAATAAGTACGGTCACTAAACATATATAATTTTCAATATACACTAGTGCAATAAGTGCTTTTTACGTCAGTTAAAATTAATTTTTACGCCGTAATATCGACCGACGAAATACATGACGTTAAAAGTTACTTTTAACGTCGATTGAGAACCGACGTTAAATATAACACTATTAACGCGGTTCTTTAACACAATCGACGTTAATTTTGTCAAAATTAACGCCGCTTCTTTACCAAAACTGACGTGAATTTTGTTAAAACTAACGTCAATTGTTATCAAGAACTGACGTTAAAGGTCTTAATTTTAACGTCAGTTGTAATAAACAACTGACGTTAATAGTGTACTGTATATTTTATAAAATACTATTAACGTCAGTTTTATGATAAAACTGATGTTAATAGTATTTTTTTTTAAATTCAGTTTTAAAATATCACTCCCCTCAGCTATCCCTGCATTCAGTAAATATCCCAAGAATACGTAATATCACACACATTACAGAATTGCAAAGGAAAAATGGAACAATGATCCATATGTATGCCTGTTCAGAAACAATATATATTTATTAACATAGGTTATAACTCAAAATAAATACAGAAATATAAATAAAATAAATGTATACTAAGTTTAAACTACCTATATCAATATCCCTTCGTGATGATCATCACGAGTGGCATGTACATCGTCCACCTGTGTCTCCTCGATTATAGTAGGCATGTTTGTTGAAAAAGAAGGAGTCTCAGGAATATCAAGATTTGAATCTTCATTTTCATCACTACCATTATACATGCTTTTTCCTTGGAGAACCACGGACAACCTTTTGTTAGAAGGATCAGTGATGTAGAACACTTGTTTTTCTTGGGAAACCATTATGAAAGGCTCATTTATATGACCTAACTTGTTGAGGTCTACCAATGTGAACCCCAATTCGTCGGTTTGTACACCACCGTTACTATCAACTCACTTACATTTAAATACCAAGCACCGTAAGCTTAGTGTAATCGAAGCACCCAAATATCTTCAATATATCCAAAGTAAGGTCTCGGTGTTGTAACGGGTTTTGTGTCCTTTGCACTAGAGAAGTGCATTGCTTCGGCCACGATCATAACCCCACTATTTTGCATGGTACTCTTGTTATCTTGTTCCTTTGTATAAAAGGAAAAGTTATTTATGTCGTATCCGCTCCAACATATGACGTTGAAGCTAGGCCCACGTGCTAGCCATCTTACGTCATCAGAAGCAGTACTACCATCCTTAAGCATTTCTTCCTTGAACCATGGTAAGAAAGTCTTGTTATGCTTGTTCAACAACCACCTTTCGCTCATTCGAGGGTTTTCTTAATTGACTTTTCTTTTATGTTCAAATAAGAAAGACTGAACACATTCGATGTTGTTCAATACATACAAATGTGATTGAAGCACTTCCTCCCGATCCTTCCTATTAATTCTTAAGCCATGTGTACCCTTACCTTGACATCTAATCTCATCATGCCGAGGCTTAGGAACCCCTATAGGATCCGTGTTATGAAGGTAGTCCGAACAAAACTCAATTTCTTCTTCTGCAACATACCTTTGAACAATAGATGCTTCCGGACGATGAGGATTCTTCATGTACCCTTTCAAGATCTTCATGTAGCGCTCAACTGGGTACATCCATCTCAGAAAAACCGGCCCACATAATCTAATCTCCCTCACCAAATGAACAATTAAGTGAACCGTTATGTCGAAAAAGGAAGGAGGAAAATACATCTCCAATTGGCACAAGATTGTAGCAGCCTCAACTTCCAAGTCATCCAACATACGGGGATCAACGACTTTGCTACATATAGAATTGAAGAATGAGAACAACCGAGTAATGGCATGTCTCACATTTTTTGGAGCAATACCACGAATAGCAACGGGCAGAAGTTGTTGCATCAAGATGTGACAATCATGAGACTTCAAGCCAACCAATTTAAGATCACTAGAGACAAGCCTCTTCATATTTGAAGAGTAACCATGTGGAACTTTGATGCCCTGAAGACACCCGCAGAAACTGTCTCTCTTTTTTTGACAAAGTATGACATGCTGGCGGCAAATAAGTCCGCTTACCATCCTCAACAACTGGAGCTAACTGCTCTCGTATACCCATAGCAACAAGGTCGAGACGAGCATTCACACCATCCTTTGTCTTGCCCTGAATGTTGAGAAGCGTCCCGATCACACTATCACACACATTTTTCTCCACATGCATCACATCAATGCAGTGTCTGACATCAAGCTTGCGCCAGTATGGAAGATCAAAGAATATCGACCTCTTCTTCCATATGTTTTTCTCAGCAGCTTTACCTTTCTTTTTGGACTTGCCGAATATAACATCGATGTCCTTTACCCTCTGATAAACTTGCTCTCCAATTAAGGTCGCCGGCGCTTCTTCTGTCTCTTGGCATCCATTAAAAGCTTTTTTCATCTTACGATATGGGTGATCACGTCTAAGAAATCTCCGATGCCCAAGGTAAACCGTCTTCTTTCCATGATGCAACTGAGTGTAGCATGTGCCTTCTTCACATATAGGGCATGATTTATGCCCCTTGACACTGCATCCAGGACAAGTTACCGTATGCCGGAAAGTCGTTGATGGTGCAAAATAACATGGCACGAAGCTTGAAAGTCTCATGAGAATACCCATCAACTACATCAACACCTTCCACCCACAGCGTTTTCAAGTCTTCAATCAAGGGACCTAGATAAACATCTAAGTCATTTCCCGGTTGGTTTGGGCCCGAAATCATCATAGACAACATCATGTATTTGCGCTTCATGCACAACCAAGGGGGCATGTTATAAATTACCAACAGAACAGGCCATAAACTATGAATACTACTCATGTTACCATAAGGATTCATTCCATCCGTAGCAAGTCCAAGCCTTAGGTTTCTTGGCTCATCGGCGAAATCCGGAAACATAGTATCGATATTCTTCCATTGAATAGAATCAGCAGGATGACAAACCTTTCCATCACGTTTCCTCTCATCATTATGCCATCTAAGATTCTTCGCATCTTTTGCATTGGCAAACAATCGCTTGAACCTTGGAATTATTGGAAGATACCACAACACCTTCGCAGGAGGACCCTTTTTTCTCACATCATCAAGATCATCATCATCTTCATCACCCTTCACTTTGTATCGTGATAACCCACATTTGGGGCAATCGTGATTGTCTTCATGAACACCGGTGTACAATATGCAATCATTGGGGCATGCGTGTATCTTCTTATACTCCATACCCATAGGACACAATACCTTCTTGGCCTCATAGTTACGGGCCAGCAATGTGTTGTCCTCCGGAAGCAAGTCTTTCAACACTTCAAGCAATTCCGTGAAGCTTTTATCGGTCCAACCATTTCTCGCCTTCACACAAACCAATTTAGCACCGCCGACAACCGTGTATGAGTAGTACACCCTGGATATAAAGGCTTATCCGC
The DNA here is from genome assembly GCA_030762895.1 of Sophora flavescens. Lineage (NCBI taxonomy): Eukaryota > Viridiplantae > Streptophyta > Magnoliopsida > Fabales > Fabaceae > Sophora > Sophora flavescens. Next base: position 160,233,626 of record CM061066.1, on the reverse strand, counting down.
ATCACCGCACAACCTATCATACACATGAGCTCGATGAAAAGATTCTTGTCCAATATCACGGATCATGTCCTCTACTCGATCATCCTCCATATCTACGCCAACGTCCTCACTTTGGGAGACACTCGCCGTACTACTCAACAACACATCACCATGCCATATCCATCTTGTATAACTCAAGCAAATCCCTTCACAAATCAAATGAGTACGTATATCCTTCACCGTACATTTCCTCGTATTCAAACACTTGACACAAGGACAACAGAACATTCCATTACTATTAGGAACATTCCTTTGAGCAAATTCTATAAATTCTCCCACCCCCTTCAAATACTCAGCACTAGTACGCTTACAAACCATCCAACTACGATCCATAACTAGATAGGTCCTGTAGACATACAAAACATATATCCAATATAAGGACAATATGGGAGATTGAAAACTATAGTTTTTGAAGATTGCCAAGCACTAGTCACGGCCTGGCAGTGATGTCCATCACGGCCGTAACGTGCCAACTGAACCAGACCATGCCATCACAGGAAGAACTGATCACGGCCTAGCCGTGATGAGCATCACGGTCGTGACAGATCAATCAGCAGAGCAACATGCACTCAAAACCAAAAATAGAGACGTACATTCCAAACAACTCAAACTCACGGTTTCAAGTTTCAACTACTGAGACTACAGTTTCAACATACACTCAAAACCAAAAAATACAAAAATGTGCCCTAAATACTCACCAGAAATAGGTGCTCGCGTGGTGGTGGGGAGGGGAGCTCGAGTGGTGGCCAACGTTCGATGTGGTTACTGAGAGCAGAGGGACAAGGAGAGTTAGTGCGCCGGAAGGGGAAACAAAGATGTCAAGTTATTGCAAAGAATGAATGGAAAGACAGAGTTAGGGTTAATAGTGTACCTCACGGTGGTGGCGAAGAAGCCCTTGCGGTGGTTGCGGTGGAGATGAGCTCGCGATTAGGGTTCTGTGCTGGGTGAGAGTGAGTGAGGGTTGAGAGTGATCTAGGGTTGAGCGTGATGAAAAGAGAAAAAAGATGTACGTACAGAGCGAAGTGCAGAAGGCGCGCGGGTGTAAATGTTATAATCAAAATAAAACAACATTTAACGTCAGTTGTTTAATACAACTGACGTTAACAGTAATTGTTTAACGTCAGTTGTATTAAAAAACTGACGTTAAATATTAATATTTTTTTAAAAAACACGTTTAACGTCAGTTGTTGAATACAACTGACGTTAAAAGTGTTGTGTAAATAAACTTGTTTAAACAAAAAAGTTTAGAAATAAACTGCACTATAGATGTGGATTGACTTGTGTTAAGAGTGACAACAGGGCATTTCAGATAGGGATGTAGGATTATTTACGTCAGCTGTTTATTTAACTGAAGTAAAAATCACACTTTTAACGTCAGTTGTATAAACAACTGACGTTAAAAATAAATATTTTTTATTTTAAAAACACTTTTAACGCCGTTTTATTCAACAACCGACGTTAAAAGTGTATAAGTTTCTCGCAAAAGCATTCATTCCTCTCGACTACTCGCTACTTAATTACCCATTCTTCTTTGTGCTACTTACCCATGCACATTGTAACCTATAATCCTCTTTATGAGCACTATGTTTATACCTATACTTAAAGGTCTATTTCTTCCTATTCCTTCGGGCATTTTCTTTTCTGCACGTTTATAATATATGACTGCCAACTCCCAATGCGCCTTGGAACCTAATGCTCTTAATGATCAATTTAATTTTTAGCAACTTACGACGCCTAGTAACTTCATCCCCTACTCCTATAAATAGCTTCCTTCCTTCCTTTAATTTTTCTGCTTCACAATATGGCTCTGCCATGGAGATTAACTTCATCACTCTTTCTTCATATACCTAGACTTAAAGGTCTCTGTCTTAATGGTCAAACAACTTCTGAGGTTGTGTAAATCGCATTACATACGTGATAAGTGTGTGTAAATCGCATTATGTGAATTGCACACATTATCATCCTTCTGGAGAATCAAGACTACGGTTCCAAAACCTCGACTTTGGAACCAAGGAATGTTCTGTCAAACAGATCGAGTGCACCCTTCACTCGCTTTGGCTCCAAATTGATCTGTGGATTCGGATGGAGCATCAAGGACTTCAAGTAAGGGAGGAGATGCATCCATTGGAGTTTTCGAGGACAGGACCGAGAAGAAAATGATGTTGAAGCAGAAACTTTTTATATTTTAGTGCTATCTTGCGGAAATTTTTTATCTTTTAATCATGTAATTGTAACTTATGAATCGCTTCAATGAGATACGATTTGATTATACATATAACTTGTTTTATGTTAAGTGTTTATTTATTTTAATTTGCACAAGAATTTGTTTACTAATTCAAGCTAATTAATTAAGATTAAAAATAAACTTTTTTTAAAAAAAGATTAGAAATAAACCGCACTATATATGGAGTGATGATCTCTGCGTAAGAGTGACAACGGGGAGATGACAACGAAAGAAAGATAGGAATGAGTTGATTATTTACGCCGGTTATTTATTTAACTCGAAGTAAAAATCACACTTTTAACGTCAGTTGTATAAACAACTGGCGTTAAAAGTGTTAATAATCACTTTTAACGTCAGTTCATTAAACAACTGACGCAAATAGTGATTTAATATTTACAAAACTGCCACCGCCTCATTTTTAACGTCAAACATATGGTCAACTGACGTAAAACGTTCCCGTATATTACATTATTTCCACTAGTGATAGTCCTACTTTTGTCGAGGGCAGTGACGGATCCAGAAGTTTTCTTCCGGGGGGCAAGAAAATAGTCTATTAATATTTTTAGGCTTAATTGCACTTTTGGTCCCTCAACTTTTTCACGATTTTGGTCCCTCAAAAATTTTAATTGCACTTTTGGTCCCTCAATTTTATCAATTGTGCGATTTTGGTCCCTCAAAAATTTTAATTGCACATTTCATCCCTCAACTTTTAAAATTGTGCGATTTTGGTCCCTCAAAAATTTAATTGCACATTGACTAGTCATGGACGGAAGGACTAATTTTGCACAATTCGACAAATTAGAGAACTAAATGTGCAATTAAATTTTTGAGGGACCAAAATCGCACAATTGAAAAAGTTGAGGGACCAAATGTGCAAATAAAATTTTTGAGGGACCAAAATCGTACAATTGAAAAAGTTGAGGGACCAAAAGTGCAATTAAGGCATATTTTTATAAAAGAAAAATATTATAAGCTTTTATAAAATATATAATCTTATGACAAAAAAATTCAAGATACTAAGCTTTTACAAATTACTATCGCTCTCTACACACTTTCATATTGTAAAAATGTTATATGATTTTCAACGTATAGGCCTCGTCTGGATAGCACAGTGCTTATAGCTAGAGCTTCTCTCCTCATATAAGTGCTTTTATGTATATAAAAAAAAGAAGTATTTGGGTAAGCTTAAATAAGTAACTTATTAATCACCCACAAAAAATAGCTTATTTTGTGAAGACAATTTTTTTAACTTGTGGTAAAACTTTGTATCAAAACTTATATGAGAAGATGTTTACATATTTTTTAAGATAATTATGTCCCCGTAAGAAATTGCATCGAAACCAACCCTTACATCTTCCTCTCTCAAGTTTATAGATTTCAAAAGTGCTTCTTCGAATATGTATCCAAACACTAAATAACTTTATTTAGAAGGAGCTTAGTGCATAAAAGCTTTTTACATAAGCTCTTCTTATATAAGCGCTTAAATAATTTGTTTACCCAAACGAGGCCTTAGCTAAACAAATCAACTTCTCCTTATCAAATGCCTAAAGTGAACCAGTGAGTGTTGGGCAAAGGGGGGTAAGTAACTAATGTAGCATGCGTTTGGCCTCGCTTTTTTTAGCTTAAAAGCTACTTTAAATTTAAAGCTAAAAATAAGAGCTTTAAATTTAAAGCTAAAGCTGTTTGGTAATTTTAACATTTAAGAGGCTTAAAAGCTACTTTTAAATAAGAGTACCAATTTCTTCTTTCTTTTATCTCTTATAACTTTTTTATATTCATTTTGAAAATAATTATCTTACGAGGGCAACAATTATTTTTTTTTGTGGGGGCAAAAGAAATAATAACTAAATATGTTCATGTAAAAAAAATTGGCCTTGTGGGGGCAATTGCCCCCACCCTCTTACACTTGCATCCGCCATCGAAGGAAAGCACATGTGTTGTTTTCTGTTTTGGGTTATGAGGTACCACACCATATCCCAATCAATAATATTTTTCCACACAAATTAAATTTAATCTATATGACAAAACATTAGTGGTTGGGAGAGAGTGTGAGATATATACCAAAGTGGGATAGGTGATCTGTAGAGATGTATAGTACCCACTTTCATATATAAGAGTATTATGTTGGTTTGTTTTTCTCCATAAACTTGGAGCATTCAAGTTTGGTGAATTAGATCAATTATATTATTAATTAATATTATAATTAATTAAAGTACATGCTAATTAATTTTATGATTGGTTTAATTAGTATTAGATCTATAAATGATTTTTTTTTTCATTTTGTTGATAGCAGATTTTTTTTTCAATAAATAAGTAAATTTTTAAAATTTTATTTTAAACATTTTTGTTAAATGTCAAGTCTTATTTAGCATTTGAATTACGATCCATTTAGAAACATCTAAGCTGTATTAATTAATAATGTTTAGAGTCATATTAGGAGAAGTGTTAGAACCATATAAGGGCTACAATTTTTCCCTTTTACTTATTTTTAGCATATGAAATGTTCTTTTTTTTTTAGGCAAAGGAATACCATAAAAGGGAGAACTTGGGGTCCTCCAACCCAAATACAAAGAAGTTTAATGCATCGCCTAATGTAAATAAAAGACTATCCTAAAAGAGGATAGTATTACCTTTACCAAAGATAGAGATGTGAACCAAAACTAACAAGGCAAAGCTGTTCCAAAAGGAAACTAAGACAAGTTACAACCACTAGACAGTAACCAAAGGAACCAGAAATTAATTACAGCCACCACAAAACCACCACAATTACACAAAGAAGAATCACTTCCCTACAAAAAGAACCTGATTGAGTTAATTCCAGACTCAACAACCACCATATAAGCACACCACACCAAAAAAGAACCTGATTAAAATAAATTCTAGACACAACAACCACCAAGCCACAAACTAGAGGCACGTCTGACCAACATCCAACACAATATAAAGTCCAAGAAGCATCTTCAACATAGTGTGACACCCTCTACCCCGCATGTTATATAAACCATTTAAACGTACAAAGATAAAGATATATAATCATGCATAATCATTTAATAGAAATGGAAGGTCCATGGGTAGAAAGGTCCACGTAAACAAGTTCATCAAACACGGAATAAAACATAAGTTTTGAGAAAAATAAAAACATAAAGACATAAAGCAATAACATAACGCCCAACCCCGATGTCATATTCAGAGCTGGTAATAAAGGTTCCAGATAAATCCACGGAATACAAAACCACTAAACTAAACAACTAAAACCGATAAAGCTAAACATCCGACTAAGTCGTGGCTCCTCGGAGTCACTCCTCAACAGGCTGCTCACTGTCCTCTGCAAAATGTCAATCAGGCCAAACAAGACAAACAGAAGAGGGGAGTAAGAAAACATATAATCACAACGGTATGGGAATAGGAAGCAAGATGGTCATACATCATGGCATAGCATTATAACAACATACAAGATACATATATCATCGTCATGTAATTTTATCAACATATTCATCAACTAACATATGCTATGCGGTGCAATGCAACACTACTCCATTACTCCATCAATGCATGTGGATCTAACTAATTCAGGATGTCAACTTCGGAGTTACATATCTGTATTGGCCATATCAGCACCAACACAGTTCACCAACCAGTGGACCCCATGGATAGCCGCGTATCATAGCCGGATACGCACCTCGGGGGTGCACGGTTCACCAAACCATGGGTGAACCACCCGAGACTTGGGCCAGATCATCATAACAGGACGACCTTCCCTATGTTAAACATCCCCCTCAACATCAAATCCAATGCTCTATGCAAATGGCACAACAACAAACAAGGCAACCACCTCCTTTGCTTGGGCCTAAAAGCACCCAAGAATTATCACCAACATCAACACCTTAGACTCAAACCATGGGGTCAAGGCCCCCTTGGCCAAAAAGCACCAAGGTCCAACTTAACAACACCTCGACCATAAAGCATCGAGGCCACTTTGGTCAAAAAGCACCAAAGCCCAACAACGTGCGGTAACCTGTTAGGCACCGACTTAACCAACTCATCTTTATAATCCTCTTAGTTAATCATTAACCAAGTTATCTAAGTTCCATCATTCGGTTATTACATTGTTGCATCACCACTGGGGATAATGTTGGGAATTTGCGTATAAAAAATAATAACGCAGCGGAAAAATTCCCATCGAAGGATCCTTGTGAATGGTCACGATTCATGGTTAGAAGATTTACCTCTTGAAGCAATGACATTTGATTAAAATCGTCTATCACGAACACCGCACGAACGATGTCTCTAAGGTATCCACACGAGCAGATTCCGTGAACGTCCAACGTCACGAACCCGAAGCGTCTCTGTCTCACAGTGCTAGCTTCGAAAACCGAGACCTGCTGCTCGCTATCACTCTCTATGTGCGGCTAGGGTAAAACAAAACCGTGTAGGCACAATAGATTAAGTGGTCTACTTATAGCAGCACCTCCTTAATTGAGTTAGTGAGCAGCGTTTGACCTAAGCCCCATGTACTATGTGCTAGGCCCAATAGAAAAGTCCAACTCTCCTTTTAATGCTTCTTTTAATCCGCTCTTATGTGTGTGACCCTATAGGTTCCCAAAACGTTAGTAGTAATATTAAATCCCATTTAATATTACAAACAGTGAGCGGTATCCAGCAATACATCACTGCTACCTAAGTAGTGAGAAAGTCAGTGATTTGACGAAACCTTTCTGTGACAAATATTCATGTGCATTATTATCCCTTTGTCCATATATCTATATTGAACACAAGACAGAGAATGTGTCACCCTTGTATGGTTCAATATCATGTTCCCTGATACCCGAGTAGACTTAACAACAAATGAGGTCAATATCTCATATTGACTCATTTCAGCACGGCCATGCATTTTACAGTCTCACTATATCAGGGGGCCCACAGATATTACTCCTGTTATGTAGGAGGGACAAATTCCATCTAGGTCACTCACATCCCTCTGCATGGCTCGTGGTATGCCCAATGACCGTCTTTATAATCATCCTATTACAGATGACATTTGACGATATTAAAGCACACGACTCCTCATGTAGGGATCGTAGCGATTTCAGGTCGAAGGATTGCATACAACATAGTCACTATGAGAACTACTTATGAAACTCACACAACGCTCCATGTAGTGTTCTCATGGTGGGTCAATCCAGTACATCATTACTCTAATGTGTACCTATGTGGCGACTCGATATCTCATATCCATGACCCGTGAGATATGGTCATCAGTCTGCACACATAATAGTCTCAATGTATTATTATTGTCCTTATTAATAAAATACTTGACTACGAATATTTAAGAATAGGATTTCATTGTTCAATAGTGTCTCACGATCAAGTCATATACTTGATATTCTATTAAACTGAAATTTCTATTCTAAGGACTTTATTATGTTTAAACAAGTAACGCAATAAACTGCAATGTCTCATATCATATATATATATATATATATATATATATATATATATATATATATAATAGCAAGATACAAATGTAAGTCTAAGAAATACACTGGCCTCTAGGGCTTACACCAACAATCTCCCACTAGCACTAGAGTCAATCAGGCATAAATCTAATGCCCATCGATCTAGTGTGACCTTCATGCTTCTGTTGAGCAAGAGGTTTCGTAAGTGGGTCAGCAACGTTATCAAGTGTTGGTACTCTGCATATTTTCACATCTCCTCTATCGATAATCTCTCGAATGAGATGGAAGCGCCTAAGTATATGTTTGGATCGCTGATGAGATCTAGGTTCCTTAGCTTGTGCAATGGCCCCATTGTTATCACAATAGAGATCAATGGGGTCCACAATACTAGGAACTGTACCAAGCTCAGCAATGAACTTCCTGATCCAAACAGCCTCCTTTGCTGCATTGGACGCGGCAATATACTCAGCCTCTCTAGTAGAATCGCGACATCGTCTCTCGCTTTGAAATCTTCCACCACCGCCCCGCCATTCAGCAGTAACACATAACCAGATTGCGATCTTGAATCATCCTTATCGGTCTGGAAGCTAGCATCGGTGTAACCTATTACAGCAAGCTCTTCCTCGCCTCCATATACCAGGAACGAATCCTTAGTTCTTCTCAAGTACTTAAGGATGTTCTTGATAGCAGACCAGTCCGTGCGACAAACACTTTGCCTTCGGAAGGATTATAGAAATAGTATCCCTTGGTTTCTTTGGGATACCCCACAAAGAAGAATTGATCAGATGTGGGATCAAGCTTATTAGAAACTTGACATTTTACATATGCTTCACAACCCCAAATCTTCATAAAAGACATGCTGGGTCGTCTACCACCCATATCTCATATGGTGTCTTTTCTACCGTTTTGGATGGAACACGGTTAAGTGTAAAAGCTGTTGTTAATAGAGCATGTCCCAGTAAAGAGTTTGGAAGGTTTGCATGACTCATCATAGACCGAACCATGTCCAACAAGGTTCGATTTCTCCTCTCATAAACACCATTCCATTGTGGTGTTCCAGGTGGAGTGAGTTGAGATAAAATTCCACACTCTCTCAGATGATCATCAAACTCTAGGCTCAAATATTCACCACCTCGATCTGATCAAAGAGTTTTAATATTTTTACCAAGTTGGTTTTGTACCTCATTTTTGAATTCCTTGAACTTTTCAAAGGATTCTGATTTATGTTTCATAAGATACATAAATCCATATCTACTGAAATCATCAGTAAATGTGATGAAGTACTGAAAACCACCTCTAGCTAATGTGTTTAGGGGTCCGCATACATCGCTATGTATAAGACCCAAAAGATCATTAGCTCTTTCACCTTTTCCGGTGAATGGAGCTTTAGTCATCTTTCCCAATAAACAAGACTCACATATCTCATATGATTCATAATCAAATGAGTCCAAGAGTCCATCTTTATGGAGCTTCGAAATGCGCTTCTCATTTATATGGCCTAAACGACAATGCCAAAGATAAGACGGGTTCAACTCATTTGGTTTGAACCTCTTAGTATTTATGTTATAGATGGGCATTTCAAGATCAAGGACATAAAGCCCATTACTCATGTGTGCACTAGCATAGAAAATATCATCCAAATAAATAGAATAACTTTTGTTCTTTACTATAAAAGAAAACCCAATCTTGTCCAAACAAGAAACGGAAATGATATTCCTGCTAATTACAGGCACAAAATAACAGTTCTCTAACTGAATAGTAAGCCCAGTGGGCAAAGTCAATACATAAGTCCTTACAGCTAAAGCAGCAACCTTTGCTCCATTTCCGACTCGTAGGTCGACTTCGCCCTTTGCCAATGGTCTACTCCTGTTTAGATCTTGCACATTTGTACAAATGTGAGAACCACATCCAGTATCTAATACCCATGATGCAGAAGTAGATAAATTGACTTCTATAACAAACACACCGAAAGTGGAAGTCTCACTTCCCTTCTTCTTCTTGCTTTCTTCCAGGTATTTTGGGCAGTTCCTCTTCCAATGTCCGGCCCGACCACAGTGGAAGCAATTGCCTTCCTTAGCCACACCACCCACAGGCTTCAAGCCAAAAGTACTGGGCTTGAACTTGTTGATGGCCTTGCCCCTGCCCTTTTGTTTGTACGTGGGCTTCTTGGGCTGCTTGTTGCCTTTTCCAGCCTGGACCATCAAAATGGCCTTCCCTTTCCTTTGTTAATACTTTGTTCAACAGTTCTTAACATGCTCAACAATTCTGGCAAAGGTTTGTTAAGATCATTCATATTATAGTTCATGACAAACTGACTATAGCTCTCAGGCAACGATTGCAGAACTAAGTCGGTGGCCAACTCTTGGCCTAAAGGAAATCCCAGTCTCTCGAGATTCTCAATGCACCCGATCATCTGGAGTACATGAGGACTCACAGGGCTTCCTTCTGCCAATTTACACTGGAAAAGGGCTCTGGAAACTTCGAACCGCTCATGCCTTGCTTGCTCTTGGTAGAGCAGCTTGAGGTACACGATAATATCGTACGCCTCCATGGTATCATGTTGCTTTTGCAGGTCAGAGGTCATGGTAGCAAGCATAAGACAGCCGACGTCTGAGGCGAAATCCTGATGCTTCTTATAAGCATCCTTGTCAGCCCTAGGAGCATTTGCAGCCGGTGGCTCCTCAGGAATAGGCTCCTCAAGAACATACAACCTTTTCTCATGTTTGAGGACAATCCTCAAGTTTATGTACCAGTCCATAAAATTTGTTCCGGATAGTTTATCCTTCTCAAGGACGGATCGCAATGACAGGTTACTTGATGTGTTTGATGCCATGGTAATCTAAAGAAATAAATATGCAAAATATAAGTATCATGCCATGAAGTTATTTAATAAGGTCTTTAATTAAATACGCCTCCCACTATTTTACTCAAAACAATGACCCTCATCATTGATTCGGAAAATCCCGTTGGAGGATTTTCTAGTGGGCCAAGATCCATATTTCACCTAGCTTTAAGTCAGCTTTGACTGATCACTCAAAATTCGGTTATATAGGTAGGAAACACTTTCCGATTGCATCTCATGCAACTCTTGGACAGTTGGGTGAATAACTCTTATTCTAATCCATCACATGGACTAAAGCCCAACTTATAAGCCTCTAAGCTTTTCAATCCTATTGAAGTTGGCTTAGTTAAGTCAGACCCAATGGATAGCAGTTGAACATTACATTTGTCCCATCGCGTCTTACTAATATAGATAAAGGTACCCCGCTTTGGCGGACCCACACTTAATCGATCATAGTCTTGACGAGTGCCATGCATTGGAAGGCCTTTAAATGTGACTTAATATTTCCTTTTGAGGGATTTGATTAAAATTTGATCTCATCATTTGTTAAACTATTTAACTTACTATTTACATACATGCATCTCATACATATATTAGTTAAACTCCTTTTAACATACTATATACATACATGCATCTCATACATATATAAGGCAAATAAATGTGATATGGTTATGGCCCCTAACGCATTGACTCTCCCAAGCCAATGAGAGAATATAAACTGAAACCTAGGAGCGTCCAAGCTTCTCCAAGCATGATCTCCCACGAGATAACGTCTTCTTGTCTCCATCAACACATAACATAAACAGAAACCTCATTTTACATATGAGGGGAGTGATATGAGAAAAGAATATACATATGGAATATAAGAGAAAGGCACGGCACGCAGGCCGTATTTCAAAATAAACCAAAAGACTAAGGCCATAACCATCCACCATGCATCACATCGCAAATAATAACAAACAATAATAACACCTCTTTTATTATTATTAATATTATTATTAAGTGACACAAAAGATTTCAAAATTTGAATTTCGAAATAACACACTACGCAGAGGTAGCACGGGGGTCCCGCTGCCCGGTCAACGGGTGGGGGTCAAGGGGAGGCCGCCCCTTGCGGGGTGCGGGGCAGCGCCCCGGAGAAAAAAATTATCTCCGAAGTGTGCCTCGCTTCCTTGGCGGCTAGGGCTTCAACCTCTCAACCCTAAAACCGCAAGGCCCGTGAACACTTCATGTTGCAAGGAACGGCGGCTAGGGTTTCAACCCTTGGAACCTCAGCCGCAAGAACATGAACTCTTCATGTCTGAAACCCCTTAAACGCCACCAACAGAGAACTGAAACCGATCATGTTTAACATCAACACTTGACGCCATCGCAGAACATAATAAGGATTCCAGAACCAATGTACATATCGCATATATACATAAACATGCAATAGACGCATATATCATATACATACGAAAATTACAGAAACAAGGTTTCGCAAAACGGATGCAAATGATTTTCAGAAAACAATTTTCAGAAAAACGATTCCCATTATAAACATGTTATCATACATAATAGGTAAACCACGTAACAGAATCATGGTTTCGCAAGCGGCTCTGATACCACTGTTGGGAATTTGCGTATAAAAAATAATAACGCATTGGAAAAATTCCCATCGAAGGATCCTTGCGAATGGTCATGATTCATGGTTAGAAGATTTACCTCTTGAAGCGATGACAGTTGATTAAAATCGTCTATCACGAACACCGCACGAACGATGTCTCTAAGGTATCCACACGAGCAGATTCCGTGAACGTCCAACGTCACGAACCCGAAGCGTCTCTATCTCACAGTGCTAGCTTCGAAAACCGAGACCTGCTGCTCGCTATCACTCTCTATGTGCTGCTAGGGTAAAACAAAACCGTGTAGGCACAATAGCTTAAGTGGTCTACTTATAGCAGCACCTCCTTAATTGAGTTAGTGAGCAGCGTTTGACCTAAGCCCCATGTACTATACGCTAGGCCCAATAGAAAAGTCCAACTCTCCTTTTAATGCTTCTTTTAATCCGCTCTTATGTGTGTGACCCTATAGGTTCCCAAAACGTTAGTAGTAATATTAAATACCATTTAATATTACAAACTGTGAGCGGTATCTAGCAATACATCACTGCTACCTAAGTAGTGAGAAAGTCAGTGATTTGACGAAACCTTTCTGTGACAAATATTCATAGGCATTATTATCCCTTTGTCCATATATTTATATTGAACACAAGACATAGAATGTGTCACCCTTGTATGGTTCAATATCATGTTCCCTGATACTCGAGTAGACTTAACAACAAATGAGGTCAATATCTCATATTGACTCATTTCAGCACGGCCATGCATTTTACAGTCTCACTCTATCAGAGGGCCCATAGATATTACTCCTGTTATGTAGGAGGGACAAATTCCATCTAGGTCACTCACATCCCTCTGCATGGCTCGTGGTATGCCCAATGACCGTCTTTATAATCATCCTATTACAGATGACGTTGACGATATAAAAGCACATGATTACTCATGTAGGGATCGTAACGATTTCAGGTCGAAGGATTGCATACACCATTGTCACTATGAGAACTACTTATGACACTCACACAACGCTCCATGTAGTGTTCTCATGGTGGGTCAATCCAGTACATCATTACTCTAATGTGTACCTATGTGGCGACTCGATATCTCATATCCATGACCCGTGAGATATGGTCATCGGTCTGCACACATAATAGTCTCAATGTATTATTATTGTCCTTATTAATAAAATACTTGACTACGGATATTTAAGAATAGGATTTCATTGTTCAATAGTGTCTCACGATCAAGTCATATACTTGATATTCTATTAAACTGAAATTTCTATTCTAAGGACTTTATTATGTTTAAACAAGTAACACAATAAATCGAATGCCCTTTATATATATATATATATATATATATATATATATATATATATATATATATATATATATATAATAGCAAGATACAAATATAAGTCTAAGAAATACACTGGCCTCTAGGGCTTACAGATAAATGGGGTCAAAACCCCTTAATTTCCTTTAATTTTGTTTCAGATCAGGAGGGGAAGCACAGGCGTGCTTGTCCCCAGTACCGTCGTGTTTCCACTTAAGTGGAGCACGGGCGTGCTCTTTATTAGGCACGGCCGTTCTCCTCTGCTGCACGGCCGTGCTAACTGCGCGGCCATTTTTCATAATTCAAACTGGGAGCATGGGAGTGCTCCCTGTTCAGCACGGTCGTGCTCAATGCACGACAGTACTATTCTGGGCAGGAAACAGAGCATAGTTCTTGGGCAAAAACTATCTAAACACTCTCAAATCAGAACCTAGGGTCCTTGGACTAATCCATTGGCATCAAAACTCACCTTCCACTAACGATTCATAATTATTAACAACCTTAAGTAATTAATCCTTAATTACTATATCAATTAGGGGTCCTAAATTAACCAATTAAAACCTTTATCAACGTGTTACCTTAATCAACATAAATCAGCCAAACAGTCATGATATCCACAACATCAACCAACATATTCATGGTATAATATCAACCAACTCAGCCAACATCACCACATTATAACATTACAACATTATAATAACAAAATAGATATAGCCAATCTCAACATGAACCTATTCAACATAACATTATAACCAATAACACATATAAACAGTTCATCATAGCATCAATGACGGTAACCAACATACTCAAGACATGGCATTTATCATATAACAACATAAAGGGGTCATGGGAAACCCACATCTTACGCTACCCCCTTGCCTAGAGATTATACTATCCTTCTACCCATACCTGGATTGAAGGTAGCCCTAACCGCAAAGCCAACAACGAACTGGTCCTGAAACCTCAAGGGGCTTGCTCCGATGACGAGCCTTGGAATAACAGAACACACAACGATTAGTTTCCAATTCAAACTAAGAAGAGGAAACTTACAAAGGGATAACACTTACCTCGCTAGGATGAACCAACACTAACCAAGCTTCCCAAAAGAACCTCCAAACACCAACAAGCAATGGTTTTAGAGAGAAAAGGAAGAAATTCGTGTCGCGTGGCTGCTAGGGTTTAAGAGAAGGGTTCAAACAGAAACCCTCGGTTACTGTGCCTATTTATAGGCTGCCACCACTGATCACGGTCGTGCTCCCCACTAAACATGGTCGTGCTAGACTAGCATCAACGAGACGCGGTCCTCACATTGAGCATGTGCGTGCTCACTATTGAGCACGAGCGTGCTCACTATTGAGCACGTGCGTGCTCAACTTAAACTTGGAAACGCACCCCTGACTTTAAGCACGGGCATGCTGGCTAATGAGCACGGGCGTGAGCATGTACCAGAAAGGGACTTTTAAGCCAAAAAAATCCCACGAAGCCCTTAGCCAACAATTCTAACTTAAACCAACGGCGTAAACAAACAAACAAGCATGTATAAAAGTACTTAACGAAAAACGGGGTGTTACAATTCCACACCCCTTATAAAAATTTCATCCTCGAAATTTCTACTCTCCTCAAACGAAGAGGTGCGGGTATGCTTCCTTCATCTTGTCTTCCAGCTCCCAAGTACTCCTTTCTTCAGTATCCCCACTCCAAACAACCTTGACTAAAGGGATATCTTTGCCTCTTAGCTACTTCACCCTCCTATCCTCGACTTGATGGGGTAACACCTCAAAAGTCATGTTCTCTTTTAACCGTATTGCGTCGGGTACTATCACGTGACTAGGGTCATGAACATACTTTCTGAGTTGAGACACATGGAAAACACTATGAAGGTTGGACAAGAACGTTGGTAAGGATATTTGGTAGGCGACTTCGTCGACTCTTTTCAGGATTTGGTAAGGACCAATGAATCTAGGAGTAAGTTTCTTCACTTTCATCACTCTACCAACCCCAGTTGTCGGGGTAACTATCAAGAACACATGATCACCTTCCTGGAATTTGAGCGCCTTCCTCCTTTTGTCATGGTAGCTCTTTTGCCTACTTTGTGTCACTTTCATCCTTTCCTGAATCATTCTTATCTTATCAGTTGTTTCTTGCACTATTTCAGGTCCTAGCACCAAATTATCACCAGGTTCACTCCAACACAAGGGCGTCCTACATCTCCTCCCATAAAGAGCCTTATAAGGTGCCATCTCAATACTGGAATGGAAACTGTTGTTGTAGGTGAACTCTATCAAGGGCAGAAACTTGTCCCAACTACCCGACTGCTCTAGCATACAAGCTCTCAACAAGTCCTCCAAGGACTGGATGGCTCTCTCAGACTGCCCATCAGTCTGTGGGTGGTAAGCTGAACTAAGCCTAAGCTTTCCCTAAAGCATGCTGCAAACTCTCCCAAAACTTAGAGGTAAACCTCGGGTCTCTATCTGATACTATGCTAGAGGGTACACCATGAAGCCTAACTATCTCTTTGATGTACAGCTTAGCCAACTTCTCCAATGGATACTCCATATTCATCTGGATGAAATGAGTAGACTTAGTTAGTCTATCCACAACAACCTATATAGCCTCAAATCCATATGGAGTCTTAGGGAGTCCAGACACAAAATCCATGGAGATGCTATCCCATTTCCACTCTGGGATGCTCAAGGGTTGCAACTTACCTGAAGGCTTCTGATGCTCTGTCTTGGCCTTCTAGCAATATAGGCACCCATACACAAACTCAGCTACATCCTTTTTCATCCTAGGCCACCAGAACATCCTCTTAAGGTCCTGATACATCTTGGTGGCACCCGGGTGCACACTCAAACCACTCCTATGTCCTTCCTCGAGGATCAACTTTCAAAGCTCCGGAACATCTCGCACACAAACTCAATCCTTGCATCTCAAGATCCCATCACTTCCATCATGGAAACTAAGGTTTATACCTTGAGGAAGCAACCTCGCTGGTCTAAGAGAAACTTATCTAACTTTCGACCTTCACTAATATGGTCCATCAAGCTGTTGGTAACCTTCAAGGTTCCAAGCCTAATACTCTTAGGGGTAAACTCACAAGCTAGACTAAGGTCTCTAAACTCTTCAATCAAGTCCATCTCCATAATCATCAAAGCGGAGACGTGCAAGGTTCTCCTACTTAGGTTATCGGCCACCACATTGGCCTTTCCTGGGTGGTAGGTTAGATCAAACTCATAATCCTTCAAAAACTCCATCCACCTACACTGTCTCATATTCAACTCCTTCTGGTCAAACATATATTTTAGACTCTTATGATCGCTAAAGACCTCAAACTTTGCTCCATGCAGGTAATGCCTCCAAATCTTTAAGGCAAATCCCACAGCTCCTAGCTCTAGGTCATGGGTAGGGTAGTTCTTCTCATGGCTTTTCAACTGCCTAGAAACATAAGCCACTACCTTACCATCTTGCATCAACACTCCACCTAAACCTTGCTTGGAAGCATTGCAGTAAACTACGAAAGGTCTACGAGGGTATGGCAAAACTAACACTGGTGCTGATGTTAACCTAGTCTTAAGGGTTTGGAAACTCTCTTCACACTTAGAGTCTCACACAAACAGTTATCCCTTCTTTGTGAGACGGGTTAGGGGTAAAGCTATCTTAGAGAAAACTTATTTTAACCGCCTATAATACCCTGCTAAACCCAAGAAACTCCTAATCTCGGTCACTGACTTTGGTGCTTCCCACTGGAGCACCGTCTCAACCTTAGTCGGGTCAATGACTATCCCACTTTTCGAGATCACGTGACCTAAGAAACTAACCTCCTCTAACCAAAACTCGCATTTAGACAACTTATCATACAACTGCTTTTCCTTAAGGGTCTTCAAGACAACCCTCAGGTGTTCCTCATGTTCCTCCTTGGTCTTGGAGTACACTAAGATGCCATCTATAAACACCACCATAAACTTGTCCAAGTAAGTGTGAAATGTCTTATTTATGTAGTCCATGAATACAGCAAGAGCGTTGGTCACACCAAAGGGCATAACCAAGTACTCATAGTGACCGTAGCGCGTCCTAAACGCTGTCCTCGGGATGTCCTCAGACTTAACCCGAATCTGATGGTACCCTGACCTCAAGTCTATCTTAGAAAAGACACAAGCCCCTCTCAACTGATCCATAAGGTCATCAATCATAGGAAATGGATACCAATTCTTAATAGTCACTTTGTTGAGTTGCCGATAGTCGACACACAACCTCATACTGCCATCCTTCTTCTTCACTAACAAAACCGGTTCTCCCAACGGAGACATACTAGGCCTAATGAACTACTTCATCATCAGGTCCTCTATCTATTTCTTCAACTTGGCTAGCACTAGAGGAGACATTCTA
Source organism: Sophora flavescens (assembly GCA_030762895.1). NCBI lineage: Eukaryota > Viridiplantae > Streptophyta > Magnoliopsida > Fabales > Fabaceae > Sophora > Sophora flavescens. The sequence goes on along the minus strand of CM061066.1, from coordinate 160,215,746 downwards.
TAAGGTGCTATGGATATTGGCCCGGTGCCAGGCACTAAATATATGGTGAACTCAACATCCCTCTCTGGGGGTAAGTTATAAACATCCCCTGAAAACACTTCAGGAAACTCCCACACAACAGGCACGCTGGCAACATCAGGAGGGCTGCTCTCTACTTCCAGGGAAGCTAACATCATGTATACTTGGGCTTCGTCTTTCATCAAAGCTTTGACTTGGTTGGCAGATAGAAAGGTCGGATCCTTAGACTCCACAGGAGTGCCAAAAACTAAGGTCTTACCAAAACAGTTTAAAAGGAAATGGTTGGAAGATAACCAGTCCATGCCAAGAATAACATCTAGGTCTTTCAAAGGTAAACATACCAGATCAACGGTAAAGGTTCTACCATTAATAACAATATGGCAATTCTTGCATGCATGCGAAGTAAGAACAAGTTTATTGGTAGGTGTGGAAACAATCAAATCATAACTTAGAGAGGTAACAAGCAAATTTAAACTCTTGACCCTATCATGTGATGTAAACGAGTGAGTAACACCCGAGTCATACAAAACAGTCAAAGGAGTCCCATCAATTAAGAACATACCTTGAATTAAGTCGTCGGACTCAAAGGCCTCAGCTCCACTAAGAGTGAAGACTCTCCCAGTGGTCTTTAGTCGGTTGACCTGAGACTGTTGACTTTTGTTGGTACTTGGGGTTTTTGGCTTCGATCCTCCACAACCTCGACTGATGTGGCCAGACTTGACACACTTGAAGCAGATGACACTTGGTTCCTTGCATTGGATGGTGAAATGATCTGGTGCACCACATTTGTCACACATCTTGGGCCTAGGGGCATAAGAATTCCCACTTCTGGACTTTTCATAAGAAAACTGTGGCTTCCCGCCACTTAGGTTGAAATCCCGGCCAACTAGAGCGTAACGCTACTTGCCCTTGTCCTTAGCCTTCTGTTCAATCCTCTTGCCACCCTGGCTGTCTGAATTCATGAAGCTAGCAACTCTAGACTTGTAAGCATCTTCAAAGATCCTACACTTGTTCACTAAGGTTGGAAAGACTCTGATTTCCTGATAGCTGATCACCTGCTTAATCTCTAGATGAAGGCCATCCTCAAACTTCACACATTTGACCGGTCATCCACCATGACCTAGTAGGGCGTGTAATACCTAGCCAACTCTTCAAACTTTGCCGCATATTCGCCCACCGACAGGTTTCCTTGCTTCAGTGCCAAGAATTCCATCTCCTTCTTATCACGCACATCTGTAGGAAAGTACTTCTCCATAAACCTTTCTCTGAACACAGCTCGGATGACTGTTGTGGCGTCAGCCACCAACCTCTGTCAGCAGTTCTCCCACCAGTGCTCAGCCTCCTCAATGAGCATAAACGTGGCGAAAATAATCCGCTGCTGGTCATTGCAGTCCATAGCCCTGAAGATCTTCTCGATCTCCCTCATCCACAGCAAAGCTCCCTCGGGGTCATAAGCCCCTCTAAAGGATGGAGGATTGTTCAGCTGAAACCTGTCGAGACCCTGAAACTCTACCGATCCTCCATGATTATTGTTCTGAACCTGGCCAATGGCATTGGCGAGCAGTGCCAAAGCATCGGTGATATCTTGATCGTTCCTACCTCTTCCTGCCATTGATGCCTGGATTTGGCCGAATCAACAGTTAAATACAGGAAATTAAGCTAGAAGGACTAACAGATCTTAATACTAAAGCATCATTATATATAAAAGTATAGACAATTCAAACAAGAGCACACAACAGACTCATAACAGACTCATACCACGTCCGAACAAGGTCGAACTTCTCTAATACCAATAAATGTGACACCCTCTACCCCGCGTGTTATATAAATCATTTAAACATATAACGATAAAGATATATAATCATGCATAATCATTTAATTGAAATGGAAGGTCCCTGGGTAGAAAGGTCCACATAAACAAGTTCATCAAACGCGGAATAAAACATTAGTTTTGAGAAAAATAAAAACATAAAGACATAAAGCAATAACATAACGCCCAACCCCGATGTCATATTCAGAGCTGGTAATAAAGGTTCCGGATAAATCCACGGAATACCAAACCGCTAAACTAAACAACTAAAAGCGATAAAGCTAAACATCCGACTAAGTCGTGGCGACTCAGAGTCACTCCTGAACAGGCTGCTCACCTTCCTCTGCAAAATGCCAATCAGGCCAAACAAGACAAACAGAAGAAGGGAAGAAGAAAACATATATCATGGGAATATGAAGCAAGATGGCCATACATCATGGCATAGCATTATAACAACATACAAGATATAGATATCATCGTCATGTAATTTTATGAACATATTCATCAACCAACATATGATATGCGGTGCAATGCAACACTACTCCGCTACTCCATCAATGCATGTGGATCCAACTAACAAAGGATGTCGACTTCGGAGTTACATATCCATATTGGCCATATCAGCACCAACACCAGCAGTTCACCAACCAGTGAACCCCATGGATAGCCGCGTATCATAACCAGATACACACCCCGGGGGCACACGGTTCACCAAACCATGGGTGAACCACCCGAGACTTGGGCCAGTCCATCATAACATGACGACCTCCCCTACGTTAAACATCCCCCTCAACATCAACTCCAATGCTTTATGCAAATGGCACAACAACAAACAAGGCAACCATCTCATTTGCTTGGGCCTAAAAGCACCCAAGACTTACCACCAACACCAACATCAACATCAACACCTTAGGCCCAAACCATGGGGTCAAAGCCCCCTTGGCCAAAAAGTACCAAGGTCCAACTTAACAACACCTCGACCATAAATAATCGAGACCACTTTGGTAAAAAAGCACCAAAGCCCAACAACGTGCGGTAACCTGTTAGGCACCGACTTAAACAACTCATCTTTATAATCCTCTTAGTTTATCATTAACCAAGTTATCTAAGTTCTATCATTCGGTTATTACATTGTTACATCACTACTGGGGATAATTGGGGTCAAAACCCCTTAATTTCCTTTAATTCGGTTTCTGATCAGGAGGGGAAGCACGGACGTGCTTGTCCCTAGCACGGTCGTGCTTCCACTTAAGTGGAATACAGGCGTGCTCTCTATTAGGCACGGTCGTGCTCAAGCAGCACGGTCGTGCTCCTCTGCTTCACTGTCGTGCTAACTGCGTGACCATTTTCCAGAATTCAAACTGGGAGCACGGGCGTGCTCCCTGTTGAGCACGGCCGTGCTCAATGCACGACGGTATTGTTCTGGGCAGGAAACAGAGCCTAGTTCTTGGGCAAGAACTCTCTAAACACTCTCAAATCAGAACCTAGAGTCCTTGGACTAATTCATTGGCATCAAAACTCACCTTCCACTAACGATTCATAATTAGTTAACAACCTTAAGTAATTAATCCTTAATTACTATATCAATTAGGGGTCCTAAATTAACCAATTAAGGCCTTTATCAACGTGTTACCTTAATCAACATAAATCAGCCAAACAGTCATGATATCCACAGCATCAACCAACTTATTCATGGTATAATATAAACCAACTCAGCCAACATAAGCACATTATAACATTACAACATTATATTAACGAAATAGATATAGCCAATCTCAACATGAACCTATTCAACATAACAAAGATAACCAATAACACATATAAACAGTTCATCATAGCATCAATGACAGTAAGCAACATACTCAAGACATGGCATTTATCATATAACAACATAAAGGGGTCATGGGAACCCCACATCTTACGCTACCCCCTTGCCTAGAGATTATACTATCCTTCTCCCCATACCTGGATTGAATGTAGCCCTAACCGCAAAGCCAACAACGAACTAGTCCCAAAACCTCAAGCGGCTTGCTCCAGTGACGAGCCTTTGATTAATAGAACACACAACGATTAGTTTCCAATTCAGACTAAGAAGAGGAAACTTACAAAGGGATAACACTTACCTCACTAGGATGAACCAACACTAATCAAGCTTCCCAAAAGAACCTCCAAACACCAACAAGCAATGGTTTTAGAGAGAAAAGAAAGAAATTTGTGTAGGGTGGCTGGTAGGGTTTAAGAGAAGGGTTCAAACAGAAACCCCCGATTACTGTGCATATTTATAGGCTGCCACAACTGAGCACGGACGTGCTCCCCACTATGCACGGTTGTGATGGACTAGCGTCAGCGAGACGCGGTCCGCACATTGAGCACGGGCGTGCTCAACTTAAACTCGGCAACGCGAGCCTGACTTTAAGCACGGGCGTGCTTGCTAATGGGCATGGGCGTGCTCATGTACCGGAAAGGGACTTTTAATCCAAAAGAAATCCCACTAAGCCCTTAGACAATGATTCTAACTTAAACCAACTGTTTAAACAATCAAACAAGCATGTATAAAAGCACTTAACAAAAATCGGGGTGTTACATATAGCATACCAGCCAAAAAATAAAGCTCCAAACACTTCCAACAAACCTATGTAGCAATAAGTAGAAGATAGTTAACCAAACCATCATGGAGGAAACCCGTCAGCAACAACACAAACCAGAAAATGACTAAAGAGCCTGTTGTGAATATCAAGAAGAACCAGAGACATTATGTACCAAAAAGCTGAAATCCAGGGATGCTTTTGGATTTGTCACAAAATGTCATCCAAGAATTAAACAATGATCCCCTCAATGAAAATCAACCTAGAACCTGAGAAATATGTTGCTTCAAGCACCAAACCGAACCACCAAACCTCCAAGCACCCCCAATAGAACCAGTACTCTAGTGAGCACGGAAAAGACACTGACTCAAGACACACACACACACATACCCATTTGATGTAAATCACTCCGCACCATTTGTTGTCACTCCCCAAGTACAAAACAAAACCCCTCACCCACATATTTAACTCACAGTCGATCCCCCATCCATGTTGCTTGTCGAACACCCAGAGAGCACCAAAACAAAAGGGCCAACTAGCAAAAAGGAAAGATCACAATCTAATATCATGTTACTTACCAAAAAACCTCTCCTGTATTTTCCTAATATTTGTTCACTCAAGAGATACACTCCAAAGCTTTGTTCCAGCAAGACACTCTCTCACAAGAAAGCACACCCTCACATGAATATATGTTTCACACAAAAGCTTGACCAATAGTTCCCAGTCAGAGAGTAGCAAAATTAGATACCACCCTGCAAAAATAATGTTAAAAACCAAAACCAATATATATAACCAAAAAATATCCAGATGAAATTACTTTTTACATCATACCCTCACGGTCTTTTTCACTACTAGAAAATTGTTATTTTCGGACGGATTCACGGATGGATTTTAGACGGAATTTGGACATTTTTCCCACGGATTTTGGACGGACAATTAATTTTGGACGGATTTTAGACGAAACACCCCCCGTCCGAAAAAGCCCCGTTGCAAATTAAAAATTCTGTCCGAAATTCCGTCCGAAATTAGTTCCAGACAGATTTCGGACAGCTTTCAGACAAACACAAAAAACTGAATTTTGGTTATATTGGCTTAATTTCGGACGAATTTTAGACGGATTCAATATTGCATTTCATGCAAATTCTGGAAGGATTTCAGACAAATGTTATGATATTATTTTGGACAGATTTCCCACGGATTAGATAATCATATTTAAATAATATTTTTTGATAAACAAATCATGTTTATTAATAAAAAAGGGCCAAACTTAAATAATTATGCATACCAAATTAGGTTCCTGGACTTGGAATCTAATATAATATAATAAAAAATAATTATTATTAAGGTACCACTCTAGACAAGTATCAAGCTTCAAATAAACAAAAACACAAAGTATCTTGAAATACAAGAATGATATATTAAGATTCAAAGCATTAAAATATCATTACAAACATCAAAGACATAAATTTATTCCTCATTGTTACTTTGATCACTAAACTCTTCATCTTCATTTAGCACATCATCCATCATCTCCTCCTCATCATCATATCATCGTCGTCATTGATTAATTCATGGCCACCATCATAAACGAGAAGGATGTTACTATAATCAAATAAAAGATAGTGAGTCCTTCTGAGAAAGCATTCATCACACTGTAACAAGATAATAGACATTATAACTAATTTAAATAACAAGATAGAAAATATGGATATTCAAACCATTTGGCTTGTACTCACATAATGGACACCATCACATTAAGATACTCTCTACTTTGAAACATGCACGCTAAGGCTATATCAAGTTGAAGTGAAATTTGAAGAAACTACTAGGAATAGAACAAATATGGGGATGTCAGGAAGATATTTGGGTTTTATGTAACAAACACCAGTTCTGGCAAACCAACAACAGCATGCATGAATCCAACATTAAACCATAAAGCCAACCTAATATAGATCATACACCAAAGGGTACAACAAACATGAGGCAAACCAACAATAGCATACATCAACCCGAAATTAAACCATAATGCCAACCTAAAATAATTGAAGCACCAAAGGGCTTCCTAGGAGTGACCTAACAATCAGGCAATATAGAAAATCATTGAAAAAAAAAATCCATCAAGATCCAACAAGACATGGAATCAAAAATTTAAAAAGAATATCCTTACGATTGCTAAGCACCTATTATCTATGTCTTAATGAATTTCTTATTTAATCCAAAAAAAATGCTTAGAACCAATTAAATGGTTTTAGAATCCTAAACAGTACAAACCAAATACGACACTAACATGCTATACTACAAAGATGGAAATAGCCATAATTGATTGACTATCTGCATCTCATTTAAGGGATTATTGACAATCACGAGACAATGGATTAAAATGCAATTTTAAATATTTAATCGCCTTCACTGTGATTAGTACCTCATGTGGTCTGTCAGGTTGTATGTAATGCCTGAAGAAATGATATTGTTCATTCTTATTTGGGTACCTTCAATAAAAAAACTGTTCAAGAACTAACAAATAAATCATGACTGAGCAAAGGAAGAGACGCAAGCATAAAGAACTTACAAGTTGTAGTCACATTCAAAGGCAAGATATTCTCGCAAAGTGGTTTGCTATATCAAAGCCTCTGTAATTGTATGATGCATATTCATAATCAATGAAGTAAAGTTTATCTGCAGATTTGTCAGAACAAATGAGGTACTCACTATTAAATTCTCTCTAAGTTGATTTAAACACTTAATTTCACAAACAGGGTCACTTTCTACATAAATCAAATTTGGGAAAAATTGCAATTCGTCATCAAAATTGGGGAAAAAGAGCTTTGATCATAGGAACATGAAATTAAACTTAGAATTCGTTAATTAAAAGTCTCAATTGCATAAAGACATAATTAATTTCACAAAAACATAATCAATTTTTAATAAAATCAGATTTGGGGCTTTAGAGTTCATAAATCAATTTGGGGAAAACTCATTCAAACTAAAGAATGATAAAATTAACTTAGGAAATCACTAATTCATAGTCCCAATTGCATAAAGAAAGGTTCAATTTCAAAATTGAAATATGAAATTAAAGGGTTAGGGTTAGGGTTTGCAAACTGAATTGGGGATTCTTGAAATGAAGCTTAGTAAGGATGAAAATCACTCACCCAAACAAAGAGGAATCATGGTGGTGGCAGCAAGGTCGACCGGCACAGGACGACTTGGTAGGGACTACAAGAGTATCACGATAGTTACCCCCATTCCCGTTAGGGAACTAACCCGTGACATCTGGTACCCGTAATTGGATACTCTGACCTCGTGTGTTCCACCCACACGGTTGTGAACAACACCATTCATTCTAATATGAGCCTCACCAACTCTTATTTGGTCAAAACTTAGTGCCTCAATCTCTCCTCACTATCCCAACACTTAAATCAAATTATATTAAGTCATTGTTCTCATCCTAAACTCTGGTGAGATACTTATTCTACCAGTCAAGCATACAAGTCACATTTCAAATGGATTGCCAAACAAAGCAATTCAATTACCGCCATGCTATAACACATTCTCACATATAGACATATCAATTCAAACCAAACCAACAAGCCAAGACAAGTAAACAAACCAATCAAGCATAGCATGTAATCACATCAATTCATACAAGAAATCAAACCAATTCAAATAATTACCCACACCAAATAGAGAGGTTTTGAAGGATTCTATTGTCACCTTGAATCCTCTTAAAAAGAGGTAATATCGAAATCTAGCTCTTTTCTCGATGTCCTAGCTATGTCTGTTTCTTTTCCTTATTGTAGTCTCATCAATAACAGAGTTGAATTGAATCATTTCCTTTCTCCTTCTTGTACAGTTTCGGTCAGCATAAAGAAAAAGGGCCTCACATATTAATTCAACAAACAGTCCATTAATTAACAAAATATTGATAATTACTTATTATATAGTTAAGCAAATTTACAGATTAATCCTTAACAGAGGCAAGAATTGACATTTAGATAAAATCTAGGGTTAGGGTTTCATAATGAAATTTGGGGTTTTGAATTTTGAGCTTGGAAAGTTGAAATCCAACTCACCCAATATAAAAGAAAGAAGAGATGGTGGTGATTGGGCTGTCCGACGCGGTGGCAGCGGCGGAGACAGCGGCGTTGGACGGCGGCAGCGACTTTTCAGTAACATCCATGACCCAAAAATGAAAACAAGCTTCATAGAAAAGATAAAAGAGTTTTAAACAACAAACAAATGAGAAAAGAAGTCATGGAAAGCGACTGTAAGCTTACCACGATGGTGGCGGCATCCAAACGGAGGAGCCAAACAGAGCAAAACACGCTGGATGAAGAGCTTCGTTGTGGGGTTGTCTTCCTCCCTTTAGGTGCGACTGTGATAGTGATTGAAGGAAAACCGACGGCGATGGAACACGACGGCGCGCGACTGGTTATGATGGAGAGAAGAAGGAGCAAGTTTTTGGTTATTGGAAGAAGGCAGTGAGTTAAAAGATGAAGAAACATGAAAAAGAAGACTCTGGAAGGGTGGCCGGAGTTCTTACCTCGCGGTGGTTCTCCGGTGACGACTTCAAACCCGAAAACCAGTTAGCTAAAATGAAAGGTCTTGATGAGATGAAGAGAACGGTGGTGGTTTCGTGGCCAACGGAGGCCGGACGGTGCCGTAATGTGGCCAGGAAATGGTAGCGGCGGCTGACATTGGGAGAAGAATAAGAGTGTTAGGTTTTTTCAGAAATTCAGTGAGTATGAGGGAGAAGGATTCGTGGGTTAAGGGAGAAGAAAGGAGTGTGTGCAGTAAAATAGGGGGTGTGACTAGAAATTTAATAAAATCAACTTTTAATAAAATATGTGTTATCTTAAAACTAGGTAGTTCATAATGAATGATAAATATATATTTTCAAAATTCAAATTAGAGTAAAGATTGATGATTGAATTTAGCAACCAAGAAAATCAGTGATCCAAAATAAATCTTCAATTAATACTAAACCAATTTATTTTCAAATCTAAAATTAAATAGAGTAACATCTGAAAATAACTTCCTTTGAATGATATTATTTAAAATATTTTTTAAACAAAGAATATTAGTGACAATAGCATAACATTATAGTCCTGCAAGCGTGCATACACTGTAATAACGCAATGCTAATGCACTCAAAATATTTTAAATGAGTAAATAAAATTACTCAAACTAAACCGCATAAAAATAAACAAAAATAAACATCTAGATAATTAATTATTTCAATAAAATAATTAGGGACAGATTTAATTATGTTTTGCTCGTATAGGAACCAAACGGGTAATGTATAGGGACCAAATGGAGATTTTTTGTACGTATAGGGACCATTTTAATAATTTTTTATGAATAGGGACCAAATCGAGAATTCATGTCACGTATAAGGACTAAAGTATTACTTTAACCGGAGATTTTTTACAAGGAGGGAAGTGAGAAATTTAGCTGAAAATTCCCTCTCCCCCCACTGAAAAATTTATGGCGTCGTGATCATGTTGCCTATTTTTTGTTGTTGTATATTAGTCTATTGTTATAAATTTTTACAACAATTTAATTTCTAAAATTTAATTTTTGAATTTAATTTTACATTTTACATTTTATTAGTCTAAATATGTTTTTTAATTTTTTTCATAAATCTTTTTTACTTTTAAATTTATTAAGATCAAATATTTTAATCATATGCGCTTGTATGGACGAGCACTTTTATCACTTCAGTGGACGTGCGCTTGTATCACTTTAGTGGACGTGCGCTTCTATCACTTTCTTCGACGCTAGTTTTTACTATTCCTGATGTTGGACGAGCGCTTATATTATTCCAGTGTTGGTCGAGCGCTTTGAAATCTTTTTTCAAAAATCATTTTCATTTATGAAAACTTATTCCTTTTAATGCAGGTTATGAAAAATGATTTTCTTTCATGCATCTTTTCAAATTGAGCTTATTTGTGAATAAGAGATTTTGTCTCTTACAAATCATCTAAGACTTAACACTAATTTCTTCGTTAAGCTCTTGTCTTGATGATTCTTGATCTTCGTCCTTGCTCTTTGATTCCTCCAAGTTCTTCCTTGAATATTCTCCTTTGATTGCTCACTGAACTTGTTGAATATTGCTTGATACATGTCTTTACAATTTGACACTAAACACTTGCATACACATTAAGTTGTATTTGTCATATATCAAAATCTTTAAGTCATTGAATCTAACACGGATAAGTTAGTTGATAGCACATAACGGATTATCTAGCGGATTGAATTTGAAATATTTGGTAAAACTAGCGGCTGGACTAGCTGATAAAAATAAAATGACAAAAAAGGATGTGTTTACATGTTTTATTTATATAAATTATATGAGTTTAATTGTTATACACTGTCAGTGTAAAGTTTTTTACACTGTCAACAAATCACTATTCAAGATATTAATGAATTTTAAGGTAGTTAAGATAGGAGTCAAAAAAATTTGCTGACAAGTCAGTTTATGATTGGATGTTTGTGTAAAATAGCTTTACACTATCAGTGTTTAGTAATTAAACTCATTATATATATATATATATATATATATATATATTATTTTAAAATAATTATCACTTGTAACACTTTAATTTATTTTAAATTATTTATCATTTAAAAAATTAAAATACTAATATTTTTATCATTTTTAATTTAGTTTGGATCATTTTTAATAAATAAGATGGAATGATAAAAATAAAACTATATACTGATATGATTTGTATATAAATTTTATTTTTTAAAGATAAAAATATATTTTCTATTTTCATCTTAAATATAAATCTAAAATAGTGAAATTAATTCTTATTTATATACTATGCTAAATGATTGTGTTTTATTTTATTAGCTAAGGATAAATGAGGAATTTAATTAAGACAGTATAAAATTAGAAGAAAAAATGATACGCTATACGCTATAAGCTTAAACACTACTTCAAGTAGCGTCTGGAAAAAACGTTATATGCTAGTGAAAAAATGATATACGATAATTTTAAAACCGATTACCAAACAAGGCTACTTTTCCATTTGCTATAAATTATCCGGTATACGCTAGCGGATTTGGCAAATCAAACAGACTCTAAGTGTTAGCAGATACAGAGGGTGGCGTAGCTCAAGTGGTTAGAGTCAAGGGTTTAAGGTATTGAAGGTGTGGGAGGTCCAAGGTTCAATCCTTAGCAAAGGAGAAAAAATTGACAATAACATGCTAACATATTAACATTTGCCTGTTAAAAAAAAAAGTGTTAGCCGCAACCGAAAATCGCGGCAGGAACGACGATAAAATGAGATTTTAAAAAAAAGTAGAGTCGTCATCAATTTTATTTATTTAGGATAAAAATTGGAAAAATCCTAAAAAATGGTTTTTGGAACCAAAATGAGTTCGGAAGTCGGTTACGAGTAGGGAAGGTGTTAAGCACCCTACATCGCTCATTCTAAGAATGATACCTTATATAAATTGCGCAAAATTAAATTATTTTTTTACCCCAAAAATATTTACAAGGAATAATTTATTTATTGATATATTTTTATTTAATATATTATGTTTCTTTATTTTTTTATTTTAAAAAATTTCTAAAAAAACAATTGATGGTAAATCCTAAATGATGTTGAACGTGGCACGCAAGTCCATAGGGCAACCTCAAAACTAAGGGATTAAGCATGACACTTGTTATAGAGCAACCCAAAAACATTAAATAAATTATTAATAAATTATCTACATTTAAAAAATTAAAAAGAAAACAAAAATAAAGGAAAAATTAATTTTGGCTTGACGGGATGATTAATCCCGCTCCTACCTTTTCCCTGCTTTGATGGGAAACTCAAAGTCACGTAGTTCTTGTAGAAAATATTTCATTTGTTGGTTGTTTTTAATTGTTTATGAAAAGTTTTTTATTTTAATTTTTTTAAAAGGGTTTTTGATATATTTCATTTTTTTAATTTTTTTTTATCGAAAACTCCTAAATGAGATAGAACATGGCATATACATCCACAGAGATATCCTGCATCTAAGGAATTGAGTGTGAAACCTCTCACAAAGCAAATCCCAAAATCATTTTTTCAGTAATTCCCTTTTTACATCAATTTATTTATTTGTTTAAAAAATAAATATTTCACACAAAAGAAAATCAGGTTCAATGTTATTTTCAGCTCACTTGTTTTTTTTTAAATATTATGTTACACTTACTTAGCTTGGGCCTTACTCACCCATAAGTCCAACAACTAACCCAAATTAACATTAAAATAATAAGAAAAACAAATAAAATAATAAAAGGAAAACAAATAAAATAAAAGAGCCTACAATACTAAGTCACCAGACAAGTGACGTTACAGTGCCAACATTGGCAATGAATCAAAACCCTATCTGGTTATTAACCTGTGAGTGCGAGAATAAGGAGAAGCAGCGGCGGGGGCGTTTCGTCTCAGGATGACCGTGGCGGTGAGCTCGTGACCGGATCTGAGAAGCATCGGGACAGTGAGGCAAGTTCCTCCAGCGACCGCGACGCGCGATCGGTGCGGTGGGAAGACGGTTCGCTCGCGGATCTGGGCGGAGCGTGATGACTCGCGATGGCCTAAGGTGGACAAGGTGGCGGTGCGTGGTAGTACTGGTCTGCTGCTTGAGGAGGAAGATGACACCAGAAAAAGGAGTCAAATGAGAGAGAGGAGAGTGGTGGTGATGGTGCTATCGTATGATGGAGGAAAGAAAGGAAATGGAGGTTAGGTTTTTTCTCTCATATCTGTATCACTCTATATTCAGAATATTTTTAAGTTTTCTTTTCCAGTGCTCTCACTGTTGTTGTTGTTCAGAAAATTTTCTTTCTCCCCCCTTTATTCTTTATCCCATATTGTGATTTTATAATGCCAATTCGTTCTGATTTTGATACTAAAAATCTATCAAGATTAAAATTTCTATCTCTGATTTGAAACAAAATCAAAACTTGTGAGCCTCATCTGCAAAAATGAAGAGATTTGTCAACTGGATTCAAATTCAAAATAAGGTGGCTGTTAGGGTTTGTTGGATGAGGATGAAATGGGTTTGAGTAATAGGTTTAATTGGTTTGGCCCAATAAAATTTAAAAAAAAATTATCATTTTTTTTATTTTATTTTTATTTTTATTTTCTTTGCATTTTTTATTTCTTTGAAATTTTTAATGAAAACTAAAAGTCCCGGTCAAAATAGGGTGTTCACAGTTGCCCCTCTTTACTTGTTCATTACTAGAATACATGAAAAAAGAACGATTTTTCATGTGATAGTAGTAAGGAACTAGTAAAGAAAATGAACTCGCATTTTGGCCGGGATGGGAAAAAGGCTGGAGAAAATTAAGCTTCAGAGCTTGGAAAATAAAAATGACAGCAGGCCTCAGATCCTAAAAATAAAATTAGTGGTGAGCCTCAGAGCTCAAAGAATAAATTTGCAACAGACCTCAGATCCCAAATATAAAGTTAGCAGTGAGCCTCAGAGCTCGAAAAATAAATTTGCAACGGGTCTCAGATCCCATATATAAAATTAGTAGTGAGCCTCAGAGCTCGAAAAATAAATTTGCAGCGGGCCTCAGATCCCAAAAATAAATCTGCAGTGAGCCTCAGAGCTCGAAAAATAAAATGCAGTGGGCCTCAGATCCCAAATATAAAATTAGTAGTGAGCCTCACAGCTCGAAAAATAATTCTGCAGCGGGCCTCAGATCCCAAAAGTAAATTTGCAGTGAGCCTTAGAGCTCGAAAAATAAATTCCAGCGGGCCTCAGATCCAAAATATAAAATTAGTAGTGAGCCTTAGAGCTCGAAAAATAAATTTGTAGCGGGCCTCAGATCTCAAAAGTAAATTTGCAGTGAGCCTCAGAACTTGAAAAATAAATTGCAGTGGGCCTCAGATCCCAATTAGTAGTGAGCCTCAGAGCTCGAAAAATAAATTTGTAGCGGGCCTCAGATCCCAAAAGTAAATTTGCAATGAGCCTCAGAGCTCGAAGAATAAATTACAGTGTGCCTCAGATCCCAAATATAAAATTAGTAGTGAGCCTCAGAGATTGAAAAATAAATTTGCAGTGGGCCTCAGATCCCAAATATAAAATTAGCACTAGTGCAATAAGTGCTTTTTACGTCAGTTAAAATTGATTTTTTACGTCAGAATTCTGACTGACGTAAATACAGCTGACGTTAATAGTTAATATTTTAACGTCAGTTGAGAACTGACGTTAAATATAACACTATTAACGTCAGTTCCTTAACATAACCGACGTTAATTTTGCAAAAATTAACGTCGGTTTTTTAAACAACTGACGTTAAATTAAAACTATTAACGTCAGTTCTTTAATACAACCGACGTTGATTTTGTTAAAACTAACGTCAGTTATTATAAAGAACTGACGTTAAAGGTTTAATTTTAACGTCAGTTGTATCAAACAACTGACGTTAATAGTGTACTGTATATTTTATAAAATACTATTAACGTCAGTTGTTTGATACAACTGACGTTAATAGGTTTTTTTTTTAAATTCAGTTTTAAAATATCACTCCCCTCAGCTATCCCTGCATTTAGTCCCAGTAACACAGAATATCACACACATTACATAATTGCAAAGGAAAATTGAACAATGGGGGGACTTAAAACCAAAACCCATGTATATATATAAATAAATTTTAGTTCCAATGTCTAAAAAACAAAACTATCTAAGGATATATATATACATGTTATTAATTAGTTTCTAAAGTCTAACAAAAAAACTATTTATCTAAGTAGTGAGGAGGTATGTTGGCAATTCCTTTTTCAGCCGCATACTTGAAGAAGAATTCAGCGAAGCGCATCCTCAAGTCTCTTAACTCATCTTCTTCAATAGGCGATTGGTCGATAAATGCCTAGACACGTTCAAATAATAACAATAACATCAATGCAAGTCATCTTCAAAACTATAATATATAATTTAACAAGTTGTTTAAATATTACCTTCTTCCATCCATCCGTAATAGATGCGGAGACTATGTTCAGCATATGAAGCATCACGTAATAGCCGCACGACCAACCTATCGTTTGAAATCGAGACTACCAACAAAATTAATTTCAACGTCAGTTGAATATACACATAAATTAGTAATTATAATATTAATTATTTGATAAATAAACTACCAAACCTTGAGGATGTTCCATACAGGATTTGCTTTAGCCTTAGAAGTCCTACTTCTCCCGTTGGCGCAACTTATGCTACTCGCCTTCCGCGCGCTATCATAAACAAATAATCATGTCGATCAATTAACAAACTCATATATCATGTGTGTAATAAACTAAAAACAACTGATATTAAAACTTAAATTAAATTTAAGATTAGTTACTTACATATTTACAGCTTCCACCACCTTCGGTGGCGGATCATGGTGGAGAGAGCAGAAGAATATGACAGTATGCCTAGACGGGTGAAGTACGAACAACTGCCAATGGCGATCCATACAGTAGGGAGCCAGATATAATTCTTTCGGATTGTCTCCCAACAAGATATAATTCTTTCGGGCAGAAGGATTGACGGATCTAAGAAACCGTAAACTGATGCAACGCCCTTATCAAGCTGAAGACGATGGAGATACCTAAGATATGAAAAGGTGTGGATGTTAATTACATAATATATATATTGAAATTAAAATAAATTATTAAATGGAAAAATACCAAAAATAAATAAGTTATAAAATTAAAATTAACTTACGTGCACCAGAGACTCATGACATTGCTGTTCATCCAGATGTTATTTCTGCAGGCGTTCCCGAGATCGTCACCAACGAAGGAAAATATCCTCTATTGATCTGGACGTGCCACCCATCCATCGTGATCCAATGGACATTCAAAAATCTCAAACGCATAATCCTCACCAAGTGAGAACAAACGAGTGATAGGTGACAGCGACACCGACGTCGACTTAGCCTTCAGTTTAGGAAAAATAAAATATATAAGTTTTTGATAATTAAAAAAAAACACAAGTAATTATTTGACTAATTTGGACATTAATAATGAATAAATACCTTTGCTAACATTTCGAGCTCACGTCGTTTGGAGTCCAACTCAAGCTCACGCCTTTTCATTTCCAACTCATGCTCATGGCGCTGGACTTCCAACTCCCGCTCCCTAGCTGCCAACTCATCGTCCTCCACATGTGCCATACTAAAACTCTCTTTTGTTCTCACATGTGAAGCGTTGGCAAGCCTTGCGGTGTCCTGGGATGTACCGACGGAGGAAAGCTCTCGGCAAGCGCCGCTTGAATTCTCGGGTTGGCTATTAAGTCTTGCATCGATGTGTTGTAATATCCGGGTTGGACATGAGGTCTTTGAGTAATGTCAGCCAAAATTGATGCTTCATTGACCACCCGCTTTCGTGAAGCAGACTTGCCATAATATTGTTTGATGGTCACGTTCCCAGGAACACCGAGAACCCGACCAGGATGGTCTTTCTTGCCTAGAGCAGTCATCAAGACGTCCTGCCGTCCAGAAGGGACGAATGCGCCCTGGGAGGATTTTGCTTTAAGATCCATCTACAATGAAAAAAAATGAAAAACGTGCAAGTGAAAAGTGTTGCAAATATCTATACAAATATCAATTGAAATCAAGTTAATTATTTACTTACAATCTTATCTGCCACTTCGCGAGTGGCATCAACTTTAAAAGATCCCGCCTTTGTCATGCGGTAGGCTAACCTGGACATCCTCGCGGTCGATGTCCGACAGAGGACTTGATGGTGTGCCCTCAGGCACCTCTCCTCTTTCAATCCTAGCAGAGTGCTCTTCCTGCTTCGCCCTCAGCCTATCCGCCATCATCTGCTGGATCCGAGTATGGTACCCACCCTGAGACATGGTGTGGCGGTGGACGTTCTTCGCCTGATTCTGTCGACCCTTATTTGCCTTAGCCTATTCAAACAAAAACACATAATTAAATACAATTAAATGATCTATAATAAGCATACAAAATTAACTTAATCAACCAACCTGAAATTCTTCATCCTGTCGACTCCTGGCAAACATATCCCAAGTATCCTGATCAATCCAGGGATAATCCGAGAACATTTTATCAAGCCACTTCTTCCCAGATACATAGTACCTGGTAAGATCATGCTTGAACCCATTCCAACGCTTTGATGCCATTTTCATACATTTATGACGATGATCCTCATCATTTGGCACAGTCCAAGCTACCTACACATTAGATACATATATAACAACTGGATGAATTATAACTCGGATAATTATCTAATAATGTAAATCAAACGAATGTAAAGGTAAAATACCGTGATAGCCTCCCAAATCTGATCCTTAACGTTCTGTGGAACGTCATTCTAGTGGTTGTAGTTGATGCTTACGTGCTGCTTCGCTTGTAGAAACACCCACTTATTAAATTCTTTAGCACGGGGTCCCTGGGCATTTAGATTAGCATCGAAGGACACCTCAAGCTTCTGTTCGCTCTGCCTGTCCTTCTCTAGTTTCTTCAACGAGGTGGCTCCTCTACCCCGTTTCCTATGAGCCTGTGATGTCTGTATGGACAAAAAAAATGATAAAATAGAGGGTTGTAACATTATAAACTTACATTAACAAGAAGGACTAAAGATAGTATATAACATGTAAACTTACACTAGAATCAGGCGTAGGCGTGATCGGGTCCTGCGAAACCCCCACAGTGTCCTCCCGTGCATGTGGGCTATCCGACTGATCCATATGTATGCCTGTTCAGAAACAATATATATGTATTAACATAGGTTATAACTCAAAATAAATACAGAAGTATAAATAAAAATAACTAGATAGGTCCTGTAGATATACAAAACATCTATATATCCAATATAAGGACAATACGGGAGATTGAAAACTATAGTTTTTGAAGATTGCCAAGCACTGGTCACGGCCTGGCAGTGATGTCCATCACGGCCGTAACGTGCCAACTGAACCAGACCCTCACAGGCAGAACTGATCACGGCCTAGCCGTGATGAGCATCACGGCCGTGACAGACCAACCAGCAGAGCAACATACACTCAAAACCAAAAATAGAGACATTCCAAACAACTCAAACTCACGGTTTAAAGTTACAACTACTGAGACTACAGTTTCAACATACACTCAAAACCAAAAATAGAGACATTCCAAACAACTCAAACTCACAGTTTCAAGTTTCAACTACTGAGACTACAGTTTCAAACCAGCAGAGCAACATGCATGCACTCAAAACCGTGAATAAAAAAATGTGCCCTAATTAAAGACTCACCAGAAATAGGCGCTCGCGTGGTGGTGGGGGGAAGCTCGAGTGGTGGCCAACGTTCGATGTGGTTATTGAGAGCGGAGGGACAAGGAGAGTTAGTGCGCGGGAAGGCCAGGGGAAAGAGAGATGTCAAGTTATTGCAAAGAATGAGCGGGAAAGACAGAGTTAGGGGTTAAGAGTGTACCTCACGGTGGTGGCGAAGAAGCCCTCGCGGTGGTTGCGGTGGAGATGAGCTCGCGATTAGGGAGTGAGAGCGAGAGTGAGGGTTGAGCGTGATGAAAAGAGAAAAGACGTACAGAGAAGTGGAGAAGGCGCGCGGGGGTAAACGTTATAATTAAAATAAAACAACATTTTACGTCAGTTTTTAGTAAAACCTGACGTTGAAGATCATATATTTAACGTCAGTTGTATTAATAAACTGACGTTAAAAACTCTCACACTTATTACGTCAGTTGTTAGTAATAACTGACGTTAAAGGTCATATATTTAACGTAAGTTGTATTAAGAAACTGACGTTAAAAACACTCACAACTTCTTACGTCAGTTGTATTACACAACGGACGTTAAAGGTTTATTATTTTCTGAAAAAACATTCATTCCCTTGACTACTGTGCTACCTACCCATTCACCTTTGTACCTAATCCTCTTAATGAGCATTAAGTTTATAGATAAGTTTTCAAGAAAATCAGAATAACTTAGTAACTTCATCCATTGCTCCTATAAATAGCTTCCTTCCATCCTTTTAATTAATTTTCTGCTTCACAATATGGCTCTGTCGTGGAGATTAACTTCATCACTCTTTCTTCCTATTCCTAGACTCAAAGGTCTTTGTCTTAATGGTCAAACAACTTCTGAGTTTGAGTAAATTACATTACATGGATATTAAGGTTGGGTGAATCACGTAATGTGATTCTCTCACTTTATTTCATCCCCATCATCCCTTTCACTTTGCTTTGGAAGCAAGTGATTGTGGATTCAAGATGATGCATCAAGGAACTCCACTGAAGAAGAAAGATGCAAAGATCCATTTCACTTTGCTTTCGCTGCTAGTGACTGAGGATTTACTTTGCATCTTGGAATTCAAGTGAGGGAGGTGATGCATCCATTGGAGTTTCTGATGACAGGACTGAGAAGAAAATGATGTTGATGCAGAAACTTTTTTATATTTTAGGGCTATGTTGCAGAAATTTTTTATCTTTTAATCATGTAATTTTAACTTATGAATCGCTTCAATGTCATACGATTTGATTAAACATATAACTTGTTTTATGTTAAGTGTTTATTTATTTTAATTTGCACAATAATTTGTTTACTAATTCAAGCTAATTAATAAAAATTAAAAATAAACTTTTATAAAAAAAAGGTTTAGAAATAAACTGTAGTACTATATGGAGTGATCTGCGTTAAGAGGGACAATAGGGACATGACAACCAATGAAATGAGTTTCATAATTATTTACGTCAGTTATTTATAGAACTGACGCAAATAGTTTACCCACCACCTCATTTTTAAACGTCAACTTAATTGATGACTGCCAAGTTCCCGTATATTAATTACATTATTTCCAATATTCATTCTGCACGTTTATAATATATAGGATTATTTACGTCAGCTATTTATTTAACTGAAGTAAAAATCAAACTTTTAACGTCAGTTGTATAAAAAACTGACGTTAACAATTTATATTTTTTATTTAAAAACACTTTTAACGCCGCTTTTTAAAAAACTGACGTTAAAAGTGTATAGATATCTGCAAAAACATTCATTCCTTTGACTGTACTGTGCTACTTACCCATGCACCTTGTAACTCAATCCTCTTAATGAGCATTAAGTTTATAGGTAAGTTTTCAACAAAATCAAAATAGCTTAGTAACTTCATCCCCTGCTCCTATAAATAGCTTCCTTCCATCCTTTTAATTTTCTGCTTCACAATATGGCTCTGCCGTGGAGATTAACTTCATCACTCTTTCTTCCTATTCCTAGACCCAAAGGTCATTGTCTTAATGGTCAAACAACTTCTGAGTTTGAGTAAATTACATTACATGGGTGATAAGTCTGAGTAAATTACATTATGTGAGTTGCTCACCTTATCACCTTCCGGAGAATCAGCTGCTAGAGGGCTAATCAGGTGCTCGGGGGTCACAGTTCCAAAACCTCAGCTTTGGCAGCAAGTGACCATCTTGGAAGTCTCTGGAACCACTGCCTTTGCTTGAAACAGATCTAGTGCACCTGTTTTTGCCTCTCTCTTGAGCTCTCTCATGCCCCCAGTTTCCGAGGTCTTGAGTATAGTTTTCCCTTTGGCATATTTCATAAAACTCTCTGATGGGATGTAGCTTTAATGTTTAGGATTTTAAACCCTTTCAATGTAACTTTTTATAGGATTTTAAACCCTTTCAATCTTCTGTATCAGTCTGTATTACAGTACTTCATGAATGAGATCCGGTTTGGGTTATTGATTCAACTTATAGTTTTCAAAAACAGAAACACAAAACATCAAAGCAATTCATGTGAAACTGAAACTTTGAGGAAGGCAATGCGGAAGGGATCGTATACTAGATAAAAAATATTATTAAAATAACCTTTAACGTCTGTTGATGTAAGGACTGATGTTAAAAGTGAAGTGACTAACTTTTAAAGTCAGTTCTTTATAGAACTGACGTTAAAATGTTCACTTTTAATGTCAGTTTTTTATTGAACTGACGTTAAAAGTGAGTCACTTCACTTTTAACGTCAGTCATTAAAACAATTGACGTTAAAATTGAATTAATGAACTCTGATATTTACAAAACTGCCACCGCTTCCATTTTAACGTCTAGCTTTTGGTTAACTGACGTAAACCTTTACCGTCTAATGTATATTTTCCACTAGTGTAGCAGTGAGCCTCAAAGCTCGAAAAATAAATTTGCAGCGGGTCTCAGATCCCAACCAAATATAAAATTAGTAGTGAGCCTTAGAGCTCGAAAAATAAATTTGCAGCGGGCCTCATATCCCAAAAGTAAATTTGCAGTGAGCCTCAGAGCTCAAAAAATAAGTTCCAGTGGGCCTCAGATCCCAAATATAAAATTAGTAGTGAGCCTCAGAGCTCGAAAAATAAATTTGTAGCGGGCCTCAGATCTCAAAAGTAAATTTGCAGTGAGCCTCAGTGCTCGAAAAATAAATTGCAGTGGGCCTCAGATCTCAATTAGTAGTGAGCCTCAGAGCTCGAAAAATAAATTTGCAGCGGGCCTCAGATCCCAAAAGTAAATTTGCAGTGAGCCTCATAGCTCGAAGAATAAATTGTAGCGGGCCTCAGATCCCAAATATAAAATTAGTAGTGAGCCTCAGAGCTCGAAAAATAAATTTGCAGTGAACCTCAGATCCCAAATATAAAATTAGCAGTGAGCCTTAGAGCTCAAAAAATAAATTTAAAGTGAGCCTCAGAGCTCGACAAATAAATTGCAGTGGGCCTCAGATCCCAAATATAAAATTAGTAGTGAGCCTTAGAGCTCGAAAAATAAATTTGCAGCGGACCTCAGATCCCAAAAGTAAATTTGCAGTGAGCCTCAGCTCGAAAAATAAATTGCAGTGGGCCTCAGATCCCAGAAATAAAATGATGGTAATTTGCTTTCTATTTTCTATCTTTTTCTTATTATTATTTTGTTTTCTTTACCTTTGTTTCAATTACAACTTAACCACACGCTCCATGGAAAAACTTCGACCAATCAAACCCTTGTTTACCAACAGCTCTGAGTCAGGGTCTTGTCAGTTCCTTTCGATAGGAGGGGCTTCTTTTTCAAAGCGGTGGAGGCATGTAGAGCGATTGTTTCCTTCAAGACTAGGACTCGTGGAGACTTTCATTATTGCTTTTCTTTTCTCCTCATTGTGCACCGTTATCTCCGTTATTGACTTTGAAATGCTAGGCTTTATTTGGTTCAAACCATTCATTGAAGTAACCATTAGAATTATCAAATCATACTACTAAACTTAAATTTACTTAAATTGAGACATGATTTCAATGCATAAACATGATTTAAGCACAATAGGGAAAAATGGATGAATAAAATCCTTCCCTTGATATGAGAATTTACATTGCACACAAGGAAATTGGAAAGAAAAAGGGGAAATACAAAGGGGTGTATAGGAATTGTATGAAAAGGGATAATGGAACAAAAGAAAACTGCATAAAAATTTGCCCCAGTATTGGTTCCTTGATCCTCTTAACTGATTCCCAACAACTGTTTGACGTCGTAGATCCTGGTGTCACCTTCCACATACATCCTTTCATTAACATATCAATGATTTTCTTTGCCCCATTGTAGCCAGTCAAAAAAAAATTGCCCCAGTGTAGCAAGTCATGAACAAAATTGCCCTAGTGTGGTGAACACTAAGATATCGCTTAAACTGCCCTTGCGGGTTTTCAGTCTAAGATTCAATTTCTTTGTCCTATTTTTTTTTTAGGTCGCCCTTTCGGGTTTTCAACCTAACAGACCTCTCTCTCTCTCTCTCTCTCTCTCTTTAATGCCCTAACTTTTGCTTTGACCGCCCTCACGGGTCTTCTTCCACATGTGCACAGTATGCTGGCTTATCTTGTACCTTCACTTGAATAGGCTGGACAGTGGTATGGAGACCCAGCTTGGTCATAGCGGCTAATGTGGCTAAAGCATCTGCAAATTGATTCTTGTCTCGAGTCAAGTGTGAGAAAGTAATCTCATCAAACTTTGCAACTAACTGAGTCAAGTATTTCTGATACGGGATAAGCTTGGGATCTTTAGTTTGCCATTCGCCATTGACTTGATAAATGATTAAGGCTGCATCTCCAAAGACCTTTAGCTGTTTTATTCCAAGATCAATTGCTGCTTGTAATTCACTTGCACATGCTTCATACTCAGCAATATTGTTGGTCATTCAAATTCAAGCTTAATAGCCACCGGGTATTGCTTGCCCTCTGGAGAAACAACCACCGCTCCTATGCCGCTTCCATGCATATTAACCGCTCCATCAAAATGCATATTCCACATATCATCTTCCTCTGTTTCACCTTCTTCCAATGACAGTATCTCTCCATCAGGGAACTTGGATATAATTGGTTGTCCTCCCTCAAGAGGGTTTTCAGCTAAGTGACCAGCAATTGCACTTCCCTTAACGGATTTCCGAGTCATATACTTAATATCGAATTCTGATAATATCATTTGCCACTTTGAGACCCTTAATGATATGTGAGGACTTTCAAAGATGTACTTCAAAGGGTCCATTCAAGAGATTAACCAAGTGGTGTAGTATAACATGTATTGCCTGAGTCTCTTGGAGGTCCATACCAATGCACAACAAGTCTTCTCAATTGCCATGTATCAGGCTTCGCAGTCATTAAACTTCTTGCTCAGATAGTAAATTGCATGTTCTCTCTTGCCAGACTCACCATGTTGCCCCAACATTGCCCCTATTCTGTAATCCACACACATTCTTACTTTCCCATCCTTCTTTGGTACTGGTACGACATTAGCAACCCACTCCGGGTGTCTCGACACTTCCACAAACCCATCTTCTAACTGCTTAGTTACCTTTTCTTTGATCTTTAGTGACATATATGGATGCATCCTCCTCAACCTTTGTTTCTTCACCGCCGTATCTGGGTACAATGGGATTTTATGTGATGCTATCTCTGGATCCAATCCTGGCATATCTTTGTAGGACCATGAAAACACATCAAGTTACTCCTTAAATAGCGCGACCATTTCTGCACGCTCTGGATTATCCACTATTTTCAACTCCTTCTTGTCTTCCTCGGTCCCCATATTAATCACTTCTATAACTTCATCATTTGAAGTGAACCCATTTTCTAAGCGCTCCATCGACTTTGTAAATTCCTCAATGGCTTCTTCTTCCTCATTAATCCCAGAATCGTCTTCGTCAACAGCCGTAAGGGAATCAGTAAATGAGGTTTCAAGGTTCCTTTTGTAAGACAAACCTTCGACGGTGGTGAGGTTCCTGAAAGAAGATGTTTGCAACAAGAGAAATATAGGCGAAGATATTATTCAAGAAATAAAGCGCAATTGGTATAAGGTAAAGGGTAGAGAAAGGAGGACACCAAGAAAAATGCTGAAAAATCATACTAACTCATTTTATTCATTTCTCAACTAAAGTAAACATCAGTTTATACGAGATAAAAAAAAGGTAATTACTTTATGGAAATAACATCAACAAATGGTTTAGACCACCAATTGCAAAGGACCTCATTGTCAGTAGAGAGATAAATAACAGAGTTTCTTTCTTGCTCCACTTCAAGTGCAGTGATAGTGAAATGAGGGGAAGTCAACTTTTCTGGAGAGATCACTTCAGTTGATGCTGAGAAAGTATCTGTCAAGTGGGGGACATAATTAAATTCCTTGATTTCTTCTTTCTTGCCTCTGAGAGTCAGGTACTTCATCTTTTCTGCTAGAGAAGGATCGTATCCTAGTCCATGTCTTCCATCTCTTGCAGCTGCTGCAATCGGTTGAGGGATCCCTTGGAGGCTTGCCCCTAGGCCTTTTCCTTTCTAATACCCATTCCTTTCCATTATACGGACTGCCACTTCATTCACATTCTGCATTGGCAGCTCCTTCTTCTTGCTCTCTGGCTTCAGGATTTCAAAACTACGCAGTGAATCATCCTCGACTTGCTCTGCACTTTCTACGTAAGGTACCGAAACCGGCTTGGAAAGCATGATTTCCTCTTCACCACGGATGGTAATCATAGCTCCATCCTAAATATAGTTCAGACACTGATGCAACGTTGATGGAACAAATAAATAGTTGTTTTTAGTTTTTTTATAAACTATTTTTGGTTGAATTAAGTCTAAAATATTTAGCAAACAAATAATTCCCAACCTTTTTAAAAGACCTATTTAATTATATAAATCCAGATACATTTAAGCTTTTAAAAAAGTCTATTTAATATGCTAAGTTGGCTTATTTAATTATTAAATGTATAGTTAAAAATTTATAATAATTACATAATTTATTAATCATATATTAATGTCTTGTGGTAGTAGCATTTCATGGTAAGTGTAAATTTTTTTAGATTTTTGAAAAGCCTTATGTGAAAGTTACTTTTTAGCATGATCTAGGAAATTATTTTGCACATTTAAGGGACAATTATATTCAATCATAATTTGAAATTCTATGAAAACCAAACTCTTTATATCCCACACATTTAACTCCCTCACGACTTTATAGATTTTAAAAACACTTCTTTAAATATGTATCTAAATATTAAATAACTTAATTTAAAATGAGTTTATAACATAAAAGCTTTTTACACAAGACCTTCTTCTGTGAGTGCTTAAATAAGTTGTTTATCCAAATGAGACATTAGCAATTTTCTCACGACTAAATAAATATAACATTAAATAAAAAAAGTAATGCATTTAAATGTTTTGAGAATATAAAAGGTATTCTATTTTTTTTAACAATTTGAAGGATTGAGTAACAGCATCTTTGATGCATGAACAATGTTAACAATACAATTTTAATACAGTTTATACGACACACTCTATTATTGAATAAATTTCAAGATTTACTAAATATATAATAGACCCATGTGATTAGTAACTTTCACGTAAAATCCACCAAATTTACAAAATAACTCGATACCCTTTTTCTCAATTTATTATATAACAATAATTTTTTTATCAAACTCAGACGAAACAGATTTTTTTAAATTGTTTTTCAGAAAATATATTTAAACATAAATTTATTATATCATAATTGATTATTGAAATGATTTTTTTTACAGCTTTTTCAAATACATATTTAAAAGGAAGATTTGAATTACTGAACGGGAGGGTGAAATAGATTACTTTTTTTTAGTTTCTTAATGGGAAATGTTGAGGAGTCGAATTCTCATCAAAATTAGCTTGATTTGGAAGTACGAAGGTCATATGAAGTATTAATGAAGCCGCATTTTTAGATAATAAAATGGATAAAACCCATTCCCACGCGGCCACGTTGTGCGTGCTTTAAAAAAAAAGAATATTAATCCGTATTATAAAGGTACGTTTGATACGTATTAAGATATAGGACAAGCAGGATAACACAGTACAATTTCTTAAGTTACAGGACAACTTTTTATCATGTACATCATTTGATAGATAATGGATAACACAAGTAAAATAATATTAATTTTACTATAATACCCTTTGTAATATATATTATTATATATTAATATATAATATTATTAATATATGTAAGTATTACTCAATATATAATATATTTTTATAATATATAGTATATATGATAATATATTATTACTGTTATAATAACATTATATATATTATTAATATGTATTATATATAACATTAACGTTTGACAAAAATTAAATAATGGAGTGGGGAGAGGGGAGAAGGGAGAAGGGAGTGTGAACACCCATTTTTGTCCGTCTTCATTTTATTCTAACTTTTATGATATCATGTTTTAAGGAGACTAATAATAATAAAGAAAAAAAAAGAAAAAAGAAAAAAGAAAAAATGTGAAGAAAGGAGGGGGTGTTCCAGTCCATTACCTTGGATTTGATGTTGGACGGGGTGATCCCTTCCAGGCCATCACATTTGCTGTTGGACGGGGAGGTCCCGTCCATCACATTATTAACTTGCTGTTGGACGCGGTCCAGGCCAATCCATTGCATTCACTATGGACGGGATGGTCCCGTCCCTTGTGTTGGACTCGCTGTTCGACGCAGTCCAGGCCAATCCATTGCCTTGGACTGGTTGTTGACGCAGTCCAGTCTATTGCATTTAATTTTCTTTTGGACGAAGGAGGTTCCGTCCATTGCATGTTTACTTTTATGTTGGACGAGGAGGTTTTGTCCATTGCATTTACTTTTCTGTTGGACGAGGAGGTTCCATCCATGGCATCTAATTTTCTGTTGGACGAAGGAGGTTCCGTCCATTGCATTTACTTTTCTGTTGGACGAGGAGGTTCCGTCCATGGCATCTAATTTTCTGTTGGACGAAGGAGGTTCCGTCCATTGCATGTTTACTTTTCTGTTGGACGAAGAGGTTCCGTCCATTGCATTTAATTTTCTGTTGGACGAAAATTTTCTGTTGGACGAGGATGTTCCGTCCATTGCATTTAATTTTCTGTTGGACGAGGAGGTTCCGTCCATTGCATTTACTTTTCTTTTGGACGAAGGAGGTTCCGTCCATTGCATGTTTACTTTTCTGTTGGACGAAGAGGTTCCGTCCATTGCTTTGCATTATATCTTATGTTGGACGCGTCTGGCCCATTTGTATTGTATGGGATGTTGGATGCGTCTATTCCGTTTGCATTATATCTTATGTTGGACGCGTCTGGTCCATTTGTATTGTATGTGATGTTGGATGCGTCTGGTCCATTTGCATTATATCTTATGTTGGACGCGTCTGGTCCATTTGTATTGTATGTGATGTTGGGTCCATTTGCATATCTATGTTGCTTGTCCTTTTTATGTGACGTCTGGTCCATTTGCATTGTATTTTTATGTAAGACGTTTCTGGTCCAGTGTATGTAATTGGCTGTTGAATGCGTTCAGTCCAGTGTATTTATTTTGCTGTTGGACGAAGAGGTCCGTCCAGTGTATATTTTCTTTTGCATATCTAAGTTTCTGTTGGGACAAAGAGATTTCGTCCACTGCAATTTTATTTTCAGGCTGAAGGCTAAAGAATAAAGAAAGAAGAAGGAGAAGATAAGGAAGAAAGGACGAAGAAAACAAGGAGAAAAGACAATCAACAAAAAGGAAAGGAATTGAGTTACACCTCCCACCCACTTTACATATCAGGCAAGACCTATTTTCCTCCTCCACCCATTGGCCCTTCTTCCTCCTTACCTTCTCCCTCGTTTTAACCTAGCAACCCTACTCCTAACCCTAAAAAGCCATCACACACATCAGAAACCCCCCCCCCCCCATCTCCTTCTCCTTTCAAACACGTAACCTTTAGGATAAATCACCTCCGTTCTGCTACTCACGCCGCCCCATCTTGGCACACGCTATTCCTGCTCAAGACCCCTCATCTCCTTCTCTTTTCAAGCGTGCAACCCTCACGTCAAATCACCTCCTTTCTGCTACTCATGCCGACCCATCTGGACACATGCTATTTCTGCTTAGAACCCCCCTTTTTTGCACCTCCTTAACCCATTGGTCTTTTCTTTTTTCTCTCATCTTTTCCCGCTTTAACCTAGCAGCCCTACTCCTAACCCTAAAAAGCCATCACACCCGTCAGACGAAACCCCCCATCCCCTTCTTTTCAAGCGTGCAACCCTCACATCAAATCACCTCCTTTCCGCTGCTCAGAAAAGCCCAAGCCTTGAGTATTCGTGCAGGCCGACCTTGAAGTCAATGGAGAAGAAGCAAGAAGCCCTCTCCTCCGTCTATAAAAGGAGAGGGGGGAAAACATACGGGGGGACGGATGATATGATATTTTCTTGAGATTTTTTTTTTAAGGGAGAACACTGTTCTTAAGAAGAAACGAAAGATCAGAGAGGAGATAGAGAGGAAAGATACAAAGAAAAGAGAAAAGAAGGAGAGATCAGAAATCTGGGCTTCCTTTTCTTTTCCCTATTATTAGAAGTGGTTAAGAAGGAAGAGCTGAAGGAGCCAGGGAGATTGAATGTAAAAGACTTCGATCTTAAAATGTTACCACCGGGAGTAAACAAAGTGATTCTTATTCTACTCCCGTTTGGTAAACTTTGTTCTTTTCATTGATATTGTCAATAAATTTCTCTTGACACTCTTATTTCTCTGTACTTCTGTTCTCTGAGTAAGTTGGTAAAAAGTTTCATTTCTACGTTTCTGTCCCATCTTCAAGGGATAAAAATTATTTATTTTACATAAAAATAGAGGATGATTACTTGATTAAAACAACCTTTTTTGGGTTGCCCTATGACAAGTGTCATGTTCAACCCTTCAGATTTAGAGGTTGCTCTGTGGACTTAGGTGTCATGTTCAACCTCATATAGTTTTAATAAAGACATTCACAACGGGTAAAACAAATATTTCAAAGTTACTAATAATTTACGCAACTAATTTTGGGTAACCATTTTATGGATGTTCTAGGGTGCCGTGGGGTTAAGTCTCGATGCCTTCCCTAGACATAATCGATTCCCGGACCCAAAGCTCTTCTTAAAAAGGTTTTCCAACTTCCTTGAAACAAAATAAAGTTGGTGGCGACTCCATGTTTTCTCTCTAAGAGCAAAGATCCGTCTTTTTTAGGTCGCTACAGGGAGAGGGGGGGAGGGGACAGAAAAATGTAAGGATAATTTTGTCTTTTTTTGGTAATCTGTTCATGGGACAAAAAGTTGTCCCATGGTTTGGTGGGGGACAAAGTTTTAGGTTTTTGTCCTGTCCCTCATCCATTATTTTGTCTTGTCCCCTTACCACTTTTCAAATCAAATAGAGGAAAAAAAAATTTGTGTTGTCCAATCCCCTAAATTTTAACAAATCAAATACTCTCTCCGATCCTATATAAGAGGCAAAACCCTAAAACACACAGACCAAGAAAATACATTGAAATAAACTATTTATAATTAATATTCATATAAATTTACAAATGACCCCTTTTTAATAATTAATGAACAATCCTACTTGTATTGAAAGTTGCATTGTTTAGTAAATATAAACCCTATTATAAATAAGGGTAAAATTGAAAATGAGTATCTAATATTTATCAAAATACATACATATTTCTTATATTTTGGATAAAAAAAATAATTATTTATCTCTTATAATAAGGATTGGATGGAGTGCATCCTAAAAATAACAATAATGCTAAATGGACACATTTTGGTGGACATCATACGGTACACCGTATGAACAGTGACGCATGATGATGCAGATCAGAGCAGATGCATGCAAGATCTTGACACTTGTAGCACATTTTTTTTTTAAATTTAAATTTTTTTTGTAAATAAATTTTTTGATTAAGTATGTGTCAATATCTGGTGAACGGGGTACAAATATCTGGTGAATTCACCACATATTTGAAGGCATTCACCAGATAATTGAACTACGTTCACCAGATAATATAAGGCATCCACAACCCAATTTTAGTATAGGCATTCACCACATATTCGATGGCATTCACCAGATAAGTGAACTACGTTCACCAGATAATCTAAGGCATCCAAAACTTGGTTTTAGTATGGGCATTCACCAGATATTCGAAGGCACTCACCAGATAATTGAACTACGTTTACCAGATAATCTAAGGCATCCAAAACTTGGTTTTAGTATGGGCATTCACCACATATTCGAAGGCATTCACCAGATAATTGAACTACGTTCACCAGATAATCTAAGGCATCCAAAACTTGGTTTTAGTATGGGCATTCACCACATATTTGAAGGCATTCACCAGATATTTGTACCCCGTTCACCAGATATTGACACATACTTAATCAAAAAATTTATTTACAAAAAAAATTTAAATTTAAAAAAAAATATGCTACAGTATCGCATAGTGCAGCTACAGTGCCGCACTGTACGACACTGTTCATATGGTGTACCATATGTTATCCCATTTTCTGTATCAGTTTAGCATTATTGTAAAAATAATTGCGAAGCGAATATCTCATCTTTTTATCACTGACTAAACTATTTGGACTTCCTTAAGATGAGAAAGTCTATAAAATAAAAAAAGTAATGATAGACTTACCATTAATTTGATAGATTGATAGAAATCTTAAGGCACTTAAATGATGAAAAAAAATAGATATACCTTTAATTTCTTACATCAGATATTAGATATTTTCTCAAAGGAGCAAAATTCAAACTACTGTTTACCTACTTTGACGGGAGACGGCCATGGTATATATATGTCATCAAACAGCAAATGTCATCTGTCCCTTCATCTTTGAACCAATAATGTAAGTTGAATTTGAGGTGGAAAAAAATATTAATTAATATCTTAAGGATATTAATTGTTAATTATTAGTTAATGATCTACAAATAAAAATTTAATATTAAAATTTGATGTATTTTATATTTTAAAGATTGAAAAACTTATTTTTTTAATAAATTTTTACTTTTTTGGATTTATTAACTAATGTCCTCACGTGGTTGGTATGAAAAAAAAAAATTGTAAGTTGAATTTGAAGCATAAAATGTCTCAACTGTACGAGATGGAGGAAAACCAGCGCGCAGAATCCTCGTGGGAAATGTTAAGTGGCTATTTCAAACTTCAAAGTTCAACATTACCTTGTAATTTCAACACGATTTCCACGGAGAAATATCGTTTTGTACTTTTGATGGTTTTGTGAAATGCTAATCTGTGTGCTAATTTAATCAAATAAAAAATGATTTTTAAAACTGATATTTTAATTTTTAATATTTTAAGTATATTACTACTCAACAAATATTTTTCTATTTTTAATTTTTAATTCCTTAAGTTGTACTCTCTCCATTCTTTTTTCTACGGTAATGTAAGGTTTCTATATACAAATTAAAAAATCATTAATTTGTTTACATTTATACCAAAATACTATTATTTATAGTATCATTAATTATTTACAAATTATAATCACATTTACTCCACACTTCACTAGCCATTTATATACTTTGAAAAGAAGCATTTACAACATTAAATAAAAAGAGACATTTATAATTAGAGAAAATAAAGTGCATTGATATGTGTCACTTTTGTTTTGGAACATGCAACATTTATAACTGAATTTAAGTAGGGAAAATTTAGTGTATTTTTAAGGTATTTCAATTATTTCTATGATAAGGGTATATATGGAAAAAAAATTGTCAAATGTATCTTGGGTTTATAAAACATCCATTGTTTTGGAACAAAAACAAATAGCTAAAATTACCATAGAAAAAGAACGGAGGGAGTATCTTAATTCTAACAAAAAAAAAAGTTGTATCTTAAGAGTAATAGATTTAAATACTATTAGATTTTTTTACACGTGCGATACACATAAAAATTATGTGTAAAAAGAAATATTTTAACTTATACTAAAGAATATTGATACTTAAATATAAAAAAAATATTTAATTAAAACAATACAGATAAGTATTCGTTTAGTAGATGAATGACAAATAGCAAGATGAAAAAATGTATAAGTTTACTTCTATTTCATTATAAATAAGTATTGTATAAAATTTGGCTCTATTCAATATTTAGGTTTAATTGCACTTTTAGTTCCATAATTATTGTTCATGTGTAATTTTGGTCCTTATAGTTTTTTTTACACATTTGATACCCTTATTTTTTTCAATATTGCAAATTCGGTCATTTCGTCCAATGTCTGTCAACTTTTTCAATGAACAACATAGAAGAACCACTCCTTTAAGCGCACAGAACCTCTGTTTAAGGTTCTCCCTCGTCTACATCTCCGATTCAATGTGATTCAATAATTCCTCCGTGCCATTTATTGGTTTTATCCCTCCTTTTAAGGAACTTTTTTTTCAACACACGATCTTTTACTACAGAAGTTCAAACAGAGGTTCTATGCGCTTAGAGCAGTGACTCCTCTCTATTAATCAGTGAAAAATTGACGAACATTGGATACAATGACCAAATTTACAATATTGAAAAATAAGAGGACCAAATGTGAGCAAAAAAAACTTTAGAGGTCAAAATCACACATAGGTAATAATAGAAGGACCAAAAGTGCAATTAAGCTTAATATTTAATTGTGAAAAAAGGAGAAAGAATTGTGTCAATCCAAATCAATGATTCTAATTATACAATATTTAATAAAAAAATTCATTAAAAATAAATTTTTATAGTATTTAATCCAACCGCTAATTATTATTACTTTTTCATTTTGAAATATAATTATATTATATTTTATTGATTGAAACGAAAATACAAAAAATAATGATATCATAATTATACTATGCTAATTAAGATACAAATAGCAAATTATTCTAAACATATACATAATTAACATCATAATCAATCAATAAATACTAAATACTAAAATTTGTCACTAAACTGATAAAGGATTGAACTAATAAGAAAGGATTAACCGAGTTGATGACCAATTGAAAATACACTACAAGTAAATGATATTTTGATTTAATTATCCTTTCAAGTTGTCCTTTATATTATATATATAAAAAATTTGTTAACGTGTTTTCCTTACTTAGAGGGCATAAAATTAATCAAATAGTAGCACTAAAAAAATATTAATAAAATAGATTCACCATTAAATATTTAATGTTACATAACAAAAAATATAAACATTTGGATATGAAATATCGCCAAAATACCAATATAACTCAAAACTGTAACAAAAAAATTAGTGAAAGGAAGTCTCTATCGCCTGCGGAGCATATAACCTCTGCAGAGCGGATTTGGCATATAGGTTCCCAATTAGGTGTCATGTTTGGTGGTCCAATAGAGTCTATTGTTAGGAAAATTGGAGCTTTGGAAGAAAGAGATCAAGATGGATCTCTGGGTGAAGCGGTTAAGGACGTGTCAACATGAAGATAGCTTCGATTAATATTAGGGGTTTGGGAGTGAGTATCGAGAAAAGAAAAATACGCTCCCTAGTTAGCTCAGAAGGGTTAGAATTCCTGGCAATTCAAGAAACTAAGCTTGAGGTTATTGAACATTCTTTGTGTTTCCAATTGTGGGGAAGCATGGAGTTCGGTTGGAGCTTCTCTCCAGCAATTGGGAGATCGGGGGGGGGGGGGGACTTCTGAGTACGTGGGACTCATGTTGTTTGTTTTGTATCTTCTCATTCTATGGTATTGGCTTCTCAGGGTCTTGTTTTGAGAGAGGCCATAATAGGGTAAAATGTTTTGTAGTGAATGTCTACTCTCCTTGTAGCTTGGCTGGCAAAAGAGATGTGGGCTGAATTAACAAGGCTTAAAACATTTTTGGGTCAAGGTTTATGGTATCTTGTGGGGGATTTCAATGCCATTTTGAGTCGAAGTGAAAGAAGAGGAATATGTGACTTTTCTGGGAGCTTAGAAGTATTAGAGTTTAAGAATTTTGTTGGGGAAATGGATCTGTTAGATCCATCTTTGTTAGGTAGGAAGTTCACTTGGTACAGGGCGGATGGCTCGGCAATGAGTCGTCTAGATAGGTTCTTATTATCAGATGAGTGGATCCAAGAGTGGGGTGGATAGCGCAGTGGGCTTTAAATATGGATGTTTCGGATCATTGTCTGATAATACTAAAAATGGGATCACAAAACTGGGGACCTAAATCCTTCCGGTTCTTTAATTGTTGGTTAGATCATCCAAGATTCAAGGGTTTGGTTGAATCGGCCTGGGAGGGATTCAGTGTGTTCGGGTGGAAGTGGTATGTCCTAAAAGAGAAATTGAGATTATTAAAAGGAGTCTTAAAGACATGGAACTCAGAGTTATTTGGAAATGTTGATCATAACCTTAAATCCTTGGAAGCTGAAAACAGTAACCTGGATTCTAAAGCAGAACTGTAACACCATATTTTATTTAAGACTGATTAACTTAATAAAATGAGGATTTTTAGAATTATTTTCGAAATAACCTCTTTAAAAATTGGAACTTTGCATTATGTCAAAAATATTACATGATAAACATTTGATGAATTTAAAACTTCCTCAATTAAATACTTGTTCACTGGTCTTACACCAACTGCCAGGAGAGGAGAAAGAAATAAAATTTCATTCATATACAAGAAACTTAAAACAATTAAGTACAATAGTCCCAAATGAATTTTACATAAGTATGTGAAATAATTACATACTTTAAGTTTTCGAAAACTAAGTGAACTAGTGAATTTTCACAAAATTGCCATCATTAAATATAATAACATTCTCAAAATACTTTAGATACAAACAACTCTAGGCATATAATAACAACACATTAAACACGACATCGAGGCTCTGACATCTTCATAATTCTCTTTTGTCACCTTCTTAGCATCTTTCAGTAGTTCCAAGTCTCTTCTCTTTTACACTCTTCGGATGATGCTATCATTGGCAACAAGTAACGAAGAAGAAAAGAAATACAAATAGAGGAGGTAAGATTCTACAATAGGCTAGCAATATAGATATGGGCATGCAGGTAAACAAACAAGCATTCAAGTGGATATATATAAAATACATTTATAGTTTCAGAAAAAG
This sequence comes from Sophora flavescens, assembly GCA_030762895.1. Classification (NCBI taxonomy): domain Eukaryota; kingdom Viridiplantae; phylum Streptophyta; class Magnoliopsida; order Fabales; family Fabaceae; genus Sophora; species Sophora flavescens. Next base: position 160,180,057 of record CM061066.1, on the reverse strand, counting down.
TTGAGACTCGAATGCATGCCTAGAACTAGACCTAACTCTGCTCCAAGGAAACTATTGTTGTCATAATGTTCTGTCAGGATAGCATTCAGATAATATACGTAAACAACTCGGTGCACAAGTCCCAAATGGAGTATGCTAACAGCCATCTCTACGGCCCTTTCACACAAGAGTACTTAACATCTGAATAATATTTAGTTCAGTGGAGTGTCAAGATAGCCCTGCTGTCTAGGTCTCCACCGGCACAGTACAACTGTACACTGAACCATTGGCAGGATCCACACCTGACACAAGGTCTCCGTGGGCCCCACACAGTCCCCTAATATCCTATGAATATGTGTCTATGCTTCCAGAACGACAACGACTATGATTAGGTTGGAATGTTGTCCGAAGACAAACAAAGCAAGAACTAAAAGTTCCAAAGCGCTGGTATCAATTTAAAAAGATTTATTGTTAAGAATTGGGCTCGAACAGACCATTAACCAAAATATTATTCCTGATTCAAAATTCGTTTGACACTTCAAATTCATTTGAGCATACTTAGGGTAAAATTAAGTATATAATCATATCTAGAATTAACATTTGATACTTAAGATCAAATACAAACCGAAGGATAAAATAATCAAAAGACAAGATTTTGAAAGTCTTTAGCTTCTCAATATTTGGTCTACTCGCTTCATTCTGAAATACCATATATCATATTAACTTCGAGCCCAAGACAACAAAATATGAATGAGGATGAACCTTGAAATTGAATTCATAAATTCAATAAATAAGAATTGATACCAACTAATAATAACATTCCAACACCTCCCGAATCTAAGTTCGAAAATAAATGCACTTTACACAAGTCCCTAAGCAACTTAACGATTATACTGATAGGCTTACACGTAGAGCCTAATTATAACGAAATCGAATTGGCGCTCAACGTCCAAAAATCAAGAGTAAGGAAGGTTCTCGAATTCGAACCTTATCCAAAAATTCGCAAGAGAAACCGCATCATAAAAATAAGATAATTACTTGCTAAAATTATATAGCACATGGAGATGTGAGCTCCATTTAAATATGCCATTGGCAAACAATTAATATAAAATATTGATAGTCAAAGTTAATCCAATACTTTAACTCAATCATCATAGTCTAACTAGCACAAAATATTTTCTTCCATCATCATCTATTGTCTCAACTAAACTCCTATGTATTCTCTATTTCCATGTATCATCCATATTCCCTGTTTCCTTTACCATTCATCCTATCTTGTACTTTCAACATTCGGTCTCTATGGCGATTCCTATCCAATGCCTTAACCTAACTTTTATCATCCTTCATGACTAGCATAAATCCTATACAATCATATTATTCATGTTCCTTTGAATCTATTTCCATAAAACATCGTCCTAACTTTACATATAGTCTACTAAGACTCCTTCCCCTCACCTATGACACCTCAATGTGCATTCATCCAACCATGTATAATTTTATCCTTTTTAATTCACCAATTTCATAATTTACTAAAACTAATTCCAAAATGTCATATACCATACATCATTCATCTTGACCCCTACTACCAACTTCATCAATTTAATTGTAAAACAACTTCCTTATCCTACACCCTTAATAATATAACTCATTGAAGACCAATCGCATCCAACCATATACTTAGCTATTAACTAACTTCATCATAAATCATAACTCAACATGAATTCCATGACCTATAGGTTCTATACAACATATGCAAATAGCAATGTATCCATTTAGACAAAATAAGCATTTACTCGATATACATATTATAAACACCCTTCTAATCACCCAACTCTATATCCTCGTAGTTGCATTACTTTTGTGAACCTTACTATAATTATCCAAATCTAAAGCAACCCAAGCCATTATATTCCATAATCGATCCAATACCCACATATGTGACAATAGATTTAAACATAAGATCATAATCTAATTCATCCAAGCAACATATTTTCCTTTTTCTACACTATTGACAAAATCCAATACAAAATATCAACAATCTTTCACATAACGTCAGGCAAAGTACTAATTACATATTCATACCATGCACTCAGTCAATCATCACACAATTATAATCAAGCATTTTATAATAACAATCTTCATACAATTAATTTCATGCAATTCTTAAGCATAAACCCTAAGACCCGCATTACACCTACAGTATTATCTTCCCCCACCTTGAAGTGACATTTGAAGATCTCTGGCACCCTGAAGGCATGCAGTCAGCTCCTGTCAGTTCCCAGAAAGTAATTCCTGCTTCCCCAGAGCAAGCATGAACATGAAAAACATCCCAGGGAGACGATCCAAGCATTGAAACAACCACACAAATCACAAAATTAATTACTCAACATCAATAACTCACTAACATACTTAATTTCTCAAAAACCCCATTGATTTAAATCAAAACAGATTTAGGGATTTTTAGGTTCATGAAGAAAAATTGGGGGGAAAATCAAATTAACAAGATATTTACAAAATTGGTTTAGGAAAACACTTAATCATGCTCCCAATTTCATAAAACACCAATTAATTTCAAGAATCAAAATCTGAAATCAAAACCTAAGGTTAGGGTTTGATGAAAAATTGGGGGTTTTGACAATGGACAAAGGAAAGTGAGAAATCACTCACCCAAAGGAAGAAGATGAATTTGAAGGTGTTGTGATGGTGGCCGATGGCAACGACGGCGGTGGAAGGACGGCGACGACATTTTCTATGATGAACCACAAACCAAGAGAGAGAGAGAGATAAGTTAATGGGAAGAAGAAGAAGCTAGGATGCACATAAATGGTGGACAACCACCATGGAAGGCAGCTTACCGCGGTGGGATGCGTTTCACGTGGCGACGATCGCGTGCAGGCGGCGGCACCATAGCGGTCTTCTCCTCCCTGCGTTGAGTGGCGGCGGTCGGCGACCGACGAGCTTCCAGGCGGCAGCGCGATCTGGTCCATGAAGAGGGAAGGAGAAGAAATGGAGTTTGGGAGAGAGAAGAAGAAGATGGGTGCTATGTTCTGATGATGGAGAAGAAGGGAGAGTTAAGTAACGTAAAAAGAAAAGAAAAAAAATGAAGGAAGGGGCGATGGAAACGTGGAAGTGTTGGAAGCCAAGGAAAAATAAAACATAAAAATGATCTCTTTTATTTTTCTGATACTAAAAAATTCTATTAGAGACTATGAAAATAATTTTTCTTCAACCAAAATAATTTAAATGGTATTTTTCTAAACAAAGAATAATAGCGTAATGCTATTGTTTAGCAAGCGTACACACCCTGTAACAACGCAGTGCTAACGTACTCAGTAAAACCTTTTAAATGGGTAAATAAAATTACTCAAACTAAACCACATAAAATAAAAATAATAATTATCCAAATAATTAACCACTCAAATAAATAATTAAACATATAATCAAAAATTGGGATGTTACAAGAACAGGCAGGATTATCTGAGGAAGAAGTAGTTTTGAGGAAATCAAAGTTTGTAGATCTATGGGAGGCCCTTAAGGCCAAAGAGAGTGTCCTAAGACAGAAATCGAGAGTTTAATGACTGAAAGAAGGAGACCAGAACTCTTCTTTCTTCCATGCAAGTCTAGCCATCAGAAGGAGGCGGAATTAGTTAGTGGCAATTAGGGTAGAAGATCTTTGGTTGGAAGGAGTGGAACAAATAAAAGCGGAGGTATGCAGGTACTTTAAAAGTTTATACCAAGAGCAAGTTACGGAAAGGCAAAGGCTAAATGGGGTTTATTTCAATACCCTGAATGTTGCTAATAGGGCTTCTTTGGATGATGCTTTCTCCATTGAGGAAGTTGAAGAAATAGTGCCTAGTTTTAAGGGGAATAAATTCCCCGGTCGGATGGGTTAAATTTTAATTTTATTCAGAACTACTGGCATCTGCTAAGGGAAGAAGTTTGGGGGATGGTTAATGAATTTCATGAGAAAGGTAAATTATCATTTAGATTTTCCTCCTACTTTATGGCCCTTGTTCCAAAAGTGAAAAACCCACACAATCTTTCACAATTTCGGTCTATCTCTTTGCTGGGGTGTCTATATCAAATTTTATCAAAATTGTTGGCAACAAGGTTAAAGAGTGCAATGCGATCTCTTATTTCGTTCAATCAGTCGACCTTTCTTCCGAATATGGGGAAGTGGTTATAAATGAGGTGGTGGACTTGATGGGTTTTCATGAGATTATCCTCTTTTAAAATCAAATCTCAAGGCGGAAGAAAACCATCCCCATGGATCGCGCATTAGAAACATGAATCACATAAAAGGCTATTGTGTTTACCTCTTGAAGCGTGTTTTTCGTTTGGATCACTAGTGCCACGAAGGGGCGGCACCTCTACTCAGTCCACGCGAGCAAATGGCCGTCGGAGCTATGCGTCATATGCTAGCTGACGGCTACGAGGAGGCATGGTTAGCAAGACTAGGTTAGAGGGGAGAGCATTAGCATACTTATAAGCTGGCAGCTCCTTTTGACCTAACTGCTTACCATATTGGGCTTTGTACACTACAAGCCCAATTGTCCTTTAATTAAATAAATCACATTTAATTAATTTAACTGTTCCACATTTGCTCTATGCGTGTGACCCTATAGGCCCCCACCAAGTTGGCAATAATATTAAATATTATAATAATATTAAATATTAATTACAATATTAAATATTATAAATATTATAAATAATGAGTGACATCTAACAATGTATCATTACTACCCAATTAGCGAGATTCTTGGCCACTAGGGCTTACACCAACAGAACTTTGCAAAGAAAAATAATAAAAGGTGCTTTATCCTTAAAGTGAATTTTGAGAAGGCTTATGATTCTATTAACTGTGGTTTCTTAGACTATATGATGGGTAGGTTTGGGTTCAGCGATAAATGGAGAGAGTGGATTAGGGAGTGTACTTTCAGGTAGATGCTCAGTACTAGTGAATGGAAGCTCATCAGAGGAGATAAAAATTCAAAAGGGTCTCAAGCAAGGGGATCCACCGGCTCCTTTTCTATATCTTTTGGTGGTGGAAGGTTTGACTAGTCTCATGAGTAAAGCTGTCTCTTTGAGGCTTGATGAATGTGCAATATATGTTAGTTTGAATGTTTATTTAGGAAAAAGTTTGTAAATAATCTTAGAAATTGTAGAAAAGTGATAAGAAAATAAATACTTTGATATGAATAAAGTCTTGGTCCATTAGATCTTAATTTGTGTGAAAAGACACTCAAAACATGTTGAAAATGTGTAGGAATGAAGGTCCAGCACTCAGCTCAGGAAACAGACGCTCGACCTCAAAAGGAAATAGAAAACGGAAATTACAGCAGCACCGGACGCTCAGTGCAGAAGTCCAGCGCTCAGTGTGGACAGAGAGCAGAGCAGCCAGCGCTCAGTGTTGCTGCTTAGGCGCTCAGCGCCACCAGAAGGAAAAGGAGCCAGCGCTCTGCGATGGAAAGCTGGCGCCCAGTGCCAGGTCCTGACAGCAAACGTGTTTCGCGTACAGAAGTCAGTGCCCAGCACTGGCCAGGGATGCTCAGCGCTGGCCGACATACAAACACTATAAATTTGAGTTTTGGTAGATTTTGAAGGATCTTTGACTCATTTTTCACATTTTTACAACTTGGTTCATCACTTTCTCACCACTTCCTTGAGGATTCAAGCTTAGGAACAATAATTGAAGCTTCTATGGATTCTTCCATACTCTCCTACTCAAGTTCTTCCATCTCTACTCTCTCTATTATGAGTTGCTAGATCAATTAGGTTAGGTTAGGATGATTTCAATTTAGAATTTGATGTAATTGACTTTGACTTCTGATTTCAATTCTATTTCATTCAATTTGAGTAACTGCTTCTATGCTTAATGCTTCTATTGGATTAATCAACTTTGGATTGATGTTAGATTCAATTTCACAATTGGAAAATTGGTTATTGGATTGGAATTGAAGTAGATTACCATTGGAATGTTGATTCTAGGAATAGAACTCTATTGCAATGCATTCTTATGAATCTCATGCTTAATGTTTGTACTAATTCTTGAATCACCTAAGGAATTAGGGTTCTTAATTGGTACAAAAGGATTATCACCTAAGGGATTAGGGATAAATCTAGGTTAGTGATTTGAATGTCAATTGAATGGAATGAATTCTAATTAGGATTGAATAAAGTTACATCAAGTGAAGAATTGGAGGATTCCGATACCTAACCGCTTTACCTATATTGATTTCACTCTTTAATTTTACTTGATTCATTCATTTTTGTGACAACATTAAATTCAATATTCTTGTAGTCTTATATAAACATGAAATTCATTAGTTCAAATATCAATTGCTTAAGCTACGTTGATACTTAATCTCAATCATCATTGGGAACGATACTATACTCTCACTCTATTACTTGTCGTGATTTGGTATACTTGCCAAACCACCAACAAGACTCTTCTCTGATTACAAAGTTGGTGATGAGGGGCCAGAAATTTCAATGCAATATGCAGACGATACTATTGTGGTGGGGGAGGCAACTTGGAATAACCTTTGGGTTATGAAGTCAGTGTTTAGATGTTTTGAATTGGTCTCGGGTCTTAAAGTCAATTTAAAAAAAACCAGGCTGATTGGTATCAATGTAGAAGAGGCTTTTACTAACTCGGCAGCAGAGTTCCTGAACTGTAGAGTTGGGGGAATTCCTTTCAACTATCTAGGTCTTCCGATAGGCGCAAATCCGAAAAGGACATCAACTTGGCAACTGCTAATTGACTCCTTGGAGAGGAGACTAGCGGTTTGGAACGGTAGACATTTATCTCTAGGAGGGAGGATAACATTGATAAACTCTGTCTTAAACAGTTTGCCTTTTGCCTATTTACCACTTATCCTTCTTGAGAATCCTGAGAAAAGTTTTGAAAAATGTAATAAGAATTCAAATATATGATTAAATTCATGATACAAATGATGATCTATTCAAAATAGATTAGCCACTAGAGCTTACACCAAGAATCTCCCACTAGCACTAGAGCCAATCGGGCATCAATCTAACACCTGTCGATCTAGTGTGAGTGTCATGCTACCATTAAGCAAGAGACTCCATTAGCAGATTATTTAGTATTGTCATTCTGCACATCTTCTCATCTCTCCTCTATTGACCATCTACCGAATTAGATGGAAGCACCTAAGTATATGTTCAGATCACTAGTGAGATCAAGTTTCCTTAGCTTATGCGATTACTCCATCATCATCGCAACGAGATCAATGGAGTTCGCAAAGTTAGGAACTATTCCTAGTTCATAAATGAACTTCCCGATCCAAACGGCCTTTTAATCTACATTTAAGGCAACTATATACTTGGCCTCTATAATAAATTCTGCAACTGTCTCACACTTGGAACCTTTTCAAGCATACAATGTCACCATTAAGATAAAACATAACTCCATACCGCGATCTAGAATAAGCTTTATCGGTTTGGAAACAGTCTCGATGTAACACCTTACAACGACTTCTTCCTCACCTTCATTTGTCAAGAATGTATCCTCAGCTCTTCTTAGATACTTGAGGATGTTCTTGACTACAGCTCAGTGACCTTCACCGATATCAATTGCTACCTTCTTGTCATGCTCAAAGCATACAAGATAACTGGTGTAGTACATAATGTACTCTGACTAAGACCCAACAACTTCAGCTATCTATCTCTATAGATCCTAATTCCTAACACGTAGGAAGTCTCGCCTAAGTCCTTCATCGAGAAACAATTTCCCAACCATGTTTTCACATTTTGAAGTGTAGGGATATCGTTTCCGATAAGCAGTACGTCATCCACATATTATACCAGAAAGACAATCTCACTCCCACTAACCTTCTTGTACACACAAGGTTCATCCTCGTTCTTGACACATCCAATCTGTCTTACATCTTTGTCAAAACTAAGATTCTAGCTTCTGGAAGCTTACTTTAATCCATGAATGGATCTCTGCAACCTACATATCTTTCCAGCATCCTTTGGATCGACAAAACCCTCAGGTTGTGTCATGTACACATCCTCAAGGAGATTCCCATTAAGGATAGCAGTCTTGACATCCATCTGCCAGATTTCATAGTCATAGTATGCAACAGTAACAAGCAGAATCCGAACAGATTTAAGCATTGCTACTTGGGAGAAAGTTTCATCATAGTCTACACCATGAATTTACTTGAAACCTTTCGTAACCAGTTGCGCCTTAAAGGTACCCACTTTACCATCCATGTCAGTCTTCTTCTTGAAGACTCACTTGCACCCTATGGGTTTTACCTCTTTGGGTGGCTCAACCAAAGTCCATACCTGGTTTGTGTACATGAATTCCTTTTCGGATCCTATGGCCTCAAACCACTTCTCAGATTTCGGCCCAATTACGTCATCCTGGTAGGTTATAGGCTCATCTTGATCCATGAGCAACACATCACCTTCCCGAGTCAGGAGAAGTCCATATCTCTCGGGGTAGTGACGTGGCCTGTTAGATCTACGCAAGTCTTGTGTTACTTGAACCGGCGGTTCAACCACAACATCTTGTGGAACCGATTCTTGTTCCATTGTAGATGGGTCGGTATTTTGTGGTACTTGGATTTCTCCAAGTTCTACATTCCTCCCACCGTCTCCTTTTGAGATGTATTCATTCTCAAGGAACACTCAAGTGCTAGCGACAAACACTTTGTCCTCAGAGGTGTTGTAGAAGTAATATCCTTTGGTTTTCTTAGGATATCTCACAAATATACACTTATCTGATTTGGGTCCAAGTTTATTCGTCATAAGATGTTTCACATAAACCTGACATCCCCAAATCCTCATAAATGATAAACCGGGCCTTCAGCCCATCCATATCTCATATGGAGTCTTTTCAGTCGCCTTAGATGGAACACAGTTAAGAGTGAATGCAGCTGTAAGAAGAGAAAAACCCCAGAAAGAGTCATAAAAGGTCTAAATGACTAATCATTGATCGTACCATGTCTAACAAGGTGTAATTCCTTCTTTCGGACAAACCATTCCATTGTGGCGTTCCAGGAGGAGTGAGTTGGGATACTATCCCACACTCTCTCAGATAGTCATCAAACTTTTGGCTTAAGTATTATCCGCCATGATGTGATCATATGGCCTTAATACTTTTTCTAAGTTGGTTCTCCATTTAATTCTTGAACTCTTTGAACTTTTCAAAGGTTTCAGACTTGTGTTTCAAAAGATACACAAATCAATATCTACTGAAAATATTAGTAAATATGACAAAGTGACGATAACCACCTCTAGTCGACTTGTTTAGGAGCCCACATACATCGCTATGTATCAAGCCCAAAAGATCACTGGCCCTTTCACCTTTCCTAGTTAATGGGGCCTTAGTTATCTTCCCCAACAAGCAAGATTCGCATACATCAAACGATTCATAATTGAATGAGTCCAAGAGTCCATTCTTATGGAGCTTGGAGATGCGTTTCTCACCTATCTGCCTAAACGACAATGCCAAAGGCATGTAGGGTTCAAATCACTTATTTTGACCCTTTTCACATTTATATTATAAATGGGCATATGAGGATCAAGGGCACAAACTCCATTATCCAAAAACATGCTAGCATAGAAAATATCACGTGACCGATGTTTCTACCAATAGCTGGAACATAATAACATTTATTTAGTTTCAAAACAAGCCCCGAAGGTAAAGTCAAAATTTCTATAGTTAATGCAACAACTTTTGCTCCATTTCCTATTCAGAGATTGACTTTGCCTATAGTCAACGTCCTACTCCCTTTGATCATTCACATTAATGTGAGATCCAAATGCGGTATCAAATACCCGTGATTTTGAAGTGGGTTGGCTTCTACAACAAAATGCTCAAAGAGGAAGTCATACTTCCTTTCCTTTCACATACTCTTTCTGATATCTTTAACAGTTTTCAAAGCCTGGTCAAACCACAATGAAAGTAGCTGCCTTCCTTTGCAACCCTGCCTATTAGCTTCAAGGCAGAAGTACTGGGCTTGAACTTGTTCTTGCCCTTGTTCTTCTCCTTTTTTAGCAGGCTTAAGACTTTCCCTTTCAAGACTATCACAATAGTCTACCCTTATCTACTGTAGAGACTTTGCTCGGCAATTCTCAACTTCCTTGCAATCTCTAATAGAGGCATGTCAGAATCGTTTACAATGATTTGACTATAACTATCCGACAACAATTGCAAGATCAAACATTTGGCCTAAAGGAAAGCCCAGCTTACCAGGTTCTCAATGTACTCAATAGTATGAAGCACATGATAACTGTCTGGATTTCCCTTCTGCCAGTTCGCAACTGAAAGGGTCGGGAAGACTTGTGGTTCTTATGCATTGCATGCTCTTAACAGAGCATCATGAGGTGCATGATCATATCAAGTGTCTTCATGGTTGCCAGCATGAGGAATCCTACATCTAGGACATCGACTTGATGCTTCTCATAAGCATCCTTTTCAATCTTAGTAGTAACTGGTTGCTCGGGAATCATTTACTCGAGAACATACAACTCTTTCTCGTACTTGAGGACAATCCTCAAATTCCTGTACCAATCCAGAAATTTAATTCTAGATACCTTGTCCTTCTCGAGGACAAATAGCAATAATAAATTATCGTGTTTTATTTCATGGTAATTCTAATTACAGAAACATGCAGAATATAAATATCATGATAAAACATATTTAATAAGGTCTTTTATTAAATACGCTCCCACTATTTTATTCGATTCAATGACCCTCATCATTGACTCGAAAAATCCTTTTGAAAGATTTTCTAGTGAAACCAAGATCCATATTTCACCTTGTTTTGAGTCAACTTTGGCTGATCTCCCAAAACTTAGTTATTTAGGTAGGAAACTCCTTTCCAATTACATCTCATGTAACTCTTGGATCAGTTGGGTGAATAACTTTTATTCCAATCCATCCCATGGACTAAAGCCCAACAATTGTCCCATCGCATCTTACTGGTATAGAAAAATGCACTCTACTTTGGCGGACCTACACATATTCGATATTAGTCTTGATGAGTGTCATGCATTGGAAGGCTTCTAAACTTAATATTTTCTTTTGAGGGATTTTTATTAAAATGATCTCATTGGCGTTGTATCTCATACAAGACGTCTCTCAGAATACATGCATACATGCTATCATACATTTAACAAACATATATAACATTTAAAACATATATGTATACATACATTTCATGCATCACATACAAAAATATACATCTCATACATTTCATGCATCTCATACATAAACATATAAGATAAGCTAATATAGTTATGGCCTCCTAAAAAAGCAAGAATTAAATAACTAATTTATTACAATTTTTTGACTCTCGAGCAAGCTTCTCGAGTCTCTCCCACGACGTCATCATTTGGTGTTGCCTCCTATTCAACTCGAGCTTACATTTATTTAAAACAAATAAATAAAGACACGACACACGAGTCGTATTTAAATTTAAATAAATCTCGACACGCATGCATATTTAACCAAAATAAATAACAACATAATGTAGGCCATAACCATATATCATACATTTAAAATTATTTAATTATAATAATAACCATTGAATATTATAAATGTCCTTAAATAATTTTAAACATATATTTTTTTAAAAAAATTAAAGATCACATATAAAACATATACTTTTAAAAACTCCCTTTGAAAATAATTATAAAAAAAAACCTGTACGGAAATCCAAATCAAATTTGAATTCAAAGTTTAAAAAGGCAATGAAATCATGGTCTTCAAAACAAATTTCCTAATAATTGTGCAGAGGACATTACGTAGAGATCTTGTCAAATCAATCTCCATAGTCCATAATATTCATGGACCTGAATCAATGTTCTCTTGTTGCAAATTTTTATTTATTTATTAATATTGAAAACAAATCATTGAAGATTAAAAGTATGCTTTCAAAAAACCTGGACAATATTGCTTAATGAAATCAACTGACATGAAAAAATCTCACGCCCAGTATATGCAAATAGCCAAAACACAATTTTGATATCAAATTGAAAAGTTGAACGCCCAAGGTTTGCGCATAAGTTAATTAATTTAAACATACGCATTTGTTTCCGTTCAGGAATATGACACCGCATATGTATGAACAAAATATGTACTCATAAAAGACAATATGTATTCAATTGAATCATATTCAAAAGTAATAAGGTGGCATTTGGAAGAGCTTATTTAAGCTCCTTTTGACTTATCTGATGACATAAGCTTTTATGCAGTGTGTTTGATAGAGCTTATAAAAATAACTTATGTCATCCCATAAGGAGTTTTTGACTTATTTTCATAAGTCACTGGGAGAAGCTTATGGAATTATCATAAGAGTTTATGCACTAAACACCCTCTCCGTGTTTTTCACTATTTGAATCCTCTCATGCCCCTTTCTTTTTCTTTCTTTAAGCGCTTATGACATAAGCTCTCATGCGATAAGGTCTTATGTGATAAGCTCTTAATTAAGTTGTTTACCCAAACACACCCTAAATCATGTTATGAAACAACGCAAACAAACATATAGTGATTCAAGATAATAATGACCACATTCTCTTATACAACTATTGGGTTTTCATGAGTTTATCCTCTTTTAAAATCAAATCTCAAGGCGGAAGAAAACCATCCCATGAATTGCGTATTACAAACATGAATGACACAAAAGGCTATTGTGTTTACCTCTTGAAGCGTGCTTTTCGTTTGGATCACTAGTGCCACGAAGGGGCGGCACCTCTGCTCAGTCCACGCGAGCAAATGGGCGTCGGAGCTATGCGTCATGTGCTAGCTGACCGCTACGAGGAGGCATGGTTAGAAAGACTAGGTTAGAGGGGAGAGCATTAGCCTACTTATAAGCTGACAGCTCCCTTTGACCTAACTGCTTACCCTATTGGGCTTTGTACACTACAAGTCCAATTGTCTTTTAATTAATTCAATCATATTTAATTAATCTAACTGCTCCGCATTTGCTCTATGCGTGTGACCTTATAGGCTCCTACTAAGTTGGCAATAATATTAAATATTAATTATAATATTAAATATTATAAATAATGAGCGGCATCTAACAATGCATAATTACTACCCAATTAGTGAGAGTACCGGTGATCCAATTTTAGCCTTACCGCGACCAAAATTTATCATGCAGTAAATGTCCATTCGTCCATATGTCCTAATTGAACACAAGGCATAAGAGTGTCATCCTTGTTATGTTCAATTATTTATTCCTCGATCCCCAAGGAGACGTGTAATCACAAATGGGCCTAATATCACATATTGACCCACTTTCGCGTGGCCACGCATATTTTACGTCTCACTCTATTGAGGGGCCCGAGATATTACCCCTGTTATGTAGGAGGGACAAATCCTGTCTACATCACTCACACTCCTCAACATGATTTATTGCAGACCCAATAACTACCTTTATGATCGCACTATTACGCGTGACGTTTAATAGCATTAAAGCCTACAACTCCTCATGTAGGAATCGTAGTGACTTCAAGTCGAAGGACTACTTCACTATAGTCGCCATGAGAATACTTATGACATTTACATAACTATTATGAAGTATTCTCATAGTGGGTCATCCGATATGAATATTACTCCTAACTTGATATCATATATCCATGACCCGTGAGATGTGGTCATCGGTCTACTTACACAATAATCTCTATGTATTATTGTCGTCCTAATTAACCATAATAATCGACTACGAATATTTAAGAATAACGTTCTATTAGTCTTAATATTCCATTAAATGAACTGTTTATTCTAAGGACTTTATTATGTTATAAACTAATAACATAATAAATTAATGCCTTATTCATATATCAAATATATGATTAAATTAATGATACAAATGATGATCTATTCAAAATAGATTGGCCACTAGGGCTTACCCAACAGGACTTTGCAAAGAAAAATAATAAAAGGTGCTTTATCCTTAAAGTGGATTTGGAGAAGGCTTATGATTCTGTTAACTGGGGTTTCTTAGACTATATGATGGGTAGGTTTGGGTTCAGCGATAAATGGAGAGTGTGGATTAGGGAGTGTATTTTCTCAGGTAGATGCTCAGTACTAGTGAATGGAAGCTCATCAGAGGAGATAACAATTCAAAAAGGTCTCAAGCAAGGGGATCCACTGGCTCCATTTCTATATCTTTTGGTGGTGGAAGGTTTGACTAGTCTCATGAATAAAGCTGTCTCTTTGAGGCTCTTCTCTGGTTACAAAGTTGGTGATGAGGGGCCAGAAATTTCAATGCAATATGCAGATGATGCTATTGCAGTGGGGGAGGCAACTTGGAATAACCTTTGGGTTATGAAGTCAGTGTTTAGATGTTTTGAACTGGTCCCAGGTCTTCAAGTAAATTTTAAAAAAACCAGGCTGATTGGTATCAATGTCGAAGAGGCTTTTACCAACTCGACAACAGAGTTCCTGAATTGTAGAGTCGGGGGAATTCCTTTCAAGTATCTAGGTCTTTCGATAGGTGCGAATCCGAAAAGGACATCAACTTGGCAACCGCTAGTTGACTCCTTGGAGAGGAGACTAGCAGTTTGGAAGGGTAGACATTATCTCTAGGAGGGAGGATATCATTGATAAACTCTGTCTTAAACAGTTTGCCTATTTACCTCTTATCCTTCTTGAGAATCCCGAGAAAAGTTTTGAAAAAATGTAATAAGAATTCAAATGAATTTCCTTTGGGGGGATTCAGTTAGGAGGAAAATAGCTTGGGTGAGTTGGACGATAGTTTGCAAACCCCGAGAAGAGGGTGGGTTAGGAATAAAAAATTTGGACTGGTTCAAATTGGCACTACTAACAAAATGGAGATGGGTATTCTAAAAGAGGGTAAGGGGCTTTGGTGCCAGATCCTAAAGTCTAGATATGTGGTGTCAGTCGAGGGTCCAAGAGGTTTAGATGTCTCTGAGGGTATAAAAAGGGGCTCACCTTGGTGGAGGGATATATGTAGGGTAGGGAGACTCAATACATGGCATGATTGGTTCCAAGCGGGCCTAAAGAGGAATTTGGGAAGGGGTAATAAGATTAGGTTTTGGGAAGATGTCTGATTTAGTCCGAATAGCTTTGAAGAGCTATTTCCAAGACTTTATAGTGTCTCAGAGGATAAAGAAAAGGTAATTGAAAATATGGGGGCATGGCTAGATGGGAGGTGGGAATGGAACTTGTCTTGGAGAAGAGCTCCCTTTCAGTGGGAATTGGGGTTGATGTCGGATTTTATGATCATAATATTTCCGCCATCTCCACTTAGTAATGGAGAGGACTTGTGGGAGTGGACTTTAGAGGGATGGAAGTTATTTTCATCTATGTCTGCCTATAGGTGGTTACAAGAGCATTGCTCTAGTGTGGATGTTAGAGGGGAGGTGGAGAACTTGATTTTCAAACATTTTTGGAAAACAAAGGTCCCTCAAAAGTCCTAGCTTTCGCCTGGTAGGCGATTCAAGATAGAATTCCAACAAAATTGAACTTGTTCAAGAGAAATGTCCTGGTAGCTCAGGAGGACATGGTATGTGGCTTGTGTAATTTGAAAGTAGAATCTCTTATTAAATTGTAATATCTCTAATAAGGTCCGGAGGAAGGTATAGGATTGGTTTGGCTTTGATGTGGTTTTGCCCGCTACATTAGAAGAGGTGTATTGGCAACATAAAGGTTGGTTTTCAGGTAAAAAGCAAAGAAGGGGAATGGTAGTGTGGCATGTTGTGGTTTGGTCCTTGTGGTTAGAAAGAAATGCAATCCTATTCTCAGAGTCGACCTTTGACATGCTTAGGATAATGGACCTTATAAAATGTCGATCTTGGTCATGGCTTTCTGTGGATAAGGCTTGGAAATTCTCTTTTCCTGCTTGGTGCTCATGCCCACCTGGTTGTCTAAATTAGGAGGTTAATGTGGTGGATGCCCATTAGGTGGCTATTAAAGTATCAAACTGATTTCTTTACTTGGATATCTGGATTTGTCTCTTTGCAAGGAAGGTGCGATACTGGATAAATATTCTGACCACAAATTGTTTGGCAAAGTTCTTATGCAAGTGCGTGGAGGAAAAGTGTTTTTCTGTGAGATGAGCCAAACAAATGAGCAAAAAATAGTGAGGTGTTTGAAACAAAGGAGAGATTCTCTACTGAGATGTGTGAAACTGTGAGTGAAACTTTGGAGTTCATCTTTAGTGAGGTTTATATAATGCTTTTTATAACAAGGTGGCTGGAAATCTTCTATATGTTTTGCAGGTGGGCTCTTGTGTGAAGGCTATAAATGTCAGCTGGTGAAGGTGGATTGTGGGTTTTTGAGATTGAGTGAAAAGTGGGTGAGGGGTTTTTATTTTACTGGGACAAATTTTCAAAGGTGAGAGAGTGATACCTTTTAAATGGGTTTTTTGTGTGTGTTCAGCAAGTTTGCCTTTCATTCTGATGACAGTCTCTGGTTTTGGAAACATCAAAAATTGGATCTGGAGTGCTCTTCACAGGGCATTCCTTTGGTTCTGTTCTTTAGGTTGTGAGACCAGGTTGGTGGGTTGGATTATAATGCAGAATTTCTGAGTTGTTATTGAGGTAGATCTACCACCCTGTTTTTCTAGTACTGTGTTTTGGGTGTTATCACAGGTGTGGACACATGTTCTGAGCATTTTTACCTCTATGGTGATTGGATATATTTGGCTGATTGGTCTCTTAGTGCTGTCCAAAGAGCATCTCAAGGGGTCAATTGGATATGGCTTGTGGGTAGAAACTAAGTTTATCTCCTGATGTGGCAATGATTTTGGTGGGACAGCTTTCATCTGGTACTTTATCTCTTGACAACAACAATTTTTCATGGGGAGGCAGTGTACATAGTGAAGCTTGTATTTTCGGGGAGCAACTTCCCCTTCTCCTGGTCAGCGGTTTCTTTTTGTGGCTTTTTTGTCCTAATGCAAGTGGTGCTCATGTTATGTTGGGTTTTATTTATTTTTGGGGACTATGTTTTTCGGTTTCTTTCTGCTGTGGTGGGGATTATCTTGACAATATAAAATTAGGGGACCACTATTATGTTGCTTTTGTTATTATGTGGTAACATTACTGGAGCTCTTCACTATTTCCTTGCAAGGTGGCCATACATTACTTCATCTATCTCTTGGCTGGTGCACCTTTTTGTCAGGCTGTGGTCATATTCTTTCCACCCATACTCTTATTCAAGTGTAATTGCCGTTAATTTCTTTTGGGTCTTTTGTTTGGTTATCAGTTTTTACTTCTGCAATACATGTTACTCTAGGTTCCTTGGAATTGGTAATTTAGGTTTTTGCTTAAGCTTTTGTACAGTTATACAAAATAACGGTTCAAAAGAGTAAATAATAACATCTTTAATTTACATTATACAAAATTAGTTATATGAAATTACGTGGAAGAGTAATATTTTAGAATTATTAATTGTGGAACCATAAATTTTTATCGGCTTATACAAAAAATACTACAAATTAGATTAAATATTTTTTTTTAATAATATGTTATCAATAGTGTATAAAAAATAAAGTTAACCAAAATGGCTTATCAATAGTGTATTAAATAAAGGGTTTTTTTGATCAAACTGGGTTCCTTTTAGAAACTATTTATCAGTTTAGAGTTATTCTGAAACTATTTACCAATGGGGGGTCGTTTTGGACACGTGGCATATTTTATTTTATTTTCAATCTGACAAGTCAAAGGCGCCACTGCAGATGGTACCTTTAAAGACGTCACTGTAGTTGGCGTCTACCCCTATTTTTTTTTTAAAAAAAGTAAAAAGCAGAGGCGCCACTGCAGGTGCCATCTGCAGTTGGCGCCTCCCACTGGCTGCCCCCTACCATTGAGGTCTTTGTCGTCAATGTCCCTGTCTTGTCAAATGTAATAGTGTAACAAGAAGCTAGAGCATCCAGAACATGTCCACCTTTGAGGAATATCCCCTGCAAATTGAGATGAATGTCACACCCATGATAAAAGGAGCATCCCGTTCTTAAATATTTTTGAGTGTGGCTAATTTGACACACTTTTTGCGACACAAATACGACACCTGCTATAGTAGTGAACTGTAGCGCTACTGTAGTAGCACTTTTTTTCAAATTTTTTTTTGACTTTTTTAAAAAAATAAAAATTTTATTTTTAAAAAAACCCATTCATCAGATAATGAATCAATTCACGAGATATTTGTACATGATTCACCGGATATTTGCACATACTTAACCAAAAAATTTATTTCTCAAAAAAAACCTATTCACCGAATAATGAACTGAATTCACCAGATATTTATACCAGATTCACCAGATATTTGTACATACTTAACCAAAAAAATTATTTCTCAAAAAAACAATTCACCAGATAATGAACTGAATTCACCAGATATTTGTACCCGATTCACCAGATATTTACACATACTTAACCAAAAAAATTTATTTCTCAAAAAAACCCATTCACCATATATTTACACATACTTAACCAAAAAATTTATTTATAGAAAAAAACACATTCACTAGATAATGAACTGAATTCACCAGATATTTATATCTGATTCACCATATATTTGCACATACTTAACCAAAAAACTTATTCACCAGATAATGAACTGAATTCACCAGATATTTATACCGGATTCACCATATATTTGCACATACTTAATCAAAAAAATTATTTCTCAAAAAAACCCATTCACCAGATAATGAACTGAATTCACCAGATATTTGTACCCGATTCACCAGATATTTACACATACTTAATCAAAAAAATTATTTATAAAAAAAATTATTATTTTTTTAAAAAAAGCACCCGCTACAATACCACACAGTACAGCTACAATACTGCACAGTACACCGTTTCATACGGTGTAACCGTAAGTGTCGCAAAAATCGTGTCCGTTTAGCATTTCTAAATATTTTTTAGAAAATTTTGAAAAAGTTTCTAATTCACTCAGACCAACAAACATAGGCTACGTGAAGAGGGGCTTAAATAATGTAATCAACAAAAACTAGATTATCAAATTACTCAGCTTATTGACGGACCTAGTCAGGAATTTTTCATGAACCATTAAAAATTAGTTTCACCATCTAGAAGACAATACTTGTTTCCCTGTTAGAAGCATTAAGCATGCTTATGGCTTAGTTTTTCTTCAATCAAGTTTCAAGTCAACATTCGGTGTCTGAAATTATTACTTATGAGGGATGTGGGTAGGGAAATCAGTATTAGAAAGAAATACATACTATTCCACATAGAATACCTGGTATAAAAAAGCTTCAAAAGTTTGTTCTTCGCCTGACAGTTAATGACATATTTTTCCTCTTTCTTGAAATTGATAAATAGATCATCTATATGTTAAATTCAGCATTAACCTAAATGATAAAGATTTCGTAACTTTTTTTTTAATAAAAAATTTACATTTTAATAAAAAATTTACATCACGTTATTTACAAGGATATCCAATATTTACCCGTAAGTTTCCGAAATTATAGCTAAGCAATTGATATTTGATGATAGATACACACAGGATCTTACTAGTGGGTTCGAAAGGTGTATGATTGGAATTGTTTAAAATATAATGTTGAATACAAAAATGAAAAGCACAAAATCATATGACAGGTTGAAATACTTCATAATTCAAACACTAGGATAACACTTGATTGTGGCAAAAGGAAAAAAAAAATGTTAAAGATTTGAAGTACAATATATTATGTGATAAGTTTGAATTTGAAATATACTCTGATAGTGTATTAAAAACAGTGTACTATTGTACCCCCAGTGTAGATTAGCTAACCTTTCTTGCGCAGGAGCTGATTGCTGTAGCATATGCCAGTGGAGCCACAGCCAAAGCACATGGTGATGCTGCCACCATGAGCCCTAGAGCTCTGTAAACTGAACCTCTGCAAGCTACATCAACCAGACACTAAATAAGCTGAAAGATGAATGTTAAATCATATATAAATATGAAACAGTTTTTTCTTTTTTTGATAGAATATGAAACAAAACAACTTTCTCAGGATACTACCGTGTTTAATAACTGAAATTGGAGAAAAACAGAATGCTGTGAAAGTTATTGCTCAACCTGTCAAACTATGAAGAATGACATAATAGAAAATTGAAGTGATTTTGTGAACTATCTTATATTATCAAATCTAGCTATAGCTAACTTGCCCTGACGAATGAGTTATCTGAATTTACGAGCCTATTTGTTTCAATAAGTTACAATGTCAAAAC
This sequence comes from Sophora flavescens, assembly GCA_030762895.1. Lineage (NCBI taxonomy): Eukaryota > Viridiplantae > Streptophyta > Magnoliopsida > Fabales > Fabaceae > Sophora > Sophora flavescens. The sequence continues at coordinate 160,159,891 of CM061066.1, read as the reverse complement.
ATCCAATAGTCATTAAATAAACCCCACCAACTGCAGTGGGAGGCGTCAACTGCAGTGACGTCTTTAAAGGCGCCATTGCTTTTTGCTTTTTTTTTTTCCAAAAAAAATAGGGATAGGCGCCAACTACAGTGACGTCTTTAAAGGTGCCATCTGCAGTGGCGTCTTTGACTTGTCAGATTGAAAAAAAATAAAATATGCCACGTGTCCAAAACGACCCCCCACTGATAAATAATTTCATAATAACCCTAAACTGGTAAATAGTTTCTAAAAGGACCCAGTTTGGTCAAAAAGCCTAAATAAAGGTTACCAAATACCAAGTGGCAACGCATCATGGTGATAGGATCGAGTCCTATTTTGGAAATATCCATAGGTTGCACACTATCTCTCACAAAGAACCCAACCATGGTAAGATTTGAAGGGGGAAAAAAAACACTCATAGCAAGTACGATATCAATCAATTTTTCTCACATTTCATCCCCAAATCAAAATCTATCTTCCCTTGGCTTTATCGATCATTATCCCCATCAATAGATTATGAAGCAGTTGAACAGAGAAGTATACTATACTCTATTGGGGTTGGGTATAAAGTGTACACAGCTGTTCATCAGCTAATAAATTTGGCTGAGAATAATTTGTACAAAAACATTTGATGGTAACTTCATAATCTTCAAGCTCTTGTCTCTAGCTTTCTGCAACTTGAAATAACTAATATGACCATTAGAATATTGATTGTTACCAATAAATTGATTAGAAAGCAGTGGAGTGATGTAGATTCATATTATGCCAAGATAGTAGTGAGGGAGATTCATATTGTAGTCATTTTCTATCATGGCTGAAGCAAATGTAGTCAGATGTAACTATGACAACAAACCCCAAGTACAAACATCTTTGCACCAAAGACACTCTTCACATAGATATATAGACTACATCTCTTGTCTTGCAATTGAAAAATAGAGAGCAATAGACATAAACATAGGAATTATATCTAGGAATTTCAGAAGAACAAATCCACATTATAACACAATAGATAAAATTGTAGCAAAATAATATATTTGGTTTAAAATATATAAAGTACAGAAGATAACTTGTCTATCAAGAATGGCCAAGTATTGCACTGCTGGGAAATCTCCATCTGCCGCTGGTTGATTGTTGCCTTCAGTTTCTACTACCTTAATATTAGCAGGAAACAACCAAATAATTCAGCATGTCAATTATATGTACTCGTGGTAGTCAATGCAACACAACAACCTGAAACAAAACAGAAACTTATTATGGAAGTGGAAAACAATCATCTCATCTAGACTAAGCCCTAGCTTGCATTGTATGCATATTAACATTATAAGTGAGAAAGTTTGTCCCAATACCTAACACCTATGTTGCTAATAATTGGAAATCCTTTACAAGCATTATATATAAAGATGTATTTGGCTAGAATCAGAATTTTGGTTCCATGCACGACACATTCTACCAACTATGCTAAATTTGGTTCCATCCAATGCTTTCAAAGCATATTTAGAGTACATTTTAATCAGCATATTTGATGTGAATACATCCATTTCCAAGCCAACACTCACGGGGTAGGGAAGAAGGGGAAGGGGTGGGGAAGAAGAAAAAAGAAAACTTTGTATGGAAAAGTGGTATATTTAACATATTGAAAAGTGTTTCATTTGATTTTTCAATATAAACTTTTTCTTTTATTGATTCTTTAATCAATATCCTTAGGACAATGATTAACAATACTCTTAGGGCGCTGGTTAACAATATCATTCGTTTAATGAGAAAGTCTTCTATGGATACAAACCTAACACATCGTATTTAAACACAACCAACAAAATAATGCCTACACATCTTTTACAGTTTTAGGGTTTAATATGTTTTAGTCCCTATAAAATTTCAATTTTTTGTTTTTAGTCCCTATAAAATTTTTCTCCTAATTTTAGTCCCTACTTGATTCCAAGTTACCACAATTAGTCCCTACCGTTAAGTATTAGTTGTTAACCGATGAGCTGTCTAACAGAATCACACATCATCATTTGCCAAGTGAATATTCAGAAAATGTGGAAAGACATGCTCATGCCAATGTGAAGAAAACTGAACCAGAAACTTGTTATGCAAGAAAAGGAAAGTAAGGAAGAGAAGAGAAAGTGTTTGCGAGAAAGATGATTCCTCTTTTCTGATTGATGACTAAGATGTACACAAGTTCCAAATATATACAAAACATACTCAGCTACTTGATGAGTTAGAAAACAGTTAGATAAACTACTAACTAACTAACTGAATAACAACTAACTAACTGAATAACAACTAACTAACTGACTGAGAAATGCAACTAACTAATTACATAGTGATTAACTAATTTAAATAACTGAAGGTGAAAGTCAGCTGTGTGTTTTCTTTCCATCTTGCATCATCGACACCCCCTCGCAAGCTGGAATGTATATATCAATCATTCCTAGCTTGGAATGCAGCTGCTGGAAAGGTCCTCGGGCTAGGGGTTTGGTTAAAATTTCTGCTACTTGAGAGTGAGTAGAGATAGCTAGGAAGTAAATGTAACACTCCACTTTGGACCTTGTCCCTCACTAGATGACAATCTATCTCTATGTGTTTTGTTCTTTCATGAAACATTGGATTTGCTGCAATGTGGAGAGCAGATCTGTTGTCACAATAGATGATGGCTGGACAAGTTTGTGAGATGCCAAAATCCTGCAGTAGATTTATGAGCCATTGAGCTTCACATGATGCTTGAGCCAAGGCCCGGTACTCTGCCTCTGAAGAGGATCTCGATACAGTGCTTTGTTTTTTGCTTTTCCATGAGATGAGTGCGGTTCCCATGAAGAAACAGAAGCCAGAGATAGACCTGTGTGTGTCTGGACAGGTCCCCCAGTCTGAATCACTAAACCCCTTGAGCTGTAGGTTGGAATCTGCTGAAAAATAAAGTCCTTGTCCCGGAGATCCTTTTATGTATCCGATTATTCTAAGTGTAGCCTGATGGTGTGCATTCGTTGGTGCTTCCAAGAACTGACTAAGGTTGCTTACTGCGAAAGAAATGTCAGGTCTTGTGTGAGTCAAATACAAGAGCCTACCAATGAGTCTTCTATAAGGAGTTGGGTCTGAGAGTGCTTCACTAGAGGTCTTATGTAACTTTGCCTTGCTGTCCATGGGTGTGGAATTATGGTTTTGCTCCTAACATCCCGGTATCTTGCAATAGGTCTAGAGCATACTTTCTTTGGCATAAATTTATGCCTTTCTTGGTCCTTGCTATCTCCAATCCCAAGAAATATCTCAGTGGACCAAGATCTTTAATACTGAATCGAGCATCTAGCAGCTGTTTCACCTTGTTAATCTCCTCAATGTCTGTGCCGGTCAGAACTAAGTCATCAACATATATTAGTATGGCTGTGAACTGATTTTGATGAGACTTTGTGAACAAGGAGTAGTCTGATCTGGACTGCTGGTAGCCCGAAGCTAGTAAAGTCTCAGTAAGCTTAGCATTCCATTGTCTACTAGCTTGCTTAAGGCCATACAGAGATTTTTGCAGCTTACACACAAGGTTGTGATTAGATGTAAGTAGCCCTGGTGGAGGTTTCTTATAGACTTCCTCATGTAGATATCCATGTAAGAATGCAGTGTTGACATCCAATTGATGCATGTGCCAGTTGTGTGCTGCAGCCAAGGTCATCAGGACTCGAATGGCAGTCATTTTGGCCACCGGACTGAATGTCTCCAAGTAATCTATCCCTTCAGTTTGGCTATATCCTTTTGATACAAGCCTTGCCTTGTGTCTTTCTATTGATCCATCGGCTTTGTGCTTTATCAAAAATACCCACTTACATCCAATTGTGTGTTTCCCTTCAGGAAGAGGGGTGAGAGCCCAGGTCTGATTCTTTTCTAGTGCCAACAGTTCATCATTGATGGCTTTTTGCCAACATTCATGGATCACAGCTTCTGCATATGTGTTAGGTTCTATGGTAGTAGATATAGCTAAGGCAGTGTGTTTATAAGATGGTGACAGTTTATGGTATGAAAGGTAGCTTGAGATGGGATATCTAACCTTTGATTCAGACTGTGCAGCTGTAGAGGTGGCCAATGCACAATGATACTCCTGCAAATATGTTGGTGTCCTTCTGGTTCTGCTTGATTGTCATACAGGAACATTGTTTGGTGCAGGGGCGGGATTTGGGTTTGTAATAGGATTATCAAGATTGTCTTGTACTTGTTGTGTTGGCTCAAGATGCTGTGAATCATTCTCAATGGCAGGGACAATGATAGGTGTTGGTGTTGCAGGATTGGTGGCATGAGTGATAGGTGTTGGTGCTGCAGGATTGGTGGCATGAGTCATACTTGGATAATTTGGTGAGAAGTCAAGAAAAGGAGTAAGAAAAGGAGTATTTTGGTATAGTGGGATGACAGGTTGAGTGGATGCAGTGTCCACAGCTGTGTTTCCATAAGGAAACATACTTTCATGAAAGATCACATTTCTTGAGATAAAGGTTTCTCTGTTTTTAAGATCAAAGAGTATATAGTCCTTGGTTCCAGTTTTGAAACCTAAGAATATGCATTTTCGGGCTCTAGGGTCTAACTTCTTTCTCTGTGATATCAGTGTGCTTGCATAGCACAAACAACCAAAGATCCTAAGATTATCAACATCAGGCACTTGATTATAAAGTTTGAAATAAGGTGAATGATTCAAAATGGATGATGATGGTTGCCTATTTATCAAGTAGACTGCATGTGTTACTGCGAAGTTCCAAAAACATTTTGGTAAACAAGCTTCAAACATGAGAGCCCTAGCAACAGCTAAGATGTGTTGGTGTTTTCTCTCCACAACTCCATTCTGTTGTGGAGTCTCTACACAAGTTGTTTGATGCAAAATTCCTTTGGATTTGTAAAAATCATGGAGAAGGAATTACTTTCCATTGTCAGACCTAATGCATTTGAGTTTAGAATCAAACTGAGTTTCAATCATAGAAGTGAAAGATTGGATAAGAGAAGAAGTTTCAGATTTTGCTTTCATTAGAAACAACCAAGTATGTCTATTGAAATCATCTACAATGGTCAAGAAATATCTATGTCCAAACATGGATGGAACAGATATTGGACCCCGAATGTCTACATGTATCATTTCAAAAGGAATGGAGGATTGACTATGACTATTACAAAAGGACAAGTTTTTTTATTTTGCATAATGACAGATTTCAGAGTGTTTGTCAATGTTTACAGTATCTATAAAGGAATGTGATTTCTTCATGATGAGTAGTTTCTCTTGAGAAGGGTGGCCAAGTCGTTTGTGCCAAAGGTTGGGTGTGGAGATGTTGATAGTATGCATAGCTTTTGCGATGCAAGGTGGATTCACCAACATATTTGAAGAAGGCGACATTGCATAGAGTCCATGCCTGAGTTTAGCTGCACCAATCATCCTCAAAGTATTGATGTCCCTTATCTGACATGTGTCATGTGAAAAGGTAAGTGTGCAGGGTAAAGAAGTTGTCAATTTTGAAATAGAAACAAGGTTGAAACTGAACTTTGGAATGTATAACACATCAGAAATGTACAAGTTATTAGAGAATATGACAGTTCCTGATATATTGGCTATGACTGTGCTTCCATCGTGTAAGTCGATTGGAATTGGTTTTATTCTTTTAAAGGTATGGAACTCGGATAAACGAGTAGCACACATGATCCGTGGCTCCGTATCTAAGATCCAACACTTTGGTTTTGAAAAATTTGATAATGCATGATTGTACCTGAAGGTTTATGAATAGAAGTATGGTTAAGATGAGATGTTATCTGATTGGTAGCATGAAGTTGTGATCCAGAATTTTGATGCAATAGTGTCATCAATGCTTTATGTTGGTCAGGAGTCAAGGTCAGGCTTGAACCCTCATTCCTTTCCTTTTGAGAAGAATGATAAATCATGCTTCTACCATCATCATCAGAAGCTATGTCCTCTTCTACAATGTAATTGTTAACAGCACCATTGTTTTTGAAGTAGTTAGGTGGATAGCCATGTTTTTTGTAGCATGTATCCACTGTGTGTCCAGACTTGTGGCAGTAGGTGCACATTTTGGTGCTCCTTCCTCCATTTCCTCTTCCACCAGAGTGAGATCTACCTCCTCTTCTTCCTCTGCCTCTTCCCATTTGACCATGATCAGGGAAGTTAGTGATGGCAAGAACCTTAACCTCATCGTGATTGCTGCCATTCATTTGCCTCTCTTGTTGAATCAACATGGAGAACACCTCATCAGAATCGGGAAATGGCTTCATAAGCATTATCTGTGATCTTATTACAGTATATTGCTCATTAAGTCCCTTTAGGAATCTAATAACATGATCTGTGTCCCTATATGACTGAAGTGCAGGAATAAGAGTGCAAGTGCATTGTACTACACATAGACATGTGGGAATAGGTCTGTAATTGTGTAATTCCTGCCATAAACCTTTGAGATTGGTAAAATAAGAGGTAACGGATCTATCTCCTTATCTACACATGAAAATTTCTTCCTGTAAATCAGAAATGCGAAATATATCACCTTGGCAATACCTCTTCTTTAGAGTGTTCCAGACCTCAAGACCTGTATCCATCCATAAAATAGTATCCAAGATTGAATAATCGATTGAGCTATGCAACCAAGAAAGAACCATAGTGTTGCATCTATCCCAGGGTTTGAACATCAAACCGTCTGTATCTGGTTTCACCACTGATCCATCGACGAATACCAATTTGTTCTTTGATTTGAGTGCAATAGTCATAGATCGAGACCATGTGGAATAATTGCTTCCACTTTCATGAAGCTTCGTAGAGACAAGAGAGACACCTGTGTTTTCATTTTGGTGCAAGAAGTAGGGGCTTGAAGGATCCATGATTGTGTTCGCCATTTGATGAACTATCAAATCGAGGAATCTTCAAGAATCGGGAAAGGTTGATCAGAAAATGATCAAGAGGAGAGATTCAGAAAGTTCAAACTGCAACTTAAGAAATTGCGGTTGAGGTTGAAGAAGAACTTGCTTCAATGCTGCGAGCAAGATCGGAAGAAGATAGATGAAGAATAAGGCTTCAGTAATGGCGTGAGCTGAAGAAAAGAATCAAGGCGCAACAGAGCTCCTCCTAGAGGAGCTATGATACCATGTGGAAAGACATGCTCATGCCAATGTGAAGAAAACTGAACCAGAAACTTGTTATGCAAGAAAAGGAAAGTAAGGAAGAGAAAAGAAAGTGTTTGCGAGAAAGATGATTCCTCTTTTCTGATTGATGACTAAGATGTACACAAGTTCCAAATATATACAAAACATACTCAGCTACTTGATGAGTTAGAAAACAGTTAGATAAATTACTAACTAACTAACTGAATAATAACTAACTAACTAACTGAGAAATGCAACTAACTAATTACATAGTGATTAACTAATTTAAATAACTGAAGGTGAAAGTCAGCTGTGTGTTTTCTTTCCGTCTTGCATCATCGACAGAAAACATTAATTTTTAATTCATTAATTTATTATTTTTGAATAAAATAATATTTTTATAAGAAATCAACTTCTCCGATGAAATGCCTAAATCAACTTCTACAGTGAAATGCCTTCTCTTCGCATGGTGATGGAGCTTCGAACGGTCTGGGGTGCTTCGCAAGGGAATGGAAAGTTCGAATGGAGACAGGGTTTTGATGGAGAAATGAGGTTTTCGATGGAGAAATAGGCATTTCACTAGAGAAGTTGATTTCTTATAAAAAATATATTATTTTATTAAAAAATTCAAAAATAATAAATTGATGAATTAAAAATTACTCCCTTCGATCCATTTCTATGATAATTTAATGTTTCTACACCGAGATTAAGAAAGCATTAATTTATTTATATTTGTACCAAATTACCCTTATTTTAATATCATTAATTATTTACACATTCTAACAATATTTACTCCGCATTCCACTTGCCATTAATGTATCTTGAAAAACACATATTTACTTTTGTATGCTCATTACGTAAAAGTGTCCTTTTGTATGCTTATTACTCTACCTGTGCATATTTATTGGTAAAAAAAATATGCATTCATATGACTTTTGTTTTGGAACAAGTAATAGAATTTATGGTTGAATTTAAATAGGGAATAGTGGTTGAATTTAAGTAGAGAGTATAAGGGTATATATGGAAAAAAAAATTATCAAACATATCTTGGGTTTACAAAAGACCCATTGTTTTGGATAAAAACAAAAAACTAAATTTATCATAGAAATATATTGGAGCGAGTAATGTTTTTCTGAATATCCACATGGCAAAAAAATGATATATGATTCTATTAGACAGCTCATAAGATAACCACGATACTTAACGACATGGACCAATTGTGATAACTTGGAACAAGCGAGGACTAAAATTAAGAAATATTTTTTTTATAGAAACTAAAAATAAAATAAATGAGATTTTATATGGAATAAAAACATATTAAACCTGTAATTTAATATGGTCCCACTTGTTATTTTTTTAAATTTCTCAACATTTTTTTTCTTTCTAATTCCACTTACTCTCCTTTCAATTTGTCAGAAGCTGTTCATTTCTCTCTCTAACACCAATCCTGTGCTTTACCGTCCAGTCGTCCACCATTAGCATCAGAATTGTCAAAAGAGTTTCCAATCCACTTCTGATAGCACCATACTCATCCAATCAAATTTATAAATGAAATAAAGTTTTTTTTAAGATAAATATTAGTATATTAATAATTAATTTTTTTTCCATAATGTTAACTATTGAAACTTGGAGCTCCCACACTTAATTCTAATCAATTGAGCTGCCCGCCCCGAGTTTCTTTAATATTGTCAGCGAACTTCACATTCTTCAGCCCCGGTGCCGGAGCATCGCCGGAGACACAAGCACTGTGCGACAGCGATGAACCCCACCACGCATATGAGGGCATATAAGGTTAGAGAGAGAAAGGAGCTGGTTATGGAAAAGGAAAAGGTCCAATGATGTACACTCATGTAAGAAAGATAGAAAAAATGCAGTGAGATTGAAAGAGAAAAAAGTAGGAACCACCGACTTATAATTTTATTTGATGCTAACGGTGGATGCCTGTATGCTACTAGAGAGAACAACGGTGGTGTTAGAGAGAGAGAAAAAGAACAGCTTTTGAAGAAAAAAATTTATGAAAGGCGGGTGTAAATTTAAAAAATCAAAAAGGTGGGACCCAATAAAATTATTAAAGAGTTGGTCGAATTTTATTAGTTGTGTCTTAATATGATGTGTTGGGTTTGTGTTCATGTAAGGTGTGCAAAACCAAGCCCATCCCAACCCATAGTGTTCAGGTCGGAGGTCGGGTCCGACCCTAGCAAGCAATTAAGAATTCCCATTATGTGATTAGTTTGTAGAAGGCTGGTTGATAGTAACGTGACGAGGACAATTTGGATTCTCTGCTGCTACTTTACTGACATTGTTGTTAAATTTTGCTAGAACGGATAGTTCTTGTATTGATTCTGCGAGTTTCTCAGTGCAAGAAACCATATCAACCAGCAGGGATGCCACAGTCATAACAGGAATAGCCTCAAAGAGATTAGTATCTTCCCATATTCCTGTATTGAGCATGGACCTGAGGCTCATGATCTTAGATTTTAAAATGTGAGGGTCTGCAGCTGATGGTGGAATCATTTTTTGGATTGCCACTGATAAGTCCTTTAAAGCCTTTCCTGTTTCTGTGCTCATCTTGATGCATGGCTCTTGTATTTTGCTTCTAATCTCTGGTGGTGTCTGTAAGGTAAACATAAAAGTTTTTTAGCATTTTTTAAATTAAAAAAATAAAATAAAGCCATTTGACCAAGCATGTACTTAATCACACACCAAAAAAAAAAAAAAAAACAGAGATCAATTAGTACATTAGTGTAGTTAAGGAAGCCATTAAGGGAATCAATACTATATGCACATAGCCTTGATAGGTTTCCAATCTTTAGATATTGTTGCCATGCATGACGAAATCTAAAACGACCATGGCATGGCTCCCAACTAGCAAAATTGGCCTGCAAAAGATATAAATATTTATAGAATTAAAAAAGCTAGACATTAATTTGATTTGGGTAGTCTAAAGCATAATTTTGGTTTCTTGTCCTACTCAACAAGCTTTCTTCAGCCTGTTTTGAATTTAGAACACTTTTGCATTCTTGCAGAAATGATTTATTAGACTCTCCATTTTCCAATGTTCCAAAATATTCGTCTCCAAAACCTGCAATTTTACTTTAATTTGCATTGTCAATTAGGACAATTATATATACAACTTTGAAGCCATTGCATACTTCCAAAATCTATCAAATTAACCATATTGGTTGGTATGCACCTTCTAAAAAGTTCCCTAGTTTTTCAATGCTTATTGACACTAGATTGTGAAGATCATCACCGGACCATATGGGGTACACAAAAATGCAGACCAAAATAGAGATTATACCACCTGCGAAGATTGTGGTTACCCTTTTCTGTGCTGTTTCTAGTATCTCGTTGCTTCTGTAGCTTGATAAAGATATTAAGCAGAATGTCAAGAGAGACACCAACAACCCGTAATCATATCTCGCCTTGATTTGAGGTAAAAATCGAATAAACGTGAAGGCCATTAATATGGTTAATCTGTTCCGACCTTTGGTGATTACACTGGTCGCAGCACCTACAACTTCACTGTTTTGATTTGCTTCAGATGCCACTTCCATCACCCTAATTGAAGATTCTAGAAAATTTGCTAAGTGGGTTTGGTTATATATCTGATTCTAACAGAGTTTTGAAGTATTGATGTTGGAACTTGAAAGTAGGAGCAGATCCTATTTATAGTAGAACATATATAAGCTGGTAATGTGCGAGTCAGAATAATACTAACCGAGATTGACTTTTTATTATTAGTATTATTATATATATACATATTATATATTGGTGTTTTCTGGGGGTGTCTCCACTCTAATGCTATTTCTTGCGGCAATTTTTATTGTTAGCACTTCAGAAATTGCGTTGACATAGGAGACGTAGCGAGTTTTTATTGTTAGTAAGCTTTTTACTAGTGCCATACTAACGGCAACCCACCGGGTTTGATTGTTTGAAGAGGATCATATATGTTCCTTTTTAGTTGTTCTCAATGTTTTGTACATTCTTATGAACTGTGCCCCAGGTTTTCCAAAATTCTGTACCAACGATCTTTTCTGTTGTTGGAAAATGGAAAGTGCTTCAAATTTCTGGAGAAATCAATATGCTGCACGTTCCAAGAAATTACAAGAATAAAGAATTAAAAATAAATTAAAAAATTAGTTAAGGAGAATCTGGAAATTAATAAGACTATGTAGAAAATCAAGCAAAATCTAGCGAGTATTCAGAGAATTCTACATAGTACTTAGATGGTACACAAATGCTTAGTAATGTGTGATGGAATCTACCTCTAAGACCTTTGTTTAAAATTAGTAATAAAATCACACAATTATTTTCATTCCTCTAACTATGTCAAACTTGTTTAAAAAAAAAAAAAAAAACTATGTCATCTCCTTCTTAAAATTTCATCCCTTTAATCATCCCATCTCCAAAAATCCTGCATGTGTATGTAAGATAATTGATAACTCAAATGATATATCATAACACTACTAAGAGTTTGCGCATGAGCTATGGAAATTAGCGATGGAATAATCTCCCACATTAAAACTGATCATAGATTAGATGATTCATCAAATTTAACTTTTTACTATTTAGTGATGAAAAATTCTCTCTAAAATAATTCGGACTTAATTACTTCATCACAACGCCATTAATTTTGGTATTACGATTGGTTATGATATATAATGTTGATATGGTTATGTAATTGTCACTTATATATCAAAGAGTTGTGTTATTTGAACACAGATCAGATGTCGAACACCGCACATATATACTTTTAGTTACCGAGTCCGATAACTTGGAACCTCCAACACTCTACACGGACTACGAGTGTCGCATATGAGTTATCGATAACCTGTGTCAAAATATTATTTCTCTATATCAAAGTTTGTTATGCTATTCATATAAAGAATTTTCATAATCTTTCCACGTTAGTGTAGCAGGTTTCAATTAGTGGCTCGGGCATTAGGGTCAGGCACCATCAATCTCGAAACAAATATTACAAAGCAATGCTGTATGCATGCTTGATCGGTGCACCGACTTTGTGGTATAAACAATTCGATAATGACATGCACTAATATGCGAGCTCTCACTTTTGGCAATCAACAATAAATTCTTTGCTTCAAGCTTCATAGATTTGATTAAGACATCCACTTATAACTGCACCTTTTTCAACGTATTTTGCTTCTTGTTGGACATAGTTGTACTTTAAAGGTAAAAGTTTATAGGACATATTAATTAAAGAAAGTGAACAAAATGCAAGATACTGAATTTGATGCTACGTACAAGGGATTGGCAAAGTCCTTATAAGCCCATCGCATTTAGTTTCGAACGCCATGCGTGGGGTTCATCAAGCGATCCAAGTGGCGTACTAGAATAATTAGTGACAAGATTGCAACGTTAAATATTGGCAGGCAAAAACTGTGAGATATTTTTAAAATTTATACAATATTAAATGTTATCAATGGTCAAATAAATACATATCATGATGTTAACTTAACACAAGTTTGCTGTACAGTGTAGCAGTAGCGGTACCTTAATAAGGCAAAACAATATTAGCACGGAATCGAACTTGGCTCTGTGAGCTAAGGGACGCATCCACTGGCCACTAGCCCAACTAGTGTCTTATGTCAATTAATGAACGTTAATACTACTTATGTATCGAATTTGACCGACTGTGGAATTTTTTGAAGAGTTGTTTTTTTTTACCAAGTGACATGAGTTGGTCTATAAATAGAACCAGGGTGAGACGAAAAATTCAGAATCTCTCAACCATTCTTCACTCCAAATCACATTCTTTTCTCCCTTATGCGCGAGAGAGAGTTAAGGGAGACTATTGTTCAGTAGCTGTCATTGACGTGATACGCTTGGTTTAGGCTGTGCAAACCAAACCAAGATTCTCCATTATATCACGAAGGGGATTCGCCGATTACACTGTTGCATCAAATCTACGAGGAGAGATTGGTGGGGGCGAATCGAACCTAAAGCCTAGTGTCCTCACAAGCCTCGGAGATTGTGCATTATCTTTTGTCTTCTCTACTTTGTTGCAAGCCAGACCCCATTTATATAACAATCTTTAGGTTCAATTTTCGTTTTATTAAAATGGTTGCAACATTGAAGTAGATTACATTTGATATTGTCAAAGTGGAGATGTTCGAGGGTGGAAACTCCGTTCGTTGGGAGAAAGAGATGCATGATCGTTTTACAACAAGGAGATGTGAGTACTCAAATGCTTCATCAAAAATATGTTTATTTGTGACCATTGTGAAAGGTACACAATTACTTTCATGACTATGTTATACTTGTATTCTAAATTCATGTGTTTACAATGCTAAATGCATTCTTTGTTTATGTTAAAATTAACATGTGGCATTAGAGCCTTAGATGCATGAAATAGAATAAAATCAAGTATGTGAATTTTGATGAACATTGACATGTTTGGTTTATTATGCATGCAAGTATGTTGCTCTATTTTGATAGAATTGTCTTAGATATAAATGATTATATCATGTACAAGCATTATTGGATGCATGATTTTTAAAATATAAGATGAGAATTATTTCTTGCTTTTCTAGGAATTAGAAATGTTTTGGATGTGGTTTAGGAATTGTTCTAAAGTATTAAACATGAATGTTAATGGAGGAAGGTTAGGAAACTTAAATGATTTTAGATCATTGTGTTGTTAATTTTCATTATGATAAATATCTATATTTATCCTCGAACATGTTTAGACTTGAATCCAAAACTTAGAGATAATGAAAATAAGTTTAAACTTGGATAGAATGTCCAAAAATGGTTGTGGTTCGTACGAACCCGGTTCCCTGCCAAAGGGTATTGTTGACCTGCTCAGTGGTAGAAGATGACACTCAAAAGGTACACTTTAATGGAAGGTTGCCTTTTGGTCCAAGTTTAAATATATAAAACGGTTCATGATGTTATCTTCGGTGCGTTGGTCTGGTGGTAGAACGCGGAATTGTTTTCCGCAGGACACGAGTTCAATTCTTTGCTCTTTAGATTTAATATTGGTCGCAAAGATAAATAAATTTAACAGTTGCATTTAACTCGGTCGCCATTTCGGTCGCTAAAAAGTCATAAATTTTTTACTTTTACTTTCCTTTATTTTGCGACCAAAATAGAGACCGATAGCTCTACTACGCCCTATTTCGATCGCTATTTCGGTCGCAATATCAACTCTAATTAGTGTTTGATTTAGATCCTACAATCGGTCGCCATTTCGGTGCATAACAGCAACCAACAAATTCGGTCACTATTTTCGATCGCTAAATAACCTTTTTTTGTAGTGTTGTTTTCCGTAGGACACGAGTTCGATTCTTTGCTCTTTAGATTTAGAGTACTTTTGTTTTTAACCCAAAGCGGTTTATATTGAAAAATTGCGTCCGCGGGATTTGAACCCGCAACGTATGGAAAGGATTACGGCCTGCTTACCACCAGGCCAGCGTCAGTTGTATAATGATTAGTTCGTTAATATGTATATGTATCTGGAATATTTGGTTAATATTTCCTACTTGTATCGTACATACATGATTGAAAATTATTATGAATGATGGTTACTAATAGTTAAGGAAATGGATTTTAGATTGTAAAAGGATTCTCAGTTACCCATTAATTTTGATGCTTATATATGTTATTATATAAAGTGGGTAAGTTCAAATTGTTTGTCATAAAACATTTATCAAATGCTTTATGAGTTATAAGAATAGGATAATTCTATAACCCTAGTTACTTTGAGTCTACTAGGATAGTTGACAAAGCAAATGCACCTTATTCCCCACGACAAAATGGTATAGGTGAAACAAAAATTAGGATATAAGAAGAAATGGTAAAAGCCATGGTATCCTATTATGGTCTAGCAAAATGATATTGGGGAGAAGCCATGTTGAAAGCTTGTTAGATAGTTAATAGGGCTCCAAACAATGGAACAAGATAACCCCATATGTGCTCTGGAAAATAGAAAAACCCATTCTCAAATTTTTCAAAGTTTGAGGTTGTTGGACAATAGTAAAAGTTCTTGAACCAAAATAAAGAAATTAGGTGAAAGGGGAATTAAATGTGTGTTCCCGGGCTAAGCTAAGATTAGCAAAGCATATAGATTCATGGTTATGGAATCTAGTGACTCATCCTGTTACTAACAATGATTGAGTTTGGGGATTTAATATTTTAAGGAAATAAGTTTAACTCAATTCCAAGTCACAAGGATAAAGTTCATAGTAATGCACATAATACGGAAAGTAATGTATCTAATAAAGATACTTTGGAGGATTTAGAACTTAGGGAAATTTAGAGATCTAGAAATGAGAAAACTTAGAAGCTAAGGTTTTTAATGTTCCATGTTGATGGAACAAGAGAGTCCATAGACGGTTATGGGCCAATATATTATTATACAGAAAGTGATCCATAGACATTTGAAGAGGCAATAAAGTCTCAAGTTGTCACTTTCTGGAAGGAGGCTATACAAGAATAAATGGACTCAATAAATGGGGAATAAATTTTGGAAATTAGTAGACCTCCCACCTGGTTCCACACCAATAGGTTGTAAATGGATTTTCAAAAGGAAAATAAAGGTAGATGGAACCATAGATAAGTTTAAGGCAAGACTAGTTTCTAAGGAATTTACACAGAAGGAGGGTATTGACTATTTTGATACATATGCACCTATGGCAAGAATTGCTTCAATTAGAGTGCTATTAGAACTAGGATCCGTCTATAAGTTTGTCATCCATCAATTGGATGTGAAAATGCCATTCCTAAATGGGGAATTAGATGAAGAGGTGTATATGACACAACTGAAGGGTTTGTGGTTAATAGTCAGGAAAAGAAGTGTGTAAATTGAATGAGTTATTGTGTGGAGTAGAACAAGCTCCTAAGCAAAAGGATTAAAAGTTTGATCAAGTTGTGCTAGCTAATGGATATAAAATAAATGAATTTGACAAGTGTATTTATAGTAAATTCCATAATGGAAAAGGTGCCATGATTTGTTTATTTGTTGATGATATAAATGTTGATGATATGTTAATATTTGGTACCGATCTAGATGAGGTAGCAAAACTAAGAGTTTCTTATCTAGAAGTTTTGATATGAAAGACTTAGGGGTATCTGATGTGATTTTAGAAGTTAGAATAATAAGAGATGGTGAGAATATAGGTTTACCCCAATCTCACTATATAGAAAACGTATTAAAGAAGTTTAATCACTTTGATTGTCAACCTATCACTACTCCCTTTGATAATAATACAAATCTAGTACTAAATAAAGGTAGTCTAGTAGCACAACTTGAAAAATCAAAAGTAGTTGGATATTTAATGTATGCCATGACATGTACCCGGCCAAACATTGCATATGTTATAGGAGACTAAGTAGGTATACAAGTAATCCAAGAAAAGACCATTGGCATGTTGTCCAAGAGTATTGAAATACTTGTTGGGGGCAATTAACTATAGTTTAAACTATAATGGTTATCCTTCAGAATTAGAAGGATACACGGATGTCAATTGGGTGAATTATACAGAAAACCATGCTTCAACAAGCACTTGAGTCTTCACAATTGCTGGGGGTGCTATTTCTTGGGGTTTCAAGAAATAAGACGGCATGGCCGGTTCCACCATGGCTGCAAAAATTTATAGCACTGGCAACTGGTAACAAAGAGATTAAATGGCTCAGAAATTTGTTGTATGAGATACCAATTTTAATGGTGCCAGTATCCATATAATGGGATAGTCAGTAAACACTATCAAGAGCATATAGTCAGGTTTATAATGGAAAGTTCAGGAACATTGGGCTAAGACATAATTATGTCGAGGAACTAATTGCAAATGGAGTAATATCCAAGGTCTTTATAAGACGGAAAGAAATCTTGCATCCTATGACGAAAGGACTGACAAGTGATATGATGTGGAAAAACATCATTAGGGATGGGAATCAAGCCCATATCTACATGATCACCAATGGTGGAAACCCAACTCACACTCGAGTAGCATCAAGTCTTGAGTTCAATGTCGCCAAAGTACACTATGAGAGTAATTGCAAGTACTTGACGAATAGATACATCCCAAGGTTTAAAAGTACTTTGATACCACAAGGACAAAAGGAAAATGGTGAGATTTTGCTCTTAATGGACCTATAGCATATATGTGCTGAGGTGCCCAACTTATGGGGGTGCTTTTGGTAAAGTCCACCTATATGAGAGTGAAGTGGGGCTGCTTTTTAGAGTTGGGCTTGACTCTGTAAGCTCTCATGAAAAGGATACACGACACAAGGCCTTACCAAATGTGTCATACTACCACGTCGTTCAATGGTACCGAGATTTCATGTATAAGTCATGTACGCTTGTTCTAATGAATATTTGGTGCAAATCTTGTCTACCATTTTATCCGGGGATGAGTGAAACCCATGGCTTACTAAGCAAAGGCTCAAATCCCCGAGATACCTTTGTCTGAAAGCATGCGATTTCCGGAATAATGATATTTGGATTTACTTTGAAAATGGTGGGGGATTGTGAGAGATTTTCAAAATTTATAAAATATTAAATGTTATCAACGGTCAAATAAATACATATCATGATGTTAACTTAACACAAGTTTGCTGTACAGTGTAGCGGTAGCATCACTTCTAGCAATCCTTGGGGGCGCGAGTTCGATTCTTGTACGCTGCAAGCTTTGAGTTTTAAAGTGACCGCTTTATTTTAAACTTTAATAACGCAAAATAGTATTAACACGGAATTGAACCCGGCTCTGTGAGGGAAGGGACGCATCTGCTGGAGGCCAACTGGTGTCTTGTGTCGGTTAATGAACGTTAATACGACTTATGTATCGAATTTGACCGATTGTGGAATTTTTTGAAGAGTTGTTTTCTTTCACCAAGTGACATGAGTTGGTCTATAAATAGAACCATCTGCATGCAGTAATTGAGACGAAAATACTCAATCTCTCAACCATTCTTCACTCCAAATCACCTTCTTTTCTCCCTTATGCGCAGAGAGAGTTAAGGAGACTATTGTTCTATAAACTATCATTGACGATACGTTTGGTTTAGGGTGTGCAAACCAAACCAAGGTTCTCCATTGTATCATAAAGGGGATTCATCGGTTACACCTATTGCATCCAATCTACAAGGAGAGATTGATGGGGGCGAATCAAACCTAGAGCCTAGTATCCTCACAAGCCTTGGAGATTGCGCATTATCTTTTGTCTTCTCTTCTTTGTTGCGAGCCAGACCCCATTTATATAACAAAAACTAATGGCAAAAGGCAATACTCCCTCCTGTCACTATTATAAGCTAAAATTGAATAAAACACATATATTAAGATAGTTAGTTGATCTCAATTAAAAGAGTCATTGAGAATAAAAAAATAAGTTTGTTACCTAAATTACCCTTCCTCTTATTTATTAAGCTTGTGTTGTTGAGAATAAAAGGAGCCATTGGAAAACAAAATTTATATTAAATGTAGGATACTTTGAGAATAATTTCATTAAATAAGATGAAAGGAAATTTACTTATATTTTGAACTAAAAAATTTGGAACATATTGTTGACCGAGAGATGTGCTGAAAAGTTAATTTATTTTTATTTATTTTTTGATAAACTGCTGAAAAGTTAATTTTAATAACAAAAAAAATGGCAGATCCGCCACAATATAATCTTTTGTTGGTATCATCATTTCTTTTTAAGAATAATAGCATTTATTGTTTAGCTGATAGAGTGGAGTAAAAAGATGGAAGGTTTGTACCATAAATTTTCAAGTGACTTAGGTTGAATTACATGCTGGACTCTGGAGTGATCAATTTGAACACTTTAGAATCTTAAGAACCATTCTGAAAATTAATATAGTTCACATCATCCTTTTTTTTTTTTTTTGACATAAATTGTTCACATCATCCTGAAAACTGTCTTTATTGCTATTCCAAAAAAGAAAGTTGTTTGATTTCTCGCAAGAAAATATCAAAGAAAAGGGCTTAATAGCCAGGAACTTTCAATGATCGAGGGTAAATTAGCAGCTGTCAATGCATCACCCCAGCCTTTTGCAAGAATATAAACTAAGAATTTTACTAAGGATTGAAAATAATACTTATTAGGAGTACTTATCAACAACTACACAAGACAATATATAAAATGAATTTTAATTTTTTTAATTAATATAGTAAAAACTTGTACTTTTTATTTTGTTTTATTTTAGTTTTCATTTCTTAAGTTCTAAGTGCACTTTCTTAAAATAAAATAAAATAAAGTTCCAAGTGCACCACACTAACAAAACTCATAAAACCCATAAAATATTACTTGGGTGCACTTAATCTGGCTAATGAAAACTATAATCTCTTGGCCCTAAGCCCAACTCCTATAGTTGTATTTAGTCTTTGTTTTCTTTAGTTTGTATGTAGGTGTTTGTATGGTTGTGGCTTGAGCTAAGAGATTGAGCCTTCCTATTGGGCCACCTTGTTTGTTTCTTTTCTTTTAGTTTGTTAAGTTTGTTTTTCTTGTACTCTTAGTTTTTCTGTTATTGCCTAGTTTGTGATTGCTAAGCATATAAGTTCTCTTGTAGTCTTGGTGTTCTGAAGATTCAATCAATACAATTCCCATTCAGTTTCATCTTCTTATCAATATTTCAATATGGTATCACAGAGCGATGATTCTGGTGATGAAAAAAAGCCATCGAAGAAGAAATCTCATACCTCCGGCAATGGCAAAAATCACACAAATCCTGCGTATTTCTTAAGCTACTCAGACAACCCAGGAATTCCCTGAAATAGACAACTATAAACACGAGAAGGGGGGGGGGGGGGGTTGAATTGTGTTTATCAGAATTTAAGCAAAGTTGAAGTCTTTTCGCAAAAAAAAAAAAGATTTGGACGAGTGGAAGAATACAGGATGGATGGGTGACTTTTGCAAACACACCACTTGATAGACGTAAGAAAACTAAAGCAATTAAAGAGTTTAAGGAAAGAGAGATTGACACAGTTATTTATCCTGGTTCACTCTTCAAAGCAAAGAGCTACGTCCAGTCCTTGGCAGCACCAAGATTTATCCACTATAACTGATCAGGTTACAGACTCAAGTATTGTTTGCACACCTAGCCTCTTCAGGCTCAAGACAAGTATTGTTTGCACACCTAGCCTCTTCAGGCTCACTTAGGTTTGTTTGAGAGATTTGGTTTGTAATAAATACAACTTCTCACAGGCAGATCTTTCACTAACACTCAGAGAGTGGTTTAAATGTAAAGCTTAGGAAAGTCTGCGTAATATCTTCAAATGATTGAAGAATACAGAATGAAAGAATGAAGAAATTGATGCGCATAGTAATTGCTTCTAATGCAATGTGTATTCTCTACTTCTTCATCTTCAACGACTTCTGTATTTATGGTCTTCAAACATTTAGGATCCGTTAGAGACATTCCCTTAGATGTTGACTTCAAGCAGAACTTCATTAAATGCAATAGAGTCGTTCTGGGCAGTCATTAATGCAATAGAGTCGTTATGGGCAGCCATTAATACAATAGAGTCGTTCTGGGCAGCCCTTAATGCAATAGGAATGTTGGTTGTACTCTAACATGAAGGATCATGGCTTTATGCATCGTGATACAGTCATATTAGAGTTATGCAGAGAGCTTTTTGTACTTTGCTGAGTACACTTCCCTTTTAGTGTAAGGACCAGAGGTACTAGGGAATAAAGCATGTTGGAAGCACTCTTTAACTGGTCTTTGGTTCTGATTATCCAAGGTTGCTTGAGAGAGTAACTTCTGACTTTTCTTGATAAGCGTGAAACTGAGTAGGAGAGAAGGCTTCAAGTCTCTTTCTGGTTCTTGAAATACGATTCTGATAATCCTTAGAGAATTCGCGTTCATAAGATAAGTGCTTCTATCTTGAAAATAACCACGTCTATCTAGCCATTTGAGTTTTCATTAGGGCTAGCAGACGAGCTCCATATTAAGGACTCGGCAAGTCCAAAGACTAGTGTGGACGAGCGCCTGTCACCTTTAGTGGACGAGCATTACATTACTCTAGTGGACGAGAGCCTCTGTTACTCAAGTGGATGAGAGTCTCTGTTACTCTAGTGGACAAGAGCCTCTGTTACTCTAGTGGACGAGAGCCTCTGTTACTTTAGTAGACGAGCTCCATATGCCACGTCATTGGATGGATACTCCTTTAACTTATTGAGCGTAACCTAGTAGGCGAGCTCCATATGCCACGTCATTGGACAAGCCATTACGATACCTTAATGGGCGAGCTCCAAATTGAGCGAGCCATTCGGATACCTTAATGGGCGAGCTCCAAATGCCACGTCATTGGGCGAGCGCTTCGATACCATTAGTAGGCGGGCGCCTCTGTCACTTTAATGAGACACTTGCTTTCACTTTATTGGGCGCAAGTTTCTATTTCTTGCGTTTTGGGCGTGCGCTTCAAACACTACGGTGATGGGACGTTTGTTTTAATCACTACAGTGTTGGACGTGAGTTTCAATCACTGCAGTGTTGGACGTGAGCTTCTATCACTACACTGTTGGAAGGATGATTCTCTTATTTAATCTGCACACTCGATAGACATGTTAGCAACCAATATGAAGGTTAATTAAATCATTAACCGATGTTTAGTTTTCATCAAAATTTATGGAAATGCACATCAGACATTTTAGAGACTTAACAATCTCCCCCTTTTTGATGATGACAAACATTGAGATGATTTAATGAACCTCAAAAAATATCAACAAAGAAAATAGCATATATCAGATAGGTTGAAATTTTCTTAAGCGAACAGGTCATATCATATTCATTCTCCCATTCTCCTATGACATATTTCTATCACAAATATCATATTCATTCTCCCATTCTCCTATAACATATTTCTATCACAAATCTCAATTTCTCCTATTCTCCCCCTTTCGTCAACATCAAAAAGGGTTATCAAGTTTTATTTATGAGATATGTTAAGGGCAAGATAACATGTTAAGAAAATCATAGTAATGCAGCAAGCATATTAGACATACTCCACTTAAACTATTGTATCATTACACCCCCTGAACCAATGCTTGGTTAAAAGAACATGTATATAGGAGTAATGACAGATTTAGCACAGACAACTTAACATTCAGACATGTCATTCAACGATGCAATGCATGTTTAAATTATCTCTAATAAATAAAAACCTTTCTTCTGCGAGGGGTTTAGTGAAAATATCAGTCCATTGATTTTTAGTTTTAACAAACTTAATTTCAAAGATGCCTTTTTGAACATAATCCCTAATGAAATGATGTTTGATTTCAATATGCTTAGCCTTAGAATGCTGAATTGGATTTTTAGTTGAGCATATAGCACTCGAATTATCACACCATACAAATATGTTATGTTCATAAATAGAGTTGAACATAACATATTTAGTTGATGTTTTAGTTGATGTTTTACCCATAAGAGTTGAGAGCAGCAACTAGCAGCAGAGATATATTCCGCCGGCGGTGATGAGACGAGGGGGCAATGGTTATCGCCTCTTGATTGACCATGAGACTAAACTTGCTCCAATGAAGTGACATCCTCCACTAGTTCTTTTTCTTTCTATTTTGTCTCCAGCAAAGTCAGCATCACAATATCCCACTAATCTGTATTCTTTTGATCTTAAATACAGCAAACCAAGATTAGTAGTTCCAAGCAAATATCTAAATATTATTTTTACAGCCTTAAGATGAGATTCTCTAGGATCGGATTGGAATCTAGCACACATACAGACACTAAATTGAATGTCAGGTCTGCTTGAAGTCAAGTACAGTAGAGAGCCAATCATACCTCTGTAGACAGTTTGATTTACCTTTTTACCTTCATCATCTTTGCTTAGTTTTGCATTGGGTTGCATAGGGGTTTTCATGAGCTTTGCATTTTCCATTTTGTATTTCTTGAGTATCTCCTTGGTATATTTTTGTTGATGAATGTAAATTCCATCACTTGTCTGCTTGATTTGTAATCCAAGGAAGAACTTCAATTCTCCCATCATGCTCATCTCAAATTCAGCTTGCATTAGATTTGAAAATTCCTTGCATGACTTTTCATTAGTTGCTCCAAAAATAATATCATCAACATATATTTGAACTATAATAAAGTTCTCTTTAGAGCATTTTTTGAACAGAGTAGTGTCTACTTGTCCTTTAGTAAAACCATTATGCATGAGAAAAGAACTGAGTCTATCATACCATGCTCTAGGTGCTTGTTTCAAACCATATAATGCCTTTTTAAGTTTGAAAACGTGATCTGGTTTATCAGTATCCTCAAAACCAGGGGGTTGTTTAACATATACTTCTTCTTCAATTATACCATTTAGAAAAGCACTTTTTACATCCATTTGAAACAGGGTAATTTGGTGTTGTGCAGCATATGACATTAAAATGCGTATGGCTTCTATTCTAGCTACATGTGCAAAGGTTTCAGTATAATCAATACCTTCTTGTTGGTTATAGCCTTGAGCTACTAACCTTGCCTTATTTCTGACAACTTTACCATCTTCATCTAATTTGTTTCTGAAGACCCATCTTGTTCCAATAACCGACTTGTTGTTAGGCTTAGAGACAAGAGTCCAGACATCATTTCTTGTGAACTGGTTAAGTTCTTCTTGCATAGCAAGAATCCAACTTTCATCCTCAAGAACTTCTTCAATGCGTTCAGGCTCCAAATCTTAAATAAAGGCCACATTGCTTGATTCTCTTAATGTGGATCTGGTTCTTACTCCTTCAGAAGGATTTCTGATAATAAAATCCTTAGGATGATGAGTGTTGAACTTCCAATCCCTTTTGAGATCATCATGAATATCTTGACTTGTCTCTGTGACTCATTTGTTCCACTTGTCTTTTAGCCTCGAGAGCACGGGTTCTGTTTTGGTTAGATCGGGTTGTTGACTTTCTCGGCTTGTTTATATCAAGACCTGCAAGATCATCTTCTAGATCGATAGTTCTTTATCGATCTTCAATCCATCATTGAATTTAACATGAGCAGATTCTTCAATAATACAAGTTCTTGAATTGTATACTCTAAAAGCCTTAGACTTCTCAGAATATCCTACGAAAATAAGATATGTTGGGGCTTTTTCCTTTCCACAATTCATAAGGAGTCCTTTTTAGAAAAGGCCTAATAAGTATTACATTTTGTATATAACAAGCGGTGTTTTCGACACGCCGAGAAGTACTTAGGAGATTATTTTCATTGATCATAGATCTAGCCATCTCTTGCAGAGATCTGTTCTTTCTCTCAACCACTCCCATTTTGCTGTGGAGTTCTAGGTGCAGAGAAATTGTGAGAGATTCCATTCTCCTCACAGAACTGTCTAAATTGCTCATTTTCAAATTCTCCCCCATGATCACTTCTAAGGGTAGAAATACAGAACCCCGCTCATTTTGTACTCTTTTGCAGAATCGAGAAAGCCTTAAAAGACTCATCCTTGTGTGTTAGGAAGAGTACCCATGTGTATCTAGAATAGTCATCAACTATGACAAATCCATATTTTCTTCCAGCCAGGCTGGCAACACTAACTGGTCCAAACAGATCCATGTGTAACAACTGAAGAGGTCTAGAGGTTGATACTTGGTTTTTAGATTTGAAACTTGATTTTATCTGTTTACCTCTCTAACATGCATCACACAAGACATTTTTCTTAAAACTAATATCAGGCAATCCTCTCACGAGATTATTCCTTTTTAATTTAGAAATTAGTTTCATACTAGCATGTCCTAGTTTCTTATGCCATAACCATCTCTCATCCTCTTTAGACATCAGACAGGTTACACTTTGATATGAGAGATCAGACAGTTCAATCTTATAAAGATTTTGTTGCTTTTTAGCTGAAAAGGGGGTTTTGCCACAACAGTCTTTAACTATGCATACATCCTTGGTAAAGGAAACATCAAAACCACTATCACATAATTGACTTATGCTAAGCAGATTGTGTCTTAATCCTTTAACCATAAGAACATTAGATATAGAGGGAAGAGGGGGTTTACCACCAATAGTACCAATTCCTATAACTTTCCCTTTCCGATTCCCTCCGAAGGCAATGTGTCCTCCTTTCTTAAGTTGGAGGTCTAGGAACATAGACCTTTCTCCTGTCATATGACGCGAGCAACCACTGTCCAGGTACCAGTAGTGGTGTTTTCTTTGTCCTGTTGAGGACATCTACAACAAAAATTATTTGATCTTTAGGTACCCATATTTTTCTGGGTCCTTTTCTGTTAGTTCTAAGAGTCTGTAAAGACTTCCTTCTCTTCTTATGGATGCACTTAGACATAACATGCCCAGTTTTTCCACAGAAGTTACAAATAGGTGTCGATTTGGTTTCAGTTGACTTAACAGATACTGTAGGAGCTTTAGTTGATACTTTATGATGTGTCTGATGGACATATCCAATACCTTCTTTGTTAAGAGAGTGCTTCTGACTGCCAAGTAGCTTAGTCAGATTGTCTCTACCATTAACAAATTTGGAAAGATTAGAAGTGAGCTCTTCCACTTTCTGTTGAAGTTTTTCAACTTCTTTAGATGGTGATGTTTCACTTGAGATCTTAGCTTCATTATACTTTTCAGTCTTGACTCCTTTATTCTCTTTAGCTGACTTCTCGCACTCTTGAGATTTCGTTTATGCTCACTTGGTGAGCTTTACATACTCTGTCTTGAGGGATTTGAAGGCTTTAGATAAGCGAGTTGGATTCCTCCATCAACTCCTCATAGGCATCATGTAATTCCTCATAGTCAGGATGTACCTCATCATCAGAGTCTGAGTCAGTGTTGGCCATTAAACAGAGATTGGCTTCTTCCTCTGTTTCTTCATCAGAAGATGTTGACTCCAGATCCTCCTAAGTAGCCATCATTCCTTTCTTCTTCTTCTTGAAGAATTTCTTAAAAGGGGCCTTCTTGAGTTGAGGACATTCAGCCTTGAAGTGACCGGGCTTCTTGCACTCATAGCAAACAATTGGACTTTTGTCTATTGAGGTGGATTCTTTGAAGTTCTTGTCCTTGTTGAACCTTCTGAATGGCCTATCCCTCTTGAACTTCTTTTTCTGTAGGAGAAGCTTTATCTTCCTGGTCAGGAGAGACAATTCTTCATCACTCTCAGAATCCTCGAGTTCTGATAGGTCAGCATCACTGGATGACTCATCTGCCTTCGGAGCCTTGGAAACTTTTGCTGACTTTTGATCAGATTTTAGAGCAATTGACTTGCCCTTCTTTGGTGCAACTTCATCTCCAAGTTCTTGCTCATGAACAGTGAGTGTTCCAAGAAGTTCATCCATAGTCAAGGTAGTGAGATCCTTGGCTTGAGAGATAGCAGTGACCAAAGGTCTCCACTGTTTAGGTAGACTTCTCAGAATCTTTCTAACCTTCTCAGCATTGGTATAGACTTTACCAAGAGATTTTAAACTGTTTATTATAGTTTGAAATCTTCCTATCATTTGAGCAACATATTCTCCTTCCTCCATGACGAACAGTTCATACTTTCTGACAAGTATGGCAATCTTTGACTCTTTAACTTTGGTTGTTCCTTCATGTGTGACAGCTAAAGTGTCCCATATTTCCTTGTCAAAGTCACAAGCACATACCTTCTCAAACTCCTCCGGACTGAGAGAACAAATGATGTTATATCTAGCTTTGTGGTTCAGCTCCCATTTTGTCTTTTACATGTGATCCAATCGAGCTTTTGGTTTGTCAGTGTTATCATCATTCTTGGGAATGAATGGACCATCTGTAATGACATCCCAAAGATCAGAGTTTGTAGATAGAATGAACCACTAAAATCTATCTTTCCAATAGTTGTAGTTTTCTCCATTGAAGTAAGGAGGTCTGGTTAGGGAAGCTCCTTCAGTCTGATGACTTCCACTTTAACTAGCTCTTGCAGTCATGTCTATTCTTCAGGACCTTTTACCTCTACACTGTTAGATGCTCAACCCAGAGGCTGAGCTCTGATACCAACTGAAATAGACAACTATAAACACGAGAAGGGGGGGTTGAATTGTGTTTATCAGAATTTAATCAAAGTTGAAGTCTTTTCGCAAACAAAAAGCTAGATTTGGACGAGTGGAAGAATACAGGATGGATGGGTGACTTTTGCAAACACACCACTTGATAGACGTAAGAAAACTAAAGCAATTAAAGAGTTTAAGGAAAGAGAGATTGACACAGTTATTTATCCTAGTTCACTCTTCAAAGCAAAGAGCTACGTCCAGTCCTTGGCAGCACCAAGATTTATCCACTATAACTGATCAGGTTACAGACTCAAGTATCGTTTGCACACCTAGCCTCTTCAGGCTCACTTAGGTTTGTTTGAGAGATTTGGTTTGTAATAAATACAACTTCTCACAGGCATATCTTTTACTAACACTCAGAGAGTGGTTTAAATGTAAAGCTTAGGAAAGTCTACGTAATATCTTCATATGATTGAAGAATACATAATGAAAGAATGAAGAAATTGATGCGCAAAGTAATGGCTTCTAATGCAATGTGTATTCTCTACTTATTCATCTTCAATGACTTCTGTATTTATGGTCTTCAAGCATTTAGGATCCGTTAGAGACATTCCCTCAGATGTTGGCTTCAGGCAGAACTTCATTAAATGCAATAGAGTCGTTCTGGGCAGCCATTAATGCAATAGGAACGTTGGTTGTACTCTAACATGAAGGATCATGACTTTATGCATTGTGGTACAGCCATATCAGAGTTATGCAGAGAGCTTTTTGTACTTTGCTGAGTACACTTCCCTTTTAGTGTAAGGACCAGAGGTACAAGGGAATAAAGCATGTTGGAAGCACTCTTTAACTGGTCTTTGGTTCTGATTATCCAAGGTTGCTTGAGAGAGTAACTTCTGACTTTTCTTGATAAGCTTGAAACTGAGTAGGAGAGAAGTCTTCAAGTCTCTTTCTGGTTCTTGAAATACGATTCTGATAATCCTTAGAGAATTCACGTTCATAATATAAGTGCTAGCCATTTGAGTTTTCATTAGGGCTAGCAGACGAGCTCCATATAAAGGACTCAGCAAGTCCAAAGACTAGTGTGGACGAGCGCTTCTGTCACCTTTAGTGGACGAGCACTTCTGTTACTCTAGTGGACGAGAGCCTCTGTTACTCTAGTGGACGAGAGCCTCTGTTACTTTAGTGGACGAGAGCCTCTGTTACTTTAGTAGAAGAGCTCCATATGCCACGTCATTGGACGGATACTCCTTTAACTGGTTGAACGTAACCTAGTAGACGAGCTCCATATGCCACGTCATTGGACGAGCCATTCTGATACCTTAATGGACGAGGTCCAAATTCCACATTATTGGACGAGCCATTCTGATACCTCAATGGACGAGCTCCAAATACCACGTCATTGGACGAGCGCTTTTGATACCATTAGTAGACGAGCGCCTCTGTCACTTTAACAGACACTTGATTTCACTTTAGTGGACGCAAGTTTCTATTTCTTGCGTTTTGGACGTGCGCTTCAAACACTACAGTGTTGGACGTTTGTTTTAATCACTACAGTGTTGGACGTGAGTTTCAATCACTGCAATGTTGGACGTGAGCTTCTATCACTACACTGTTGGACGGATGATTCTCTTATTTAATCTACACACTCGATAGACAGGTTAGCAACCAATATGAAGGTTAATTAAATCATTAACCAATGTTTAGTTCTCATCAAAACTTAGGGAAATGCACATCAGACATTTTAGAGACTTAACATTCCCTTAGTTACTAAACTCTCAATGACGACAACTATCGCACTTGGGCAAGATCAATGAAGACGGCCCTAAGAGCGAAGACGGAATTAGGGTTCATAGACGGCACTATCAAGAAACCCGAGGAAGACTCAGCTGATTATCACAGCTGGGACAAAGCTAATTCTTTGGTCTTGGCTTGGATTCTCAATTCAGTGGATCCTAAGCTTCATGCAAGTATATCACACGCCACCACCGCCAAAGAAATTTGGCAGGATCTTGAAGAGCGATTTGCTCAAACAAATGCACCGAGGGTTCATCAATTATGGAGGACTCTCCGTTTGTTGCAGCAAGACTCGGGAACAACTATTAAGGACTTCTACACACAGTTCAAGGGATATATGGATGAGCTCAGTGAGCTACAACCCTTGCCAGAATGAACTTGTGGTGCATCGAAAGCCCTCATGAAGCGAGAAGAAGAGAACAGAGTCCACCTATTCCTTGGTAGCCTTGACAGTGACCAATTCGCACGTGTTAAGGCCACCATACTTAACACTGAACCCCTGCCATCTCTCAGAACTACCTTCAACCATGTGCTAATAGAAGAGTCAAGATTCTCAGCTGAAAGGGAAAGGGCCCAAAAGAATGATGGAGGAGCAGCTTTCTATTCCAATAATAACAGGCAGAGAGGAAGGGATGGTCCAAGGCCCAAGTGTGAGCACTGTGGCAAGATTGGCCATGTGAAATCCAAGTGTTTTGAGATAGTGGTAATATCCACCAAATTGGGACACACGGAGAGGTCAAGGGAATCTTGGCAGAGGAGCAGGACAAAATAGTGCAAACTTTGCCTGTGTTGATGAAGATCACAAAGAAAGCTTGAGCCACAAGGAAACAGGGCATGCCTTGCATGGAACTTGTGTGCCTCAAGACTCTATGGCTGGTAAAGTGGGCATGCTTAAAGGGCATTTTTGGGTATTAGATAGTGGTGCTTCACACCACATGACCCACTTACTTTCTCTTCTAGAGGAAGTAAGGAAGATTGAAAAGCCTTTTAACATAATTGTGCCTACTGGACAATCTGTTTTAGTAGAAAGAATATGAAATATTCAATTAAACAACAATGTAAAACTTACAAATGTTCTTTACATACCTAGTTTCAATTGTAACTTGATCTCTGTTCACAAATTAATTAAAGATTTGAACTGCCTTGTCACTTATGATCTCAATTCTTGTCACATACAGGACCATACCTCGAAGATGAGGATTGGATCAGGTGAATTACTTGATGGAGTATATGTGATCAAGATAGCAGAAAAAGGAGTCTCCTTGGCAGCAACAACAAGGGATGAAACCGCCTTGTGGCATGCAAGGATGGGACATCCTTCAAGCCAATGTTTGCAGTATCTTTCTCATTTCATTAAGTGTAGTTTCAATTTCAATAATGTAGATTGATGTGATATATGTCATAGGGCAAAACAGTGTAGGCTTAGTTTTAATTCCAGTTCAAATAAAGCTGAGGAACTTTTTGAATTGATATATTGTGATCTATGGGGTAAATATCACACACCTACACATAATGGTTCACATTTCTTTCTCACTATTGTGGATGATTATAGTAGAGGAACATGGGTATATCTGATGAAAGACAAGAGTGAAACAGCAAATATTCTAATGAACTTCCATAAAATGGTAAAAATTCAGTTTGGCAGAGACATTAAGAGAGTTAAAAGTGATAATGGGACTGAGTTTGTTAACTCAACCATTAAGAGCTTCTTCCAAAAGGAAGGTATTGCCCAAGAAACATCTTATGTGGCAACACCACAACAAAATGGTAGGGTTGAAAGAAAGCATAGGCATATTTTAAATGTGGCTAGGGCTCTTAGGTTCCAAGGTAACCTACCTTTAAAGTTTTGGGGAGAATGTGTGCTCACTGCCACACACCTCATCAATAGAACTCCTACAGTGGCCAATAAGGGCCTCACACCCTATGAGATGCTTTATGGGAAAGCACCCTCTTATGAACATTTAAAAATCTTAGGTTGTCTCTGCTATGTTAAGAATGTTGCCAATTGTAAGGACAAATTTGATTCAAGAGCTGAGAAATGTATTTTCATTGGTTATCCCATAGGACAAAAGGCTTGGAAGGTTTACAATTTGAAAACAAAAGAATTTTTAACTTCAAGAGATGCAATTTTCTATGAAAACGTTTTTCCTCTTATTGAAAATGCCAATCCTAGCATAACCAGTGAAAATACAGAGTGTCTGAAGAATTTGTCTCAACCTTTATTACATTACCCTGAAGAAACTGAGTCTCTCAGTGCAGAAGAACAAACTGAGTTGAGAATCAACTCTCCTAACAGAATCAATAATGAGCAGGGCAATGAGACCTTAAACCCTGAAAGCATTGTTCATAGTGAGGGGGAGAGCAATAATTCTCCCCAACAAGTCCCCCCTGGTCAACCAAGGTCTAGGTAGCCACCTGCCTACCTTAGTGATTATTACTGCCACTTAGTTATGGCAAATCCTACTAGGAAGTCTCTTGATCCTGCACCTAAATCCCACGTAGTGTATCCTATTTCTGAATTTGTTGATTACAACCATTTTTCTGAAAGACATCTAGCCTACCTAGCTGCTATAGCAGAGCATGAAGAGCCCAAATCCTATAATCAGGCTAATAAGCATGAGGTGTGGAAGGAAGCAATGAGACAAGAAATTTTAGCCTTAGAGGAAAACAAAACTTGGGATCTGGTTATGCTTCCTAAAGGAAATAAACCAATAGGGTGTAAATGGGTTTATAAGCTTAAGTATAAGGCTAATGGAGAAATAGAGAAACATAAGGCTAGACTTATGGCTAAAGGGTACACACAAGTTGAAGGGGAAGACTTTAATGAAACTTTTGCCCCCTGTGACAAAAATGACAACGAAATGATGTCTCTTGACTATTGCTATTGCAAGAGGGTGGGAACTCCATCAAATGGATGTGAGTAATGCCTTCTTGCATGGAGAATTGCATGAAGAGATTTATATGGAACCACCACAGGGATATTGTCCTCCTGAAGAAGGCATGGTATGTAGGTTAAGAAAGTCCATTTATGGCTTAAAGCAAGCCTCTAGAAATTGGTATTTCAAGTTGTATTAGTCTCTCATTGCCTATGGTTTTGCTGAAACTCAAGCAGACCACAATCTATTTACTTATACTAAACAAAACATTTTTATTGATGTTCTAATATATGTAGATGATTTGGTTATTGCTGGAAACAATGCTAATGCTTGCACAAATGTAAAAGGACACTTAAATAAATGGTTCCACATGAAAGATCTTGGAACTCTTAAATACTTCCTTGGGCTAGAACTGGCTAGAGGCAAAACAAGACTGTTTCTATGTCAAAGGAAGTATGCCCTTGATATTCTTAATGAGTGTGGGATGCTTGGCTCAAAACCTATAGCCTTCCCACTTGAACAAAACCACCAATTAGCTTTAGATTAGAGTTCTTTGCTTCCAGATCCCTCCCAATACAGAAGACTGATTGGGAGGCTCATTTATCTGACAATTACTTGCCCTAACCTTACCTATTCTGTTCATGTTTTGAGTCAGCACATGCAGGCACCCGAGAGAGGTCACTGGAATGCTTTGCTCTAGAGAAATCTTGAAGTACTTAAAATCAAGTCGAGGAAAAGGGATAATCTTGCCTAAAGACAATTCTTCTAGAGATCCTGACCTACAATTGATTCAGATTGGGCCTGATGCCCCTTAACCCGAAAATCAACCACTGGCTATCTCATGAAACTTGGCACAACTCCAATTTCCTGGAAGACTAAAAAGCAGAACACTGTTTCCAGATCTTCTAGTGAAGCAAAGTACAGGGCTATGTCTTATGCCACCAGTGGAATTCTTTGGCTGCACAACCTTCTTCAATGTCTACAAGTTCAACTCACAACTCCTACCATCCTTCATTGTGATAACTAGGCAGCAATTCATTTGGCTGCAAATCCTGTATACCATGAAAGAAGCAAGCACATTGAAGTGGGCTGCCACTTCATTAGGCAGCACTTGCAGGCAGGGGTCATACAGATTGTTTTCATCCCTTCTAAGCAACAACAGGCATATATATTCACCAAGGCCTTGGGAGCTAAAAGTTTTCAAGAACTCAACAGCAAGATAGGTGTTCATGAACCCTTCACACTCCATCTTGAGGGGGAGTAATGAAAATTATAATCTCTTAGTCCTAAGCCCAACTCTTATAGTTGTATTTAGTCTTTGCTTTCTGTAGTTTGTATGTAGGTGTTTGTATGGTTGTGGCTTGAGCTAAGAGATTGGGCCCTTCTGTTAGGCCACCTTGTTTGTTTCTTTTCTTTTAGTTTGTTAGGTTTGTTTTTGACGCGCTGTCGCGCACGCGTCAAAAGATGAGCGGTTAGTAAAAATGTAGTTTAGTGTGCGACAACTCGGGTATCGTATCGCAAGGACTCTCGTAGTGCTATTATCGTAGAAAATAAGTTTCTTAGGGGGGGTGTTTGGTTTGAAATTGATTGGGAAAACAGAATGAAAACAGAGCGTAAAAACAGAGCAAATTACGTGATTATCAAATAAGACTAAGACGATCAATCTGCTGTTTCGTTTCCCACTATCATCGGTTCATGTAATTCCATGCCCTAAGCAGAGTCTAATCCCTTTTCGATTGTAGCATCGATTAACAAGCGAAACCGACGCTACGGGACATATATTCCTAATTCCGAATTAAGCAAACGGATGAAGCCCTTCGTGAATTAAGCAAACACGAATTGAACGCACGCGAATTAAGCAAACGCGATTAGGTTTAGGAACATACAATCATCGAAACAAATCAATACCCATTCGATACAAACTGAATTAAGCAAACAGAGAATATAGAATAGATATTGAAAGAGAGAAGATAATTAAATCAGAAATTACAAGACCTCAAGTGTTGGTGGAAGCCGATTACAGCAGATCAACCTAGGGAGATTAGTTCTCCATCAAAAACGCAATACAAACAGAGAAAATTCGAAAACAAGGATTAGCAAAAGATGATTCTGTTTTGCCCTAAACAGCTATTTATAACTTTCAGAAACTGCGCATTCTCGCGAGGCGAATATTAAAATGGCGCCTTCTTGAATTTGTATTCTCGCGAGGCGAGCGTGATTCTCGCGAGGCGAGTCTTCAAAACCTGGGTTGTCACAGCCGTGATGCCTATCACTGCCAGACCGTGATGGTCTCTGTCTTCGGTGCTTATCTGTCATGGTTGCGTGACCTTCATCACGGCCAGGCCGTGATGGTCTCTGTCTTGGGGGTTTCTCTTCACACCCGTGATGGGTGTCACGGGAAGACCGCAACGCTTGCTGACTTCAGGCTCGCGAGGCGAGCAATAGCTCGCGGGGCGGGGCGAGAGAACATGACTTTTCCGCACTGGCTGGTCCTCACTCTCGCGGGGCGAGTATCTGCTCGCGTGGCGAGTGTTTCCAGATTGCAATTTCCATTGTTTCCTTCATTCCTTGGACTCTAAGTCAACCTGAAAACATGAAATAGCCATAAGTGCTTTATTTGACTCAAAAATTGACTAAATAACCCTAAAACTACTTAAGGGACTCAAAACCTTGCTTGAGGACAATCAGGCCTAATTTGGGTGAAAACTAGATATAATCGGCACAAAACCACGGTCATACTAGTCATAAAACTAGATGAGCCAGAGGCTTATCAAAATACCCCAAACTTGAACTTTGCTTGTCCCCAAGCAAACTAAAACTCAAAACGACTCAAGACTTGGCAAGCTAGAAGGATTTCAACCAATTTCGCACAAATTTCAAGCAATTCATCAAAACAATTTCCCTTCAATTTTTAACCCTTTTCAACAATGTAATCCCCACAATCATTTATTCTGAACATCAGAGAATTTCATCATTCAAACAATCATTAATCTAAACAGGGGATCTAAGTTACACACAAGAGGGAGATCACCAAATTCAAACAATCGCCTTCCTCACAAAGGGGTTTAGTGTTCACTCAATCTCTCAGTTTGTCTAGGCTAACAACATTTCACTCAGTTTCACTTTTAAGAGCACTTCCCATGAATTTGATTTTCATCTCAAAATGGTTCCCACAGAGAACATGCATGCAACATCAAAAGGTCTTTCAAGGTTGTAATGGGGCCTGGCTAAGGGAAGGATATACAAAGGTACTGGCTGAAGTCCCTAGGAACTAAGAGAGCATGAAGCTGTTTACACATTGAATTCCTTACTCAAGTTCCTATTCTTATTCTTCTTTTTGCCTTGGGTGGCTACAGCCCTTTTCTTCTAATACCCTTCTTGACATTTTGCTTTTTTTTTTTTTTGAAAGATTTATTTTTGCCCTTTGGCTCCAACCTTTATTTTTTTCTTTTTCTCAATCCCCAACAACACATCATATCACTGTAGCCACCCCAAACTTAGTTTCTTGCAACCATTCTCTTGCTAAGCTTCCATGCTCTCCTAATCCTAAGATCGGGTTAACATTTTTTTTTTTCAGATTTAGGCTCATAACATAAGGTCAACATGAAACAATAGGCTAATTAGGCTCAAAGGGGCTAACTAGGGAACATGCATTAGGGACTGGTTCAATTTAGGTCAAGTAGTTGATTCAAAGAAAATTGCCTAAATCATTTGATGCAAACACATAGACATGCAAACCATGAAGAGATTCAAGCAAATTCGGGAAAGTGCAACTCGAAAGTGATTCACACAATCAAAAACATGTTGGAGGCTCAAATCCTCACCCGGACATTCATGCAAATTGTTTGACCGAGATTCTATCCCTAGTGTGTGCACCCTATCACCCCAAACTTATCATAAATCATGCTCTCACAACAAAATATCTCAAAGTTCAGTTTTCAATTTTTCAAATGGGGATCACAATTTCCAAATTTCAAAAACTTAGGGGGGATCATCAACATAAATCATGCCATCAATCTGTGCTAAATCAACCAAAACCTACCAAGCTTGCCGACACAAGACACACATGCTCTTGAGCTTCTCAAATTATTCAAGAGCGAAAGAAAACACAACAAAACACAAAACACAACAAAACAAATGGTTCCCTCCCCCACACTTAAAACATACATTGTCCTCAATGAACAACACAAATATCAAAACAGAGTGAGGGAAAGGAAAGGGTGCTCCCTGATAAAGTTCAGTGTATGCGGAAGCTGCCACCTGGATCCCATTGCTCGTAACATAAGGCCAAAGAAGGAGAGTTCATTCCATGGTCCCATAACTTGCAGCCTTGATAGATGAGTAAACACTTGACACTGTTGGTGACATTGCTCAATGCGGCGGACCCATCACCTCCTCTTGGGTCAAAGACGACCGCTTCCTCAACAAAGTCCTCCCAATAAAATTTGGCTTCAATCCCTTGAACTATCCATGGTGCACAATCCATTTCCTCTGGTGGCTTTGCAGGAGGAGGTGGCAGATAGGTAGGGAGGGTTTCCGGCGCTGCTTCATCTTCTGCATGTTTCTCACCCACCGTACTGACAAATTTATCACCTGCTAAACATGCAACAATCTCAGCACAAACCACACAATGGTTAGTGTTAGTACAATCAGGACATGCAAAAATATCATCAAAGCCAGAAATAGATGGAAAATTAGAAAACAAGTCCTCATGGGTGTCCTCAATAGTCTCAGAAAGCAGCTCTATGTGGAAAACGGAGTGCCCTTCCACTGGATGTTTCCCTGCATCAAAGATGTTAAACTTTGCAACGATATCTCCAAACTTCATAGACATGGTCCCTTCATCAACATCAATATTGGCCTTAGCTGTCTTCATGAATGGTCGGCCCAGGATGATTGGTGATCTACTTGAATGTGTCTCTCCTGCCATGTCCAGGATGTAGAAGTCGGCTGGGAAGATTAAATCATCGACTTGCACTAGCACATCTTCTACCATTCCCATGGGGCGGGCACTGGTCCCGTTGGCCAACTGAATGGTGAGACCTGTATACTGTAATGGCCCAAGATCAAGGTTGTTAAAGATGGAGGTGGGCATGACATTTATGGATGCTCCCAAGTCCAACATGCAGTTTTCAAACTTCCGGTCCCCAATAGTACATGGAATGGTGAATGTGCTGGATCCTTGCACTTCGTGGTAGTGCCGAGTAGGGGTTAAAGCAAAGCAACTTTTTTTCTGGTGCAGGCCTAGACTGGATAAAAGCTGAACCATTTCTTCCCAAGTCAACTTTCTCATTATTCTTTAACTTCCTCTTGTTGGTGCATAGATCCTTGAGAAATTTGGCATATTTAGGCATCTGCTTGATCACATCTAGAAGAGGAATATTTACTGACCACCTTTCTCGAACACATCAAGAATTTCCTTCTCCTTGTCTTCCCCATCAACCTTCTTATTTTTCTGCACTCTTTGTGGGAAGGGAATCGGTGGCACATACACTCTCTCAGCTTCAACAACAACAGAGGGCTCAGGAGTTGCCTCAACAGTTTCTTCATCTTTCTCGGGGGCTCCCTCTACTACTTTCCCGGATCTCAAAGAAATGGCACTCACATTGGCATTGGGGGCATTGGGATTCACCACTGTCTGTGCAGGTAGTTGGTTCGATCCCTGAGCTTGCTGTAAGTTGTTTATGGATGTGGCAAGCTGTCCAATCTGTGTCCTCAAATCTTGAATGCTAGCATCTGTTCGCTGCTGAGACTGCACAACTTGATGCTGAAACTGGAGATTTTGTGCAGCCATTTGCTTGACCAAGTCTTCTAATGAAGGTCCGGAAGGTGCAGAAATGGTCACTTGAGGAGGATTCGGTGGTGGTGCCACCGGTTGTTGTTGAGGTGAGTCCCCATACCGCAGATTTGGGTGATTCCTCCAGTTGGGATGGTACCTATTTGTGGAGAGGTCAGGAGTACCATACCGGGCTCGATTATTGCCTTGGTTGTAGAGATTAGCTGCATAAGCTTGAGGCATATCAGTGATTGACCCATCCTTCAGAATAGGGCACGTGTCGGTCAGATGCTCAGGAGAACTACACATGCCACACAACCTCGCCGGCTGAACCTTTTCCATTGCCAGTTGCTTCACCAAACAAGTGAGCTCATCGATTCTGGTTTCGAGTGCCTTGTTGGAAGATGAACCTTGGATCTCATTTACACCCCTTGTCTCGACAGAGTTGCTCCTGGTTGTGAACTGCTGGGAGTTTAATGACATATTCTCAATCAATTGCTTCAGCAGAGTGGAGTTTTATCGACGAGTGCTCCTCCACTAGCGGCATCCAAAATATTTCTATCCATTGGGAGCAATCCCTCATAAAAATACTGAATTAGGAGCTGCTCGAAAAACGGTGTTGAGGGCAGCTAGATACCAACTTCTTGAACCTCTCCCAAGACTCGCCAATGACTCATTGCTTTGCCTGATGCCGCATATCTCCTTTCTGATGGAAGCAGCTCTGGAGGCAGGGAAGTATCTTTCCAGAAAACCTTCTTCAGATCATTCCAAGTTGTGACAGAATTTGGCTCCAAATAATATAGCCAATCCTTTGCAGCGCCTTCAAGGGAGAAAGGGAAGGCTCGCAATTTGATATGGTCTTCAGTAATGCCTTACGCCTCAAGGGTGTAGAACTGCACCACCTGAAATTCCTTCAAATGCTTATGTGGATCCTCACCGCAAGACCACTAAATCTTGGCAACAAGTGTATTAAACCAGATTTAAGTTCAAAAGGAGCAACCACACCAAAGATACTCAATACACAACCCATTGTAGTTAACATCGGGGCAGCAAGCTGCCTCAATGTCCTTTGGTCACCCATGTTATTAAAAACAGGTTCGAAAGCAGAACTACCACTAGTGCTTGCCCGTATTGCCCTAAGGCGTGTGTGCAGTGTTCTTTCAATTTCAGTGGTCAAAATCACACAAGTCGGGACAAGTAGACCTAGTGGCCAGCCTAATTCAAAACAAAAAACAAAAACAAACAGCGAGAACAACAAACAAGAGTCCCCTAAGCAACGGCGCTAATTTGACGCTATTGCCGCGCACGCGCCAAAAGATGAGCGGTTAGTAAAAATGTAGTTTAGTGTGCGACAACTCGGGTATCGGGATCGCAAGGACTCTCGTAGTGCTATTATCGCAGAAAATAAGTTTCTTAGGGGGGGTGTTTGGTTTGAAATTGATTGGGAAAACAGAATGAAAACAGAGCGTAAAAACAGAGCAAATTACGTGATTATCAAATAAGACTAAGACGATCAATCTGCTGTTTCGTTTCCCACTATCATCGGTTCATGTAAGTCCATGCCCTAAGCAGAGTCTAATCCTTTTCGATTGTAGCATCGACAATGTTTAAACCGACGCTACGGGACATATATTCCTAATTCCGAATTAAGCAAACGGATGAAGCCCTTCGTGAATTAAGCAAACACGAATTGAACGCACGCGAATTAAGCAAACGCGATTAGGTTTAGGAACATACAATCATCGAAACAAATCAATACCCATTCGATACAAACTGAATTAAGCAAACAGAGAATATAGAATAGATATTGAAAGAGAGAAGATAATTAAATCGGAATTACAAGACCTCAAGTGTTGGTGGAAGCCGACACAGCAGATCAACCTAGGGAGATTAGTTCTCCATCAAAAACGCAATACAAACAGAGAAAATTCGAAAACAAGGATTAGCAAAAGATGATTCTGTTTCGCCCTAAACAACTATTTATAACTTTCGAAAGCTGCGCATTCTCGCGAGGCGAGTGGCTCTCTCGCGAGGCGAATATTAAAATGGCGCCTTCTTGAATTTGTATTCTCGCGAGGCGAGCGTGATTCTCGCGAGGCGAGTCTTCAAAACCTGGGTTGTCACAGCAGTGATGCCTATCACGGCCGGACCGTGATGGTCTCTGGCTCTTGGTGCTTATCTGCCATGGCCGTGACCTTCATCACGGCCAGACCGTGATGGTCTCTGTCTTCGGGGGTTTCTCTTCACGCCCGTGATGGGAATCACGGGATGACCGTAATGCTTGCTGACTTCAGGCTCGCGAGGCGAGCAATAGCTCGCGGGGCGAGGCAGAGAACATGACTTTTCTGGCACTGGCTGGTCCTCACTCTCACGGGGCGAGTATCTGCTCGCGTGGCGAGTGTTTCCAGATTGCAATTTCCATTGTTTCCTTCATTCCTTGGACTCTAAGTCAACCTGAAAACATGAAATAGCCATAAGTGCTTTATTTGACTCAAAAATTGACTAAATAACCCTAAAACTACTTAAGGGACTCAAAACCTTGCTTGAGGACAATCAGGCCTAATTTGGGTGAAAACGAGATATAATCGGCACAAAACCACGGTCATACTAGTCATAAAACTAGATGAGCCAGAGGCTTATCAGTTTTTCTGTTGTACTTTTAGTTTTTCTGTTATCGCCTAGTTTGTGATTGCTGAGCATATAAGTTCTCTTGTAGTCTTGGTGTTCTGAAGATTCAATCAATACAATTCCTATTCAGTTTCATCTTCTTATCAATATTTCAATACAATGTAAGGCCCTGCATTAGATCACTGGTCATAAACTCAAACAATGACTGCTGAAGTTTTTGGTCCGAAATAAATACACAACTGACAAAATAATGGAACACTATGCAGAGCTTATATTTATAAGATTGGTATTTGGTTACAACACTTCCAAATTCACGACCCCAATAAAACCAGTAGGAAAAGAGAAAGAAGAAAAATGTGCATAGCTTGCATGCTAATAAACTCATGAAACCCTTAACATATCCTACAATATCTATACACCTAATCTGAATCACAACATTAAATGCCAAGCAACTCTCACCCACCACTGGAATTACCCTCACACAAAAAATGGATGCAAGTCATGTTGAGTTCACTAATAGCATTAGTATATAATGCTAACACAAGATAAGTTACAATATATGAATCCATATTAATATATGAGAATTTGAGATACTCATCAAACATAAGATGAATAATAGTTAGACAAAATTAAGACCACCTGAAATCTTTATATTGGATTTGATGTCAGTCATGGCAAGTATTATACCAAACTTGCTCTCGACACATCCATGCCAAGAAACCACATAACAGGTGGTTCATTGCAAACTACTAGACCTACAAGTTGGTGGTATCTGGGTAGCTTGTGGGAAAGAGGGATAAACCATCATGTTATCAACTGCATTGGATGATGATGCACTGCCCTTCATTGTTTGCTCCAAAAGACGAACAAGCAACATAAATATTTCCATCCTCGTTACATCCTTGTTTGCCTGCAAAACCAAAAAAGTAAGTAACTAACACAATATAAGGTTAACAAGTATATTGGTGCACGTAACATCAAAATCAACATAATGAAAAACATGCTCACTCTCTTGCTACAATTATAAAATGGCTGACAGGATAAATAAAGATGAACCACAAAGCACTATATATCATCATTTATGATATACAACTTTATTTTTTCTTTTTCTTTTTTCATCTGAGGACTTTCTCTTCATGAACACTGGTCGCGCTGTCGCGCACGCGCCAAAAAGGACGAGCGGGTTTTAAAACTGTAGTTTAGGGCGACAACTCGGATGTCGTTCTCAAGGACCCTTAAAATGTTATTTTTCACAAAAATTAGTTTTTTTGGGGGGGGTTGGTTTGGGATGCAATCAAAGAGAACAAAACAATGAAAACAAAGCAATAAAATAAGGCAGTTCAAAGAGGTTATCAAATGACCAAAAACAAATTAATCTATTGCTCTCGATTTCCCAACTATCATAGGTTCATGCAATTTTCAAGCCCTAAGCAGATTATATTCCCCTTCCAGTTGTAGTGACAATTGACAAACGAAATTGCTACTACGGATACAAGTTCCTATTCCCGAATTAAACAAACGGGGTTAAGCCCTCATGAACTAAACGAACATGAATGAACACACGCGAATTAAACAAACGCGATTAAGTATAGGAACATGATATCACCGGAAATAAATCAACACAATACAATATACTCCTGAATTAAACAAACAGAAATATAAAGCATGGCATTGAAGAGGGAAAAACATTCAAAACAGGAAATACAAGAACCTCAAGTATAGTGGAAATCAATTACAATAGATTAATCCTAGAAACTTAGTTCTCCATAACAAAAACGAAAAACACACAGAAAAGAAATGTAAACAGAACAATGGAGAAGCAAAAGTCCTTCCAAACTGTTCAGAACAGCTATTTATACTAATCAGAAATTAAGTCTACTCGCGAGGCGAAGCCTCTCTCGCGACGCGAATCTTGCGAACAGTCTGCAGCCTTTGGTATTCTTGCGAGGCGAACACACCTTCACGAGGCGAGAAACTGAAGAGTCTTCTTATTACGCCCATTATGAATATTAGGGGCCAACCGTGATGCTTTCTGACTTCCAGACTCGCGAGGCGAATGGATGCTGCGAGGCGAGACTCTTCAACTTCAAAACTGCCACAGCCGTGACCTTCAACACGGGCAAGCCGTGATCGCTCTCGACTTTTCAGGCTTGGGTGACTCGCGGGGCGAGATCTTCTTCGCGCGGCGAACCAGAGACCTTGCATTTTCTTGGAACAGTCAGCTTCGGGGTCGCGAGGCGAATCCCCTGTTTCCTTATTCTCTTGACTTTCACTTAACCTGAAAACAAAGAAATAACTATAAGTGTATTATTTAACTCAAATCTGGATAATTTAACCTAAAACTACTCTAGAGACTCAAAACCTTGCTTGAGGACAATCTAATCTAATTTGGGTGAAAATAGGATATAATTTGCACAAAACCCTGGTCATACTAGCCATAAAACTAGATGAGCCGGAGGCTGATCAAAATACCCCAAACTTAAACTTTGCTTGTCCCCAAGCAAACTAAGACTCAAAAATCAAAAAGACTTAAAACCTGGCAAGCTTAAAAGATCCAATCAACCTTGCACAAATTCAAGCAATACATCAAAACAGTTTTCTTTAATGTCCCCCCCTTTTTCAAGAAAAGCAATCCCCACATTCATCCATTCCAAACAATTGAGAATTTCATCATTCAGGCAATCAGAAATCTAAGCAAAGGATCTAAGTCACACACAAGAGGGAGATCACCAAATCCAAACAACTTCCTTCCTCACAAGGGCATTATTTGTTCACTCAATCACTCAGTTTGTGTCAGGCTATTAACATTGCACTCAATTTCACTTTCAAGAACACTTCCCATAAATTTGATTTTCATCTCAAAATGATTCCCACATAAAACATGCATACAACATCAAAAGGTCTTTTATGGGTTGTAATGGGGCCTGGCCAAGGGTAGGATATACAAAGGTACTAGGCTGAAAACCCTAGGGACTAAGAGAGCATGAACATTATTTACACTTTGAAATTCACTCAAATTCCCTTTTTTTTTTCTTTTTTTTTCTTCTTTTTGCCTTGGGTGACTACAGCCTTTTATTCTAATACTTTTTCTCTTTTTTTTTTCTTTTTTTCTTTTTTTTTTCTTTTAACACAATTTTACACTTTTCCTTTTTTTTTCTTTTTTTTTTCAATCCCAAACAACGCATTGCACCGGGTAGCCACCCCAAACTTAATTTCTTGCACCCATTCTAAGATTACATGCTCTCTAATCCTAAGATCGGGTTAACATGGTTTTCAGATTTTTGGGCTTATAACATTAGGTTATCTAGAATTAACAGGCTAATAGGCTCAATGGGGCTAACTAGGGAACATGCATTAGGGATGGTTATTTTAGGCTAAGTAGCTATTTACAAAGAAAATGCCTAAATCATCTGAAGCAAACACATAATCATGCAAACCATAAAGAGATTCAATCAAATTCAGGAAAGTGCAACTTGAAACTGATTTCACACAGTCAAAAACATGTTGGAGGCTCAAACCTCACCTGGACATTATTTGCAAATTGTTTGATAGAGATTATATCCCTAGTGTGTGCTTCCTATCACCCCAAACTTATCATAAATCATGTCATCACAACAAAATCTCAAAGTTCAGTTTTCAATCATATGGGGATCATTTTTCAAAAAAATTTCATATCCTAGGGGGAAAACAGTCAACACTATCATGCAATCAATCTATACAAAAATTAATCAAATCCAATAAACTTGCCAACACCAGACTCAACACAACTCCTGAGCTTCTCAAATTATTCAGGAGCTTTATTCAAAGAAAAGGAAAAACTACAACTAGTTCCCTCCCCCACACTTAAAACATGTATTGTCCCCAATGAACAACAGTACTATAAAATCATAGTGAGGGAAAGGAAAGGGTACTCCCTGATAAAGTGGCAGTGTAGGAGCTTCCGCCTGGATCCCATTTCTTGTAGCCTAAGGCCAAAGAGGTAGAGTTCATTCCATGGTCCCATAACTTGCATCCTTGATATATGAGTAAACACTTGCCAATGATGGTGACCTTGCTTAATGCGGCGGACTCATCACCTCGTCTTGGGTCAAAGACGACCGCTTCATCAACAAAGTCCTCCCAATAGAATTTGGCTTCAATCCCTTGAACTATCCATGGTGCAAAATCCATTTCCTCTGGTGGCTTCGCAGGGGGAGGTGGCAGATAGGTAGGGAGGGTCTCCGGCGCTGCTTCATCTTCTGCATGTTTCTCATCCACTGCACTGACAAATTTATCACCTGCTAAACATGCAGTAATCTCAGCACAAACCACACAATGGTTAGCGTTAGTACAATCAGGACATGCATAAATATCATCAAAGCCAGAAATAAATGGAAAATTAGAAAACAAGTCCTCATGGGTGTCCTCAATAGTCTCAGAAAGCAGTTCTATGTGGAAAACGGAGTGCTCTTCCACTGGATGTTTCCCTGCATCAAAGATGTTAAACTTTGTAACTATATCCCCAAACTTCATAGACATGGTCCCATCATCAACATCAATATTAGTCTTAGCTGTCTTCATGAATGGTCGGCCCAGGATGATTGGTGATTTACTGGAATGTGTCTCTCCTGCCATGTCCAGGATGTAGAAGTCAGCTGGGAAGACAAATCATCAACTTGCACTAGCACATCTTCTACCATTCCCATGGGGCGGGCACTGGTCCCGTTGGCCAACTGAATGGTGAGACCTGTATACTTCAAGGGACCAAGATCAAGGTTTTTAAAGATGGAGGTAGGCATGACATTGATGGAGGCTCCTAAATCCAGCATGCAATTTTCAAACTTCCTGTCCCCAATAGTGCATGGAATAGTAAATGTGCCCGGATCCTTGCAC
Organism: Sophora flavescens; assembly: GCA_030762895.1. Lineage (NCBI taxonomy): Eukaryota > Viridiplantae > Streptophyta > Magnoliopsida > Fabales > Fabaceae > Sophora > Sophora flavescens. The sequence continues at coordinate 160,114,913 of CM061066.1, read as the reverse complement.
TTCTGTGGTAGTGCCTGAGTAGGGGTTAAAGCAAAGAACTCTTTTCAGTGCAGGCCTAGATCGGATAAGAGCTGAACCATTTCTTCCCAAGTCAACTTTCTCATTATTCTTCAACTTCCTCTTGTTGGTGCATAGATCCTTCAGAATTTGGCATACTTGGGCACTTGCTTGATCACATCCAACAAATGGGATATTAATGACTACCTTTCTGAAAACATCAAGAATTTCCTTCTCCTTATCTTCACCACCAATCTTCTTATTATTCTGCAATCTGTGTGGGAATGGGATTGGTGTTCTGTACACTTTCTCAGCTTTAACATCGACTGAAGGCTCAGGAGTTGTCTCAATAGTTCCTTCATCCTTTCCAGAGGTGGTCTCAACAACTTTCCCAGATCTCAGATAAATGGCACTCACATTAGGGTTGGAGGCATTAGGATTTATCACTGGTTGTGCTGGCAGCTGGGTTGTTCTTTGAGCTTGCTTTATGTTATTTATGTCTGTGGCCATCTGTCCAATCTGTGTCCTCAAATCTTGAATGCTAGCACTTGTTTGTTGCCGATCTCGTGCTGTGAGGCCTGGAATCGTGCTCGAACTCTCACATTTGCTGCTGGAAAAGTGTAGTCATTTGTGCATTCAATTGTGAAGTTATTTGCTTGCACATGTCTTCCAATGAAGGTCCAGAAGGTGCAGAAGTGGTCACTTGAGGAGGATTCTGAGGTGCCATCGGTTGTTGTTGGGATGAGTTCCCATACCGCAGATTAGGATGATTCCCCCAGTTTGGATGGTACCTGTTGGTAGAGAGGTCTGGAGTGCTGTACCGATTCTGACTGTTTCCTTGATTATATGGATTTACTGCATAAGCTTGAGATACTTCGCCGACAAACTCTTCTCTCTGGATAGGGCATGCATCATATAGGTGCTCAGGTGAATTACACATGCTGCATAACTTTGCAGGCTGAACTCTGTCTATTGCCAACTGCCTTACAAAAGAAGTGAGCTCATCCAATCTATTCTCAAGGGCAGCCTGATTGGACGAGGAACTATGGATCTCATGCACACCCCTTGTCTCAACTGAATTTCTTCTGGTAGTAAACTGCTGGGAATTCAATGACATATTCTCAATGAGTTGCTTGGCAGCAGCTGGGGTTTTATCAACTAGTGCTCCCCCACTAGCAGCATCCAAAAGATTCCTATCCATCGGCAGTAATCCTTCATAAAAGTACTGGATCAGGAGCTGTTCAGAAATTTGATGCTGGGGGCAACTGGATACCAAATGCTTGAACCTTTCCCAATATTCAGCTAGAAATTCATTCCCTTGCCTGGATATTTCTTTTCTTATTGAAGCAGCTCTTGAAGCAGGAAAATATCTTTCTAGGAAAACCCTCTTCAAATCATTCCAAGTGGTGATGGAGTTGGGCTCAAGATACAGCAGCCAATCTTTTGCAGCTCCCTGGAGTGAAAACGGAAAAGCCTTCAGCTTGATACTATCCTCAGTGACTCCCTCTGATCTCGAGGTTGTGGAGCATACAACTTGGAATTCCTTCAAGTGCTTGTGTGGATCCTCACCTGCAAGACCATTAAACTTGGGCAACAAGTGAATAAAACCAGATTTTAGTTCAAAAGGAGTGTCAGCACCAGGATATGAAATACACAATCCATTATAGTTGACATCAGGGGCAGCAAGTTGTCTTAATGTCCTCTGGTCTCCCATGTTTTCAAAAACAGTTTTGAAATTGGAATCACTACTAGTGCTGGCCCGAAATTCTCTACGGAGTGTGTGCAGTGTTCTTTCAATTTCCGGATCAAAATCACACAGTTCAGGGCAATTAGATCTAGTAGCCAGACCAATTCAAAACAAAAACAGAAAATAAAAGGAAGAAAAGAAAATAAAATAAAATAAATCAAAATGCGAAAAATAACAAATCAGAGTCCCCGGCAACGGCGCCAATTTTTGGTCGCGCTGTCGCGCACGCGCCAAAAAGGACTAGCGGGTTTAAAAACTGTAGTTTAGGGCGACAACTCGGATGTTGTTCTCAAGGACCCTTAAAATGTTATTTTTCACAAAAATTAGTTTTGGGGGGGGGGGGGGGGGTTTGGTTTGGGATGCAATCAAAGAGAACAAAACAATGAAAACAGAGCAATAAAATAAGGCAGTTCAAAGAGGTTATCAAATGACCAAAAACAGATTAATCTATTGCTCTCGATTTCCCAACTATCATAGGTTCATGCAATTTCCAAGCCCTAAGCAGATTATATTCCCCTTCCAGTTGTAGTGACAATTGACAAACAAAATTGCTACTACGGATACAAGTTCCTATTCCCGAATTAAACAAACAGGGTTAAGCCCTCATGAACTAAACGAACATGAATGAACACACGCGAATTAAACAAACGCGATTAAGTATAGGACCATGATATCACCGGAAATAAATCAACACAATACAATATACTCCTGAATTAAACAAACAGAAATATAAAGCATGGCATTGAAGAGGGAAAAACATTCAAAACAGGAAATACAAGAACCTCAAGTATAGTGGAAATCAATTACAATAGATTAATCCTAGAAACTTAGTTCTCCATAACAAAAACGAAAAACACACAGAAAAGAAATGTAAACAGAACAATGGAGAAGCAAAAGTCCTTCCAAACTGTTCAGAACAGCTATTTATACTAATCAGAAATTAAGTCTACTCGCGAGGCGAAGCCTCTCTCGCGACGCGAATCTTGCGAACAGTCTGCAGCCTTTGGTATTCTCGCAAGGCGAACACACCTTCGCGAGGCGATAAACTGAAGAGTCTTCTTATTACGCCCGTTATGAATATTAGGGGCCAACCGTGATGCTTTCTGACTTCCAGACTCGCGAGGCGAATGGATGCTCGCGAGGCGAGACTCTTCAACTTCAAAACTGCCACAGCCGTGACCTTCAACACGGGCAAGCCGTGATCGTCTCTGACTTTTCAGGCTTGGGTGACTCGCGGGGCGAGATCTTCTTCGCGGGGCGAACCAGAGACCTTGCATTTTCTTGGAACAGTCAGCTTCGGGGTCGCGAGGCGAAGAGCGGTTCGCTAGGCGAATCCCCTGTTTCCTTATTCTCTTGACTTTCACTTAACCTGAAAACAAAGAAATAACTATAAGTGTATTATTTAACTCAAATCTGGATAATTTAACCTAAAACTACTCTAGAGACTCAAAACCTTGCTTGAGGACAATCTAATCTAATTTGGGTGAAAATAGGATATAATTTGCACAAAACCCTGGTCATACTAGCCATAAAACTAGATGAGCCAGAGGCTTATCAAACACAAAGTCACTACAAAGTACCAAGTACCAACACATTGGGGGGATGGTTTGGTTTGTTATACTGATCTTTTTCACTGACATTTTTCTTATATAATAATTTAAAGTTATTCAAAATATACATACCAAGAATGTTGAGATCATTGATTTTAGGTGTCCTACATTCCTATATTGGTGTAAAGTTTCCTGCATACTAAATGACTCTTAGAAAGCATCATACATGCAAATAAACTTTCTTCAAGAAACTCGTATTGAAGGCAACTACAAATACTGAGACTTAGGACAATTGGTACAGGACTTGGGGATCGAATAACTCAGGATGTCAACTTCGGAGTTACATATCCGTATTAGCCATATCAGCACCAACACCGGCAGTTCACCAACCAGTGGACCCCATGGATAGCCGTGTATCATAACCGGATACACACCTCGGGGGTGCACGGTTCACCAAACCATGGGTGAACCACCCGAGACTTGGGCCAGATCATCATAACAGGACGACCTTCCCTATGTTAAACATCCCCCTCAACATCAACTCCAATGCTCTATCCAAATGGCACAACAACAAACAAGGCAACCACCTCCTTTGCTTGGGCCTAAAAGCACCCAAGACTTACCACCAACATCAACACCTTAGACTCAAACCATTAGGTCAAGGCCCCTTTGGCCAAAAAGCACCAAGGTCCAACTTAACAACACCTCGATCATAAAGCATCGAGACCACTTTGGTCAAAAAGAACCAAAGGCCAACAACGTACGGTAACTTGTAAGGCACCGACTTAACCAACTCATCTTTATAATCCTCTTAGTTAATCATTAACCAAGTTATCTAAGTTCCATCATTCGGTTATTACATTGTTACATCACCACTGGGGATAAATGGGGTCAAAACCCCTTAATTTCCTTTAATTATGTTTCTGATCAGGAGGGGAAACACGGGCGTGCTTGTCCCCAGCACGGTCGTGCTTCCACTTAAGTGGAGCACGGGCGTGCTCTCTATTAGGCACGGTCGTGCTCCTCTGCTGCACGGCCATGCTAACTGCGCGACCATTTTTCAGAATTCAAACTGGGAGCATGGGCGTGCTCCCTGTTCAGCACGGTCGTGCTCAATGCATGACAGTATTGTTCTGGGCAGGAAACAGAGCATAGTTCTTGGGCAAGAACTCTCTAAACACTCTCAAATCAGAACCTAGAGTCCTTGGACTAATCCATTGGCATCAAAACTCACCTTCCACTAACGATTCATAATTAGTTCACAACCTTAAGTAATTAATCCTTAATTACTATATCAATTAGGGGTCCTAAATTAACCAATTAAGGCCTTTATCAATGTGCTACCTTAATCAACATAAATCAGTCAAACAGTCATGATATCTTCAACATCAACCAACATATTCATGGTATAATATCAACCAACTCAGCCAACATCACCACATTATAACATTACAACATTATAATAACGAAATAGATATAGCCAATCTCAACATGAACCTATTCAACATAACATTATAACCAATAACACATATAAACATTTCATCATAGCATCAATGACGGTAAGCAACATACTCAAGACATGGCATTTATCATATAACAACATAAAGGGGTCATGGGAACCCCACATCTTACGCTACCCCCTTGCCTAGAGATTATACTATCCTTCTCCCCATACCTGGATTGAAGGTAGCCCTAACCGCAAAGCCAACAACGAACTGGTCCTGAAACCTCAAGGGGCTTGCTCCGGTGACAAGCCTTGGATTAACAGAACACACAACGATTAGTTTCCAATTCAAACTAAGAAGAGGAAACTTACAAAGGGATAACACTTACCTCGCTAGGATGAACCAACACTAACCAAGCTTCCCAAAAGAACCTCCAAACACCAACAAGCAATGGTTTTAGAGAGAAAAGGAAGAATTTCGTGTAGCGTGGCTTCTAGGGTTTAAGAGAAGGGTTCAAACAGAAACCCTCGGTTACTCTGCCTATTTATAGGCTGCCACCACTGAGCACGGTTGTGCTCCCCACTAAACATGGTCGTGCTGGACTAGCGTCAACGAGACACGGTCCGCACATTGAGCACGCGCGTGCTCACTATTGAGCACGGGCGTGCTCACTATTGAGCATGGGTGTGCTCAACTTAAACTTGCCAACGCGCGCCTGACTTTAAGCACGGCCGTGCTGGCTAATGAGCACGGGCGTGATCATGTACCAGAAAGGGTTTTTTAAGCCAAAAAAATCCCACTAAGCCCTTAGCCAATAATTCTAACTTAAACCAACGGCATAAACAAACAAACAAGCATGTATAAAATTACTTAACGAAAAACGGGGTGTTACAATTCCACCCCCTTATAAAAATTTCAACCTCGAAATTTCTACTCTCCTTGAACGAAGAGGTGCGGGTACGCTTCCTTCATCTTGTCTTCCAGCTCCCAAGTACTCCTTTCTTCAGTAGCCCCACTCCAAACAACCTTGACTAAAGGGATCTCTTTGCCTCTTAGCTGCTTCACCCTCCTATCCTCGACTTGATGGGGTAACACCTCAAAAGTCAAGTTCTCTTTTAACCGTATTACGTCGGGTACTATCACGTGACTAGGGTCATGAACATACTTTCTGAGTTGAGACACATGGAAAACACTATGAAGGTTGGACAAGAACGGTGGTAAGGATATTTGGTAGGCGACTTCGCTGACTCTTTTCAAGATTTGGTAAGGACCAATGAATCTAGGAGTAAGTTTCTTCACTTTCATCACTCTACCAACCCCAGTTGTCGGGGTAACTATCAAGAACACATGATCACCTTCCTGGAATTCGAGCGCCTTCCTCCTTTTGTCATGGTAGCTCTTTTGCCTACTTTGTGCCACTTTCATGTTTTCCTCAATCATTCTTATCTTATCAGTTGTTTCTTGCACTATTTCAGGTCCTAGCACCAAATTATCACCAGGTTCACTCCAACACAAGGGCGTCCTACATCTCCTCCCATAAAGAGCCTCATAAGGTGTAATCTCAATACTGGAATGGAAACTGTTGTTGTAGGTGAACTCTATCAAGGGCAGAAACTTGTCCCAACTACCCGACTGCTCTAGCATACAAGCTCTCAACAAGTCCTCCAAGGACTGGATGGCTCTCTCAGACTGCCCATCAGTCTGTGGGTGGTAAGCTGAACTAAGCCTAAGCTTTCCCTAAAGCATGCTGCAAACTGTCCCAAAACTTAGAGGTAAACCTCGGGTCTCTATCTGATACTATGCTAGAGGGTACACCATGAAGCCTAACTATCTCTTTGATGTACAGCTTAGCCAACTTCTCCAATGGATACTCCATATTCATCTGGATGAAATGAGTAGACGTAGTCAGTCTATCCACAACAACCTATATAGCCTCAAATCCAACTGGAGTCTTAGGGAGTCCAGACACAAAATCCATGGAGATGTTATCCCATTTCCACTCTGGGATGCTCAAGGGTTGCAACTTACCTGAAGGCTTCTGATGCTCTGTCTTGGCCTTCTGGTAAACTAGGCACGCATACACAAACTCAGCTACATCCTTTTTCATCCTAGACCACCAGAACATCCTCTTAAGGTCCTGATACATCTTGGTGGCACCTGGGTGCACACTCAAACCACTCCTATGTCCTTCCTCGAGGATCAACTTTCAAAGCTCCGGAACATCTGGCACACAAACTCTATCCTTGCATCTCAAGATCCCATCACTTCCATATTGGAAACTAAGGTTTATACCTTGAGGAAGCAACTCTCGCTGGTCTAAGAGACACTTATCTAACTTCCGACCTTCTCTAATCTGGTCCATCAAGCTGTTGGTAACCTTCAAGGTTCCAAGCCTAATACTCTTAGGGGTAAACTCACAAGCTAGACTAAGGCCTCTAAACTCTTCAATCAAGTCCATTTCCATAATCATCAAAGCGGAGACGTGCAAGGTTCTCCTACTTAGGTTATCGGCCACCACATTAGCCTTTCCTGGGTGGTAGGTTAGATCAAACTCATAATCCTTCAAAAACTCCATCCACCTACGCTGCCTCATATTCAACTCCTTCTGGTCAAACATATATTTTAGACTATTATGATCGCTAAAGACCGCGAACTTCGCTCCATACAGGTAATGCCTCCAAATCTTTAAGGCAAATACCACAGCTCCTAGCTCTAGGTCATGGGTAGGGTAGTTCTTCTCATGGGTTTTCAACTGCTTAGAAACATAAGCCACTACCTTACCATATTGCATCAACACTCCACCTAAACCTTGCTTGGAAGCATCGCAGTAAACTACGAAAGGACTACAAGGGTCTGGCAAAACTAACACTGGTGCTGATGTTAACCTAGTCTTAAGGGTTTGGAAACTCTCTTCACACTTAGAGTCCCACACAAACAGTTATCCCTTCTTTGTGAGATGGCTTAGGGGTAAAGCTATCTTAGAGAAAACTTATTTGAACCGCCTATAATACCCTGCTAAACCCAAGAAACTCCTAATCTCGGTCACTGACTTTGGCGCTTCCCACTGGAGCACCGTCTCAACCTTAGTCAGGTCAACGACTATCCCACTTTTCTAGATCACGTGACCTAAGAAACTAACCTCCTCTAACCAAAACTCGCATTTAGACAACTTAGAATACAACTGCTTTTCCTTAAGGGTCTGCAAGACAACCCTCAGGTGTTCCTCATGTTCCTCCTTGGTCTTGGAGTATACTAAGATGCCATCTATAAACACCACCACAAACTTGTCCAAGTAAGGGTGAAAGGTCTTATTCATGTAGTCCATGAATACAGCAAGAGAGTTGGTCACACCAAAGGGCATAACCAAGTACTCATAGTGACCGTAGTGCGCCCTAAATGCTTGTCTTCGGGATGTCCTCGGACTTAACCCGAATCTGATGGTACCCTGACCTCAAGTCTATCTTAGAAAAGACACAAGCCCCTCTCAACCGATCCATATGGTCATCAATCATAGGAAAGGGATACCGATTCTTAATGGTCACTTTGTTGAGCTGCCGATAGTCGACACACAACCTCATACTGCCATCCTTCTTCTTCACTAACAAAACTGGTGCTCCCAACGGAGACATACTAGGCCTAATGAACTACTTCATCATTAGGTCCTCTATCTGTTTCTTCAACTTGGCTAGCTTTAGAGGAGACATTCTATAAGGTGCTATGGATATTGGCCCGGTGCCAGGCACTAAATATATGGTGAACTTAACATCCCTCTATGGGGGTAAGTTATAAACATCCCCCGAGAACACTTCAGGAAACTCCCGCACAACAGGCACGCTGGCAACATCAGGAGGGCTGATCTCTACTTCCAGGGGAGTTAACATCATGTATACTTGGGCTTCGTCTTTCATCGAAGCTTTGACTTGGTTGGCAAAAAGAAAGGTCGGATCCTTAGACTCCACAGGAGTGCCAAAAACTAAGGTCTTATCAAAACAGTTTAGAAGGAAATGGTTGGAAGATAACCAGTCCATGAGAAGAATAACATCTAGGTCTTTCAAAGGTAAACATACCATATCAATGGTAAAGGTTCTACCATTAATAACAATAAGGCAATTCTTGCATGCATGCGAAGTAAGAACAGGTTTATTGGTAGGTGTGGAAACAGTCAAATCATAACTTAGAGAGGTAACAAGCAAATTTAAACTCTTGACCCTATCATGTGATGTAAACGAGTGAGTAACACCTGAGTCATACAAAACAATCAAAGGAGTCCCATCAATTTAGAACATACCTTGAATTAAGCCGTCGGACTCAAAGGCCTCAACTCTACTAAGAGTGAAGACTCTCCCAGTGGTCTTCAGTCGGTTGGCCTGAGACTGCTGACTTTTGCTGGCACTTGGGGGTTCTGGCTTCGATCCTCCATAACCTGGACTGATGTGGCCAGACTTGCCACACTTGAAGCAGATGACACTCGGTTCCTTGCACTGGATGGTGAAATGATCTGGTGCGCCGCATTTGTCGCACATCTTGGGCCTAGGGCATAAGAATTCCTACTTCTGGACTTTTCATAAGAAAACTGTGGCTTCCCGCCACTTCGTTGAAATCCCGGCCAACTAGAGCGTAACACTCGCTTGCCCTTGTCCTTAGCCTTTCGCTCAATCCTCTTGCCACTCTGGCTGTTTGAATTCCTGAAGCTGGCGACTCTAGACTTGTAAGCATCTTCAAAGATCCTACACTTGTTCACTAAGGTTGGAAAGACTCTGATTTCCTGATAGCTGATCGCTTGCTTAATCTCTGGATGAAGGCCATCCTCAAACTTCACACACTTTGACCGGTCATCCACCATGACCTGGTAGGGCGTGTAATACCTAGCCAACTCTTCGAACTTTGTCGCATATTTGTCCACCGACAGGTTTCCTTGCTTAAGTGACAAGAATTCCATCTCCTTCTTATCACGCACATCTGTAGGAAATTACTTCTCCATAAACCTATCTCTGAACACAGCTCGGATGACTGTTGTGGCGTCAGCCACCAACCTCTGTCGACAGTTCTCCCACCAGTGCTCAGCCTCCTCAGTGAGCATAAACGTGGCGAAAATAATCCGCTGCTGGTCATTGCAGTCCATAGCCCTGAAGATCTTCTCGATCTCCCTCATCCACAGCAAAGCTCCCTCGGGGTCATAAGCCCCTCTAAAGGATGGAGGATTATTCAGCTGAAACCTGTCGAGACCCTGAAACTCTGCCGGTCCTCCATGATTGTTGTTCTGAACCTGGCCAATGGCATTGGCGAGCAGTGCCAAGGCATCGGTGATAGCTTGATCGTTCCTACCTCTTCCTGCCATTGATGCCTGGATTTAGCCGAATCAACAATTAAATATAGGAAATCAAGCTGGAAGGACTAACAGATCTTAATACTAAAGCATCATTATCTATAAAGGTATATACAATTCAAACAAGAGCACATAACAGACTCATACCACGTCCGAACAAGGTCGAACTGCTCTAATACCAATAAATGTGACACCCTCTACCCTGCATGTTATATAAAGCATTTAAACATACAAAGATAAAGATATATAATCATGCATAATCATTTAATTGAAATGGAAGGTCCCTGGGTAGAAAGGTCCACATAAACAAGTTCATCAAACGCGAAATAAAACATAAGTTTTGAGAAAAACAAAAACATAAAGACATAAAGCAATAACATAACGCCCAACCCCGATGTCATATTCAGAGCTGGTAATAAAGGTTCCGAATAAATCCACGGAATACCAAACCACTAAACTAAACAACTAAAATCGATAAAGCTAAACATCCGACTAAGTCGTGGCGACTCGGAGTCACTCCTCAACAGGCTGCTCACCGTCCTCTGCAAAATGCCAATCAGGCAAAACAAGACAAACAGAAGAAGGGAAGAAGAAAACATATAATCACAATGGCATGGGAATAGGAAGCAAGATGGTCATACATCATGGCATAGCATTATAACAACATAAAAGATATAGATATCATTGTCATGTAATTTTATCAACATATTCATCAACCAACATATGCTATGCGATGTAATGCAACACAACTCTGCTACTCCATCAATGCATGTGGATCCAACTAACTCAGGATGTCGACTTGAGTTACATATCCGTATTGGCCATATCAACACCAACACCAGCAGTTCACCAACCAGTGAACCCCATGGATAGCCGCGTATCATAACCGGATACACACCTCGGGGGCACACGGTTCACCAAACCATGGGTGAACCACCCGAGACTTGGGCCAGATCATCATAACATGACGACCTCCCCTACGTTAAACATCCCCCTCAACATCAACTCCAATGCTTTATGCAAATGGCACAACAACAAACAAGGCAACCACCTCATTTGCTTGGGCCTAAAAGCACCCAAGACTTACCACCAACATCAACATCAACACCTTAGACCCAAACCATGGGGTCAAGGCCCCCTTGGCCAAAAAGCACCAAGGTCCAACTTAACAACACCTCGACCATAAACAATCGAGACCACTTTGGTCAAAAAGCACCAAAGCCCAACAACGTGCGGTAACCTGTTAGGCACCGACTTAACCAACTCATCTTTATAATCCTCTTAGTTAATCATTAACCAAGTAATCTAAGTTCCATCATTCGATTATTACATTGTTACATCACTACTAGGGATAATTGGGGTCAAAACCCCTTAATTTCCTTTAATTCTGTTTCTGATCAGGAGGGGAAGCACGGGCGTGCTTGTCCCCAGCACGGTCGTGCTTCCACTTAAGTGGAGCACGGGCGTGCTCTCTATTAGGCACGGTCGTGCTCCTCTGCTGCACTACCGAACTAACTGCGCGACCATTTTCCAGAATTCAAACTGGGAGCACGGGCATGCTCCCTGTTCAGCACGACCGTGCTCAATGCACGACGATACTGTTTTGGGCAGGAAACAGAGCCTAGTTCTTGGGTAAGAACTCTCTAAACACTCTCAAATCAGAACCTAGGGTCCTTGGACTAATCCATTGGCATCAAAACTCACCTTCCACTAACGATTCATAAGTAGTTAACAACCTTAAGTAATTAATCCTTAATTACTATATCAATTAGGGGTCCTAAATTAACCAATTAAGGCTTTATCAACGTGTTACCTTAATCAACATAAATCAGCCAAACAGTCATGATATCCACAGCATCAACCAACTTATTCATGGTATAATATAAACCAACTCAGCCAACATAAGCACATTATAACATTACAACATTATATTAACGAAATAGATATAGCCAATCTCAACATGAACCTATTCAACATAACAGTATAACCAATAACACATATAAACAGTTCATCATAGCATCAATGACAGTAAGCAACATACTCAAGACATGGCATTTATCATATAACAACATAAAGGGGTCATGGGAATCCCACATCTTACGCTACCCCATTGCCTAGAGATTATACTATCCTTCTCCCCATACCTGGATTGAAGGTAGCCCTAACCGCAAAGCCAACAACGAACTGGTCCCAAAACCTCAAGCGAATTGCTCCGGTGACGAGCCTTTGATTAATAGAACACACAACGATTAGTTTCCAATTCAGACTAAGAAGAGGAAACTTACAAAGGGATAACACTTACCTCACTAGGATGAACCAACACTAACCAAGCTTCCCAAAAGAACCTCCAAACACCAATAAGCAATGGTTTTAGAGAGAAAAGGAAGAATTTCGTGTAGCGTGGCTTCTAGGGTTTAAGAGAAGGGTTCAAACAGAAACCCTCGGTTACTGTGCCAATTTATAGGCTGCCATAATTGAGCACGGACGTGCTCCCCCCTATGTACAGTTGTGCTGGACTAGCGTCAGCGAGACGCGGTCCGCACAATGAGCACGGGCGTGCTCAACTTAAACTAGGCAATGCGCGCCTGACTTTAAGCACGGGCGTGCTGGCTAATGAGCATGGGCATGCTCATGTACCAGAAAGGGACTTTTAAGCTAAAAGAATCACACTAAGCCCTTCGACAATGATTCTAATTTAAACCAACGGTTTAAACAATCAAACAAGCATGTATAAAAGCACTTAACGAAAATCGGGGTGTTACACATAGTATACCAGCCAAAAAACAAAGCTCCAAACACTTCCAACAAACCTATGTAGCAATAAGTAGAAGATGACTAGCCAAACCATCATGGAGGAAACCCATCAGCAACAACACAAACCAGAAAATGACCACTACAAAAAAACAACTGTTTAGCGACCGGCATATTCGGTCGCTAAACTTTGTAAATCGGTCGCTATTTAATTTAGTGACCGAATTGGCGACCGATTAATGGTGGTGGCTGAATACCTGGTCGCTAAGTTTTTAGCGACCGAAATATTAATTCGGTCGCTAAATGGCGACCGTAATTTCGGTTGCTAAATAATAAAAAACGGTCGCTATAAGGTTGGTCGCATTGTTTCGGTAACCATTATTAGCGACCGATTATCGGTTGCTAGTTCGGTCGCCAATTTTGGTTACTGTTAACCTCTATTAGCGATGGATTTTCGGTCGCTATACGACATCTATTAATGTTAAATAAAGTTTAGCGATCGAATTATTGGTTTCTAATTCGGTCGCTAAACTGGTTATTATTAAAAAAAATTTAAATTTAAATTTTAAAATAATTTTTTTTCCTGTTTTTCTTTAAACGTTAGCAAAATTACTAATAAAACACACCAAATTACTAATGAAATATACAATCATAAGAAATAATAAATATATATAAAAAAATATTACAAAGTGTCGTACAAGAATCGTTTAAAGTCAAAAATATGGAGAAAAAAAATCAGTCATGATGAGGGGGAGGTGGAGGAATCCATATATTCATCCTCAGCGTCCGTACCACCGACGTCTGCTATCTGATCGTCCTCTGCGCAGAGAGCATCGACGTAGCCGGCGGTGGAAGCGGGAGGAGCGGCAGCCAGAGGCACAACCGTCATAGCATCACCCGAGCAAGCTGGAGTGTGGATCCTCATATGCTCCAACACCGATCCATGATGTTTGGCCTCGCTCGATGGTCGCCTCGCATCGATTCTTCTTGTGCTCGAGTCAACTGTGCAATCTGGTTCGCCATCTGCTGCTCTCTCTCGTTCTTCTCCCGAAGCTCCGCGTTCAGCTGCGTGATGGTGTCCTGCATTTCGTTGAACTGCTCCTGAGGGACGGTATCGGCGTAGGAAGGAGCAGGCGTGCCGGACGATGAAGCGATAAACTCGCCTCCCATGTGTCCGAGGTCATACACGTGCCCCTTCTTGTTCCTGCCCCCGACGACCTCCAAATAAATGGCATTATCGTCGACGGAGTTAGGAGAGCTGAGCCCATCACCAGTCAAAGTCTCATCTTGTGACTGTGAGGCACGTGATATGGCATCATCCTTCTTCTCGTTGAAGCCCACCTACAAAGTATAGTTGAAGAGATTTAGTTAAAATTATATCCAATATTAACAAATCATTTATAATAAATTACAAGTAAACACTAAATTGTTATTTTGCTTACAACATAGTTACGGGCCTTGTCGTTGACCCATGTCCCCGACTTCAACTTCTTCGTCCTCTCCACCAACTCCATAGCAGTGGGGGCCCGTTGTTTCTGTGCTTTCTGCACAGAAAAATATAATCTTAAATTCATAAGAATAATTAAAAATGAAAACTAATTAATTAAATAGTATATTAAGTCAAAAGTTTAATGTATCACCAGCTCATCGTAGTGGGCGGCGGCTGATTTAGACCCGCCGGTCCAAGCACATGCGCCACCATTAGAAGCTCGATTACGCCGAGCCGTGGCCTGGATCTCCTGGAACTTCTCAGTAGCCCAGTACGGTCCAGCTGCCTCCTGATCTCAGGATCCACCCACTTCCCCTTATTTTTACCCTGCCTCAGCTTGTTCGTCAGATTCTTCATGACCAGTGAGCCTTTATGCTAAAAAATGTCCCTAACGAGAGCCTTTAAAGCTACGCCCCACCTATACTCTTTTTGCAACTTACAGTTGTTAGGAAATTAGTGTGTATATATATATATATAATGTAAATTTAATTTAAATAACTTAATAAATTGTTACCTTAAACTCTTTAAACAACTGATCCCTATGGCCCCCTGGGATGGCCTTCCATGTAGGCCATGGACCATCAAACTTGCGTCGCAGGATCTTCGATATCGAATCAGAAGGGGCCTTCGCAGGCAGAAAGCTGCAGCAAAATTAGAGCATTAATAAATGTTATAAATAAATTAAAAAAACAAGTAAATAGAAATTTACGATACTCTATATATATTAAAAAATTAAATTAGCTTACTCGTTATCCCCCCTGGGGATAAGAAGAATCCTCCTGTCGGAGGGACCACGACTCTTCTGTCCCGATGATGATGATGGTCCTGTCGTAAGTGTGGATGATGAGGGAGCAGCCTGTGTCCCGACCACATGAGGCTAGGTAGGGGGTGCAACTCCATCACCCTGAGGTGTCCCATCCACAGAGGTGCTGGTAGGGTGGTCTCGATCAGAAGGCTGTGGGTCGGCCGGCGAAGGGACTCTCGCAGCACGACCTCCACGACGACCCCTACCTCTAGAGGAACTTGCCATCTGTGAAAAAAATGAAAAGATGATTACACAACAGTGTAAATAATACAAAAATAAATTACCTAAGTAGAATGACATTTACACAATGAATTATGACATAAATAAATTACCTAAGTAGAATCTCCGTCACTAAATTCACCCTCACTCTCATCAGTATCACTTGATCGGAATGTACCTTCGCTAGATGCGTCCAACTCGGATTGATCCATTAACTCTCTTTCAACTTCTTCCCCATTTCCGAAATGTCCCCCAGAGAATTAACAATAATGTCCGGCATAATTTGCAACAACACGTGGGGTCTTGAAAACTCATCATCTTGGTACGGAGCATCTTTTTCAGGATGGTTGATTACATTATCAGTAATTATACTGCGAGACTTTATCTTAATAACACCCAACCAGCCTTGATGTCCTTCGGGATAAGGAGAGTAATAAACCTGATCTGCCTGTTGTGAAAAAAATGAATGGGTTGTACGCCTTATTATACCTTCGAGACAGCCTAACTTGAACAATGCCATATTTGTTATTGACACGCTGTCGCGCACGCGTCAAAAAGCGAGTGATTGGAAAAACATGTAGTCAGGGTGCGACAACTCGAGTATCGTCTCACAAGGACTCTTGGGTTGTTGTTAACAGAAAATCAGTTTTTGGGGGGTTTTGGATTTGAAATTAAATTAAGAAAACAAACAAAACAATGCAAACTAAATAACTATCAAATAGCTAAAACGATTAACCTACTGTTCTCGGTTTCCCACAATCATTGGTTCATACAATTCCATGCCCTAAGCGGATTCTAATCTCTTTTCGATTGTAACATCAATTAACAAGCGAAACCGACGCTACGAGACATATGTTCCTAATTTCGAATTAAGCAAACGGATGAATCGCTCGTGAATTAAGCAAACACGAATGAACACACACGAATTAAGCAAACGCGATTAAGTTTAGGAACACACAATCATCGAAACAAATCAATATATATTCTATAAAATCCTGAATTAAGCAAACAGAACATACATAACAAATATTGAAAGAGAATAGCAATGAGTTCAGGAATTACAGAACCTCAAGTGGCGGTGCAAACCGGTTACAGTAGATCAATCAAGGAGACTTGTTCTCCATTACAAAAGAAACACAAAAATACTAAACCTAATTCCGCAGTCTCCCTATGAAAAAGATAGGAAGAGAGAAGATCATGAGTTCTGCCCTAAAACAGACTATAAATACAAATTCTGGGCTGCGCGCGCTCGCGAGGCGAGCAGCCTTTCGCGAGGCGAATATTATGAACAGCTCTTCAGTGTTTGGCTTTATCGCGAGGCGAGATGAGGATCCGCGAGGCGAGACAGAGAGGATGGCATTTCTGGCACAGCAAGGCTTCAGGCTCGCGTGGCGAGTATCCTCTCGCGGGGCGAAGACTCCAGAACTGCTTCTCTTTATTAACCTGAAAACGAGTAATAGTAGTAAGTGCTTTATTTGACTCTAAATCAGCTAAATTAACCTAAAAATACTCTAGAGACTCAAAATCTTGCTTGAAGACAATCAAGTCTAATTTGGGCGAAAACGAGATGTAATTGGCACAAAACCACGGTCATACTAGTTATAAAACTAGACGAGCCAGAGGCTGATCAAAATACCCCAAACTTAAACTTTGCTTGTCCCCAAGCAAACTAAAACTCAAAAAGACTCAAGACTTGGCAAGCTTAAAGGATTCAATAAACTTTGCACAAATTTCAAGCAATTCATCAAAATAAATTTTCCTTCAATGTCCCCCCCTTTCAAACAAAGCAATCCCCACATGCATTTACTCTAAACATTTGAGAATTTCGTCATTCAAGCAATCATTAATCTAAGCAAGGGATCCAAGTTACACACAAAAGGGAGATCACCAAATTCAAACAATTGCCTTCCTCACAAGGGCATTTAACATTTCACTCAATCGCTCAATTTTTGTCTAGGCTGTCAACTTTTCACTCAATTCACATTTCAAGAGCACTTCCCATGAATTTGATTTTCATCTCAATCAAGGTTCCCACGAAAACATGCATGCAACATCAAAAGGTCTTTTAAAGGTTGTAATGGGGCCTGGCTAAGGGTAGGATATACAAAGGTACTAGGCTTAAGTCCCTAGGAACTAAGAGAGCATGAAACTTTTTACACTTTAAATTTCCTCTCAAATTCCTTTTTCCATTTTTCTTTATGCTTTTGGGTGACTACAACCTTTTTCTTTTAATACCCTTTTTGACATTTTTTTGCACTTTTTTTTTTCTTTTCTTCCTTTTTGCCTTTGGCTCCAACCTTTATTTTTTTTCTTTTTCTCAATCCCACACAACACATCAGATCTCGTAGCCACCCCAAACTTAGTTTCTTGCAAACCTTTGTCTGGCTAAGCTTCCATGCTCTCCTAATGCTAAGATCGGGTTAACATGGTTTTTCAGATTTTGGCTTATAACATAAGGTTATCATGAAACAAATAGGCTAATTAGGCTCAAAGGGGCTAACAAAGGAACATGCATCAAGGACTGGTTCAATTTAGACCAAGTAGATAATTCAAAGAAAATTGCCTAAATCATCTGATGTAATCACATAAACATGCAAACCAAGAAGTGACTCAAGCAAAATCGATAAAGTGCAACTTGAAAGTGATTCACACAGTTAAAAACATGTTGGAGGCTCAAATCCTCACCTGGACATTTTGCAACTGTTTGACCGAGATTCTATCCCTAGTGTGTGCATCCTATCACCCCAAACTTATCATAAATCATGCAGTCATAACAAAATATCTCAAAGTTCAATTTTCAATTTTTCTCACATGGGGATCAAATTTTCAAATTTCAAGACCTAGGGGGAAATCAGTCAACAAATATCATGCAATCCATCTATGCTAATTCAATTAAAATCCAGCAAGCTAGCCGACACAAGACTCGACACACAAACTCTTGATATTCTCAAATTATTCAAGAGCTGAAGAAGACAAAACAAAAACAAAGAAAAGCAAAAACTAACAAGAAAATAAAAATAGACTAAAGAGAAAGGGTTAAGAAAAACTCATTCAGAGGCTTCCGCCTGGATTCCATTGCGTGTAGCACAAGGCCCAAGTGATAGACAAAGGATGGAAGCTCATTCCATGGTCCCATAACTTGAAGCCTCGATACGGAAGTGAGCGCTTGACAATTATGGTGACCTCGCCAAGTGCGGCGGACTTCTCACTCCCTCTTGGGTCAAAGATGACCTCTTTATCTACAAAGTCCTCCCAAAAAAATTGGGGTTCAACCACTTGGACTGGCCATGGTGCAAAATCCAGTCTCTCTGGCAGAGGCTTGAGCTCCAGTGCCGGTTGTTCCACAGTGGGAGGTGACAAACAAGTGGAGAGGGTTACTGGTGTTGCTTCAGCTTCTGCACTATCTTCATTCACTGCACTAACAATTCCATCACCTGCTATACATGCAGAAATCTTAGTACACACCACACAAGGGTTAGTGTTAGTACAGTCAGTACATATAGTACAACAAACTGAATCAGAAAAGGCTTGAATGTCTGGAAATTCAACACACAGTTCATCAGTAATAGTGTTCTTGACATCATTATCAAAATCATGTTCAAAAGAAGTATTGTCAAGAACAACTATTTGTGAATCTGCATGTTTCTCAAGGAGGCATCGAGTTTGCAGTACAGCCGAGGTGGAGACAATGTGATCAATTTGAATGGCCAACTTCTGAAAACCAGCTTCTATCCTTTGTTGGGATTCAAGATTTTGTTCTGCCATCCGTTGCACCAATTCTTCCAGACTGAGTTGGTGTAGTGTGGGGTCAGGCTGATATTGTAGCTTGCGTGTCGTTTGATGCACCAAAGATGCTATCTCATCCAAGATGCCCTGTCCTCCACTATGTTGACTAGAATAATTATTCATTCCAAACACGCCAAATTCACTACTAAACACATAACCTCCAGCAAAGTTAGGATAATATATGCATGGCTCGTAATCAACATAAGGTACATAATCTTGCACATAGTTATCCATAGGAAGTACTACGATTCATAACCAGACAAAGCAGCCATAACTAATTCAGCAATGCAGATTTTTTTTTTAATTTTTTTTTCTGTTAATAACAACAAGAGTCCCCGGCAACGGCGCCAATTTTGACACGTTGTCGCGCACGCGTCAAAAAGCGAGTGATTGGAAAAACATGTAGTCAGGGTGCGACAACTCGAGTATCTTCTCACAAGGACTATTGTGTTGTTGTTAATAGAAAATCAGTGTTGGGGGGGTTTTGGATTTGAAATTAAATTAAGAAAACAAACAGAAAACAATGCAAACTAAATAACTATCAAATAGCTAAAAACGATTAACCTACTGTTCTCGGTTTCCCACTATCATTGGTTCATACAATTCCATGCCCTAAGCGGATTCTAATCTCTTTTCGATTGTAACATCAATTAACAAGCGAAACCGACGTTACGAGACATATGTTCCTAATTCCGAATTAAGCAAACGGATGAAGCGCTCGTGAATTAAGCAAACACGAATGAACACACGCGAATTAAGCAAACGCGATTAAGTTTAGGAACACACAATCATCGAAACAAATCAATATATATTCTATAAAATCCTGAATTAAGCAAACAGAACATACAAAACAAATATTGAAAGAGAATAGCAATGAGTTCAGGAATTACAGAACCTCAAGTGGCGGTGCAAACCGGTTACAGTAGATCAATCAAGGAGACTAGTTCTCCATTACAAAAGAAACACAAAAATACTAAACCTAATTCCGCAGTCTCCCTATGAAAAAGATAGGAAGAGAGAAGATCATGAGTTTTGCCCTAAAACAGACTATAAATACAAATTATGGGCTGCGCTCGCTCGCGAGGCGAGCAGCCTTTCGCGAGCGAATATTATGAACAACTCTTAAGTGTTTGGCTTTATCGCGAGGCGAGACGAGGATCCGCGAGGCGAGACAGAGAGGATGTCATTTCTGGCACAGCAAGGCTTCAGGCTCGCATGGCGAGTATCCTCTCGCGGGGCGAAGACTCCAGAACTGCTTCTCTTTATTAACCTGAAAACGAGAAATAGCAGTAAGTGCTTTATTTGACTCTAAATCAGCTAAATTAACCTAAAAATACTCTAGAGACTCAAAATGTTGCTTGAAGACAATCAAGTCTAATTTGGGCGAAAACGAGATGTAATTGGCACAAAACCACGGTCATACTAGTTATAAAACTAGACGAGCCAGAGGCTGATCAGTTATCAATTTTGGTCTCTACGTCAAGAGTAGGATCAATCCAATCACACTTGAAGATAACTAACTTCATCACGGGGAAACCGGTATAATCGAGTTCAAGGATGTCAGTTAGAACCCCATAAAAATCATCCTCTACATTGCCATCAGTGGCTCGCACACAAACACCATAGTTACACGTCTGTATTCCTTCATTCCATGTTTTTGTGTTAAATTTATATCAATTTACAATATAAGTATTCCATGATGTAACCCATCTGTTAGGCCCCCATGCCAAATTTGTCAACAATGGATTTTGAACATTGTTTTCTGGATCTAGTACCTAACAAATCAAATATTATATTATTCTTATACATGCTATATATTTAAGGAGATAAAATGTATTGCAACAAATGAAGATGCTTAACCTATATATTTACTGAACCACGTAGCAAAGTGAGAAGTAATTTCTCGATCAACCTGATCGTTTGAAATGTCAAGTTGGAGATCCCTTAGAAAATTGTCTTACATCCTACATGTGGGAGATTAACAACAGGACGATTAATAATCATACATATCAATTGAACTTATAAAAGACATTGTAGAAACTTACTCTAAATATGGCGCCACCTCTTCACAATTTTGAAGGATATACAGATGAGCAGCATTAATGTCACGCTGCTCCAAGAAATATCCTTTTGATTTGACACTAAATCTGCCCGGATAGTTGAATATTGATATAGGAGGACTAGTTGAACTTCCTTCACCCGAATCAACGTTCTAGGCATCCTTGTCCTTCTCGTGTTAACTTCGTCCGGATAGAAATAAGGGGCAAAAGTGGAAGTCTCCTCTACTAAGTATGCTTCACAAATGGAACCCTCCACTCATGCCTTGTTCTTGACTGTGTTTAAGGGAGTGCAGGAACCTATTAAAGAGGGATACGTAAAAATAATTAATAGTTTTAGGGAAAGCTAAACTACGCTCTCGTGTTCGTGAATTTCATATGTATTAAGTAAAATAGTTGATGTTGTTTACCTCTCAAATGGATACATCCAGCGGTATTGGACTGGGCCGCCAACTCTTGCTTCGTAAGGTAGATGAACTGGCAGGTGTTCCATGGAATCAAAGAAACTCGGCGGGAAGATTTGCTCCAGCTTACATAACAAAACGGGTATCTTGACTTCCACCGTCCTGCAACTCAAGCTCCTTCCGATTACAAATTTCATCCAAATCCAATCGGGCTTTATTTGTATCCTTTGTCCTCCCCTTGATGTCCATCACAGTGTCAAACACATTCAAAAACACATTCCTCTCAGTATGCATGACATCAATGTTGTGACGGAGTAGCTGCGTCCTCCAATACGGCAACCTCCAAAATATACTTTGTTTTGTCCAATTATGGTTGACGCCATAATCAGGAATATGTTCTCCTTGGGATTCATGGACGAGCGGTAAGTACTGTGCTCTGCGCCATACATTAGGACCAGTCAAACGTGGTGGAGGCGGTGTTGTCTTAGCACAACGCTTCTTGAATGCATTCTTGTTCCGCCTATAAGGATGATCTTCTGGAAGGAATTGACGATGACAATCAAAATATGAGATCTTTCGACTGTTTTTAAGCATGAATGCCTTTGATCGCTCCATACATATTGGGCATCCAAGCTTCCCCGCGGTCATCCAACCCGACATCATCCCATAAGCGGGAAAGTCGTTGATCATCAACATCAAAGCTGCTTTCATGATGAAATTCTGCCTCAAAGATACGTCATATGTCAACACACCATCATTCCACAGCATCCTCAACTCATCTATTAGTGGCTTCAAGTACACATCAATCTTACCTTTTGGATTAGACGGACCCGGAATTATGACTGTTAGGAACATAAACTCCCGCTTCATGCACATCCCCGGGGGAAGATTGTACGGAGTTAGGATAACCGTTCAACAAGAGTATACTTTTCCAGACTGCCCAAAAGGATTAAATCCATCAGTAGATAACCCCAATCGGACATTGCGAGGGTCCTGCGAAAATGCCATATGAACCCTATCAAAATGCTTCCAAGCTTCTCCATCAGATGGATGGCACAAGACATCTTGCTCCCTCTCATGCTCACTATGCCACCTCATGTGAGCTGCAGTGGCCATCGAAGAGTACAATCTTGTAAGTCTTGGCACGAGCGGAAAGTACCACATCTTTTTTAGCGACCTCTTCTTCTCAATGCCCATCCTAGTGGTTGTCTTATATCGATCCGCGCCACAAAATCGACAACATGTTATGCTTTCCGTTGAATCATCCTTATAGTACAACATACATCCATTCGGGCAACAATCAATTTTCAAACACCCCAGACCCAAATTTTCCATAGACTTCTTAGCATGATAAAAACTAGTAGGCATCCGATTGTCTTCTGGCAACGCCTTGGACACTGACCTGGTGAGGCGATTAAAACAGCCTTCTTGCATATTATAGTCAGATTTGATACTCAACCATTCCATGCACATCGACAACTCCGTGTACTCCCGACATCCTTCCCACAATGGAGATCGTGCAGCACTCAGCATATCATAGAATCTTTGAGCTTCGGGATTCGGATTCTCCTCTATGTATTGGGAACCCATTCCACCATCTTCTCCCCCATCTTCTTCTACTACAACACCAACCGATGGTCCAGCATGATCCATTATCATCTGCTCATATGGATTCAATTCTTCCCTCCGGTCACCACCTCCATAGTACGAACCTTCAAACACAATCGGGTTTAAGTCAGGCAACGTCTCACCATGGTTACTCCACCAATAGTAATCAGGCATGAAGCCCTTCTCATAAAGATCGGCTACAACTCCATCCATGCTTTTGAAAGATTGACACTTGCATCTTTTGCAAGGACACCTCAATTGATCACCGCCCAGCCGTATAAATCTCTCCTGGCTAACAACAAACTCTATAAACTCACCCACTCCAACTCTATACTCTTCCCTAAGACGTTTATTCCGATCCAACCTACGATACATCCATTTCCGATTCTCCGGAATATCCATTGCTGGCAATTAAAGAGCCTGACCAATCCTACAATAACACATATATTACGGTTCATTCTAATAACTCCATCAATCTCGTTCTTATGACAAGGTAAGAACCTATCCCATCCGATAAGAAACCTTTACCACACTCGGCTAATAATAGTTATTCACATATTCAAATACCTTATACTTGACAAAATTTTGGCAGCATTTCCCATCGGTCTCCAAGTACACGACTCGAGCACGGTGAGAATCACCGCGATCAAGTATGCACCAGGAGAACAAAAGGAAATGCATCAGACCGAGATTTCAACAAGTATATATATAAGGCATTTGAACATGGAAATGACTATTGTACGAGTGTGAAAAAGTTTTTTCCCAAACTCTCCCACTTGGACAATTCAAGATTCAATACAATGAGCATGCATACCTTGATAAGTTACGCATGCTCATTAATATTGAATCTCAAATAGGAAACTAAGGCTTTCGTAAATTAATTATTAACTCTAACAGAAAATAAAACCATTAACCTATAAATATTGCAACATTGTTGAGCTTATATAAATTGCAGCGTAAATCAATACAAACTTAGATTAAATATTGTAGCAAACATCCTATTGAGCTCCGCTCTCCACTAACAAGTAGCAGTTAATTGTCAAACACATGCATAATTTCTAAATTATCAGCACACAACCAACATCCCGCCTTTCGGACAGGATCACATCCTATTGAGCTCCGCTCTCCACTAACAAACAACACATATTGACAAACACATGCATAAACATTAAATTATCAGCATACAATCAGACAAGATCATATCCTATTGAGCTCAGCTCTCCACTACCAAACAACACGATAATTCACATAATATATTAGAAGCACCACACATATCAGTACCTATTAGACAAAGCAAAACCTTAAAAGAGAGTATTGAGAGAACTTACCTATTCGACAAAGCAAAACCAAGTAAGGATAAGGGAGGAGCCGCGGACAACGAAGATCA
Source organism: Sophora flavescens (assembly GCA_030762895.1). Taxonomy (NCBI): domain Eukaryota; kingdom Viridiplantae; phylum Streptophyta; class Magnoliopsida; order Fabales; family Fabaceae; genus Sophora; species Sophora flavescens. The sequence continues at coordinate 160,090,342 of CM061066.1, read as the reverse complement.
GACAAGGACCTATAATGAATAAATAAAAATAATCGTGTCAGAGCTGAAATGACAACATTTGACAATATTACTTTAACCTTATACTAATTTGATATATATTTTTATAAACCAAATTTCATATTGAGATTTTCACTTAAAAGAGTTATAATTTACTTTTGGATCCATGCAGAGTTGGGAAGTTATCATGGTATTGCAACTGCTTATTAAAAAAAACAGTGAAACACAAAAATGGTTTGGTTGATCTCATTCGTTGATGACACAAAAACAGTGAAACACCAAAACGGTTTTGTGGTGTTGTTTTGCAGGAATTAAGGATCAAAATGCTCAAGATTGACCATGATGGAGCTTGCATGAAGATGGGGTTTGAAAAGTGAAGAAAAATGAGACAAACAGAGCCCATCACGGCCTAGTCGTGATAGGCATCTCGGCCATGATCGAGCAGGGCTGAAAAAGAAAGAAGAACGAAAAGGTCAGAAGCTGTCAGGGCCAGACAGTGATGGCCATCACGGCCGTGATGGCCAAGACGGCCAGGCCGTGATGACCATCACGACCGTGACAGACCAACCAGTGAAGAATTTCCAAGGCAGAATCTATCACGGCCTAGCCGTGATGGCCATCACGGCCGTGACAGACCAACCAGTGAAGAATTTTGGCCATGTCGTACTTGCTGACCCTTTAGCCATCATTATGGTAGTAACTCACTCACTCACTCACTTCCCTTCTCCTATTTCAAATTTCTTTCTATTTATTTTCATGTCTGGCAGTATTTGGAGGATAAGTATCCTCAGTGTCCTTTGCTGCCTCATGATGATATTCTTAAAAGAGCTACCAATTTCCAGGTACAGTAGTAACAACAGTACACCCACCTCTATTATTTTGTATATATCTAATCATCTCATGCACTCCACAGGCTGCTAATATTATTTTCTCAACAATACAACCTCTTCAAAACTTAACTTTGCTGGTATCTATCTTAACATTATTCTTCCTATATTTCCCACCCATTTCTGGATCCATGCATTCTCTCATTTTGCTTTTCTATCTGCAAAACTACATTGGGGAAAAAGTTGGCCCCGATGAAAATCTTCCTTGGGTCCAAACTGTAATTAGGAAAGGCTTCACAGGTGAGGTTTCACTGTTTCACTAACCTACTTACCCAAAGTTTCCTAGTTAAGGGGTCATGCATTTGTGCAAACTTAAAATCATTTTCTTTCATATACTAGCTTATTTCTCATAATACCACATAATTCATAGAAATAAGTTTTACTCTCTCAATCTTATTTCGGTAGATTGTCTAAATGACCTGGAAAGGGTACGACCCCCATTCTATGCTGTGTGTCCCTATGGTGTTTTCTCCAATATTGGAAGTTTTTTCATTCTAAATGGAACACATAGAATTTGGCTATCATATTCACTGTATGAACTTGAAAACAACGGTTGACACCGAACAGAGCAACTGAGATTCTTCTAATTCAACACTCCATCATTTGATAATGATAAGTATTTGGACTTAAAAACAAACATATGAAATGGCAAAAAAAAAGAGGAACCTATTATCATAACCAGTTTCTATCCAATGTTCCCTATGTTGGTAGTTCATGAACTAATTAGCAAGCTGTATTGCTGATAGTTGATATGGATCACCATCAGACCCTCATCTCTTCTGAGATGAGTGTTTCATTGACTTTTGAGAATTAACTGCTCACAAAAACACAGGGTAAACTAAGCAAAACTGATTTGAACCAAAGATAATGAAGCAGGCCTTTTGATTGGTCAAAGTTATCTGTTAAGTTGACCATTCTGCTCCTGATTATCTTGTAACAAGCTAGCATGTCGTGTTAATGGTTGAAGAAAGTATCCACTGTGCTATTTTCCCCTCTCCGCTCCCCCTTGTAACGTTATATTCTGTATATGTCCTTCCTTACCATATAATTTTTTGGGTGTTTTTGGCTTAATAAATGCTATTTACAATTATACGCGTTTCAGCACTTGAAAAGTTATTGAAAGACCACACAGGAAGATATGCAATTGGAGATGAAGTTTTCCTGGTACGTTGCTAATAATTGAATTCATTTTAAAATTAATCAAGAAACAGATAACTCATTTTCCAGGGTCTAGTAGCACAAAATTATCTCTGTCTGACCACAGGATATAATGTAATAGATGTGTCTGTGCTATGATAGTTAGTTATGGCAGTTAGGCAGTTAGCAACAGCTGTCAAAATAACTCAAGAACTGTTAGAAGCTCAATGCTATAAATACATAGCCTTCTCTATAATTCATAACAATTGAGAAAAATAATAGAGTACAATTGATTCTCTCTCTTTATCTATCTTTCTTCTTCTACTCTAGTTTTCTCTTCTTCTACCCTAGTTTCTGTTTCGATTAGAAATTGTCTTTAGTGTGAACAAAGTCTGCCAGTTTATTAGAACTCCAAACTGAGCAGATTTGGCACGGAGTCAGTGGCAGAGCCCAACCTTTACAGAACAAACACCATCCTCCATTTTCTTTATATTCCCATTCCCTTCCATGACTACACCACCTTCTACATTAATTCCCTTACCCTAGCTACCAAATATCCATTATGTTAGAGAAACAGAGAATGAGAGAAGAGGGAGAGAAGACAAGGTAGCTTACCCTTGGTGGTGGTGGTGTCACCGGAGCTGCGGACAATGGTGGCTCAAGGGAGGCGGCTCAGGTGCGCTACAGGGACAGAGACAGAGAGACATCAAAAAGAGAGAGAGAGAGATGGGGGGGGGAAGGTGGAACCACTCACCGGATCGAGGTGGCCTGGCGGTGACCGGAGCACAGCCGTCGCGTGGTGGCAGGGAGGAGTAGAGCGTCCAAGAGAGAGAGAAGAAAAGAGAAGAAATGAGAGAAATAGGGAAGAAAGGGGAAGGGCTCGCGATTTAGGGATTTTAGTTTTAGCGATCGAATTATTCGGTCGCTAAATGGGTTAATTTGAAATTTGAATTCATAAATTCAGCGACCGATTTAAAATTCGGTCGCTAACACGCTCTATTTTAATTTTTTACGCGCCGTTTAGTGACCGATTTAATTTCGGTCGCAAATATAAATAAAATTTAACCGTTGCATTTAACTCGGTCGCCATTTCTGTGGCTAAAAAGTCATAAATTTTTTACTTTTATTTTCCTTTCTTTTGCGACCGAAATAGAGACCGATATCTCTGCTACGCTCTATTTCGGTCGCTATTTCGGTCGCAATATCAACTCTAATCAGTGTTTGATTTAGATCCTATAATCGATCATCAATTCGGTCGCAAACAGCAACCAACAAATTCGGTCACTATTTTCGGTCGCTAAATGAGCTTTTTTTTGTAGTGGACTAAAGAGCCTGTAGTGAATATCAAGAAGAACCAGAGACATTATGTACCAAAAAGCTGAAATCCAGGGATGCTTTTGGATTTGTCACAAAATGTCATCCAAGAATTAAACAATGATCCCCTCAATGAAAATCAACCTAGAACCTGAGAAATATGTTGCTTCAAGCACCAAACCAAACCACCAAACCTCCAAGCACCCCCAATAGAACCAGTACTTTAGTGAGCACGAAAAAGAAACCAGACACTGACTCAAGACACACACACACACACACCCATTTGATGTAAATCACTCCGCACCATTTGTTGTCACTCCCCAAGTACAAAACAAAACCCCTCACCCACGTATTTAACTCACAGTCGATCCCCCATCCATGTTGCTTGTCGAACACCCAGAGAGCACCAAAACAAAAGGGCCAACTTGCAAAAAGGAAAGATCACAATCTAATATCATGTTACTTACCAAAAAACCTCTCCTGTATTTCCCTCATATTTGTTCACTCAAGAGATACACTCCAAATCTTTGTTCCAGCAAGACACTCTCTCACAAGAAAGCACACCCTCACATAAATATATGTTTCACACAAAAGCTTGACCAATAGTTCCCAGTCAGAGAGCAGCAAAATTAGATACCACCCTGCAAAAATAATGTTAAAAACCAAAACCAATATATATAACAAAAAAATACCCAGATGAAATTACTTTTTACATCCTACCCTCACGGTCTTTTTACAGACAACCCATTGGGTTTAAGAACCAAGCAGCGAAGGGGTATTTCCAATCATAGTCCGCCGCTAACCAGGTCCAAGACCTACTTTTTATCAGATCCAGAATCCTTAGAAGATCGAAAGAGTTACTAAAGAATATCACAACATTCCTTTCTAGCCAAAGAGTCCAAACAATTGCATGCCAAACAACCATACCTCTCTTCTTGGCTAATTTCCTTTTAAAGAACCCCTTATGTTGCCAATAAAACTCCTCAACACTCGCCGGTAAAGGTCCCTGCACGTATCTTATTCTTTAAAGTACCCACTTCCATATATAAGACTATTTTGTTGGTTTTGTTTTTCTCCATAAATTTGGAGCATTCAAGTTCTTTAAACATGTATTCATTCAAAACGTATCTTTTTTTGTAACAAATAATCTTGAGACATTGATATGTAAATCTTCTCTATTTATTTATTTATTTATTTTTTGTTTACAAAAAGTTTAAGTGAGTTGGGTCCCGGGGGTTCACCGGGATCAGGACAGGTCTCAAGATTCAAAGAGTGCTTACAGATGTACTTTTACCCACCAACGAGGTCCTCACATCAACAGTGAGATTCGAACTCACGATCAGTATGAACCGTATCTTTATCAACTGGACCAATATTGGTTGGCTTCTTTATTTTTTATTTGGTACAAAATTTGACCACAAAGTAGATCATTAATAAAGATCCACCTTTATATATAAGCAAGTTTTCTTCTTTATGCGTTTATAATTCCCGTTCCTTCATTATAGTTTATTCTAATCTTGGAAATCACTCACTAATGGTGATGACATGAACCGAACCATCATTATCGGAAATTGGCAGCACTGTTCCCTGATGAAGTAATTGGGAAGGTACAAAATTAGCAAGGGATGCTAGTTCCTCAACTGCTTCACAAATTTTCTCAACACAAATCACAGCATCAATTAGTAGTGAAGCCACTGCAGCAGCTGCTACTATCTCCATATAATCCACTCCTTCCCATGGATTTGTTCTTAAAACTGATTTAAGAGATTCAGCAGCATTTTTAGCATTTGTAACATGTGGATTTTGCGTTGTGGACTTTGTCATCTTTCTAATAATCAATGATGATTCTTTAAGGGTTTTCCCACATTCCGAGCTAATATTTGTGCATGACTCTTGAATCCTGCTTCGAAGTTCATACAGGGTCTGTAGGGCAAAGCACAAAACATGGTTAGCACTTATCCTATATTACAAATTCACTAGTTGGTGATCTACTTTTATTTTTCTATAGACAAATGTTAGTATGTTAAATATTATGTTAGTTTTTTTTTCTTCTTTGTCAGGATTTAAACCCCGATCCTTCAACTCTTTGTAACCTTATGTTAGGGTCTGCTATAAGATAGTTTTATGAGGCCTGAAATGTGATACACCTTACTTGCTCAAAGTGGAGGAGGTTGACACTGAGAGCTTCAATTTCGTAAGCACACAACCGTGTAAGGTTCCCGATCTTTAAGTACTGCTTCCATGGGTGGCAAAATTTGAACCGGCCATGACAAGGTTCCCATCTAGCTAAAATTGCCTACAAATTGAAGTCAAAAGAAATTTAACATATAGGATTAACGATAAAGGATTGATGGAGTGTGAATTTTTTTCTCCAGATAAGAGGGTTGTGAGAACAGTGTTATTAAATGGGGTTCACCATTGTTTCTTCACTGCTTTTGGAAGAGAGGACAGTTTTATATCTGTGTATAAATTGTTTATCATCCACAGCTTCCGTAGTATTCTCTGATGAATTATTAAAGTACTCACCTCCAAATCCTGCGGGTTTTTCCACAATTAATTTATTAGTTATATATAAATCTCATGTCATATAATTATAACAAGAATCATAGTTAGGTCTGGAATAAACATGGCAAAAGTCAAAAAAATATTATGAAGGATTTTTTAAATTATTAAAAATTTAAGTAAGAGGGAAAAAAATAAATAAAAGCTCTTGGTACCAAATGTACAAGCTACTTTCGTACTAACAAGTATTACCCTTTGCTTGCATTGTTGAATGATAGACCACTATTAATTAAGTCACGTTTGGTACCAGTTATATTTTAATATTCTCGAGAATGTGAGTGTATAAGAATAAAAGTTTTATATTTGGTACAAATTTTAAAAAATATTCTCAAACATAAAAAATGTACAGGAATAAAATTAGTGAATGGAAGTTAAAAACTTCATTCACATATATGAATATTGGGAAGAAGTATTCCTAGGAATGAGATATTTTCAAGAATGTAACTTAGCTAACAATAAAACATGGTGAATTCTTTGGTAGAATACCAATTTTAAGAGTAACATTTATCTTGCATATGTGTCCTAATCAGGTGATGACACCTCAGCTTAAGGGAGACACCTTATTTATTACTTGGAAATAATATCATTCTTTGTTAAAAAAAATCCCACTTTATTTTTTATCTTTCCACTTTAGACCCCGGGAGGACGGACTTGTAAAATAAAAAGTTAAAACCAGATTTTATTCTTTCTATTTACTCATTGATTCTTGGCTTCTTATTTGCAAAAATTAAAACTTAAACAATGGATCTCTCATGCAAATTCTAATCTTGAAGCATTTACCCCCTTCCTCTAGAACCTGAGCATCAATCTAGGAACCCTAATCCACCACCGCCCCCATGTCTCATGCTAACAGACTCACAGTTCAATAGAGCATTCAGAATCTCACTCCACTAGTGGAAAATATACATTAGACGGTAAAGGTTTACGTCAGTTAACCAAAAACTAGACGTTAAAAAGGGGGCGGTGGCAGTTTTGTAAATATCAGACTTCATTAATTCACTGTTAATGTCAGTTGTTTTAAGGGCTGACGTTAAAAGTGAGGCGGTGGCAGTTTTGTAAATATTAAATCACTATTTGCGTCAGTTGTTTAATGAACTGACGTTAAAAGAACTTTTAACGTCAGTTGTTTATAAACCTGACGTTATAAGTGTGATTTTTACTTCAGTTAAATAAATAACTGACGTAAATAATCAACTCATTCCTATCTTTCTTTCGTTGTCATCTCCCTGTTGTCACTCTTGACGCAGATCATCACTCCATATAGTGCAGTTTATTTCTAATCTTTTTTTAAAAAAAGTTTATTTTTAATCTTAATTAATTAGCTTGAATTAGTAAATTAACAAATTCTTGTGCAAATTAAAATAAATAAACACTTAACATAAAACAAGTTATATATGTATAATCAAATCGTATCTCATTGAAGCGATTCATAAGTTACAATTACATGTTTAAAAGATAAAAAATTTCCGCAAGATATATAGCACTAAAATATAAAAAAGTTTCTGCTTCAACATCATTTTCTTCTCAGTCCTGTCCTCAGAATCTCCAACATTGAATGCATCCCCTCCCTCATTTGAAGTCGATGCTCCATCTGAATCTACAATCACTTTGGAGCCGTGGCAGAGTGAAGGGTGCACTCGATCTGTTTCAGCAATATTCTTGGAACAGCCACTTGGTTCCAAAGCTGAGGTTTTGGAACTGTAGCTGCTGATTCTCCAGAAGGATGATGGTGTGTGCAATTCACATAATGCGATTTACACACCCTTATCACCCATGTAATGCGATTTACACAACCTCAGAAGTTGTTTGACCATTAAGACAGAGACCTTTAAGTCTAGGTATAGGAAGAAAGAGTGATGAAGTTAATCTCCATGGCAGAGCCATATTGTGAAGCAGAAAAATTAAAGGAAGGAAGGAAGCTATTTATAGGAGTAGGGGATGAAGTTACTAGGCGTCGTAAGTTGCTAAAAAATTAAATTGATCATTAAGAGCATTAGGTTCCAAGGCGCATTGGGAGTTGACCTGGCAGTCATATATTATAAACGTGCAGAAAAGAAAACGTCCGAAGGAATAGGAAGATACACTTTTAACATCAGTTGTTGAATAAAACTGACGTTAAAAGCGTTTTTAAAATAAAAAATATTTATTTTTAACGTCAGTTGTTTATACAACTGACGTTAAAAGTGTGATTTTTACTTCAGTTAAATAAACAGCTGACGTAAATAATCCTATATCCCTATCTGAAATGCCCTGTTGTCACACAGTGCGTTAACGTCGATTGTTGAATAAAACTGAAGTTAAAAGTGTTTTTAAAATAAAAAATATTTATTTTTAACGTCTATTGTTTATACAATTGACGTTAAAAGTGTGATTTTTACTTGATTAAATAAATAGCGACGTAAATAATCCTATATCCCTAGCTATCCGAAATGCCCCTGTTGTCACTCAATTAACACATGTATCGAGCCATTTTGTGAAGGAATAGAAATATAGAGGAAAAGAAGAGGCGTGATACATGATCATTACGTAAAGAATGTTACTTTAACACTTTTAACGTCGGTTGTATTCAACAACGGACGTTAAAAATGTTTTTTTAAAAAATATTAATATTTAACGTCAGTTTGTTAATAAAAGCGGCGTTAAAAAATTAATTGTAACGTCGATTGTTTAATACAACCGGCGTTAAATGTTGTTTTATATAACGTTTACACCCCGCGCCTTCTACACTTCGCTCTGCACGCACGTCTCTCTTTTCTCTTTTCATCACGCTCAACCCTAAATCACTCTCAACCCTCACTCTCACTCTCACCCAGCACAGAACCCTAATCGCGAGCTCATCTACACCGCAACCACCGCGAGGGCTTCTTCGCCACCACCGTGAGGTACACTATTAACCCTAACTCTGTCTTTCCATTCATTCTTTGCAATAACTTGACGTACATCTCTCTTTCCCCTTCACGCGCACTAACTCTCCTTGGCCCTCTGCTCTCAGTAACCACATCGAACGTCGGCCACCACTCGAGCTCCCCTCCTCACCACCACGCGAGCACCTATTTCTGGTGAGTATTTAGGGCACATTTTTGTATTTTTGGTTTTGAGTGTATGTTGAAACTGTAGTCTCAGTAGTTGAAACTTGAAACTGTGAGTTTGAGTTGTTTGGAATGTACGTCTCTGTTTTTGGTTTTGAGTGCATGTTGCTCTGCTGGTTGATCTGTCACGGCCGTGATGCTAATCACGGCTAGGCCGTGATCAGTTCTGCCTGTGATGGCATGGTCTGTTCAGTTGGCACGTTACGGCCGTGATGGACATCACTGCCAGGCCGTGACCAGTGCTTAGCAATTAATCTTTAAAAACTATAGTTTTCAATCTCCCGTATTGTCCTTATATTGGATATATATATGTTTTGTATATCTACAGGACCTATCTAGTTATGGATCGTAGTTGGATGGTTTGTAAGCGTACTAGTGCTGAGTATTTGAAGGGGGTGGGAGAATTTATAGAATTTGCTCAAAGGAATGTTCCTAATAGTAATTGAATGTTCTGTTGTCCTTGTGTCAAGTGTTTGAATACGAGGAAATGTACGGTGAAGGATATACGTACTCATTTGATTTGTGATTTACGAGGAAATGTTCTGTTCTGTTCTATACGAGGAAATGTTCTGTTCTGTTGGTGATTTACAACATGCCCCCTTGGTTGTACATGAAGCGCAAATACATGATGTTGTCTATGATGATTTCGGGCCCAAAGCAACCGGGAAATGACTTAGATGTTTATCTAGGTCCCTTGATTGAAGACTTGAAAACGTTGTGGGTGGAAGGTGTTGATGTAGTTGATGGGTATTCTCATGAGACTTTCAAGCTTCGTGCCATGTTATTTTGCACCATCAACGACTTTCCAAAGATACGGTAACTTGTCCGGTCATGCAGTGTCAAGGGGCATAAAGCATGCCCTATATGTGAAGAAGGCACATGCTACACTCAGTTGCATCATGGAAAGAAGACGGTTTACCTTGGGCATCGGAGATTTCTTAGACGTGATCACCCATATCGTAAGATGAAAAAAGCTTTTAATGGATGCCAAGAGACAGAAGAAGCGTCGGCGGCCTTAAATGGAGAGCAGGTTTATCAGAGGGTAAAGGACATCGATGTTATATTCGGCAAGTCCAAAAAGAAAGGTAAAGCTGTTGAGAAAAACATATGGAAGAAGATGTCGATATTCTTTGATCTTCCATACTGGCGCAAGCTTGATGTCAGACACTGCATTGATGTGATGCATGTGGAGAAAAATGTGTGTGATAGTGTGATCGGGACTCTTCTCAACATTCAGGGCAAGACAAAGGATGGTGTGAATGCTCGTCTCGACCTCGTTGCTATGGGTATACGAGAGCAGTTAGCTCCAGTTGTTGAGGATGGTAAGCGGACTTATTTGCCGCCAGCATGTCATACTTTGTCAAAAAAAGAGAGACAAAGTTTCTGCGGGTGTCTTCAGGGCATCAAAGTTCCATATGGTTACTCTTCAAATATGAAGAGACTTGTCTCTAGTGATCTTAAATTGGTTGGCTTGAAGTCTCATGATTGTCACATCTTGATGCAACAACTTCTGCCCGTTGCTATTCGTCGTATTGCTACAAAAAATGTGAGACATGCCATTACTCGGTTTTGCTCATTTTTCAATTCTATATGTAGCAAAGTCGTTGACCCCCGTATGTTGGATGACTTGGAAGTTGAGGCTGCTACAATCTTGTGCCAATTGGAGATGTATTTTCCTCCTTCCTTTTTCGACATAATGGTTCACTTAATTGTTCATTTGGTGAGGGAGATTAGATTATGTGGGCCGGTTTTTCTGAGATGGATGTACCCAGTTGAGCGCTACATGAAGATCTTGAAAGGGTACGTGAAGAATCCTCATCGTCCGGAAGCATATATTGTTCAAAGGTATGTTGCAGAAGAAGCTATTGAGTTTTGTTCGGACTACCTTCATAACACGGATCCTATAGGGGTTCCTAAGCCTCGGCATGATGAGATCAGATGTCAAGGTAAGGGTACACATGGCTTAAGAATTAATAGGAAGGATCGGGAGGAAGTGCTTCAAGCACATTTGTATGTATTGAACAACATCGAATGTGTTCAACCTTTCTTATTTGAACATAAAAGAAAAGTCAATCAAGAAAACCCTCGAATGAGCGAAAGGTGGTTGTTGAACAAGCATAACAAGACTTTCTTACCATGGTTCAAGGAAGAAATGCTTAAGGATGGTAGTACTGCTTTTGATGACGTAAAATGGCTAGCACGTGGGCCTAACTTCAACGTCATATGTTGGAGCGGATACGACATAAATAACTTTTCCTTTTATACAAAGGAACAAGATAACAAGAGTACCATGCAAAATAGTAGGGTTATGATCGTGGTCGAAGCAATGCACTTCTCTAGTGCAAAGGACACAAAACCCGTTCAGAAAGACCGAGACCTTAATTTGGATATATTGAAGATATTTGGGTGCTCGATTACACTAAGCTTACGTTGCCGGTATTTAAATGTAAGTGGGTTGATAGTAACGGTGGTGTACAAACCGACGAATTGGGGTTCACATTGGTAGACCTCAACAAGTTAGGTCATATAAATGAGCCTTTCATAATGGCTTCCCAAGCAAAACAAGTGTTCTACATCACTGATCCTTCAAAAAAAAGGTTGTCCGTGGTTCTCCAAGGAAAAAGCATGTATAATGGTAGTGATGAAAATGAATATTCAAATCTTGATATTCCTGAGACTCCTTCTTTTTCAACAAACATGCCTACTATAATCGAGGAGACACAGGTGGACGATGTACATGCCACTCGTGATGATCATCACGAAGGGATATTGATATAGGTAGTTTAAACTTAGTATACATTTATAACCTATGTTAATAAATATATATTGTTTTGAACAGGCATACATATGGATCATTGTTCCATTTTTCCTTTGCAATTCTGTAATGTGTGTGATATTCGTATTCTTGGGATATTTCTTGAATGCGGGGATGGCTTAGGGAGTGATATTTTAAAACTGAATTTTAAAAAAAAAATACTATTAACGTCAGTTGTATCATACAACTGACGTTAAAAGTATTTTATAAAAATATACAGTACACTATTAACGTCAGTTGTTTATTACAACTGACGTTAAAATTAAGACCTTTAACGTCAGTTCTTGATAACAATTGACGTTAGTTTTAACAAAATTTACGTCGGTTTTGTTAAAGAACTGACGTTAATTTTGACAAAATTAACGTCAGTTGTGTTAAAGAACCGACGTTAATAGTGTTATATTTAACGTCAGTTCTAAACTGACGTTAAAAGTTAAACTTTTAGCGTCAGCTGTATTTACGTCAGTCAGTATTCTGACGTAAAAAATCAATTTTAACTGACGTAAAAAGCACTTATTGCACCAGTGCTCATTTTTTCAACATTGGAACAGTCCCTCTCAAAATGCCCTTCCTCCCCACAGTTAAAACACCCTCATCCACCTCCACCTCCGCCACCGCCACCGTGTCTCTGATTCCAACCACCACCACCACCCTGCCCCTGATAATTGTCTCTCGCCAAATGACCAATTCGTCCACAATTATAACACTCAGAACCTCCACCAACGTAACCTACTCCTCTCCGACCAATCCCTCCGCCGCCGCCATAGCGCCTGTCGTAACCGACGTATCCAACACCTCCTCCTATCCCCATCCTGCCGCCATTGCGAAAATCATCAAAACGGCGAGATCGGTAAGATCTAACCACGGAGGTGACGTCGGCGGTCATGGTTCGCCTGGCGTTGCCGTAATCGACGGTGAACTCTACCGTGTGGCCCTCCAATAAGGCCCGGTGACGTTCGGATCGGATGGAAGTGAGATGGACGAAGAGGTCCTCGTCGCCATCGTCGAGAGCTATAATCCGAAATCCTTCTGCGCATTGAACCATTGCACAATGCCCATAGATCTACGACTCTCCGCCATTGCTTAAAAATAAATAAAAGAAAGAAAGTGAAAAAATAAGCTTCTGGAAGAAGCTAGAAGTTTATTTTTGTTGGTAGTAGAGATGGCAACAAGTGAGAATGGTGGTTCTGGAAGCTCTTCCTCTCCTTTTTGTTAATGGTGTTTGACGGAGGAAAGAAGAGACATGGGCATCGACGACTCCTCGATGCTCGAGTGGTGGAGGAATTCAAGATTCGAATTTGCATGAGATCCATTTTTTAAGTTTTAACTTTTGCAAATAAGATTCCCAGAATCAATGAGTAAATAGAAAAGGTAAAATCTGGTTTTAACTTTTTATTTTGCAAGTAAGTCCTCTAGGAGTCTAAAGTAGAAAGACAAAATAAACAAGGATTTTTAAATAAAGAATGATAATATTTCCAAGTAATATATAAGATGTCTCACTTAAGCTAAGGTGTCATCACCTGATTTGGACACATATGCAGGATAAATATATTACTCTTAAAATTGGGGTGGTACCGAAAAATTCACCATAAGACATTACATGAATCAAATGTCACCTTAGTATTATTCCCCAAGATTTGAATCCCTCGTCGAAAACCAATTAATGAATAAATGGGTTAAAGAAGGGGGACACTATATGTGTTTGGGAATCATATATCGTGGACCTTTTATATCATTTGGGCATGCATTTAAGTTTATTTTAACAGAACATTTAAGGTTTTATTGCACCGTAAAGTCCCAGTACCTTCAAAAAACTCGGCAAGCTTTTCCATGTTACCCGCAATCTGATTGTGAAGATCCTCACCAACCCAAACAGGGCATATGCAAATACATACCGTAACAGCTATACAACTCCCAATGATGATTGTTAATAACCTCCCCTGGGCAACTTTTAGCATTTCACTCTCTTTATCATCCGAAAGAGATACCAAGCAGAAAGTCAATATAAATATCATCAACCCATAATCGTATCTCGCCTTCAATCGGGGGAAAAATCTCATGAATATCATTGTTCCAGCTGCAAATCAAAACAACTCCTTAATTAGCTATCTCTATATTAATTGTATAAACTTGCTGAGAAATATCCAAGGGACATTGTTTAAAGATTTTAAATAAGATAATTATTTATTGAAAAGTCAAGAATATCTCTTCCTAATATATTAAATATATAACTTTTCAAAAAACTTATTTTTTTTAGACTTCTTATACAATATCCTCATGACAATTATTAGCATTTGTCTAATTGTATATTAGTAAAGTAAATAATAAATTTTTTTTTATAAATAAATATTAGTACAGCCTTTCCTTTCTCTCTCAACTTCATATACTCTTATGTCAAACCATTTGAGTTATCAAACCTCCGGAAATAATAAAGTTACCTATCACAAAGACAAAGATTGAAGTCGGTACAGCCTTTCCTTTCTCTCCACATAGATTAGCTATGCTTTGGGCTCCAACACCTAGAGCACCAGCTAACCACGTTGCCAATATCCTGTTTAAACCTTTTCCCAGTGTTGCACCTGAAAAATGTTAATTACAAAGCATATATTATATATAGCTCATAAGTCATAACGTAAAGATCATATATATATATATTACATTTGTCAACTCAAGTATTGAGGATTCCAATATGATTATATACTCACCCACAGAAAATTCCATGATAACAACCACAGTAAAAACCGCCCACATTATATTGTCACCAAAGGCATAGAAGGAGGGACGAAAATGTTGCAAAATAGAAATAAACACTAGAGCCATTCCAACCTTAAAGGAATGAATAACTCGTCTGGGGTCATCTTGTCCAAGCTTCTTTACCATCTTTGTGGTGTTCACTAACTTACACCATGATTTCTTAGGTAAGGCTCTCAGGTATCGCCAAATATGAGAGCAACCAGTAGTGTATTCAGCACCTGGTGAGGCCATTAATTTTTGTTTGCTATTCAGAGGTGTTTATTTGCTTTGAAGTTTGAGAATAATGCAAGATTGGGAAGGTTTATATATACCAGTGTTGTAAAAAGTCTAAGTTCCGCAGTCCTATGATTACGTGAACAACGATATCGATAACGTTTATTTATTTTTATTTTATTTTTGTAACAAAAATTTAGGGTGAGAGGATGGTGCTTCAATCCAAAGTATTCGGGTTCTATGAGTGCTTTCAAAAGAATTTACATTTAGCTCATCCCAAAAAGATTAGTGGAGTACGAACCTGCAACCTGTCAGATACGGGACACTGTCGTGCTCTACTACACTAATCCATGGGATTAGCAATACTGTTTACTAATTTACCAGAATTTGACGTTGTTAGAGAAAGAATAAAAAAAAACTTTGTTATGCGGCTACCATAAACTAGAGTGAACCAGAGGGTGTAGTGTGGAAACTGGAAAGAAGGGGAGTGTCTCTGTGTACACACGACACATGAAACAACGTGATAATTGATCAAGGATGACCTTGATATATTCAACGGGCTGGCGTGTTTTTACTTTTTAAATCCTTTGTGGAGTTTTATCTGAGGATATATTTCGGTCATTGATCAAGACATTTTTAGGGTATATTTCGGTCTTTGATCCAATTCTATTCGAATTATTTTAGGGTATATGGATACTTGTCTTAGAATTTTTATTTAGATTAGCATCTATTTTAAATTAATAAATACTAAATATTAAGAATAATTTTCAGTAGATAATATTAGAAATATTTCTTGCATAAATACATGTTGAAGCATTTGTACAGGTTTTTTTAATAAGCCAAAATATATTGAAGAGGGTACAAGGGATACTCAAACCCATATACGTAGTAACAATATGACTAAAGCAAAGAGTAACATAAATGTTTAGGGGTATATAGCGGTATAAACCAAGGGGGATTGGGTAGATCAACTGATTGGAGCTAAGGGTATATTGTATAAAGTGTTAAGGAGCAGGAGGTCCATGATTGAAACCCTGGCAAAAGAGAAAACTAACATAACATTTAACTTACTAATATTGGCCTATAAAAAAATTGTATAAACCAAGCACTTACTAATGAAGCATTTGTGCATGTTGTACTTATAAATAGGCATGTTTTATAAGATATTTAGAGTCTGAATGTTTTAGATTTTGATGGAATTGATTTTGAAAGAATTGATTTCAAAAAAATTGAGTTTCAAAAAAAATGATTTGTTTTTGGTAATAATATTTAAAGTGATGAGTTTAGAATAACTGATATTGTTTAGATAATAAAGTAAAATCACTTGGGGGGCACGGCTTTTCTGGGAGTTGTTTTGAAAAGGGCCATAATAGGGTCAAATGTTTTGTTGTGAATATTTATTCTCCTTGTTGGTTAACAGATAAAAGAAAATTGTGGGCTGATCTGATTAGGGTCAAAGCAGCTTTTGGGGAGGGTCATTGGTGTCTAGGGGTGATTTCAATGCAATTTCGAGCCCGCGATAAAGGAGAGGGGTGGGAGAGTCTTTAGGGAGCTCAGAAGTTGTGGAGTTCAAAAACTTTGTTGGGGAAATGAATTTAGTCGATCCCCCTTTACTAGGTAGGAAGTTTACTTGGTATTGGGCAGATGGCTCAGCAATGAGTCGTTTAGATAGATTCCTTTTATCGGAACAATGGATACAAGAATGGGGTGTGGTGGCTCAATGGGCTCTGAATAGAGACATGTCGGATCACTGTCTGATTGTCCTTAAGGATGGATTAGACAATTGGGGTCCCAAACCTTTCCGGTTCTTTAATTACTGGATAGATCCCCCCGAGTTCAAACAACTAGTGTAATCGGTTTGGTCAGGTTTCACTTTCTTTGGATGGAAAGCATTCGTCCTAAAGGAGAAACTGAAGGCACCGTAACCATTTATAAGGTCATGGAGCTCTCAAGTATTCGGTAATGTCGATCATAACTTAAAAATCCTGGAAAATGACAATAGTAGTTTGGACACAAAAGCTGAATTAGTTGGTTTTTCGGAGGAAGAGGTAGAATTGAGGAAAGCTATGTTCGTAGAGCTATGGGCTGCTTTAAAAGCAAAGGAAAGTCTTATGAAGCAAAAGTCGAGAGTGCAATGGCTTAAGGAAGGAGATACAAACTCTTCTTTCTACCGTGCTAGTCTGGCAATCCGTAGGAGACGGGATCAACTAGTGGCCATAAAGAGGAACAATGTGTGGATTGAGGGTGTCAACCAAATTAGGAACACTAAAAAAAAAAACATGTTTAGAGACCGAAGAACTCGGTCGCTATCCTGTTTAGTGACCGAATTAGCGACCGAACCAATGGGGTAGTAGAAACCCTGGTCGCTAAACGTTTAGCGACCGAGCTTATACTTCGGTCGCAAAATGACGATCGGTAATTCGGTCACTAAAATATATATTTCGGTCGCTGATGAGTTGGTTACATGAACAGATAACCGAATTTGGCAACTGATATTTGGTCGCTGTTTCGGTCGCTATTTTTTTATTTATCAGATAACACCATTGATTTTTTATTTATGATATAAACAGAGTACATCAATATTATTTTTATTGGATAAATAGAAGTACATAAATATAATAATGTACTAACGATCCAAAACACCACAGTCAATATAGCCAAGAAAACACAGATTAATTAACGCATGTTTAATAATGTTTATAAAAAAAAGTTTAATAACTAATGATCAAAACATGAAAACACCACAGTCAATAATGTACTAATGATATTCCAAAACACATAGATAAATTATTGGACATGTCAAAACATCAAAACATCAAAATTTCTTCAGTTCATCAATCATCCAATGGGATGAACATATAGAAGCGAGAACCCCCAAGGTACTTAAACTTTGCCAATGCACCAATGGACAACAAATACAACTCCTTGATACCCTTTGTGTCCGTTGCAAAATATGGGCGATCGTCATGGATTACTATCATCCCATTGAACATATTTCCGCATTTGTCTTCAATAGTCACAGCACATGGTATTCCTTTTCCCCAACGATGATAGAATGATCACAGAATTGAAATTAAATCCTGCAAATACACAGGAACAATTTAGTATTGATTAGTTTATGCCTTGATCATCTTAATTTTTCTTCGACCGTTATTCTTCACTTGATGAGATACTGTACCTGGTCCAAATAGATGGTTGTCTCAAAACATTTTGTCGGATCCATTTTCTAATAAAACGATAAGGAAAACAGACAACCACAATTAGGAAAACAAACAACCAATGGTATAAACAATATGAGGATTAGGAAGTAAGCACAATGGCATAAGTTCACACAAAGATGGAAAGATCCATGTAGCAGACTAGCATGTTAAATAGAACAAAGAAATGCAAGAAAGCTAATAATTTCAATCTATCCACACACACATGCTTTTACATATTAGCAGACATAATGGTTTTCAGGAAAGCAGATGCTTTTACGTGGTTTTGAAGGATGGTCATAAAGAGGCTTTTCCTACCGGAAGTGCCTTGATAACCTATTAAGGGAGAAGTATCCAGACATCGTCGAATCGTTCATCTACAAGTATTTCCTACCGGAAGTGCAATCACTAACTTATTAAGGGTGAAGTATCCAGACATCGCTGAATCGTTCATCAACAAGTATTTCCAATCGGAAGTACCTTGATAACCTATTAAGGAAGAAGTATCTAGACATCGCTAAATTGTTCATCAAAAAGTATCCAGACAATGTGTTGTATATAATTAGTTTATTTAATTTAATGTTGGGAGTTGTTTTTACATATTAGCAGACATATATTTTCAGGAAAGCATATGCTTTTACGTGGTTTTGAAGGATGGTCATAGAGAGGACTTTTACTATCGGAAGTTCCTTGATAACCTATTACGTGCTTTCATACTATTGTGTACAGAGATGCTTTCTAATGTGAATGAAGATAACAAACTTGTGCATAATGTTTGATTGTTTGTTAGTGAATCACAAATTTGTCTAGATATAGAGAAGAATATTATCAAAGGCTGATAACTAGTTTAGAATACTTAAGTTTAAGTTAGCACCTTTAATCCTAGTTAAATTAGTAAATGAATAATGATCTTATTAAAGAAACATTATACGGCCAAGACTGAAACTAATTTTACTAGGACTATACTTTTAAGCAAACAACAACATAGATAAACTTTCATGTTGATTTAATGTCCACCATAGGATTTATACTAAATGAAGATATCAACCAAATAAATCATGGTATATATACTGCCAATGAAATAACAAAACAAAGTTAATGAATTTAATCATCTTTGCAATTACCATATTCACATTAACTATCTCAGAAAACCATAAAATAGTCATTAACACAATATTCATCTCAATCTTCAATTGTTTTCAAATCAACAGTTATCCCCAATGACTAACAAAATAATCAGAGAAAAAATCGATCTTGAACAAATCACAGAACTCAATAAACCACATTAATCACAGACCACATGGAAACACACATACAGTCTCAGCAAGAAGTAAACCTCATTCACTATGAACCCTAAATTCACAAGCTCAAAATTCACCCCCAGACCGGAATATAAAATCACCCATTCAGAATAGAACCCACAAATTTCCCTCTCAAATTTCCCATTCAGAAGTAATGCAAGAAATACTTTCTTTTTTTGGAATTAAAAATGAAACAACAAAGAGTACAAGGGTGAAAAGGTACCAGAACAGTGGTTGCGGCGTAGAATAGTGGACAGCGAACAAAGGCGTGGTGGTGCACGGTGGTGCGGGAACAGACGCGTGGGTGTGTTGGTGGATGACGGTCGTGACACGGCGGAGGTGGTGTGAGACGGCGGTCGGACCTGAAACAGATAGGGAGAGAGACGTGTGAGAGAGAGACACAAAGAGGGACACGAGAGAGGGAGAGAGGGACGCGAGAGAGGGAGACTTACCGGTGTGATGGTGGCGGTGGCAGGGAGCGCGGTGGCTAGACGAGCGGTGACCGGAGGTGGGGTGGACGCAGAGAGGGTATTAGGGAGAAGAGAGAGTGTTAACTCGAAATAGGGAGAAAATGTGGCTCGATTGAGTTTTTAGGGATTTTATTTTTAGCGACCGAGTTACTCGATCGCTATTTTTGTCGCAGAATGACTCTATAATTAAATTCATTTACCGTGTTTTTTATATCGGTCGCTAATAAAGTCAAATGTTATCGTTGAGCTAAATTCGGTCGCAGAGTGGTCAAAACATTTGAGTTTCAAATTTATGTGTGTTGCGACCGATTTAGTTGCAACCTAGAATTTCGGTCACTAAATTGGTAGCGAAATATAAAAAAAATAACTTAAACATGAATCTTGAAAATTGGTAGCTATTTCGGTCACCAATGGCGACAGATGATTTTGGTTCTATTCAGGCTTTTTTTTTTGTATTGGAATCAGGATGTTAGTCATTTCTCTACTATGTTCTCAGAAGCTTCTTTAGAGAGACCTAAGTTAGATGGGGTCAATTTTCAAAGGCTTGATATAGCTTCTATGGATCAGCTAGTGCCTAGGTTTTCTTTGGAGGAGGTGGAAGATATTGTGATGAGTTTTGACGGTAATAAATGCCCGGGCCCGGATGGGTACAACTTCAATTTTATACAAACTTTTTGGTATTTAATCAAGGATGAAGTTTGGGGGATGGTAAATGATTTCTTTGAATGTGGTAAACTTCCTGCCAGCTTTTCTTCCTACTTTGTGGCTCTGATATCAAAGATTAAAAATCCTCATGAGTTGAGTGAGTTTAGACCGATTTCTCTGCTCGGATGTCGATATAAAATAATTTAAAAACTTCTGGCAGGAAGGTTAAAATGTGCCTTACAGTCGATCATCTCAAGTAATCAATCTACCTTCCTTACAAACAGAAATATCCTAGATGGGGCGGTGGTTATCGATAAAGTGGTCGATTTTGCAAAAAGGGAGAAAAAATGAATTATTTTAAAAGTTGATATTGAAAGGGCGTATGATTTAGTTAATTGGGAGTTCTTAGATTATATGATGGGAAGATTTGGTTTTTGTGATAAATGGAAACAGTGGATCAAGGGGTGTGTTTTCTCGGGGAGTGCTCAGTTTTAATAAATGACAGCCCCACGGAAGAAATAAATATCCAAAGGGGTCTGAAACAAGGAGACCCACTGGCTCATTTTCTGTTTCTTCTGGTAGCGGAAGAACTTACTGGTTTGATGAATAGAGCAATATCTTCAGGGAAGTTCTCAGGTTGTAGAATTGGTAATGAGGGTCCACAAATATCTTTACTTCAATATGCAGATGATACTATTGTGGTGGGTGAAGCAAGCTGGGAGAATTTGTGGGTTATGAAGTCAGATTTTAGATGCTTTGAATTGGTCTCGGGTTTGAAAGTTAATTTTAACAAGACAAGGCTAATAGGAATCAATGTTGATGAGGATTTTATTTCCTCGGGTGTATATTTTATGAATTGTAAAATTGGGGGGCTTCTTTTTAAGTATCTTGGTCTTTCGATTGGAGCAAACCCGAGGATCCTGTCTACTTGGCAACCGATCATTGGTTCCTTGGAGAGGCATTTGGCAGTCTGGAAAGGTAGGCACTTATCACTCGGTGGGAGGATAACATTAATTAATTTTGTCCTGAATAGTCTG
This sequence comes from Sophora flavescens, assembly GCA_030762895.1. Lineage (NCBI taxonomy): Eukaryota > Viridiplantae > Streptophyta > Magnoliopsida > Fabales > Fabaceae > Sophora > Sophora flavescens. The sequence continues at coordinate 160,068,924 of CM061066.1, read as the reverse complement.
CCAATTTATTACTTGTCCTTCATGAGATTTTTGAGGAAGGTTCTTACAAAGATTCAAAGGAATTTTCTAGGGGGTGTTCAGATAGGAAGAAATACCTTGGGTGAGTTGGGTTGTGGTGTGTAAACCACGTGAAGAGGGTGGGCTGCGAATTAAAATCTGGAATGGTCTAATCTGGCACTTATAGCTAAGTGGAGATGGAGGTTACTTAAAGAAGATAAAGGAATATGGAGACAGGTTTTGGAGACTAGATATGGAGTAACAGTGGAAGGGTCCGGGGGTTTAGATGTTTTTGAAGGCTTAAAAATTGGTTTTCATTGGTGGAAGGACATTTGTAGGCTAGGGAGGCTAAATTCTTGTCCAGACTGGTTTCAGGTGGGTCTGAAAAGGAAACTTGGGAGGGGTAACAAGATTCGGTTATGGGAAGATGTGTGGTCTGGCCCAAATAGCTTTAAGACCCTTTTCCCAAGAATTTACAATATAACTTTCGATAATGATAAGTAGATAGAGAATGTGGGGTCTTGGCTTGAGAGGAGGTGGATGTGGTCTCTCTCTTGGAGAAGAAATCATTTTGATTGAGAAGTGGGGGATACTTCAGAATTTATCGATACTATTCTTCCGGCTGCTCCCCAAAATGATGAGGAGGATAAATGGGAGTGAACCCTTGATATGTCAGGGATTTATTCTTCAAAGTCAGCTTACAAGTAGCTTCATGATTCTTGTCCTAGCCTAGATGTGAGGGAGGGAGGTGGAAAATCTAATTTTTAAACAGTTTTGGAAGACTAAAGCTCCCCCAAAGTCCTAGCTTTCTGCAAAGCGGATTTAGAATCAGGGGATCATCTGTTTTTAAACTGTTCACTGTCTAACTTGGTTTGGACGGAAAATCCATTGCTGGTTAAGTGTATAAACAACTTTACCGGCGACTGTTGAAGAGCTTTATTGGCAACATAAGGGACTGTTTAAGGGAAAAGCATGTAGGAAGAGAGGTCTAGTAGTTTGGCATGCAATTGTGTGGACCTTATGATTAGAATGCTATCATATTTTTTGATATCTCTATTGATTTTATAAGGATCGTGGATCTGATAAAGTGTAGGTCTTGGGCTTGGCTGGTGGTGGATAATGAGTGGGAATACTCTTTTGATGCATAGTGCATGAACCCAATGGGATATTTACAGTAATTCAAGGAATGACATAGGCCAATAGGTCTTTTCAGCTAGAGGTTTTCGTGTTTATATCTTGGTTTTTGTTTCCTAACATTTTTTTTTACAGGTTTTGGTCTTTGGATTTGCTATATATTTGGGAGATATTGTCAAGGTTCTTTGAGTGAAACACAAATAATTGTAAGGGAGTGCCTTCTTGTGAGAGTGGGTTGCTGGCGTAATTCTCTGGAGATTACAAATATGAGTGAACCATATGAGGGAATTCAGGAGAGGTTTTTTGAAACTGACATCATTATAGAATGTGTTAGCTTTCCTTTTTGCAGGCTGGCACATGTGCAATGATGTTCACAGGATGCTCAACAGGATGGCTGGGGTTTGAGTGCGAGCTAAATACGTGGGTGAGGGGTTTTGTTTCCTTTTTGGGGTGAGAAAACATATGGTGCGGAGCGAATTACTTCAAATGGGTTGCGTGTGTTTTGTGTCAGTGTCTGGTTTCAATTCCAAGTTTGGTGGAGTTCTGGTTTATCAGTGGTGCCTGGTGGTTTGGTGGGTCTGTTAGGAGGATTTTCAAGTTATTCTACTCTGACCTTCATTTTTAACATGGTCTGAGTTGAGGGGCAGCATGTTAAGTTAGAAGGCTTTTATTTTTTGATATCTATGTTGGGATCTCTTTTTGGTGGATTGGTTTCTGCATTCTCTGTGGTTTTTTCTCTGGATGTGACATTTTTTCATCTACCTTGGCTGCTTGTTTTACCCGGTTTACTATCTATGATACTCTTCCACCTTCATTTGGCTGTTTGGTTTTCATCTCTCCCTGGCTGTTCTGGTTTTTGTTGGTTCTCTCTTGTCGATGGTTTATTTTGGGATTGGCATTGTCATTCCATTGGGACTGGTACCAATTTTTATCAGATTGGCATCTTAGTTGGGGTACAAACTTCTTTTTGGAAATTATACTTCTTGGTCACTTGATAACATTTGGTGAAAGTTACAGATTTCTTGGCTCTCCTTTGGTTTGGGTATTGGGTATTTCGATGGGTGCTTCTAGACTACTATGGATTCTACTTTTTTTGGTTTTTGTTCATTTTGGTTTGTTGATTTGTTTATGAATTGGTTAGTTCTTGGTTTGGTACATCAACTTTTGTAAATGTAATACTATCCTTTCCTTAGGATAGTCTTTTATTTACATTAGGTGGTGTTGTTATAATCCTTTTTGTACTTGGGTTGGAGGACCCCTAGTTCTCCTCTTAATGTAAAAAGTTCTCTTATCAAAAAAAAAATCAACAAAACAAATATATATATAGAAATTATTACTTCTATTGAAATCAATTCCACCGGAGTGGTGGAAACTAGAAACGCTTATGGCGTCTATCTTAAAGGTTAGCTTTTTGGCTTGGCTGGCTGGCTCAAAGTGGGGTCTTGGAAGGATCAGGTGTGGGAAGGGTGTTGTGAGTGAAACACCTCTGTCAATGAATCCCTGGCTCTTGGATCACTTTTGTTTGAGAAGGTGGTAAACACTGGTGAGATTGAGAGGCCATAATTGTTTGAGAGGTTTAGGCTGGGTGACAATTAGCATCTGTGTGTTAAGTTACCTTGGTATTCTATTCATTGCTTTTGGAATTTCATTATTAGGTGCTTGGGATCTTCAGTTCATTGATTTGCTCTGCACTTTTTGGTTGTTGATCTAGACAAGTCACCACTAGTCTTCTGTAAAATGCTTATAAACTCTGTCTTTGTTTGTTTCAACCGAATAGAAACAATAAGAGATGTATTACAAATGTCTTAAGCTAAGGTCCTATGCTAGTGAATTGAGAATGAATGTGTCTCCCTTCCTATCATTAGAAATCTCCTTATATAACCTTTTTGGTGAGCTTTTAGAAGATATATAGAGGTCCAATTTGGCTTAACCTACAAAAAATTTGGCTTTATCCAATTTTGGGAGTAACACTGTTTTTCTGGTTGATGAGGCAATTGCCCCCACAAGGGTTGCAAGTGGCAGTAGTTTCGGCAGGGTTATGCAAGGGGTTGAGGCTATATATTGAATGTTCTTCTTGGTTCACTGTTTAAGTTTTCTGGTGCTATTAGAGGTTTTTTTTTTGTGTACTGAGAGGTGCTTTGATTTTTAAATTTAAGATCTTGTGCTTTTTTTGGTGCTCAGTCAGTTGGTTCTTTGCTAGGTGACAGTTCATCATCAAAAAAAATTGAGCTTATCCTTTGTTTGTACTGGTTCTTACAAGCACGACAATCTTTTTGGATCTTCAAGCATCAATTTTCGCGTATTGGTGGCCAGTACAAGTACAACCTTCTTCCTAGTTAGACAACTAGTTCTCTTGCACTTCTTGGGTATTGGGCATCAGTGGCGGATACGGAGGGTGAGGGGGCAATCTAATTGCACTTTTGGCCCTTCTATGATTGGTCATGTGCGATTTTGGTTCCTAAAGTTTTTTTTTTTTGTATATTTGGTGGTCTTATTTTTTTAATGTTGCAAATTCGCTTAATCGTCCAAATGTTTGTCAATTTTTCAATGATTATAAAAAATGAATCAATGCTATAAACACATAGAACCTCTGGTTGAACTTTTGTGGTAAAGGACCCTGTCATGGAATCGAAAAAAGGTTCTGGAAAGGAGGAAAAACCAGTAAATAGCATAGATGAACCATTGAATTGGAGAGGCGGGGGAGGGAAAACATCAACCAGAGATTTTGTGTGCTTAGAGGAGTGGTCTTCTATGTTGATCATTGAAAAAACTGACAGAGATTGAATGGAAGGACTGAATGAGCAACAATGAAATAATAATAGGAAGACCAAATGTGCACACAAAAATCTATAAGAACCAAAATCACACATGGTCTATATATATATATATATATATATATATATATATATATATATATATATGTTCAATAGTAAGGGGACCAAAAGTGCAATTAAAGTGCAATATACATATGAAGATAAAGATATAAGCATGAAAATCATGAAATTTTAATATATCTAATTAATTAAAATATATACCTCATAATTGTCCTCCATGTGATTTCATATTTTGAAATCATTGTCTAAGAAAGAAACGAAGAGACAATAAAAGTGGCGGGTGCATGTGCACATCCTCACCATAGTGTGGGTCCGCCCCTGTAGGGCATGTCTACTATGATAGTTTTTGGTGCTACTGTTATTCAATGTTGAGTGGGGGTAAAATAAGATTTTCAACCTTGTAATTACGGTCTTACTCCAGATTGAACATCTACCTTGGGCGGTTACGTGTATCATGCATATTTTGTTCTCCCTTTGTACATGGGTTTTAGCTAGTATTCTTGATACTCATTTCAATATACTTTTGCTTATCTAAAAAAAATTAAAGAATTATACCAAACCCATAATTAATTTATTGGATGTTAAATTTAAAACAAACAACTTCAGAATCCCAAAATCACTTCCACCGAATGTAAACATGATTTTGATCCATTCAAAATCTAAACCAAATAAGCACTTCAGAATTTTGATTCTTTCCTTTTTTTGTCTATGTTTTCTTATAATAAAAAAAACACAAGCATATTTGAATTGAATGGGCTCCATAAATAAAAAACATATATTTTTGTCTCTTTTTCTTTGAGATAAAAAAAAATTAATGTTTAACGCGAGGGTGTCTCTTGGCCTGCCACAAACATCATATTGACATTTTTTTTCTCTTGTAACTCTTGTGCGTCAAAAAAGTTCTGATTATATATATATATATATATATATAAACTCTTATGCGTCAAAACACATGTACCATTGCACTAATCGAACTTTCTTATTTCATATCATTAAATATATAATATTTATTATGTTTTTTTTATAAGCAAAAGTAAGGAGAGTACAAGGGGTACTCTAACCCGTATACACAAGAGAATAATTAATAACTGATGAATTAGAGATATAATCAGCTCCCATGTAACCTGTCTCTAGTTATCTTTTGTTATTAGTTAGCTATTTTAGTTTCATCCTATCTCTAATCAATCATAACTAATGTTTGTTAGAGTTTGTTACTTCTGTTATTTTCTTAGCTTAGACTCAAAGCTATTTGGCTAAGTGTGTATAAATAGCACACCATGTACTTTCAATATTTAATCAATAAGAATTAGCTTATGCATTATACAGCAATACTGAGTGTGACTTTTACATGGTATTAGCAGCTATAATCTTGGCAACGTGATACTGATCAAGAATGTCAGTAAAATAAGATCAAGGTTCACCCTCTTCTTCAAGCAGTGATGAAGCCACCAAGACTCACACAAAGAGTCAAAAGGATGCAAAGGACAAATAAACTCATGTTGACATCATGTCCCCCTTTTACCTTCACGCCTTTGATCATCCAGGGCAAGTTTTTGTTAGCGACCTGCTACATGATTGTAACTATGGGGAGTGGGTTGTGGACATGAGCAATGTTTTGTTTGCCAAGAATAAAATAGGTTTTGTCGATGGATCAATACCTATACCTAACACCGATTCCCCCAATTTGGCACATTGGATGCGTTGCAACGCTATGGTAAAGGGGTGGCTCAAAAGTGCAATAGACAAAGAGGTTCGAAGGAGTGTTCAGTATACAAACATGGCAAGGGAGATTTGGGCAGAACTTGAATAATGATTCGCAAAAGAAATCACCCTAAAGATCTATGAGCTCTGGTGTGCGATTGCTCTATGTAAACAAGAAAATCTGTCAGTGTTGGCATACAACACCAAGTTGAAAGTGTTGTGGGATGAGCTTCAATCGATTGCTCCTTGGCCCAAGTGATCGTGTGATAGATGCAAGTGTGATGTACAAAGGCGCCTTTCAATAATTAGGGAAAGGGAGCAACTCTACGACTTCCTTATGGGTCTTGATGAGGTTTTCAATACAGTGAAATCTCAGATGCTTAGCATGACGCCCAATCTCACTCTTGGCCATGATTACCATATGGTAGCTGAGGATGAACAATAGAGGCTCATCTCAGCCACTCATAAACCCTTGACTGAAGCCACTACTTTCCAAACATAAAATGCCAGATACATGGGAGATGATCGCAAAGGTAACAATAAAGAGAGACCTAAATGCGATCATTACTAGAAAATAAGGCATACTCGAGAAGAGTGTTGGGAGATAATGGGGTATTCTCAATATTGAAAGAAACCACCGAGAGAAGAAAGGCACTTGGAATGTAAGAAAGACTGGAACCAAGGCAGCTTAGGTCATCTCGGAGAGCCCAATTCCAGGGTTAATGATGGCGTGGATGCAACAAGTGTACCGGATTCGTTGCCAAGTAATAAAAAGATCGATCCCACAGAGACCGTGATCTCAGATAACAACTAATTATTAAACCAATTGAACTGGACTATATAAAAAAAGATTTTGAAAAGATTTGATTTTTGTAATAAGAAATAACTTATAAAATCATATGTTTAAGAACGCAATCAATTAAAATAGGAAAGTAAATCAATTAGGGGTTTTTCAAATCTAAAGAGATTCCTAGGAATTGGGTTACCAACAATATTGTTCATGTTACCAAATTGACTACCCCTTGTTAATTATCAAAATTTCTTTGAAGGCGAATTTATCCTCAATAAGTTAATGCTCCCTCTCGGGTTACAAAAAACGTGCCCAATTAAACCAACCCCTACTCTCGTGGTAATTGAATTTAGATTGAACCCTTTAAGCTTTGTGACAATTCGTGAACCCTCGAAGGACCGCTTCTAATTCTCGTGATTTAAGTCATAAGTTTGATTCCTATAGATCCAATACCTAAGTTCACCGCCAGGTTCCTCCTTAGAGTATCTACGACATGCAAATAAGTGCGCACCAGATTCACAAGTAATTCATGCGATAGAAACCAAATCGAAAGCGAAATCGAAATTAACAAAGGGAAAACATCAATTCATAAAATAAAACAGATCTTGGGCATAGCCCCAATCCCTAGAAATAAAACTACTACTCAAGCTTTGCCATGTTAAGAGCAAGCTTGATTAACAAAAACATGAAAGAAAACCTAAGAGAGGAGAAGAAGAAGAAGAAGAGAAATCCTAATTTTGCCTAAGGTAGCAGCCCCCAAAAGTCTCTAAGAGTCCTCTATTTTCGAGCCTAAGTGCTCTATTTATAGACTAGGGTAACTTGAATCCCAAGCAATCACAATTTCATATCAAATCAGTTTCTAAAGATCCATATATCACGCGTCACAGCCGTGACGGATTCTGCCTTGGAGGTTGCTTCACTGGTTGGTTTGTCACGGCCGTGACCACCATCACAGCCAAGCCGTGATCAATTCTGCCTGTGAGGGTATGGTTCAGTTGGCATGTCATGGCCGTGATGGACATCACGGCCAGGCCGTGACCAATTCTGACTTTACCCTTCTTTCTTTTTAGCTCTACTTGATCATGGCCGTGATGACCCATGATGGGTTCTGTTTGGCTTATTTTCCTTACTTTTTAAGCTCTGTCTTCATGCAAGCTCCATCATGGTTGATCCCGAGCATTTAATCCTTAATTCCTGCACAACGACACCACAAAACCGCCTTACCCGTTCCAAGGTAAAAATTAACAAATATCAAATTAAATATGCCTAAGCTATATGAAAATGCATGCAAAATGACAATGAAATATGAGGTGAAATCACACTCATCAAACTACCCTAAGCTTAAGATTTTGCTTGTCCTCAAGCAATAACTAAGGCCAGACAAGATAAATAGTCAGAGCATGGACAGTGAACCAAGAATCCGAGTAACTAATCCAAGTGACAGGCATATTCAAATAAGTAACCAAGAGACAATCAATTTCAAGTTCAATTAGAATCTTAGGTTTTCTAGTTTCATGTCTCTCACTAATTCGGGCACTCTTCTCACCTCACTCAAATGTTTAAGGGTATATGACAGTTCGCTCAATTTCCTCAAGGAAGGTACCCTATCATAAGCTTGACTATTAACCAAATCTCTACTTTATTAATGAAAACACATAAGAATCAAGAGGTCTTTTATTTTGGTTGTAATGGGGCCATGGGATTAATTGTTAGGTGGGGAAATCAAGAAAAGGAAAATTCAAGAAGGCTAAACAAAATATCAAACAATGCAAAGCATGACAACCTTCTAAAATACATTTTTGGGCTTTAGTTCACTTTTCCACCTTTCTTTCTTTCTTCCTTTTTATTTTTATTATTTATTTTTTATTTTGTTTCTCACTTTATTTTTCTCATCCCCTTCTCCATTTTTTTTGTTTTATTTATTTTTTTCAATTTGGAGAATGGGAGATTTCCAACTTAAGAGAAATATTTTTCTAACTTTCTCATCCCACAATTTATTTTTTTAAACTACCTTTTTACCCTTTTTGCAATACTTTAAAAGGTGTCATACCAAGCATCATTCATCAAAATAATTAAAGGTACCAAGAAAAGTATTTTATTCTTTTAGGCTCAAAACTGGGCAACTAAGAAGTAGCATTTGATCAATCAAAGCTCAGAAGGCCAGAAAAATACCTAGTGCCTCAATCATTTTCAAAACCGTTTTAAAAAATTTTTAAGTTTCAAAACGGTTTCAAGTCAAGTTCTAGAGAACACAATCCAAGAGGAATAAAACACTCGATCACAAAGAATGGGGTAGATTTAACGAGTACCCCTTTTTGGCTCAAAAAAAATCTCACATTTAGTAGTTTAAAATCAATGAGAAACACAAATCTAAGGAACCACATGCTAATTATCAACTATCAAAAGATCGTCTCAAGCATTTTTATTTTTAGCCTCTCACAAGAATACAAAAATTGGGTTCAAAAATTCATTGTCTCAATTTATTTGGCACCAAGTTCTCACAATTGGTTGCAAACTCTAAGCAAAGGGCAATCTAATCATGTGATCATGCAAAACTATGCCTATATGAATGCAACATGAAAAATCCAAAAATGCAAAAAATTGCAAAAATACCCCTACCCCAAGTTTAAAAACTTACATTGTCCCCAATGTAAATAATCAAGTCGGATAGAGGAGAAAAATGGAACGACTCACCGAGGTGGTAGAGGGTGTTGGCTCACATGCCAGTCAAAGAGCTGCTGGAAGACGTGTCACGGCCGTGATGCTCATCACGGCTAGGCCGTGATACATTCCGATCTTCAGGGTTCTTCTCATCACGCCCGTGATGGATATTACTACCGGGCCGTGATCCTTTCTCGATCTTCTTTGGTTAGCTAATAACGGCCGTGACCACCATCACCGTGATCAATTTCGACTTTATTTTTCCTTGCCTTTTTGACCTTCTCGCTTTCATAACCTGAAAATACTTGGCAAAACCATCAATTACTGATCTTTCTTCTCTAATCTTCTCAAATTATTCAAAAACAAAATTCAAAAACAAATGGAAAAGGGAAATGAAACTTGGGTTGCCTCCCAAGAAGCACTTATTTACGGTCTTAAGCTTGACCATACTTCTTTCAATCAACCGGGGTTAGATTTGGCCGTGGAGGTGAAAGAACACCTCTCTTCTATGGAAGTCCTTCAAAGAGTCGATTTTGTTCATATGGCCAATTGTGCTTTCGCTTTGCTCTCTTCACTCTGAGTTTCATGGCCTTACTCCCTCCCGGCGGAAGTTCTAACTCCACATGATGGGCAACTCCCATTTCATCATTATTTGGTGAATCATTCGTCATGCAAGGTTTGGGAGTTGCCTCCATATTAGGCTCTTCCTTCACCTCTGGAGGCATTATCTCAATCTTGCACACATGACTCTCAAAAGGACGGTTGTTATATGAGTTAGTCAAATCAAAATCCACCCTACCTTCCTCTACATTCAGAGAGAGTTTGCCATTTTTTACATCTATTATCGCTCCAGCTGTGGCCAAGAATGGCCTTCCTAGAATGATACGGAATTTAGAATTCTCGTTCATATCCAACACCATGAAATCGGTAGGAATGAAAAATTCCCCTACCTTTATAGGAACATTCTCTAGTATACCTAGAGGTGTTTTAGTTGAGCCATCCGCAAATTGTAAAGAGAACTTGGATGGACTCAATTCCTTGGTTCCTAACCTTTCAAGGATGGTATGCGGCATCAAACTCGCACTCGCCCCTAAGTCACATAAGGCTTGGTCTATTTTCACCTCTCTAATTGAGTAAGCAATAGAGAAACTTCCTGGATCTTTTAGTTTATGAGGCATATTAGTTTTTATTATGTCATCATGCTCCTCAATTAAGCTCTTAGCTTCTATTTCTACTTGCTTTTTCTTGGCCAACCTTTGTGGGAAAGGTATTGGGGGTTGGTAAGGTGGTGGAGGGACATACTTTGGCTCTATCTCTTTATCTTCGCTCATGTCCTCCTCACATTCCACCTACTTCTCAACTACCCCAAGCTTACCATCCCTTAAGTATATAGCATTACAGTTCTCATTGGGATTAACTTCGAGTTGTCCTGGAAACGTACCCTTAGTTCTGGTATATGTGCTAGCTTGTTGGGCAATCTGAGTTTCTAACATCTTATTATGGATGGCTAAGTTATCTACCTTAGATTCTAACTCTTTTATTGCCTCATTGACTACCTTACCTTGTTGCCTAAACTCTTCATTTTGTTTTGTTTGAGTTTCAACAAAATTTTCCAAGAGAGACTCAAGTCTAGACTTGTGTACCTGAGGATACCCTGATGCTGGTTTCCTATTACCTTGGCCTTCCTGGAATTCGTGGTTCATCGTGTTGTTGTAGTTCCCGTAGGAGAGATAAGGGCTATTCTTCCTTCCTTGGTTGTAAGGATTTGAGGGAGCATAATTTGTCAACTTCGGGTTCGTGTCATAGAAGTTGTGACAAGAGTTCACTTGTTCCCCCGAAGCACCAGATCCAGGAGCAATACCATGTGGGCACTCCATTATGTCATGTCCCTGCATTCCACAAATCTCACAAACAATATTAGTAGCACCTATTGAACTCACATTAGCCTTTTCAAGCTGCTCAAAGCGTTTATTCAATGAGTCAAATTTAGACATAATTAGATCAGTGCTATTCATTTCAAACTTACCCCCCGAAATCTTTTTCTGGTTATTACCTCTTTCCGAACCCCATTGGCGGTAGTTGGTTGCTACGTTTTCAATGATATTGAATGCTTCAATCAGAGGTCTATTCATAAAGGCTCCACCAGCTGCGGAGTCAAGTGACACATTCAAAGAGTAATCCAATCCGTTGTAGAAGGTATGCACTAACAACCATCTCTCGAGTCCATGATGCAGGCAAGACTCTAGAAATCCCTTGTAGCGGTCTCAAGCTTCGGATAAGCATTCTCCGTCCTTTTGGAAGAAGCCGGTGATCTGGGTTCGTAGGTAAGCCGTCTTGGATGGAGAGAAGAATTTCTCCAAGAATACCCTCTCCAGTTGGTCCCAAGTTGACAACGTATTAGCGGGCACTTGCTTCAACCAAGCCTTTGCCTTTCCAGTCAAAGAGGAGGGGAATAACCTCAAGCGTATAATAACAATCGGGGCACCATGAATTCTAATTGCATCAGTGAACTCCAAGAATGTCTCCACATGATTAGTCGGGTCCTCTGAGGGTAATCCTCCGAATTGATGTTGCCTAATCATGCTAATTAGCATAGGCGGTATAGTGTAGTTCTCCGCCTCGATTTCTGGCCTAGCAATCCCAGTTCGCAAACCCCTAGCATTTGGGGCTGCATAGTCCTTCAGTGGTTTTGTATCCGGCAGATTCGCCATGAGTGGAATGTGAATCAACCTCTCCCTCTCTCTTTGTAGTCTCCTACGTCTATGAAAGGTCCTTTCGTTTTCGGGGTCAACCTCAATAAGGCTTCCAAGACTTAGGGATCTTTGCATAAAAGAGAAAAACACCTATAAGAGAGAGATAGATACTAAAAAAAAAAGAAAAAGAGATAAATAAAAAAGAGAGAATTTAATATATATAAATAAATAATAATAATAAAAAGGTCCAAAGAAATCAATTTAAAAATTAAATTGAGATTCAAGAAAGCACAGTCCCCGACAACGGTGCCAAAAACTTGATGGCGTGGATGCGGCAAGTGTACTGGATTCGTCGCCAAGTAATAAAAAGATCGATCCCACAAAGACCGTGATCTCAAATAACAACTAATTATTAAACCAATTACACTGGAATATATAAAAAAAGATTTTGAAAATATTTGATTTTTGTAATAAGAAATAACTTAGAAAATCAGATGTTTAAGAACGCAATCAATTAAAATAGGAAAGTAAATCAATTAGGGGTTTTTCAAATCTAAAGAGATTCCTAGGAATTGGGTTACCAACAAGATTGTTCATGTTACCAAATTGACTACCCCTTGTTAATTATCAAAATTGTTTTGAAGGCGAATTTTTCCTCAATAAGTTAATGCTCCCTCTCGGGTTACAAAAATCGTGCCCAATTAAACCAACCCCTACTCTCGTGGTAATTGAATTTAGATTGAACCCTTTAAGCTTTGTGACAAGTCGTGAACCCTCGAAGGACCACTTCTAACTCTCGTGATTTAAGTCCAAAGTTTGATTCCTATAGATCTAATACCTAAGTTCACCACTAGGTTCCTCCTTAGAGTATCTACGACATGCAAATAAGTGCGCACCAGATTCACAATTCATGCGATAGAAATCAAATCGAAAGCGAAATCGAAATTAACAAAGGGAAAACATCAATTCATAACATAAAACAGATCCTGGGCATAGCCCCAATCCCTAGAAATAAAACTACTACTCAAGCATTACCATGTTAAGAGCAAGCTTGATTAACAAAAAAATGAAAGAAAACCTAAGAGAGGAGAAGAAGAATAAGAAGAGAAATCCTAATTTTGCCTAAGGTAGCAGCCCTCAAAAGTCTCTAAGAGTCCTCTATTTTCGAGCCTAAGTGCTCTATTTATAGACTAGGGTAACTTGAATCCCAAGCAATCACAATTTCAGATCAAATCAGTTTCTAAAGATCCATATATCACGCGTCACGGCCGTGATGGCCATCACGGCCAGGCCGTGACGGATTCTGCCTTGGAGGTTGCTTCACTGGTTGGTCTGTCACGGCCGTGACCACCATCACGGCCAAGCCGTAATCAGTTCTGCCTGTGAGGGTCTGGTTCAGTTGGCATGTCACTGCCATGATGGACATCACGGCCAGGCCATGACCAGTTCTGACTTTATCCTTCTTTCTTTTTAGCTCTACTCGATCAAGGCCGTGATGGTCATCACGTCCAGGCCGTGATGGGCTCTGTTTGGCTTATTTTCCTTACTTTTCAAGCTCTGTCTTCATGCAAGCTCCATCATGGTTGATCCCGATCATTTAATCCTTAATTCCTGCACAACAACACCACAAAACCGCCTTACCCATTCCAAGGTAAAAATTAACAAATATCAAATTAAATATGCCTAAGCTATATGAAAATGCATGCAAAATGACAATGAAATATGAGGTGAAATCACACTCATCAGTTTACTCTACAACAATACGATCGTTTGGATATGCCCGTTACTTGGATTTGTTACTCGGGGTCTTGGTTCACTGTCCATGCTCAAATTTTTTATCTTGTCTGGCCTTGGTTATTGCTTTAGGACTAGCAAAATCTTAAGCTTGAGGTAGTTGGATGTGTATGATTTCACCTCATATTTCTTTAAAATTTTGCATTCATTTACATGTAGTTTAAGCATTTTTATTTTGATATTTGTTAGTTTTCCCCTTTGGAACGGGTAAGGTGGTTTGTGGTGTTTGTGTGCAGGAATTCATGATTGAATTGCTCCAGGCCAATTAACTTGGAGTTTGCATGAAGACGGAGCATGAAAAACAAGAAAAATGAGCCAAACAGAGGCCATCACAGCCTGGGGGTGACAAGTATCACAGCCATGATCACGTATGGCTGAAGAAAAAGAAGAGCGCAAAAGCTAGAATTGGTCACGGCCGTGACAGGTCAACCAGTGCCAAGCTCTCCAAGTCAGAACTTGTCATGGCCTGGCCGTGACAGGCATCACGATCATGATATGCAAAATCTGGAAAAAAGATTTGATGATTTGATCTGATTTTGTAATAGTTCAAATCCAAGTTAATCTACACTATAAATAAGGCAATTAGCCTCGAAGATAGGCATCTTTGGGCTGCTACCAATTGGCAAAAATTTGGATTTCTCTTCTTCTCAATTTCTTCACTTCTCTTAGGATTTTTATGCTTTTGTTATTCAAGATTGCTACGAACATAGCAATGCGTGAGTAGTCGTTTTATTTCTTGGAATTGGGGCTATGCTCAAGACTTGTTTTATGTTATGTATTGATGTTTTCCCTTTGTTAATTCCAATTTGCTTTTGAATTAATTCCTATTGTTATAATTACTTCTGAATTTGGTGCGCACTTATTTGCATGCCTTAGATATTCTAGGGATGAACTGAGAAGTGAACCTTGGTATTGGATCTATAGGGATTGAACTTAGTACTTAAATCACAAGAGTTAGAAGCGGTCCTTCGAGGGTTCATTGAATTGTCACAAACCTCAATGGGTCAACTTTAAATACAATTACCACGGGAGTAGGGGTGGTTTAATTGGGCACGGTTCTTGTATCTCGAGAGGGAACATTAACTATATTAGGATAAATTCACCTTCAAAGCATCTTGATAATTAACATAGGGGTGGTCAATTTAGTAGCATAAGCAGTCTTATTAGTAACCCGGTTCTTGGAAATTCCTCTTTTAATTTGAAAACCCCCAAATTGATTTACTTTCCTAATTTTTTTTATTACGATTTTAATACTTGATTTGTTAGTTAATTATAATTTCAAAAACCAAATCTTTCCTTGTTTAGTTTAATTGATTTAATAATTAATTATTGTTTAAGATCACGGTCTCTGTGGGTTCCATCTTTTTATTATTTGACGACGAAGTCGTACACTTGTGGATTCACGCTATCGGTGAACAATGCCTTCCTTCATGGAGATCTCATAGAAGACATATACATGAAGAGGGCTTTGCTAAGAAAGGAAATCATAGGGTGTGCAAATTGAGGAAATCACTATATGGTCTAAAGCAGGCATCAAGAAGCTGGTATCAGAAATTTACTCAAGCCTCAAAGAAGTTTGGATTCATGCAGTCCAAGGCAAATCATTCCCTCTTCATTTACAACGCAAAGGGAGTTTTTCTAATAACTCTTATATATGTAGATGATGTTATTCTTGTTGGAAATGATTCTTCTTTTATGCAACAGGTGAAGAATTACCTAGATGAAGCTTTTAGCATAAAGGACCAAGGACCTCTCAAATATTTCCTAGGAATTGGAGTGGCAAGATCAGCTAGAGGAATGGTTCTTAGTCAGAGAAAATATGCAATTGACATACTAAAGGAGACTCTGAGGCAAAATTGCAGGTCTAGCCACTTTCCCATGGAGCAAAATTCTAATCTTAGACCAGACAAGGATGAACCAGACATAGATTCTTCAAGATATAGAAGGCTTTTGGGAAGATTACTCTACCTAATTGTGACCAGACCCAATCTCACATATGCAATATACACTCTCTGTCAGTTCATGAGTGCCCCAAAGCAAAGGCTGGATGCATCAGAAAGAGTACTTAGATACATTAAAACCTCTCCAAGCCAAGGTATCTTTCTACCTAGCAACAACAACCTGAAACTTGAAACCTACTGTGGTGTGGATTGGGCAGGGTATCCCTTGACTAGGAGATCATGCACAGGATATGTAATCACTCTTGGAGGAACACCTGTTTCATGGAGAACAAAAAAACAAAGTGTGGTTGCTAAGTCCTCTGCAGAAGCAGAGTATAGATCTATGGCATCAACTGTAAGTGAAACCATTTGGCTCAGGTGGCTGCTCACTGAATTGTCAGTATCACAGGAGGGTCCAACTCCATTATTTTGTGACAATAAAGCAACACTCCACATTGCTGCAAACCCGGTGTTCCATGAGAGGAACAAGTATGTGGAGATGGATTGGTACATTGTCTGAGAGAGAGTTCAATCTGAAGAGATACAACCTTTGAAAATACATACAAAAGAACAGATTGCAGATATGCTAACTAAACCACTAGGAAGAGACATACTGGAGCTGCTTGTTAGCAAGTTGACCATTCTCAACTTCCATGCGCCAACTAGAGGGGGAGCGATGAATTAGAGATATCAGCTCCCATGTAACCTGATGAATTGGAGATATAATAAGCTCCCATGTAACCTATGTCTAGTTATCTTTTGTTATTTTCTTAGCTTAGACTCAAAGCTATTTGGCTAAGTGTGTATAAATACCACACCATATACTTTCAAAATTCAATCAATAAGAATTAGCTTATGCATTATTCAGCAATATTGAGTGTGACTTTTACAACAATATTTACAAAAGAGGAATAAGTTAATTCTTCAACCACAAGCCACTACATGATTGAAAAACTAGTTAAACCCAAGGTTTTGAAAATCGGACCGGACCGGCCGGTCCGACCGGGAACTGTGACCTTGGCCGGTCCGGTTTACATGGAAAACCGTCCCTGTATTGAACCGGTGGAAAAACCGGAGAACCGGTTCAAAACCGGTAAAACCGATCATAACCGGTAGTGAACCGTCCTGAACCGGTTTCCTAAAAAAAATTAGTATAAAAGGATGTGGGTCATCCTAGCCAAAACCCAATTCTTTTGTTTTCTAACATATGTGGGTTGGTTGTAGATTTTGGGTTGGTTTTCCCTATGAAGATCATTTTAACATATATCTTTATATTTATTTAGTTTAATTTCAAAATAAAAAAAATTGTGCTTAATAATTTTAGTTGTTATGTTGTTTTTTTGTTTAATATTGTTACAAATATTATATTAAAAATTAAAATAATAATATTTAATTATAATCGGTTCAACCACGGTTCAACCTCGGTTGGACCATTGAACCTCGAACCGCTGCCTTCACCGGTTCGATGGCCGATCCGATTTTTTAAACCTTGGTTAAACCTCACACCCAAAAGAATCATATCCCATGAAACACCAAACGGATCACCTGAACCAATATAGCACCTAATTTGTCAACATAAAAACTGGTTACAGACCCAATCAAAAAACAATCTCAAACCATGATTTCAATTGCATACATTGAAAAGTAACAAGTATTTTTCACCCGTGCATATGCACAAGTCAAGTTTTTCTTAAAACAAATTCAGTAAATATTTAACAATTCTAATGGGTGTGAAAGAAACTTGTATATCATGTGAATTGAAAAATTAGATAAAATGAAACACCCAAGACCAATGACTGTTAGGCCTGGTTCGGTTCGGTTCAGACCCGAACACAAAAAATACGAACCAATTTAATTGGTTTGGATCAGATTTTCGGGTTCATTGAATTATTGGTTCGAGTTTTATACCCCCAAAACTTTCTGGAAGAACATGGCAGCTTTGCTACATTTCCTAGCTAAAAAGATTTAGAAACAAAATATATATATATATATATAAACTTTAAAAATCAATAATAAAATAAAATAAAATAAAAATCCGATCCAATCAAAATTGGTTTGGTTCATTTCGATTTGGTTCGGGCCCGAAAATATTAATATATAAATAAAATATATATATGAAAAATATATAAATATTAAACTCTTACATTATATATAAATATTAAAATATAAAATTGTAATTACTAAAAATATATATATAAAATATTAAAATATAGTAATTTGTTCAGTTCCAAAATCCTTGAACTTGATAACTGAACCAATGATCATCAGGTTCGGTTCAGTTCAGACCCGAACACAAAAAATACGAACCAATTTAATTAGTTCGGTTCGGATTTCGGTTTCATCGAATTATTAGTTCTGTTTAGCTTGGACCGAAAATATTAACATATATATATATAAATATAAAAAATTAAAATATTAAATTATATGTAAATATTAAATATTAAAATATATCTATATATTAAAATATAGTAATTGGTTCGGTTCCAAATTTTCGGGTTCATCGAATTATCGTTTCAGGTCTTATGCCTCTAAACTTTCCTGAAGAACACGGTAGCTTTGCTACCTTTCCTGGCTAAAAACATTTATAAACAAAAAAAATTATAAACTTTAAAAATTCAATAATAAAATAATATAAAATCAGAACCAATCAAAATTGGTTCGATTCGATTCGGTTTAGTTCGAAACTGAAAATATATATATATATATATATATATATATATATATATATATAATGTATGAAAAAATAAAAATATTATTATAAAAAATATTAAACTATTAAATTATATATGAATATTAAAATAAATATAATAAAATAAATATATAAATATATAATATATATATATATATATATTAAAATTTGTTCAATTTGGTTTTGTTTCGACTCGAAAATATTTATATATATATATATATATATATATATATATATATATATAAATATAAAAATTATAGAAATATCAAACTATTGAATTATATATAAATATTAAAATATAATATATATTAAATATTAAAATATATATATATATATATTTAAAAATTAATACTTCCGACTTTTTTTTTTTTGAAACCAATACTTCTGACTTAGTTGGTATGGAAACGTGATAAAAATAATTAAGAAGCAACTCCTTTATTTCCACAAAAAGGCGACATTGATGACCATAAATAAGTGATAAAATATATGATAAGAGAGAAGAAAATAATAAATAAGTAATTGAGAGTAATTTTTACGATGTTGGACATCATTTCTATATCCAAATATCACTACTCTATAATTATAAGTTGTATAAGAGAACTTTTACAAAATAATCAATCATTTCTTTAAAATTATATTTTTTTAAATATTGCACTAAATATGTATTATTTAAACTAAATATGACTCCGCACTAATGATTATTATATTTTAATTTAACTATATTAATAATAATATAATTGAAATATAATAATAAATATAAACCAAGATATTCTCCTACTTCAAAGTCTTCATCAATTCTTCTCTTAGACTTAGGTTGTAGTCACATGTACTGATGTACAAGTGATAACAAATTAACAACTGGGCATATTTTTCCTTCTATTTTTCTTTCTTTTCCTTTTTTTAATCATATCAATGGAATTTGTAGTTTTGTACACACAATGTATCTTTACATTTTAATTTAATCATATCATTGTAACTTATTTTTGAAGTTAATGTATGTTATATGTTATATCTATAAAATATTAATTAATTTTATTTTAATATTTTTATTTATTTTCGTATGGGTAAAATAATTTGTAAAAAAAATAAATCAAAACCATGCTTTAAAAAAAGGATTGTGTTAGTTATCTACTCTTAGGTTGGAGAGGAAGGGTCGGATAAGAATAATCGCTTATCGCACCTCGGAGGGTTGTTCTTCGTTCCTGGTCCTCCTTTAGTTGGATCCTTCGAAATACAGGGTCGGTCCATCACCAAATACAGGACCTGCTCATCACCAATTGAGGTCTAAAACGAACTCTGAGGTGAGGTCTTAATTTTTCTTTTTTTTTAAAAAAGATGCATAGGTCGATTGACACTAAAGACCGACACTATTTTCTTTCCTGTAAATATATATATTCGATACCTAAAAGCAAGGGTTTTGGTTGCTTGGCCTTTGGGCCCACCTTGCCGGAATAACAGTAATCCTTAATCTCTAATGGGATACATTTCTTAAAATAAAGGAGTAGCTAGAAAAGGAAACGGATTCGTTATGCCTGTGCCCGTCTGAACATTTGAATTGCGTATCATTAATCTGAAACATGTTTTCTTTCCTTAATTAAAACAACAGTAAAAAACTGCAAGAGTGAAAAACATTGTCAGATTTGAAGTACTCAACCAGGGTCCCCCTCGTGAATATAGCATATTGTAGATAAGGCAGAAACATCAATCCTTGCAAGTTGCAATGACCTAGAAGATTATAATTGAAGTCAACCAAGGCCGCCTCGTGAATAAAACTGTACAACCACATCGGTATTTTGATAATATATATTCGCGAACCTGAAGAGCAAGGAACAAGTGCGAATGTTGTATTATTCATGTCATGTATTAAGGTTTCGTCTATGGTGGTGAGTGGTACATCATTTATTTCATAAATTTTGGATCAATCAAAATGTCACATGGGTTGGTCAAATTTTCAAACTATCTTGATATATTTATATTATAGTCAAACTTTATAAGGATAGTATAATATAGTATAATATTTGTATTTTCGGTATTTACAAATTTTATCTATATTAAAATATTATTATTTTGATAAATAAAAAAAATGATTATTTGTTTCCCCTTTCTCTCGGATGAACCCATTCTCCCAATTCATCATCATAGTTCTTCAACAGATACAATGAAATCAAAATCAGCCAAAATCAACCATCTTTTATTGAGGCTCTCACTAGTGCAATAAGTGCTTTTTACGTCAGTTAAAATTGATTTTTACGCCGAAATCGATCGACGTAAATACGGTGACGTTAAAAGTTAAACTTTTAACGTCAGTTGAGAACTGACGTTAAATATAACACTATTAACGTCGGTTCATTAACACAACTGACGTTAATTTTGTCAAAATTAACGTCAGTTCTTTAAAAAAACTGACGTTAATTTTGTTAAAACTAACGTCGATTGTTATCAAGAACTGACGTTAATAGTATACTGTATATTTTATAAAATACTATTAACGTCAGTTGTATGATAAAACTGACGTTAATAGTATTTTTTTTTTAAAATTCAGTTTTAAAATATCACTCCCCTCAGCCATCCCTGCATTCAGTAAGTATCCCAGTAACACAAAATATCACACACATTATAGAATTGCAAAGGAAAAATGGAATAATGATCCATATATATGTATTCAGAAACAATATATATTTATTAACATAGGTTATAACTCAAAATAAATACATAAATATAAAAAAAAATAAATGTATACTAAGTTTAAACTACCTATATCAATATCCCTTCGTGATGATCATCACGAGTGGCATGTACATCGTCCACCTGTGTCTCCTCGATTATAGTAGGCATGTTTGTTGAAAAAGAAGGAGTCTCAGGAATATCAAGATTTGAATCTTCATTTTCATCACTACCATTATACATGCTTTTTCCTTGGAGAACCACGGACAACCTTTTGTTAGAAGGATCAGTGATGTTGAACACTTGTTTTGCTTGGGAAGCCATTATGAAAGGCTCATTTATATGACCTAACTTGTTGAGGTCTACCAATGTGAACCCCAATTCGTCGGTTTGTACACCACCGTTACTATCAACCCACTTACATTTAAATACCCAAGACCGTAAGCTTAGTGTAATCGAGCACCCAAATATCTTCAATATATCCAAAGTAAGGTCTCGGTCTTTAGAACGGGTTTTGTGTCCTTTGCACTAGAGAAGTGCATTGCTTGACGCCACGATCATAACCCCACTATTTTGCATGGTACTCTTGTTATCTTGTTCCTTTGTATAAAAGGAAAAGTTATTTATGTCGTATCCGCTCCAACATATGACGTTGAAGTTAGGCCCACGTGCTAGCCATTTTACGTCATCAGAAGCAGTACTATCATCCTTAAGCATTTCTTCCTTGAACCATGGTAAGAAAGTCTTGTTATGCTTGTTCAACAACCACCTTTCGCTCATTCGAGGGTTTTCTTGATTGACTTTTCTTTTATGTTCAAATAAGAAAGGCTGAACACATTCGATGTTGTTCAATACATACAAATGTGCTTGAAGCACTTCCTCCCAATCCTTCCTATTAATTCTTAAGCCATGTGTACCCTTACCTTGACATCTGATCTCATCATGCCGAGGCTTAGGAACCCCTATAGGATCCGTGTTATGAAGGTAGTCCGAACAAAACTCAATAGCTTCTTCTGCAACATTCCTTTGAACAATAGATGCTTCCGGACGATGAGGATTCTTCACATACCCTTTCAAGATCTTCATGTAGCGCTCAACTGGGTACATCCATCTTAGAAAAACCGGCCCACATAATCTAATCTCCCTCACCAAATGAACAATTAAGTGAACCATTATGTCGAAAAAGGAAGGAGGAAAATACATCTCCAATTGGCACAAGATTGTAGCAGCCTCAACTTCCAAGTCATCCAACATACGGGGGTCAACGACTTTGCTACATATAGAATTGAAGAATGAGCACAACCGAGTAATGGCATGTCTCACATTTTTTGTAGCAATACCATGAATAGCAACGGGCAGAAGTTGTTGCATCAAGATGTGACAATCATGAGACTTCAAGCCAACCAATTTAAGATCACTAGAGACAAGCCTCTTCATATTTGAAGAGTAACCATGTGGAACTTTGATGCCCTGAAGACACCCGCAGAAACTTTGTCTCTCTTTTTTTGACAAAGTATGACATGCTGGCGGCAAATAAGTCCGCTTACCATCCTCAACAACTGGAGCTAACTGCTCTCGTATACCCATAGCAACGACGTCGAGACGAGCATTCACACCATCCTTTGTCTTGCCCTGAATGTTGAGAAGCGTCCCGATCACACTATCACACACATTTTTCTCCATATGCATCACATCAATGCAGTGTCTGACATCAAGCTTGTGCCAGTATGGAAGATCAAAGAATATCGACCTCTTCTTCCATATGTTTTTCTCAGCAGCTTTACCTTTCTTTTTGGACTTGCCGAACATAACATCGATGTCCTTTACCCTCTGATAAACCTGCTCTCCAATTAAGGCCGCCGACGCTTCTTCTGTCTCTTGGCATCCATTAAAAGCTTTTTTCATCTTACGATATGGGTGATCACGTCTAAGAAATCTCCGATGCCCGAGGTAAACCGTCTTCTTTCCATGATGCAACTGAGTGTAGCATGTGCCTTCTTCACATATAGGGCATGCTTTATGCCCCTTGACACTGCATGCCGGACAAGTTACCGTATGCTGGAAAGTCGTTGATGGTTCAAAATAACATGGCACGAAGCTTGAAAGTCTCATGAGAATACCCATCAACTACATCAACACTTTCCACCCACAGCGCTTTCAAGTCTTCAATCAAGGGACCTAGATAAACATCTAAGTCATTTCCCGGTTGCTTTGGGCCCGAAATCATCATAGACAACATCATGTATTTGCGCTTCATGCACAACCAAGGGGGCATGTTGTAAATTACCAACAGAACAGGCCATGAACTATGAATACTACTCATGTTACCATAAGGATTCATTCCATCTGTAGCAAGTCCAAGCCTTAGGTTTCTTGGCTCATCGGCGAAATCCGAAAACATAGTATCGATATTCTTCCATTGAATAGAATCAGCAGGATGACGAACCTTTCCATCACGTTTCCTCTCATCATTATGCCATCTAATATTCTTCGCATCTTTCGCATTGGCAAACAATCGCTTGAACCTTGGAATTATTGGAAGATACCACAACACCTTCGCAGGAGGACCCTTTTTTCTCACATCATCAAGATCATCATCATCATCACCACCCTTCACTTTGTATCGTGATAACCCACATTTGGGGCAATCGTGATTGTCTTCATGAACACCGGTGTACAATATGCAATCATTGAGGCATGCGTGTATCTTCTTATACTCCATACCCATAGGACACAATACCTTCTTGGCCTCATAGTTACGGTCAGGCAATGTGTTGTCCTCCGGAAGCAAGTCTTTCAACACTTCAAGCAATTCCGTGAAGCTTTTATCGGTCCAACCATTTCTCGCCTTCACACAGACCAATTTTAGCACCGCCGACAACCGTGTATGAGTAGTACACCCTGGATATAAAAGGCTTATCCGCATCACCGCACAACCTATCATACACATGAGCTCGATGAAAAGATTCTTGTCCAATATCACGGATCATGTCCTCTACTCGATCATCCTCCATATCTACGTCAACGTCCTCACGTTGGGAGACACTCGCCGTACTACTCAACAACACATCACCATGCCATATCCATCTTGTATAACTCAAGCAAATCCCTTCACAAATCAAATGAGTACGTATATCCTTCACCGTACATTTCCTCGTATTCAAACACTTGACACAAGGACAACAGAACATTCCATTGAGCAAATTCTATAAATTCTCCCACCCCCTTCAAATACTCAGCACTAGTACGCTTACAAACCATCCAACTACGATCCATTACTAGATAGGTCCTGTAGATATACAAAACATATATCCAATATAAGGACAATACGGGAGATTGAAAACTATAGTTTTTGAAGATTGCCAAGCACTGGTCACGGCCTGGCAGTGATGTCCATCACGGCCGTAACGTGCCAACTGAACCAGACCATGCCATCACAGGCAGAACTGATCACGGCCTAGCCGTGATGAGCATCACAGCCGTGACATATCAACCAGCAGAGCAACATGCACTCAAAACCAAAAATAGAGACGTACATTCCAAACAACTCAAACTCACGGTTTCAAGTTTCAACTACTGACACTACAGTTTCAACATACACTCAAAACCAAAAATACAAAAATGTGCCCTAAATACTCACCAGAAATAGGTGCTCGCGTGGTGGTTGGGAGGAATCGCTCGAGTGGTGGCCAACGTTCGATGTGGTTACTGAGAGCAGAGGGACAAGGAGAGTTAGTGCGCGGGAAGGGGAAAGAGAGATGTCAAGTTATTGCAAAGAATGAATGGAAAGACAGAGTTAGAGTTAATAGTGTACCTCACGGTGGTGGTGAAGAAGCCCTCGCGGTGGTTGCGGTGGAGATGAGCTCGCGATGAGGGTTCTGTGCTGGGTGAGAGCGAGAGTGAGGGTTGAGAGTGATCTAGGGTTGAGCGTGATGAAAATAGAAAAGAGACTTACGTACAGAGCGAAGTTCAGAAGGCGCGCGGGTGTAAACGTTATAATCAAAAAGCAAAAAATAAAACAACATTTAACATCAGTTTTATTAAACAACTGACGTTAAAAGTAATTGTTTAACGTCAGTTGTATTAAACAACTGACGTTAAATATTAATATTTTTTTAAAAAATACTTTTAACCTCAGTTGTTGAATTCAACTGACGTTAAAAGTGTTGTGTAAAAATCATTTTCTATATAAAGTACCATTATTCTGTATCAGTCTGTAATACTGCCTCTTCTTTTCCTCTATATTTCTATTCCTTCACAAAATGGCTCTGAGACCTGTGTTAAGAGTGACAACAGGGCATATAGGGACATGGGATTATTTACGTCAGCTATTTATTTAACTGAAGTAAAAAATCACACTTTTAACGTTGATGAGTGTGATTTTACCTCATTTTTCATGTACATTTCGGCATGCATTTGCATATAGTTAGGCCAATTTAGTGTTGATTTTGTATAGTTTTTCCTTTGGAACGGATGAGGTGGTTTCTGGTGTTGTTTTGCAGGATTTAATGGAAAAATGCCCCGAAATCAGCCTTGGTGGAGCTTGGATGAAAAAAGAGCTTAAAAGTGAAGATTATGAGCCAAGCAGAGAGTATCACGGCCTGGCCGTGATGGCCCTCACGGCCGTGAGGGAGCAGTAGCTGAAGAAAGATTGAGCCAAAAGTCAGAAGCTGTCACGGCCTGGCCGTGATGGCTATCACGGCCGTGACCGGCTAGTTGGAAAAGTCAGAAACGATCACGGCCTAGCCGTGATGGATAGCACGGCCGTGATGAATGAGTGAAGGAATAGGCGCCCAAGTCGAGAGACCATCACGCCTGGCCGTGATGGCCATCACGGCCGTGACGGCGACGGACCTATAAATAACAAGACAGCAGAGACAGAAAAAGGGGACTAACTTCTAACCTAAAACAATCTGCACTTGGAGGCAGGTGAGGTGAGGTGGGGTGGAGAGGGTTTCTACCCAAAAAGGGGGGCGTTTTCTCTGCTCTTGGATGGAGAGAAGATGGAGGAAGCTTGTCTATGAGTGTTCTCCTTCCCTTTTCTCATTCTGTTTTGTATTTCCTTTTATCATGAGTAGTTAAATCCCCATTGTTGGGGTTAGATGAAACTTGTCTGAACTTGTTGTATTTGAATTGGTGTTTTAATGCAAGTCTCTATTTTCTTATGAGCATGTGATTCTGTTCTTAATGCTTTCCTTGGATTAGCTACCCATAGGAATGATTTGTTGCTTTGATAGATGACTGGAAGGTTGGTGTTAAGGCATGCTCATGAATCACATGCCAAGTAGTTCAAGAATCTAGGAATAGGTGTTGAATGCTTGCAATCTTATAAGTCTTGACTTAATGCAAAATCACAGGTTAATCCACCTAAGGAATTAGGGTTTAATTTGGGGTTTTAGGCTCAATGCACCTAAGGAATTAGGCTTGAGTATTTTAGAAAAGGCTTGATTGTCATAATTGAATTAGGACTTGTGTTGATTACCATTTCATTGCAATTAAGGGAGGATTAGTGTAGTCTAACCCTAACAATCTTAGCCACATCTCTGTTTGCCTTCCAAGTGTTCGATATAATTCCTAAAAGACCAAAAATATTGTTTTGCTTTCTTTATTTTCTGTTTAATCCCTCACACTTTATTTTAGTCTAGATAGTTGTTGAATTTGCGAATTGGTAATTGACATCCAATCCCTGTGGATACGATAACCGGTCTCACCACCGTATTACTTGATTGCGACGAGGTGCACTTGCCTTTATTCATATCAAAAAAAAAAAATTCACGCATCAAGTTTTTGGCGCCGTTGCCGGGGATTGGTTTTGTCAATATCAGTAGTAACAAATGAGACAACTAGTTTAGACATTTTGTTATTTTATTTTTCTGTATATATTTGATATCTTTCTTTTGTTAGTTTTGTATATATTTGTTTTTGTGTTTCTTTGATCTTGGGCTTAATTGTCTGTGAGGTGAAAAATTGATTAGATAGGATCATGGACTACAATTGGTATCAACCATCTGATGCAGGAAGTGAATTATCTGAGCTGCATTGCATGGGTAGATATCTTGCAGTTGGCCGTAAAAATCCAACAAGTGAGTGATGAGCTGTCAAGGGCAACTGTCCCTCCTCCACCAATGGTAGGTTATTCTGAATGGGGAAATCAATTTCCCAACACTTCTACTCCATGGTGGGGGAACCCTCCAAATAACACTTTGATGGATGAAGGGGAACATTGGGAATCTTCCACACCTTGGTATGAGGAGCCATCCCCATTGGAAGTTGCTTGGGAGAACTTCAAATCCGCATTCCCAGTCGAGGTTGAGCAACCTATCCCGGATAGTCAACCTCACTTAGAGGCTGTTTTGGAGAACTTCATGGCAACAACAATGGAAGAAGTAAAGAATCAAGAAGATGCCATTCGAAGTCTCGGGGTGCGTATTGAGGAACTCTCTAACCTTCTGTCCAAAATGCCAAATGAGGACTTGATGGATGATGATGAAGATGATGCAATGATGGACGAGGAGGAAGAAGAAGAAGTGGGAGCAACCGAGTCAAGAAGTGAAGACCCTGTTTTGGAGAACATAGTTGCACCATTCCCCATTGAACCCTTGACTAAAGAGCCTGAAAGGAAGAGGCATTTGGAGGATAGCTATGTCACCATGCTCGGGGATGATGAAGAACTTGTAAAATTAAATGATACTATTGGCCCCTATGCATGTGTGGAATGTGATGGGAGAAACACTTGTGTGGTTTGTGCGGAGATTTCTGCATATTTGGAAGGTGATGGATTTGGCGATGCTGAGAGTGAAGATGGTACGAGGCTTGAACAGCACCAATGATCCTCTCGATTTGTTTGCCACCTCATATTTTAAAGCAGTCAACAATGGAGTTCATGCCTCTACCTAAGGTTGAACCCCATTTTTATTGGGAAGATTTTATGGATAAAGGGGTCATATTTGACCCGAGTGGAATTGAAAAGCGCTTCCCATTTGAAGAAGTCGGCATGAATTTCGAGTGCTCACTTCCACATTTTTGCTGCAAATCGTGGGATCCAGGTGAAGGATCTCACATGGTAAGCATTCCTTGGTCCTTATACCACAGGTTATGGGATCCAGGTGGATGCTTCTTGATAAGTCAAGCTAGTGACGTTAAAGAAGCGCTTATTGGGAGGCAACCCAACTTTTCTTAACCCTTCTCTTTAGTTAATTTTGTTTTTTCTTTAACCTCTTGAATAATTTGAGAAGCTCAAGAGGTTTGTTAATAATTTTTGTTAAGTGTCTGCAGATTTTGAATAAAGGAAGGAGAAAAAGAGCAGGGAGAAACAGAGCCAAAAAGCATGTGAGCCAACACCCGCTACCGCCTCGGTAAGCCGTTCCATTTTTCCTTTGTTTTATTTTATTTTTCTTTCCTCTCTCCAACTTGATTGTTTACATTGGGGACAATGTAAATCTTTAAGCTTGGGGTAGGGGTAATCTTTTTACTTGCATTGTAAATATTGCATTCATATAGGCTTAAGTTTGCATGATCGCATGATTCGGTTGCCCCTACTTAGATTGAGCATCTGATTGTGAGAACTGAGTGCCAATTTTTGTGATAGTGAATTCTTGAACCCAATTCTGTTTATTCTTGTGATATGGCTGCAAATGAATATGCTTGAGATGATCTTGGATAGTTGATGATTAGCATATGTTTCTTTAGACTTATGTTTTTCACTGGTTCTTGAACTGATAAATGTGAGCTTTTGAGCCATTAGAGGGTACTCACTAAATCTGCCCCCATTCTTTGTGTAGAGTGTTATTCCTCTTGGTTTGTTTTCTCTAGAACTTGACTTAAAACCATTTTGAAGCTTAAAATTTTTTGAAAACATTTTTTGAAAATGATTGAGGCAATAGGTATTTTTCTGGCCTTCTGAGCTTTGAATGTATAAATGCTACCCTTAGTTGCCCAATTTTGAGCCTGAATGAATATAATGCTTTTCTTGGTACCCTGAAAATTTTTGATAAGTATACTTGACAAGGGACCTTCTAAAGTATCACAAAAAGGGTGAAAAAGGTAGTTGAAAGTTTGGGAAAAGAATAAAAAAAAAAATAAAATCTTGATTTGAAAAATTTCCCCTTCTCCAAATAGAAAAAAAAAAAAGAAGAAGAAAGAGAATAATAAAGTAGAGAAGGGGATGACAAAAAGAAGTGAAAAATAATAAAAAGAAAAAGAAAGAAAAGAAGGGTGGAAAAATGTATTGAAAACCCAAGAAGGTATTTTAGAAGGTTTCCTGTGTTGAAATGTTTGATACTTGGTTTAGCCTTTTGAGATATCATGGAAAAATGCCCCGAAATCAGCCTTGGTGGAGCTTGGATGAAAAAAGAGCTTAAAAGTGAAGATTATGAGCCAAGCAGAGAGTATCACGGCCTGGCCGTGATGGCCCTCACGGCCGTGAGGGAGCAGTAGCTGAAGAAAGATTGAGCCAAAAGTCAGAAGCTGTCACGGCCTGGCCGTGATGGCTATCACGGCCGTGACCTGCTAGTTGGAAAAGTCAGAAACGATCACGGCCTAGCCGTGATGGATATCACGGCCGTGATGAATGAGTGAATGAAGAGGCGCCCAAGTCAGAGACCATCACGGCCTGGCCGTGATGGCCATCACGGCCGTGACGGGCGACGGACCTATAAATAACAGCACAGCAGACAGAAAAGGGGACTAACTTCTAACCTAAAACAATCTGCACTTGGAGGCAGGCTGAGGCTGGTGGCTGGAGAGGGTTTCTACCCAAAAAGGGGGGCGTTTTCTCTGCTCTTGGATGGAGAGAAGATGGAGGAAGCTTGTCTATGAGTGTTCTCCTTCCCTTTTCTCATTCTGTTTTGTATTTCCTTTTATCATGAGTAGTTAAATCCCCATTGTTGGGGTTAGATGAAACTTGTCTGAACTTGTTGTATTTGAATTGGTGTTTTAATGCAAGTCTCTATTTTCTTATGAGCATGTGATTCTGTTCTTAATGCTTTCCTTGGATTAGCTACCCATAGGAATGATTTGTTGCTTTGATAGATGACTGGAAGGTTGGTGTTAAGGCATGCTCATGAATCACATGCCAAGTAGTTCAAGAATCTAGGAATAGGTGTTGAATGCTTGCAATCTTATAAGTCTTGACTTAATGCAAAATCACAGGTTAATCCACCTAAGGAATTAGGGTTTAATTTGGGGTTTTAGGCTCAATGCACCTAAGGAATTAGGCTTGAGTATTTTAGAAAAGGCTTGATTGTCATAATTGAATTAGGACTTGTGTTGATTACCATTTCATTGCAATTAAGGGAGGATTAGTGTAGTCTAACCCTAACAATCTTAGCCACATCTCTGTTTGCCTTCCAAGTGTTCGATATAATTCCTAAAAGACCAAAAATATTGTTTTGCTTTCTTTATTTTGTTTAATCCCTCACACTTTATTTTAGTCTAGATAGTTGTTGAATTTGCGAATTGGTAATTGACATCCAATCCCTGTGGATACGATAACCGGTCTCACCACCGTATTACTTGATTGCGACGAGGTGCACTTGCCTTTATTCATATCAAAAAAAAAAAAATTCACGCATCAAACGTCAATTGTATAAACAACTGACGCTAAAAATAAATATTTTTTATTTTAAAACACTTTTAACGTCAGTTTTATTCAACAACTGACGTTAAAAGTGTATAAGTTTCTGCAAAATTAAAGCATTCATTCCTTTGACTACTCTGATACTAAATTACCCATTACTGCTGTGCTACTTACCCATGCACATTGTAACCTATAATCCTCTTTATGAGCACTAAGTTTATACCTAGCTAGACTTAAAGGTCTATTTCTTCCTATTCCTTCGGGCGTTTTCTTTTCTGCACGTTTATAATATATGATTGCCAACTCCCAATGCGCCTTGGAACCTAATGCTCTTAATGATCAATTTAATTTTTTAGCAACTTACGACGCCTAGTAACTTCATCCCCTACTCCTATAAATAGCTTCCTTCCTTCCTTTAATTTTTCTGCTTCACAATATGGCTCTGCCATGGAGATTAACTTCATCACTCTTTCTTCCTATACCTAGACTTAAAGGTCTCTGTCTTAATGGTCAAACAACTTCTGAGTTTGAGTAAATCACATTACATGGGTGATAAGGGTGTGTAAATCGCATTATGTGAATTGCACACACCATCATCCTTCTGGAGAATCAGCAGCTACAGCTCCAAAACCTCAGCTTTGGAACCAAGTGGTTGTTCCAAGAATATTGCTGAAACAGATCGAGTAGTGCACCCTTCACTCTCCTTTGGCTCCAAATTGACTGTGGATTCAGATGGAGCATCAAGGACTTCAAGTAAGGGAGGAGATGCATTCAATATCGGAGTTTCTGAGGACAGGACTGAGAAGAAAATGATGTTGAAGCAGAAACTTTTTTATATTTTAGTGCTATCTTGCGGAAATTTTTTATCTTTTAATCATGTAATTGTAACTTATGAATCGATTCAATGAGATACGATTTGATTATACATATATAACTTGTTTTATGTTAAGTGTTTATTTATTTTAATTTGCACAAGAATTTGTTTACTAATTCAAGCTAATTAATTAAGATTAAAAATAAACTTTTTTAAAAAAAGATTAGAAATAAACTGCACTATATATGGAGTGATGATCTGAGTTAAGAGTGACAACAGGGAGATGTCAACGAAAGAAAGATAGGAATGAGTTGATTATTTACATCAGTTATTTATTTAAATGAAGTAAAAATCACACTTCTAACGTCAGTTTTATAAACAACTGACGTTAAAAGTGTTAATAAAACACTTTTAACGTCAGTTCATTAAACAATTGACGCAAATAGTGATTTAATATTTACAAAACTGCCACCGCCTCACTTTTAACGTCAGTCCTTAAAACAACTGACGTTAACAGTGAATTAATGAAGTCTGATATTTACAAAACTGCCACCGCCCCCTTTTTAACGTCTAGTTTTTGGTTAACTGACGTAAACCTTTACCGTCTAATGTATATTTTCCACTATTGTCTATTTCAAAAAAACTGGCGGATAACAAATAAGTTAGTGGATAGAGGATAAGTTAGTTGATAACACATAATGATCAGCTAGCAGATTGAATTTGAAATGTTTGGTAAAACTAGCGGTTGAACTAGCTGATAAATGTAAAATGACATAAAAGGATGTGTTTACATGTTTTTTTTTTATATAAATTATATGAGTTTAATTGTTATACACTGTCAGTATAAAGTTTTTTACATTATCAACCAATCACTATTCAAGATATGAATGAATTTTAAGGTAGTTAAGACAGGAGTCAAAAAAATTTGCTGACAAGTCAGTTTATGATTGGATGTCTGTGTAAAATAGCTTTATACTGTCAGTGTATAGTAATTAAACTCATTATATATATATATATATATATATATATATATATATATATATATATTATAATAATATCACTTTTAACACTTTAATTTATTTTAAATTAGTTATGATTTAAAAAATTAAAATACTAATCATTTTTAATTTAGTTTTAATCATTTTTAATAAAAAAGATGGAATATTAAAAATAAAATTATATACTGATATGATTTTTATATAAATTTTATTTTTTAAAGATAAAAATATATTTTCTATTTTCATCTTAAATATAAATCTAAAATAATAAAATTAATTCTTATTTATATATTATGCTAAATGATTGTGTTTTATTTTATTAACTAATGATAAATGAGGAATTTAATTAAGACAGTATAAAATTAGAAGAAAAAATGATACGCTATATAAGCTTAAATACTACTTCAAGTAGCGTCTGGAAAAAACGTTACACGCTAGTGAAAAAATGATATACGATAATTTTAAAAACGATTATCAAACGGGGCTACTTTTTCATTCGCTATTGCGCGAAATTAAATTTTTTTTACCCCAAAAATATTTACAAGGAAGAATTTATTTATTGATATATTTTTATTTAATATTTTATGTTTCTTTATTTTTTATTTTAAAAAAAATTCTAAAAAACAATTGATGGTAAATCCTAAATGATGTTGAACGTGGCACGCAAGTCCATAGGGCAACCTCAAAGCTAAGGGATTAAGCATGACACTTGTCATAGAGCAACCCAAAAACATTAAATAAATTATTAATCAGTTACCTACATTTAAAAATTTAAAAAGAACACAAAGATAAAGGAAAAAATAATTTTGGCTTGACGGGATGATTAATCCCGCTCCTACGTATTCCCTGCTTCGGTGGGAAACTCAAAGTCACGTAGTTCTTGTAGAAAATATTTCATTTGTTGGTTGTTTTTAATTTTTTATGAAAAGGTTTTTTATTTTAATTTTTTTTAGAATGGTTTTTGATATATTTCTTTTTTTTTATCGAAAACTCCTAAATGAGATAGAACATGGCATATACATCCACAGAGTTACCCCGCATCTAAGGAATTGAGTGTGAAACCTCTCACAAAGCAAATCCCAAAATCATTTTTTTGGTAATTCCCTTTTTACATCATTTTATTTATTTGTTTAAAAAATAAATATTTCACACAAAAGAAAATCAGGTTAAATGTTATTTTCAGCCCCCACTTTTTTTTATATATAAAAAAAGATTATGTTACACTTACTTAGCTTGGGCCTTACTCACCCATAAGTCCAACAACTAACCCAAATTAACATTAAAAGAATAAGAAAAACAAATAAAATAATAAAATGAAAACAAATAAAATAAAAGAGCCTACAATACTAAGCCACCAGACAAGTGACGTTACAGTACCAACATTGGCAATGAATCAAAACCCTCTCTGGTTATTAACCTGTGCGTGCGAGAATAAGGAGAAGCAGTGGCGGGGGCGTTTCGTCTCAGGATGATGGCGGTGGTGAGCTCGTGAACGGATCTGGGCAGTGCCGGGATGGTGAGGCAAGTTCCTCCAGCGACCGCGACGCGCGATCGGTGCACTGGGAAGATGGTTCGCTCGCGGATCTGGGCGGAGCGTGATGACTCGCGATGGTCTAAGGTGGACAAGGTGGCGGTGCGTGGTAGTATTGGTCTGCTGCTTGAGGAGGAAGACGAAACCAGAAAAAGGAGTCAAATAAGAGAGAGAAGAGTGGTGGTGATGGAGCTATCTAATGATGGAGGAGAGAAAGGAAATGGAGGCTAGGTTTCTTCTCTCATCTCTGTATCACTTTATATTCAGAATATTTTTAAGTTTTCTTTTCCAGTTCTCTCACTATTGTTGTTGTTCAGAAATTTTCTTTCTCCCCCCTTTATTTTGTAGCCCCTATTGTGATTTTATAATGCCAATTCGTTCTAATTTTGATCCTAAAAATCTGTCAAGATTAAAATTTCTATCTCTGATTTGAAACAGAATCAAAACTGGTGAGCCTCATCTGCAAAAATTAAGGGATTTGCCAACTGGATTCAAATTCAAAATAAGGTGGCTGCTAGGGTTTGTTGGAGGAGGATGAAATGGGTTTGAGTAATGGGTTTAACTGGTTTGGCCCAATAAAATTAAAATCTTTTAATCATTTTTATTTATTTATTTTTATTTTATTTATTTTCTTTGCATTTTTTATTTTTTTGAATTTTTTAATGAAAACTAAAAGACCTGGTCAAAATAGGATGTTCACAGTTGCCCCTCTTTACTTGTTCATTACTAGAATACATGAAGAAAGAATGATTTTTCATGTGATAGTAGTAAGGAACTAGTAAAGAAAATGAACTCGCATTTTGGTCGGGATGGGAAACAGGCTGGAGAAAATTAAGCTTCAGAGCTTGGAAGATAAAAATGACAGCGGGCCTCAGATCCCGAAAATAAAATTAGTGGTGAGCCTCAGAGCTTAAAGAATAAATTTGCAACAGGCCTCAGATCCCAAATATAAAATGAGCAATGAGCCTCAAAGCTCGAAAAATAAATTTGCAGCGGGCCTCAGATCCCAAATATAAAATTAGTAGTGAGCCTCAGAGCTCAAAAAATAAATTTATAGCGGACCTCAGATCCCAAAAATAAATTTGTAGTGAGTCTTAGAGCTCGAAAAATAAAATGCAGTGGGCCTCAGATCCCAAATATAAAATTAATAGTGAGCCTCAGAGCTCGAAAATTAATTCTGCAGCGGGCCTCAGATCCCAAAAGTAAATTTGCAGTGAGCCTCAGAGCTCGAAAAATAAATTTGCAGTGGTCCTCAGATCCCAAATATAAAATTAGCAGTGAGCCTCAGAGCTCGAAAAATAAATTTGCAGCGGGTCTCAGATCCCAAAAATAAATTTGCAGTGAGCCTCAGAGCTCGAAAAATAAATTGTAGTGGGCCAGAGATCCCAAATATAAAATTAGTAGTGAGCCCTAGAGCTCGAAAAATAAATTTGCAGCGGGCCTCAGATCCCAAAAGTAAATTTGCAGTGAGCCTCAGAGCTCGAAAAATAAATTACAGTGGGCCTCATATCCCAGAAATAAAATGATGGTAATTTGCTTTCTCTTTTCTATCTTTTTCTTATTATTATTTTCTTTTCTTTACCTTTGTTTCAATTACAATTGAACCACACGCTCCATGGAAAAACTTCGACCAATCAAACCCTTGTTTACCAACAGCTCTGAGTTAGGGTCTTGTCAGTCCCTTTCGATAGGAGGGGCTTCTTTTTCAAAGCGGTGGAGGCATGTAGAGCGATTGTTTCCTTCAAGACTAGAACTCGTGGAGACTTTCATTATTGCTTTTCTTTTCTCCTCATTGTGCACCGTCATCTCCGTTGTTGACTTTGAAATGCTGGGCTTTCTTTGGTTCAAACCATTCATTGAAGTAACCATTAGAATTATCAAATCACACTATTAAACTTAAATTTACTTAAATTGAGACATGATTTCAATGCATAAACATGATTTAAGTACAATAGGGAAAAATGGATGAATAAAATCCTTGCCTTGATATGAGAATTTACATTGTACACAAGGAAATTGGAAATAAAGAGGGGAAATACAAAGGGGTGTATGGGAATTGTATGAAAAGGGATAATGGAACAGAAGAAAACTGCATCAAAATTTGCCCCAGTATTGGTTCCTTGATCCTCTTAACTGATTTCCAACAACTGTTTGACGTCGCAGATCCTGGTCTCAGCTTCCACATACATCCTTTCATTAACATTTCAATGATTTTCTTTGCCCCATTGTAGCCACTCACAAACAAAATTGCCCCAGTGTAGCAAGTCATGAGCAAAATTGCCCCAGTGTGGTGAACATTAAGATATCGCTTAAACTGTCCTTGCGGGTTTTCAGTCTAAGATTCAGTTTCTTTGTCCTAATTTTTGTTTAGGTCGCCCTTTCGGGTTTTCAACCTAACGGACTTCTCTCTCTCTCTCTCTCTCTCTCTTTAATGCCCTAACTTTTGCTTAGGCCGCCCTCACGGGTTTTCGACATAACTGGCTTCTTTTTATTTTATTTTATTTTATTTTATTTATGCCCTAACTTTTGTTTAGGTCACCCTTCCGGGTTTTCAACCTAACGGGCTTCTTTTTTTTTTTTATGCCCTAACTTTTGCTTAGATCGCCCTTATGGATTTTTAACCTAACGGGCTCCCCCTTTTTTTTTCTTTCTTTTTTATCAGGCATAGAACTTTTTCATGGCATCAGAGTTTATGGGTCTCGTTAGCTCTCATCCGTTTTCATCTGTTAGGACCAAGGCTCCGCCTGAATATGCCTGCTTTACTATATATGGCCTTCATAATTGGGTGCCCATTTTCCTCGGACATCTTCTTGGTTGGGAAGTACTTTCTTTAACACCAAATCATCTGGTTTGAACTCTCTATGACGGACTTTCTTATTAAAGGCTTTAGCCATTCTTCTTTGATATAGTTGTTCATGACAAAGGGCCACCGGTCTTTTTTCCTCAATCATGTTTAACTGATAATATCGAGCTTTCACCCATTCTGATTCTTCCAAGTCAGCTTCCACCAGCACTCTTAATGAAGGGATTTCAACTTCTATAGGGGAAACAACTTCCATTCCATACACCAATGAGAAAGGCATTACCCCAGTACTTGATCGTATATTGGTACGATACGCGTACAAAGCGTACGGCAACATTTCATGCCAATCCTTATAATTTACGACCATTTTAGCAACAATTTTCTTGATATTCTTGTTGACCGCTTCTACCACCCCATTCATCTGAGGTCTATACGGGGCGGAATTATGGTGCTTGATTTTAAAAGTCTCTCGATAACTTCTTTACATCCACCCCATTAAGATTGACAGCATTATCTGTAACGATTCTTTCTGGTATTCCATAGCGACAAATAATATCCCTTTTTAGGAACTTGGTAAACACCTTTTGAGTTATATTGGCATATGATGCTGCTTCCACCCACTTAGTGAAGTAATCTATTGCAACCAGAATGAAGCGATGTCCGTTTGAAGCCTTGGGATTGATTGGTCCAATGGCGTCTATCCTCCACATAGAAAATGGCCATGGAGACACCAGATTGTGTAGTTGGAATGGTGGAGCTTTGATCTGATCTGCATATATTTGGCATTTACGGCATTTTCAGACATACTCCAGACAATCAGCTTCAATTGTTAGCCAATAGTGACCATTTCATAGGATCTTGTGTACCATCATGTGACCATTGGAATGTGTTCCACATATCCCTTCATGAACTTCTATCATGATAGTCCGAGCTTCACGAGCATCAACACATCTTATGAGGACCCCATCATAGTTCCTCTTATATAGAATTTCACCATCTAAGTAAAAGGACATTGATAATCTACGAATCATCCTCATATTCACTTCATTTGCTCCAGCTGGGTACGTTCTACTCTTCATATATTGCTTGATGTCGTGACACCAAGGATTACCATCGAGCTCTTCTTCCACATGTGCACAATATGCTGGCTTATCTTGTACCTTCACTTGAATGGGCTGGACGATGGTATGGAAACCCATCTTGGTCATAGCGGCTAATGTAGCTAAAGCATCCGCAAATTTATTCTTGTCTCGAGTCAAGTGCGAGAAAGTAATCTCATTAAACTTCGCAACTAACTGAGTCAAGTATTTCTGATACGGGATAAGCTTGGGATGTTTAGTTTGCCATTCGCCGTTGACTTGATAAATGATTAAGGCTGCATCTCCAAAGACCTTTAGCTGTTTTATTCCAAGATCAATTGCTGCTTGCAATCCACTTGCACATGCTTCATACTCAGCAATATTGTTGGTGCATTCAAATTCAAGCTTAACAGCCACCGGGTATTGCTTGCACTCCGGAGAAACAACCATCGCTCCTATGTCGCGTCCATGCATATTAACTTCTCCATCAAAATACATCTTCCACATATCATCTTCCTTTGTTTCACCTTCTTCTAATGACAGTATCTCTCCATCAGGGAACTCAGATATAATTGGTTGTCCTCCCTCAAGAGGGTTTTCAGCTAAGTGATCAGCAATGCACTTCCCTTAAAGGATTTCCGAGTCATATACTTAATATCGAATTCTGATAATATCATTTGCCACTTTGAGACCCTTAATGATGTGTGAGGACTTTCAAAGATGTACTTCAAAGGGTCTATTCGAGAGATTAACCAAGTGGTGTAGTATAACATGTATTGCCTGAGTCTCTTGGAGGTCCATACCAATGCACACCAAGTCTTTTCAATTGCCATGTATCGGGCTTTGCAGTCATTAAACTTCTTGCTCAGATAGTAAATTGCATGTTCTCTCTTGCCAGACTCATCATGTTGCCCCAACATTGCCCCCATTGAGGTTGGTAAGATAGTGAGATACAGTATCAAAGGACGACCTTGAGTGGGCGGCACCAACACTGGTGGACTTAATAGGTATGCCTTTATTTTGTCAAAGGCTTCCTGACATTCCTCATTCCATCTCCCTGGATTGTTCTTCTTTAATAGCTTAAAAATAGGCTCACACGTGCTTGTCAAGTTATCAATGAATCGGGCAATGTAATTTAATCTCCCTAGAAAACCCCTTACTTCTCGTTCATTCTTGGGAGTTGGCATGTCTCTGATCGCCTTTGCCTTTTCCGGCTGCACCTGTATTCCTTCCCTATTGACAACAAAACCCAACAATTTCCCAGTTGAGGCTCCAAACACACATTTTGTGGGATTGAGTCTCAGATTGTACTTCCTTAATCTCTCAAATAACTTATGCAAAACTGCTACATGACTTTCCCCCTCCTTAGACTTAGCCACTATGTCATCCACATATACCTCTATTTCCTTGTGTATCATATCATGGAACAATGCTACCATAGCATGCTGGTAGGTAGCTTCGGCATTCTTCAGCCCAAAAGGAATTACTTTGTAACAAAAAGTTCCCCAAGGGGTGATGAAAGTCATTTTCTCTTTGTCATCAACGTCCATGAGAATCTAATTGTATCTCGAATACCCATCCGTGAAGGAGAACCTGTGGTTTCTTGCTGTGCTGTCTACGAGGACATCAATATGAGGCAATGGGAAGTCATCCTTCGGACTTGCTTTGTTCAGATCTTTGTAATCCACACACATTCTTACTTTCCCATCCTTCTTTGGTACTGGTACGACATTAGCAACCCACTCTGGGTGTCTCGACACTTCCACAAACCTAGCTTCTAACTGCTTAGTTACCTCTTCTTTGATCTTTAGTGACATATCTGGATGCATCCTCCTCAACCCTTGTTTCTTCACCGCCGTATCTGGGTACAGTAGGATTTTATGTGATGCTATCTCTGGATCCAATCCTGGCATATCTTTGTAGGACCATGCAAACACATCAAGGTACTCCTTAAATAGCGTGACCATTTCTGCACGCTCTGGATTATCCACTATTTTCAACTCCTTCTTGTCTTCCTCGGTCCCCATATTAATCACTTCTATAACTTCATCATTTGAAGTGAACCCATTTTCTGAGCGCTCCATCGACTTTGTAAATTCCTTAATGACTTATTCTTCCTCACTATTCCCAGAATCGTCTTCGTCAACAGTCGCAAGGGAATCAATAAATGAGGTTTCAAGGTTCCTTTTGTGAGACAAACCTTCGACGATGGTGAGGTTCCTGAAAGAAGATGTTTGCAACAAGAGAAATATAGGCAAGACTTAGCCTAGAATGAATGAAAAATGGTGTTTGAACAAGCATAACAAGACTTTCTTGAATTGGTTTAAAGAATAAATTGCAAAGGATGGTATTGCTTCTGATACATTAAAATGGCTAGCACAGGGGCCTAACTTTGATGTCATATGCTGGAGTGGGTACGATATCAATAAGTTTTCCTTCTATACAAAGTCCCAGGATGACAAAAGCACTATGCAAAACAGTGGGGTTATGGTCGTCGCTGAGTCCATGCATTTCTCTAGTTCGAAAGATAAAAACCCTGTTATGGCATCCGTTTCATACTTTGGAATCATTGAAGAGATATGGGAGTTTGATTACACGGAGTTTAGAGTACCTGTTTTTAAATGTCAGTGGTTCGACAGTAACAATGGTGTGCAAACCGATGAGTTAGGATTCAAATTGGTGGACCTTAATAAGGTAGGTAATAAAGAAGAGCCTTTCATCATTGCATCCCAAGCAAAACAAGTGTTTTATATCCGTGATCCTTCTAACAAAAGGTGGTCAGTGGTTGAAATCAACATTCAACTCTTGATATTTCTGATACTTCATCTTTCTTAACACGGGTGCCTAATTTCAATGAGGAAAATGAAGTGGATGATGTACATGCTACTCGTAATGATCACCAAGAAGGGTTATGGGAGAACTTTACTAATTGACCACAAAGTAAGCTTAGTTTGAGTTATGTTTAAAGTCATATTATATGTTTACGTTGATATTTATAAGTTATGTTTACGTACGTTGATCGATATTTATAAGTTATGTTTGATATTTATCCTGACATACTAACAAGTTTTTTTTTTGTTTAAACAGGTATACATGGCTGATCCTGACGATATCCCTCATTCATGCAGCGGGTCAGAGACCCCGTCTACGGGTAGAAAGGGTAGACGTGCCACACGAATGAGGAATTTGACTGCCAATCGTGGTTCAAATCAAAGGATAAGAATAGACTTTGATAATAACCTCATTCCTATTGGGCCAATGACAGAGCAGTTTAACAGTTTTGTGGCGACCCTTGCTAGAAGCAGGCCTAGTATACTTATTGATAATTGGAAAGATGTACCGGCGGATGTGAAGGATCAGATATGGGAGAGTATTCTGGTATCTATACTTTTACGCCCTGTGTTTGTATGTATCTACTTTATTTTAATCTTATTAATATCATACAGTAAATCGTTGTTTCTTTTGGTGATAATGTAGCTCACCTTTGACATACCAGATACGACGGATATGAAGAAGCGTTTGATAAAGTATGCTGGTGAGCGTTGGAGGGCTTTTAAGGTCGACCTGGGCAGATACTATGTATTCAATCCAACATGTGAAAAGAACCCACTTGAGGTGTACCCGTTTCTTGACCAGGCGACGTGGGATCGCTTTGTTCAGAGCCGACACGATCCCAGCTTTCAGGTTAACTTATTTGATTTGTCTTTAAATTTATGTAATTTCATTAATTTTATTTACTTATGTAATTTAATTGTCTTCTATTTATAACATGAGAAGAGGAAAAAGGGGCAGGAAAACCAAAGCAAGAATGTCTACACCCATGTCATGTCTCGTGGGGGATATAAAAACTTGGTCAGATAATGATGGAAGAGGAAAAGAAAGCACGTCAGGAAGCAGCATCTCAGGCGGATCCTAACGCTGAAAATCGTCCAGAAGTTGTTGATCCACCTCCACCCCCACGCCATCGTAAATGGAAGAGGGCCCGACAAAGAAAAACGGGACAATATACATCTGAGGAGGCCCGCCAAGTAGCTGAGAAGATTGTAAGTATAGTTTGAATTGTAATTGTCATTTTAAGATTGTTACCGAATTGTAATGTGACCTGATATTTTATATGTTATAGGATGCCTTGGACGAGCAGGTAACCCAAGGAACCTTTGTTCCTAGAGGACACGATGATATCTTAGCTGCTGCCATCGATAAACCAGACCACCCGGGCCGTGTCATTGGTGTTGGATGGGGTGTCGGTATTCGCCAATACCATGGTTCATCTTCACACCAATGCCACAGGGATATTGATGCAGATAGAGCACGACTAAAACAGGAGATTGCAGCTGAGCTTAGACAGGAGATGGCCGAGCAGTTTGCCCAGCAGCTGGCAATATTGACTTCTATGTCCCAGCAGATGATAGCCGGTGTCCAACCCTCTATCCAACCCCCTGTCCATGTGAGCACTATGGGCTCATGTGATCCTCCTCCTCAGCTTGAAAATGATGATGATGGTGATGATGTTGATGATGATGATGATGATGATGATGATGATGATGATGATGATGATGATGACGACCCTGATAGGTGTGAGCTGTATGTTGATGATCATCATGATCGTCGCTTAGTGGCATTGGGGAGGACACATAATAACTTAGGTAATACCATACACCATCGTTTATTACCGGATGATCAGGTGAGGGTCGTTGTTGAGATTATTCGAGATGCTGATGCTCGAGTCCCTGTGCCCACTGAGGAGGTTCAAACAGTGGGTGTGGGCCCCGAGAACTTCATCCCCTGGCCAAGAAGACTGGTCAGCTTTCTTGTTGCATATGAGGTATTCAGTTAGTTGTGTTTTTCTATATTCATAGTTGAAATTATTTATTATTGTTTAAAGATAATGCTTTATTTTTATTCGTTATAGGATGTTGGAAATGATATTCTGCCTAAAAGGTCGGATCCAGGAAGACCAGAGATGTCTGCTCCTGCCAAGGTATTCATTTGACCATTTAATTAATTACGAATAAAATAACTTATTTATGATTACTAATATATATCTTTGTTGTTTAGGGGATCGACAAAGGGGCACCTGGTGATGTTTTTAAACTTTTGACTATACAGGTTATTACCATGGAGAATGACGCAGCTTTGGTAAGGTTGGAACATGATGCCAGTCCAGGTGACGAACTGTATATCCCAAAGAAGGAACTTATGGAGATTGTACTCGATAAAGAAATGGCTAGTTCTGCACACCTATCGTTATGGTGCACGTAAATACATTTTATTTATAAGTTAAGTAATTAAATTTTAAATACTATGATAATTAACATGTTTTTTCAATATATTAGGTATCTGTATCGTATGTTAGTTGATCAGGGTAACCTTGCCCTTTATGGGCTCATTGACCCCATGTTCATTCAGGGTGATGTTCTCCTAGCATCAGAAGACCCGGTCACCACCATACGTGATATACTTGCCCGAGACGATCATCAATTCTACCTTGCGCCTTATCTCAATAAGTAAGTACTGGTTATTTAATTATAACTATATATGAGTTAGTCACTAATTGTTCCGCAAATACAGCAAGCTAGCATTGACAACTGTTGATCTTGTACCCTAGGATGAACGTCGTGGTCTTCTTCTGCTCAATTGGAAATAAACCGGCGAATGAACTGAAGACAATCATCGAAACGTAAGCATTAAAATACTTTATAATCAGTAATGCAATTATTTTTATTATCTGAAATCTATTAGATATACTTTAATTAATGTTTATTTTGTCATGATAGTTCTATTAATGCAAACCACATGTTGCGTGGTGAAAGGTGTCGGGCTATCAGATGAATTATTCCTAGCATAAGATATTTATTAGTTCAAACGCTTCAAATTCAGTGGGTATAATTATTGATTTCTATTTAATTCCTCATATTCTAATTGGGTTTCATTTGTACGTAGTCACGTATACAACGTGGATCATGGGAATGTGGATACTATGTGATGAAGTGGAGGTTTGAAATTATCTCCTCCAGGATCACTGAAAGATGACACGAGGTAAATGTTAATTGATAACAGTTAGAAGTAACAGTTATAGATTCGTTATATGTTTTATGTTAGTTTATTACTTAAAAGATATAATCTTTTATCAAATTAAACTTGCAGATATTCAACAATCCAACTCCATTATCTGATTCCGACATCAACAACATAAGGAGGCGTTGGGCAACTTTCTTTCTTGAAGTGTACCAACCATAGTTTGTATATATGTAGTTAGTTTAAAAACTTATCATGTACTAGCTATAGTGTACTTTTGACTGATCATATGTATTTTGATATGAACTCTATAATATATAATGTAGCTTTTTGGTTTCTAATTATCTTAATTTGTTATCTGAATGTAATTGAACATACATATGTATTGTTCGTAATAAATTCAATATATATTAATTTAGTGTG
This sequence comes from Sophora flavescens, assembly GCA_030762895.1. Taxonomy (NCBI): domain Eukaryota; kingdom Viridiplantae; phylum Streptophyta; class Magnoliopsida; order Fabales; family Fabaceae; genus Sophora; species Sophora flavescens. The sequence goes on along the minus strand of CM061066.1, from coordinate 160,024,784 downwards.
TTTTTGTTGTACAAAAGTGATTGTGTTGAGAATATTTAGAATATGTTATACTGATATTGATCTGCATTACTGAAACAGGGGAAATGAATGATAGACATGTAAAAAGAGTGTTAAAAAAATTAGACTTTACACATCGGTTACTCCAAAACTGATGTGGAAAGTTCACTTTATACATCGGTTAATAAAAAACCGATGTGGAAAGTGAAAATTCCACATCGGTTTTTATGAAAACCGATGTGTAAAGTGATATTTCCAATATGTTATGGGATGGGACAAAATGAACTTTCCACATCGGTTATTTTGAAAACCGCTGTTAAAAATATACTTTAAACATCGGTTATAAAACCGATGTGAAAAGTAATAATAAACAACATCGGTCTTTTTGAAATCAATTTGAAAATCGATGTAAAAAGCAAAAAATAATCGATGTGGAATTCTTTTTCTGCACTAGTGGAATCAATGGTGGTTTTCAACAACTACTAAGGCTCACATTGCCAATGCCATAGGTGCTATCAAATCCCTCAATTCCCTGTTAAAATCAAATAGATGGGAAGGGGTTGATCTGCTAGAGATAGTGCCCGTTATAGCAGTTGCTTCACTTCTAACCGATGTTGTCATATGCGTTGAGAGAATTTCTGAAGCAGTTGATGAACTAGCATCCTTAGCACATTTCAAAAGCACCGTGCCCACCACAATGATGACGACAAAAGTTACCAAACCTTTACCTTTACATCGCGAAGGGACAATGCAACCAATCATGTCCCGAGATGAATTACTTTACAATATCAAAGTTGATGAAAGTTCACCTAAAGAAAACGAGACTTCATCCATAACAATGATTGTACGGTCAGTGTTATAAGTGTAATGTTGTTATGTGCTCCGCTGGGGTCTAGGGATGTTCATCAATCGATCTAAACCGATTCAAATCGTTATAACATAATCGAAAAAACCGTAAACCGAAAAAACCGTTTTTTTTCATTGGATTAGATCGGATTTTGGATCCGCAAGTGAAATCCAATCCAATCCAATCAAATCAAATCAAATCCAAACCGACCTACTATATATATACTATTATTTTTGAAATTATAGTATTACTCATACTTTTTTTTTTGACAAGATAGTATTACTTATACTTAATCATCATTTTTCATACTTTTAGGTCCCTCATTTTCTTTAATATTTTTGTTGGAATGACATATATGAAACTATTTAGAATAAATATTAATGTCTTGAAGTTATATTTTACTAAAAATTTTGACGCATAGTATATATATACTTGATTGAGTAAACATGAAAATAGGAAACCAATTAAGTAAATTTGAAAAATATTTAGCTACATTTTTTGTAGCCGATTCAAGAAAAAAATATGATAAATAAGAGTAGATATAGATATTAACATAAAAGAATATTTAAGTTAAAAGAACGTGTTAAAAATATCAATAAATTTTTTTTTTCCTGAAACTCCCAAATTAAAATTTTGTCAGGAATTCTCTAGAATTTTTCTCACTCGTTGTGAAATCAAATAATGGTTAATAAGGAATGAATAATTGATGTCTTTCATAAAGGTTCTATTGTTCTAACATATAGAGAGATTAAAATAGGTATTGACACCCTAAACTAACTTCCTTAAATTAAGATTATCTTTTGTTCACTATTAAATAGTAGAAAGGACACTTGACATAAAAAAAATGACAAAAACCGAATTATCCAATCCAATCCAATCCGCATTTGATTGGATTTGATCGGGTCGAATTTTTTTAAGGAAGCAAACCGATCCAATACAAACCGCATGTTGTTTTCATAATTGGATTGGATGACTTTTTAGCTCAAAATCGATCCAATTCAATCCGTGAACACCCCTGGCGTCTATTATAGTACTATTCTTTCATAATGTCTTTTTTATAAGACAAATTTATTAATGCTTAATTCATTGTTCAAAATACAGTTAATTTCACCGTCTCATCGCCGTACAAATCAAACATTTTAGAAATGTCATGAGTTTCACACACTTTGAATTTTGATTTGCCAAAAATAAAACATTAATAAGTCAAACCAAATATGTTACCGGAGACAAATATATCTTTAATAAACAAAAATATATTTTGAACCCTTTAAAAAAACGTTTATAATGGTTTTTTTCTAGTCCCGCAGCTATTTTGGATACCGTGGTAAATTAATTCCAATCTAACACTATACTCGTACTTAACGAAGTCAAGCAAACGCAGCGCTCCGTGTTCCTTGATTTGCTGGCAACTGGGGAAACAAATGACAAAGCCAATATATGTCGTGTGAATTCGTGACAAATGATATATAACTAATGTTGTTTACGCACGGTCAATTTTCCTTTTAAATACAATATTATAATATCTAATTAAATTATCAACTGTAATTCTTACTTATATTCCATATATTTTCATATATTGTTTTTTTTTGGTGAAATAGATTTCATTTATTTTAATATGTTTTAATTCATGCATTTTTTTATGTTTGTTTTCTATCCTGTTAAGTAGTTCTTTTTGCAATTTCTAATCCTTAATAACATATCAGTATCATATTCGTTATATATACCTACTACATATATTTTATTACCCTCTCGCAAGCTGACAATGGTAACCATAGACAGCTTGAAGTGAAAAGAAAGAAAAATAAAATGCTTCCTATATTACAATTATTACAAAAGACCAATCTGTAAAAAAAATTAAAGCCCAAATAGAGAAGAAACCATAATACACATGAGCCTAAACAGAAACAGTAGCCAAAACAAGTGAGAAAGCCCAATAGTTGGTAGCTGAAACAAGGAATGGGCCAGCCCAAATTCTGTGTTAGGGCAACACTCTCCAGATCGATCCTCCTTACTCAGCCGTTCCAAGCTTTTGGAACCTTCGAGATGACTTCCCTCTGCTAGGGTCATGACGCCGAGATCCATGGCGGAGGATATCACCGGAACCGCCGTTGACGGTTGTGTTCTTGGTTCCTCGGAGAATCGAATCAAGAATCGAGGCAAGATCGAACAAATTCTTCTTGAAGCAAAGAGGAACCGAATCTTGCGCGAAGAAGATGAAATCATTGGTTCTTGAATTGGAGAACAGTGGAGCTTGTTGATGGTGCCGTCGCGGGGAAGAAGCCGAAGAAGATGGACGAGTTATGCCGGGATCGAAGACGAAACCTGAGCGCGGCAATGAAAAGAACGACGAGTGGCGGCGGTATCCACCGGGATCGAAGACGAAAACAGATCATTGTGGAGCCGGTGACAAAATCGCAGAAGCTGCTCCACCAGGATCGAACGTAAACACTGAGTGGTGTGGCGGCATTGTGGAGATGGTGCGCCCAACCGTCTTCTCCGGTGAAGGCACGATGGTTGCCGGAACTAACTCCTCAAACTGTAAGCATGGAAAATGAACCAGATTTAGTTCAAGGAAGACAGAGTCGACGAAGCTAACCATTGACTTGCGAAAGCCGACGAGTCCGAGTTGTCGAGGCGGCGAACGACGTTGGCGAGGATCTTGGAGAGGGAGGCAGAGGATCTTGAATGGTGGATCTTGAACCATCAATGTGCTGCAAACAGAGGAACCTCCATTCACTACAAAAAAAAACTGTTTAGCGACTGGCATATTCAGTCGCTAAACTTTCTAATTCGGTCGCTATTTAATGTAGCGATCGAATTAGCAACTGATTAATGGTGGTGGTTGATAACCTGGTCGCTAAGCTTTTACAGATCGAAATAATAATTCGGTCGCTAAATGGCGACCATAAATTCGGTCGCTAAATAATAAAAAACGGTCGCTACATGGTTGGTCGCATTGTTTGGGTAACCATTTTTAGCGACCGATAATCGGTTGCTAGTTCGGTCGCCAATGTTGGTTACTGTTAACCTATATTAGCGACAGATTTTTCGGTCGCTAGACCATAATCTGTTAATGTTAAATAAAGTCTAGCGACCGAATTATTGGTTTCTAATTCGGTTGCTAAACTGGTTTTATTTAATTTTTTTTTTAAATTTAATTTTAAAAATAATAAATTTTTTCTGTTTTTCTTTAAAGTTTAGCAAAAATACTAATAAAACACACAAAATTACTAATGAAATATACAATCATAAGAAATAATGAATATATATAAAAATAATAATCCAAAGTGTCGTACAAGAATCGTTTAAAGTCAAAAATATGAAGAAAAAAAAAATCAATCATGATGAGGTGGAGGTGGAGGAATCCAATCATCCTCAGCCACTACAAAAAAAAGTTTAGTTAGCGACCGAAAATAGTGATCGAATTTGTTGGTTGCTGTTTGCGACCGAAATGACGACCGATTGTAGGATCTAAATCAAACACTAATTAGAGTTGATATTGAGACCGAAATAGCGGCCTAAATAGAGCATAGCAGAGTTATCGGTCTCTATTTCGGTCGCAAAATAAAGTAAAGTAAAAGTAAAATATTTATGACTTTTTAGCTACCGAAATGGCGACCGAGTTAAATGCAACAGTTAAATTTTATTTATTTTTGCGACCGATATTAAATCAGTCGCTAAACGACGCATAAAAAATTAAAATAGAGCGTGTTAGCGACCGAATTTTAAATCGATCGCTAAATTTATGAATTTAAAATTCAAATTAACCCATTTAGCGACCGATTTAGCGACTGAATTATTTGGTCGCTAAAACTAAAATCCCTAAATCGCGATTTCCTTCCTCTCTTCCCCCATTTCTCTCTTTTCTTCTCTTCTCTCTCACACGCAGCTCCGACCACCACCTCCTCCATCTCCTCTCTGGCCACCATAGTTACTCCCTTTTATAGCCACCATTCGAACCGCCACCACCACCACTGCAAGCCCCTCCTTTTGCCATCCCTTTTACGGCCCCTTCCCTCCCTCCTTGTTTCCCTCTCTCTGTTGTCCCTCCCTCACCACAACCACCCTTTTACGGCCACCGTTCGCGGCTTCGCCGCCGCCACTATAAGACCAAGGTATGCTTCCATCCCTCTCTCTCGATTCGTCTCTGTCTCCCTCTTTCACTTATATTTTTTTTTCTTCATTCCACATTCCAGGGTTGTTTGGTTACAGCTCCACCACCGAACTGCCGCCGCCGCCGCCACCACCACCATCAGGGTACACCCCTTCTCCTTACTTGTATGTTTAGTGCTTTCATCTTTCATTCTGTTTGTTTTATTAGGCACACTTTCAATTAGAAGAAATTACCAAACCTTACATAACATATAACTAGCGAAGAGTGAGCCACTTGTTTCACTATTTAGGTACATATCTGTTAGAGGGGACACTGCAATTGCATGTGCTTGGGGGGGGGGGGGGGTACTTAGATGGTTTAACAAGCTTCCAAGAGAAATTGATATAATGTAAGAGAAATAATAGAGTCCAAAAGTCAAAGTCTTTTCTTTGCTAGTCAATAGGAGAAAATTAATTCTTTACATGGCTATCTACCTCATCTAACACCTCTATCTTCCATGAATTTCATTTCAACTAGTCTTCAATGTCATTTTCAAACTCAAATGGTTTATCAAGTAATTAAAGTTGGTGTTACATTATGAAGAAGGAGAAAGAACCAAATAAGATAAATTTGCTTTGGAGAATGAAATTGTTGTTTGGTTCCAATTGATTTTTCTCATAGTGAGGAATTAGGATGTCTCCACTTTATAAATATCACTTCCTTTCGGTTTCTCAACTTATGCAACTTCTATTTGTGACTGGAGATGGGAAAGGGTATCAAGGAGAATGTCCACATTCATTTTATTGTGGATATCGTGGCAATATTAGCTTCCCTTTCACTAAAACAGGACACCAACATTGTGGCTTATTGACCATACAAAATTGTGATGATCATTTAGCCAAGCATAAAGAGACCCAACTAGAAAATAATTGGAAATGGTTTGAAGTCTTATAAGTTTCTCGGTTTCCACATGTTCCTATGTGTCCTTACTACCCACGTTGTAGTTTGTTGTGATTTATTTGCAGCTAGTTAAATGGTTAGTGCTTTGAAAAATTAATCTTGTGCTTGCTTCTGGAATGTTGAACTGTTGATGGGAAACAATTTTATTCAATATATATTTACCATAAACTTGTGAATTGAAATTAATCATATATTTTTGAACAGGCTGTTGAATTTAATCACTTGCAGCACTCCTTGATCTTTGTCACTATTTCCATTCTTTGTTGGGAGCTGAGGTAAGTTAACTACATCTTTATTATGCCTTGATTTGTGTGGTATCTGTAATGTGTAATGTCAAGTTGTGTTGTCTGTTAGTTGAGAGCAGAGCTCGATAGGATTTGTGTGCTGATAATTTATCATTTATGCATGTGTTTGCCATTATGTGTTGTTTGTTAGTGGAGAGCGGAGCTCAATAGGATGTGATCCTGTCCGAAAGGAAGGATGCTGGTTGTGTGCTGATAATTTAGAAGTTATGCATGTCTTTGACAATTATGTGTTACTTGTTAGTGGAGAACGGAGCTCAATAGGATGTTTGCTACAATATTTTATCTAAGTTTTTATTGCTTTGCCACTAAAACAATCCCCGGCTTAAACAAGCTATGGTACTGATATGTAATGAAAATGTTTTGTTTATACTTTCATGGGTGGCAAGTTTGCAAGTAGGTTAATGATTTCCAAGTTTATACTTTTATCATAAGAGCCTTTGATGATGTTATTATTTTTTCTTACAGTTTTCTTTATCGATTGACAACCGCTCTAGTCGTCATCCGTATTCACTATTTGCTTGGAGTTGAGGTAGGTCAAATACTCTATCTTTTTCTTTGTTGCTAGTGGTTCTTGAAGACTTTGAATTGATTTGTTGATTGTTAGTGACGAGCTGAGCTCAATAGGATTCTGGTTGTGTGCTGGTAGATTAGAAATGATGCATGTGGTTGCAATTGAATATGTTGTTTGTTAGTGGAGAGCTGAGCTCAATAGGATGCTGGTTGTGTGCTGGTAGATTAAAATTGATGCATGTGGTTGTAAACTTGATATGTTGTTTGTTAGTGGAGAGCAGAGCTCAATAGGATGGATGTGTCAATTCTATGGCTTGATTGCCATTTTTATGTCCTTATTAACCTTTTTGTCGCTAAAATTTTGCTATGTATATAAAGTTAAATTTGTATCTTCTGTTATGGTTAATGAGTTAGAATAGCCTTAGTGGAGAGCAGAGCTCAATAGGATGTGATCCTGTCAAAAAGGCGGGATGCTTGTTGTGTGTTGCTAATTTAGAAGTTATGCATGTGTTTGACAATTATGTGTACTTATTAGTGGAGAGCGGAGCTCAATAGGATGTTTACTACTATATTATATCTAAGTTTGTATTGAAATATGCTTCAATATATATTTGTTGAAGTATTCTACAATCCTTATAAGTCAATGGTTTTATTTTCTGCTAGAGTTAATTATTAAGTTACGAAAGCCTTAGTTTCCTATTTGAGATTCAATATTAATGAGCATGCGTACCTTCTCAGGGCACGTATGCTCATTGTATGGAATCTTGAATTGTCCAAGTGGGACAGTTTGGGAAAAAACCTTTTTCACACTCGTACAATAGTCATTTCAATGTTCAAATGCCTTATATACTTGTTGAAATCTCGGTCTGATGCATTTCCTTTTGTTCTCCTGGTGCATACTTGATCGCGGTGATTCTCACCGTGCTCGAGTCATGTACTTGGAGACCGATGGGAAATGCTGCCAAAATTTTGTCAAGTATAAGGTTTCTTCTTGAATGGGATAGGTTCATACCTTGTCATAAGAACGAGATTGATGGAGTTATTGGAATGCACCGTAATATATAAGTGTTATTGTAGGATTGGTCAGGCTATTTAATTGCCAGTAATGGATATTCCGGAGAATCGGAAATGGATGTATCGTAGGTTGGATCGGAATAAACTTCTTAGGGAAGAGTATAGAGTTGGAGTGGGTGAGTTTATAGAGTTTGTTGTTAGCCAGGAGAGATTTATACGGCTGGGCGGTGATCATTTGAGGTGTCCTTGCAAAAGATGCAAGTGTCGATCTTTCAAAAGCTTAGATGGAGTTGTAGCCGATCTTTATAAGAAGGGCTTCATGCCTGATTACTATTGGTGGAGTAACCATGGTGAGACGTTGCCTGATTTAAACCCGATTGTGTTTGAAGGTTCGTACTATGGAAGTGGTGACCGAAGGGAAGAATTGAATCCATACGAGCAGATGATAATGGATCATGCTGGGCCATCAGTTGGTGTTGTACTAGAAGAAGATGGGGGAGAAGATGGTGGAATGGGTTCCCAATACATAGAGGAGAATTCGAATCCCGAAGCTCAAAGATTCTATGATATGCTGAGTGTTGCACGATCTCCATTGTGGGAAGGATGTCGGGAGTACACGGAGTTGTCGATGTGCATGGAATGGTTGAGTATCAAATCTGACTACAATATGCAAGAAGGTTGTTTTAATCGCCTTACCAGGTCAGTGTCCAAGGCGTTTCCAGAAGACAATCGGATGCCTACTAGTTTATATCATGCTAAGAAGTCTGTGGAAAATGTGGGTCTGGGGTGTTTGAATATTGATTGTTTCCCGAATGGATGTATGTTGTACTATAAGGATGATTCAGCGGAAAGAATAACATGTTGTCGATTTTGTGGTGCGGATCGATATAAGACAACCACTAGGATGGGCATTGAGAAGAAAAGGTCACTAAAAAATATGTGGTACTTTCCGCTCGTGCCAAGACTTACAAGATTGTACTCTTCGATGGCCACTGCAGCTCACATGAAGTGGCATAGTGAGCATGAGAGGGAGCAAGATGTCTTGTGTCATCCATCTGATGGAGAAGCTTGTAAGCATTTTGATAGGGTTCATATGGCATTTTCGCAGGACCCTCGGATTGTCCGATTGGGGTTATCTACTGATGGATTTAATCCTTTTGGGCAGTCTGGAAAAGCATACAATCTTCCCCCGAGGACGTGCATGAAGCGGAAGTTTATGTTCCTAATAGTCATAATTCCGGGTCCGTCTAATCCAAAAGGTAAGATTGATGTGTACTTGCAGCCGCTGATAGATGAGTTGACGATGCTGTGGAATGACGGTGTGTTGACATGTGACGTATCTTTGAGGCAGAATTTCATCATGAAAGCGGCTTTGATGTGGACGATCAACGACTTTCCCGCCTATGGGATGATGTCGGGTTGGATGACCGCGGGGAAGCTTGGATGCCCAATATGTATGGAGCGATCGAAGGCATTCATGCTTAAAAACAGTCAAAAGATCTCATATTTTGATTGTCATCGTCAATTCCTTCCAAAAGATCATCCTTATAGACGGAACAAGAATGCATTCAAGAAGCGTTGTGCGGAGACAACACCGCCTCCACCACGTTTGACTGGTCCTAGTGTATGGCACAAAGTACAGTACTTACCGCTCGTCCATGAATCCCAAGGAGAACATATTCCTGATTATGGCGTCAACCATAGTTGGACAAAACAAAGTATATTTTGGAGGTTGTTGTATTGGAGGATGCAGCTACTCCGTCTCAACATTGATGTCATGCATACTGAGAGGAATGTATTTTTGAATGTGTTTGACACTGTGATGGACATCAAGGGGAGGACAAAGGATACAAATAAAGCCCGATTGGATCTGGCTGAAATTTGTATTCGGAAGGAGCTTGAGTTGCAGGACAGTGGTCGTGGCAGACTTATCAAACCGAAGGCAAGTTATACACTAAGCAAAACACAGAAAGTGGCCGTCTGTAAGTGGGTTAAAGAACTAAAGTTACTAGATGGGTATGCTTCCAATTTGGGTAGATGTGTTGACATTAAGGAAGCAAAGTTACATGGAATGAAGAGTCATGATTGCCACGTGTTCATGCAACGGTTGCTTCCAATTGCGTTCGACGCATTACCGAAGCAAATTTGGAACCCACTTGTTGATCTTAGCCACTTTTTCTGGGAGCTTACATCGACAACACTAAATGTGAATCAATTAAAGGATATGGAAGTCAAGATACCCGTTTTGTTATGTAAGCTGGAGCAAATCTTCCCGCCGAGTTTCTTTGATTCCATGGAACACCTGCCAGTTCATCTACCTTACGAAGCAAGAGTTGGTGGCCCAGTCCAATACCGCTGGATGTATCCATTTGAGAGGTAAACAACATCAACTATTTTACTTAATACATATGAAATTCACGAACACGAAATCGTAGTTTAGCTTTCCCTAAAACTAGTAATTATTTGTATGTATCCCTCTTTAATAGGTTCTTGCACTCCCTTAAACACAAAGTCAAGAACAAGGCACGAGTGGAGGGTTCCATTTGTGAAGCATACTTAGTAGAGGAGACTTCCACTTTTGCATCTTATTACTATCCGGACGAAGTTAACACGAGAAGGACAAGGATGCCTAGAAACGTTGATTCGGGCGAAGGAAGTTCAACTAGTCCTCCTATATCAATATTCAACTATCCGGGCTGATTTAGTGGCAAATCAAAAGGATATTTCTTGGAGCAGCGTGACATTAATGCTGCTCATCTGTATATCCTTCAAAATTGTGAAGAGGTAGCGCCATATCTAGAGTAAGTTTCTACAATGTCTTTTATAAGTTCAATTGACATTTATGATTATTAATCGTCCTGCTGTTAATCTCCCATATGTTGGATGTACGACAATTTTCTAAGGGATCTCCAACCTGACATTTCAAACGATCAGGTTGATCGAGAAATTACTTCTCACTTTGCTACGTGGTTCAGTAAATATGTAGGTTAAGCATCTTCATTTGTTGCTATACATTTTATCTCCTTAAATATATAGCATGTATAAGAATAATATAATATTTGATTTTTTAGGTACTAGATCCAGAAAACAATGTTCAAAATCCATTGTTGACAAATTTGGCATGGGGGCCTAAAAGATGGGTTACATCATGGAATACTTACGTTGTAAATGGATATAAATTTAACACAAAAACATGAAATGAAGGAATGCAATCGTGTAACTATGGTGTTTGTGTGCGAGCCACTGATGGCAATGTAGAGGATGATTTCTATGGGGTTCTAACTGACATCCTTGAACTCGATTATACCGGTTTCCCCGTGATGAAGTTAGTTATCTTCAAGTGTGATTGGTTTGATCCTACTCTTGACGTAGGGACAAAAATCGATAAAAAATATGGTATTGTTCAAGTTAGGCTATCTTGAAGGTATAATAAGGCGTACAACCCATTCATTTTTTTACAACAGGCAGATCAGGTTTATTACTCGCCATATCCCGAAGGACATCAAGGCTGGTTGGGTGTTATTAAGATAAAGGCTCGCAGTATAATTACTGATAATGTAATCAACCAGCCTGAAAAAGATGCTCCGTACCAAGATGATGAGTTTTCAAGACCCCACGTACCGTTGCAAATTACGCCGGACATTATTGTTAATTCTCTGGTGGACATTTCTGGAAATGGGGAAGAAGTTGAAAGAGAGTTAATGGATCAATCCGAGTTGGACGCATCTAGCGAAGGCACATTCTGATCAAGTGAGACTGATGAGAGTGAGGGTGAATTTAGTGACGAAGATTCTAATTAGGTAATTTATTTATGTCATAATTCATTGTGTAAATGTTATTCTACTTAGGTAATTTATTTTTGTATTATTTACACTGTTGTGTAATCATCTTTTAATTTTTTACACAGATGGCAGATTCCTCTAGAGGTAGGGGTCGTCGTGGAGGTCGTGGCAGAGGTCGTGCTGTGAGAGTCCCTTCGCCGGCCGACCCACAGTCTTCAGATCCAGACCACCCTACCAGCACCTCTGTGGACGGGACACCTCAGGGTGATGGAGTTCCACACCCTACCCATCCTCATGTGGTCGGGACACAGGCTGCACCCTCATCATCCACACCTATGACAGGACCATCATCATCATCGGGACAGGAGAGTCGTGGTCCATCCGACAGGAGGATTCTTCTTATCCCCAGGGAGGATAACGAGTAAGCTAATTTAATTTTTTAATATATATAAAGTATCGTTAATTTCTATTTATTTATTTTTTTATTTATTTATAACATTTATTAATGCTCTAATTTTGCTGCAGCTTTCTGCCCGCGAAGGGCCCTTCTGATTCGATATTGAAGATCCTGCGACGCAAGTTTGATAGTCCATGGCCTACATGGAAGGCCATCCCAGGGGCCCATAGGGATCAGTTGTTTCTAGAGTTTAAGGTAACAATTTATTAAGTTATTTAAATTAAATTTACATTATTGATAGTGTGATTTCATATCATATTTCTTGTACATTTTTGCATGCATTTTCATATAGGTTAGGCATATTTACTTTGATTTTTGTTAGTTTTTCCCTTGGAACGGGTAAGGCGGTTTCTTGGTGTTGTTTTGCAGGAATTAAGGAAAAATGCTCAGAATCAACCATGATGGAGCTTGGATGAAATAGAGCTTGAAAAGTGAAGAAAATGATTCAAGCAGAGCCCATCACGGCCTAGCCGTGATGACCATCACGACCATGATCAAGAAAACTGAGAAGATTGAAGGAAAAAGTCAGAAGCTGTCACGGCCTAGCCGTGATGCCTATTATGGCCGTGACAGGCCAGGCAGAACTGATCACGGCCTAACCGTGATGAGTGTCACGGCCGTGATGTTCCAAAGTTAAAGCGCGCCATTCCAGAACACGTCACGGCCTGGCCGTGACGGCCATCACGGCCGTGACGCGCGGCCACTCTATAAATAAAGAGCGCAACAGACAGAAAAAGGAGGCTGGGAACCCTAGTGGAGACCAGAAACACACAGAAAAATAGGGACTTTTATCAAGACATTGGAGGCTGCGGCTGAGGAAGGACTGGAACCCTAGAATCAAAGGAGATCGACGGTTGGGAAAAGCTTCCAATGGAGTTTCTTCTTTCCCTTCTTCTTTCCTTTGTCCCTACTGTTTTAGTTTTGGCTTTCTCTATGCGTAGCTAAATCCCTGCTGTTGGGGTTAGATGTAACCAAACTGAATATTATGTATTTGCCATGATTGATTAATCTGTGTTCATGCCTTCGTATTAGTGTTTAATTCCTACGCTTAATGCCTTTTGTGGTTTGATCACCCATAAACTGATTTTAAGATTTGATTTGCAATGGGACGTTCTTATCATTTCTTGATCTGGAATTAATCACCTAGTAAACCTTGCATCTAGGAATGGAGTTTGGTTTATTAGTAATCGCGTAATCCTTAATCGTAATGCAAATTCATTAATCTAGGCCACCTAAGGAATTAGGGTCTATTAGTGGATTTAGGCTCTTGCCATCCGAGGAATCGGGGTTTGAGTAATTTTGTGGGTTGATTTTAATATTTGAAGCATGAATGGGAGGTATCTAGTCTTGGTATTGCATGAGGCTAAGGTTTGGCGAAATTTAATCCCAACACCTCTTTTTGCACTCCAAGTGTTTGTTAAAAGTTCCCAAAAAGACAAAAAAACATTTTATTGCTTTTCTTTTTCTTTTTTGATTTCTCTTGATTTATAGTTTAGTCTAGATAGTTGTCGAGGTTGTGAATTGGTAATTGGCAACCGATCCCTGTGGATACGATAACCGGTCTCACCACCGTATTACTTGTACGACTAGATATACTTGCCTATATTTAGTCCAACAAGTTTTTGGCGCCGTTGCCGGGGATTGGTTTTGCCAATATCATTAGTAACAAAGGAAGCAACTAATTTAAACATTTTTATTTTTTATTTTTCTGTATGTATTTGATCTTTTTGTTTTGAGTTTTGTTTGTGGTAGGTGGACGAAATTCATGGACAATTATTATTATCCACCTGATGAGGAAGCCTCAAGTCACACTTTGGAGGACGACTGGTTTTTGGGAGACTGCATAGATCTGCCGAATCATATTATTCCACCACAGGTTGATAGTGTGACGGGTAGGCTTATATATAACATCTCCGAGGAGGATTGGGAAACCTTTTGCTCGTATTTACCACCTCCACCACCATGTTTTATTCCTATAGAGCCACATGAAGCAGAATTTGAGCAGAATATGATTGTGGGAATGGATCAAATTGAAGATGAAGTGGTGATGGTGGACGAATCACAAGAAGAGGAAGTACCTTTCACAAATCCTTGGGAAACTGAGGAATGAGAATGGAATGAGCAGACACCTTTGAAAGCTGCTCTAGAACAATATTCCCAAGAACTATCCACCTTTGAGACCAAAATCAGAACCAACTGTGACAGTATCGAAGATGTGAAGCAGAACTTCAAAACGCAAGTTGAGGAGATTTACAAACAGTTAGTACAAGAGTCACATGCAGCACAATTTGAACAAAATCTGGTTTTGGGGATAGTTCAAAATGCAGATGAAGTGGTAGTGGATTCCACCATGCTTGCCAAGCGATCTAAAATTGCTGCATTAGACAAATATGTCGGCTTACATGCATGTGTGGACACTGCTAAGTTAGCCCCTTCCACTTGTCTGGCACACTTCTTCCTCGTGAAAACACCATTTGACTCGAGAGGAAGTGAGGTCATAATTGTAGAGGTCAATGGAGTTTTCACATACTGGCTGGGTGGAATTGTGGATAGAGTCATATTACTTCTGCAATTGCCACTCCACAAACCATGGGATCCGGGTGGAGGATCTTACACCTTGAGCACCCCTTGGCCCTTATACCACAGGCTATGGGATCCAGGCGGATGCTTCTTAATAAGTCAAGCTAGTGACGTTAAAGAAGCGCTTATTGGGAGGCAACCCAAGTTTTCTTTTCCTTTTCCCTTTGTTTTTGATTTCAACTCTTGAATAATTTGAGAAGATCAAGAGATTTGTTAATAGTTTTGTTAAGTGTTTTCATGGTAAAGAGGAAGGAGAAGCAAAAAGGGCGGGGAGAAACAAAGGCAGCAACCATCACGCCCAGGCCGTGACACTGGTCACGGCCGTGATGAGCTTAATGAGGAGACCAGAAAGGATCACGGCCCATCCGTGATACCCATCACGGGCGTGATGAAAGGAACCTGAAGATCAGAGAGCATCACGGCCTAGCCGTGATGGAGTTCACGGCCGTGATGCATTTCCCAACAAGTTTCTGACTGGAATGTGGGTCAACACCCGCTGCCGCCTTGGTAAGTCGTTCCATTTTTTCTCCTCTCTCCGACTTGATTGTTTACATTGGGGACAATGTAAATTCTTAAGCTTGGGGTAGGGGTATTTTGCATTTTCATTTTTCATGTTTCATTCATATAGGCATAGCTTTGCATGATCACATGATTAGATTTCCCTTGCTTAGATTATGCATCCAATTGTAAGAACTGAGTGGCAATTAAATTGAGATAGCGAATTCTTGAACCCAAATTTTAATTCTTGTGATAAGGCTGCAAATGAAAATGCTTGAGATGATTTTTTATAGTTGATAATTAGCATGTGGTTCCGTAGATTTGTGTTTCTCATTGATTTTTGAACTACTAAATGTGAGACTTTTTTGAGCCAAAAAGGGGTACTCACTAAATCTACCCCATTCTTTGTGTTAGAGTGTTATTCCTCTTGGATTGTATTTCTCTAGAACTTGACTTGAAACCGTTTTGAAGCTTAACGATTTTTGAAAACATTTTTGAAAATGATTGTGGCACTAGGTATTTTTCCAGCCTTTTGAGCTTTGAATGACTAAATGCTACCCCTTAGTTGCCCAATTTTGAGCCTACATGAATAAAATACTTTTCTTGGTACCTCAAATTACTTTGATGAACATGCTTGGTAGGGCACCTTTTAAAGTATTACAAAAAAAGGGTAAAAAGGTAGTTGAAAAAGTATGGGATGAGAAAGTAAGAAAAATATTTCTTTTGAGTTGAAAATCTCCCCTTCTCCAAATAAAAGAAAAATGAGAGAAAAAGAAATATAAATAGAGAAGGGGATGACAAAAAGAAAAGTGAGAAATAAAAGAAAAAGAAAGAAAGAAAGGTGGAAAAATAATTCAAACCCAAAAGGGTATTTTAGAAGGTGTCATGATTTGCAATGCTTGATGTTTTGTCTAGCCTTTTGAAATGTCCTTTTCTTGATTTCCCCACCTAACGATTAATCCCATGGCCCCGTTACAACCAAAACAAAAGACCTATTGATTCTTAATTGTTTTCATTAATAAAGTAGAGATTTGGTTGATAGTCAAGCCTATGGTAGAATTCATTCCTTGAGGGAAATGGAGCGAATTGTCATAGATCCCTAAACACTTGAGTGAGGAGAGAAAGAATGCCAAGCAAAATATTAAGCTTGGGGTGATCTTCAGGTGAGAAAGAGTGCCCGAATCAGTGAGAATATGAATTTAGAATAACTAAGCTCTAATTGGACTTGATATTGATTGTCTCTTGCTGAATTATGTGAAATGCCTGTTACTTGGACTGTTTACTCGGGTTCTTGGTTCACTATCCATGCTTTGATTATTTATCTCTTCTGGCCTTAGTGATTGCTTGAGGACAAGAAATTGAATAAGCTTGGGGTGATTTGATAGTGTGATTTCACATCATATTTCTTGTACATTTTTGCATGCATTTTCATATAGGTTAGGCATATTTACTTTGATTTTTGTTAGTTTTTCCCTTGGAACGGGTAAGGCGGTTTCTTGGTGTTGTTTTGCAGGAATTAAGGAAAAATGCTCAGAATCAGCCATGATGGAGCTTGGATGAAATAGAGCTTGAAAAGTGAAGAAAATGAGCCAAGCAGAGCCCATCACGGCCATGATCAAGAAAACTGAGAAGATTGAAGGCAAAAGTCAGAAGCTGTCACGGCCTAGCCGTGATGCTTATCATGGCCGTGACAAGCCAGGCAGAACTGATCACGGCCTAGCCGTGATGAGTGTCACGACCGTGATGTTCCAAAGTTAAAGCGCTCCATTCCAGAACACGTCACGGCCTGGCCGTGACGGCCATCACGACTGTGACGCGCGGCCACTCTATAAATAAAGAGCGCAGCAGACAGAAAAAGGAGGCTGGGAACCCTAGTGGAGACCAGAAACACACAAAAACAGGGACTTTTATCAAGACCTTGAAGGTTGCGGCCGAGGAAGGACTGGAACCCTAGAATCAAAGGAGGTCGACGACTGGGAAAAGCTTCCAATGGAGTTTCTTCTTTCCCTTCTTCTTTCCTTTGTCCCTACTGTTTTAGTTTTGGCTTTCTCTATGAGTAGCTAAATCCCCGCTGTTGGGGTTAAATGTAACCAAACTGAATATTATGTATTTGCCATGATTGATTAATCTGTGTTCATGCCTTCGTATTAGTGTTTAATTCCTACGCTTAATGCCTATTGTGGTTTGATCACCCATAAATTGATTTTAAGATTTGATTTGCAATGGGGACGTTCTTATCATTTCTTGATCTGGAATTAATCACCTAGTAAACCTTGCATCTAGGAATGGAGTTTGGTTTATTAGTAATCGTGTAATCCTTAATCGTAATGCAAATTCATTAATCTAGGCCACCTAAGGAATTAGGGTCTATTAGTGGATTTAGGCTCTTGCCATCCGAGGAATCGGGGTTTGAGTAATTTCGTGGGTTGATTTTAATATTTGAAGCATGAATGGGAGGTATCTAGTCTTGGTATTGCATGAGGCTAAGGTTTGGCGAAATTTAATCCCAACACCTCTTTCTGCACTCCAAGTGTTTGTTAAAAGTTCCCAAAAAGACAAAAAAAAAATTTATTGCTTTTCTTTTTATGTTTTGATTTCAATTGATTTATAGTTTAGTCTAGATAGTTGTCGAGGTTGTGAATTGGTAATTGGCAACTGATCCCTGTGGATACGATAACCGGTCTCACCACCGTATTAATTGTACGACTAGGTATACTTGCCTATATTTAGTCCAACAATTATATATATATGCACACACGAATTTCCTAACAACTGTAAGTTGCAGAAAGAGTATAGGTGGGACGTATCTTTAGAGGGTCTCGTCAGGGACATATTTGAGCATAAAGGCTCACTGGTCATGAAGAATCTGACGAACAAGCTGAGGAAGGGTAAGAATAAGGGGAAGTGGGTGGATCCTGAGATCAGGAGGCAGCAGGACCAGTACTGGGCTACTGAGAAGTTCCAGGAGATCCAGGTCACAACTCGGCGTAATCGAGATTCTGATGGTGGCGCATGTGCTTGGACCAGCCGGTCTAAATCAGCCGCTGCCCACTACGACGAGCTGGTAATACATTAAATTTTTGACTTATTATAGTATTTAATTATTTTTCATTTTTAATTATTCTTATGAATTTAAGATTATATTTTTCTGTGCAGAAAGCACAGAAACAGCGGGTCCCCACTGCTATGGAGTTGGTGGAGAGGACGAAGAAGTTGAAGTCAGGGACATGGGTCAACGACAAGGCCCGTAACTATGTTGTAAGCAAAAAAACAATTTAGTGTTTACTTGTAATTTATTATAAATGATTTGTTAATATTGATTATAATTTTAACTAAATCTCTTCAACTATACTTTGTAGGTGGGCTTCAACGAGAAGAAGAACGATGCCATATCACGTGCCTCACAGTCACAAGATGAGGCCTTGACTGGTGATGGGCCTAGCTCTCCTATCTCCATCGACGATAATGCCATTTATTTGGAGGTCGTCGGGGGTAGGAACAAGAATGGGCACGTGTATGGCCTCGGACACCTGGGAGGCGAGTTTATCGCTTCATCATCCGGCACGCCTGCTCCTTCATACGCCGATACCGTCCCTCAGGAGCAGTTCAACCAAATGCAGGACACCATCACGCAACTGAATGCGGAGCTTCGGGAGAAGAG
This sequence comes from Sophora flavescens, assembly GCA_030762895.1. Classification (NCBI taxonomy): domain Eukaryota; kingdom Viridiplantae; phylum Streptophyta; class Magnoliopsida; order Fabales; family Fabaceae; genus Sophora; species Sophora flavescens. Next base: position 160,006,080 of record CM061066.1, on the reverse strand, counting down.
CGAGAGAGAGCAGCAAATGGCGAACCGGATTGCACAGTTGACTCAAGCACACCAGTAGCTGATGCAGACGAGCATCGAGCAGGGCCAGACACTGCGGCTGGTGTTAGAGCAGATGAGGATCCAGACTCCAGTTGCTCAGGGTGATGCTTTGATGGTTGTGCCGCCTGCTGTCGCTCCTCCAGTTCCGCTGCCAGCTTCTAATGCTGCTACTACAGAGGACGATCAGATAGCAGACGTCGGTGGTACGGACGCTGAGGATGATTGGATTCCTCCACCTCCCCCTCATCATGACTGAATTTTTTTCTTCATATTTTTGACTTTAAACGATTCTTGTACGACACTTTGGATTTTTTTTATATATATTCATTATTTCTTATGATTGTATATTTCATTAGTAATTTGGTGTGTTTTATTAGTATTTTTGCTAAACTTTAAAGAAAAACAGGAAAAATTAATTATTTTAAAAATTAAATTTAAAAAAATTAATAAAAACCAGTTTAGCGACCGAATTAGAAACCAATAATTCGGTCGCTAAACTTTAGTTACCATTAACAGATTGTGGTCTAGCGACCGAACTAGTGACCGATAATCGGTCGCTACAAATGGTTATCCAAACAATGCGACCAACCGTGTAGCGACCGTTTTTTATTATTTAGCGACCGAAATTACGGTCGCCATTTAGCGGCCAAATTATTATTTCGATCTCTAAAAGCTTAGCTACCAGGTTATCAGCCACCACCATGAATCGGTCGCTAATTCGGTCGCTGACTTAAATAGAGACCAAATTAGAAAGTTTAGTGACCGAATATGCCGGTCGCTAAACAGTTCTTTTTTTGTAGTGAGCTTCCGTATCACCGACGTCTGCTATCTGATCGTCCTCTGCAGTAGCAGCATCAGTAGCTGGAGGCGAAACTGGAGGAGCGACAGCAGGCGGCACAACCGTCAGAGCATCACCCTGAGCAACTGGAGTCTGGATCCTCATCTGCTCCAACACCAGCCGCAGTGTCTGGCCCTGCTCGATGCTCGTCTGCATCAGCTACTGGTGTTCTTGAGTCAGCTGTGCAATCCGGTTCGCCATTTGTTGCTCTCTCTCGCTCTTCTCCCGAAGCTCCGCATTCAGCTACGTGATGGTGTCCTGCATTTGGTTGAACTGCTCCTGAGGGACGGTATCGGCATAGGAAGGAGTAGGCGTGCCGGAAGATGACGCGATAAACTCGCCTCCCAGGTGTCCGAGGCCATACACGTGCCCATTCTTGTTCCTGCCCCCGACGACCTCCAAATAAATGGCATTATCGTCGACAGAGATAGGAGAGCTGAGCTCATCACCAGTCAAGGCCTCACCTTGTGACTGTGAGGCACGTGATATGGCATCGTCCTTCTTCTCGTTGAAGCCCACCTACAAAGTATAGTTGAAGAGATTTAGTTAAAATTATAATCAATATTAACAAATCATTTATAATAAATTACAAGTAAACACTAAATTGTTTTTTTGCTTACAGCATAGTTACGGGCCTTGTCGTTGACCCATGTCCCCGACTTCAACTTCTTCGTCCTCTCCACCAACTCCATAGCAGTGGGGGCCTGCTATTTCGTGCTTTTCTGCACAGAAAAATATAATCTTAAATTCATAAGAATAATTAAAAATGAAAACTAATTAAATAGTATAATAAGTCAAAAGTTTAATGTATTACCAGCTCGTCATAGTGGGCGGCGGCTGATTTAGACCCGCCGGTCCAAGCACATGCGCCACCATCAGAAGCTCGATTACGCCGAGCTGTGGCCTGGATCTCCTGGAACTTCTTAGTAGCCCAGTACTGGTCCAGCTGCCTCCTAATCTCAGGATCCACCCACTTCCCCTTATTCTTACCCTTCCTCAGCTTGTTCGTCAGATTCTTCATGACCAGTGAGCCTTTATGCTCAAATATGTCCCTGACGAGACCCTCTAAAGCTACGTCCCACCTATACTCTTTCTGCAACTTACAGTTGTTAGGAAATTCGTGTGTGTGTGTGTATATATATATAATGTAAATTTAATTTAAATAACTTAATAAATTGTTACCTTAAACTCTTGAAACAACTGATCCCTATGGCCCCCTGGGATGGCCTTCCATGTAGGCCATGTACCATCAAACTTGCGTCGCAGGATCTTCGATATCGAATCAGAAGGGCCCTTTGCGTGCAGAAAGCTGCAACAAAATTAGAGCATTAATAAATGTTATAAATAAAAAAACAAGTAAATAGAAATTAACGATACTTTATATATATTAAAAAATTATATTAGCTTACTCGTTATCCCCCCTGGGGATAAGAAGAATCCTCCTGTCGGATGGACCACGACTCTCCTGTCCCGATGATGATGATGGTCCTGTCATAGGTGTGGATGATGAGGATGCAGCCTGTGTCCCGACCACATGAGGCTAGGTAGGGAGTGAAACTCCATCACCCTGAAGTGCCCCATCCACAAAGGTGCTAGTAGGGTGGTCTGGATCTGAAGACTGTGGGTCGGTCGGCGAAGGGACTCTCACAGCACGACCTCTGCCACAACCTTCACGACGACCCCTACCTCTAGAGGAATCGGCCATCTGTGTAAAAAATTAAAAGATGATTACACAGCAGTGTAAATAATACAAAAATAAATTACCTAAGTAGAATGACATTTACACAATGAATTATGACATAAATAAATTACCTAATTAGAATCTCCGTCACTAAATTCACCCTCACTCTCATCAGTCTCACTTGATCGGAATGTGCCTTCGCTAGATGCGTCCAACTAGGATTGATCCATTAACTCTCTTTCAACTTCTTCCCCATTTCCGGAAATGTCCGCCAGAGAATTAACAATAATGTCCGGCGTAATTTGCAACGGTACGTGGGGTCTTGAAAACTCATCATCTTGGTACGGAGCATCTTTTTCAGGCTGGTTGATTACATTATCAGTAATTATACTGCGAGCCTTTATCTTAATAACACCCAACCAGCCTTGATGTCCTTCGGGATATGGCGAGTAATAAACCTGATCTGCCTGTTGTAAAAAAATGAATGGGTCGTACGCCTTATTATACCTTCGAGAGAGCCTAACTTGAACAATACCATATTTTTTATCGATTTTTGTCCCTACGTCAAGAGTAGGATCAAACCAATCACACTTGAAGATAACTAACTTCATCACGGGGAAACCGGTATAATCGAGTTCAAGGATGTCAGTTAGAACCCCATAGAAATCATCCTCTACATTGCCATCAGTGGTTCTCACACAAACACCATAGTTACACGACTGCATTCCTTCATTCCATGTTTTTGTGTTAAATTTATATCCATTTACAATGTAAGTATTCCATGATGTAACCCATCTGTTAGGCCCCCATGCCAAATTTGTCAACAATGGATTTTGAACATTGTTTTCTGGATCTAGTACCTAAAAAATCAAATATTATATTATTCTTATACATGCTATATATTTAAGGAGATAACATGTATTGCAACAAATGAAGATGCTTAACCTACATATTTACTGAACCACGTAGCAAAGTGAGAAGTAATTTCTCGATCAACCTGATCGTTTGAAATGTCAGGTTGGAGATCCCTTAGAAAATTGTCGTACATCTTACATATGGGAGATTAACAGCAGGACGATTAATAATCATAAATGTCAATTGAACTTATAAAAGGCATTGTAGAAACTTACTCTAAATATGGTGCCACCTCTTCACAATTTTGAAGGATATACAGATGAGCAGCATTAATGTCACGCTGCTCCAAGAAATATCCTTTTGATTTGCCACTAAATCATCCCGGATAGTTGAATATTGATATAGGAGGACTAGTTGAACTTCCTTCGCCCGAATCAACGTTTCTAGGCATCCTTGTCCTTCTCGTGTTAACTTCGTCCGGATAGTAATAAGAGGCAAAAGTGGAAGTCTCCTCTACTAAGTATGCTTCACAAATGGAACCCTCCACTCGTGCATTGTTCTTGACTTTGTGTTTAAGGGAGTGCAGGAACCTATTAAAGAGGGATACATACAAATAATTACTAGTTTTAGGGAAAGCTAAACTACGATTTCATGTTCGTGAATTTCATATGTATTAAGTAAAATAGTTGATGTTGTTTACCTCTCAAATGGATACATCCAGCAGTATTGGACTGGGCCACCAACTCTTGCTTCGTAAGGTAGATGAACTGGCAGGTGTTCCATGGAATCAAAGAAACTCGGCGGGAAGATTTGCTCCAGCTTACATAACAAAATGGGTATCTTGACTTCCATATCCTTTAATTGATTCACATTTAGTGTTGTCGATGTAAGCTCCCTAAAAAAGTGGCTAAGCTCAACAAGTGGGTTCCAAATTCAATTGGAAGCAACCGTTGCATGAACACGTGGCAATCATGACTCTTCATTCCATGTAACTTTGCTTCCTTAATGTCAACACATCTACCCAGATTGGAAGCATACCCATCTGGTAACTTTAATTCTTTAACCCACTTACAGACGCCCACTTTCTGTGTTTTGCTTAGTGTAGAACTTGCCTTCGGTTTGATAAGTCTGCCACGACCACTGTTCTGCAACTCAAGCTCCTTCCGGTTACAAATTTTAGCCAGATCCAATCGGGCTTTATTTGTATCCTTTGTCCTCCCCTTGATGTCCATAACAGTCTCAAACACATTCAAAAACACATTCCTCTCAGTATGCATGACATCAATGTTGTGACGGAGTAGCTGCGTCCTCCAATACGGCAACCTCCAAAATGTACTTTGTTTTGTCCAATTATGGTTGACGTCATAATCGGGAATATGTTCTCCTTAGGATTCATGGACGAGCGGTAAGTACTGTACTCTGCGCCATACATTAGGACCAGTCAAACGTGGTGGAGGCGGTGTTGTCTCCGCACAATGCTTCTTGAATGCATTCTTGTTCCGCCTATAAGGATGATCTTTTGGAAGGAATTGACGATGACAATCAAAATATGAGATCTTTCGACTGTTTTTAAGCATGAATACCTTCAATCGCTCCATACATATTGGGCATCCAAGCTTCCCCACGGTCATCCAACCCGACATCATTCCATAGGCGGGAAAGTCATTGATCGTCCACATCAAAGCTGCTTTCATGATGAAATTCTGCCTCAAAGATACATCATATGTCAACACACCATCATTCCACAGCATTGTCAACTCATCTATCAGCGGCTGCAGGTACACATCAATCTTACCTTTTGGATTAGACGGAACCGGCATTTTGCCTGTTAGGAACATAAACTCCCGCTTCATGCACATCCCCGGGGGAAGATTGTACGGAGTCAGGATAACCGGCCAACAAGAGTATGCTTTTCCAAACTGCCCAAAAGGATTAAATCCATCAGTATATAACCCCAATCGGACGTTCTGAGGGTCTTGCCAAAATGCCATATGAACCCTATCAAAATGCTTCCAAGCTTCTCCATCAGATGGATGACACAAGACATCTTGCTCCCTCTCACGCTCACTATGCCACCTCATGTGAGCTGCAGTGGCCATCGAAGAGTACAATCTTGTAAGTCTTGGCACGAGTGGAAAGTACCACATTTTTTAGCAACCTCTTCTTCTCAATGCTCATCCTAGTGGTTGTCTTATACCGATCCGCACCACAAAATCGACAACATGTTATGCTTTCCGCTGAATCATCCTTATAGTACAACATACATCCATTAGGGCAACAATCAATTTTCAAACACCCCATACCCAAATTTTCCACAGACTTCTTAGCATGATAAAAACTAGTAGGCATCCGATTGCCTTCTTGCAACGCCTTAGACACTGACCTGGTAAGGCGATTAAAACAGCCTTCTTTCATATTGTAGTCAGATTTGATACTCAACCATTCCATGCACATCGACAACTCCGTGTACTCCCGACATCCTTCCCACAATGGAGATCGTGCAACACTCAGCATATCATAGAATCTTTGAGCTTCAGGATTCGGATTATCCTCTATGTATTGGAAACCCATTCCACCATCTTCTCCCCCATCTTCTTCTAGTACAACACCAACCAATGGTCCAGCATGATCCATTATCATCTGCTCGTATGGATTCAATTCTTCCCTCCGGTCACCACTTCCATAGTACAAACCTTCAAACTCAATCGGGTTTAAATCAGGTAACGTCTCACCTTTGTTACTCCACCAATAGTAATCAGGCATGAAGCCCTTCTCATAAAGATCGGCTACAACTCCATCCACGCTTTTGAAATATTGACACTTGCATCTTTTGCAAGGACACCTCAAATGATCATCGCCCAGCCGTATAAATCTCTCATGGCTAACAACAAACTCTATAAACTCACCCACTCCAACTCTATACTCTTCCCTAAGACGTTTATTCCGATCCAACCTATGATACATCCATTTCCGATTCTTCGGAATATCCATTGCTGGTAATTAAATAGCCTGACCAATCCTACAATAACACTTATATATTACGGTGCATTCCAATAACTCCACCAATCTCGTTCTTATGACAAGGTATGAACTTATCCCATTCGAGAAGAAACCTTTACCACACTCGGCTAATAATAGTTATTCCCATATTCAAATACCTTATACTTGACAAAATTTTGGCAGCATTTCCCATCGGTTTCCAAGTACACGACTCGAGCACGATAAGAATCACAGCGATCAAGTATGCACCAGGAGAACAAAAGGAAATGCATCAGACCGAGATTTCAACAAGTATATAAGGCATTTGAACTTTGAAATGACTATTGTAGGAGTGTGAAAAAGGTTTTTTCCCAAACTGTCCCACTTGGACAATTCAAGATTCAATACAATGAGCATGCGTATCCTGAGAAGGTACGCATGCTCATTAATATTGAATCTCAAATAGGAAACTAAGGCTTTCGTAACTTAATAATTAACTCTAGCAGAAAATAAAACCATTGACTTATAAGGATTGCAACATACTTCAACAAATATATATTGAAGCATATTTCAATACAAACTTAGATAAAATATAGTAACAAACATCCTATTGAGCTCCGCTCTCCACTAACAAGTAACACATAATTGTCAAACACATGCATAACTTCTAAATTAGCAATACACAACAAGCATCCTGCCTTTTTGACAGGATCGCATCCTATTGAGCTCTGCTCTCCACTAAGGCTATTCTAACTCATTAACCATAACAGAAGATACAAATTTAACTCTATATACAGAGCACGATTTTAGCAACAAAAACGTTAATAAGGACATAAAAATGGCAATCAAGGCATAGAATTGACACATCCATCCTATTGAGCTTTGCTCTCCACTAACAAACAACATATCAAGTTTACAACCACATGCATCAATTTTAATCTACTAGCACACAACCAGCATCCTATTGAGCTCAGCTCTCCACTAACAAACAACATATTCAATTGCAACCACATGCATCATTTCTAATCTACCAGCACACAACCAGAATCCTATTAAGCTTAGCTCTTCACTAACAATCCACAAATCAATTCAAAGTCTTCAAGAACCACTAGCAACAAAGAAAAAGATAGAGTATTTGACCTACCTCAACTCCAAACAAATAGTGAAAACGGGTGACGACTAGAGCGGTTGTCAATAGACAAAGAAAACTGAAAGAAAAAATAATAACGTCAACAAAGGCTCTTGTGATAAAAGTATAAACTTGGAAATCATTAACCTACTTGCACACTTGCCACTCATGAAAGTATAAACAAAACATTTTCATTACATATCAATACCATAGCTTGTTTAAGCCGGGCATTGTTTTAGTGGCAAAGCAATAAAAAAAAGGTATGTTATGTACTTCAACAACTTATATAAGTGTGCCCAAAGTGTGCTGTGTGCAGGTGGCGTGAATGGAAGGGAAGAGAGTGTGGGGAACTGATAGTGCAGGAACCCTAAACAGAGAGGTAAAATAAAAGAAGTAATAAAAATAAAAGTGGTAAAATGGAGCAATGCACATGAGACAAACCACCATAGCATGTTCACCAAGATGACTTGCAAAATTAAAAATCCTCTTAGGCAATAACCATAGCATAAATATCATAAAAGGTCAATCAAATTAAAACAATGATCATTTAGTTAAGTTATTTTCATTTTTAACATCACAAAAATATTATTTACCTTTAGCTACACCAAAAGAGGGATTTAAAAAGTAGAAACAAAACCAGATTAGAACCAATTGGATATATGCGAAAAGGTGGCAGAAGTATAATGATCTTATAAACACTAAAATACCAGAACTCAAGTAGTCATAAAGCAAGCAATTTTAAAGTACAATTAAAAACCAATCAGCACCTGCACCACCTAGAAAAAATATATACTTTACAAATCATGGTAATTCGGGCTGTTCATCAAACACCCTGCTATCATTACCCTCAACACCTATCATATTGTTTAAACAAGACAATAATCCCCAGAAACTTTACCCATTTGATCAATACCAAACAATTTAGCAAGTAACATAATAGAAAATCTAATTTTCAATGCTTAACAGCTTCAATCATCAACAGGCAACATCACATAGATCAAAGGTTCAACCAATCAAATAGTATAACAACATGAAGATTAAATAAAATACAACTTGCTATTCCACCTAATTAATGATGAGTGCAATCACGATCTTGGATTGAAAGAAGAAAGGGAGGCACTTGAATAACTTACCTTCACAGTTGCAGAGACTGCGGTGCGGCGGCCCAAGAGGGTACCCTCTAAGCCGCGCAAAACCTGCAAACAGAGCCTGCAAACCACCCAAAACCTGCAAAGAGAGAGAGACGGAGGGAGAGAGAGACGCGAGTGAGAGAGAGAAGGAGAGAAGGAGAGGGAGAGAGAGACGTATGCTTACCGTGTGGAGGAGGTGGTGACCGGAGAGGAGCTGGAGGAGGTGGTGGCCGGAGAGGAGCTGCTGCGCCGCCTGCGTGTGAGAGAGAAGAGAAGAAAAGAGAGAAATGGGGGAAGAGAGGAAGGAAATCGCGATTTAGGGATTTTATTTTTAGCGACCGAATAATTCGTTCGCTAAATCGGTCGCTAAATGGGTTAATTTGAAATTTGAATTCATAAACTTAATTAAATCGGTCGCAAAGATAGATAAAATTTAACCGTTGCATTTAACTCGATCGCTATTTCGGTCGCTAAAAAGTCATAAATTTTTGACTTTTACTTTTCTTTATTTTGCGACCGAAATAAAGACCGATAACTCTGCTACGCTCTATTTCGGTCGCTATTTCGGTCGCCGTATGAACTCTAATCAGTGTTTGATTTAGATCCTATAATCGGTCGCCATTTCGGTCGCAAACAACAACCAACAAATTCGGTCACTATTTTCGGTCGCTAAATAACCTTTTTTGTAGTGATTGTTGTTCTGATTAGAGGTGTTGCAACCTAAATTGCCAAAGCTATCGAAGGCAGCAAGGAAGCAGGTGATTTCTTCTATCTTGATTGTAGAACCTTCGATTTCTGGCTTCACTGACTTGATCGGCTTGATTGGAACAAGATCGCAGTGGAAATTGCCAAACTCCATGAATCGATATTCAAGAATAGTGGCGGCTTCGTCTTCGTCGGAGAGGCTCGGTTCTTCCTCCTCTGAATCTGAAACTTCCTCCATGGAATCAGAGTCATAATCTTCATCACTCTCATCTGCGGCGGAAGCACGGTATCGCTTTGATACCACGTTACCGATCACAGGATCATAGAGATGAAGATGAACTTCATAGTTGAAGTAGTTCTTGGAAGCTTGCAAGTGAGAAAGAATTCTCAAATGGAATCATATTGAAAAGATCGTACCTACTACTTAGCAAAGTAAAATGCACGCAAAAACTAACATCACTACCATGACATAATAAGGACCGATAATATACTGCTAACTTTCTCTCATTCTCAATCTTCATAGTCTTCCTCTTTAGCTTCAAAATGCTCCCTTTCCATGGTTCGACCACCATGTCTTAACAGTGGCAATGGGAACCTGTACTCCTTTCATCCTTGTACATCTCTTCATCAGCCCATTTAAAAAATTACAATAGATTTTTTCCAAAACAATTATTATTAGCTTAAATGTAATCGTAGGTTAAATGACCCATTTCTTAGCTTGAATGGTTTTTGGCTGGTATTTTTGGCTACAACTTTCTCCACCTCCTTCCACAAAAAACGCTCAATGATTCTAGGCTCTGAATTTCATTCAATTAAAAATTCACTACACTTTTCGAACCAAACTAAAGAAGAAATTTTGAGCTGAGAGAAATTCAATTGTTTTTAGGTAGAAAAAACAATTTGGTTCATAACATATAATACACTTTTTCGTTAAATTTTATTACTAAACAAAAAAGAAGAATTTAACTGACTTGATGTCAATTTGAAAAAAATGCAATGAGCAAATGTTATTTAGATTTACTTCTTTTTTGAGTTGTCCACTGAAACACACGGACACCATGAAAATGTATTCGAATATGGGGTTGGTCAGAGAAAAAGAAAATAAATGAATCTACACTGATATCATGGAAGGATTGATTATCTTATTAATTGCATAAAGAGTATAAGAATTAATTTATAAAAAAAATATAAGAATTGACCAAATATATTATCATTGAATTTTTAATGTTATAAACGAACAATTCCAAAAGCATACTATTTATTACAATTGATTTTATCAAAATAATGATACTATTGTATCGTCGGTGCATAGAAAATAAATCATTTTTTCATAAGTGGTTTAATCTCTTCAGTCGATATGGTAGCTGTATCCATGATCATTAGTCATTACTATTAAGATAATTATTTGTTGTCTTTATAATACGTAAACATCATTTATAGGTAGCATTTTTTTTTTATAAAAAACCAAATAAATATTTTTTAGATACCCTGTACAAAATGTTGAAAGTAATAAATATTTAACCATTATCCTAATCACTTAAGTAAATATTTCAAAGTTTGTGAAAAAAAAAAAAACTACTAATTCCTCAAAACCTAAAATTTATCCTCATTTACTTTTAACCACCGTTTCACATTCTGCTACCCGCCATAGTAAGCATACATTAGTTTTGAAGCAATCTTACTGATGAGTCATACACGGTGGTGGGTTAGACTAATTGGGTTGAGGTGAATGGAGGACTTGTTCAAGTCTTTCCCTTTTGTACTGCATCAGAAAATACACTAATATGAATTGACATTTGTGGAAAGTCTATGCACATGAGGACATATAAGAGGGTCCTTTATGTTAGTCGAATGGGGAAAGGCTATAAATACTGATATGTTTCTTAATAGGTATTATAATAATGCAACAAAAATGTTAAAATGTGTGCCTGTTTAGATGTATTTTGATGGACTATACTTTTTCTCTCATTCTTATATTGAGTTAGAGTGTCATTTGTACTCTTTTCAATATATTTTGCTTATAAAAAAAGAACTTACTAACCAAACACTAGGCACTGGTTAGTATTCTCCATAAAAAATGATAATAGGATAATGATTACGAAAAGTAAATTAAAGTTGTTATTGCATCAACTCATGTTAAAATGGTACCGAGATTTCATGTCACTAGTGGAAAATATACATTAGACGGTAAAGGTTTACGTTAGTTAACCAAAAACTAGACGTTAAAAAGGGGGCGGTGGCAGTTTTGTAAATATCAGAATTCATTAATTCAATTTTAACGTCAGTTGTTTTAAGGACTAGCGTTAAAAGTGAAGTGACTCACTTTTAACGTCAGTTCAATAAACAACTGGCGTTAACAGTGAACGTTTTAACGTCAGTTCTTTATATAACTGACGTTAAAAGTGAGTCATTTCACTTTTAACGCCAATCCTTACATCAACAGACGTTAAAGGTTATTTTAATAAATTTTTTATCTATTATACGTACCCTTTCGCATTGCCTTCCTCAAAGTTTCAGTTTCACAATTGCTTTGATGTTTTGTGTTTCTGTTTTGAAAACTAAAATATATGTGCTAAGTATAAGTTGAATCAATAACCCAAACCAGATCTCATTCATGAAGTGTAATACAGACTGATACAGAAGATTGAAAGGGTTTAAAATCCTATAAAAAGTTACATTGAAAGGGTTTAAAATCCTAAACATTAAAGCTACATCCCATCAGAGAGTTTTATGAAATATGCCAAAGGGAAAACTATACTCCGAAGACCTCAGAAAACTGGGGGGCATGAGAGAGCTCAAGAGAGGCAAAAACAGGTGCACTAGATCTGTTTCAAGCAAAGGCAGTGGTTCTAGAGACTTCCATGACGGTCACTTGCTGCCAAAGCTGAGGTTTTGGAACTGTGACGCCCGAGCACCTGATTTGCCCTCCAACAGCTGATTCTCCGGAAGGATGATAAGGTGAGCAACTCACATAATGTGGTTTACACAAACTTATCACCCATGTAATGTGATTTACACAAACTCAGAAGTTGTTTGACCATTAAGACAAAGATCTTTGAGTCTAGGAATAGGAAGAAAGAGTGATGAAGTTAATCTCCATGGCAGAGCCATATTGTGAAGCCGAAAATTAAAAGGATGGAAGGAAGCTATTTATAGGAGCAGGGGATGAAGTTACTAAGCTATTCTGATTTTCTTGAAAACTTATCTATAAACTTAATGCTCATTAAGAGGATTAAGTTACAAGGTGCATGGGTAAGTAGCCCAGTAGTCAAAGGAATGAATGTTTTTGCACATATCTATACACTTTTAACGTCAGTTGTTTAAAAAAACTGACGTTAAAAGTGTTTTTAAAATAAAAAATATTTATTGTTAACGTCAGTTTTTTATACAACTGACGTTAAAAGTGTGATTTTTACTTCAGTTAAATAAATAGCTGACGTAAATAATCCTATATATTATAAACGTGCAGAATGAATATTGGAAATAATGTAATTAAATAATTATGAAACTCATTTCATTGGTTGTCATGTCCCTGTTGTCCCTCTTAACGCAGATCACTCCATATAGTACTGCAGTTTATTTCTAAACCTTTTTTTTAAACAAGTTTATTTTTAATTTTTATTAATTAGCTTGAATTAGTAAACAAATTCTTGTGCAAATTAAAATAAATAAACACTTAACATAAAACAAGTTATATGTATAATCAAATCGTATGTCATTGAAGCGATTCATAAGTTAAAATTACATGATTAAAAGATAAAAAATTTCTGCAACATATAGCCCTAAAATATAAAAAAGTTTCTGCATCAACATCATTTTCTTCTCAGTCCTGTCATCAAAACTCCAATGGATGCATCACCTCCCTCACTTGAATTCCATGATGCAAAGTAAATCCTCAGTCACTAGCAACAAAGCAAAGTGAAATGGATCTTTGCATCTTTCTTCTTCACTGGAATTCCTTGATGCATCGTCTTGAATCCACAATCACTTGCTTCCAAAGCAAAGTGAAAGGGATGACGGGGATGAAATAAAGTGAGAGAATCACATTACGTGATTCACCCAACCTTACCATCCATGTAATGTGATTTACACAACCTCAGAAATTGTTTGACCATTAAGACAAAGATCTTTGAGTCTAGGCATAGGAAGAAAGAGTGATGAAGTTAATCTCCATGGCAGAGCCATATTGTGAAGCACAAAAAATTAAAAAGGATGGAAGGAAGCTATTTATAGGAGCAGTGGATGAAGTTACTAAGCTATTCTGATTTTCTTGAAAACTTATCTATAAACTTAATGCTCATTAAGAGGATTAGGTACAAGGTGAATGGGTAAGTAGCACAGTAGTCAAAGGAATGAATGTTTTTGCAGAAACTAATAAACTTTTAATGTCCGTTGTGTAATACAACTAACGTAAGAAGTGAGTGTTTTTAACGTCAGTTTCTTAATACAATTGACGTTAAATATATGACCTTTAACGTTAGTTTTTACTAACAACTGACGTAAGAAGTGTGAGTGTTTTTAACGTCAGTTTCTTAAGACAACTGACGTTAAATATATGACCTTTAACGTCAGGTTTTACTAACAACTGACGTAAAATGTTGTTTTATTTTAATTATAACGTTTACACCCACGCGCCTTCTGCACTTCTCTGTACGTATCTTTTCATCACGCTCAACCCTCACTCTCAACCCTCACTCTCGCTCTCACACTGCCCTAATCGCGAGCTCATCTCCACCACAACCACCGCGAGGGCTTCTTCACCACCACCGTGAGGTACACTCTTAACCCCTAACTCTGTCTTTCCCGCTCATTCTTTGCAATAACTTGACATCTCTCTTTCCCCTTCCCGCACACTAACTCTCCTTGTCCCTCTGCTCTCAGTAACCACATCGAAAATTGGCCACCACTCGAGCTTCCCCCCCACCACCACGCGAGCGCCTATTTCTGGTGAGTCTTTAGGGCACATTTTTTTATTTTTGGTTTTGAGTGCATGCATGTTGCTCTGCTGGTTGAAACTGTAGTCTCAGTAGTTGAAACTTGAAACTGTGAGTTTGAGTTGTTTGGAATGTCTCTATTTTTGGTTTTGAGTGTATATTGAAACTGTAGTCTCAGTAGTTGTAACTTTAAACCGTGAGTTTGAGTTGTTTGGAATGTCTCTATTTTTGGTTTTGAGTGCATGTTGCTCTGCTGGTTGATCTGTCATGGCCGTGATGCTCATCACGTCTAGGCCGTGATCAGTTCTGCCTATGAAGGTCTGGTTCAGTTGGCACGTTACGGCCGTGATGGACATCACGGCCAGGCCGTGACCAGTGCTTGGAAATCTTCAAAAACTATAGTTTTCAATCTCCCGTATCTAGTTATTTTTATTTATACTTCTGTAATTATTTTGAGTTATAACCTATGTTAATACATATATATTGTTTCTGAACAGGCATACATATGGATCAGTCGGATAGCCCACATGCACGGGAGGACATTGTGGGGGTTTCGCAGGACCCGATCACGCCTACGCCTGATTCTAGTGTAAGTTTACATGTTATATACTATCTTTAGTCCTTCTTTTTAATGTAAGTTTATAATGTTACAACCCTCTATTTTATCATTTTTTTGTCCATACAGACATCACATGCTCATAGGAAACGGGGTAGAGGAGCCACCTCGTTGAAGAAACTAGAGAAGGACAGGCAAAGCGGACAGAAGCTTGAGGTGTCCTTCGATGCTAATCTAAATGCCCAGGGACCCCGTGCTAAAGAATTTAATAAGTGGGTGTTTCTACAAGCGAAGCAGCACGTAAGCATCAACTACAACCACTGGAATGACGTTCCACAGAACGTTAAAGATCAGATTTGGGAGGCTATCACGGTATTTTACCTTTACATTCGTTTGATTGACATTATTAGATAATTATCCGAGTTATAATCCATCCAGTTGTTATGTATTTAATGTGTAGGTAGCTTGGACTGTGCCAAATGACGAGGATCATCGTCATAAATGTATGAAAATGGCATCAAAGCGTTGGAATGGGTTCAAGCATGATCTTACCAGGTACTATGTATCTGGGAAGAAGCGGCTTGATAAAATGTTCTCGGATTATCCCTGGATTGATCAGGATACTTGGGATATGTTTGCCAGGAGTCGACAGGATGGAGAATTTCAGGTTGGTTTGATTAAGTTAATTTTGTATGCTTATTATAGATCATTTAACTGTATTTAATTATGTGTTTTTGTTTGAATAGGCTAAGGCAAATAAGGGTCGGCAGAATCAGGCGAAGAACATCCACCACCACACCATGTCTCGGGGTGGGTACCGGACTTCGGATCGAGCAGATGATGGCGGATAGGCCGAGAGGCGAAGCGGGAAGAGCACTCTGCTAGGATTGAAAGAGGAGAGGTGCCCGAGGGCACACCATCAAGTCCTCCGCTCGGACATCGACCGCGAGGATGTCCGGTTAGCTGACCGCATGACAAAGATGGGATCTTTTAAAGTTGATGCCACTCGCGAAGTGGCAGATAAGATTGTAAGTAAATAATTAACTTGTTTTCAATTGATATTTGTATAGATATTTGCAACACTTTTCACTTGCACGTTTTTTCATTTTTTTTCATTGTAGATGGATCTTAAAGCACAATCCTCCCAGGGCGCATTCGTCCCTTCTGGACGGCAGGACGTCTTGATGACTGCTCTAGGCAAGAAAGACCATCCTGGTCGGGTTCTCGGTGTTCCTGGGAACGTGACCATCAAAGAATATTATGGCAAGTCTGCTTCACGAAAGTGGGTGGTCAATGAAGCATCAATTTTGGCTGACATTACTCAGCACCTCATGTCCAACCCAGCTATTACAACACATCTGATGCAAGGCTTAATATCCAACCCAGAATTCAAGCAGGCGCTTGCCAGAGAGCTTTCCTCCGTCGGTACATCCCAGGACACCGCAGGGCATGCCAACCCTTCAAATGTGAGCACAAAAGAGAGTTTTAGTAGGGCACATGTGGAGGACGATGAGTTGGTAGCTAGGGAGCGGTAGTTGGAAGTCCAGCGCCATGAGCATGAGTTGGAAATGAAAAGGTGTGAGCTTGAGTTGGACTCCAAACGACGTGAGCTCGAAATGTTAACAAAGGTATTTATTCATTATTAATGTCCAAATTAGTCAAATAATTACTTGTGTTTTTTTTAATTATCAACAACTTATCTAATTTATATTTCCTAAACTGAAGGCCAAGTCGACGTCGGTGTCGCTGTCACCTATCACTCGTTTGTTCTCACTTAGTGAGGATTATGCGTTTGAGATTTTTGAATGTCCATTGGAGCACGATGGATGGGTGGCACGACCAGATCAACGGATGATATTTACCTTCTGTGGTGACGATCTCGGGAACGCCTGCAGAAATAACGTCTGGTTGAACAACAATGTTTTCAGTCTCTGGTGCACGTAAGTTAATTTTAATTTTATAACTTATTTATTTTTGGTATTTTTCCATTTAATAATTTATTTTAATTTCAATATATATATTATGTAATTAACATCCACACCTTTTCATATCTTAGGTATCTCCATCGTCTTCAGCTTGATAAGGGTGTTGCATCAGTTTACGGCTTCTTAGATCCGTCAGTCCTTCTGTCCCAATTCTTTGCTGGCGATGCATTGAGTAAATACATAGGGAACTTGTTGGGAGAAAATCGGAATGAATTATATCTGTCTCCCTACTGTATGAATGACCATTGGCAGTTGTTGGTACTTCACCCGTCTAGGCATACTGTCATATTCTTCTGCTCTCTCCACCGAGATCCGCCATCGAAAGTGGTGGAAGCTGTAAATAAGTAAGTAAGTAATCTTAAATTTAATTTAAGTTTTAATATCAGTTGTTTTTAGTTTATTACACACGTGATATATGAATTTGTTAATTGATCGACATGATTATTTGTTTATGATAGCACGCTGAAGGCGAGTAGCATAAGTTGCGCCAACGGGAGAAGTAGGACTTCTAAGGCTAAAGCAAATCCTGTATGGAACATCCTCAAGGTTTGGTAGTTTATTTATCAAATAATTAATATTATAATTACTAATTTATATGTAAATTCAACTGACGTTGAAATTAATTTTGTTGGTAGTCTCGATTTCAAATTGACGGGTGATCGTGCGGCTATTATGTGATGCTTCATATGCTGAACATAGTCTCCGCATCTATTACGGATGGATGGATTAAGGTAATATTTAAACAACTTGTTAAATTATATATTATTGTTTTGAAGATGACTTGCATTGATGTTATTGTTATTATTTGAACGTGTGTAGGCATTTAGCGACCAATCGCCTATTCAAGAAGATGAGTTAAGAGACTCGAGGACGCGCTTCGCTGAATTCTTCTTCAAGTATGCGACTGAAAAAGGAATTGACAAGATACCTCCGCAATACTTAGATAAATAGTTTTTTTTGTTAGACTTTAGAAACTAATTAATAACATGTATATATATATCCTTAGATTGGTAGTTTTGTTTTTTAGACATTGGAACTAAAATTTATTTATATATATACAAGGGTTTTGGTTTTAAGTCCCCCAATTGTTCCATTTTTCCTTTGCAATTCTGTAATGTGTTGATATTTTGTTTTACTGGGATATTTACTGAATGCAGGGATAGCCGATGGGAGTGATATTTTAAAACTGAATTAAAAAAAAAATCTATTAACGTCAGTTGTATCAAACAACTGACGTTAATAGTATTTTATAAAATATACAGTACACTATTAACGTCAGTTGTAATAAACAACTGACGTTAAAATTAAACCTTTAACGTCAGTTCTTTATAACAACTGACGTTAGTTTTAACAAAATTAACGTCCGTTGTCTTAAAGAACTGACGTTAATATTTTTATGTTTAACGTCAGTTGTTTAAAAAACTGACGTTAATTTTTAAAAAATTAACGTCAGTTGTGTTAAATAACTGACGTTAATAGTTTTATATTTAACGTTAGTTCTCAACTGACGTTAAAATATTAACTATTAACATCAGCTGTATTTACGTCAGTCAGTATTCTGACGTAAAAAATCAATTTTAACTGATGTAAAAAGCACTTATTGCACTAGTGTGTGTAAGTCATGCACGCTTCTTCTAATGAATATTTGGTTCAAAGCTTGTCTACCATTTTATTCGGGGATGAGTGAAACCCGTGGCTTACTAAGCAAAGGTTCAAATCCTCAAGATACCTTTGTTTGAAAGCATGCGATTTTTGAAATAATGAGATTTAGATTTATTTTGAAAATGGTGGGGGATTGTGAGAGATTTTCAAAATTTATAAAATATTAATTGTTATCAACGGACAAATAAATACATATAATGATGTTAACTTATCACAAGTTTGTTGTACAGTGTAGCAGTAGCAGCGCTTCTAGTAATTCTTGGGGGTGCGAGTTCGATTCTTGTACGTCTCAGGTACTTGCATGGAATTGAACCCGTCTCTGTGAGGGAAGGGACGCATCCACTGGCCACTAGGCCAACTGATGTCTTGTGCCAGTTAATGAACGTTAATACTACTTATGTATTTGACCGATTGTGGAACTTTTGAAGAGTTGTTTTCTTTCACCAAGTGACATGAGTTGGTCTACAAATAGAACCATCTGCATGCAGTAATTGACCCGAAAAACTCAATCTCTCAACCATTCTTCACTCTAAATCACATTCTTTTCTCTCTTATGCGTAGAAAGAGTTAAGGAGACTATTGTTCTGTGAATTGTTATTGTCAATACGCTTGGTTTAGGGTGTGCAAACCAAACCAAGGTTCTCCATTGTATCCTGAAAGGGATTCGTCAGTTACACCTGTTGCATCCAATCTACGAGGAGAGATTGGTGGGGGCGAATCGAACCTAAAGTCTAGTGTTCTCACACGTCTTGGAGATTGCATATTATCATTATTTTCTTCTTCTTTTCTGCAGATCAATACCCCATTTTCTAACACTGACCTTGCATGCATTCATCACGTGCTTCGTCTTCTAAGGAAAAGGAATAGAAAATCCCTAAGGAAGGCTTTGGCTAAGACCAAAACATGTTAGTACGCTTCTAGATATATACATATGTATCACCAAACATTTCTATATATACATATGTATATGTTATTCTGCAGCGGTATATATCATTGAGCTTGATAAACTATAAGGATGTACATATGGTTAGTCATTTCACGTAATATATACTGATGGGTCACTCCACAGATTTTTGAATATATACTTATGGGTCACTGCTGTTCTTCATTTCAGATTTTTGAATATATACTGATTGGTCACTCACAGATTTTTGAATATGTTATATCTTGATCTGTATTAAAATATTGATGTTAAGGGTCACTCCACAGATTTTTAACAAACTACAGGACTGATAGAAATCTAACAACAGTGGATAAAAATCAAAGTTTAATATATGCCTGGGACACATTTTACATGATTACCTTAATAGTTGCTGCACATTCAATTGAGACAATCATAAGCAATGAAGATTAAGCTGAGAAGGCATAAATGTAGGTGGAGAAAGAGATAGATTTGAAGCTTAAGCTAAAAATTCCAAAAAACTATTAGTGAATAATCAGCGAAATCAGACAATGAATTGGCCTCAAAATAAAACATCCCAGGGAATAATTAAATGCATAGACTGTTAAGTCTGAAGCAAAACCAAGTTGGTGACAATAAGCAATTAAATGGTAATGTCTCTATACTTGTCATTATATATTCAAGAGCAAGTGAGCAACAAACGCTTTTATTCTTATTGTGCATGTTGTTGTCATATATGTGTCTTCCCCGTCAGAACCATCTTTTGGTAGTGGTCTGGTAATCATTGATTCGGAAAAAAGAGAGAGGAAAAACAATTAGATAGATCATAACCTTGGTTTCTTTGTGGTAATTGGGAATATGATATAGGCTAGCAGTGGATACAATATCATTTTCCCAGAAGGAGAGCATGTCAAGTTGAGTAAGATTTTTGAAACTTTGAAATATATGTATATTAAAGGTGTATGTGCTTTATGAACCCCTGTATCTCATGACCCACATATTCCTGTATCTAAATGATATGTAATATGTACTTGTTTTATGAGTTTTCTTCTCATTAATTGTATCAGTACTATTCCTTGTGGCTAATTTATTTTTATAAATGACATGTAAGAATGACTGAAATTGATTGTATTCTTTTTATTATTTTAACTTGAAATTGAGCCATAAAACCAATATAGTTTAGCCTAAAGTTTGGAATAGGATGATTCCAGTTCACTTGCATATGACTGGCTGAAACTAATAGGAGGGGTGGCGTAAGTCTAGTTACCATTCTTCAGAAGCTCAATATAAGGAATCTAATTGTGATTATTTAAAATGATGAGTGCAATTTGGACTATCTAAATGCACTTTAGACTATACTCTACTTCTCCTATTCTCAAGCAGTGGACCTCGTGACAAAACTCACTTATTATAACCTCATTTCTTATACTTGAACATAGCTACTTGACGGACACTCCAACTTATATTTCCTTATTGGTAAGTGTTAAAATTAAATACAAACCTTATCATTTCCATCACAAGTTTCTAACGACTCAAGCTCCATTTCAGTAAAGAAGGCCTCCAAGACAAAAGCAACAATCTGAAAGGCAGTATAAATAATTAGCTTTATCTTCATGTTATAAAACAATATCTTTCTCCTTATACTGATTTCCCTGTAGCTTAAATCTTTTGCCTACAAAACAATACCAATCAACATTGCACTTACAATGTTTTATACAATTTTCAAGACCAAATGTACAAGTGACAGAATCACAACTGACCAGCCTTAGGATAGGCTTACTTATACTAATTTAGCCCTGATACTTCACAAACGTAGCCTAAAACTAAAAAATCCTTATCAAATATCATCTATCTCTTTTAGCTAAACCATAATACTTAAGTATTTGTGATCATATAATTAAAGATTAATCCCTCCTAGAAAATTAACTAAATGATCTGTTTAGCCATAATTTTCATATTAATCCACTAACATGACTATTGCAAAGACCTAACAAACAAATCATAATCGTTCAATCAACTTTTATTTATTCCTTCGTGCAAAACTCCATTGGTACTTGAGATTATATTTTGAAGGAAAATAAGGATATGTGGATTAACGAACATACCTCAATACCTGAAGCTACTAAGTGCCTTTTTGAGTAGGTCACGAAACGGATTTTCAGCCTCCCAAACTCAGTTTTGTGAAATTTATTTATTATTCATGCGTTTGTTTACAAAACTCCGTTGAAAATAATTGATTCCTGGTGGGTCAAAACGGAGTTTTATGGAAGCAAAAATTTTTAACTTTTCCGTTGAAAATAATTGATTCTAGATATAGGACCCACAAAATTCTACATATTTACACCTCAAAAGTGATTTTACTTTATCATCCAAACAAAAACAATTCTTCTAAACCCACTTTTAAAATATCATTCCCAAACACAAATCAATTCTTTCAAACTCAATTTTTCAAAATCAATTCCCCCAAAATCAATTCTATCAAAATCTAAACCAAACGGACCCTATAGGAACCCCTATACGGTTAGTCCACTAATCCCTGTGTTATTTACCTATAGAAAGTTCAAGTGTCAAAAATTTTCCACAATTCATTAGAACAAAGAAACATAGGCATCTTTCTATCAGACAATTTCTCAATTTGAACTCACATTCCATTCTTCCCCCCTATGATATCAAATAAGAAGCATTTTGTTTTAACTATGCCAGATTAGATGCTAAAACAATTTGAAATGGCCCTTAAAGTGAAAGACAAGACACATTTGATTTTCTTTTATATTTTAGTTATTTTTGGAATGTACGTGTAAACATATATACTTATATAAAACCAAACTATGTATCAAATTTTCATTCACATAAATAGTTTTAGACATCCTGTCATATCAAATTTTCATTCATGTATCACCACATGGCGAGACAGATCAAGCTCTTTCAGTTTTTCAATGGTTTCATGGCCCCTTTTTGGTCTCTTGCTGTTAGCACCGCTGTGATCCCATTAGAGGCAAGTAGCTTGCATATGCTAAAGCCTATGCCCTTATTTGCTCATTCCACCTTAAGACCATACCTCACCCAAAGCATCACCAAGAATCTATTGTGAGATCCTCTTACCCCAGAATGCTTAGCTGCAATATAAAGTAGTATATCATACATGAATACATGTCACAGAACCAATTAAAATCGAAAAACACAAATTCCCATTCCCATTCCTTATTGTGTCTAGCATAGAAATGTAATGAGACAGTGCAATATCACAAGTCTAGCCCAATAAAATTAATGAATATAACTCCTCATATTAAAGGAAGGCAACAAAAAAGAAAGGAAAAACAGGAAAAAAAAAAACCACAACACACCACTTGTCAGCCTGCTAGTGATTGACTTCACAAATATTGATGTGTTGTAAATTGAATTGTATACTGTAATTCTAAACATGTTCTCGTGTAGTCTAAAGTAATTTCTCAATTTTTTATCAATTAATTAACAATTCCAGATTGTCGGAGGACCAATCTTTAAGCTCAAAGTTGGAGGATCTTATCTTTACCCATTTATCACACTTTTTTTTTTTATATTTGATCTTCTTGAGAATATATAATTTTAATATGATCTAAAAATTTAATTAATTAATTAAAAGTCTGTATCATATAATATTCTTATGTAAGTTAAGAAATTAAAATTTCTTAATATTAAAATATACATGTTATATTTAATAAAATTATTTTTTATAAAAAGATTATATATTATATAGTTATATATATTATCATATAATTAATAAATTAAGTAAATATTATAAATTTTTAATTGTATTAAATAAATAGATTAAAGTAATAAATTAAATAGATATTTTCAAAACCAAATTTTAACTGTCTTTCGAATTTATAAATCTAATACCATGTCAAAATCGACCATGGAGCCAATTAAGTCGGATGGAGATCCTATCCATTTTCCCTCTCCATTATCATAGTTTTAGGTGTATATACAATATGACATTGGGTGAAGTTCAAATATCCTTTATACACCCTAAAACTATAGTAATAAAAGGAGAAATAAAGAGGATCTCCACCCAATTAAGTCGAGCTTGTTGTGACCTCATTCTTTATTCATCAAACCACCCAAAACCAACGTAAAAAAAGAGTTACAAAAGATTTTTATTTGGTTTAACGAATTTTAATTGTTAGAGAGGATTTGTTGTCGAGAAAAATAAGTACGGTCACTAAACATATATAATTTTCAATATAGTCCTACTTTTGTCGAGGGCAGTGACGGATCCAGAAGTTTTCTTCCGGGGGCAAGAAAATAGTCTATTAATATTTTTATAAAAGAAAAATATTATAAGCTTTTATAAAATATATAATCTTATGACAAAAAAAATCAAGACATGTACTAAGCTTTTACAAATTACTATCGCTCTCTACACACTTTCATATTGTAAAAATGTTATATGATTTTCAACTTATAGGCCTCGTCTGGATAGCACAGTGCTTATAGCTAGAGCTTCTCTCCTCATATAAGTGCTTTTATGTATATAAAAAAAAAAAGTATTTGGGTAAGCTTAAATAAGTAACTTATTAATCACCAAAAAAAAATAGCTTATTTTGTGAAGACAATTTTTTTAACGTATGGTAAAACTTTGTATCAAAACTTATATGAGAAGATGTTTACATATTTTTAAAGATAATTATGTCCCCGTAAGAAATTGTATCGAAACCAACCCTTACATCTTCCTCTCTCAAGTTTATAGATTTCAAAAGTGCTTCTTCGAATATGTATTCAAACACTAAATAACTTTATTTAGAAGGAGCTTAGTGCATAAAAGCTTTTTACATAAGCTCTTCTTATATAAGCACTAAATAATTTGTTTACCCAAACGAGGCCTTAGCTAAACAAATCAACTTCTCCTTATCAAATGCCTAAAGTGAACCAGTGAGTGTTGGGCAAAGGGGGGTAAGTAACTAATGTAGCATGCGTTTGGCCTCGCTTTTTTTAGCTTAAAAGCTACTTTAAAGTTAAAGCTAAAAATAAGAGCTTTAAATTTAAAGCTAAGGCTGTTTGGTAATTTTAACATTTAAGAGGCTTAAAAGCTACTTTTAAATAAGAGTACCAATTTCTTCTTTCTTTTATCTCTTATAACTTTTTTATATTCATTTTGAAAATAATTATCTTACGAGGGCAACAATTATTTTTTGTGTGGGGGCAAAAGAAATAATAACTAAATATGTTCATGTAAAAAAAATTGGCCTTGTGGGGGCAATTGCCCCCACCCTCTTACACTTGCATCCGCCATCGAAGGAAAGCACATGTGTTGTTTTCTGTTTTGGGTTATGAGGTACCACACCATATCTCAATCAATAATATTTTTCCACACAAATTAAATTTAATCTATATGACAAAACATTAGTGGTTGGGAGAGAGTGTGAGATATACACCAAAATGGGATAGGTGATCTGTAGACATGTATAGTATACCCACTTTCATATATAAGAGTATTATGTTGGTTTGTTTTTCTCCATAAACTTGGAGCATTCAAGTTTGGTGAATTAGATCAATTATATTATTAATTAATATTATAATTAATTAAAGTACACGCTAATTAATTTTATGATTGGTTTAATTAGTATTAGATCAATAAATGATTTTTTTCATTTTGTTGATAGCAGATTTTTTTTTCAATAAATAAGTAAATTTTTAAAATTTTATTTTAAACATTTTTGTTAAATGTCAAGTCTTATTTAGCATTTGAATTACGATCCATTTAGAAACATCTAAGCTGTATTAATTAATAATGTTTAGAGTCATATTATGAGAAGTGTTAGAACCATATAAGGGCTACAATTTTTCCCTTTTACTAGACAGTAACCAAAGGAACCAGAAATTAATTACAGCCTCCACAAAACCACCACAATTACACAAAGAAGAATCACTCCCCTACAAAAAGAACCTGATTGAGTTAATTCCAGACTCAACAACCACCATATAAGCACACCACCCCAAAAAAGAACCTGATTAAAATAAATTCTAGACATAACAACCACCAAGCCACAAACTAGAGGCGCGTCTGACCAACATCCAACACAATATAAAGTCCAAGAAGCATCTTCAACATAGTGTGACACCCTCTACCCCGCATGTTATATAAAGCATTTAAACATGCAAAGATAAAGATATATAATCATGCATAATCATTTAATAGAAATGGAAGGTCCATGGGTAGAAAGGTCCACGTAAACAAGTTCATCAAACGCGGAATAAAACATAAGTTTTGAGAAAAATAAAAACATAAAGACATAAAGCAATAACATAACGCCCAACCCCGATGTCATATTCAGAGCTGATAATAAAGGTTCCGGATAAATCCACGGAATACAAAACCACTAAACTAAACAACTAAAATCGATAAAGCTAAACATCCGACTAAGTCGTGGCTCCTCGGAGTCACTCCTCAACAGGCTGCTCACTGTCCTCTGCAAAATGTCAATCAAGCCAAACAAGACAAACAGAAGAGGGGAGTAAGAAAACATATAATCACAACGGTATGGGAATAGGAAGCAAGATGATCATACATCATGGCATAGCATTATAACAACATACAAGATACATATATCATCGTCATGTAATTTTATCAACATATTCATCAACTAACATATGCTATGCGGTGCAATCCAACACTACTCCATTACTCCATCAATGCATGTCGATCTAACTAATTCAGGATGTCAACTTCGGAGTTACATATCTGTATTGGCCATATCAGCACCAACAAAGTTCACCAACCAGTGGACCCCATGGATACGCACCTCGGGGGTGCACGGTTCACCAAACCATGGGTGAACCACCCGAGACTTGGGCCAGATCATCATAACAGGACGACCTTCCCTATGTTAAACATCCCCCTCAACATCAAATCAAATGCTCTATGCAAATGGCACAACAACAAACAAGGCAACCACCTCCTTTGCTTGGGCCTAAAAGTACCCAAGAATTATCACCAACATCAACACCTTAGACTCAAACCATGGGGTCAAGGCCCCCTTGGCCAAAGAGCACCAAGGTCCAACTTAACAACACCTCGACCATAAAGCATCGAGACCACTTTGGTCAAAAAGCACCAAAGCCCAACAACGTGCGGTAACCTGTTAGGCACCGACTTAACCAACTCATCTTTATAATCCTCTTAGTTAATCATTAACCAAGTTATCTAAGTTCCATCATTCGGTTATTACATTATTGCATCACCACTGGGGATAATGTTGGGAATTTGCGTATAAAAAATAATAATGCAGCGGAAAAATTCCCATCGAAGGATCCTTGCGAATGGTCACGATTCATGGTTAGAAGATTTACCTCTTGAAGTGATGACATTTGATTAAAATCATCTATCACGAACACCGCACAAACGATGTCTCTAAGGTATCCACACGAGCAGATTCCGTGAACGTCCAACGTCACGAACCCGAAGCGTCTCTGTCTCACAGTGCTAGCTTCGAAAACCGAGACCTGCTGCTCGCTATCACTCTCTATGTGCGGCTAGGGTAAAACAAAACCGTGTAGGCACAATAGCTTAAGTGGTCCACTTATAGCAGCACCTCCTTAATTGATTTAGTGAGCAGCGTTTGACCTAAGCCCTATGTACTATGTGCTAGGCCCAATAGAAAAGTCCAACTCTCCTTTTAATGCTTCTTTTAATCCGCTCTTATGTGTGTGACCCTATAGGTTCCCAAAACGTTAGTAGTAATATTAAATCCCATTTAATATTACAAACAGTAAGCGGTATCCAGCAATACATCACTGCTACCTAAGTAGTGAGAAAGTCAGTGATTTGACGAAACCTTTCTGTGACAAATATTCATGGGCATTATTATCCCTTTGTCCATATATCTATATTGAACACAAGACATAGAATGTGTCACCCTTGTATGGTTCAATATCATGTTCCCTGATACCCGAGTAGACTTAACAACAAATGAGGTCAATATCTCATATTGACTCATTTCAGCACGACCATGCATTTTACAGTCTCACTCTATCAGGGGGCCCACAGATATTACTCCTGTTATGTAGGAGGGACAAATTCCATCTAGGTCACTCACATCCCTCTGCATGGCTCGTGGTATGCCCAATGACCGTCTTTATAATCATCCTATTACAGATGACGTTTGACGATATTAAAGCACACGACTCCTCATGTAAGGATCGTAGCGATTTCAGGTCGAAGATTGCATACACCATTGTCACTATGAGAACTACTTATGACACTCACACAACGCTCCATGTAGTGTTCTCATGGTGGGTCAATCCAAGACATCATTACTCTAATGTGTACCTATGTGGCGACTCGATATCTCATATCCATGACCCGTGAGATATGGTCATCACCGCACACATAATAGTCTCAATGTATTATTATTGTCCTTATTAATAAAATACTTGACTACGGATATTTAAGAATAGGATTTCATTGTTCAATAGTGTCTCACGATCAAGTCATATACTTGATAGTCTATTAAACTGAAATTTCTATTCTAAGGACTTTATTATGTTTAAACAAGTAATACACTAAACTGGAATGCCTCATATCATATATATATATATAGATATATATATATATATATATATATATATATATATATATATATATATATATATATATATATATATATATATATATATATATATATATATATATATAAATAATAGCAAGATACAAATGTAAGTCTAAGAAATACACTGGCCTCTAGGGCTTACAGATAAATGGGGTCAAAACCCCTTAATTTCCTTTAATTCTGTTTCTGATCAGGAGGGGAAGCACAGGCGTGCTTGTCCCCAGCACCGTCGTGTTTCCACTTAAGTGGAGCACGGGCGTGCTCTTTATTAGGCACGGTCGTGCTCCTCTGCTGCACGGTCGTGCTAACTGCGCGGCCATTTTTCATAATTCAAACTGGGAGCATGGGAGTGCTCCCTGTTCAGCACGGTCGTGCTCAATGCACGACAGTACTATTCTGGGCAGGAAACAGAGCATAGTTCTTGGGCAAGAACTCTCTAAACACTCTCAAATCAGAACCTAGGGTCCTTGGACTAATCCATTGGCATCAAAACTCACCTTCCACTAACGATTCATAATTAGTTAACAACCTTAAGTAATTAATCCTTAATTACTATATCAATTAGGGGTCCTAAATTAACCAATTAAGCCCTTTATCAACGTGTTACCTTAATCAACATAAATCAGCCAAACAGTCATGATATCCACAACATCAACCAACATATTCATGGTAGAATATCAACCAACTCAGCCAACATCACCACATTATAACATTACAACATTATAATAACGAAATAGATATAGCCAATCTCAACATGAACCTATTCAACATAACATTATAACCAATAACACATATAAACAGTTCATCATAGCATCAATGACGGTAAGCAACATACTCAAGACATGGCATTTATCATATAACAACATAAAGGGGTCATGGGAACCCCACATCTTACGCTACCCCCTTGCCTAGAGATTATACTATCCTTCTACCCATACCTGGATTGAAGGTAGCCCTAACCGCAAAGCCAACAACGAACTGGTCCTGAAACCTCAAGGGGCTTGCTCCGATGACGAACCTTGGAATAATAGAACACACAACGATTAGTTTCCAATTCAAACTAAGAAGAGGAAACTTACAAAGGGATAACACTTACCTCGCTAGGATGAACCAACACTAACCAAGCTTCCCAAAAGAACCTCCAAACACCAACAAGCAATGGTTTTAGAGAGAAAAGGAAGAAATTCGTGTCGCGTGGCTGCTAGGGTTTAAGAGAAGGGTTCAAACAGAAACCCTCGGTTACTGTGCCTATTTATAGGATGCCACCACTGATCACGGTCGTGCTCCCCACTAAACATGGTCGTGCTCAAGGTTTACAAAACCGGACCGGCCATCGAACCGGTGAAGGCAGCGGTTCGAGGTTCAATGGTCCAACCGAGGTTAAACTGTGGTTGAACCGGTTATAATTAAATAATATTATTTTAATTTTTAATATAATATTGTAACAATATTAAACAAAAAAACAACATAACAACTAAAATTATTAAGCACAAATTTTTTTATTTTGAAATTAAACTAAATAAATATAAAAATATATGTTAAAATCATCTTCATAGGGAAAACCAACCCAAAATCTACAACTAGCCCACATATGTTAGAAAACAAAAGAATTGGGTTTTGGCTAGGATGACCCAAATCCTTTTATACTAATTTTTTTTTTAAGAAACCGGTTCTGGCCGGTTCATTACCGGTTATGACCGGTTTTGAACCGGTTTTCCGGTTTTTCCACCGGTTCAATGCTAGGCCGGTTTTCCCTGTGAACCGGACCGGCCAAGGTCCCGGTTCACGGTCGGACCGATCGGTCCGGTTTTCAAAACCTTGGTCGTGCTAGACTAGCATCAACGAGACGCGGTCCGCACATTGAGCACGTGCGTGCTCACTATTGGGCACGAGCGTGCTCACTATTGGGCACGGGCGTGCTCAACTTAAACTTGGAAACGCACCCCTGACTTTAAGCACGGGCGTGCTGGATAATGAGCACGGGCGTGATCATGTACCAGAAATGGACTTTTAAGCCAAAAAAATCCCACGAAGCCCTTAGCCAACAATTCTAACTTAAACCAACGGCGTAAACAAACAAACAAGCATGTATAAAAGTACTTAACGAAAAACGGGGTGTTACAATTCCACACCCCTTATAAAAATTTCATCCTCGAAATTTCTACTCTCCTCAAACGAAGAGGTGCGGGTATGCTTCCTTCATAATGTCTTCCAGCTCCCAAGTACTCCTTTCTTCAGTAGCCCCACTCCAAAAAACCTTGACTAAAGGGATCTATTTGCCTCTTAGCTACTTCACCCTCCTATCCTCGACTTGATGGGGTAACACCTCAAAAGTCATATTCTCTTTTAACTGTATTGCGTCGGGTACTATCACGTGACTAGGGTCATGAACATACTTTCTGAGTTGAGACACATGGAAAACACTATGAAGGTTGGACAAGAACGGTGGTAAGGATATTTGGTATGCGACTTCGTCGACTCTTTTCAGGATTTGGTAAGGACCAATGAATCTAGGAGTAAGTTTCTTCACTTTCATCACTCTACCAACCCCAGTTGTCGGGGTAACTATCAAGAACACATGATCACCTTCCTGGAATTTGAGCACCTTCCTCCTTTTGTCATGGTAGCTCTTTTGCCTACTTTGTGTCACTTTCATCCTTTCCTGAATCATTCTTATCTTATCAATTGTTTCTTGCACTATTTCAGGTCCTAGCACCAAATTATCACCAGGTTCACTCCAACACAAGGGCGTCCTACATCTCCTCCCATAAAGAGCCTTATAAGGTGCCATCTCAATACTGGAATGGAAATTGTTGTTGTAGGTGAACTCTATCAAGGGCAGAAACTTGTCCCAACTACCCGACTGCTCTAGCATACAAGTCCTCCAATGACTGGATGGCTCTCTCAGACTGCCCATCAGTCTATGGGTGGTAAGCTGAACTAAGCCTAAGCTTTCCCTAAAGCATGCTGCAAACTCTCCCAAAACTTAGAGGTAAACCTCGGGTCTCTATCTGATACTATGCTAGAGGGTACACCATGAAGCCTAACTATATCTTTGATGTACAGCTTAGCCAACTTCTCCAATGGATACTCCATATTCATCTGGATGAAATGAGTAGACTTAGTCAGTCTATCCACAACAACCTATATAGCCTCAAATCCAGCTGGAGTCTTAGGGAGTCCAAACACAAAATCCATGGAGATGTTATCCCATTTCCACTCTAGGATGCTCAAGGGTTGTAACTTATCTGAAGGCTTCTGATGCTCTGTCTTGGCCTTCTAGCAAACTAGGCACCCATACACAAACTCAGCTACATCCTTTTTATCCTAGGCCACCAAAACATCCTCTTAAGGTCCTGATACATCTTGGTGGCACCTGGGTGCACACTCAAACCACTCCTATGTCCTTCCTCGAGGATCAACTTTCAAAGCTCCGGAACATCTGGCACACAAACTCTATCCTTGCATCTCAAGATCCCATCACTTCCATCATGGAAACTAAGGTTTATACCTTGAGGAAGCAACTCTCGCTGGTCTAAGAGAAACTTATCTAACTTTCGACCTTCACTAATATGGTCCATCAAGCTGTTGGTAACCTTCAAGGTTCCAAGCCTAATACTCTTAGGGGTAAACTCACAAGCTAGACTAAGGTCTCTAAACTCTTCAATCAAGTCCATCTCCATAATCATCAAAGCGGAGACGTGCAAGGTTCTCCTACTTAGGTTATCGGCCACCACATTGGCCTTTCCTGGGTGGTAGGTTAGATCAAACTCATAATCCTTCAAAAAATCCATCCACCTACGCTGCCTCATATTCAACTCCTTCTGGTCAAACATATATTTTAGACTCTTATGATCGCTAAAGACCTCAAACTTTGCTCCATGCAGGTAATGCCTCCAAATCTTTAAGGCAAATCCCACAGCTCCTAGCTCTAGGTCATGGGTAGGGTAGTTTTTCTCATGGGTTTTCAACTGCCTAGAAACATAAGCCATTACCTTACCATCTTGCATCAACACTCCACCTAAACCTTGCTTGGAAGCATTGCAGTAAACTACGAAAGGTCTACGAGGGTCTGGCAAAACTAACACTGGTGCTGATGTTAACCTAGTCTTAAGGGTTTGGAAACTCTTTTCACACTTAGAGTCCCACACAAACAGTTATCCCTTCTTTGTGAGATGGGTTAGGGGTAAAGCTATCTTAGAGAAAACTTATTTGAACCGCCTATAATACCCTGCTAAACCCAAGAAACTCTTAATCTCGGTCACTGACTTTGGCGCTTCCCACTGGAGCACCGTCTCAACCTTAGTCGGGTCAACGACTATCCCACTTTTCGAGATCACGTGACCTAAAAAACTAACCTCCTCCAACCAAAACTCGCATTTAGACAACTTAGCATACAACTGCTTTTCCTTAAGGGTCTGCAAGACAACCCTCAGGTGTTCCTCATGTTCCTCCTTGGTCTTGGAGTACACTAAGATGCCATCTATAAACACCACCACAAACTTATCCAAGTAAGTTTGAAATGTCTTATTTATGTAGTCCATGAATACATCAAGAGCGTTGGTCACACCAAAGGGCATAACCAAGTACTCATAGTGACCGTAGCGTGTCCTAAACGCTGTCTTCGGGATGTCCTCAGACTTAACCCGAATCTGATGGTACCCTGACCTCAAGTCTATCTTAGAAAAGACACAAGCCCCTCTCAATTGATCCATAAGGTCATCAATCATAGGAAATGGATACCAATTCTTAATAGTCACTTTGTTGAGTTGCCGATAGTCGACACACAACCTCATACTGCCATCCTTCTTCTTCACTAAGAAAACTGATTCTCCCAACGGAGACATACTAGGCCTAATGAACTACTTCATCATCAGGTCCTCTATCTGTTTCTTCAACTTGGCTAGCTCTAGAGGAGACATTCTATAAGGTGCTATGGATATTGGCCCGGTGCCAGGCACTAAATATATGGTGAACTCAACATCCCTCTCTGGGGGTAAGTTATAAACATCCCCTGAAAACACTTCAGGAAACTCCCACACAACAGGTACGCTGGCAACATCAGGAGGGCTGCTCTCTACTTCCAGGGAAGCTGACATCATGTATACTTGGGCGTCGTCTTTCATCAAAGCTTTGACTTGGTTGGCAGATAGAAAGGTCGGATCCTTAGACTCCACAGGAGTGCCAAAAACTAAGGTCTTACCAAAACAGTTTAAAAGGAAATGGTTGGAAGATAACCAGTCCATGCCAAGAATAACATCTAGGTCTTTCAAAGGTAAACATACCAGATCAACGGTAAAGGTTCTACCATTAATAACAATATGGCAATTCTTGCATGCATGCGAAGTAAGAACAAGTTTATTGGTAGGTATGGAAACAATCAAATCATAACTTAGAGAGGTAACAAGCAAATTTAAACTCTTGACCCTATCATGTGATGTAAACAAGTGAGTAACACCCGAGTCATACAAAACAGTCAAAGGAGTCCCATCAATTAAGAACATACCTTGAATTAAGTCGTCGGACTCAAAGGCCTCAGCTCCACTAAGAGTGAAGACTCTCCCAGTGGTCTTTAGTCGGTTGGCCTGAGACGGTTGACTTTTGCTGGCACTTGGGGGTTCTGTCTTCGATCCTCCACAACCTCGACTGATGTGGCCAGACTTGCCACACTTGAAGCAGATGACACTCGGTTCCTTGCATTGGATGGTGAAATGATCTGGTGCACCACATTTGTCGCACATCTTGGGCCTAGGGGCATAAGAATTCCCACTTCTGGACTTTTCATAAGAAAACTGTGGCTTCCCGTCACTTAGGTTGAAATCCCGGTCAACTAGAGCGTAACGCTGCTTGCCCTTGTCCTTAGCCTTCTGTTCAATCCTATTGCCACCCTGGCTGTCTGAATTCATGAAGCTGGCAACTCTAGACTTGTAAGCATCTTCAAAGATCCTACACTTGTTCACTAAGGTTGGAAAGACTCTGATTTCCTGATAGCTGATCACCTGCTTAATCTCTAGATGAAGGCCATCCTCAAACTTCACACATTTGACCGGTCATCCACCATGACCTGGTAGGGCGTGTAATACCTAGCCAACTCTTCAAACTTTGCCGCATATTCGCCCACCGGCAGGTTTCCTTGATTCAGTGCCAAGAATTCCATCTCCTTCTTATCACGCACATCTGTAGGAAAGTACTTCTCCATAAACCTTTCTCTGAACACAGCTCGGATGACTGTTGTGGCGTCAGCCACCAACCTCTGTCGGCAGTTCTCCCACCAATGCTTAGCCTCCTCAATGAGCATAAACATGGCGAAAATAATCCGCTGCTGGTCATTGCAGTCCATAGCCCTGAAGATCTTCTCGATCTCCCTCATCCATAGCAAAGCTCCCTCGGGGTCATAAGCCCCTCTAAAGGATGGAGGATTGTTCAGCTGAAACCTGTCGAGACCCTGAAACTCTACCGATCCTCCATGATTATTGTTCTAAACCTGGCCAATGGCATTGGCGAGCAGTGCATCGGTGATATCTTGATCGTTCCTACCTCTTCCTGCCATTGATGCCTGGATTTGGCCGAATCAACAGTTAAATACAGGAAATCAAGCTGGAAGGACTAACAGATCTTAATACCAAAGCATCATTATCTATAAAAGTATAGACAATTCAAACAAGAGCACACAACAGACTCATAACAGACTCATACCACGTCCGAACAAGGTCGAACTGCTCTAATACCAATAAATGTGACACCCTCTACCCCGCGTGTTATATAAATCATTTAAACATACAAAGATAAAGATATATAATCATGCATAATCATTTAATTGAAATGGAAGGTCCCTGGGTAGAAAGGTCCACATAAACAAGTTCATCAAACGCGGAATAAAACATTAGTTTTGAGAAAAATAAAAACATAAAGACATAAAGCAATAACATAACGCCCAACCCCGATGTCATATTCAGAGCTGGTAATAAAGGTTCCGGATAAATCCATGGAATACCAAACCGCTAAACTAAACCACTAAAACCGATAAAGCTAAACATCCGACTAAGTCGTGGCGACTCGGAGTCACTCCTGAACAGGTTGCTCACCGTCCTCTGCAAAATGCCAATCAGGCCAAACAAGACAAACAGAAGAAGGGAAGAAGAAAACATATAATCCCAATGGCATGGGAATATGAAGCAAGATGGTCATACATCATGGCATAGCATTATAACAACATACAAGATATAGATATCATCGTCATGTAATTTTATGAACATATTCATCAACCAACATATGCTATGCGGTACAATGCAACACTACTCCGCTACTCCATCAATGCATGTGGATCCAACTAACTCAGGATGTCGACTTCGGAGTTACATATCCGTATTGGCCATATCAGCACCAACACCAGCAGTTCACCAACCAGTGAACCCCATGGATAGCCGCGTATCATAACCAGATACACACCTCGGGGGCACACGGTTCACCAAACCATGGGTGAACCACCCGAGACTTGGGCCAGTTGATGAGCCTCTGTTTGACTGGTTTTATCACTGGTAAAGACCTTGGCTTTGTGCTAATTTTATATCATTTTCACCCAAATTAGACTTGATTGTCCTTAAGTAGCATTTTGAGTCTGTAAAGTGTTTTTAAGCTAATTTAGTTGATTTAGAGTTAAATAAAATACTTACTGTTATTTCTTATTTTCAGGTTAATAAAAATGAATAATTCTGGTCTTTCGCCCCGCGAGAATACCAAAGGTTGCAGACTGTTCGCAAGATTCGCGTCGCGAGATAGGCTTTGCCTCGCGAGAAAGCTGATTCCAGAAATTGTATTTAAGCGTTTTAGACAGAACTGGAGGGAGTGGAGTCAGAGAGTTAGCCAGTTTTGGCTAGTTCTTAGACAGTAGTAGTAGCTTTCAGTAGTTTAATTCTTGTCTTTTGTTTTGCCTTTGTAATGGAGAACTAGTCTCCTAGATTAATCTACTGTGATTGGTTTCAATTACACTTGAGGTTCTGTATTTCCTGTTTTAATTGCTTTTCTCTTTTCAATGCGATGTTATGCATTTCTGTTTGTTTAATTCAGGAGTGTGTAGTGTTGTGTTGATTCATTTCAGTGATGCTATGTTCCTATACTTAATCGTGTTTGTTTAATTCGCGTGTGTTCATTCATGTTCGTTTAGTTCATGAGGGCTTAACCCCGTTTGTTTAATTCGGGAATAGGAACATGTATCCGTAGTAGCGATTTCGTTTGTTAATTGTTGCTACAACTGAAAGGGGATTAGAATCTGCTTAGGGCTTGGATTTATATGAACCAATGATAGTGGGAAACCGAGAGCAGTAGGTTAATCGTCTTTAGTTTATTTGCTATTCTCTTTAACTGGTTTGTTTTCATTGTTTTGTTTTCTTTATTTTATCTCAATCCAAAACCCCCAAAACTAACTTTTGATTTTCTGTTAATAATAACAACGCCTAAGAGTCCTTGAGAGACGACATCCGAGTTGTCGCTTCCCTATCTACATTAATTTTGTAAACGCTCGTTCTTTTTGGCGCGAGGCGACAGCGCGGTCAAAAAATTGGCGCCGTTGCCGGGGACTCTGGTTTGTTGTTATTAGCAAAAAATAAAATTTTTAAAAAAAAATAAAATTCTCTTTGCTTGTCTGCATTGTCTGGTTGTGAATTTTAGCACCCCCCATGGATAATTATATGCGAAATTACATGCCTAATGCTTACTATGAGCAACCACCATGCATATATTTTCCTGATTTTCTTGGTTTATCACGCTGGTTGCTAAGGTTTAGTGGTTTTGCAGGTGAGAATCCGCAGGAACATCTGAGGGAATTCCAGATTGCTTGCTCTATAATGCTGAGACCTGCAGGAATAACAGAAGACCACATCAAGATGGAAGCTTTCCAGTTCTCACTTGAAGGTGCTGCAAGAGATTGGTTGTATTGTCTTGATGAGAATTCCATCTCAAGCTGGTTTGATTTGAAGGAAGCCTTCCTGTTGAGCTGGGGAAACTATCTAAACCCTTGGTATGGGGACTCACAACTGATGTTACCACTGGCACCACCACCGAACCCTCCCCAAGTGACCACCTCTGCATCTTCTGAACCTTCACTAGAGGACCTGATCAAGCAAATGAATGCACAAATGGAAGTAAACTTTCTCGAAATTCAACAGATGATGGAGGCGAGCAATCTTGAATTTCAACAGAGGATGGAGGCTGAATACCAGAGGAGCCAAGCTGAATCTCAGAAGTTGTCCACTCTAATTGATCAAATAGCCGCCAACTCGGCTGCACTGCTAAATCCACAGCCCCTTGAAGAACATACAGAGTCACAAGTTATTCTTGAAGATACTTATGATGATTATTGTGATAATATTTCTGTTGATGATGAATTGTGTGTTGAATCCCCTGACTCTAATGCATGTGATGATTGTTATTGTGATGGCACTGCTTTGTGTATAGTTTGTTATGCAGCTTTATTCTGTTCAGGAAACAAAGAAAATGAGGATCAGGAGGATCAGGAGGACATCTGCTCCCCCGTGCCTGAAGATGATGAAGAACCTTTGGGAGTAGATGATTCAATTAAATCAAATGCATGTGTTGAGAGTAATGGGGTGGATGAATTAATTGCTGAATTTCCAGACATTCAGAATATTATTGATTCATTTTATTGTGATATATGTACTGACTCTACTAACACTAACCTTTGTGTGGTGTCTGCTGAAATTTCTGCATGTATAGCAGGTGATGAATTTGTTAGTGCAGTGAATGAAGAAAATGCAGAAGTTGAAGCAGCACCAGTAACCCCAGCTAACTGTTTGCCACCTCCCCCTGTGGAACCAAAAGCTCTGGATTTTGCACCCTTGGATTTTGCACCATGGCCAGTCCAAGAGGTTGAGCCCCACTTCTATTGGGAGGATTTTGTTGAGAAAGCGGTCATCTGTGACCCGAGAGGAAGTGAGAAGTCAGCCGCACTTGGCGGAGTTACCATAATTATCAAGCACCCACTTCCATATCAAGACTGCAAGTCATGGAAGCATGGAATGAACTTCCAGTCTTTGTCCATCACGTGGGCATTATGCTGCATACTATGGGATCCGGGAGGATCGCTTTGAAATTTGAGCATCCCGTGGCCACTGTATCACAGACAGTGGGACCCTGGTGGAACCGCCCTCCAATGAGTTTTCCTTTCCCTCACTCTGATTTTATTGTTATGTTGTTTCATTGGGGACAATGCATGTTTTAAGTGTGGGGGAGGGAACTAGTTGTAGTTTTTCCTTTTCTTTGAATAAAGCTCCTGAATAATTTGAGAAGCTCGGGAGTTGTGTTTGTGTCTTGGTTATGGCAAGTTTGATGGGTTTGATTGAATTTTGCATAGATGGATTGCATAATATGTTTTGACTGTTTCCCCCTAGATTTTGAAAATTTTTTTGAAAAATGATCCCCATGTGATTGAAAACTGAACTTTGAGATTTTATTATGATGACATGATTTATGATAAGTTTGGGGTGATAGGAAGCACACACTAGAGATAGAATCTCTTTCAAATAATTTGCAAAAAATGTCCAGGTGAGGTTTTGAGCCTCCAACATGTTTTTGACTGTGTGAAAATCACTTTTGATTGCACTTTCCTGAATTTGCTTGAATCTCTTTTTGATTTGCATGATTATGTGTTTGCTTCAGATGATTTAGGCATTTTCTTTGTAAATAGCTACTTAGCCTAAAATAACCAAATCCTTAATGCATGTTCCTTAGTTAGCCCCATTGAGCCTAATTAGCCTGTTAATTCTTGATAACCCAATGTTATAAGCCCAAAAATCTGGAAAATCATGTTAACCCGATCTTAGGATTATGAGAGCATGTAATCTTAGAATGGGTGCAAGAAACTAAGTTTGGGGTGGCTGCAAGGTGCAATGTGTTGTTTGGGATTGGGAAAAAGAAAAAGAAAAAATGAAAAGTGTAAAAATGAAAAAAATAAAAAAAAATAAAAAAAAAGTATTAGAAAATAAAAGGCTGTAGCCACCCAGAAGCATAAAGAAAAAAATGAAGAAAGGAACTTGAGTTTAATTTCAAAGTGTAAATAATGTTCATGCTCTCTTAGTTCCTAGGGTCTTCAGCCTAGTACCTTTGTATATCCTACCCTTAGCCAGGCCCCACTACAACCCATAAAAGACCTTTTGATGTTGCTTGCATGTTTTCTGTGGGAATCATTTAGGGATGAAAATCAAATTTATGGGAAGTGCTCTTAAAA
The DNA here is from genome assembly GCA_030762895.1 of Sophora flavescens. Classification (NCBI taxonomy): domain Eukaryota; kingdom Viridiplantae; phylum Streptophyta; class Magnoliopsida; order Fabales; family Fabaceae; genus Sophora; species Sophora flavescens. The sequence goes on along the minus strand of CM061066.1, from coordinate 159,966,856 downwards.
GTGAAATTGAGAGAAATGTTGATAGCCTGACACAAACTGAGCGAATGAGTGAACACAAATTTCCCTTGTGAGGAAGGCAGTTGTTTGTATTTGGTGATCTCCCTTTTGTGTGTAACTTAGATCCCGTGCTTAGAGTAATGATTGTTTGAATGATGAAATTCTCAATTGTTTAGAATAAATGGCTGTGGGGATTACTTTGCTTGTAAGGGGGGAACATTGAAAGAAAACTGTTTTGAAGAGAATTGCTTGAAATCTGTGCGAAACTGATTGAATCCTTAAGCTTGCCATGTTTTGCCTGTCTTAAGTCTTTTTGAGTTTTTAAGTTTTAGTTTGCTTGGGGACAAGCAAAGTTTAAGTTTGGGGTATTTTGATGAGCCTCTGTTTGACTGGTTTTATAACTGGTAAAGACCTTGGCTTTGTGCTAATTTTATATCATTTTCACCCAAATTAGACTTGATTGTCCTTAAGTAGCATTTTGAGTCTGTAAAGTGTTTTTAAGCTAATTTAGTTGATTTAGAGTTAAATAAAATACTTACTGTTATTTCTTATTTTCAGGTTAATAAAAATGAATAATTCTGGTCTTTCGCCCCGCGAGAATACCAAAGGTTGCAGACTGTTCGCAAGATTCGCGTCGCGAGATAGGCTTTGCCTCGCGAGAAAGCTGATTCCAGAAATTGTATTTAAGCGTTTTAGACAGAACTGGAGGGAGTGGAGTCAGAGAGTTAGCCAGTTTTGGCTAGTTCTTAGACAGTAGTAGTAGCTTTCAGTAGTTTAATTCTTGTCTTTTGTTTTGCCTTTGTAATGGAGAACTAGTCTCCTAGATTAATCTACTGTGATTGGTTTCAATTACACTTGAGGTTCTGTATTTCCTGTTTTAATTGCTTTTCTCTTTTCAATGCGATGTTATGCATTTCTGTTTGTTTAATTCAGGAGTGTGTAGTGTTGTGTTGATTCATTTCAGTGATGCTATGTTCCTATACTTAATCGTGTTTGTTTAATTCGCGTGTGTTCATTCATGTTCGTTTAGTTCATGAGGGCTTAACCCCGTTTGTTTAATTCGGGAATAGGAACATGTATCCGTAGTAGCGATTTCGTTTGTTAATTGTTGCTACAACTGAAAGGGGATTAGAATCTGCTTAGGGCTTGGATTTATATGAACCAATGATAGTGGGAAACCGAGAGCAGTAGGTTAATCGTCTTTAGTTTATTTGCTATTCTCTTTAACTGGTTTGTTTTCATTGTTTTGTTTTCTTTATTTTATCTCAATCCAAAACCCCCAAAACTAACTTTTGATTTTCTGTTAATAATAACAACGCCTAAGAGTCCTTGAGAGACGACATCCGAGTTGTCGCTTCCCTATCTACATTAATTTTGTAAACGCTCGTTCTTTTTGGCGCGTGGCGACAGCGCGGTCACCAGTCCATCATAACATGACAACCTCCCCTACGTTAAACATCCCCCTCAACATCAACTCCAATGCTTTATGCAAATGGCACAACAACAAACAAGGCAACCATCTCATTTGCTTGGTCCTAAAAGCACCCAAGACTTACCACCAACACCAACATCAACATCAACACCTTAGGCCCAAACCATGGGGTCAAAGCCCCCTTGGCCAAAAAGTACCAAGGTCCAACTTAACAACACCTCGACCATAAACAATCGAGACCACTTTGGTCAAAAAGCACCAAAGCCCAACAATGTGCGGTAACCTGTTAGGCACCCACTACAAGAAAATCAGCTTTTAGCGTTGGCCAAAAGCCCACGCTACAAGGCAAAAGCCGACGCTAACGGCCACTTTAGCGTCGGCTTTGCGTCGGTGTCGTGGTCGACGCTAAAAGCCTCGACGCAACATTTAGCCTCACAAATGATGGCCGACGCTAAAATTAGTGGCAGCAAAGACAATAGGGAATGACCGACGCTAAACTTAGCGTCGGCTTTAGCCGACGCTTTGTTAGAGCAGTTTAGCGTCGGCCCTGGCCTTCGCTAAAATTAGCGTCGGCCTAAGCCCACGCTATTTGGCCAACGCTACTACGGATTCTCTAAAATTAGCGTCGGCCCAGCCTTCACTAAAATTAACGTCGGCCCAGCCTTCACTAATTTACTTTGTTATAGCGTAGGCTTTAGCGTCGGCCAAGCCTACGCAAATAATGTTTTTTTTAATTTTTTTTATTAAGTAGCTATATTATTACAAACCTGGAAATATAAAATAAAAAATATCCTTAATAAACAATAATAGCCCTGCTTTAGCACCGATATCCTTAATAAACAATAATAGCCCTGCTTTAGCACTTGCGGTACGCCAACCTTTTAACAAGTCTAACAGAGTCAAATAAAGCATAAAACTTGAAATATCACCCAACAAAAAAAAACATAATAGAACCAACTCTTTCTCCACTTACAACTCAAACCATTATAATACTTCTGTCTCAAGAACAGCTTGTATAATTGTTGATGAACCAAAACTGCCCATGATAATCCACACAGTACATAACAAAGTAAATGAACACAAACTTCAAAGTACTTGAAAAGTAAATGAGAAATGTCTAAAGTAAAGGAAATCAACATCTGCGAGGGACCATGACATGATGCCTAATCTAACGAATGGTCGTCAAGATCGTCATCATAATCAGGATGCGGACGACCCCGACTACTATTACGCTCTAAAGCTGCCATTCGCTCCATCATAGCGTGAAACTGGGCCTCCAAATTGACAGTCTGTTCCCTAGCTAATGCAGCCTCCTCCCTAGCTTTGGCTGCCTCCTCCCTAGCTCTGGTAGCCTCCTCACGAAGTGCAACGACCTCCTCAGTCTCAAACCCATTACCATGGCTAGAAGACACATGAGACTCCTGAGTTAATGAAGACATACCACGACGGACGTTCAAAGACATGTCTGCAGTTCCGTAACATCGTCCCCGGGTCCTACCCCCAACAACATCTTGCCACAATTGAAGCTTCCTCGCCCCATCCACTTCCTGCATCCCATCTGTGGAGGCGTCATTAACCTGTGTCTGTACCTGAATCAAACGCTCGCGATACTCTTCCTAGTAAAGAACACAAACAAATCTTATTAAGGTACATACATTGATAACAAAGTTATATAAAAATGATGTATAAGACCAACTTACATATGTTCTTTTTGAGCGGCTATCAACCCATTCGCCAGAACTCTTCTGGTGGGTGGCTCTAAAAAACTCAGCAAGATCCACAGGCCCCCGACTTGTTTGGACCTACCCAAAAGCCAACACATGTTCATTTACAAAGAAAATCAGTATATGATAATGGACTAAACGATGAATATTAAGTAAATACATACCATGTCTAGTGCCACCTCAAGGTGAGATCTGCGACACTGTCGTGTGAAGCGCACCACCCTTTTTCTGAAGCCCGATTGGTCTTATTTTGTGTTGATATCTTTAGGAAGGCATCACTTTGCCAATATTCAAGAAGACCAATCCATGCCTCGTCCCCCATCCATTTAGGTTGCGTCCCCTTCTTCCTCTTCTTGCCGAGGATGTCAGAAAGACGCTTTGCACATTTTTGCTGAAAGACCTTAAAGATGGTGTCGTAATGACGAGGATCCCAAGAAACTCTATCCTGCAAGAAGAGTTAATCAAAATAGTTAATCAGATAAATAAGTATATATATAAGCTCTTCACATGTGTTAACTTGAATAAAACTGTGAACTTGTGTTAATTAAACAAACGTAGGCTTAAAGATAAACAACTTGAATGAAAAGCAATCTACTAAAATACTCCCTTACACTGACTAATAATAAAAAGCAATATAGAACTTACCCTAAATCTGGCCCACCAAAAGTCCCTCACTTCATCAGGGGTCACAGTCCAGCAATGGTGAACACCCCGAAATTGTGAGGTGATGGCAAACTTAATCGCATCGCAGAAGAACCTGCTGGAGTCCACCTACTAAAAATCCAAACTCAATGTCAAATGTCAAATCAAATGCATATATAAAACCAAGTGCTTAATAAATATATAAAGAAATAAAGAAAGTTCCAACTTACCCTTTCCCAATAGGACATATAATGATCTTCCCGTCAAGATCCTTCATGCATCTGCCTCGGTCGACGCTGACGAAGGGCGTGCTCGTCATGCCCCTCCTCTTCCTCCTCCCCCTTCCTGCTCCTCATGCTCCTCATCCCCCTCCTGCACCTCCTCATGTTGGTTTACCTCCTCGTGGGGGGAGGCTGCTGCAACACTGAGCCTCTGTGGCATGCGGTATGAAGATGAACCACACTCAAATTGCCTAGGGGGCATGTATCCCGGAGTAGGGATCATAGTGACTACGTCTGGGGTAGGCTCGGAAGGTGGTGGTGTGACGACCGGCTGGGAAGGAAGGATCGGCGGTGCTATAGGCTCAAAAGGTGGTTCTGTAGTCTGTCTCTGACGGATTTTGCGGTGTGTCTCTGCAGCAAGATCGCCAGGTCGTAGAAGCCTCCCTCGACCTCTATTGGTAGGCATCTTCCCTCGACCTCGTCCTGACATCTATTGTAGTGCAAAATATAACATATAGATATACATATGATCTAATCATGCATATAAAGTTGAACTTGTAAATAATAAGATACACATTAAAATAGTTAGATACATATTCTAAACATATATGTAAAGTTGACTTGTGCATGTTAAGACACATTAGGATACATATTAAAATAGTACAATGCATATTCTTAACATATAATCTAATCTAATCCTCGTCACTATCCTCATAATCGTCTTCATCCTCATCCTCGTCCTCCCCCTTCTCCTCATCTTTATCACTACATTCTATCGAAACACCTTCATCTTCTGATTGACCATCGTGATCCATTGAATCGTTATTATGGTCAACTATTTGTTCGAACCCATTTATGGTTTCATCAAGTAAGCCTTGTAATGGTTCAACTTCTGTAATTGGTACAACGAGTGACATCTCATCAGCCTGATAAGGCTCTTCATCCTCTATGTCCTCGACTTCCACATGACCCCTTGGTTTTGTGGTGATTACCGCAGACCAACCACGTAGGTCTTTACACGTTTCTGGATAAGGGACATAATATACTTGTCTTGCTTTTTCTGCAAGAATGAACGGATCATATCGACCATACCGTCTATTCATCTTAATATCGACAATATTATAATGTGGATGGACCCTTGTGCCTCTATTCCTTGTTGGATCAAACCATTCACAGTAAAATATAGCAATCTTATTACTCAAACCATGATATTCCAATTCAAAGATACGTTGGATAATGCCGTAAAAATCATCTTCTCCTCCTTCAGTAACACCTTTTACATGCACCCCACAATTTATGGTTTTTTTACCATCACTTCAATCCTTAGTGTGAAACCTGTACCCATTTACAAAGTACATGTGCCATGATGTTGCTTTTGTTATAGGACCCCAAGCTAATGCCTTTATGTTTGTGTTGATCACCTTATTCCTCTCATCATAAACCTACATAGAAGAGACACATATGCTTAGAGGGTGTGATTGCTAATAATTTCATCATTTTTGTACATTACACTTACATATTCCTTCAACCATGTGGGAAATTCTGCATGTATACGACCAGAAGCGTCTTGATCATTGATGGAGTGATTTTGCAAGAATGCACTGACATCAAGCACAATTTTGATAAGTAACTCTACAATACTCAATGCGTCAAGCACACACTTGAAGGGATACAAATTTTACTTACTCAAGATATGATTTAACCTCATGGCAATTGATCAGCACATGCACATGAGCAGATTTCCATTCATCATCTGTAAGCCAATGGGTTTGACACTTCCCGCTAGGACGACCAGATTTGTTCAAGAGTGATAGCGTTGGGTGGACGCCTTCATGTCCCGATCGAGGATCGTTCCTAAAACTTGTGGTAGGCAACAAGCTAAAGGTCTTGAAATAGTGAGAGCAGAAATAGGTTGTCTCACGTTGTATCCAGTTTGTAATATAACATGCAACCATTTACACAACAATCAATCTTCTCAGTCTTTAACCCTAACTTAGACACCAACTTTGTTGCTTGGTAATGGTTCTCGGGTAAGCATTGTTTTGATCCTAGCTCTTTAGCTACGTTGGCAAGCATTTGTGCAAAATAATCTATTCCCTTTTGAGGAACATGCCAGTTAGATCTACCTGCCAAAAGCTTAACAGATATTGATAACCTAGATTCGGTAGCTCCTTCACAAATGGGCTGGTTTGCAGAGATTAATGTATCGTAAAATCGTTGAGCTTCGGGATTGGGCATCTCGTCTTCATTAAGTGTCTCGTTCCCCATGTTAGCATTGACATGGGAGGCATCGACAAATGGCCTTAAAGCATCATACACCATATGATTCATTGACATAAATTCATCATCATTATCCACATGACAAGTACTGTTTGAATGACCCCCTAGGTCCATATCTGGCTCCACTTCTCCATGTTCAGTCCAGATCAAATAGTTTGTCTTAAACCCGAACTTGTACAAGTGAACCTTTACCTCGCTTGCAGCCAATAGCTTCATGCACTTACACTTTGCACAAGGACATCTGATCCCTCCTTCGGACAAAAAGTAGGGTTGTTCCTTAGCATGGTTGACAAACTCCTCAACTCCGCTAACAAACTCATCTTTCAAGCCTCGCCTATCAGGATTGACCCTATCATACATCCAACTACGATCCATTTTCTACGTGGTAAACATACAATTATCAGCCACTAGGGGTACCAGAAAAACTTCGGAATTTTTTTGTGAAAATAGCAGTGTATAGCACCTAGTCCAGCATCATGCATCTCAAACAAGTTCACACCTATTGAGCTCTGCTCTCCACTACATATATCCTCAAATTCATTGTCCATCTAAAATCCTAATCTAAGAGGAGGGGATATGCAATAGCAATTAGCAACTGTTTCACAAAACCAATCAAAACTATATGGCATGGTAAAAAAAAATCATCACAGGGAAACATCAAGTTCCAGTTAGAAACAAATAAAACACTGACCTTCAAGAGCAGGATTTCATGGGATCTAAAGGAGTAACAGGTTTGATCTTTGCTTGTATTCTTTGGTAAGCAACAGGTTAATGGAAATCCACTAGCTAGAAATAAATAGCAGAGTAAAGTGAGTAGTGAGTACCAAAACCAAACAAATATGATAGATTGGCTTCACAAACAGAAGAAAGCAAAATGGGGTCAATCAGTATTTACAATGCCTCCCAATATATTGAGTTTGAAACAACTCATCCTAACCCTTTCCCCAATTTTTTGTAAGATGCGGCTGCTGATCTAGTAAGTTGGATTTTTATCTATTTTAGTAGATAAAATTAGAACAATGAAAAGGGGGGAAAAGATGAATGAAGTAGGAAAAGATGTATTTACTAAATTCAGTAAATTGAGAGTTTTTTGTTTACTTGCCAATCGTTGTTTAAGTTAAAAAATGATTAATTAGTTGGTACTAGATAAAGCTTTATTGTCATTTCCAGTTAGACATGGTGCCAGGGGTTTCCTCAACAAGACAACCACCAACCTTTACAACCTGAGAACAAGTCTTATCTTGAACAATGATCAGTGAAATTATTAAGCTACAAAACTCTTAAAAATACTCCTATCTACCATCTAACATACCTTAAGGCATCCTACCATATAACCATATCTGCACTATATGATCAACAATTATCATTAGAGGTTGGGTATCTATCTTTAGTTTTGTATATGTATATTGCTAAAGCCAGACTAAATTTATGCATATAATTATTCAGTCACAATCATAGATTAAAGAAACAAACACCTATAGGATAATACTTAAAAGTAGTGTTAAAAGATACTACGATATTATATTTGTAAATTTTAAAAAATTGAGAACTAAATTTTTTATCATGTCATATATATCCTAAGGTAGGTGCTTCAACAAAAGAAAACTGACAGGAAGGTTGATATCACATTAATAGCTAAGAATAAGAAGGAAAACAACAAAAAGAGAACCCTTGAGTTTGGAATATATATATACTCTGAATCTTATAGAAGCGCCAGATCCGAATATTGTATCAGCAAAGAATCAAGGAACTATATTTACTTATTTTTGTCATGGCAAAAGAAGTAAAACAGTGGAAATGATTTAAAGGACAATAAGTCAATGATTCCTTCAACTTAACAAAGTTTACAAACATGTGATGTCTTAACATATTTTCTTGAGAAACAAACAAAGGCACTACTTGTTCTAACATGTTATATGTATTAGTCAATAATACTTTCACAGGACAAATATCATACCAACTCATTCCATGTCCAATACTAGTGGATTTTGCATTCTCTCATATAGATTACATACAACATTTACAGAGACTAACTAGAAAAAAAATGCTCCAACAACTAGCTCTTAATTTCTTATCAAAATAGAACAAACACAACAACTTTCATTAACTCAACAATCTCAATGCCAACAGAGGAGAAAACAAACAAAGAGGAAAAGGACATAACCAAATGAGAAATGAGAGTACAACACGATTTCGACAATGAATCCTTTTTTTTTTTCTGTTCCTGAAAGTGAATCACTCAAATTTTTTTGAACCCCCTTTACTTCTTCAATTCACGTCCTCTTCTTCTCCTGATTTCGACAGTTTCAATCTAAATTTTGTTTCTTAATTTCTCTGTTTTTTTTTCGAAACCAAAAGAAGATGGAGAACCTTAATTTAGCCCTAGTTTCTTCCCCAAAACCTTTGCATTTTGGACATTTTCTGCAAGAGACGCCACTGCTATTGACATTTTCAGAAGAAAGTCCTTCTCTTTTGGAAGGGTTTTCAATGCTCCTTCCCTTTTCAGAAGATGCCACTGCTCTCTCTCCCAATCATGTTACCAGGGCTGCACCTAAATCCCCCCAAAACCCCATACCTATCTACTCAGCTCACTGGGACAAAACGTGAGGTGTGTGGTGAGTGATGATGAGAGAGTGGAAGGTGAGAAAGTGAGAAGGAGAAGGAGAGTTAGTGAGAAGGAAACATACCGGCGACGGCGAAGGAAACATACCGATAGTGCCGGCGACGGCGGTAACGGCTGCGGCAAATGCGCCTTCGTGCGAACAAGTTCTCTCAGGCGGCAGTAGGGCTCTCACTTCTCGGTACTGTTGTGTGTGTGTAGTGTATAGAAGAATAAAACAAAATAAGGAAAAATTGAAGTGTTCCCGCAAAAAAATGAGTGTTCCCGCAAAATATAGCGTCCACAGGTCCGACGCTAAAGCACAATTCAACGTCGCGTGGGCTTTGGCCGACACAAGTTGTCATTTTTTAGCGTCGGCTTGACCCACACAAGCTTAGATTTATAGATTAAAAAAAAAAGGGTAACATTGCAACGTCCATTTTGCGTCGAATGGGCCGATGCTATAGCGTCGGAGTCGTGGCCGACGCTAATATTTGGATGCTAGATCGTGAATTTCTTGTAGTGACCGACTTAACCAACTCATCTTTATAATCCTCTTAGTTTATCATTAACCAAGTTATCTAAGTTCTATCATTCGGTTATTACATTGTTACATCACTACTGGGGATAATTGGGGTCAAAACCCCTTAATTTCCTTTAATTTGGTTTCTGATCAGGAAGGGAAGCACGGACGTGCTTGTCCCTAGCACGGTCGTGCTTCCACTTAAGTGGAATACAGGCGTGCTCTCTATTAGGCACGGTCGTGCTCAAGCAGCACGGTCGTGCTCCTCTGCTTCACTGTCGTGCTAACTGCATGACCATTTTCCAGAATTCAAACTGGGAGCACGGGCGTGCTCCCTGTTGAGCACGACCGTGCTCAATGCACGATGGTATTGTTCTGGGCAGGAAACAGAGCCTAGTTCTTGGGCAAGAACTCTCTAAACACTCTCAAATCAGAACCAAGGGTCCTTGGACTAATTCATTGGCATCAAAACTCACCTTCCACTAACGATTCATAATTAGTTAACAACCTTAAGTAATTAATCCTTAATTACTATATCAATTAGGGGTCCTAAATTAACCAATTAAGGCCTTTATCAACGTGTTACCTTAATTAACATAAATCAACCAAACAGTCATGATATCCACAGCATCAACCAACTTATTCATGGTATAATATAAACCAACTCAGCCAACATAAGCACATTATAACATTACAACATTATATTAACGAAATAGATATAGCCAATCTCAACATGAACCTATTCAACATAACAGTATAACCAATAACACATATAAACAGTTCATCATAGCATCAATGACAGAAAGCAACATACTCAAGACATGGCATTTATCATATAACAACATAAAGGGGTCCTGGGAACCCCACATCTTACGCTACCCCCTTGCCTAGAGATTATACTATCCTTCTCCCCATACCTGGATTGAAGGTAGCCCTAACCGCAAAGCCAACAACGAACTGGTCCCAAAACCTCAAGCGGCTTGCTCCAGTGACGAGCCTTTGATTAATAGAACACACAATGATTAGTTTCCAATTCAGACTAAGAAGAGGAAACTTACAAAGGGATAACACTTACCTCACTAGGATGAACCAACACTAACCAAGCTTCCCAAAAGAACCTCCAAACACCAACAAGCAATGGTTTTAGAGAGAAAAGGAAGAAATTCGTGTAGGGTGGCTGGTAGGGTTTAAGAGAAGGGTTCAAACATAAACCCTCGATTACTATGCCTATTTATAGGCTGCCACAACTGAGAACGGATGTGCTCCCCACTATGCACGGTTGTGCAGACGCGGTCCGCACATTGAGCACGGGCATGCTCAACTTAAACTCGGCAACGCGCGCCTGACTTTAAGCACGGGCGTGCTTGCTAATGAGCATGGGTGTGCTCATGTACCGGAAAGGGACTTTTAAGCCAAAAGAAATCCCACTAAGCCCTTAGACAATGATTCTAACTTAAACCAACTGTTTAAACAATCAAACAAGCATGTATAAAAGCACTTAACGAAAATCGGGGTGTTACACATACATACCAGCCAAAAAATAAAGCTCCAAACTCTTCCAACAAACCTATGTAGCAATAAGTAGAAGATAGCTAACCAAACCATCATGGAGGAAACCCGTCAGCAACAACACAAACCAGAAAATGACTAAAGAGCCTGTTGTGCATATCAAGAAGAACCAGAGACATTATGTACCAAAAAGATGAAATCCAGGGATGCTTTTGGATTTGTCACAAAATGTCATCCAAGAATTAAACAATGATCCCCTCAATGAAAATCAACCTAGAACCTGAGAAATATGTTGCTTCAAGCACCAAACCGAACCACCAAACCTCCAAGCACCCCCAATAGAACCAGTACTCTAGTGAGCACAAAAAAGACACTGACTCAAGACACACACACACACATACCCATTTGATGTAAATCACTCCGCACCATTTGTTGTCACTCCCCAAGTACAAAACAAAACCCCTCACCCACATATTTAACTCACAGTCGATCCCCCATCCATGTTGCTTGTCGAACACCCAGAGAGCACCAAAACAAAAGGGCCAACTAGCAAAAAGGAAAGATCACAATCTAATATCATGTTACTTACCAAAAAACCTCTCCTGTATTTTCCTAATATTTGTTCACTCAAGAGATACACTCCAAAGCTTTGTTCCAGCAAGACACTCTCTCACAAGAAAGCACACCCTCACATGAATATATGTTTCACACAAAAGCTTGACCAATAGTTCCCAGTCAGAGAGCAGCAAAATTAGATACCACCCTGCAAAAATAATGTTAAAAACCAAAACCAATATATATAACCGAAAAATATCCAGATGAAATTACTTTTTACATCCTACCCTCACGGTCTTTTTCACTACTAGAAAATTGTTATTTTCGGACGGATTCACGGATGGATTTTAGACGGAATTTGGACACTTTTCCCATGGATTTTGGACGGACAATTAATTTCGGACGGATTTCAGACGGAACACCCCCCGTCCGAAAAAGCCCTGTTGCAAATTAAAAATTCTGTCCGAAATTCCGTCCGAAATTAGTTCCAGACAGATTTCGGACAGCTTTCAGACAAACACAAAAAACTGGATTTTGGTTATATTGGCTTAATTTCGGACGAATTTTAGACGGGTTCAATATTGCATTTCATGCAAATTCTGGAAGGATTTCAGACGAATGTTATGATATTATTTTGGACAGATTTCCCACGGATTAGATAATCATATTTAAATAATATTTTTTGATAAACAAATCATGTTTATTAATAAAAAAGGACCAAACTTAAATAATTATGCATACCAAATTAGGTACCTGGACTTGGAATCTAATATAATATAATATAATAAAAAATAATTATTATTAAGCTACCACTCTAGACAAGTATCAAGCTTTAAATAAACAAAAACACAAAGTATCTTGAAATACAAGAATGATATATTAAGATTCAAAGCATTAAAATATCATTACAAACATCAAAGACATAAATTTATTCCTCATTGTTACTTTGATCACTAAACTCTTCATCTTCATCTAGCACATCATCCATCATCTCCTCCTCATCATCATATCATCGTCGTTGTCATCTAATCATTGTCATCATTGATTAATTCATGGCCACCATCATAAACGAGAAGGATGTTACTATAATCAAATAAAAGATAGTGAGTCCTTCTGAGAAAGCATTCATCACACTGTAACAAGATAATAGACATTATAACTAATTTAAATAACAAGATAGAAAATATGGATATTCAAACCATTTGGCTTGTACTCACATAATGGACACCATCACATTAAGATACTCTCCACTTTGAAACATGCTCGCTAAGGCTATATCAAGTTGAAGTGAAATTTGAAGAAACTACTAGGAATCGAACAAATATGGGGATGTCAAGAAGATATTTGGGTTTTATGTAACAAACACCAGTTCTGGCAAACCAACAACAGCATGCATGAATCCAACATTAAACCATAAAGCCAACCTAATATAGATCATACACCAAAGGGTACAACACACATGAGGCAAACCAACAACAGCATACATCAACCCAAAATTAAACCATAATGCCAACCTAAAATAATTGAAGCACCAAAGGGCTTCCTAGGAGTGACCTAACAATCAGGCAATATAGAAAATCATTGGAAAAAAAAATCCATCAAGATCCAACAAGACATGGAATCAGAAATTTAAAAAGAATATCCTTACGATTGCTAAGCACCTATTATCTCTGTCTTAATGAATTTCTTCTTTAATCCAAAAAAAATGCTTAGAACCAATTAAATGGTTTTAGAATCCTAAACAGTACAAACCAAATATGACACTAACATGCTATACTACAAAGATGGAAATAGCCATAATTGATTGACTATCTGCATCTCATTTAAGGGATTATTGACAATCACGAGACAATGGATTAAAATGCAATTTTAAATATTTAATCCCCTTCACTGTGATTAGTACCTCATGTGGTCTGTCAGGTTGTATGTAATGCCTGAAGAAATGATATTGTTCATTCTTATTTGGGTACCTTCAATAAAAAAACTGTTCAAGAACTAACAAATAAATCATGACTGAGCAAAGGAAGAGACGCAAGCATAAAGAACTTACAAGTTGTAGTCACATTCAAAGGCAGCATATTCTGCAAAGTGGTTTGCTATATCAAAGCCTCTGTAATTGTATGATGCATATTCATAATCAATGAAGTAAAGTTTATCTGCAGATTTGTCAGAACAAATCAGGGACTCACTATTAAATTCTCTCTAAGTTGATTTAAACACTTAATTTCACAAACAGGGTCACTTTCTACAGAAATCAAATTTGGGCAAAATTGCAATTCGTCATCAAAATTGGGGAAAAAGAGCTTTGATCATAGGAACATGAAATTAAACTTAGAATTCGTTAATTAAAAGTCTCAATTGCTTAAAGACATAATTAATTTCACAAAAACATAATCAATTTTTAATAAAATCAGATTTTGGGCTTTAGGGTTCATAAATCAATTTGGGGAAAACTCATTCAAACTAAAGAATGATAAAATTAACTTAGGAAATCACTAATTCATAGTCCCAATTGCATAAAGCAAGGTTCAATTTCAAAATTGAAATATGAAATTAAAGGGTTAGGGTTAGGGTTAGGGTTTGCAAACTGAATTGGGGATTCTTGAAATGAAGCTTACTAAGGATGAAAATCACTCACCCAAACAAAGAGGAATCATGGTGGTGGCAGCAAGGTCGACCGGCGCGGGACAACTTGGTAGGGACTACAAGAGTATCACGGTAGTTACCCCCATTCCCGTTAGGGAACTAACCCGTGACATCTGGTACTCGTAATTGGATACTCTGACCTCGTGTGTTCCACCCACACGGTTGTGAACAACACCATTCATTCTAATATGAGTCTCACCAACTCTTATTTGGTCAAAACTTAGTGCCTCAATCTCTCCTCACTATCTCAACACTTAAATCAAATTATATTAAGTCATTGTTCTCATGCTAAACTCTGGCGAGATACTTATTCTACCAGTCAAGCATACAAGTCACATTTCAAATGCATTGCCAAACAAAGCAATTCAATTACCACCATGCTATAACACATTCTCACATATAGACATATCAATTCAAACCAAACCAACAAGCCAAGACAAGTAAACAAACCAATCAAGCATAGCATGTAATCACATCAATTCATACAAGAAATCAAACCAATTCAAATAATTACCCACACCAAATAGAGAGGTTTTGAAGGATTCTATTGTCACCTTGAATCCTCTTAAAAAGACGTAATATCGAAATCTAGCTCTTTTCTCGATGTCCTAGCTATGTCTGTTTCTTTTCCTTATTGTAGTCTCATCAATAACAGAGTTGAATTGAATCATTTCCTTTCTCCTTCTTGTACAGTTTGGTGGCAAAGATAAAGAAAAAGGGCCTCACATATTAATTCAACAAACAGTCCATTAATTAACAAAATATTGATAATTACTTATTATATAGTTAAGCAAATTTACAGATTAATCCTTAATAGAGGCAAGAATTGACATTTAGATAAAATCTGGGGTTAGGGTTTCAGAATGAAATTTGGGGTTTTGAATTTTGAGCTTGGAAAGTTGAAATCCAACTCACCCAATATAAAAGAAAGAAGAGATGGTGGCGATTGGGTTGTCCGACGCGGTGGCAGCTGCGGAGACAGCGGCATTGGACGGCGGCAGCGACTTTTCAGTAACATCCATGACCCAAAAATGAAAACAAGCTTCATAGAAAAGATAAAAGAGTTTTAAACAACAAACAAATGAGAAAAGAAGTCATGGAAAGCGACTGTAAGCTTACCACGATGGTGACGGCATCCAAACGGAGGAGCCAAACAGAGCAAAACACGCTGGATGAAGAGCTTCGTTGCAGGGTTGTCTTCCTCCCTTTAGGTGCGACTGTGATAGTGATTGAAGGAAAACCGATGGCGATGGAACGCGACGGCGCGCGACTGGTTATGATGGAGAGAAGAAGGAGCAAGTTTTTGGTTATTGGAAGAAGGCAGAGAGTTAAAAGATGAAGAAACATGAAAAAGAAGACTCTGCAAGGGTGGCCAGAGTTCTTACCTCGCGTTGGTTCTCCGGTGACGACTTCAAACCCGAAAACCAGTTAGCTAAAATGAAAGGTCTTGATGAGATGAAGAGAACGGTGGTGGTTTCGTGGCCAACGGAGGCCGGACGGTGCCGTAACATGACCAGGAAATGGTAGCGGCGGCTGACATTGGGAGAAGAATAAGAGTGTTAGGTTTTTTCAGAAATTCAGTGAGTATGAGGGAGAAGGATTCGTGGGTTAAGGGAGAAGAAAGGAGTGTGTGCAGTAAAATAGGGGGTGTGACTAGAAAATTAATAAAATCAACTTTTAATAAAATATGTGTTATCTTAAAACTAGGTAGTTCATAATGAATGATAAATATATATTTTCAAAATTCAAATTAGAGTAAAGATTGATGATTGAATTTAGCAACCAAGAAAATCAGTGATCCAAAATAAATCTCCAATTAATACTAAACCAATTTACTTTCAAATCTAAAATTAAATAGAGTAACATCTGAAAATAACTTCCTTTGAATGATATTATTTAAAATATTTTTTAAACAAAGAATATTAGTGACAATAGCATAACATTATAGTCCTGCAAGCGTGCATACACTGTAATAACGCAGTGCTAATGCACTCATAAAATATTTTAAATGAGTAAATAAAATTACTCAAACTAAACCGCATAAAAATAAACAAAAATAAACATCTAGATAATTAATTATTTCAATAAAATAATTAGGGACAGATTTATTTATGTTTTGCTCGTATAGGAACCAAACGGGTAATGTATAGGGACCAAATGGAGATTTTTTGTACATATAGGGATCATTTTAATATTTTTTATGAATAGGGACCAAATCGAGAATTCATGTCACGTATAAGGACTAAAGTATTACTTTAACCGAAGATTTTTTACAAGGAGGGAAGTGAGAAATTTGGCTGAAAATTCCCTCGCCCCCCACTGAAAAATTTATGGCATCGTGATCATGTTGCCTATTTTTTGTTGTTGTATATTAGTCTATTGTTATAAATTTTTACAACAATTTAATATCTAAAATTTAATTTTTGAATTTAATTTTACATTTTACATTTTATTAGTCTAAATATGTTTTTTAATTTTTTTCATAAATCTTTTTTACTTTTAAATTTATTAAGATCAAATATTTTAATCATATTTAATTTGTAAGATAAATTATTTATTCTTTTTCAAGAAAAATATAAAAAAATAACAAATCCGTGTGAAATCTGTCTCAAATTTTCGGACAGATTTCAGACGGATGTAAGATAAATTATTTAATCTTTTTCAAGAAAAATATAAAGAATAACAAATTCGTGTGAAATCTGTCTCAAATTTTCGGACAGATTTCAGACGGATGTAAGATAAATCAAGAAAAATATAAAAAATAACAAATCCGTGTGAAATCTGTCTCAAATTTTCGGACAGATTTCAGACGGATAATTAAAAAGACCCAAGATAAAAAAAAATGAAACCGATCCATGCGAAATCTGTGGGAAATATTTTGGCGCGTTATTGACACGAAAGTTTGAGATAAAGTAGAGATGGATTTGAGACGGAATCTCATTGAAAATTACATTCGTCTCAAATTCATCCGAAATATTCATAAAATTTCATACGGAAACATTTTCATCCGAAAATTCCGTTTGAAAATTCAAGTTTTCTAGTAATGTTTACAGGCAACCCATTGGGTTTAAGAACCAAGCAGCAAAGGGGTATTTCCAATCATTGTCCGCCGCTAACCAGGCCCAAGACCAACTTTTTATCAGATCCAGAATCCTTAGAAGATCGAAGGAGTTACTTAAGAATATCACAACATTCCTTTCTAGCCAAAAAGCCCAAACAATTACATGCCAAACAACCATACCTCTCTTCTTGGCTAATTTCCTTTTAAAGAACCCCTTATGTTGCCAATAAAACTCCTCAACAGTCGCCGGTAAAGGTCCCTGCACGTATCTTATTCTTTTAAGTACCCACTTCCATATATATAAGACTATTTTGTTGGTTTTGTTTTTCTCCATAAATTTGGAGCATTCAAGTTCTTTAAACATGTATTCATGCAAATTACAGATGTACTTACAAATTACCCACCAACGAGGTCCTCACATCGATAATGAGATTCGAACTCACGATCAGTATGAGCCGTATCTTTACCAACTGGACCAACATTCGTTGGTTTCTTTATTTTTTATTTGGTACAAAATTTGACCGCAAAGTAGATCGTTAATAAAGATCCACCTTTATATATAAGCAAGTTTTCTTCTTTATGCGTTTATAATTCCCGTTCCTTCATTATAGTTTATTCTAATCTTGGAAATCACTCACTAATGGTGATGACATGAACCGAACCATCATTATGGGAAATTGGCAGCACTGTTCCCTGATGAAGTAACTGGGAAGGTACAAAATTAGCAAGGGATGCTAGTTCCTCAACTGCTTCACAAATTTTCTGAACGCAAATCACAGCATCAATTAGTAGTGAAGCCACTGCAGCAGATGCTACTATCTCCATATAATCCACTCCTTCCCATGGATTTGTTCTTAAAACTGATTTAAGAGATTCAGCAGCATTTTTAGCATTTGTAACATGTGGATTTTGCATTGTGGACTTCGTCATCTTTCTAATCATCAATGATGATTCTTTAAGGGCTTTCCCACATTCCGAGCTAATATTTGTGCAAGATTCTTGAATCCTGCTTCGAAGTTCATACGGGGTCTGTAGGGCAAAGCACAAAACATGGTTAGCACTTAGCATATATTACAATTCACTAGTTGGTGTTCTACTTTTATTTTTTTATAAACAAATATTAGTATGTTAAATGTTATGTTAGTTTTTGTCATTCTTTATCAGGATTTAAACCCCTATACTTCAACTCCTTATAACCTTATGTTAGCGATCTACTCTAAGATAGTTTTATGAGGCCTGAAATGTGATACCCCTTACTTGCTCAAAGTGGAGGAGGTTGACACTGAGAGCTTCAATTTCGTAAGCACACAACCGTGTAAGGTTCCCAATCTTTAAGTACTGCTTCCATGGGTGGCGAAATTTGAACCGGCCATGACAAGGTTCCCATCTAGCTAAAATTGCCTACAAAATGAAGTCAAAAGAAATTTAACATATAGGGTCAACGATAAAGGATTGAATTTTTTTCTCTAGATAAGAGGGTTGTGAGAATAGTGTTGTTAAATGGGGTTCACCATTGTTTCTTCACTGCTTTTGGAAGAGAGGACAGTTTTATATCTGTGTAGAAATTGTTTATCATCCACAGCTTCCGTAGTATTCTCTGATGAATTATTAAAGTACTCACCTCCAAATCCTGCGGGTTTTTCCACAATTAATTTATTAGTTATATATAAATCTCATGTCATATAATTATAACAAGAATCATAGTTAGGTCTGGAATAAACATGGCAAAAGTCAAAAAAATATTATGAAGGATTTTTTAAATTATTAAAAATTTAAGTATGAGGGAAAAAAAATTAAAAGCTCCTGGTACCAAATGTACAAGCTACTTTCGTACTAACAAGTATTACCCTATGCTTGTTGAATGATAGACCACTATTAATTAAGTCGCGTTTGGTATTAGTTATATTTTAATATTCCCTACAATGTAAGTATATAGGAATAAAAGTTTTTATATTTGGTATAAATTTTAAAAAATATTCTCAAACACAAAAAATGTACGGGAATAAAATTAGTGAATGAAAGTTAAAAACTTCATTCACATATGTGAATATTGGGAAGAAGTATTCCTAGGAATGAGATATTTTCAAGAATGTAACTTAGCTAACAATAAAACATGGTGAATTCTTCGGTAGAATCCCAATTTTAAGAGTAATATTTACCTTGCACATGTGTCATAATCAGATGATGACACCTCAGCTTAAGGGAGACACCTTATTTATTACTTGGAAATAATATCATTCTTTGTTAAAAAAATCCCACTTTATTTTTTATCTTTCGACTTTAGACCCGAGGAGGACTGACTTGTAAAATAAAAAGTTAAAACCAGATTTTATTCTTTCTATTTACTCATTGATCCTAGGCTTCTTATTTGCAAAAATTAAAGCTTAAACAATGGATCTCTCATGCAAATTCTAATCTTGAAGCATTTACCCCCTTCCTCTAGAACCTGAGCATCAATCAAGGAACCCTAATCCACCACCGCCCCCATGTCTCATGCTAACAAACTCACAGTTCAATATATAGAGCATTTAGAATCTCACTCATTTTTTCAACATTGGAATAGTCCCTTGTAAAATGCCCTTCCTCCCCACAGTTAAAACACCCTCATCCACCTCCACCTTCGCGTGTCACTGCCACCATGTCTCTGATTCCAACCACCACCACCACCCTGTCCCTGATACTGTCTCTCGCCAAATGACCAATTCGTCTATAATTATAACAATCAGAACCTTCACCACCGTAACCTCCTCCTCTCCGACCAATCCCTCCACCGCCGCCATAGTGCCCGTCGTAACCGACTTATCCAGCACCTCCTCCTATCCCCATCCTGCCGCCATTGCAAAAATCATCAAAACGGCGAGATCGGTAAGATCTAATCATGGAGGTGACGTTGGCGGTCATGGTTCGTCTGGAGTTGCCGTAATCGACGGTGAACTCTACCGTGTGGCCCTCCAATAAGGCCCGGTGACGTTCGGATCGGATGGAAGTGAGATGGACGAAGAGGTCCTCGTCGCCATCTTCGGGAGCTATAATCCGAAATCCTTCTGCGCGTTGAACCATTTCACAGTGCCCGTAGATCTACGACTCTCCGCCATTGCTTAAAAATAAATAAAATAAAGAAGCTCTTCCTCTCCTTTTTATTAATGGTGTTTGATAAAGGAAAAAAGAAACATAGGCAGCGGCGACTCCTCGATGCACAGGTGGTGGAGGAATTCAAGATTTGAATTTGCATGAGATCCATTTTTTAAGTTTTAACTTTTGCATATAAGATTCCCATAATTAATGAGTAAATAGAAAAGGTAAAATCTGGTTTTAACTTTTTATTTTGCAAGTAAGTCCTCCAGAAGTCTAAAGTAGAAAGACAAAATAACAAGGATTTTTAAATAAAGAATGATAATATTTTCAAGTAATAAATAAGGTGTCTCACTTAAGCTGAGGTGTCATCGCCTGATTTGGACACATATGCAGGGTAAATATATTACTCTTAAAATTAAGGTGGTACCGAAGAATTCACCATAAAACATTATATGAATCAAATGTCACCTTAGTATTATTCCCCATAAGATTTGAATCCCTCGTCGAAAACCAAAATGAATAAATGGGTTAAAGAAGGGGAACATTATAGGTGTTTGGGAATCATATATCGTGGACCTTTTATTCCATTAGGGCATGCATTTAAGTTTATTTTAATAGAACATTTAAGGTTTTATTGCACCTTAAAGTCCCAGTACCTTCAAAAAACTGGGCAAGCTTTTCCATGTTGCCCGCAATCTGATTGTGAAGATCCTCACCAACCCAAACAGGGCATATGCAAATACATACCGTAACAGCTATACAACTCCCAATGGTGATTGTTAATAACCTCTCCAGGGCAACTTTTAGTATTTCACTCTCTTTATCATCCGAAAGAGATACCAAGCAGAAAGTCAATATAAATATCATCAACCCATAATCGTATCTCGCCTTCAATCGGGGGAAAAATCTCATGAATGTCATTGTTCCACCTGCAAATCAAAACAACTCCTTAATTAGCTACCTCTATATTAATTGTATAAACTTACTGATAAATATCCTAAGGACATTGTTTAAAGATTCCAAATAAGATAATTATTTATTGAAAAGTCAAGAATATCTCTTCCTAATATATTAAATATAGAACTTTTCAAAAAACTTATTTTTTAGACTTCTTATACAATGTCCTCACGACAATTATTAGCATTTGTCTAATTGTATATTAGCAAAGTAAATAATAAAGTTTTTTTTATAGACAAATATTAGTATATTAGTTATTATATTAGTTTTTTCTCTTTTATTAGAGTTTGAACTCTGGACCTCAAACTCTCTCAACTATTTATACTCTTATGTGAAACCATTTGAGTTATCAAACCTGGAGGGAATAATAAAGTTACCTATCACAAAGACAAAGATTGAAGTCAGTACAGCCTTTCCTTTCTCTCCGCATAGATTAGCTATGCTTTGGGCTCCAACACCTAGAGCACCAGCTAACCACGTTGCCAATATCCTGTTTAAACCTTTTCCCAGTGTTGCACCTGAAAAATGTTAATTACAAAGCATATATTATATATAGCTCATAAGTCATAACGTAAAGATCATATATATATATTACATTTGTCAACTCAAGTATTGAGGATTCCAATATGATTATATACTCACCCACAGAAAATTCCATGATAACAACCACAGTAAAAACCGCCCACATTATATTGTCACCAAAGGCATAGAAGGAGGGACGAAAATGTTGCAAAATAGAAATAAACACTAGAGCCATTCCAACCTTAAAGGAATGAATAACTCGTCTGGGGTCATCTTGTCCAAGCTTCTTTACCATATTTGTGGTGTTCACTAACTTACACCATGATTTCTTAGGTAAGGCTCTCAGGTATCGCCAAATATGAGAGCAACCAGTAGTGTATTCAGCACCTGGTGAGGCCATTAATTTTTGTTTGCTATTCAGAGGTGTTTATTTGCTTTGAAGTTTGAGAATAATGCAAGATTGGGAAGGTTTATATATACCAGTGTTGTAAAAAGTCTAAGTTCCGCAGTCCTATGATTACGTGAACAACGATATCGATAACGTTTATTTATTTTTATTTTATTTTTGTAACAAAAATTTAGGGTGAGGGGATGGTGCTTCAATCCAAAGTATTCGGGTTCTATGAGTGCTTTCAAAAGAATTTACATTTAGCTCATCCCAAAAAGATTAGTGGAGTACGAACCTGCAACCTGTCAGATACGGGACACTGTCGTGCTCTACTACACTAATCCATGGGATTAGCGATACCGTTTACTAATTTACCAGAATTTGATGCTGTTAGAGAAAGAATAAAAAAAAACTTTGTTAGATGCGGCTACCATAAACTAGAGTGAACCAGAGGGTGTAGTGTGGAAAGTGGAAAGAAGGGGAGTGGCTCTGTGTACACACGACACATGAACAACGTGAAAATTGATCAAGGATGACCTTGATATATTCAACGGGCTGGCGTGTTTTTACTTTTTAAATCCCTGTAATTCATAAAACTATTTTAAAAATATTAAATAATTTTTTATTTTAATTTTGTAAATACTATTTAAATTTTGAATAACTAAAAAATGTTAGTGTGATGAAGGGAAAAGATAACATTGTGAAAAAATATTGTAATACTAGCATTAAATGTATGATTCAATCCTTTGTGGAGTTTTATCTGAGGATATATTTCGGTCATTGATCAAGACATTTTTAGGGTATATTTCGGTCTTTGATCCAATTCTATTCGAATTATTTTAGGGTATATGGATACGTGTCTTAGAATTTTTATTTAGATTAGCATCTATTTTAAATTAATAAATACTAAATATTAAGAATAATTTTCAGTAGATAAATATTAGAAATATTTCTTGCATAAATACATGTTGAAGCATTTGTACAGGTTTTTTTTAAATATATAATATTTCTTATAAGCAAAAGTATAATATCATTAAATATATAATATTTGTTATGTTTTTTTTATAAGCAAAAATAAGGAGAGTACAAGGGATACTCTAACCCGTATACACAAGAGAATAATTAATAACTGATGAATTAGAGATATAATCAGCTCCCATGTAACCTGCCTAGTTATCTTCTGTTATTAGTTAGCTATTTTAGTTTCATCCTATCTCGAATCAATCATAACTAATGTTTGTTAGAGTTTGTTACTTCTATTATTTTCTTAGCTTAGACTCAAAGCTATTTGGCTAAGTGTGTATAAATAGCACACCATGTACTTTCAATATTTAATCAATAAGAATTAGCTTATGCATTATACAACAATACTGAGTGTGACTTTTACATGGTATCAGCAGCTATAATATTGGCAGCATGATACTGATCGATCAAGAATGTCAGCAAAAGAAGATCAAGGTTCACCCTCTTCTTCAAGCAGCGATGAAGCCACCAAGACTCACACAAAGAGTCAAAAGGATGCAAAGGACATTGAAACTCATGTTGACATAATGTCCCCCTTTTACCTTCAAGCCTTTGATCATCCAGGGCAAGTTTTTGTTAGGGACCTACTACATGATTGTAACTATAGGGAGTGAGTTGTGGACATGAGCAATGCTTTGTTTGCCAAGAATAAAATAGGTTTTGTCGATGGATCAATACCTATGCCTAACACCGATTCCCCCAATTTGGCACATTGGATGCGTTGCAACGCTATGGTAAAGGGGTGGCTCAAAAGCGCAATGGACAAAGAGGTTCGAAGGGGTGTTCAGTATACAAACACGGCAAGGGAGATTTGGGCAGAACTTGAATAACGATTCGCGAAAGAAAGTACCCCAAAGAGCTATGAGCTCCGGCGTGCGATTGCTCTGTGTAAACAAGAAAATCTGTCAGTGTTGGCATACTACACCAAATTGAAAGTGTTGTGGGATGAGCTTCAATCGATTGCTCCTTGGCCCAAGTGATCGTGTGATAGATGCAAGTGTGATGTCCAAAGGCTCCTTTCAAGAATTAGGGAAAGGGAGCAACTCTACGACTTCCTTATGGGTCTTGATGAGGTTTTCAATACAGTGAAATCTCAGATCCTTAGCATGATGCCCAATCTCACTCTTGGCCATGATTACCATATGGTAGCTGAGTGTAACATCCCAGGCTGCTTTATGGAGTGACGACTGTCCTCACAAACCAACACGGGTCTTTTCAGCGTGCTTTGTCCTCATGAGTAGGGGTGGGCAATAGGACACCATTGTCATGTGATGTGTGAGATTTATGGCATGCCGTCAAGAGACCAGTTTAGTTATGAGGCCTTCGAGCCACTTGGATTAATTTAGAATTTACTTGGTATGTGGAATGTGATGCCTTGAGACGAGTTGATCTTATGCTATATGCATTTGACTTGATGAAATTTTATTGATATTAAAAGTTTTTTTTAATATTATTTTGGGAAATTAGTGGATACCATGGACAGTTTTTCCGGTTACCTCACCGGCTGAGAACAACACTATTTTTCGAAACATTTTATAAATGTATTGTTGTGCACTGGGATTTTATATCTCATTATAAGTGTTGTTTTCAGAGCCCGAGGACATCGCTGTTGATGATCCAGAGATCTGAAGAGTTATCTTTGATTAGCTAGTTGGTTAGTAATGTAGTATGGTTTAGAGTATTATGCGGACGACGTTCTTTGGTTTACATACTATTTTTATCAGATTGTAATTAGACGCCCGATTTTGAGGCTTTTAGTTTTCATTCAAATGATTGGATTTAATAATATTTTTCAATACTTTGTAAATACTATTATTTTATTTAATACGAGATATTTTCATACTTAGTTATTTGAGAAAAAAAATATGACTTGTGTTTTTTTTATTAAATGTTTTGAAGGATTTTTATATGAATTAATTTGGGTTACTAATTAATGTAACGAAGGGCGTTACACTGAGGATGAACAACAGAGGCTCATCTCAGCCACTCATAAACCCTTGACTGAAGCCACTGCTTTCCAAACATAAAATGCCAGATACATGGGAGATGATCGCAAAGGTAACAAGAAAGAGAGACCCAAATGCGATCATTGCTAGAAAATAAGGCATACTCGAAAAGAGTGTTGGGAGATAGTGGGGTATCCTTAATATTGGAAGAAACCAAACCGAGACAAGAAAGGCTCTTGGAATGTAAGAAAGACTGGAACCAAGGCAGCTCAGTTCAGCTCGGGGAGCCTAATTCCAGGGTTAACTCTACAACAATATGATCGTTTGGATATGCCTATTACTTGGATCTGTTACTCAGGTTCTTGGTTCACTGTCCATGCTCAAATTGTTTATCTTGTCTGGCCTAATTGGTTATTGCTTGAAGACAAGCAAAATCTTAATCTTGAGGTAGTTTGATGAGTGTGATTTCACCTCATATTTCTTTAAAGTTTTGCATGCATTTTCATGTAGATTAGGTATTTTTATTTTCATATTTGTTAGTTTTCACCTTTGGAACGGGTAAGGTGGTTCTGTGGTGTTTGTGTGCAGGAATTCATGATTGAATTGCTCCAGGCCAGTTAATTTGGAGTTTGCATGAAGACGGAGCTTGAAAAACAAGAAAAATGAGCCAAACAGATACCATCACGGCCTAGGGGTGACAAGTATCACGGCCATGATCGCGTATGGTTGAAGAAAAAGAAGAGTGCAAAAGTCAGAATTAGTCGTGGTCGTGACAGGCCAACCAGTGCCAAGTTCTCCAATTCAGAACATGTCATGGCCTGGCTGTGACAGGCATCATGGCCGTGATGTGCAAAATCTGGAAAAAAGATTTGCTGATTTGATCTGATTTTGTATTAGTTCAAATCCAAGTTAATTTGCACTATAAATAAGGTAATTAGCCTCGAAGATAGGTATCTTTGGGCTGCTACCAATTGGCAAAAATTAGGATTTCTCTTCTTCTCAATTTCTTCTCTTCTCTTAGGATTTTTATGCTTTTGTTATTCAAGATTGTTGTGAACATGGCAATACGTGAGTAGTCGTTTTATTTCTTGGAATTGGGGCTATGCCGAAGACTTGTTTTATGTTATAAATTGATGTTTTCCTTTGTTAATTCCAATTTGCTTTTCATTTAATTCCTATTGTTATAATTACTTGTGAATTTGGTACGCACTTATTTGCATGCCTTAGATATTTTAGGGATGAACTGGGAAGTGAACCTAGATATTGGATCTATAGGGATTGAACTTAGTACTTAAATCACGAGAGTTAGAAGCAGTCCTTCGAGGGTTCATTAAATTGTCACAAACCTCAATGGGTCCAATTTAAATGCAATTACCATAAGAGTAGGGGTGGTTTAATTGGGCACGGTTCTTGTATCTCGAGAGGGAACATTAACTATATTAGGATAAACCCACCTTCAAAGCATCTTGATAATTAACATAGGGGTGGTCAATTAGTAGCATAAGCAGTCTTGTTGGTAACCCAATTCCTGGAAATTCCTCTTTTAATTTGAAAAACCCCAAATTGATTTACTTTCCTAATTTGTTTGATTACGACTTTAATACTTGATTTGTTAGTTAATTCTAATTTCAAAAACCAAATCTTCCCTTGTTTAGTTTAATTGATTTAATAATTAATTGTTGTTTAAGATCACGATCTCTGTGGATTCGATCTTTTTATTATTTGACGACGAAGTCGTACACTTGCGAATTCACGCTATCAGTGAACAATGCCTTCCTTCATGGAGATCTCACAGAAGACATATATATGAAGAGGGCTTTGCTAAGAAAGGAGATCATAGGGTGTGCAAATTGAGGAAATCACTATATGGTCTAAAGCAGGCATCAAGAAGCTGGTATCAGAAATTTACTCAAGCCTTAAAGAAGTTTGGATTCATGCAGTCAAAGGCAGATCATTCCCTCTTCATTTACAATGCAAAGGGAGTTTTTCTAATAACTCTTATATATGTAGATGATGTTATTCTTGTTGGAAATGATTCTGCTTTTATGCAACAGGTGAAGAATTACCTAGATGAAGCTTTTAGCATAAAGGACCTAGGACCTCTCAAATATTTCCTAGGAATTGAAGTGGCAAGATCAGGAATGGTTCTCAGTCAGAGAAAATATGCAATTGACATACTAAAGGAGACTCTGATGCAAAATTGCAGGTCTAGCCACTTTCCCATGGAGCAAAATTCTAATCTCAGACCCGACAAGGATGAACCAGACATAGATGCTTCAAGATATAGAAGGCTTTTGGGAAGATTACTCTACCTAACTGTGACCAGACCCGATCTCACATATGCAGTAAACACTCTCTGCCAGTTCATGAGTGCACCAAAGCAAAGGCATATGGATGCATCAGAAAGAGTACTTAGATACATTAAAACCTCTCCAGGCCAAGGCATCTTTCTACCTAGCAACAACAACCTGAAACTTGAAGCCTACTGTGATGCGGATTGGGCAGGGTGTCCCTTGACTAGGAGATCATGCACAGTATATGTAATCACTCTTGTAGGAACACTTGTTTCATGGAGAACAAAAAAACAAAGTGTGGTTGCTAAGTCCTCTGCAGAAGCAGAGTATAGATCTATGGCATCAACTGTAAGCAAAACCATTTGGCTCAGGTGGCTTCTCACTGAATTGTCAGTATCACAGGAGGGTCCAACTCCATTATTTTGTGACAATAAAGCAGCACTCCACATTGTTGCAAACCCGGTGTTCCATGAGAGGACCAAACATGTGGAGATGGACTGGTACATTGTCCGAGAGAGAGTTCAATCTGAAGAGATACAACCTTTGAAGATACATACAAAAGAACAGATTGCAGATATGCTAACTAAACCACTAGGAAGAGACATACTGGAGCTGCTTGTTAGCAAGTCGACCATTCTCAACATCCATGCGCCAACTTGAGGGGGAGCGATGAATTAGAGATAACAGCTCCCATGTAACCTGATGAATTAGAGATATAATAAGCTCCCATGTAACCTGCCTCTAGTTATCTTCTGTTATTTTCTTAGCTTAGACTCAAAGCTATTTGGCTAAGTGTGTATAATAGCACACCATGTACTTTCAAAATTCAATCAATAAGAATTAGCTTATGCATATTATTCAGCAATACTGAGTGTGACTTTTATAATAACATTTACAAAAGAGGAATAAGTTAATTCTTCAACCACAAGCCACTACATGATTGAAAAACTAGCTAAACCTCACACCCAAAAGAATCATATCCCATGAAACACCAAACGGATCACCTGAACCAATATAGCACCTAATTTACCAACATAAAAACTGGCTACAGACCCAATCAAAAAACAATCTCAAACCATGATTTCAATTGCATACATTGAATAGTAACAAGTATTTTTCACCCGTGCATATGCACGAGTCAATTTTTTCTTAAAACAGATTCAGTAAATATTTAATAATTCTAATGGGTGTGAAAGGAACTTGTATACCATGTGAATTGAAAAATTAGATAAAATGAAACACCCAAAACCAATGACTGTTAGGTCTGGTTCGGTTCGGTTCCGACCCGAACACAAAAAAATACGAACCAATTTAATTTGTTTGGATCAGATTTTCGAGTTCATTGAATTATTGGTTCAAGTTTTATACCCCCAAAACTTTCCGAAAGAACACGGTAGCTTTGCTATATTTCCTGGCTAAAAAGATTTAGAAACAAAACAAAATATATAAACTTTAAAAATCAATAATAAAATAAAATAAAAATCCGAACCAATCAAAATTGGTTTGGTTCAGTTCGATTTGGTTCGGGTCCGAAAATATTAATATACATATAAATAAAATATATATATGAAAAATATATAAATATTAAAATATTACATTATATATAAATATTAAAATATAAAATTGAAATTATTAAAAATATATATATAAAATATTAAAATATAGTAATTTGTTCGGTTCCAAAATCCTTGAACTTGATAACCAAACCAATGACAATCAGGTTCGGTTCAGTTCAGACCCGAACACAAAAAATACGAACCAATTTAATTAGTTCGGTTCGGATTTCGGTTTCATCGAATTATTAGTTCTGTTTAGCTTGGAACCGAAAATATTAACATATATATATAAATAATATATATATATATAAAATTAAACTATTAAATTATATATAAATATTAAATATTAAATATTAAATTATATTTATATATTAAAATATAGTAATTGGTTCGATTCCAAATTTTCGGGTTCATCGAATTATTGTTTCGGGTCTTATGCCCCTAAACTTTCCCGAAGAACAGGGTAGCTTTGCTACCTTTCCTGACTAAAAATATTTATAAACAAAAAAAATTATATACTTAAAAAAGGCAATAATAAAATAATATAAAAATCTGAACCAATCAAAATTGATTCGGTTCGATTTGGTTTGGTTCGAAACCGAAAATATATATAATGTATGAAAAATATAAAAATATTGTTATAAAAAATATTAAACTGTTAAATTATATATGAATATTAAAATATAATAAATATTAATATATATATATATATATTAAAATTTGTTCGATTTGGTTTTGTTTCGACACCGAAATTTGAACCAATCTGAACCAATCAAAATTTGTTCGATTTGGTTTTGTTCGACCCCAAAAATATTAATATATATATATATTATAGAAATATCAAACTATTGAATTATATATAAATATTAAAATATAATATACATTAAATATTAAAATACATATATATATATATATATAAATATTTAAAAATTAATATATATATATATATATATATGTTTGTGTGTGTTAAAATATATATGTATAAATATTAAAATATTTCACAATATGACACACTCTTATTTTATTGTTACTGGAACAATAAAAATAGAGTTCTCAGTTGTACTGTAGTATTAATACTTCTGACTTTTTTTTTTTTTTGAAACCAATACTTCTGACTTAGTTGGTATGGAAACATGATAAAAATAATGCAGAAGTAACTCCTTTATTTCCACCAAAAGGCGACATTGATGACCATAAATAAGTGATGAAATATATGATGAGAGAGAATAAAATAATAAATAAGTGTTTGAGAGTAATTTTATATGATGGTGGACATCATTTCTATATCAAAATATCATTACTCTATAATTATAAGTTGTATAAGAGAACTTTTACAAAATAATCAATCATTTCTTTAAAATTATATATTTTTTAAATATTGCACTAAATATGTATTATTTAAACTAAATATGACTCCGCACTAATGATTATTATATTTTAATTTAACTATATTAATAATAATATAATTGAAATATAATAATAAATATAAACCAAGATATTCTCCTACTTCAAAGTCTTCAACAACTCTAGACTTAGGTTGTAGTCACATGTACTGATGTACAAGTGATAACAAATTAACAACTGGGTATATTTTTCCTTCTTTTCCTTTTTTTAATCATATCAATGGAATTTGTAGTTTTGTACACACAATGTATCTTTACATTTTAATTTAATCATATCATTGTAACTTATTTTTGAAGTTAATGTATGTTATATGCTATATCTATAAAATATTGATTATTTTTATTGTAATATTTTTATTTATTTTCGTATGGGTAAAATAATTTGTAAAAAAAAAATCAAAACCATGCTTTAAAAAAAAAGGATTGTGTTAGTTATCTACTTTTAGGTTGGAGAGGAAGGGTCGGATAAGAATAATCGCTTATCACGCCCTCGGGGATTGTTCTTCGTTCCCGATCCTCCTTTAGTTGGATCCTTCGAAATACAAGGTCGGTCCATCATCAAATACAAGGCCTGCTCATCATCAATTGAGATCTAAAGCGAACTTTGAGGTGAGGTCCTCTTAATTTTATTTTTTAAAAAAAAAAGATAGCGTAAGTAGACTAACACTAAAGACTGACACTATTTTCTTTCCTATAAATATATTTATTCACACCTAAAACAAGGGTTTTGGTTGCTTGGCCTTTGGGCCCGCCTTGCCGGAATAACAGTAATCCTTAATGTTTAATGGGACACATTTCTTAAAATAAAGGAGTAGCTAGAAAAGGAAACTAATTCGTTATGCCTGTGCCTGTCTGAACATTTGAATTGCGTATCATTAATCTGAAACATGTTTTCTTTCCTTAATTAAAACAACAGTAAAAACACTGCAAGAGTGAAAAACATATGTCAGATTTGAAGTACTCAACCAGGGTTCCCCTCGTGAATATAGCATATTGTAGATAAGGCAGGAACATCAATCCTTGCAAGTTGCAATGATCTAGAAGATTATAATTGAAGTCAACCAAGGCCGCCTCGTGAATAAAACTGTACAAGCTCATCGGTATTTTGATAATATATATTCGCGAACCTGAAGATCAAGGAACAAGTGCGAATGCTGTATTATTCATGTCATGTATTAAGGTTTTGTCTATGGTGGCGAGAGGTGCATCATTCATGTGATAAATTTTGGATCAATCAAAATATCATATGGGTTAATCAAATTTTCAAACTATCCTGATATATTTATATTATAATCAAACTTTATAAGAATAGTATAATATAGTATAATATTTGTATTCTCGATATTTACAAATTTTATCTATATTAAAATATTGTTATTTTGATAAATAAAAAAAATATTGATTATTTGTTTCCCCTTCCTCCCCGATGAACCCATTCTCCCAATTCATCATCATAGTTCATCAACAGATACAATGAAATCAAAATCAGCCAAAATCAATCATCTTCCATTAAGGTTCTATTTGGTAAAAACCAGCGGATAACAGATATGTTAGCGGATAGCAGATTGTTGTTCTGGATTCAACGACTCAAAAGGGGGGGGGGGGGGGGGTGAATTGAGTTTTAAAAAAAAATATTCCCCTCTTAAAACGTTTTCACAAAGCTTTATAAATCAAAGTTGCGGATTTGTGTTCTCTGGATCTTTTATAAAATCGATGAAGGGTTTTTACAAAATCTTGAATAGAAGGTGATGAGGATAAGAAAGATTAATAACGAATAGGTTCAGGTTCAATAACGAAGTAATAACAAAATACAGTTTATACAGATCAAGAACAGAAATTATATTTGAACTTTAAACATCAAAATCACAGGTTCTTGATCATAAACAGAAATTAAAGAGTCTGAGTTTAGAGATACTACACAACCAGATTTATCTTGGTTCAGTCACCACCACTGTGACCTACATCCAGTTCCCACTCCACCTATGGGATTTCACACACTAACACACAAGCTTTGCCAGGTAGCTTGAAAAACCTTTACACCACAGAGCACTCCTTCACCTCGAGATACCACACTCTTGTGAAGAGCCTCAATGTTTTTCCTTAGGGATACCTCACCTTAATCTCTTAGAGAGACTCCCTCTCTCTTTACAATCGAAAAGTAAAAACAAAAGTTGATTCCTAACTCTCAATAGTCAGATAAAACAAATTGAAGCACTTATGAGTATTGAAACACTCTTTTCACAGTAAGCTCAATGAAGATGATGAATGATATGTGTATCGTTATAATTCTTTTGTTATTCGTTATGATTCTTCTTAAAGTGTTCCTTTGATCCCTCTTTATATAGAAAAAAGTTATAGTCGTTGGGATCAATTAAAACAGATTTGGATCTGATTTAACAGAATCTGTTTTCTTGATTCTCGTTCTTGAGATAAGATTCTGACAGTTCTTATAGAATTCGCGTCCATAAAATAACGAGTCCATTTGGAAAAATAGCCGCGTCCATCTTAAAAAAAAATAGTTGCATCCATTTGCCACGTCAGCAGACGGGAGTACTAACACAAAGTAATTGGACGTGCTCCAACTAGTAGACGAGCTCTATATGTCATGTCAGTGGACGGAGCTTCTCATTAAGATCTTAGCAAGTCCAAAGATTTGTGTGGACGAGCACTTTTATCACTTCAATGGACATGCGCTTGTGTGCGCATGTATCACTTTAGTGGACGTGCGCTTGCATCACTTTCTTGGACGCCAGTTTTACTATTCCCAATGTTGGACGAGCGCTTATATTATTCCAGTGTTGGACGAGCGCTTTGAAATCTTATTTCAAAAATCATTTTCATTTACGAAAACTTATTCCTTTTAATGCAGGTTATGAACAATGATTTTCTTTCATGCATCTTTTCAAATTGAGCTTATTTGTGAATAAGAGATTTCATCTCTTATAAATCATATAAGATTTAACACTAATTTCTTCGTTAAGCTCTTGTCTTGATGATTCCTTGATCTTCGTCCTTGCTCTTTGATTCCTCTAAGTTCTTCCTTGAATATTCTCCTTTAATTGCTCACTGAACTTGTTGAATATTGCTTGATACTTGTCTTTACAATTTAACACTAAACACTTGCATACACATTAAGTTGTATTTGCCATGCATATATCAAAATCTTTAAGTCATTGAATCTAACAATCTCCCCCTTTTTTATTATGACAAACCTTTTAACAAATTATAAGATCAGTGTATAAGTGTAGCAGACCCTAAGTGTTTTGATAGATTTATATCATGGTATCAAAGCAGTCAGAGCAGTAGTATATCAGAGCAAAAAAAATATTAACAGAGTATTAACAGAGCAGACTTTGATTTACTCCCTGTTAATCATGTAAGCTTATAAACTCCTATTTGATTTACTCCCTATTAATCATGTAAGCTTATAAACTCCTTAGCTCCCCCTCAACATATGCATGTATAATTTGTTATTTTCTCCTTTCTCTATATCTTACTTTTTCCTCCCCCTTTTGGCATCATAAAAAAGGTAAAGAAAAGAAACATTCAAAGCAATAGAGAAGGTAAGCATTTTAAACATTCAAACATAGCATATAAAATTGTTCATGATAGAGGAATAGGTGCAGGGACAAATCAAAGAATAAGTGCGTCCATTAATTTTCCTCCCCTTTTTAGATTTTCTCCTGTTTCTTTAGAGATTAGATATATGATTGATCGATTATGCCCAATTTTCTTCTAATGAAGAAGAAGCTTTCCTTGTTCAAGGGCTTGGTAAAGATATCAGCAAGTTGCTTAGTTGTATCAACATATTCAATCTCAATTTCTCTACTTTGTATCTGATCTCTAATGAAATGATGTCTGATTTCTATGTGTTTAGTTCTAGAGTGCATTATGGGATTCTTAGTTAGGTTAATTGTACTTGTATTGACACATCTAATAGGAACTTGGTTTAGTTGCACACCATAATCAACTAATTGTTGTTTCATCCATAAAACCTGTGCACAACAGCTACCAGCTGCTACATATTTAGCCTCTGCAGTGGATAAAACCACACTAGATTGTTTCTTACTGAACCATGATACTAATGAGTTTCCTAGTAAATGGCAAGTTCCACTAGTACTCTTTCTGTTTTGTTTACAACCAGCAAAATCAGAGTCTGAATAGCTAATTAACATACATGTAGCTCCCTTGGGATACCATAATCACATGTCTTTTGTTCCTAACAGATACTTAATGATCCTTTTAACTGTTGTTAAGTGTGATTCTTTTGGATCCTGTGCTTGATACCTAGCACACATGCATATACTAAACATGATATATGGCCTACTAGCAGTAAGATAAAGTAGTGAGCCTATCATACCTCTGAATTTAGAAACATCAACAGGTTTACCTTGCTCATCCTTGTCCAGATAACAGGAGGACCTCATTGGAGTAGCCATCTCCTTAGCATTTTTCATGCCAAACTTCTTGATAAACTCATTGCAGTACTTGGTTTGGCTAACAAAGATTCCATTTTTAGTTTGCTTTATTTGCAGTCCAAGGAAAAAGTTCAGCTCACCCATCATTGACGTTTCAAATTCACTCTGCATAAGACTTGCAAACTTATTGCACAACTGCTCATTAGTAACACCAAAAATTATATCATCCACATATATTTGTACAAGTAAAGTATTGTGTGCCTTTTTTATTAGTGGACAAAGTTGTGTCAACTTTACCTCTTTTAAATCCTTTTTCAATGAGAAAATTACTTAACCTTCCATACCAAGCTCTAGGAGCTTGCTTTAAGCCATATAGTGCTTTAGACAGTTTATAAACATGGTTAGGTAATTCATTATTCTCAAAACCAGGTGGTTGACCAACATACACTTCCTCTTGTATAAATCCATTTCATAAAGCACTTTTAACACCCATTTGATACAATTTAAATCCCATTATGCAAGCATAAACAAGTAGCATTCTTATAGCTTCTAATCTTGCTACTGGTGCATATGTTTCATCATAATCTATGCCTTCTTCTTGGTTATACCCTTTGGCTACCAATCTAACCTTGTTTCTTACAATTATACCATTTTCATCTAGTTTATTCCTAAAAACCCATTTTGTACCTATTACTTGACAGTTCTTGGGTTTAGGCACTAGTTTCCAAACTTGGTTTCTTTCAAACTGGTTTAACTCATCTTGCATAGCCATCATCCAATGTTCATCAATTATAGCATCATCTATGTTCT
Source organism: Sophora flavescens (assembly GCA_030762895.1). Lineage (NCBI taxonomy): Eukaryota > Viridiplantae > Streptophyta > Magnoliopsida > Fabales > Fabaceae > Sophora > Sophora flavescens. The sequence goes on along the minus strand of CM061066.1, from coordinate 159,931,275 downwards.
TAGGTTCTACTTGAGACACAAATGCGATATAATTACAAACATTTCTAAGAGATTGTCTAGTAGTTACCCCCTTTGTAATTTCACCTATGATGTTATCAATTGGATGATTTCTGACAGTCCTCCATTCCTTTGGTAGGTCAGGCTGTTATTCTGTTTGCTCCTGCTGCAGCAATTCGTTCTTTAAGCTTTCATCTTCTTCATTGTCCTGTTTTTCTTCTAGGAGAGTTTTCTCAATTGAATCAGCAAGATCATCAACAACACAATCATTTCCCAACCTTTTGGGGTTAGACTCATCAAATGTCACATGCAAAGATTCCTCAATAGTTTGTGTTCTCTTATTATATATTCTAAATGCTTTAATAGATAGGGAGTAACCTAGGAAAATTCCTTCATCAGCCTTTGCATCAAATTTTCCAAGATTATTCTTTCCATTGTTAAGAACAAAGCATTTGCACCCAAAAACATGAAAATGTGTTATATTTGGTTTTATTCCTTTGTAAAGCTCATAAATGGGTTTTCTTTAAGATTGGTCTTATCAAGACTCTATTTAGCACATAGCAGGCTGTATTGACAGCATCTGCCCAAAAATGTTATGGCAAGCTAGAGTCGTTCAACATAGTTCTTGCTATCTCCTCTAATGATCTACTCTTTCTTTCCACTACTCCATTTTGTTATGGAGTTCTAGGAGCAGAAAAATTATGTTGAATGACATGCTCATCACAAAAGTTTTCAAACACTTCATTTTGAAATTCTCCCCCATGATCACTTCTTATAAAAACAATTTTTACGTCCTTTTCATTTTGCACCATTTTTGCCATTTTCTTAAATGCAGCAAATGAATCACTCTTATGAGATAGAAAATATGTCCATGTATATCTAGAGTAATCATCTACTATTACCAATGCATACGAGTTGCCAATAAAGCTTTTGGTTCTAGATGGACCAAATAAATCCATGTGTAAAAATTGCAAGGGTCTAGTTGTTGAAACAATGTTCTTTGGTTTAAAACACACCTTAACTTGCTTTCCTTTTTGACATGCATCACATAGTCCATCTTTCACAAATTTCAGTTTAGGCAAGCCAACTACAAGATCTTTACGAATCAGTTTATTCAAGTGGTTCATATGAATGTGTGCAATTCTTCCATGCCAAAGCCAATTCTCTTCTTCTTTTGAAATAAGACAGCATGTAGTATTTGAAGAGATATTATCTAAATCAAGCATATAGATGTTATCTGTCCTATGTCCAATTAATTTCAAATTTTCATCATGCCCATTTTCTATTAAGTAACTATTGGAATTGAATTTTACCTTGAAGCCTTTGTCACATAGTTGACTGATACTTAGCAGGTTATGTTTCAGTCCCTCAACATATAGTACATCCTCAATGATTGTTGTTGAGTCACTTCCAATGTTGCCAATGCCAAGTATTCTTCCTTTATTATTGTCTCCATAGGTAACACTACCACTCGACTTAGGGGTAAAGGAAATGAACTTGCTTTTGTCTCCAGTCATGTGCTTGGAACAGTCATTGTCAAGATACCATTTCACATTCTTGTCTTTCCAACACACCTACAAAATAGAATCATGTTTTGCTTTAGGTACCCAAATCTGTTTGGGTCCTTTTGAGTTAGTTGGAGCATTAGTTCCTTTAGGAACCCATATATATTTAGACTCATTATAAGCAGATTTTCTGTAATGACATGTAGACGCTGTGTGACCTTTTCTAGCACAGAAATATCATTTAACAAATGGTGTGTTTGATGTCATAGGTGCAGCAAAAAATTTCTTGAAAGATTTCTCATGTATCTTAGGTTTATAGCCTATTCCAGCCTTATCATAAACACATTTTTGCTGTCCTAACAATGCATCCAAATTATCTCTATCATTTGTGAACTTGGCTAAGTCATTTTTCAATTTTTCAACTTTTTTAGTCAATGTACAGCTAGATGCATTCCAGATTTCTTTATCACTAGTAACTCTAGATAGATCACCATTCAAATGATTTATATGTTTCTCCAACTTAGGACATTTATCACATATAGATGCATCTAAGACAGTAGCTAGTTTTTCTTTTAAAGCACAATTTTCTGTTTTTAATTGATCTACCTCTTTGTTTAAAACAAAAGTTTTCTCCTCTAAGCATGTGATGGTTTTCTTAGACTTAGTTAGCAATCTAGCAAGTCTAATGGATTCTCTATGAAGTTCTTCAAAAGCATTTTGCAATTCATCATAAGAAGGTTGATAATTAGAACTTACTTCACTTTCTGAATCACTGTTATTGCTGGCCATCAAGCACAAGTTCGCCTCCTCAGATTCAGATTCTTCAGTGGAATCTAGATCATTATCATCCCAAGCAATGTAGGCCTTTCTTGGCTTTCTCCACTTCTTGTCCTTTGAGTCAAACTTTTATGTTTTGTCATTCTTTTGAAGTTTTGGACAGTCAAGCTTCATGTGGCCAATCTTTCAACATTCATAGCATGTGATGTTGTTGGAAGAGTTGTCACCTTTGCTGAAATTTCTCCTTTGAAAGGTGGATGGCTTTATTTTGAAGTTTCATTTCTTCTTTAGGAAGTTCTTGAATTTTCTAACTAGCATTCCCATCTCTTCTTCAGATTCAGCATCTTGTTCTGAATCATCATCATCACTATCTTCTACATCTTTGACTTGTGATTTCAGAGCTAATCCCTTCTTTCTTTTATCAGTTTCTTCACTCTCATTTAGTTTGTTCAACTCCAATTCATGTTCTTGCAATTTTCCAAACAGTGTGGCAATGGTCATTGATGAGAGATCTCTGGATTCTGAGATTGCAGTGACTTTAGGTTTCCATTCCCTGCTCAAGCATCTCATGACTTTGTTAGTTTGATCCTTATTTGAGATTGTTTTTCTAAGACCAGCCAATTGATTTACGATGTGTGTGAATCTCTTTTGCATTTCAGTCATAGGTTCTCCTCGATTCATTCTAAACAGCTCATATTCATGTGTGAGGGTGTTCATTCTTGCTCTTTTGACATCTGAGGTTCCTTCATGTTTTACTTACAATGTATCCCACATCTCCTTTGCTGATTTGCAATTTGAAACCCTGAAAACCTCATCACGGCTTAAAGCAGATGTTATAATATTCTTAGCACGTGCATTATATTGAATTCTTTTCTTATCATCCTCATTCCATTCAATTTTAGGCTTATTTCTTGGAGCACCGTTAGCATCTACAGTAGAGGGGACAAATGGTCAATTTTCTACTGCATCCCATATGTCAACACCTGCTGCCTCAAGAAAGATTACAATTCTTTCCATCCAATAGATATACTCAGATCCATTGAAGGCAGGCGGGCGTTCAAGGGAAGCCCCTTCATTTAAATAGTCATTGTAAGCCATGCTCTTATAGCTATTAAGCCAAACTTAAGAGTTTAGCTCTGATGCCAATTGTTGTTTTGGCTCCAACGACTCAAGAAGGGGGGGATGAATTGAGTTTTCAAAGAAAATATTTCCCTCTTAAAACTTTTTCACAAAGCTTCATAAATTAGAGTTGTGGATTTGTGTTCTCAGGATCTTTTATAAAATCGATGAAGGATTTTTACAAAATCTTGAATAGAAGGTGATGAGGATAAGAAAGATTAATAACGAATAGGTTCGGATTCAATAACTCACGGGTTCTTGATCATAAACAGAAACTAAAGATTCCGAGTTTAGAGATACTACACAACCAGATTTATCCTGGTTTAGTCACCACCACTGTGACCTACATCCAGTCCCCACTCCACCTGTGGGATTTCACACACTAACACACAAGCTTTGCCAGGTAGCTTGAAAAACCTTTACACCACAAAGCACTCCTTCACCTTGAGATACCACACTCGAGTGAAGAGCCTCAATGTTCTTCCTTAGGGATACCTCACCCTAATCTCTCAGAGAGACTCCCTCTCTCTTTACATTCGAAAAGTAAAAAGAAAAGTTGATTCCTAACTCTCAATAGTCTGATAAAATAAATTGAAGCACTTATGAGTATTGAAACACTCTTTTCACAGTAAGCTCAATGAAGATGATGAATGATATGTGTATCATTATAATTCTTTTGTTATTCGTTATGATTCTTCTTAAAGTGTTCCTTTGATCCCTCTTTATATAGAAAACAAGTTATAGTCGTTGGGATCAATTAAAACAGATTTGGATCTGATTTAACAGAATCTATTTTCTTGATTCTCGTTCTTGAGATAAGATTTTGATAATTCTTATAGAATTTGCGTCCATAAAATAACGAGTCCATTTGGAAAAATATCCGCGTCCATCTTAAAAAAAAAAAACAGCGTCCATTTGCCACGTCGGCAGACAGGAGTACTAACACAAAGTAATTGGACATGCTCCAACTAATAGACAAGCTCCATATGCCATGTCAGTGGACGGAGCTTCTCATTAAGATCTTAGCAAGTCCAAAGACTTGTGTGGACGAGCACTTTTATCACTTCAGTGGACGTGCGCTTGTATCACTTTAGTGGACGTGCGCTTCTATCACTTTCTTGGACGCCAGTTTTTACTATTCCTGATGTTGGACGAGCGCTTATATTATTCCATTGTTGGTCGAGCGCTTTGAAATCTTTTTTCAAAAATCATTTTCATTTATGAAAACTTATTCCTTTTAATGCAGGTTCTGAAAAATGATTTTCTTTCATGCATCTTTTCAAATTGAGCTTATTTGTGAATAAGAGATTTTGTCTCTTACAAATCATCTAAGACTTAACACTAATTTCTTCGTTAAGCTCTTGTCTTGATGATTCTTGATCTTCGTCCTTGCTCTTTGATTCCTCCAAGTTCTTCCTTGAATATTCTCCTTTGATTGCTCACTGAACTTGTTGAATATTGCTTGATACCTGTCTTTACAATTTGACACTAAACACTTGCATACACATTAAGTTGTATTTGTCATATATCAAAATCTTTAAGTCATTGAATCTAACACGGATAAGTTAGTTGATAGCACATAACGGATTAGCTAGCGGATTGAATTTGAAATATTTGGTAAAACTAGCGGCTGGACTAGCTGATAAAAATAAAATGACAAAAAAGGATGTGTTTACATGTTTTATTTATATAAATTATATGAGTTTAATTGTTATACACTGTCAGTGTAAAGTTTTTTACACTGTCAACAAATCACTATTCAAGATATGAATGAATTTTAAGGTAGTTAAGATAGGAGTCAAAAAAATTTGCTGACAAGTCAGTTTATGATTGGATGTTTGTGTAAAATAGCTTTACACTATCAGTGTTTAGTAATTAAACTCATTATATATATATATATTATTTATTTTAAAATAATTATCACTTGTAACACTTTAATTTATTTTAAATTATTTATCATTTAAAAAAATTAAAATACTAATATTTTTATCATTTTTAATTTAGTTTTGATCATTTTTAATAAATAAGATGGAATGATAAAAATAAAACTATATACTGATATGATTTGTATATAAATTTATTTTCTATTTTCATCTTAAATATAAATCTAAAATAGTGAAATTAATTCTTATTTATATACTATGCTAAATGATTGTGTTTTATTTTATTAGCTAAGGATAAATGAGGAATTTAATTAAGACAGTATAAAATTAGAAGAAAAAATGATACGCTATACGCTATAAGCTTAAACACTACTTCAAGTAGCGTCTGGAAAAAACGTTATACGCTAGTGAAAAAATGATATACGATAATTTTAAAACCGATTACCAAACAAGGCTATTTTTCCATTTGCTATAAATTATCCGGTATACGCTAGCGGATTTGGCAAATCAAACAGACTCTAAGTGTTAGCAGATACAGAGGGTGGGGTAGCTCAAGTGGTTAGAGTCAAGGGTTTAAGGTATTGAAGGTGTGGGAGGTCCAAGGTTCAATCCTTAGCAAAGGAGAAAAAATTGACAATAACATGCTAACATATTAACGTTTGCCTGTTAAAAAAAAAGTGTTAGCCACAACCGAAAATCGCGGCAGGGACGACGATAAAATGAGATTTTAAAAAAAAGTAGAGTCGTCATCAATTTTATTTATTTAGGATAAAAATTGGAAAAATCCTAAAAAATGGTTTTTGGAACCAAAATGAGTTCGGAAGTCGGTTACGAGTAGGGAAGGTGTTAAGCACCCTACATCGCTCATTCTAAGAATGATACCTTAAATAAATTGCGCAAAATTAAATAATTTTTTTAACCCCAAAAATATTTACAAGGAATAATTTATTTATTGATATATTTTTATTTAATATATTATGTTTCTTTATTTTTTTTATTTTAAAAAATTTCTAAAAAAACAATTGATGGTAAATCCTAAATGATGTTGAACGTGGCACGCAAGTCCATAGGACAACCTCAAAACTAAGGGATTAAGCATGACACTTGTTATAGAGCAACCCAAAAACATTAAATAAATTATTAATCAATTATCTACATTTAAAAAATTAAAAAGAAAACAAAAATAAAGGAAAAATTAATTTTGGCTTGACGGGATGATTAATCCCGCTCCTACGTTTTCCCTGCTTTGATGGGAAACTCAAAGTCACGTAGTTCTTGTAGAAAATATTTCATTTGTTGGTTGTTTTTAATTGTTTATGAAAAGTTTTTTTATTTAAATTTTTTAAAAGGGTTTTTGATATATTTCATTTTTTTAATTTTTTTTTTTATCGAAAACTCCTAAATGAGATAGAACATGGCATATACATCCACAGAGATATCCCGCATCTAAGGAATTGAGTGTGAAACCTCTCACAAAGCAAATCCCAAAATCATTTTTTCAGTAATTCCCTTTTTACATCATTTTATTTATTTGTTTAAAAAATAAATATTTCACACAAAAGAAAATCAGGTTCAATGTTATTTTCAGCCCACTTGTTTTTTTTTTAAAATATTATGTTACACTTACTTAGCTTGGGCCTTACTCACCCATAAGTCCAACAACTAACCCAAATTAACATTAAAATAATAAGAAAAACAAATAAAATAATAAAAGGAAAACAAATAAAATAAAAGGGCCTACAATACTAAGTCACCAGACAAGTGACGTTACAGTACCAACATTGGCAATGAATCAAAACCCTATCTGGTTATTAACCTGTGCGTGCGAGAATAAGGAGAAGCAGCGGCAGGGGCGTTTCGTCTCAGGATGACCGTGGCGGTGAGCTCGTGACCGGATCTGAGAAGCACCTGGACGGTGAGGCAAGTTCCTCCAGCGACCGCGATGCGCGATCGGTGCGGTGGGAAGACGGTTCGCTCGCGGATCTGGGCGGAGCGTGATGACTCGCGATGGTCTAAGGTGGACAAGGTGGTGGTGCCTGGTAGTACTGGTCTGCTGCTTGAGGAGGAAGATGACACCAGAAAAAGGAGTCAAATGAGAGAGAGAAGAGTGGTGGTGATTGATGAGTGTGATTTCACCTCATTTTCCATGTACATTTCTGCATGCATTTGCATATAGTTAGGCCAATTTAGTGTTGATTTTGTATAGTTTTTCCTTTAGAACGGATGAGGTGGTTTCTGTGTGTTGTTTTGCAGGATTTAATGGAAAAATGCCCAGAAATCAGCCTTGGTGGAGCTTGGATGAAAAAGAGCTTGAAAAGTGAAGATTATGAGCCAAACAGAGCCCATCACGGCCGTGATCAAGCAGAGCAGAAGGCAAAAGTCAGAGACTGTCACGGCCTGCCCGTGATATGAATCACGGCCGTGACTTAGGATTCGCGTCGCGAACAAAGGGCTCGCCTCGCGAGTGACCATTTTGTGCAAATTCGCCTAAGTCAGAGACCATCACGGCATCACGGCCGTGACGCGGGCCTGATCTATAAATAAACCTGCACTGAACAGAATTAGGGATCTGCACTTGGAGGCAGGCTGAGGCTGGCGGCTGGAGAGGGTTTCTACCCAAATAGGGGGGTGTTTTCTCTGCTCTTGGATGGGGAGAAGATGGAGGAAGCTTGTCTATGAGTGTTCTCCATCCCTTTTCTCATTCTGTTTTGTATTTCCTTTTATCATGAGTAGTTAAATCCCCATTGTTGGGGTTAGATGTAACTTTTCTGAACTTGTTGTATTTGATTTGGTGTTTTAATGCAAGTCTCTATTTCTTTATGAGTATGTGATTCTGTGTTTAATGCTTTCCTTGGCTTAGCTACCCATAGGAATGATTTGTTGCTTTGATAGATGACTGGAAGGTTGGTGTTAAGGCATGCTCATGAATCATATGCCAAGTAGTTCAAGAATCTAGGAATAGGTGTTGAATGCTTGCAATCTTATAAGTCTTGACTTAATGCAAAATCTCAGGTTAATCCACCTAAGGAATTAGGGTTTAATTTGGGGTTTTAGGCTCAATGCACCTAAGGAATTAGGCTTGAGTATTTTAGAAAAGGCTTGATTGTCATAATTGAATTAGGACTTGTGTTGATAACCATTTCATTGCAATTAAGGGAGGATTAGTGTAGTCTAACCCTAACAATCTTAGCCATATCTCTGTTTGCCTTCCAAGTGTTCGATATAATTCCCAAAAGACCAAAAATATTGTTTTACTTTCTTTATTTTCTGTTTTGATCTCTCATACCATAGTTTAGTCTAGATAGTTGTTAAGTTTGTGAATTGGTAATTGACAACCAATCCCTGTGGATACGATAACCGGTCTCACCACCGTATTACTTGATTGCGACGAGGTGCACTTGCCTTTTTATCTAAAAAAAATCAAGCATCAAGTTTTTGGCGCCGTTGCCGGGGATTGGCTTTGTCAATATCATTAGTAACAAATGAGACAACTAGTTTAGACATTTTTTTTATTTTATTTTTCTGTATATAACTGATATTTTTCTTTTGTTAGTTTTGTATATATTTGAATTTTTGTTTCTTTGATCTTGGGCTTAATTGTCTGTGAGGTGAAAATTGGTTTGGCAGGATCATGAACTATAATTATTATCAGCCATCTGATGCAGAATTGGAGATATCTGAGCTGCAGCTGCGGGTAGATATGCTGCAATTAGCCGTAAACATCCAACAAGTGAGTAATGAGCTGTCAAGGGCACAAATCTCTCCTCCACCAGTGGTAGGTTATGCTGAATGGGGAAATCAATTTCCCAACACTTCCACTCCATGGTGGGGGAACCCTCCAAACAATACTTTGATGGATGAAGGGGAACATTGGGAATCTTCCACACCTTGGTATGATGAGCCATCCCCATTGGAAGTTGCTTAGGAGAACTTCAAATCCGCATTCCCAGTCGAGGTTGAGCAAACTATCCCGGATAGTCAACCTCACTTAGAGGCCGTTTTGGAGAACTTCATGGCAACAACAATGGAAGAATTAAAAAATCAAGAAGATACTATTCGAAGTCTCGGGGTACGTATTGAGGAACTCTCTAACCTTCTATCCGAAATGCAAAATGGGAACTTGATGGATCATGATGAAGATGATGCAATGATGGATGAGGAGGAAGAAGAATTGGGAGCAACCGAGTCAAGAAGTGAAGACCCTGTTTTGGAGAACATAGTTGCACCATTCCCCATTGAACCCTTGACTAAGGAGCCTGAAAGGAAGAGGCAATTGGAGGACATCTATTTCACCATGCTTGGAGATGATGAAAAACTTTTGGAATTAGATGGTGCTATTGGTTCCTATGCATGTGTGGAATGTGATGGGAGAAACACTTGTGTGGTTTGTGCGGAGATTTCTGCATATTTGGAAGGTGATGGATTTGGCAATGCTGAGAGTGAAGATTGTACGAAGGCGAACACAGCACCAATGATCCTCTCGAGTTGTTTGCCACCTCACATTTTAAAGCAGTCAACAATGGAGTTCATGCCTCTACCTGAGGTTGAACCCCATTTTTATTGGGAAGATTTTGTGGATGAAGGGGTCAATTTTGACCCAAGAGGGAGTGAGAAATTCAACACATTTGGTGAGGTCACCATGATTTTCAAGAGCTCACTCCCATATTTATGTTGCAAACCGTGGGATCCGATTGAAGGATCTTACATGGTTAGTATTCCTTGGTCCTTATACCACAGGTTATGGGATCCAGGTGGATGCTTCTTAATAAGTCAAGCTAGTGACGTTAAAGAAGCGCTTATTGGGAGGCAACCCAACTTTTCTTAACCCTTTTCTTTTGTTAATTTTGTTTTTGCTTTAACCTCTTGAATAATTTGAGAAGCTCAAGAGGTTTGTTAATAATTTTGTTAAGTGTCTTCAGATTTTGAATAAAGGAAGGAGAAAAAGAGCAGGGAGAAACAAAGCCAACAAGCATGTGAGCCAACACCCGCTACCGCCTCGGTAAGCCGTTCCAATTTTTTTGCTTTATTTTATTTTTCTTCTCCTCTCTCCAACTTGATTGTTTACATTGGGGACAATGTAAATCTTTAAGCTTGGGGTAGGGGTAATCTTTTTGCTTGCATTGTAAATATTGCATTCATATAGGCTTAAGTTTGCATGATCACATGATTCGGTTACCCCTGCTTAGATTGAGCTTATGATTGTGAGAACTAAGTGCCAATTAAATTGTGATAGTGGATTTTTGAACCCAATTCTGTTTATTCTTGTGATATGGCTGCAAATGAATATGCTTGAGATGATCTTGGATAGTTGATGATTAGCATATGTTTCTATAGACTTGTGTTTTTCTCTGGTTGTTGAAATTATAAATGTGAGCTTTTGAGCCATTAGGGGGTACTCACTAAATCTGCCCCCATTCTTTGTGTAGAGTGTTATTCCTCTTGGTTTGTTTTCTCTAGAACTTGACTTGAAACCATTTTAAAGCTTGAAATTTTTTGAAAACATTTTTGAAAATGATTGAGGCAATAGGTATTTTTCTGGCCTTCTGAGTTTTGAATGATGAAATGCTACCCCTTAGTTGCCCAATTTTGAGCCTGAATGAATAAAATGTTTTTCTTGGTACCCTGAAAATTTTGATACATATACTTGATAAGGGACCTTCTAAAGTATTACAAAAGGGTGAAAAAGGTAGTTGAAAGTTTGGGACAAGAATCAGAAAAAAAAAAATAATTCTTTTGAGTTGAAAAATCTCCCCTCTCCAATTAAAAAAAAAAAGAAAAAAAAAGAAAAAAAAATAGAGAAGGGGATGACAAACAAGAGAAGTGAGAAATAAAAGAAAAAGAAAGAAAAGAAAGGTGGAAAAATGTATTGAAAACCCAAGAAGGTATTTTAGAAGGTGTCTTGTGTTGAATTGTTGATACTTGGTTTAGCCTTTTGAAATATCCCTTCCTTGTTATCCCCACCTAAAGATTAATCCCATGGCCACGTTACAACCAAATAAAGACCTCTTGATTCTTAGGTGTTTTCATAAATAAAGTGGAGATTTGGTTGATAGTCAAGCATATGGTAGGAATCATTCCTTGAGGAAAATGGAGCGAATTGTTATATATACTTGAACACTTGAGTGAGTGAGGCAAGAAAGAGAGCCAAGCAAATAAACAAGCTTGGGGTGAGCTTCAAGTGAGCAAGAGTGCCCGAATCAGTGAGAATGTGAGTTTAGGAAACTTAAGCCCCTAATTGGACTTGAATTGATTGTCTCTTGCTGAATTGTTTGAATTGTCTATTGCTTGGATCATTTTACTCGGGTTCTTGGTTCACTATCCATGCTTTGACTGTTTATCTCTTCTGGACTTAGTTTTTGCTTGAGGACAAGCAAAGTCTTAAGCTTGGGGTGATTTGATGAGTGTGATTTCACCTCATTTTCCATGTACATTTCTGCATGCATTTGCATATAGTTAGGCCAATTTAGTGTTGATTTTGTATAGTTTTTCCTTTAGAACGGATGAGGTGGTTTCTGTGTGTTGTTTTGCAGGATTTAATGGAAAAATGCCCAGAAATCAGCCTTGGTGGAGCTTGGATGAAAAAGAGCTTGAAAAGTGAAGATTATGAGCCAAACAGAGCCCATCACGGCCTGGCCGTGATGACCATCACGGCCGTGATCAAGCAGAGCAGAAGGCAAAAGTCAGAGACTGTCACGGCCTGCCCGTGATATGAATCACGGCCGTGACTTAGGATTCGCGTCGCGAACAAAGGGCTCGCCTCGCGAGTGACCATTTTGTGCAAATTCGCCTAAGTCAAAGACCATCACGGCCTGGCCGTGATGGCTGTCACGGCCGTGACGCGGGCCTGATCTATAAATAAACCTGCACTGAACAGAATTAGGGATCTGCACTTGGAGGCAGGCTGAGGCTGGCGGCTGGAGAGGGTTTCTACCCAAATAGGGGGTGTTTTCTCTGCTCTTGGATGGGGAGAAGATGGAGGAAGCTTGTCTATGAGTGTTCTCCATCCCTTTTCTCATTCTGTTTTGTATTTCCTTTTATCATGAGTAGTTAAATCCCCATTGTTGGGGTTAGATGTAACTTTTCTGAACTTGTTGTATTTGATTTGGTGTTTTAATGCAAGTCTCTATTTCTTTATGAGTATGTGATTCTGTGTTTAATGCTTTCCTTGGCTTAGCTACCCATAGGAATGATTTGTTGCTTTGATAGATGACTGGAAGGTTGGTGTTAAGGCATGCTCATGAATCATATGCCAAGTAGTTCAAGAATCTAGGAATAGGTGTTGAATGCTTGCAATCTTATAAGTCTTGACTTAATGCAAAATCTCAGGTTAATCCACCTAAGGAATTAGGGTTTAATTTGGGGTTTTAGGCTCAATTCACCTAAGGAATTAGGCTTGAGTATTTTAGAAAAGGCTTGATTGTCATAATTGAATTAGGACTTGTGTTGATAACCATTTCATTGCAATTAAGGGAGGATTAGTGTAGTCTAACCCTAACAATCTTAGCCATATCTCTGTTTGCCTTCCAAGTGTTCGATATAATTCCCAAAAGACCAAAAATATTGTTTTACTTTCTTTATTTTCTGTTTTGATCTCTCATACCATAGTTTAGTCTAGATAGTTGTTAAGTTTGTGAATTGGTAATTGACAACCAATCCCTGTGGATACGATAACCGGTCTCACCACCGTATTACTTGATTGCGACGAGGTGCACTTGCCTTTTTATCTAAAAAAAATCAAGCATCAGTGATGGTGCTATCGTATGATGGAGGAAAGAAAGGAAATGGAGGTTAGGTTTTTTCTCTCATATCTGTATCACTCTATATTCAGAATATTTTTAAGTTTTCTTTTCCAGTGCTCTCACTATTGTTGTTGTTCAGAAAATTTTCTTTCTCCCCCCTTTATTCTTTATCCCCTATTGTGATTTTATGATGCCAATTCGTTCTGATTTTGATACTAAAAATCTATCAAGATTAAAATTTCTATCTCTGATTTGAAACAAAATCAAAACTTGTGAGCCTCATCTGCAAAAATGAAGGGATTTGTCAACTGGATTCAAATTCAAAATAAGGTGGCTGCTAGGGTTTGTTGGAGGAGGATGAAATGGGTTTGAGTAATAGGTTTAATTGGTTTGGCCCAATAAAATTTAAAAAAAATTATCATTTTTTTTATTTTATTTTTATTTTTATTTTCTTTGCATTTTTTATTTCTTTGAAATTTTTAATGAAAACTAAAAGTCCCGGTCAAAATAGGGTGTTCACAGTTGCCCCTCTTTACTTGTTCATTACTAGAATACATGAAAAAAGAATGATTTTTCATGTGATAGTAGTAAGGAACTAGTAAAGAAAATGAACTCGCATTTTGGCCGGGATGGGAAAAAGGCTGGAGAAAATTAAGCTTCAGAGCTTGGAAAATAAAAATGACAGCAGGCCTCAGATCCTGAAAATAAAATTAGTGGTGAGCCTCAGAGCTCAAAGAATAAATTTGCAACAGACCTCAGATCCCAAATATAAAGTTAGCAGTGAGCCTCAGAGCTCGAAAAATAAATTTGCAATGGGTCTCAGATCCCAAATATAAAATTAGTAGTGAGCCTCAGAGCTCGAAAAATAAATTTGCAGCGGGCCTCAGATCCCAAAAATAAATCTGCAGTGAGCCTCAGAGCTCGAAAAATAAAATACAGTGGGCCTCAGATCCCAAATATAAAATTAGTAGTGAGCCTCAAAGCTCGAAAAATAATTCTGCAGCGGGCCTCAGATCCCAAAATTAAATTTGCAGTGAGCCTTAGAGCTCGAAAAATAAATTCCAGTGGGCCTCAGATCCCAAATATAAAATTAGTAGTGAGCCTCAGAGCTCGAAAAATAAATTTGTAGCGGGCCTCAGATCTCAAAAGTAAATTTGCAGTGAGCCTCAACTCGAAAAATAAATTGCAGTGGGCCTCAGATCCCAATTAGTAGTGAGCCTCATAGCTCGAAAAATAAATTTGTAGCGGGCCTCAGATCCCAAAAGTAAATTTGCAATGAGCCTCAGAGCTCGAAGAATAAATTACAGTGGGCCTCATATCCCAAATATAAAATTAGTAGTGAGCCTCAGAGCTTGAAAAATAAATTTGCAGTGGGCCTCAGATCCCAAATATAAAATTAGCAGTGAGCCTCAGAGCTCGAAAAATAAATTTGCAGCGGGTCTCAGATCCCAACCAAATATAAAATTAGTAGTCAGCCTTAGAGCTCGAAAAATAAATTTGCAGCGGGCCTCAGATCCCAAAAGTAAATTTGCAGTGAGCCTCAGAGCTCAAAAAATAAGTTCCAATGGGCCTCAGATCCCAAATATAAAATTAGTAGTGAGCCTCAGAGCTCGAAAAATAAATTTGTAGCGGGCCTCAGATCTCAAAAGTAAATTTGCAGTGAGCCTCAGAGCTCGAAAAATAAATTGCAGTGGGCCTCAGATCTCAATTAGTAGTGAGCCTCAGAGCTCGAAAAATAAATTTGCAGCAGGCCTCAGATCCCAAAAGTAAATTTGCAGTGAGCCTCATAGCTCGAAGAATAAATTGTAGCAGGCCTCAGATCCCAAATATAAAATTAGTAGTGAGCCTCAGAGCTCGAAAAATAAATTTGCAGTGAGCCTCAGATCCCAAATATAAAATTAGCAGTGAGCCTTAGAGCTCAAAAAATAAATTTAAAGTGAGCCTCAGAGCTCGAAAAATAAATTGCAGTGGGCCTCAAATCCCAAATACAAAATTAGTAGTGAGCCTTAGAGCTCGAAAAATAAATTTGTAGCGGACCTCAGATCCCAAAAGTAAATTTGCAGTGAGCCTCAGCTCGAAAAATAAATTGCAGTGGGCCTCAGATCCCAGAAATAAAATGATGGTAATTTGCTTTCTATTTTCTATCTTTTTCTTATTATTATTTTGTTTTCTTTACCTTAGTTTCAATTACAGCTGAACCACACGCTCCATGGAAAAACTTCGACCAATCAAACCCTTGTTTACCAACAGCTCTGAGTCAGGGTCTTGTCAGTTCCTTTCGATAGGAGGGGCTTCTTTTTCAAAGCGGTGGAGGCATGTAGAGCGATTGTTTCCTTCAAGACTATGACTCGTGGAGACTTTCATTATTGCTTTTCTTTTCTCCTCATTGTGCACCGTTATCTCTGTTATTGACTTTGAAATGCTAGGCTTTATTTGGTTCAAACCATTCATTGAAGTAACCATTAGAATTATCAAATCATACTACTAAACTTAAATTTACTTAAATTGAGACATGATTTCAATGCATAAACATGATTTAAGCACAATAGGGAAAAATGGATGAATAAAATCCTTCCCTTGATATGAGAATTTACATTGCACACAAGGAAATTGGAAAGAAAAAGGGGAAATACAAAGGGGTGTATAGGAATTGTATGAAAAGGGATAATGGAACAAAAGAAAACTGCATAAAAATTTGCCCCAGTATTGGGTCCTTGATCCTCTTAACTGATTCCCAACAACTGTTTGACGTCGTAGATCCTGGTCTCACCTTCCACATACATCCTTTCATTAACATATCAATGATTTTCTTTGCCCCATTGTAGCCAGTCACAAAAAAAATTGCCCCAGTGTAGCAAGTCATGAACAAAATTGCCCCAGTGTGGTGAACATTAACATATCGCTTAAACTGCCCTTGCGGGTTTTCAGTCTAAGATTCAATTTCTTTGTCCTAATTTTTTTTTAGGTCGCCCTTTTGGGTTTTCAACCTAACGGACCTCTCTCTCTCTCTCTCTCTCTCTCTCTCTTTAATGCCCTAACTTTTGTTTTGACCGCCCTCACGGGTTTTCGACCTAACGGACTTCTTTTTATTTTATTTTATTTATGTCCTAACTTTTGCTTAGGTCGCCCTTGCGGGTTTTCAACCTAACGGGCTTCTTCTTCTTTTTTTCTTTTTTTTTCTTTTTTATTTATGCCCTAACTTTTGCTTAGGTCGCCCTTATGAGTTTTCAACCTAACAGGCTCTCCCTTTTTTTCTTTCTTTTTTATCAGGCATAGAACTTTTTCACGGCATCAGAGTTTACAGGTCTCGGTAGTTCTCGTCCGTTTTCATCTGTTAGGACCAAGGCTCCGCCTGAGTATGCCTGCTTTACTATATATGGCCCTTCATAATTGGGTGCCCATTTTCCTCGGGCATCTTCTTGGTTGAAACTCTCTATGATGGACTTTCTTATTAAAGGCTTTAGCCATTCTTCTTTGATATAGTTGTCCATGACAGAGGGCCACCAGTCTTTTTTCCTCAATCATGTTTAACTGATCATATCGAGCTTTCATCCATTCTGATTCTTCCAAGTCAGCTTCCACCAGCACTCTTAATGAAGGGATTTCAACTTCTATAGGGGAAACAACTTCCATTCCATACACCAATGAGAAAGGCGTTGCCCCAGTACTTGATCGTATATTGGTACGATACGCGTGCAAAGCGTACGGCAACATTTCATGCCAATCCTTATAATTTACGACCATTTTAGCAACAATTTTCTTGATATTCTTGTTGGCTGCTTCTACCGTCCCGTTCATCTAAGGTCTATATGGGGCGGAATTATGGTGCTCGATTTTAAAAGTCTCTAATAACTTCTTTACATCCACCCCATTAATATTGGCAGCATTATCTGTAATGATTCTTTCTAGTATTCCATAGCAACAAATAATATCCCTTTTTAGGAACTTGGTAAACACCTTTTGAGTTATATTGGCATATGATGCTGCTTCCACCCACTTAGTGAAGTAATCTATTGCAACCAGAATGAAGCGATGTCCGTTTGAAGCCTTGGGATTGATTGGTCCAATGACATCTATCCCCCACATAGAAAATGACCATGGAGACACCGGATTGTGTAGTTGGAACAGTGGAGCTTTGATCTGATCTGCATATATTTGGCATTTACGGTATTTTCGGACATACTCCAGACAATCAGCTTACATTTTTAGCCAATAGTGAACATTTCATAGGATCTTGCGTGCCATCGTGTGACCATTGGCATGTGTTCCACATATCCCTTCACGAACTTCTATCATGATAGTCCGACCTTCACGAGCATCAACACATCTTTTGAGGACCCCATCATAGTTCCTCTTATATAGAATTTCACCATCTAAGTAAAAGGACATTGATAATCTATGAATAGTCCTCTTATTCACTTCATTTGCTCCAACTGGGTACGTTCTACTCTTCATATATTGCTTGATGTCGTGATACCAAGGATTACCATCGAGCTCTTCTTCCACATGTGCACAGTATGCTGGCTTATCTTGTACCTTCACTTGAATAGGCTGGACAGTGGTATGGAGACCCAGCTTGGTCATAGCGGCTAATGTGGCTAAAGCATCTGCAAATTGATTCTTGTCTCGAGTCAAGTGTGAGAAAGTAATCTCATCAAACTTTGCAACTAACTGAGTCAAGTATTTCTGATACGGGATAAGCTTGGGATCTTTAGTTTGCCATTCGCCATTGACTTGATAAATGATTAAGGCTGCATCTCCAAAGACCTTTAGCTGTTTTATTCCAAGATCAATTGCTGCTTGTAATCCACTTGCACATGCTTCATACTCAGCAATATTGTTGGTCATTCAAATTCAAGCTTAATAGCCACCGCGTATTGCTTGCCCTCCGGAGAAACAACCACCGCTCCTATGCCGCTTCCATGCATATTAACCGCTCCATGAAAATGCATATTCCACATATCATCTTCCTCTGTTTCACCTTCTTCCAATGACAGCATCTCTCCATCAGGGAACTTGGATATAATTGGTTGTCCTCCCTCAAGAGGGTTTTCAGCTAAGTGATCAGCAATTGCACTTCCCTTAACGGATTTCCGAGTCATATACTTAATATCGAATTCTGATAATATCATTTGCCACTTTGAGACCCTTAATGATATGTGAGGACTTTCAAAGATGTACTTCAAAGGGTCCATTCAAGAGATTAACCAAGTGGTGTAGTATAACATGTATTGCCTGAGTCTCTTGGAGGTCCATACCAATGCACAACAAGTCTTCTCAATTGCCATGTATCAGGCTTCGCAGTCATTAAACTTCTTGCTCAGATAGTAAATTGCATGTTCTCTCTTGCCAGACTCACCATGTTGCCCCAACATTGCCCCTATTATGTAATCCACACACATTCTTACTTTCCCATCCTTCTTTGGTACTGGTACGACATTAGCAACCCACTCCGGGTGTCTCGACACTTCCACAAACCCAGCTTCTAACTGCTTAGTTACCTCTTCTTTGATCTTTAGTGACATATATGGATGCATCCTCCTCAACCTTTGTTTCTTCACCGCCGTATCTGGGTACAATGGGATTTTATGTGATGCTATCTCTGGATCCAATCCTGGCATATCTTTGTAGGACCATGAAAACACATCAAGGTACTCCTTAAATAGCGTGACCATTTCTGCACGCTCTGGATTATCCACTATTTTCAACTCCTTCTTGTCTTCCTCGGTCCCCATATTAATCACTTCTATAACTTCATCATTTGAAGTGAACCCATTTTCCAAGCGCTCCATCGACTTTGTAAATTCCTCAATGGCTTCTTCTTCCTCATTAATCCAAGAATCGTCTTCGTCAACAGCCGTAAGGGAATTAGTAAATGAGGTTTCAAGGTTCCTTTTGTGAGACAAACCTTCGACGGTGGTGAGGTTCCTGAAAGAAGATGTTTGCAACAAGAGAAATATAGGCGAAGATATTATTCAAGAAATAAAGCGCAATTGGTATAAGATAAAGGGTAGAGAAAGGAGGACACCAAGAAAAATGCTGAAAAATCATACTAACTCATTTTATTCATTTCTCAACTAAAGTAAACATCAGTTTATACGAGATAAAAAAAAGGTAATTACTTTATGGAAATAACATCAACAAATGGTTTAGACCACCAATTGCCAAGGACCTCATTGTCAGTAGAGAGATAAATAACAGAGTTTCTTTCTTGCTCCACTTCAAGTGCAGTGATAGTGAAATGAGGGGAAGTCAACTTTTCTGGAGAGATCACTTCAGTTGATGCTGAGAAAGTATCTGTCAAGTGGGGGACATAATTAAATTCCTTGATTTCTTCTTTCTTGCCTCTGAGAGTCAGGTACTTCATCTTTTCTGCTAGAGAAGGATCGTATCCTAGTCCATGTCTTCCATCTCTTGCAACTGCTGCAATCGGTTGAGGGATCCCTTGGAGGCTTGCCCCTAGGCCTTTTCCTTTCTGATACCCATTCCTTTCCAGTATACGGACTGCCACTTCATTCATATTCTGCATTGGCAGATCCTTTTTCTTGCTCTCTGGCTTCAGGATTTCAAAACTACGCAGTGAATCATCCTCGACTTGCTCTGCACTTTCTACGTAAGGTATCGAAACCGGCTTGGAAAGCATGATTTCCTCTTCACCACGGATGGTAATCACAGCTCCATCCTGAATATAGTTCAGACACTGATGCAACGTTGATGGAACAAATAAATAGTTGTTTTTAGTTTTTTTTATAAACTATTTTTGGTTGAATTAAGTCTAAAATATTTAGCAAACAAATAATTCCCAACCTTTTTAAAAGACCTATTTAATTATATAAATCCAGATACATTTAAGCTTTTAAAAAAGTCTATTTAATATGCTAAGTTGGCTTATTTAATTATTAAATGTATAGTTAAAATTTATAATAATTACATAATTTATTAATCATATATTAATGTCTTGTGGTAGTAGCATTTCATGGTAAGTGTAAATTTTTTTAGATTTTTGAAAAGCCTTATGTGAAAGTTACTTTTTAGCATGATCTAGGAAATTATTTTGCACATTTAAGGGACAATTATATTCTATCATAATTTGAAATTCTATGAAAACCAAACTCTTTATATCCCACACATTTAACTCCCTCACGACTTTATAGATTTTAAAAACACTTCTTTAAATATGTATCTAAATATTAAATAACTTAATTTAAAATGAGTTTATAACATAAAAGCTTTTTACACAAGATCTTCTTCTGTGAGTGCTTAAATAAGTTGTTTATCCAAATGAGACATTAACAATTTTCTCACGACTAAATAAATATAACATTAAATAAAAAAAGTAATGCATTTAAATTTTTTGAGAATATAAAAGGTATTCTATTTTTTTTAACAATTTGAAGGATTGAGTAACAGCATCTTTGATGCATGAACAATGTTAACAATACAATTTTAATACAGTTTATACGACACACTCTATTATTGAATAAATTTCAAGATTCACTAAATATATAATAGACCCATGTGATTTGTAACTTTCACGTAAAATCCACCAAATTTACAAAATAACTCGATACCCTTTTTCTCAATTTATTATATAAAAATAATTTTTTTATCAAACTCAGACGAAACAGATTTTTTTAAATTGTTTTTCAGAAAATATATTTAAACATAAATTTATTATATCATAATTGATTATTGAAATGATTTTTTTTACAGCTTTTTCAAATACATATTTAAAAGGAAGATTAGAATTACTGAACGGGAGGGTGAAATAGATTACTTTTTTTTAGTTTCTTAATGGGAAATGTTGAGGAGTCGAATTCTCATCAAAATTAGCTTGATTTGGAAGTACGAAGGTCATATGAAGTATTAATGAAGCCGCATTTTTAGATAACAAAATGGATAAAACCCATTCCCACGTGGCCACGTTGTGCGTGCTTTAAAAAAAAAGAATATTAATCCGTATTATAAAGGTACGTTTGATACGTATTAAGATATAGGACAAGCAGAATAACACAGTACAATTTCTTAAGTTACAGGACAACTTTTTATCATGTACACCATTTGATAGATAATGGACAACACAAGTAAAATAATATTAATTTTACTATAATACCCTTTGTAATATATATTATTATATATTAATATATAATATTATTAATATATGTAAGTATTACTCAATATATAATATATTTTTATAATATATAGTATATATGATAATATATTATTACTGTTATAATAACATTATATATATTATTAATATGTATTATATATAACATTAACGTTTGACAAAAATTAAATAATGGAGTGGGGAGAGGGGAGAAGGGAGAAGGGAGTGTGAACACCCATTTTTGTCCGTCTTCATTATATTCTAACTTTTATGATATCATGTTTTAAGGAGACTAATAATAATAAAGAAAAAAAAAAGAAAAAAGAAAAAATATGAAGAAAGGAGGGGGTGTTCCAGTCCATTACCTTGGATTTGATGTTGGACGGGGTGATCCCTTCCAGGCCATCACATTTGCTGTTGGACGGGGAGGTCCCATCCATCACATTATTAACTTGTTGTTGGACGCGGTCCAGGCCAATCCATTGCATTCACTATGGACGGGATGGTCCCGTCCCTTGCGTTGGACTCGCTGTTGGACGCAGTCCAGGCCAATCCATTGCCTTGGACTGGCTGTTGACGCAGTCCAGTCCATTGCATTTAATTTTCTTTTGGACGAAGGAGGTTCCGTCCATTGCATGTTTACTTTTCTGTTGGACGAGGAGGTTCTGTCCATTGCATTTACTTTTCTGTTGGACGAGGAGGTTCCATCCATGGCATCTAATTTTCTGTTGGACGAAGGAGGTTCCGTCCATTGCATTTACTTTTCTGTTGGACGAAGGAGGTTCCGTCCATTGCATGTTAACTTTTCTGTTGGACGAAGAGGTTCCATCCATTGCATTTAATTTTCTGTTGGACGAAAATTTTCTGTTGGACGAGGATGTTCCGTCCATTGCATTTAATTTTCTGTTGGACGAGGAGGTTCCGTCCATTGCATTTACTTTTCTTTTGGACGAAGGAGGTTCCGTCCATTGCATGTTTACTTTTCTGTTGGACGAAGAGGTTCCGTCCATTGCTTTGCATTATATCTTATGTTGGACGCGTCTGGCCCATTTGTATTGTATGGGATGTTGGATGCGTCTAGTCCGTTTGCATTATATCTTATGTTGGACGCGTCTGGTCCATTTGTATTGTATGTGATGTTGGATGCGTCTGGTCCACTTGCATTATATCTTATGTTGGACGCGTCTGGTCCATTTGTATTGTATGTGATGTTGGATTGTATGTGATGTTGGATGCGTCTGGTCCATTTGCATTATATCTTATGTTGGACGCGTCTGGTCCATTTGTATTGTATGTTAGGTTGGACGCGTCTGGTCCATTTGCATTGTATTTTTATGTAAGACGTTTCTGGTCCAGTGTATGTAATTGGCTGTTGAATGCGTTCAGTCCAGTGTATTTATTTTGCTGTTGGACGAAGAGGTCCGTCCAGTGTATATTTTCTTTTGCATATCTAAGTTTCTGTTGGGACGAAGAGATTTCGTCCACTGCAATTTTATTTTCAGGCTGAAGGCTAAAGAATAAAGAAAGAAGAAGGAGAAGATAAGGAAGAAAGGACGAAGAAAACAAGGAGAAAAGACAATCAACATAAAGGAAAGGAACTGAGTTACACCTCCCACCCACTTTACATATCAGTCAAGACCTATTTTCCTCCTCCACCCATTGGCCCTTCTTCCTCCTTACCTCCTCCCTCGTTTTAACCTAGCAACCCTACTCCTAACCCTAAAAAGCCATCATACACATCATAAAAAAAACCCATCTCCTTCTCCTTTCAAACACGTAACCTTCAGGATAAATCACCTCCGTTCTGCTACTCACGCCACCCCATCTTGGCACACGCTATTCCTGCTCAAGACCCCTCATCTCCTTCTCTTTTCAAGCGTGCAACCCTCACGTCAAATCACCTCCTTTCTGCTACTCATGCCGACCCATCTGGACACACGCTATTTCTGCTCAGAACCCCCCTTTTTTGCACCTCCTTAACCCATTGGTCTTTTCTTTTTTCTCTCATCTTTTCCCGCTTTAACCTAGCAGCCCTACTCCTAACCCTAAAAAGCCATCACACCCGTCAGACGAAACCCCCCATCCCCTTCTTTTCAAGTGTACAACCCTCACATCAAATCACCTCCTTTCCGCTGCTCAGAAAAGCCCAAGCCTTGGGTATTCGTGCAGGCCGACCTTGAAGTCAATGGAGAAGAAGCAAGAAGCCCTCTCCTCCGTCTATAAAAGGAGAGGGGGGAAACCATACGGGGGGACGGACGATATGATATTTTCTTGAGATTTTTTTTTTAAGGGAGAACACTGTTCTTAAGAAGAAACGAAAGATCAAAGAGGAGATAGAGAGGAAAGATACAAAGAAAAGAGAAAAGAAAGAGAGATCAGAAATCTGGGCTTCCTTTTCTTTTCCCTATTATTAGAAGTGGTTAAGAAGGAAGAGCTGATGGAGCCAGGGAGATTGAATGTAAAAGACTTCGATCTTAAAATCTTACCACTGGGAGTAAACAAAGTGATTCTTATTCTACTCCCGTTTGGTAAACTTTGTTCTTTTCATTGATATTGTCAATAAATTTCTCTTGACACTCTTATTTCTCTGTACTTCTGTTCTCTGAGTAAGTTGGTAAAAAGTTTCATTTCTACGTTTCTGTCCCATCTTCAAGGGATAAAAATTATTTATTTTACATAAAAATAGAGGATGATTACTTGATTAAAACAACCTTTTTTGGGTTGCCCTATGACAAGTGTCATGTTCAACCCTTCAGATTTAGAGGTTGCTCTGTGGACTTAGGTGTCATGTTCAACCTCATGTAGTTTTAATAAAGAGATTCACAATGGGTAAAACAAATATTTCAAAGTTACTAATAATTTATGCAACTAATTTTGGGTAACCATTTTATGGATGTTCTAGGGTGCCGTGGGGTTAAGTCTCGATGCCTTCCCTAGACATAATCGACTCCCGGACCCAAAGCTCTTCTTAAAAAGGTTTTCCAACTTCCTTGAAACAAAATAAAGTTGGTGGCGACTCCATGTTTTCTCTCTAAGAGCAAAGATCCGTCTTTTTTAGGTCGCTACAGGGAGAGGGGGGGAGGGGACAGAAAAATGTAAGGATAATTTTGTCTTTTTTTGGTAATCTGTTCATGGGACAAAAAGTTGTCCCATGGTTTGGTAGGGGACAAAGTTTTGGGTTTTTGTCCTGTCCCTCATCCATTATTTTGTCTTGTCCCCTTACCACTTTTCAAATCAAATAGAGGAAAAAAAAATTTGTGTTGTCCAATCCCCTAAATTTTAACAAATCAAATACTCTCTCCGATCCTATATAAGAGGCAAAACCCTAAAACACACAGACCAAGAAAATACATTGAAATAAACTATTTATAATTAATATTCATATAAATTTATAAATGACCCCTTTTTAATAATTAATGAACAATCCTACTTGTATTGAAAGTTGCACTGTTTAGTAAATATAAACCCTATTATAAATAAGGGTAAAATTGAAAATGAGTATTTAATATTTATCAAAATACATATATATTTTTTATATTTTGGATAAAAAAAATAATTATTTATCTCTTATAATAAGGATTGGATAGAGTACATCCTAAAAATAATTGCGAAGCGAATATCTCATCTTTTTATCACTGACTAAACTATTTGGACTTCCTTAAGATGAGAAAGTCTATAAAATAAAAAAGGTAATGATAGACTCACCATTATTTTGATAGATTGATAGAAATCTTAAGGCACTTAAATGATGAAAAAAAATAGATATACCTTTAATTTCTTACATCAGATATTAGATATTTTCTCAAAGGAGCAAAATTCAAACTACTGTTTACCTACTTTGACGGGAGACGGCCATGGTATATGTATGTCATCAAACAGCAAATGTCATCTGTCCCTTCATCTTTGAACCAATAATGTAAGTTGAATTTGAGGTGGAAAAAAATATTAATTAATATCTTAAGGATATTAATTGTTAATTATTAGTTAATGATCTACAAATAAAAATTTAATATTAAAATTTGATGTATTTTATATTTTAAAGATTGAAAAACTTATTTTTTTAATAAATTTTTACTTTTTTGGATTTATTAACTAATGTCCTCATGTGGTTGGTATGAAAAAAAAAATTGTAAGTTGAATTTGAAGCATAAAATGTCTCAACTGTACGAGATGGAGGAAAACCAGCGCGCAGAATCCTCGTGGGAAATGTTAAGTGGCTATTTCAAACTTCAAAGTTCAACATTACCTTGTAATTTCAACACGATTTCCACGGAGAAATATCGTTTTGTACTTTTGATGGTTTTGTGAAATGCTAATCTGTGTGCTAATTTAATCAAATAAAAAATGATTTTTAAAAGTGATATTTTAATTTTTAATATTTTAAGTATATTACTACTCAACAAATATTTTTCTATTTTTAATTTTTAATTCCTTAAGTTGTACTCTCTCCATTCTTTTTTCTACGGTAATGTAAGGTTTCTATATACAAATTAAAAAATCATTAATTTGTTTACATTTATACCAAAATACTATTATTTATAGTATCATTAATTATTTACAAATTATAATCACATTTACTCCACACTTCACTAGCCATTTATATACTTTGAAAAGAAGCATTTACAACATTAAATAAAAAGAGACATTTATAATTAGAGAAAATAAAGTGCATTGATATGTGTCACTTTTGTTTTGGAACATGCAGCATTTATGACTGAATTTAAGTAGGGAAAATTTAGTGTATTTTTAAGGTATTTCAATTATTTCTATGATAAGGGTATATATGGAAAAAAAATTGTCAAATGTATCTTGGGTTTATAAAACATTCATTGTTTTGGAACAAAAACAAATAGCTAAAATTACCATAGAAAAAGAACGGAGGGAGTATCTTAATTCTAACAAAAAAAAAAGTTGTATCTTAAGAGTAATAGATTTAAATACTATTAGATTTTTTTACACGTGCGATACACATAAAAATTATGTGTAAAAAGAAATATTTTAACTTATACTAAAGAATATTGATACTTAAATATAAAAAAAATATTTAATTAAAACAATACAGATAAGTATTCGTTTAGTAGATGAATGACAAATAGCAAGATGAAAAAATGTATAAGTTTACTTCTATTTCATTATAAATAAGTATTGTATAAAATTTGGCTCTATTCAATATTTAGGTTTAATTGCACTTTTAGTTCCATAATTATTGTTCATGTGTAATTTTGGTCCTTATAGTTTTTTTTACACATTTGATACCCTTATTTTTTTCAATATTGCAAATTCGGTCATTTCGTCCAATGTCTGTCAACTTTTTCAATGAACAACATAGAAGAACCACTCCTTTAAGCGCCTGAGTAACCTCTGTTTAAGGTTCTCCCTCGTCTACATCTCCGATTCAATGTGATTCAATAATTCCTCCGTGCCATTTATTGGTTTTATCCCTCCTTTTAAGGAACTTTTTTTTCAACACACGATCTTTTACTACAGAAGTTCAAACAGAGGTTCTATGCGCTTAGAGCAGTGACTCCTCTCTATTAATCAGTGAAAAATTGACGAACATTGGATACAATGACCAAATTTACAATATTGAAAAATAAGAGGACCAAATGTGAGCAAAAAAAAACTTTAGAGGTCAAAATCACACATAGGTAATAATAGAAGGACCAAAAGTGCAATTAAGCTTAATATTTAATTGTGAAAAAAGGAGAAAGAATTGTGTCAATCCAAATCAATGATTCTAATTATACAATATTTAATAAAAAAATTCATTAAAAATAAATTTTTATAGTATTTAATCCAACCGCTAATTATTATTACTTTTTCATTTTGAAATATAATTATATTATATTTTATTGATTGAAACGAAAATACAAAAAATAATGATATCATAATTATACTATGCTAATTAAGATACAAATAGCAAATTATTCTAAACATATACATAATTAACATCATAATCAATCAATAAATACTAAATACTAAAATTTGTCACTAAACTGATAAAGGATTGAACTAATAAGAAAGGATTAACCGAGTTGATGACCAATTGAAAATACACTACAAGTAAATGATATTTTGATTTAATTATCCTTTCAAGTTGTCCTTTATATTATATATATAAAAAATTTGTTAACGTGTTTTCCTTACTTAGAGGGCATAAAATTAATCAAATAGTAGCACTAAAAAAATATTAATAAAATAGATTCACCATTAAATATTTAATGTTACATAACAAAAAATATAAACATTTGGATATGAAATATCGCCAAAATACCAATATAACTCACAACGGTAACAAAAAAATTAGTGAAAGGAAGTCTCTATCGCCTGCGGAGCATATAACCTCTGCAGAGCGGATTTGGCATATAGGTTCCCAATTAGGTGTCATGTTTGGTGGTCCAATAGAGTCTATTGTTAGGAAAATTGGAGCTTTGGAAGAAAGAGATCAAGATGGATCTCTGGGTGAAGCGGTTAAGGACGTGTCAACATGAAGATAGCTTCGATTAATATTAGGGGTTTGGGAGTGAGTATCGAGAAAAGAAAAATACGCTCCCTAGTTAGCTCAGAAGGGTTAGAATTCCTGGCAATTCAAGAAACTAAGCTTGAGGTTATTGAACATTCTTTGTGTTTCCAATTGTGGGGAAGCATGGAGTTCGGTTGGAGCTTCTCTCCAGCAATTGGGAGATCGGGGGGGGGGGGGGGGACTTCTGAGTACGTGGGACTCAAGTTGTTTGTTTTGTATCTTCTCATTCTCTGGTATTGGTTTCTCAGGGTCTTGTTTTGAGAGAGGCCATAATAGGGTAAAATGTTTTGTAGTGAATGTCTACTCTCCTTGTAGCTTGGCCTGGCAAAAGAGAGATGTGGGCTGAATTAACAAGGCTTAAAACATTTTTGGGTCAAGGTTTATGGTATCTTGTGGGGGATTTCAATGCCATTTTGAGTCGAAGTGAAAGAAGAGGAATATGTGACTTTTCTGGGAGCTTAGAAGTATTAGAGTTTAAGAATTTTGTTGGGGAAATGGATCTGTTAGATCCATCTTTGTTAGGTAGGAAGTTCACTTGGTACAGGGCGGATGGCTCGGCAATGAGTCGTCTAGATAGGTTCTTATTATCATATGAGTGGATCCAAGAGTGGGGTGGATAGCGCAGTGGGCTTTAAATATGGATGTTTCGGATCATTGTCTGATAATACTAAAAATGGGATCACAAAACTGGGGACCTAAATCCTTCCGGTTCTTTAATTGTTGGTTAGATCATCCAAGATTCAAGGGTTTGGTTGAATCGGCCTGGGAGGGATTCAGTGTGTTCGGGTGGAAGTGGTATGTCCTAAAAGAGAAATTGAGATTATTAAAAGGAGTCTTAAAGACATGGAACTTAGAGTTATTTGGAAATGTTGATCATAACCTTAAATCCTTGGAAGCTGAAAACAGTAACCTGGATTCTAAAGCAGAACTGTAACACCATATTTTATTTAAGACTGATTAACTTAATAAAATGAGGATTTTTAGAATTATTTTCGAAATAACCTCTTTAAAAATTGGAACTTTGCATTATGTCAAAAATATTACATGATAAACATTTGATGAATTTAAAACTTCCTCAATTAAATACTTGTTCACTGGTCTTACACCAACTGCCAGGAGAGGAGAAAGAAATAAAATTTCATTCATATACAAGAAACTTAAAACAATTAAGTACAATAGTCCCAAATGAATTTTACATAAGTATGTGAAATAATTACATACTTTAAGTTTTCGAAAACTAAGTGAACTAGTGAATTTTCACAAAATTGCCATCATTAAATATAATAACATTCTCAAAATACTTTAGATACAAACAACTCTAGGCATATAATAACAACACATTAAACACGACATCGAGGCTCTGACATCTTCATAATTCTCTTTTGTCACCTTCTTAGCATCTTTCAGTAGTTCCAAGTCTCTTCTCTTTTACACTCTTCGGATGATGCTATCATTGGCAACAAGTAACGAAGAAGAAAAGAAATACAAATAGAGGAGGTAAGATTCTACAATAGACTAGCAATATAGATATGGGCATGCAGGTAAACAAACAAGCATTCAAGTGGATATATATAAAATACATTTATAGTTTCAGAAAAAGTTGAGACTCGAATGCATGCCTAGAACTAGACCTAACTCTGCTCCAAGGAAACTATTGTTGTCATAATGTTCTGTCAGGATAGCATTCAGATAATATACGTAAACAACTTGGTGCACAAGTCCCAAATGGAGTATGCTAACAGCCATCTCTACGGCCCTTTCACACAAGAGTACTTAACATCTGAATAATATTTAGTTCAGTGGAGTGTCAAGATAGCCCTGCTGTCTAGGTCTCCACCGGCACAGTACAACTGTACACTGAACCATTGGCAGGATCCACACCTGACACAAGGTCTCCGTGGGCCCCACACAGTCCCCTAATATCCTATGAATATGTGTCTATGCTTCCAGAACGACAACGACTATGATTAGGTTGGAATGTTGTCCGAAGACAAACAAAGCAAGAACTAAAAGTTCCAAAGCGCTGGTATCAATTTAAAAAGAGTTATTGTTAAGAATTGGGCTCGAACAGACCATTAACCAAAATATTATTCCTGATTCAAAATTCGTTTGACACTTCAAATTCATTTGAGCATACTTTAGGGTAAAATTAAGTATATAATCATATCTAGAATTAACATTTGATACTTAAGATCAAATACAAACCGAAGGATAAAATAATCAAAAGACAAGATTTTGAAAGTCTTTAGCTTCTCAATATTTGGTCTACTCGCTTCATTCCGAAATACCATATATCATATTAACTTCGAGCCCAAGACAACAAAATATGAATGAGGATGAACCTTGAAATTGAATTCATAAATTCAATAAATAAGAATTGATACCAACTAATAATAACATTCCAACACCTCCCGAATCTAAGTTCGAAAATAAATGCACTTTACACAAGTCCCTAAGCAACTTAACGATTATACTGATAGGCTTACACGTAGAGCCTAATTATAACGAAATCGAATTGACGCTCAACGTCCAAAAATAAAGAGTAAGGAAGGTTCTCGAATTCGAACCTTATCCAAAAATTCGCAAGAGAAACCGCATCATAAAAATAAGATAATTACTTGCTAAAATTATATAGCACATGGAGATGTGAGCTCCATTTAAATATGCCATTGGCAAACAATTAATATAAAATATTGATAGTCAAAGTTAATCCAATACTTTAACTCAATCATCATAGTCTAACTAGCACAAAATATTTTCTTCCATCATCATCTATTATCTCAACTAAACTCCTATGTATTCTCTATTTCCATGTATCATCCATATTCCCTGTTTCCTTTACCATTCATCCTATCTTGTACTTTCAACATTCGGTCTCTTTGGCGATTCCTATCCAATGCCTTAACCTAACTTTTATCATCCTTCATGACTAGCATAAATCCTATACAATCATATTATTCATGTTCCTTTGAATCTATTTCCATAAAACATCGCCCTAACTTTACATATAGTCTACTAAGACTCCTTCCCCTCACCTATGACACCTCAATGTGCATTCATCCAACCATGTATAATTTTATCCTTTTTAATTCACCAATTTCATAATTTACTAAAACTAATTCCAAAATGTCATATACCATACATCATTCATCTTGACCCCTACTACCAACTTCATCAATTTAATTGTAAAACAACTTCCTTATCCTACACCCTTAATAATATAACTCATTGAAGACCAATCGCATCCAACCATATACTTAGCTATTAACTAACTTCATCATAAATCATAACTCAACATGAATTCCATGACCTATAGGTTCTATACAACATATGCAAATAGCAATGTATCCATTTAGACAAAATAAGCATTTACTCGATATACATATTATAAACACCCTTCTAATTACCCAACTCTATATCCTCGTAGTTGCATTACTTTTGTGAACCTTACTATATTTATCCAAATCTAAAGCAACCCAAGCCATTATATTCCATAATCGATCCAATACCCACATATGTGACAATAGATTTAAACATAAGATCATAATCTAATTCATCCAAGCAACATATTTTCCTTTTTCTACACTATTGACAAAATCCAATACAAAATATCAACAATCTTTCACATAACGTCAGGCAAAGTACTAATTACATATTCATACCATGCACTCAGTCAATCATCACACAATTATAATCAAGCATTTTATAATAACAATCTTCATACAATTAATTTCATGCAATTCTTAAGCATATACCCTAAGACCCGCATTACACCTACAGTATTATCTTCCCCCACCTTGAAGTGACATTTGAAGATCTCTGGCACCCTGAAGGCATGCAGTCAGCTCCTGTCAGTTCCCAGAAAGTAATTCCTGCTTCCCCAGAGCAAGCATGAACATGAAAAACATCACAGGGAGACGATCCAAGCATTGAAACAACCACACAAATCACAAAATTAATTACTCAACATCAATAACTCACTAACATACTTAATTTCTCAAAAACCCCATTGATTTAAATCAAAACAGATTTAGGGATTTTTATATTCATGAAGAAAAATTGGGGGGGAAATCAAATTAACAAGATATTTACAAAATTGGTTTAGGCAAACACTTAATCATGCTCCCAATTTCATAAAACACCAATTAATTTCAAGAATCAAAATCTGAAATCAAAACCTAAGGTTAGGGTTTGATGAAAAATTGGGGATTTTGACAATGGACAAAGGAAAGTGAGAAATCACTCACCCAAAGGAAGAAGATGAATTTGAAGGTGTTGTGATGGTGGCCGATGGCAACGACGGCGGTGGAAGGACGGCGACGGCATTTTCTATGATGAACCACAAACCAAGAGAGAGAGAGAGATAAGTTAATGGGAAGAAGAAGAAGCTAGGATGTACATAAATGGTGGACAACCACCATGGAAGGCAGATTACCGCGGTGGGATGCGTTTCACGTGGCGACGATCGCGTGCAGGCGGCGGCACCATAGCGGTCTTCTCCTCCCTGCGTTGAGTGGCGGCGATCGACGACCGACGAGCTTCCAGGCGGCAGCGCGATCTGGTCCATGAAGAGGGAAGGAGAAGAAATGGAGCTTGGGAGAGATAAGAAGAAGATGGGTGCTATGTTCTGATGATGGAGAAGAAGGGAGAGTTAAGTAACGTAAAAAGAAAAGAAAAAAAATGAAGGAAGGGGCGATGGAAACGTGGAAGTGTTGGAAGCCAAGGAAAAATAAAACATAAAAATGATCTCTTTTATTTTTCTGATGCTAAAAAATTCTATTAGAGACTATGAAAATAATTTTTCTTCAACCAAAATAATTTAAATGGTATTTTTCTAAACAAAGAATAATAGCGTAATGCTATTGTTTAGCAAGCGTACACACCCTGTAACAACGCAGTGCTAACGTACTCAGTAAAACCTTTTAAATGGGTAAATAAAATTACTCAAACTAAGCCACATAAAATAAAAATAATAATTATCCAAATAATTAACCACTCAAATAAATAATTAAACATATAATCAAAAATTGGGATGTTACAAGAACAGGCAGGATTATATGAGGAAGAAGTAGTTTTGAGGAAATCAAAGTTTGTAGATCTATGGGAGGCCTTTAAGGCCAAAGAGAGTGTCCTAAGACAGAAATCGAGAGTTTAATGACTGAAAGAAGGAGACCAGAACTCTTCTTTCTTCCATGCAAGTCTAGCCATCAGAAGGAGGCGGAATTAGTTAGTGGCAATTAGGGTAGAAGATCTTTGGTTGGAAGGAGTGGAACAAATAAAAGCGGAGGTATGCAGGTACTTTAAAAGTTTATACCAAGAGCAAGTTACGGAAAGGCAAAGGCTAAATGGGGTTTATTTCAATACCCTGAATGTTGCTAACAGGGCTTCTTTGGATGATGCTTTCTCCATTGAGGAAGTGGAAGAAATAGTGCCTAGTTTTAAGGGGAATAAATTCGCCGGTCGGATGGGTTAAATTTTAATTTTATTCAGAACTACTGGCATCTGCTAAGGGAAGAAGTTTGGGGGATGGTTAATGAATTTCATGAGAAAGGTAAATTATCATTTAGATTTTCCTCCTACTTTATGGCCCTTGTTCCAAAAGTGAAAAACCCACACAATCTTTCACAATTTCGGTCTATCTCTTTGCTGGGGTGTCTATATCAAATTTTATCAAAATTGTTGGCAACAAGGTTAAAGAGTGCAATGCAGTCTCTTATTTCGTTCAATCAGTCAGCCTTTCTTCCGAATATGGGGAAGTGGTTATAAATGAGGTGGTGGACTTGATGGGTTTTCATGAGATTATCCTCTTTTAAAATCAAATCTCAAGGCGGAAGAAAACCATCCCCATGGATCGCGCATTAGAAACATGAATCACATAAAAGGCTATTGTGTTTACCTCTTGAAGCGTGTTTTTCGTTTGGATCACTAGTGCCACGAAGGGGCGGCACCTCTACTCAGTCCACGCGAGCAAATGGCCGTCGGAGCTATGCGTCATATGCTAGCTGACGGCTACGAGGAGGCATGGTTAGCAAGACTAGGTTAGAGGGGAGAGCATTAGCATACTTATAAGCTGGCAGCTCCTTTTGACCTAACTGCTTACCATATTGGGCTTTGTACACTACAAGCCCAATTGTCCTTTAATTAAATAAATCACATTTAATTAATTTAACTGTTCCGCATTTGCTCTATGCGTGTGACCCTATAGGCCCCCACCAAGTTGGCAATAATATTAAATATTATAATAATATTAAATATTAATTACAATATTAAATATTATAAATATTATAAATAATGAGTGACATCTAGCAATGTATCATTACTACCCAATTAGCGAGATTCTTGGCCACTAGGGCTTACACCAACAGAACTTTGCAAAGAAAAATAATAAAAGGTGCTTTATCCTTAAAGTGGATTTTGAGAAGGCTTATGATTCTATTAACTGTGGTTTCTTAGACTATATGGTGGGTAGGTTTGGGTTCAGCGATAAATGGAGAGAGTGGATTAGGGAGTGTACTTTCAGGTAGATGCTCAGTACTAGTGAATGGAAGTGGTCGCACGATCGCGCACGCGCCAAAAAGGACGAGCGGGTTTAAAACTGTAGTTTAGTGCGAAAACTCGGATGTCGTCTCTCAAGGACTCTGAAAATGTTACCTTTCACAAAAATCAGTTTGGGGGGGTTTGGATTGGAGTGCAGATAAGAAACAAGCAGAAAAGAGCAATTAAAAGCAGGCGAGTTGCAAAGAGATTATCAATTATCAAACAACGATTAATCATCTATCAAGAATTCCCAACTATCCTTGGTTAATGTAATCCCAAGCCCTAAGCGATTCTAATCCCCTTTCGATTCATGAGAACAACTAACAACGTAATTGCTACTATGGATGCAAGTTCCTATTCCCGAAATAACAAACGGGGATAAGCTCTCATGAACAAACGAACATGAATGAACACACGCGAATTAACAAACGCGGTTAAGTATAGGAAAATAACATCACTGAAACAAATCAATACAATACTACACACTCCTGAAATAACAAACAGAAATGCATAATATGGTATTGAAAAGGGAAAAGCAATTAAAATAGGGATTTACAAAACCTCAAGTATATAGAATTCTCATACAGTAGACTAATCCTAGAACTTAGTTCTCCATGGCAAAAACGAAATCACACAGAGAAAATGTAAAACAGAAAATTGGAGAAGCAAAAGTTTTTACAAACTGTTCAGAACAGCCTTTTATACAAATTCTGAATTTAGCTAGCTCGCGAGGCGAGCACACATTCGCGAGGCGAATTTCATGAAGAGTCAGCAACCTTTGGCATTCTCGCGAGGCGAAATACTTGCTCGCGAGGCGAGGATATGAAGAGTCTTCTCCTTACGCCCGTTATGGCCATCAGGGGCCAACCGTGATGCTCTTTGACTTTTTCAGGCTCGCGAGGCAAATGGATGCTCGCGAGGCGAGACTCTTCAACTTCAAAACTGCCACGGCCATGACCTTCAACACGGGCAAGCCGTGATCATCTCTGACTTTTTCAGGGTTGCAAGACTCGCGGGGCGAGACCTTATTCGCGAGGCGAACCAGAGACTTAGCATTTTCTTGGAACAGTCAGGCTTCGGGGTCACGTGGCGAGTGTATCTTTCGCGGGGCGAACCCCCTGCTCTTTATTTTCTCAACTTCTACTTAACCTGAAAACAAGCAAATAACCATAAGTGTATTATTTTGACTCAAAACTAGCTAAATTAACTTAAAACTACTCTAGAGACTCAAAACCTTGCTTGAGGACAATCTAATCTAATTTGGGTGAAAATACGATATAATTTTCACAAAACCCTGGTCATACTAGCCATAAAACTAGATGAGCCAGAGGCTTATCAAAATACCCCAAACTTAAACTTTGCTTGTCCCCAAGCAAACTAAGACTCAAAAATCAAAAAGACTCAAGACCTGGCAAGCTTAAAAGATCCAATCAACATTGCACAAATTCAAGCAACTTCATCAAAACAGTTTTCTTCATTGTTCCCTCCTTTTCAAACAGAGCAATCCCCACATTCATTTATTCCAAACATTTGAGAATTTCATCATGAAAACAATCAGAAATCTAAGCAGGGGATCTAAGTTACACACAAGAGGGAGATCGCCAACATCAAACAACTGCCTTCCTCACAAGGGCATTTAGTATATCACTCAATCACTCAGTTTGTGTCAGGCTAACAACTTGCACTCAGTTTCACTTTTCAAGAACACTTCCCAAAAATTTGATTTTCATCTCAAAATGGTTCCCACAGAAAACATGCAAGCAACATCAGAAGGTCTTTTATGGGTTGTAATGGGGCCTGGCTAAGGGTAGGATATACAAAAGGAACTAGGCTGAAGACCCTAGGAACTAAGAGAGCATGAACTATATTTACACTTTGAAATTCACTCAAGTTCCTTTCTTTATTTTTTTCTTTACACTTCTGGGTGGCTACAGCTTTTTTTTTCTATTTCAATAGCCTTTTTGGCATTTTTGTATTTTTGTATTTTTGTATTTTTGTATTTTTTTTTCGTATATTTTTTTTTCAATTTTTTTTACATTTGTACACTTTTTCTTTCACAAGCCTTTAGCCCCAATCCCAACAACACATTACACCTTGCAGCCACCCCAAACTTAGTTTCTTGCACCCATTCTAAGATTACATGCTCTCCTAATCCTAAGATCGGGTTAACATGGTTTTCCAGATTTTTGGGCTTATAACATTAGGTTATCAAGAACTAACAGGCTAATAGGCTCAAAAGGGCTAACTAGGGAACATGCATTAGGAATTGTTTTATTCAGGCCAAGTAGCTATTTACAAAGAAAATGCCTAAATCATTTGCTACACACATATAATCATGCAAACCAAAAAGAGATTCAATCAAATCCAGGGAAGTGCAACTTGAAAGTGATTTTCACACAGTTTAAAACATGTTGGAGGCTCAAAACCTCACCTGGACATTCATGCAAATTGTTTGAAAGAGATTCTATCCCTAGTGTGTGCTACCTATCACCCCAAACTTATCATACATCATGCCATCATAACAAAATCTCAAAGTTCAGTTTTCAATTTCACATGGGAATCACATTTCAAAAACAAAAATTTTTCAGCCTAGGGGGAATCATCACATATCAATCATGCAAGCAATCTGTGCAACATCAATCAAAATCTAGCAAACTTGCCAACAAAAGACTCAACACACAAATGCTCCTGAGCTTCTCAAATTATTTAGGAGCTTTATTCAAAGAAACAAGACTCAACAAAACTACAACTAGTTCCCTCCCCCACACTTAAAACATGCATTGTCCCCAATGAACAACAGAACTATACAATCAGAGTGAGGGAAAGGAAGAGAAACTCCCTGATCAAGTATCAGTGTAGGTTGGAGCATCCAAAGATAGCTCCTCAACATTAGCATCCATAGGAACAACAGCATCCACACCATGGAATGGCTTCAACCTCTGCCCGTTAACCTTGAAGGGCTTGTGTGTACCTGCACGTGTAATCTCTACTGCACCATAAGGAAACACATTAGTAATGACAAAGGGGCCATCCCATTTGGACCTAAGTTTCCGACCATCGAGTTTCGAGTGGGAGTTAAACAATAAGACTAGCTGGCCCATAAAAAATTCTTTCCTAACAATCATTCTATCATGAAATTGCTTTGTATTTTCTTTATAAATCTTGGAGCTTTCATAGGCTTCAAGCCTAAGCTCCTCAAGTTCTTCTGCAGCTGCACTTTCTTTCAACACCAGATTTCTTCATGTCCATGTTACAACACTTTACTGCCCAATATGCTCTATGCTCAACTTCCACCGGGAGGTGACAAGCCTTACCAAAAACTAGCCGAAATGGGGACATTCCTATAGGGGTCTTGAAAGCAGTCCTTTGTGCCCACAGTGCGTCTTCCAGACGGCGGCTCCATTCCTTTCTATTAGGCTGCACCATCTTCTCTAGAATTTGCTTGATCTCCCTGTTGGATATTTCAGCCTGGCCATTGGTTTGGGGGTGGTAAGCAGTGGACACTCTATGTACAACCCCATATTTCCTGAGTAAGGCCTCCATGGTTTACATTGCAAAAATGTGTGCCCTGGTCACTGATGATGGCCTTGGGTATGCCAAACCTGCAAAAAAAATATTGGACCTAACAAATTTGGAAACAATCTGAGCATCGTTAGTCCTAGTGGGGATTGCTTCCACCCACTTTGAAACATAATCTACAGCCAACAAAATATATACAAAACCAAAAGAAGGAGGGAAAGGACCCATGAAGTCCATCCCCCACACATCAAAAACTTCACAAAAGAGCATGGGTTGTTGAGGCATCTCACTCCTACGAGTGATTGTAGGGCCTGTTATTTGACATTCTTTACAACTCTTGTATACCTCATATGAATCCCTAAAAATTGTGGGCCAATAAAATCCAGAATCCAGGACTTTTCTTGCTGTCCTCTGAGGTCCAAAGTTTCCTCCAACTGGAGAGGCATGTGAGAAATGCAGGATGGACTCCGTCTCATGATCGGGTACACACCTCCTAATAACCTGGTCACTGCAAAACTTCCACAGGTAGGGATCGTCCCACACATAATACTTTGCATCGCTTTTCAGCTTGTGGAACTTATGTCTACTTGTACCTGCAGGAACAACACCAGCAACAAGAAAATTTACAATGTCAGCAAACCAGGGGGTTACCCCATACAAATGTAAGAGTCTCTCATCAGGGAAATCATCTTGGATGGGAAAAATATCCTCATCCCTTGCTATCCTGCTCAATTGATCTCGCTACCAAATTTTCGGCTCCACTTTTATCCTTTATCTCCACATTGAATTCTTGGAGCAAAAGCATCCACCTGGATCGAGTCTTGGCTTAGCTTCGGCTTCTTCAACAGATATTTCAAAGCTACATGGTCGAGTAAAAGCAGTCACCCTAGAACCTAGCAAATAAGACCTAAACTTATCAAGTGCAAATACAACGACTAGCGAGTTCTTTCTCGGTGGTGGTGTAATTTGCTGTGCAAGCATCTAAGGTCTTAGAAGCATAGTGAATTACATGGGCAACCTTGCCCACCCTTTGTGCCGAACTGCTCCCACAGCCAAAATTTGAAGCATCACACATCGGTTCAAAGGGAGTGTCGATCGGGGGTTGGATGACGAGGGTAGAAGTCAACGCTTTCTTGAGATAGTCAAATGACTCCTTGCACTTTTCATCAAGCTGGAGCAGGGCATCATTCTTCCAGATTTGACAATGGCAGTGCTATCTTTTGAAGTCCTTTATAAAGCGCTGTAGAAACCTGCATGTCCAAGAAAAGAGCGGATCTCGCGTACGCAAGATGGGTAAGGCAATGAAGCAATCACATTTATTTTTGCGGGATCTCTGAAATACCCTCTTTGGAAATTACATGACCCAAAACTATCCCCTGTTCTACCATGAAGTGACATTTCTCATAATTCAAAATCGGATCGAGTATCAATGCATCTTTGTAGAACTAGACCTAGACTATGCAAACAAGCATCAAATGAGGAGCCATACAGTAAAATCATCCATAAACACCTCTATGCAATTTTCAATAAAGTCGGAGAAAATACTAAGCATGCATCTTTGAAAGGTGCCGGGGAGCATTACGAGAGGCCAAATGGCATCCTCCTATAAGCAAGCGTCATAGAAGGGGCACGTGAAGGTGGTCTTTTCCCGATCCTCGGGGGCAATATGAATCTGGAAATACCGGAAAAGCCATCTAGAAAACAATAATGGGATTGACCGGCCAGCCGATCCAAGATCCGATCTATGAGCGGCAAAGGAAAATGATCCTTTTCGGTGGCCTGGTTTAGCTTCCTATAGTCTATACAAACTCTCCGGCTAATTACGGACTCTAGTAGGCACAAGTTCATTATTTTCATTCCTAACTACTTTGTTAGACCAGACTTCTTTGGTACGACTTGCAGGACTTACCCAAGTACTATCGGAGATGGGATAGATAATACTGCCTGTAGAAGCTTAGTCACCTCTTTCTTTACCACATCCAGAATCGAGTGGGTTAAGTCGCCTTTGGGCCTGTCGACCGGCTTAGCCCCATCCTCAATAAAATTCTGTGCATGCATCCGGAGGGCTAATTCTGGAATGTCGGCCAATGTCCACCCAAAAGCCTTCTTGTTCTTCCTCGGAACTTCTAAAAGCTTGGCTTCCGATCGGAGTTGAGGTGGAGGAAATGATGGTGGCAATGTTGCATCCCTCCCAAGTAGGCATACTTCGGGTTCTCGGGAAGTGGTTTGAGTTCCAAAGAAGGTGGGCTGCTCAGCGGATGGTGCATTGGGAGTAGCCATGGGGTCAAGGACTTCTGCTTGAATAGACGACTTCACTCTCATTATCACTTTCACTATCATCCTCACTCTGCAAGGTTGAATCCAAAAACTCGGAACAAGCAGAACATGGGTTAGTGTTAGTACAGTTAGTACAAGTATATACATCATCAAAACCCAGAAATAAGAGGAAAATCGAAATAAAGTCATCATGTGTATCCTCAATAAGCTCGAGAAAGCAACTCTAAGTGGAATACAGAGTGCTCCTCTACTGGGTGTTTCATAGCATCAAAGATCTTGAATTTGGCCACAATACCACCAAACTCCATAGACATAGTCCCATCATAAACATCAATCTTGGTCTTGGATGTCATCATGAATGGTCTGCCCAAGATTATGGGTGATCTACTGGACTGAGTCTCTCCTGCCATGTCTAGGATGTAGAAGTCCGCGAGGAATATCAAATCATCAACTTGCACTAGCACATCCTCTACCATTCCCATGGGTGAGGCACTTGGTCTGTTAGCCAACTGGATGGTAAGACTGTGTCTTTGCAATGGCCCAAGATCAAGGTTATTAAAGATGGAGGTAGGCATGACATTGATTGATGCTCCCAAGTCCAGCATGCAGTTCTCAAACTTCTTGTCCCCAATAGTGCATGGGATAGTGAAGGTGCACGGATCCTTGCACTACGTGGTAGTGCTTGAGTAGGGGCTATAGAAGCAACTCTTTCTATCTTAGACTGGATAAGCGCCGAGACATTCATTCCCAAGTCAACCCTCTCATTAGTCTTCATCTTCCTCTTGTTAGTGCATAGGTCCTTAGAAATTTGGCATATCCGGGCACTTGCTTGATCACATCTAGGAGAGGAATATTCTCACCTACTTTTAAGAAAACATCAAGAATCTCCTTCTCCTTATTTTCCCCACCAATCTTCAAATTTTTATGAATTCTGTGTGGGAATGGAATGGAGTGGTCTATACACTTTCTCGGCTTCAACTTCAACCATAGGCTCGGGAGTAACCTCAATAGTAGGCTCGGGAGTAGCCTTCATAGTTTCTTCATCCTTTCCGAGTGGCCTCAACAACCTTTCCGGATCTCGGAGAGATGGCACTCACATTAGGGTTGGAGGCATTAGGATTTATCACTTGGCTGTGTGTGGGCAGCTGGTTTGTCCCTTGACCTTGTTGTATGCTATTCATGGATGTGGCCAGTTGTCCAATCTATGTCCTCAAATCTTGAATACTAGCATCGTCATTGCTGGCTGTACACTAGATGCAGCCATTTGCTTTACCAAGTCTTCTAATGATGGTCGGAAGGTGCGAAGTGGTCCTTGGATGATGATTGTGAGGTGCCATCGGCTGTTGTTGGGATGAGTTCCCATACTGAGATTAGGGTGATTCCTCCAACTAGGATGGTACCTATTGGTAGAGAGGTCCGAGTCTTGTCCCGATCCCGATTGTTTCCTTGATTATAGGGGTTTCTTGCATAAGCTTGAGGTACTTCACCGACAAACTCTTTTCTCTGGATCGGGCATGGATCAAATGGGTGTTCGGGTGAATTGCACATGCTACATAACTGCAGGCTGAACCTTGTCTATTGCCAATTGCCTTACAAAGGAAGTCAGCTCATCCAATCTATTCTCAAGGGGCGGCCTGGTTGGAAGATGAACTATGAATCTCATGCACACCTCTTGGCTCAACTGAATTTCTTCTTGTAGAAAAGCTGCTGGGAATTCAACGACATGTTCTCAATGAGTTGCTTGGCAAAGGTGGGGTCTTATCAACTAATGCTCCCCACTAGCGACATCCAAAAGATTCCTATCCATCGGCAACAATCCTTCATAAAAGTATTGGATCGGGGAGTTGTTCGAGAAATTTGATCTTTGGGGGCAACTAGATACCAAATGCTTGAACCTTTCCGAGTATTGATCGGTGACTCGTTCCCTTGCACGATGCCACATATCTCTTTCCTTATTGAAGCAGCTCTTGAAGCGGGGAAAATATCTTTCTAGGAACACCCTCTTCAAATCATTCCAAGTGGTGATGGAGTTGGGCTCAAGATACAATAGCCAATCCTTTGCGGCTCCTTGGAGTGAAAGCGGAAAAGCCTTGACTTGATACTATCCTCGGTGACTCCCTCGATCTCGAGGTTGTGGAGCATACAACTTGGAATTCCTTCAAGTGCTTGTGTGGATCCTCACCTGCAAGACCATTAAACTTGGGCAACAAGTGAATAAAACCAGATTTCAGTTCAAAAGGAGTGTCGGCACCAGGATATGAAATACACAATCCATTATAGTTGACATCGGGGCAGCAAAGCTGTCTTAATGTCCTCTGGTCTCCCATGTTTTCGAAACAGTTTTAAAATTGGAATCACTACTAGTGCTGGCCGAAATTCCCTACGGAGTGTGTGCGAGTGTTCTTTCAATTTCCGGGTCAAAATCACACGATTCGAGGGCAATGAGACCTAGTAGCCGGACCAATTCAAAACAAAACAGAAAATAAAAGAAATAAAAGAAAAGAAAATAAAACAAATTGCGAAAAATAACAACTCGAGTCCCGACAACGGCGCCAATTTTAGTCGCATTTGTCTCGCGCACGCGCCAAAAAGGACGAGCGGGTTTAAAGCTGTCGTTTAGTGCGACACCTCGGCTGTCGTGTCTCAAGGACTCGAAAGCGTTACCTTTCACAAAAATCAGTTTTGGGGGGGGTTGGATTGGAGTGCAGATAAGAAACAAGCAGAAAAGAGCAATTAAAAACAGGGCAGTTGCAAAGAGATTATCAATTATCAAACAACGATTAATCTACTGTCAAGTATTCCCAACTATCCTTGGTTAATGTAATCCCAAGCCCTAAGCAGATTCTAATCCCCTTTCAGTTACAGTAACAACTAACAACGTAATTGCTACTATGGATGCAAGTTCCTATTCCCGAAATAACAAACGGGGATAAGCTCTCATGAACAAACGAACATGAATGAACACACGCGAATTAACAAACGCGATTAAGTATAGGAAAATAACATCACTGAAACAAATCAATACAATACTACACACTCTTGAAATAACAAACAGAAATGCATAATATGGTATTGAAAAGGGAAAAGCAATTAAAATAGGGATTTACAAAAAATCAAGTATATAGAATTCTCATACAGTAGACTAATCCTAGAACTTAGTTCTCCATGGCAAAAACGAAATCACACAGAGAAAATGTAAAACAGAAAATTGGAGAAGCAAAAGTTTTTACAAACATTCGGAAACGACCTTTTATACAAATTCTGAATTCAGCTAGCTCGCGAGGCGAGCACACATTCGCGAGGCGAATTTCATGAAGAGTCAGCAACCTTTGGCATTCTCGCGAGGCGAAATACTTGCTCGCGAGGCGAGGATATGAAGAGTCTTCTCCTTACGCCCGTTATGGCCATCAGGGGCCAACCGTGATGCTCTCTGACTTTTTCAGGCTCGCGAGGCGAATGGATGCTCGCGAGGCGAGACTCTTCAACTTCAAAACTGCCACGGCCATGACCTTCAACACGGGCAAGCCGTGATCGTCTCTGACTTTTTCAGGGTTGCAAGACTCGCGGGGCGAGACCTTATTCGCGAGGCGAACCAGAGACTTAGCATTTTCTTGGAACAGTCAGGCTTCGGGGTCGCGTGGCGAGTGTATCTTTCGCGGGGCGAACCCCCTGCTCTTTATTTTCTCAACTTCTACTTAACCTGAAAACAAGGAAATAACCATAAGTGTATTATTTTGACTCAAAACTAGCTAAATTAACTTAAAACTACTCTAGAGACTCAAAACCTTGCTTGAGGACAATCTAATCTAATTTGGGTGAAAATACGATATAATTTGCACAAAACCCTGGTCATACTAGCCATAAAACTAGATGAGCCAGAGGCTTATCAGGAAGCTTATCATAGGAGATAAAAATTCAAAAGGGTCTCAAGCAAGGGGATCTACCGGCTCCTTTTCTATATCTTTTGGTGGTGGAAGGTTTGACTAGTCTCATGAATAAAGTTGTCTCTTTGAGGCTTGATGAATGTGCAATATA
This sequence comes from Sophora flavescens, assembly GCA_030762895.1. Lineage (NCBI taxonomy): Eukaryota > Viridiplantae > Streptophyta > Magnoliopsida > Fabales > Fabaceae > Sophora > Sophora flavescens. Next base: position 159,887,257 of record CM061066.1, on the reverse strand, counting down.
TGTTAGTTTGAATGTTTATTTAGGAAAAAGTTTGTAAATAATCTTAGAAATTGTAGAAAAGTGATAAGAAAATAAATACTTTTATATGAATAAAGTTTTGGTCCATTAGATCTTAATTTGTGTGAAAAGACACTCAAAACATGTTGAAAATGTGTAGGAATGAAGGTCCAGCACTCAGCTCAGGAAACGGGCGCTCGGCCTCAAAAGGAAATAGAAAACGTAAATTACAGCAGCACCGGACGCTCAGTGCAGAAGTCCAGCGCTCAGTGTGGACAGAGAGCAGAGCAGCCAGCGCTCAGCGTTGCTGCTTAGGCGCTCAGCGCCACCAGAAGGAAAAGGAGCCAGCGCTCTGTGATGGAAAGCTAGCGCCCAGTGCCAGGTCCTGACAGCAAACGTGTTTCGCGTACAGAAGTCAGTGCCCAGCACTGGCCAGGGATGCTCAGCGCCGACCGACGTGCAAACACTATAAATTTGAGTTTTGGCAGATTTTGAAGGATCTTTGACTCATTTTTCACATTTTCACAACTTGGTTCATCACTTTCTCACCACTTCCTTGAGGATTCAAGCTTAGGAACAAGAATTGAAGCTTCTATGGATTCTTCCATACTCTCCTACTCAAGTTCTTCCATCTCTACTCTCTCTATTATGAGTTGCTAGATCAATTAGGTTAGGTTAGGATGATTTCAATTTAGAATTTGATGTAATTGACTTTGACTTCTGATTTCAATTCTATTTCATTCAATTTGAGTAACTGCTTCTATGCTTAATGCTTCTATTGGATTAATCAACTTTGGATTGATGTTAGATTCAATTTCACAATTGGAAAATTGGTTATTGGATTGGAATTGAAGTAGATTACCATTGGAATGTTGATTCTAGGAATAGAACTCTATTGCAATGCATTCTTATGAATCTCATGCTTAATGTTTGTACTAATTCTTGAATCACCTAAGGAATTAGGGTTCTTAATTGGTACAAAAGGATTATCACCTAAGGGATTATGGATAAATCTAGGTTAGTGATTTGAATGTCAATTGAATGGAATGAATTCTAATTAGGATTGAATGAAGTTACATCAAGTGAAGAATTGGAGGATTCAGATACCTAACCGCTTTACCTATATTGATTTCACTCTTTAATTTTACTTGATTCATTCATTTTTGTGACAACATTAAATTCAATATTCTTGTAGTCTTATATAAACATGAAATTCATTAGTTCAAATATCAATTGCTTAAGCTACGTTGATACTTAATCTCAATCCTCATTGGGAACGATACTATACTCTCACTCTATTACTTGTCGTGATTTGGTATACTTGCCAAACAACAAACAAGACTTCTTCTCACGATTACAAAGTTGGTGATGAGGGGCCAGAAATTTCAATGCAATATGCAGACGATACTATTGTGGTGGGGGAGGCAACTTGGAATAACCTTTGGGTTATGAAGTCAGTGTTTAGATGTTTTGAATTGGTATCGTGTCTTAAAGTCAATTTAAAAAAAACCAAGCGGATTGGTATCAATGTAGAAGAGGCTTTTACTAACTCGGCAGTAGAGTTCCTGAACTGTAGAGTTGGGGGAATTCCTTTCAACTATCTAGGTCTTTCGATAGGCGCGAATCCGAAAAGGACATCAACTTTGCAAATGCTAATTGACTCCTTGGAGAGGAGTATAGCGGTTTGGAGCAGTAGACATTTATCTCTAGGAGGGAGGATAACATTGATAAACTCTGTCTTAAACAGTTTGCCTTTTGCCTATTTACCACTTATCCTTCTTGAGAATCCCGAGAAAAGTTTTGAAAAATGTAATAAGAATTCAAATATATGATTAAATCCATGATACAAATGATGATCTATTCAAAATAGATTAGCCACTAGAGCTTACACCAACAATCTCACACTAGCACTAGAGCCAATCGGGCATCAATCTAACACCTGTCGATCTAGTGTGAGTGTCATGCTACCATTAAGCAAGAGACTCCATTAGCAGATTATTTAGTATTGTCATTTTGTACATCTTCTCATCTCTCCTCTATCGACCATCTACCGAATTAGATGGAAGCACCTAAGTATATGTTCAGATCACTAGTGAGATCAAGTTTCCTTAGCTTATGCGATTACTCCATCATCATCGCAACGAGATCAATGGAGTTCGTAAAGTTAGGAACTATTCCTGGTTCATAAATGAACTTCCCGATCCAAACGGCCTTTTAATCTACATTTAAGGTAACTATATACTTGGCCTCTATAATAAATTCTGCAACTGTCTCACACTTGGAACCTTTTCAAGCATACAATGTCACCATTAAGATAAAACATAACTCCATACCGCGATCTAGAATAAGCTTTATCGGTTTGGAAACAGTCTCGATGTAACACCTTACAACGACTTCTTCCTCACCTTCATTTGTCAAGAATGTATCCTCAGCTCTTCTTAGATACTTGAGGATGTTCTTGACTACAGCTCAGTGACCTTCACCGATATCAATTGCTACCTTCTTGTCATGCTCAAAGCATACAAGATAACTGGTGTAGTACATAATGTACTCTGACTAAGACCCAACAACTTCAGCTATCTATCTCTATAGATCCTAATTCCTAACATGTAGGAAGTCTTGCCTAAGTCCTTCATCGAGAAACAATTTCCCAACCATGTTTTCACATTTTGAAGTGTAGGGATATCGTTTCCGATAAGCAGTACGTCATCCACATATTATACCAGAAAGACAATCTCACTCCCACTAACCTTCTTGTACACACAAGGTTCATCCTCGTTCTTGACACATCCAATCTGTCTTACATCTTTGTCAAAACTAAGATTCTAGCTTCTGGAAGCTTACTTTAATCCATGAATGGATCTCTGCAACCTACATATCTTTCCAGCATCCTTTGGATCGACAAAACCCTCAGGTTGTGTCATGTACACATCCTCAAGGAGATTCCCATTAAGGATAGCAATCTTGACATCCATCTGCCAGATCTCATAGTCATAGTATGCAACAGTAACAAGCAGAATCCGAACAGATTTAAGCATTGCTACTTGGGAGAAAGTTTCATCATAGTCTACACCATGAATTTACTTGAAACCTTTCGTAACCAGTTGCGCCTTAAAGGTACCCACTTTACCATCCATGTCAGTCTTCTTCTTGAAGACTCACTTGCACCCTATGGGTTTTACCTCTTCGGGTGGCTCAACCAAAGTCCATACCTGGTTTGTGTACATGAATTCCTTTTCGGATCCTATGGCCTCAAACCACTTCTCAGATTTCGGCCCAATTACGGCCTCCTGGTAGGTTATAGGCTCATCTTGATCCATGAGCAACACATCACCTTCCGAGTCGGGAGAAGTCCATATCTCTCGGGGTAGTGGCGTGGCACTGTTAGATCTACGCAAGTCTTGTGTTACTTGAACCGGTGGTTCAACCACAACATCTTGTGGAAGCGATTCTTGTTCCATTGTAGATGGGTCGGTATTTTGTGGTACTTGGATTTCTCCAAGTTCTACATTCCTCCTACCGTCTCCTTTTGAGATGTATTCATCCTCAAGGAACACTCAAGTGCTAGCGACAAACACTTTGTCCTCAGAGGTGTTGTAGAAGTAATATCCTTTGGTTTTCTTAGGATATCTCACAAATATACACTTATCTGATTTGGGTCCAAGTTTATTCGTCATAAGATGTTTCACATAAACCTGACATCCCCAAATCCTCATAAATGATAAACCGGGCCTTCAGCCCATCCATATCTCATATGGAGTCTTTTCAGTCGCCTTAGATGGAACACAGTTAAGAGTGAATGCAGCTGTAAGTAGAGAAAAACCCCAGAAAGAGTCATAAAAGGTCTAAATGACTAATCATGGATCGTACCATGTCTAACAAGGTGTAATTCCTTCTTTCGGACAAACCATTCCATTGTGGCGTTCCAGGAGGAGTGAGTTGGGATACTATCCCACACTCTCTCAGATAGTCATCAAACTTTTGGCTTAAGTATTATCCGCCATGATGTGATCATATGGCCTTAATACTTTTTCTAAGTTGGTTCTCCATTTAATTCTTGAACTCTTTGAACTTTTCAAAGGTTTCAGACTTGTGTTTCAAAAGATACACAAATCAATATCTACTGAAAATATTAGTAAATATGACAAAGTGACGATAACCACCTCTAGCCGACTTGTTTAGGAGCCCACATACATCGCTATGTATCAAGCCCAAAAGATCACTGGCCCTTTCACCTTTCCTGGTTAATGGGGCCTTAGTTATCTTCCCCAACAAGCAAGATTCGCATACATCAAACGATTCATAATTGAATGAGTCCAAGAGTCCATTCTTATGAAGCTTGGAGATGCGTTTCTCACCTATCTTCCTAAACGACAATGCCAAAGGCATGTAGGGTTCAAATCACTTATTTTGACCCTTTTCACATTTATATTATAAATGGGCATATGAGGATCAAGGGCACAAACTCCATTATCCAAAAACATGCTAGCATAGAAAATATCACGTGACCGATGTTTCTACCAATAGCTGGAACATAATAACATTTATTTAGTTTCAAAACAAGCCCCAAAGGTAAAGTCAAAATTTCTATAGTTAATGCAACAACTTTTGCTCTATTTCCTATTCAGAGATTGACTTTGCCTATAGTCAACGTCCTACTCCCTTTGATCCTTCACATTAATGTGAGATCCAAATGCGGTATCAAATACCCATGATTTTGAAGTGGGTTGGCTTCTACAACAAAATGCTCAAAGAGGAAGTCATACTTCCTTTCCTTTCACATACTCTTTCTGATATCTTTAACAGTTTTCAAAGCCTGGTCAAACCACAATGAAAGTAGCTGCCTTCCTTTGCAACCATGCCTATTAGCTTCAAGGCAGAAGTACTGGGCTTGAACTTGTTCTTGCCCTTGTTCTTCTCCTTTTTTAGCAGGCTTAAGACTTTCCCTTTCAAGACTATCACAATAGTCTACCCTTATCTACTGTAGAGACTTTGCTCGGCAATTCTCAACTTCCTTGCAATCTCTAATAGAGGTATGTCAGAATCGTTTACAATGATTTGACTATAACTATCCGACAACAATTGCAAGATCAAACATTTGGCCTAAAGGAAAGCCCCGACTTACCGGGTTCTCAATGTACTCAATAGTATGAAGCACATGATAAGCTGTCTAGATTTCCCTTACGCCGATTCGCAACCGAAAGGGTCGGGAAGACTTGTGGTTCTTATGCATTGCATGCTCTTACGAGCATCATGAGGTGCATGATCATATCAAGTGTCTTCATGGTTGCCAGCATGAGGAATCCTACATCTAAGACATCGACTTGATGCTTTTCATAAGCATCCTTTTCAATCTTAGTAGTAACTGGTTGCTCGGGAATCATTTACTCGAGAACATACAACTCTTTCTCGTACTTGAGGACAATCCTCAAATTCCTGTACCAATCCAGAAATTTAATTCTAGATACCTTGTCCTTCTCGAGGACAAATCGCAATAATAAATTATAGTGTTTTATTTCATGGTAATTCTAATTACAGAAACATGCAGAATATAAATATCATGATAAAACATATTTAATAAGGTCTTTTATTAAATACGCTCCCACTATTTTATTCGATTCAATGACCCTCATCATTGACTCGGAAAATCCTTTTGAAAGATTTTATAGTGAAACCAAGATCCATATTTCACCTTGTTTTGAGTCAACTTTGGCTGATCTCCCAAAACTTAGTTATTTAGGTAGGAAACTCCTTTCCAATTACATCTCATGTAACTCTTGGATCAGTTGGGTGAATAACTTTTATTCCAATCCATCCCATGGACTAAAGCCCAACAATTGTCCCAAAAATGGGTCGCGTATCTTCTTTGCTATAGAAAAATGCACTCTATACCTCTTTGATCAAAAAAGCGATGACCCATAAAACATGATTTCTACACAGAGGGTTCTAGACCAGGAAAATCACCAATTCCATAATTCCGAATCTCTAGGATGCCTCATTATTCCATCATTTTTACTATCGACATGCCACCTCATATTTGAAGGCAAAACAATCTCCTTACGAGGTTTTGAGGAAAAGCGGAAAAACTTTCTCGGACTCCCATTATTGCCCATTGACAAGATCGACAAACTTTGTTCTTGATTTCCATTTGGACATGTTACAAACTTTGCATGTTTCCACCTAATTCCTAGATCAGGAAAATCAATTATTAGGGCATGCAAGTATCTTTTCATTCAAACCAAGCTTGTTGAACATCTCTAGCCTCGTAGAATAAGCTCAATCTTGCATGTCAAATGCATCATGCCATAATTCTAATATCATCACTCTTTGCTTAACGGTTCCTACACAAACATTTGATATGATACAACTATAGCATTTCTAGAATTTTTTGCGTGAATAACAATGGTTGTTCTCCATCTCTTGCCAATTCATAAAAATCCTCATCCCATGGCCCTTCTTGAGTTACATTCGGTGTGCCTCCATCCCTAACCTCTATATTTGATGCAGCAGGGATTCCGTTTGCATGGTGTCTATCAACTCCAAAAGCATCGTTGATTCTTGTCGAATAGGATCTTCAACAACCATGTTGTCTTGAACTACATTTGGAGCATTACTAGTTGAGACATTACTAGTTTCTCTATCCTGATCCCCCCATGATAGTACCAAAAGTAATCCTCAGTGGAATGGTGTACATATTAGGTGATCGTACATCCCATCCCACTTTGTCGTTTCTTAAAACCACATCGTTCACAAGGGCATATTGATGTGTCATTAACTTAGCGATGTTTCCAAAATCATCCTCTCAATTCTTCCTAATACTCAACAGAGTGCAGTACTTTGTAATCCATGATTTATCCATTACTTGTGAACTTTCCTTCTAAATTTAAACAAAGTAATAAAAAGTATAATCAGTAACATTAATAACATAAATGGGAAGACATATAGCGATCTTAGCTTTTATAAGAGAAAGTCTTGAAATTGAACAAGTACAACCTTTCCCCATGAAGCAATGGCTTGTTTCATCAAATAAGCAAACAAAACAATCATTATACAAAAATAAGAAATGGACAGAGGGTAAACCTATCAAACATTATTACCTCAAGCAATATGTGCTAATCCAATTTCATAAGAGAAACCTATATTATAGCACCAAATTTCCCATCGTAGTTCAACAAAACAATTTCAAAATTCCATACACATTCAATTTCAACCACATAAAAAAAACAATATATGATTACTCGTGGCGCTTTGATTTCGTAAAAAACAAAAACTATGAACAAATATCAATATATTAATTTTCTTGAAAGGTGATTACACACCTGAACTTGGAACAATATGAGATAACTAACAAATTCTCACTAATAGATATTGCCCGAGGATCTCTAAAGGCAAAGGTTAGGGGAATGAATGTCTTTGAACAATGAATAAATCTATGATGAAAAGAAGAAAAGGGAGAAGGTCAAATTGATCAAGTTAAATGACCTTTTTCCTCATTAGTGTAAACCAAGTGTTTCTCATACGATGCAAGCTGGAATAGACGAGAGACCAGTATAATGAACTAATGTGAACAAGGAAAATGAAGAGTTGCAAATACAACACTAAGAAACCAATCTAGTAGCTCAGTGGTGGAATTGCTTACCTGAGCATTTTCTCCACTAGTTTATTGATGAAGTCCTCAATTTCCAAGTTAATCAAAATCGAAATATAGATAGAAATACGGGTTGCTAAAACTTCAATAGGAACTGAAATGCTACAAGGCCTAAAAGAATAACATGATATAACAAAAAAAGAAAGTAGCAACTAGAACTTAGAATTTATAGTAGAAGACATTTATTTAAGATCCTTGTTGCATAGTAGCTAGTTAGGTCAATAGTCAAGAATTTTAGTATAAAGAATCCAACTTGACAGCCACTTTAGAAACAGAATTTATGCGTTTACCCACAGAAGCATAAAAAATAAAAAGATTTACGGGCCCTTTGACCCTATCCCCCGTAGCAAACCCTAGACCTCCTCATAACAAGTTTAGTAATGCTCACTACTACAATTATCCTAATAAAATATTACAATGTAAATCTCTTTATTACACTGCATTTTGTCATTTTGTTCCTGGGAACAATAATCGAAAAGAGATCATGACAACTTCTTCTTCTGAACAACGGTGTGTTTTACATCTTCTTGTTCCCCCGCATTCTCCACTTTGTGATTCCTCTTCTCTCTCCCGCATTTTCAATCTCTTGGATCTGTTCAACTTCTTCCTAAACCCACCTCTACTCTACACTCGCATCTTCGCATTGCTTCCTTCTTCCATATTTCCATTTTCTCACTTGGCCTGCCTTTCCTGCTACATATTTTCTGTTTCTCAATTTATTATGCCTTTTTTTCCTAGAAATGTAGGTGAAGAAGCACCGACTTAAAGCTTGATTTGTTACCGCTCCTAGTAGTTTAGCATGATTTGTGTTTTGTTATGTCTATTATTGTGAAGTAACGGTTTTCAACGCACATTCTCTATAATTTCTATTTCTATATATTTGGAAATATACTAATCATTTGTGGTGGAACGTATTTAGCAAGTAATTAGTGAACCCATTATTCAACTTTCTTATATAACTTAATGTGATCCGTGGTTGTCTTCTCTTTACTACATGATATTTTTATGCTATTAAATTGACTAATTGTAGTAGTGAGCATTACTAAACCCATTTTTAACATGTTTGACCTAAAAGAAATCTTTCAACATACATTGAAAGGATTATATTAGAGATATAAGAAAATACAACCATAATTGTACATACAGCCTCTACTCCCGTAAGCAAATTCAAAAACACCAATTCAAAGTGCTCAGAGCTTATTCATAAATCAAAATACTAAAGACAAGACCAGCGATACAAAGTGGAGTATTTCTGTGAACAATGGATGATGGTTTGTGGAAAGGAGGAAACCTTGGATTTGGACAACTTCTCTGGCACCTGACCATGATGCCCAATTCCCGAACAACTATTCAAGCTCGAGGCACCTAAAAATCCTCTCAATATCCGATTGCTTCTTTTCTCCAAGAAAAAATCCAGTTAAACTCCCCATTTCAAATTGGCACAAGATCTCTCAACGGTTTGGAATGTTTAACACCTTAGATCAAACCCTGGCCTTGTTGGGACTATTCCATCCCCAGGTGACGGCCTTAGGAAGCTTCAATCTTTGAATGCTGGTAGAAAATGGACTAACGGTGAACACCACCAATATTGGTAATTTGAATGGAACTAGTCCTTTCCGGGGAAATGGTTTGGTGGGTGAGGTTCGGATTATGGAAATTTTTACGAGCTTTTAATATTTGATGCAAGCGATAATTTAATCTATGTGCTTTGCCCGTTCAATTCGCTTTTTCATTCTGAACTAATTTATGATTTCAAGAATGAATTTTTCTCTAAATAGAAGATCTATACACTTTTACCGACTTTCTGGCATGTTTTAGCCCCAAGCAATTTTCTTGTACTTAATACGTACTTAATATTGTTACTAGTAAGCACTTCATTTGTTCATGGTGTTCTTAGATATGCGGTTTGCCAATCTACATTTAGCCCCGATCCGGCTAACCTCTAGTGTATGATGAGCAGTGAAAGAGCCATGAAAAGCGGACAAAAGGAGAATCAAAGAAAATAAGGGGAAGGAGAAAGGAAGTAGGATGTATTTATCCTATACACTCCCGAATACCCTTATTGAAAAAGAAAATAAAAGTTTCATGACCCACAGAACATATCATCAAACATACGAAGCAATATAACATGACGAGGTATGAACAAATTAATAGCATGGACAAACCAATTGCATCGGTCACAATCTTCACATTGGTTCCACCAAAAATTAGCTTACTCCTATTTCAATTCGAGTAAAAAAAAAAAAGAAAAAAAGATAGCGAAGGAGTAATCTCAAGTGAGATTTTATCAAAATCCTCTAAAAAGGTATAACATCACAAAATTCCCACTGTTGCTTGAAGCGTGGTTTCCTCCACGACCTTGTGTAGCAATCCATCTTTCAATATGGTTCCCCTTCTTCTTTGACTTCTAGGGATTTATAGGATTTAATCCCTTAAATGAATTCAAGATGAGGAAGAAGAGTATGGATGAAGTCCCCGATTGGAATGAGCTCGCACCTTGTGGAAAGAGAAGAAGAAGCGAGAAATCTTTGGTAAGCGAAGAAAAAAAACATCGAGAATAAATAGGTTAGGGTTCTTAGGTGGGTGGGTTATTTTATGAAAATTAAAAAAATATATTAATTTTGGCGGTTCATCAAAGCCCCGAGATTTTAATAATAATTGTGGCGGTTTTAAAACAAACCGCCGCTAAATTTCTTTATTACATTAATTTTGTTCATCATAAACACATGGAATTTTTATTGTCGCGGTTCTAAAACAAACCTAAATTTATTATTAAAATCACTTATATTGATGGTTCATCTTTTAAACAAACTTACTAAATTTATTTTTTTAATAATTAATTTTATTAAAATCATTTTAAAATCACTTGCGGCATTTCATCATAAAGGCCTAGATTTTAATAATAATTCGGTTATAATAACCATTGAATATTATAAATGTCCTTAAATAATTTTAAACATATATTTTTTAAAAAAAATTAAAGATCATATATAAAACATATACTTTTAAAAACTCCCTTTGAAAATAATTATAAAAAAAACCTGTACGGAAATCCAAATCAAATTTGAATTCAAAGTTTAAAAAGGCAATGAAATCATGGTCTTCAAAACAAATTTCCTAATAATTGTGCAGAGGACATTACGTAGAGATGTTGTCAAATCAATCTCCATAGTCCATAATATTCATGGTCCGGAATCAATGTTCTCTTGTAGCAAATTTTTTTTTATTTATTAATATTGAAAACAAATCATTGAAGATTAAAAGTATGCTTTCAAAAAACCTGGACAATATTGCTTAATGAAATCAACTGACATGAAAAAATCTCACGCCCAGTATACGCAAATAGCCAAAACACAATTTTGATATCAAATTGAAAAGTTGAACGCCCAAGGTTTGCGCATAAGTTAATTAATTTAAACATACGCATTTGTTTCCGTTCAGGAATATGACACCGCATATGTATGAACAAAATATGTACTCATAAAAGACAATATGTATTCAATTGAATCATATTCAAAAGTAATAAGGTGGCGTTTGGAAGAGCTTTTATTTTTAACTTTCGACTTATCGATGACATGACAGCTCTCATGCGGTGTGTTTGAATGAGCTTATAAACATAACTTATGTCATCCCATAAGGAGTTTTTGACTTATTTTCATAAGTCACCTGGGAAAAACATGGAATTATCATAAGAGCTTATGCACTAAACACCCTCTCCGTGTTTTTCACTATTCGAATCCTCTCATGCCCCTTTCTTTTTCTTTCTTTAAGCGCTTATGGCATAAGCTCTCATGCGATAAGGTCTTATGTGATAAGCTCTTAATTAAGTTGTTTACCCAAACGCACCCTAAATCTTGTTATGAAACAACACAAACAAACATATAGTGATTCAAGATAATAATGACCACATTCTCTTATACAACTATTGGGTTTTCATGAGTTTATCCTCTTTTAAAATCAAATCTCAAGGCGGAAGAAAACCATCCCATGAATTGCGTATTACAAACATGAATGACACAAAAGGCTATTGTGTTTACCTCTTGAAGCGTGCTTTTCGTTTGGATCACTAATGCCACGAAGGGGCGGCACCTCTGTTCAGTCCACGCGAGCAAATGGGCGTCGGAGCTATGCGTCATGTGCTAGCTGACCGCTACGAGGAGGCATGGTTAGAAAGACTAGGTTAGAGGGGAGAGCATTAGCCTACTTATAAGCCGGTGACTCCCTTGACCTAATCGCACTACCTATTGGGCTTTGTACACTACAAGTCCAATTGTCTTTTAATTAATTCAATCATATTTAATTAATCTAACTGCTCCGCATTTGCTCTATGCGTGTGACCTTATAGGCTCCCACTAAGTTGGCAATAATATTAAATATTAATTATAATATTAAATATTATAAATAATGAGCGGCATCTAACAATGCATAATTACTACCCAATTAGTGAGAGTATCGGTGATCCAATTTTAGCCTTACCGCGACCAAAATTTATCGTGCAGTAAATGTCCCTTCGTCCATATGTCCTAATTGAACACAAGGCATAAGAGTGTCATACTTGTTATGTTCAATTATTTATTCCTCGATCCCCAAGGAGACGTGTAATCACAAATGGGCCTAATATCACATATTGACCCACTTTCGCGTGGCCACGCATATTTTACGTCTCACTCTATCGAGGGGCCCGAGATATTACCCCTGTTATGTAGGAGGGACAAATCCTGTCTACATCACTCACACTCCTCAACATGATTTATTGCAGACCCAATAACTACCTTTATGATCGCACTATTACGCGTGACGTTTAATAGCATTAAAGCCTACAACTCCTCATGTAGGAATCGTAGTGACTTCAAGTCGAAGGACTACTTCACTATAGTCACCATGAGAATACTTATGACATTTACATAACTATTATGAAGTATTCTCATAGTGGGTCATCCGATATGAATATTACTCCTAACTTGATATCATATATCCATGACCCGTGAGATGTGGTCATCAGTCTACTTACACAATAATCTCTATGTATTATTGTCGTCCTAATTAACAATAATAATCGACTACGAATATTTAAGAATAACGTTCTATTAGTCAATGAGGTCTTACGATTAAGTCACATACTTAATATTCCATTAAATGAACTGCTTATTCTAAGGACTTTATTATGCTATAAACTAATAACATAATAAATTAATGCCTTATTCATATATCAAATATATGATTAAATTAATGATACAAATGATGATCTATTCAAAATAGATTGGCCACTAGGGCTTACCCAACAGGACTTTGCAAAGAAAAATAATAAAAGGTGCTTTATCCTTAAAGTGGATTTGGAGAAGGCTTATGATTCTGTTAACTGGGGTTTCTTAGACTATATGATGGGTAGGTTTGGGTTCAGCGATAAATGGAGAGTGTGGATTAGGGAGTGTATTTTCTCAGGTAGATGCTCAGTACTAGTGAATGGAAGCTCATCAGAGGAGATAACAATTCAAAAAGGTCTCAAGCAAGGGGATCCACTGGCTCCATTTCTATATCTTTTGGTGGTGGAAGGTTTGACTAGTCTCATGAATAAAGCTGTCTCTTTGAGGCTCTTCTCTGGTTACAAAGTTGGTGATGAGGGGCCAGAAATTTCAATGCAATATGCAGATGATGCTATTGCAGTGGGGGAGGCAACTTGGAATAACCTTTGGGTTATGAAGTCAGTGTTTAGATGTTTTGAACTGGTCTCAGGTCTTCAAGTAAATTTTAAAAAAACCAGGCTGATTGGTATCAATGTCGAAGAGGCTTTTACCAACTCGACAACCGAGTTCCTGAACTGTAGAGTTGGGGGAATTCCTTTCAAGTATCTAGGTCTTCCAATAGGTGCGAATCCGAAAAGGACATCAACTTGGCAACCGCTAATTGACTCCTTGGAGAGAAGACTAGCAGTTTGGAAGGGTAGACATTATCTCTAGGAGGGAGGATATCATTGATAAACTCTGTCTTAAACAGTTTGCCTATTTACCTCTTATCCTTCTTGAGAATCCCAAGAATAGTTTTGAAAAAATGTAATAAGAATTCAAATGAATTTCCTTTGGGGGGATTCAGTTAGGAGGAAAATAGCTTGGGTGAGTTGGACGATAGTTTGCAAACCGCGAGAAGAGGGTGGGTTGGGAATAAAAAATTTGGACTGGTTCAAATTGGCACTACTAACAAAATGGAGATGGGTATTCTAAAAGAGGGTAAGGGGCTTTGGTGCCAGATCCTAAAGTCTAGATATGTGGTGTCAGTCGAGGGTCCAGGAGGTTTAGATGTCTCTGAGGGTATAAAAAGGGGCTCACCTTGGTGGAGGGATGTATGTAGGGTAGGGAGACTCAATACATGGCATGATTGGTTACAAGCGGGCCTAAAGAGGAATTTGGGAAGGGTAATAAGATTAGGTTTTGGGAAGATGTCTGATTTAGTCCGAATAGCTTTGAAGAGCTCTTTCCAAGACTTTATAGTTTCTCAGAGGATAAAGAAAAGGTAATTGAAAATATGGGGGCATGGCTAGATGGGAGGTGGGAATGGAACTTGTCTTGGAGAAGAGCTCCCTTTCAGTGGGAATTGGGGTTGATGTCGGATTTTATGATCATAATATTTCCGCCATCTCCACTTAGTAATGGAGAGGACTTGTGGGAGTGGACTTTAGAGGGATGGAAGTTATTTTCATCTATGTCTGCCTATAGGTGGTTACAAGAGCATTGCTCTAGTGTGGATGTTAGAGGAGAGGTGGAGAACTTGATTTTCAAACATTTTTGGAAAACAAAGGTCCCCTCAAAAGTCCTAGCTTTCGCATGGTAGGCGATTCGAGATAGAATTCCAACAAAATTGAACTTGTTCAAGAGAAATGTCCTGGTAGCTCAGGAGGACATGGTATGTGGCTTGTGTAATTTGAAAGTAGAATCTCTTATTAAATTGTAATATCTCTAATAAGGTCCGGAGGAAGGTATACGATTGGTTTGGCTTTGATGTGGTTTTGCCCGCTACATTAGAAGAGGTGTATTGGCAACATAAAGGTTGGTTTTCAGGTAAAAAGCAAAGAAGGGGAATGGTAGTGTGGCATGTTGTGGTTTGGTCCTTGTGGTTAGAAAGAAATGCAATCCTATTCTCAGAGTCGACCTTTGACATGCTTAGGATAATGGACCTTATAAAATGTCGATCTTGGTCATGGCTTTCTGTGGATAAGGCTTGGAAATTCTCTTTTCCTGCTTGGTGCTCATGCCCACCTGGTTGTTAAAATTAGGAGGTTAATGTGGTGGATGCCCATTAGGTGGCTATTAAAGTATCAAACTGATTTCTTTACTTGGATATCTGGATTTGTCTCTTTGCAAGGAAGGTGCGATACTGGATAAATATTCTGACCACAAATTGTTTGGCAAAGTTCTTATGCAAGTGCGTGGAGGAAAAGTGTTTTTCTGTGAGATGAGCCAAACAAATGAGCAAAAAATAGTGAGGTGTTTGAAACAAAGGAGAGATTCTCTACTGAGATGTGTGAAACTGTGAGTGAAACTTTGGAGTTCATCTTTAGTGAGGTTTATATAATGCTTTTTATAACAAGGTGGCTGGAAATCTTCTATATGTTTTGCAGGTGGGCTCTTGTGTGAAGGCTATAAATGTCAGCTGGTGAAGGTGGATTGTGGGTTTTTGAGATTGAGTGAAAAGTGGGTGAGGGGTTTTATTTTACTGGGACAAATTTTCAAAGGTGAGAGAGTGATACCTTTTAAATGGGTTTTTGTGTGTGTTCAGCAAGTTTGCCTTTCATTCTGATGACAGTCTCTGGTTTTGGAAACATCAAAAATTGGATCTGGAGTGCTCTTCACAGGGCATTCCTTTGGTTCTGTTCTTTAGGTTGTGAGACCAGGTTGGTGGGTTGGATTATAATGCAGAATTTCTGAGTTGTTATTGAGGTAGATCTACCACCCTGTTTTTCTAGTACTGTGTTTTGGGTGTTATCACAGGTGTGGACACATGTTCTGAGCATTTTTACCTCTATGGTGATTGGATATATTTGGCTGATTGGTCTCTTAGTGCTGTCCAAAGAGCATCTCAAGGGGTCAATTGGATATGGCTTGTGGGTAGAAACTAAGTTTATCTCCTGATGTGGCAATGATTTTGGTGGGACAGCTTTCATCTGGTACTTTATCTCTTGACAACAACAATTTTTCATGGGGAGGCAGTGTACATAGTGAAGCTTGTATTTTCGGGGAGCAACTTCCCCTTCTCCTGGTCAGCGGTTTCTTTTTGTGGCTTTTTTGTCCTAATGCAAGTGGTGCTCATGTTATGTTGGGTTTTATTTATTTTTGGGGACTATGTTTTTCGGTTTCTTTCTGCTGTGGTGGGGATTATCTTGACAATATAAAATTAGGGGACCACTATTATGTTGCTTTTGTTATTATGTGGTAACATTACTGGAGCTCTTCACTATTTCCTTGCAAGGTGGCCATACATTACTTCATCTATCTCTTGGCTGGTGCACCTTTTTGTCAGGCTGTGGTCATATTCTTTCCACCCATACTCTTATTCAAGTGTAATTGCCGTTAATTTCTTTTGGGTCTTTTGTTTGGTTATCAGTTTTTACTTCTGCAATACATGTTACTCTAGGTTCCTTGGAATTGGTAATTTAGGTTTTTGCTTAAGCTTTTGTAAAATTAATACTATCCTCTTTTTAGGGTTGTATTTAATTTACATTAGTTGTTTTCTTGGTGGCATTTATACATGGGTTAGCATACTCCTCTCTATATGTACTTAACAAAAAAAACCCTCAAATGATTCTAAATATATCACAAAATAACGGTTCAAAAGCAGTAAATAATAACATCTTTAATTTACATTATAAAAAATTATTTATATGAAATTAAGTGGAAGAATAATATTTTAGAATTATTAATTGTGGAACCATAAATTTTTATCGGCTTATACAAAAAATACTACAAATTAGATTAAATATACTTTTTTTAATAATATGTTATCAATAGTGTATAAAAAAATAAAGTTAACCAAAATGGCTTATCAACAGTGTATTAAATAAAGGTTACCAAATACAAAGTGGCAACGCATCATGGTGATAGGATCGAGTCCTATTTTGGAAATATCCATAGGTTGCACATTATCTCTCATAAAGAACCCGACCATGGTAAGATTTAGGGGGGGGGGGGGGGGGGGTGGCAACACTCATAGCAAGTACGATATCAATCAATTTTTCTCACATTTCATCCCCAAATCAAAATCTATCTTCCCTTGGCTTTATCGATCATTATCCCCATCAATAGATTATGAAGCAGTTGAACAGAGAAGTATACTATACCCTATTGGGGTTGGGTATAAAGTGTACACAGCTGTTCATCAGCTAATAAATTTGGCTGAGAATAATTTGTACAAAAACATTTGATGGTAACTTCATAATCTTCAAGCTCTTGTCTCTAGCTTTCTGCAACTTGAAATAACTAATATGACCATTAGAATATTGATTGTTACCAATAAATTGATTAGAAAGCAGTGGAGTGATGTAGATTCATATTATGCCAAGATAGTAGTAAGGGAGATTCATATTATAGTCATTTTCTATCATGGCTGAAGCAAATGTATTCAGATGTAACTATGACAACAACCCCAAGGGCAAACATCTTTGCACCAAAGACACTCTTCACATAGATATATAGACTACATCTCTTGTCTTGCAATTGAAAAATAGAGAGCAATAGACATAAACATAGGAATTATATCTAGGAATTTCAGAAGAACAAATCCACATTATAACACAATAGATAAAATTGTAGCAAAATAATATATTTGGTTTAAAATATATAAAGTACAGAAGATAACTTGTCTATCAAGAATGGCCAAATCTGCAGGGAAATCTCCATCTGCCGCTGGTTGATTGTTGCCTTCAGTTTCTACTACCTTAATATTAGCAGGAAACAACCAAATAATTCAGCATGTCAATTGTATGTACTCGTGGTAGTCAATGCAACACAACAACCTGAAACAAAACAGAAACTTATTATAGAAGTGGAAAACAATCATCTCATCTAGACTAAGCCCTTGCATTGTATGCATTAACATTATAAGTGAGAAAGTTTGTCCCAATACCTAACACCTTTGTTGCTAATAATTGGAAATCCTTTACAAGCATTATATATAAAGATGTATTTGGCTAGAATCAGAATTTTGGTTCCATGCACGACACATTCTATCAACTATGCTAAATTTGGTTCCATCCAATGCTTTCAAAGCATATTTAGAGTACATTTTAATCAGCATATTTGATGTGAATACATCCATTTCCAAGCCAACACTCACGGGGTAGGGAAGAAGGGGAAGGGGCGGGGAAGAAGAAAAAGAAAACTTTGTATGGAAAAGTGGTATATTTAACATATTGAAAAGTGTTTCATTTATTTTTTCAATATAAACTTTTTTTTTTTGATTCTTTCAATCAATACCCTTAAGACGACGATTAACAATACTCCTAGGGACTTTGGTTAGTGATATCATTAATTCGTTTAATGAGAAAGTCTTCTATGGATACAAACCTAACACATCATATTTAAACACAACCAACAAAATAATGCCTACACATCTTTTATAATTTTAGGATTTATTATGTTTTAGTCCCTATAAAATTTCACTTTTTTGTTTTTAGTCCCTATAAAATTTTTCTCCTAATTTTAGTCCCTAGTTGATTCCAAGTTATCACAATTGATCCCTACCGTTAAGTATTAGTTGTTAACCGATGAGCCGTCCAACAGAATCACACATCATCATTTGCCAAGTGAATATTCAGAAAACATTAATTTTTAATTCACTAATTTATTATTTTTGAATTTTTGAATAAAATAATATTTTTATAAGAAATCAACTTCTCCGATGAAATGCCTAAATCAACTTCTACAGTGAAATGCCTTATCTTCGCATGGCGATGGAGCTTCGAACAGTCTGGAGAGCTTCGGATGGGAATGCAAAGTTCAAATGGAGATAGGGTTTTGATGGAGAAATGAGGTTTTCGATGGAGAAATAGGCATTTCACTAGAGAAGTTGATTTCTTATAAAAATATATTATTTTATTAAAAAATTCAAAATTAATAAATTAATGAATTAAAAATTAATGTTTTTCTGAATACCCACATGACAAAAAAATGATATATGATTCTATTAGACAGCTCATAAGATAACAACGATATTTAACATAATGGACCAATTGTGGTAACTTGAAATAAACTAGGACTAAAATTAAGAGAAATTTTTTATAGAAACTAAAAAAAAAAAAAAGATTTTATATGGACTAAAAACATATTAAATCTATAATTTTATTTGGTCCCACTTTTTGTTTTTTAAAATTACTCAACTATTTTTTTTCTTTCTAATTCCACCTACTCTCCTTCAACGTTTCATTTTGTCAGAAGCTGTTCATTTCTCTCTCTAACACCAATCCTTTGCTCTATCGTCCAGTCGTCCACCATTAGCATCAGAATTGTCAAAAGAGTTTCCAATCCACTTCTGATAGCACCATACTCATCCAATCAAATTTATAAATGAAATAAAGTTTTTTTTAGAGACAAATATTACTATATTAACGGTTAATTTTTTCTCCTTTGCTGTTAACTTGGACCTCCCACACTTTCAACACATTAGACTCTTAATTCTAACCACTTGAGTTACCCGCTTCGAAATAAAGTTTCTTTAATATTGTCAGCGAAGTTCACATTCTTCAGCCCCGATGCCGGAGCACCGCCAGAGACACAGGCACTGTGCGACAGCGATGAACCCCACCACGCATATGAAGGCATATAAGGTTAGAGAGAGAAAGGAGCTGGTTATGGAAAAGGAAAAGGTCAAATGATGTACACTCATGTAAGAAAGATAGAAAAAATGTAGTTGAAAATTAATAGAGTGTATCATAGAGTGAGAGAAAGAGAAAAGAAGAAAATGTGAGAGAAATCTGATTCTGTTTTCAGAATCTTGTTATTGATGAACAGGGAAATGCTTTTATATCCTTACAATGTAACCGCCACAACTAACATAATGTAACTGCCAAGGCTATCATAACTGCCATAATTGAATGTTCTTTGACTCAAAGACATTCAGTTATGTGTGTACAACAGCTAAGCTAAGTATATACTCTAATATCCTCCCCCTCAAGGTCAAGGTGGTTGCTGAGATGAAACCACATTGAGCTTGGCTCTTAATTCAGCAAATTTGGAGGAGGAGAGTGGCTTGGTCAGGCAATCTGCTAGCTGATCCGAGCTTGGAACATGAATGACTGATAATGACTTTGAGAGGACCTTCTCACGGACAAAATGAATATCCAGCTCCATGTGTTTTGTTCTAGCATGGAGAATTGGGTTATGAGCTAGGCTGACTGCACTGAGGTTGTCACACAAGCTTAGGAGCAGTGAAAGGGACTCTGAGTTCAGTGAGCAGGGATTGAATCCAAAGAGTCTCTGCAGTGGTATTGGCCATGCTGCGATACTCAGCCTCTGTGCTGGAGCGAGCTACCAACTGCTGTTTCTTGGAGCACCAAGAGACCAGGTTAGGTCCAAAGAAAATACATGATCCAGAGGTGGATCTTCTGTCATCCGGGTCACTGGCCCAGTCAGCATCACAATAGGCCAGCAGAGAAAAGTTTGTGGCTGAAGAAGCAGGGCGAAGTAACAGACCATAATGAATTGAGCCTTTGAGATATCAGAGAATGTGTTTCACAGCTTGCCAATGAGTATCAAGAGGATTAGTCATGAACTGACAGACCTTGTTGACACTGTAAGCAATGTCTGGCCGAGTAAGGGTAGCATATTGGAGAGCTCCAACAATTGATTTGTACAGGTGAGGATCTGCCATAGTGTCTGTGCTATGTTTGGTGAGCTTGCTGTTGCTAACCATGGGGGAAGAGATTCCCTTTGCATCAGACATTTGTGCCTTAGATAGCAAGTCCCGAATGTACTTGCTTTGGGTGAGCAGCAGAGCACCATTGGAGAGGTGGGACACCTCAACCCCAAGGAAGTAGTCTAGGTTGCCAAGCTCCTTAAGAGCAAATTGTTGGTTCAACTTCTGTATCAGATCAGAAATGAAAGAAGGTGAGGAACCAGTAATGATGATATCATCTACATACACCAAGACATATAGGGAAATGCCACCCTTGGAGTAAATAAAGAGGGAAGGGTCACACTTGCTAGTGACAAATCCATAGTGTAAGAGGGCAGTGGCAAGGCTTTCATACCAAGCCCGAGGTGCCTGCTTGAGACCATACAGGGCTTTATGCAGTTTGCACACCAGATTTCGACCAGTGTGTTCAAAGCCAGGGGGATGAACCATGTATACTTCTTCATGGAGAACCCCATTCAAAAACGCATTGTTGACATCAACTTGCTTGATGGTCCATTTGTGAGTGATAGCCAAAGACAGAATGATCCTGATTGTTACTGGTTTAACAACTGGGGAGAAAGTTTCATAAAAATCAAACCCGTGTTGCTGATGGAATCCCTTGGCCACTAATCTGGCCTTGAACTTGTTCACAGTCCCATCTGGGTTTTCTTTGACTCGGAAGACCCATTTGTAACCAATTGTTGTTCTGTTTGGTGGAAGAGGTACTAAAGACCAAGTGTTGTTCTTGAGGAGAGCATTGTGCTCATCCTTCATGGCTGCTAGCCAAGGAGGACTGGAGAGGGCTTCTTTGACAGTCCTAGGTTCAACATGACTAAGAAACAGTTTGGGGGGTAAATGTCCAGTTTTGGACCTTGTAGCCATAGGGTGAGAATTAGCAGACTGAGTGGGAGAGGAACTTGGGGAAGAGGCAGACTGTGGCAACAGGGCAGAAGAGGATGAAGATGGAGAGGACTGGACAGAGTGAGAAGGATTGAGGGAAGCAGTGTGATCATCAGAGGGTGAAGGTAATTGAACAGAGTGAGGAATACTAGAAGATGACTGTAACACTGGACTTGGAGAAGAAGTAGCAGGGGTGTGGTGAGGATCTGTGGGTGAGTCGAAAACAAATTAAGTGGGAGAAGATGGTAAGGAAGGTGGTGGGTGTTGGTTGAGAGGAGTGACATGAAGAGGAGGGTAAGTGGGTGTAGGAATGGATGCAGGGTAAGTGGAAGAAGGTGAAGCAAAAGCATTGGACTGAGAAGGGAATAGGTGAGTGTAAGGGAATTAGGCTTCATTGAACAAAACATCTTTAGAAATGAATATTCGGTCATTGGAGTCAAGACATTTATGCCCTTTGTGCTGTGGGGACAGACCTAAATAGATGCACTCATAGGACCTAAATTGGAACTTGTGTTTGTTATAAGGTCTTAGAAAAGGGAAGCAAGCACATCCAAGAATTTTGAGGTTAGAAAGGTCAAGAATTGAGCCATAAAGAGCATGGTAAGGTGAAAAATGGGAGGTTAGAGCTGCTGTGGGTAACCTATTAATTAGATACACAACCTGTGTAAAACTATGGTCCCAAAATTGGAGAGGAAGAGAGGAATGAGATAACATGGCTAAACCCATTTCCACAATTTGCCGATGCTTTCTCTCCACAGTCCCATTTTGATGGGATGTGTGAGGGAAAGTTAGACGAGGAACAATACCTAATTCTCCCAAATATTTGGTGAAGGGGCGAAATTCTCCACCCCAATCAGATTGCACAGCTTTGATAGAAGCTGAGAATTGTGTTGATATGAAGGCAGAGAACTTTTTAAAGGCAGTAAGTGCATCAGATTTTTGCTTAAGGAAATAGATCCATGTGAACCTAGTGTGGGCATCCACAAAGGTGATGTAATAGGTGTATCCACCAAAGGAGGTAAGGGGAGCAGGTCCCCAGAGGTCTGTGTGAATTAATTCAAAGGCAACAGAGTGAATAGTGAGGGAAGGAGGTGCATGCAATCTATGAGATTTAGCTAGGCAGCAGGCATTGCAAAATTCATTTGATGTTTTATTCAATGAAGGTATATTACACAATTGTAGGACAGCCTTTACAGCATTATTATTGGCATGTCCTAACCTATAGTGCCAAGTGGCAAAGGTACTAGTTACAGCAGAAGTATTGTCTGAAAGCTCACTAGAGATTGAAGGAGACATAGTGTGCTGAAGACATAGAGAGGAAGGCTCTTTGAGAATGTTGATGTCTTGGAAGCTGTAAAGACCATCAGCACCAAGAGAGCCTTCAAGGAGAATGCGACTAGAACCCTGTGATTTCACATAGCAAGAGAATGGGTGAAATTCAAAATATACATTATTATCTCTAGCAAACCTAGAAATAGAGACAAGGTTTTTGGTGATGTTTGGCACAAGTAATAGATTTTTCAAAGAGAAAACTACATGAGGATTGGAAGGAGAAGGGAATTTAGATGAACCTATGGAGTTTATGGGAAGACCTTGACCATTTCCCATTAGAACTTGATCTTGTCCACCAAAGGGATTGTTGTGACTTAGGTTGCTTGGATCAGCAGTGATGTGGTGTGAGGCTCCCGAGTCAAGAAACCAGGCATGACTGTCAAAGGACCTTTGTAAGGGCTCTTGAGTGTTTGGCACAAATTTTGGTTGTTGCATCACCATATTAGCACTAGGCTGATGTTGAGTAGATAGAGGTGGTGCATAAGACTGGTGTGAGGTAGAGACATGACTCTGAGACTGTTAGCTATACACTGAATTCTGATTTGCCTGATGCTGAAGTGAAGGAGGAGGTCGTTCAAATTGATGGTCAAACCTGTACCAACAATCGTATGCATTATGGCCATACTTGTCACAGAGTTGACAAGTTGGTTTTGGTCCTCCACGGCCACGACCTCTTCCTCCACGGCCACGGTGACTACCCTGGATGGTACTTTGGTGTTGGTAATTTCCATGAAAATTGTTCTGAGTAGTGTTGCATGCTGACTCATGTAGATTCGGTGCATGAGCAACATTAGCAATCACCGATGGCGAGGGTAGTTCTTGACGAAATTTTTCAAACTGAGTGTCTTGCATCAGTAAGAGCGCCTCAATGTCATCGACTGACGGAGAATCCGCTCGTGAATAGATCATCATGACTAGGGAATTGAATTCTTCAGGGAGTCCCTCGAGAATAGTGTCGATGTGATCCTGTTCTGTGACCGAGTCACCAATCGCTTGCAAGGACTCAATTAGGGCACGAATTCGCAACAGATACTCCGGAATTGAACACGTGCCTTTCTTCGTGTTCTTCAACTCGGAGCGAAACTGACGAACCTTGGTTCTGAGGTGTGCATGGAACTGTTTATGGATTTTTCTCCCATACTTGCCACGAATGCTTGCATCCGATAAACCTAGGGAGAATCGACGGTGATAGCGAGCCTAGAAGCCATGTGAAGAGCATCTGATCTTGAACTATCCAGAGTTGATAGGCATCAGATTCGATCCCTAACGTGCGATTCGTTTCGGTGGTGAATTGAGGAGGAGTCGAAGGATTCACTACGAATCGGTGGAGCTTATGCGCGATAATCACCGCCTCGATTTGCTGTTTCCAGAGGAGGTAGTTCTGATCATCAAGATTGATGGATATTGTAGGGTTGAAGGATGCAGGCACCGAAGAAGACGCAGGAGTGCCAGAAACAGAGCCAAACGGATTACTGGATTCCGCCATGGAAGAGACGAAGAAGGATCAGGCCCAGAAAAAAGCTCTAGATACCATAATAGAGTGTATCATAGAGTGAGAGAAAGAGAAAAGAAGAAAATGTGAGAGAAATCTGATTCTGTTTTCAGAATCTTGTTATTGATGAACAGAGGAAATGCTTTTATATCCTTACAATGTAACTGCCACAACTAACATAATGTAACTGTCAAGGCTATCATAACTGCCATAACTGAATGTTGTTGACTCCGCACATTCAGTTATGTGTGTACAACAGCTAAGCTAAGTATATACTCTAATAAAAATGCAGTGAGATTGAAAGAGAAAAAAGTAGGAACCACCGACTTATAATTTTATCTGATGCTAACGGTGGATGCCTGTATGCTATTGGAGAGAACGACGGTGGTGTTAGAGAGAGAAAAAAGAACAGCTTTTGAAGAAAAATTTTTATGAAAGGCTAGAGTAAATTTAAAAAATCAAAAAGGTGGGACCCAATAAAATTATTAAAGAGTTCGCCGAATTTTATTGGTTTTGTCTTAATATGATGTGCTGAATTTGTGTTCATGTAAGACTTGCTCTTTTATATTAGGGGTGTGTAAAATCAGGTCTGTCCCAATCTATAGTGTCCGGGTCGGGTCTGACCCTAGTAAGCAATACAATGCAAGCTATTAAGAATTCCCATTATGTGATAAGTTTGTAGAAGGCTGGTTGATAGTAATAACGTGATGAGGACAATTTGGATTCTCTGCTGCTACTTTACTGACATTGTTGTTAAATTTTGCTAGAACGGATAGTTCTTGTATTGATTCTGCGAGTTTCTCAGTGCAAGAAACCACATCAACCAGCAGGGATGCCAGAGTCATAACAGGAATAGCCTCAAAGAGATTAGTATCTTCCCATATTCCTGTATGGAGCATGGACCTGAGGCTCATGATCTTAGATTTTGCAATGTGAGGGTCTGCAGCTGATGGTGGAATCATTTTTTGGATTGCCACTGATAAGTCCTTTAAAGCCTTTCCTGTTTCTGTGCTCATCTTGATGCATGGCTCTTGTATTTTACTTCTAATCTCTGGTGGTGTCTGTAAGGTAAACATAAAAGTTTTTATCATTTTTTAAATTAAAAAAGTAAAATAAAGCCATTTGACCAAGCATGTACTTAATCACACACCAAATAAGCTGGTAATGTGCGTGTCAGAATAATACTAACGGAGATTGACTTTTTATTATTAGTATTATTATATATATACATAATATATATTGGTGTTTTCTGGGGGTGTCTCCACTCTAATGCTATTTCTTGCGGCAATTTTTGTTGTTAGCACTTCAGAAATTGCGTTGACATAGGAGACGTAGCGAGTTTGTATTGGATTTTTTCAAGGAAGCTTCCCTTAGTAAGCTTTTTACTAGTGCCATGCTAACGGCAACCCACCGGGTTTGATTGTTTGAAGAGGATCATATATGTTCCTTTTTAGTTGTTTTCAATGTTTTGTACGTTCTTATGAACTGTGCCTCAGGTTTTCCAAAATTCTGTACCAATGCACTTCTAGTCCGCCATCTTTTCTGTTGTTGGAAAATGGAAAGTGCTTCAAATTTCTGGAGAAATCAATATGCTGCACGTTCCAAGAAATTACAAGAATAAAGAATTAAAAATAAATTAAAAAATTAGTTAAGGAGAATCTGGAAATTAATAAGTGTGTGTGTTTGGATGAACGTTTGACAAACGTGATTTTGGATGGAATAGATTCTGTAAAATTGATTTCAATACAATTGAGTTTGAAGTAAAGTAATTTTTGTTTGGATGTTTTTACTTTGAAAGCAAGTTTGATGTAAAACCTAGTGTAATTTTTCAATTCGAAAGCAGAAGCTACTCCAAGCTGCTTCTGATAGAATCAATTCTGGATGCAAAATTGATTCCACAAACGTGTTGCCAAACACCTCTTTTATTACCAGAATCACGGTTGACAGGTGCAGAAGCACTTCTGGTGCCTCTAGAAATGGAACCAAACACACACCAAGACTATGTAGAAAATCAAGCAAAATCTAGAGAGTATTCAGAGAATTCTACATAGTACTTACATGGTCCACAAATGCTTAGTAATGTGTGATGGAATCTACCTCTAAGACCTTTGTTTAAAATTAGTAATAAAATCACACAATTATTTTCATTCCTCTAACTATGTCATCTTTGTGTCAAAAAAAAAACCTATGTCATCTCCTTCTTAAAATTTCATCCCTTTAATCATCCCATCTCCAAAAATCCTGCATGTGTATGTAAGATAATTGATAACTCAAATGATATATCATAACACTACTAAGAGTTTGCGCATGAGCTATGGAAATTAGCGATGGAATAATCTCCCACATTAAAACTGATCATAGATTAGATGATTCATCAAATTTAACTTTTTACTATTTAGTGGTGAAAAATTCTCTCTAAAATAATTCGGACTTAATTACTTCATCACAACGCCATTAATTTTGGTATTACGATTGGTTATGATATATAATTTTGATATGGTTATGTAATTGTCACATATATATCAAAGAGTTGCGTTATTTGAACATAGATCAGATGTCAGACACCGTACATATATACTTTTAGTTATTGAGCCCGATAACTTGGAACCCCCGACACTCTACACGGACTACAGTATCGCATATGAGTTATCGAAAACCTGTATCAAAATATCATTTCTCTATATCAAACTTTATTATGCTATTCATATAAAGAATTTCTGTACTCTTCTTTCCACGTTAGTGTAGCAGGTTTCAATTAGTGGCTCGGGCATTAGGGTCAGGCATCATCAATCTCAAAACAAATATTACAAGGCAAATGCATGCTTGACCGGTGCACCGACTTTGTGGTATAAACTTCGATAATGACATGCACTAATATGCGAGCTCTCACTTTTGGCAATCAACAATAAATTCTTTGCTTCAAGCTTCATAGATTTGATCAAGACATCCACTTATAACTGCACCTTTTTCAACGTATTTTACTTCTTGTTGGACATAGTTGTACTTTAAAGGTTAAAGTTTATAGGACATATTAATTAAAGAAAGTGAACAAAATGCAAGATACTGAATTTGATGCTACGTACAAGGGATTGGCAGAGTCCTTATAAGCCCACCGCATTTAGTTTCGAACGCCATGCAGGTTCATCAAGCGATCCAAGTGGCGTACTAGAATAATTAGTGACAAGATTGCAACGTTAAATATTGGCAGGCAAAAACTGTGAGATATTTTTAAAATTTATACAATATTAAATGTTATCAACGGTCAAATAAATACATATCATGATGTTAACTTAACACAAGCACTACAAGAAATTCAGCGATTAGCTACGACAAATTTTGTAGTTGATTGATAGCTAATTTCTAGCAAATAAATTTAGCTACAAAATTGCTGTAAAATTGGTGGTAGCATAATTTGAGTAGCAAATTAGCTAGGAAATGTTTTCTATCTGATTCATAGCTAATCTTAAATAGGTGCTAGCTATTTTGTAGTTAATCCCTAGTAATATGCTATTCAAAATTGTTTTTTCTAGCTAAATAGCTACCATATTCTCGAAGCAATTTTAAAGCCAATCTATGACTAGATTTTCTTAGCGATTTTATAGCTATTCCCTAGCTAAATAAAAAAAAAAATTAAAAAATTAACTCGCTAAATACCTGTCCTATGGACCAATTTAGCAACCGATATCTTTTAACTTTATTATCTGGTTGTAGCCGTAAAACAACATACCAAAACCAAAACAACAAAACTTATAACACCATTGCAATTTAGACATTTTACATCGGTCTAAAAAGGTTTTTTACATCGATTATATTCGCCTTATAAAATCAAGTGATATTGAATGTGAGAACTCTTTAAATCGGATACTCACTAGTGTAAAAAGTCACATCTTGAATAGGCACAAACAATCTCAAACATAACAAAATATCTCAAATATCCAAAGTATTGACAAACATGAAATAAGAAGTATCCATAATGTCACAAATTACAAATCTCGACATTAAATATGAAAAGAGCATTCTGAATCTTTTATAGTTAAAAAATAATAATTGGAAATTGTATCATGACTAAGGCCTTAGAGCATTATATATCTGAATTTTATTTAAGATTCCAAAATAAACTAAAGCATCCAAAGACAATTCACTCTTAGCTTAACAGGATAAAATTATTTATACAGCAACATAATAGGGTAAATGGTGAAACTTTAAATGGACATTCACCTTATCCTCGGGCTCTTTTTCTTCTTTTGCTCTTCTAAGGGAGGTGGTGGGACATAAGATGTTGCATCAATGATTTCCTGTTTTTTCCAATAAAATAAACAGAAAAGTTTCATCTAAGTAAAAGTCATTTTTTCAGGGATAAGAAGATGTGAATAAACCAAAGTCTTTGTTATTGAAAATGGGCAAAAAGATTAGATAACTGAAGTGTAGCATTTAAAAAGAACATCATCAGTTTACTTCCATAAAAGTTCACTTACCACCACAAGATGCTAATGAATATGAACTGCGAGCAAAGCAATATAACACACAACCCTGTCAAACATTTTATCAAACATTAGGTATGATAAACTAAGAGACGGGGAACACCCGAATCAAGTTCTTCAAAACCAATCCAAATGTTCTCAGGCTTGACCACCTAAATACTACCTTGCGTTGCAAACCTGTTGAAGGAATCTCTCCTTTGATCAAGTCTTCCGGTATCTAAATTTGAAATGTCAAAATAAAGTTGTTTAATAGAGAAACACAAAATGAAGTCACATTAAAAGCATTATCTTATATTTTAATGGTGCAACCATTAACCTCAATCTAATAGACTATACTAGAGCTGACAAATGAGTAAACCATTCACAAAGTTTATTTAAGAGCAAATGAAAATGTAAAACTGTGTACCATGCTAAACTTCAAGGTTAAAGTATTACTAAATAAATAATCTCTACTCTCACCTAATAATAATAATTGCAAAATGAATAAATTCAAAATTCAGTTCTACTTGTTTACATTAGTCATAATCTTTTGTCTCTACAAAAACTAAACCCAAAAATAGAACTTATCCGCAAGCTGTTCCAATAATTTTTCAAAGTACAACAATTATGAGATAAGGGGCATTAAAACAGTAAAGCACTGTGTGAGATTAAGCTATAGAGAACCTAAAAGGCAATCTAAAGAAAATGTACAACTTTTCAACTACTTTGAACTATATCAGTTTGACGTCATGACTCCTTCAATATTGAAGTTGGAAGTCTTGTAGTGGTTTTTGCAAAGTATGTAGCTACACTCCTCTCACTCTATAGCACCCGACATAAATCATTTACAAAGCAATTTTTTCAATATATCTAAAGTACAGACAAGACAAAGGTGGAAGGACACAGCATGATGAATGTATTGAATAACTTGTTTAAAAATATAATTAAACACTTTGAATTAAAACATTGATCTGATACAAGCCTACAATTGAGAACAAACCTGTTAAAAATTCTCTTATTGAGCTCTTGAGATATATGTACTCCTTTGGAAGGCAATAACCAGAGGCCATAGGGACAACAACATTGTCAATCATCCATTCCTAGCAGAAGTGAAGTATATGGGGTTTTAAACCTTCATTTTGCAACAGAAAATCAAAAAGACAAAGCAAATTAATTGAGTTTAAAATAGCTACTAATTTTAAATTTCAATTGTTGAAAATGAAGATGTATGAGAGAGCGAACTGTGAGAAATTAATTAATATTTACTTTCAAAGGAAGGCCCAATAACAAATACTATTACTTATTGAAAGGGAAAGGCTTAAGAAGAACATAGCAACATACAATAAAACCAAGTGAGAAGAGCATTCCATAATTAGGAACAAGAAGCAACAGTGTTCCATCTACAATATAAAAAAATTACTTCAACATATATTAATATAAAAGAATAAAAGAAAGACAAAAAAAAGAGTAGAAACCATAGCTTGCCAACCTTCATTACAAAAATCACATCACAGTCCTAAAAATTGATACAAAATGAGAATCTATTACTGATAGAATGGAACAAAATCAAAAAAATGCAAGAACTGTCATTTATTATTTCCTTCTTGTTTATAAGATGCTAAGTGAGGAGATGAATCAACAAATAAGAAGTTAAGAGCATGACACACTAGGTTCTCACAAAATTGAAGGTCTGTAAAGTATAATATATAGCAAAGTTTCAATGGAATAAAATGAAAAAGATATAACCATCATTAATAAAATGAAAAAGACATATTCATTCTTCCAGCACCAAAGAAATAGGAAGACCTCATTCCACTACATTGGTGTAACCAATAAGGATTGAAAATTTTCAGAGTCTAAGTTTTAAACTGCTACAAGCCAGAAGAGGAGAAAATGTTGAACCACTGTACCAAAAGCATTACTAACAATTAAACATAAAGCATGTGTGAATAAGTTCAATATATCATTAAATTCACTTAAATAAAATCTTCCATAAATTGGGCCTATTGGGAAAAACTATAAAGATCGAATGATAAGTTAGGAAGCAAAAATAGATATGCGGTATACCTATGGAGTGCCATCTAGAAGCATAATAGGGATTAATAGCCACGAGATTTTGCAAGACAAACTTCAGCATCCTGCTACCGTGATAAGGTTGGGTCCACGTTGGCTAAATCATGCCATATTCCCAACATGCTAGGAATTTCAAGAGAAAATAAGAGGAATAAGATTATGTATTATTACTCAATAAATAAGAAAACACTTTTACCACACAACAATATGAATATTTGCGGCATGATTAAATGAACTTTTACTAATAGAAGCTGCAGGTACATGAGTTCACCACGACAAGTTAGAAAGGTGAGATATGAAGAGGAAGAAAGTGCATGCCGTTTGTGTGAGGTGTTTAATCAAATTAAAGTTCAGGACTATTCTACTATTGTTCATGTCTCTCTTCCATGGTTTGTCTCTCTTCCAAATGAGCATTTTACATGTCTAAAGTAAGATATATAATTATTGAGGCATACAAAGGCAAATAATGTCTACTAAAAGTGACATGCTTAAAAATGCACAAGTAACAAAATCTTACCACTGCAAAACTTGTATTAATCACAAAGCAAATTCAATGAGGCATTTTCTCAAACAGGTAATGTTCAATGACATTCACAAAAATCCATTAGTGTAATTAACTGAAATCATAAAGAAAATTCAATGAGGCATTTTCTCAAACAGGTAATGTTCAATGACATTGAAAAAAATCCATGAGTGTAATTAACTGAATTTTAGAAATCATATAAACAAAAATTGAGAAATTAGAGAAGGAGAAAGAGTTAGAACCTGGAAAAGAGCTGGATGAGGATCCATCTGGAAAAGAGATAGATCAGATTCTGCATCACAAGAGAGAAATTGAAACGAAATGATACAAAGTTAGCGAGTGAGTGAGAATGAGATAGATGATGATATTGGTAGCATAACATAGAAGAGGGTGAGAACAATGCTGGCAGATCAATGGCGATGCAGTTCAGAGCGATGGCGATGGCGATGCCTTTGCAATGTAAAAGTGTTAACTTTACCTCACCAGAGCTGGGTAGATCACCTCCATTGCCACTCTCCAATTGATATGTGAAATTGAAGCCATGCTGTTGAACAGGGGACCTGAAAACGGTGCACCCATCTCTAACAACAATGAATCCACTGTCACCCAAATTAATAGCATGCAGTCCCTGGACCAAGTACCAAACACGCAATGCAATTAATAGTTTGATGTTACTTTTCCTTTTTATGTTAGTTCAACAAAACAACCTACCCATGTTACCAGTAGTAGTAAGAATAATTTTACTGACTGCAAATGAGGTGGGGTTCAGTCAATCGAGATGCAGGCTAAAACACCAAGCAGATATTAACCTTAAGAACAGACTTAAGAACGTGGCAGACAATAATCTCGAATGAATGTGCACACATGTCAATGTGTATGTCAGTATTGTAGAGTAGAACATCACCAAAACATAAAGAAAAAGATGCGATATAACACCCTGCATGCTTTAACTCAATTCCTAATCCTAAGCAATTCAACTTTTGATTCTAAAAGAGCCTGGTGGTAGACATGCTACAAGTCATAAATATCATCATCACTCTAATCTTGAATCGCAATTTTTGTCGTACAAAATTCTGCTTCAAATAGCATGCATGTGAAACACAAAAGTGTTGGGTGATGCAACATCCAGAGTAATATTGATAAAGTCAACACAAATGTATACCATGAATTCATGATAATGATTTTCACTATACCAGATGAGGCAGCAATGAAATAGTAGAAAACTTTCATGTTGATGCAGATCAGAAAAAAAACATCTAATATTCAGTGGGCATTAAACATGCTATGACGATAAGTTCACCAATATCTAGGGTCTAATTAGTTTGTTGAGCAGAAAATAGACAAGACTATTTTGCTTGTCAAAGCTTAGAATAAAAAAAATAATACCATATCAGTGAGGGCAATGATACAAGCTGTTGATGAACCCTTGGCCTTTGTACTTCAGTGTGCCTTCTCTAATACCCTTGCTGGATTAAGAGAGCCTTTGGGCTCCTCTTGAATTGCTCTCACTGAATTGGAAATAAGTT
This sequence comes from Sophora flavescens, assembly GCA_030762895.1. Taxonomy (NCBI): domain Eukaryota; kingdom Viridiplantae; phylum Streptophyta; class Magnoliopsida; order Fabales; family Fabaceae; genus Sophora; species Sophora flavescens. The sequence continues at coordinate 159,854,427 of CM061066.1, read as the reverse complement.
CCTGGGCAAACAGTCCTGCATTAACACCAACATCTGCCCAACCACCTACCCCATCTGCAACACCAATTGCTTGTTCATCTGTGCAAATAAAATGAGCATCCTCTCCTCCGGTCTCCTCCTTATCTGGATGAGGTAGGTAACATGATCCTGAAAGCAACTTCAAGGTCTTGCCACCAACAGTAGTTCTGAAAATAACAGTACTCAATACTCAGATAAGTTTTGGCATATCTCTCCACTACAAAGCTATTGAATTAATTGGTGACAAAGCAAAACTGGACTCTTACTTCTGTATCATAAGCCTCTCTTTTAAACAGTATAATTAGGGATCAGCTTCAATGGTATCAGAATTAAATTCTAAAAATGACATTTCATGCAAAAGCAGAATTTAAAGTGTAAACTATAAAGAATAACAATCACATACAGGTGAGGCGAAATGGAAGAATTTGCAAGCTGTTCATCAGGAGGGCTGCTCTCAAATGAGACATCATGTGCAGCCCCAGCTGAGCAGACAACAGAAGATGAGGTAGAGAAATTCTTCAGCCATGGTCCATGAAGAGAGCTCGAATTCCGATTCTTCAAACCTTTTGAGTTATGATTTAAGGTCATTGGGTTCTCCAATGGAACTCTATGCCTTTGCTCTTTAAAGAGCCACAAGAACTGCAGTTTTAAAGAGGGGATAAGTGATAGGCTTAGTCCATGAGAAAGCGATGGCCATAAGAAAAACATGAACGAACTCATAGGGACCTTGTTGGCATAAAATTAAAAGACCATAAAAATAAAAGAGTAGATAAATCAATATATTTCTAGTAGATAAATCAATATTTAAAAACATTGATTTAACTCTGTTGCAGCCATGGTTAGGTGATTGATATGCTCTTGAATTCATTAGAATGATCACATGTTACTCAACATAAATACATATAATCACATAGGATAGAATCATACCACAAGAAAGCAAGCATGATAAATAGGTGATCTAAATTAATGACTAAAAATAGGATACATGGCAGCACCTTGATAATCCCCAAACACTAATCATTATAACGATTAAAAATATATAATAATGCACAAAATGACAACAATCATAAATCACAATGGAGTGACAAATTACAATAGAATGACAAATCACAATAGATAGTAAATCAAATTGAAATCGCAAATCAATATGACAAATCGCAAATCAAAATGACAAATCACCAATAGTATATGACAATCGCAATTGAGAGAGAGAAAAACAAATTGACAAATCACAGCCCTAATTACATATAGCACTTCTTACCTTCAAATTGAAGATCGAATCTCTTATCTTCAAATTGCCGATCCTTCACCTTCAAATCTTATCTTCAAATCGCAGATCGCTCACCTTCTTCAAATCGCAACCAGAGAGAGAGAGAGAGCTTCAAATTGCCGAACCTTCACCTTCAAATCTTATCTTCAGATCGCTCACCTTCTTCAAAATGCAACCAGAGAGAGAGAGAACGTTAGTGATACAGAGAGAGGGGGGAGAGGGAGAGAGAGAACGTTAGCGATATAGAGAGAGAGGGAGAGAGAGATCGAAGAGAGAGAGCGAGCCTGAGACAGCGTGAGAGTGCGATGTCGAAGGGGCCAAGACGACGACAAAGGGGCAAAGAAGACGATGAAGAAAACGATGCGGGAGAAAGAGTGAAAGTGGGAGAGAGATATGGTGAAATGATTTTAAAAAATAATTTACAGTAAATGGTTTTAAAATAACATTGTAGATTTATCTTCAATTTATCAGTAAAACATTTTTAAAAAAAAATGGTTACTATTTGGTTTTAACTTTAAGTAACAAAAAGCATCCTAACAAAAAACTTTAAGTAAGAAGATGTAAATGGTAGTTAACAGTAGTTAGTAGTTAATAAGTAGTTAATTAATTTCAAATTAGCTACAAATTTTATTTGTAGCTAAAGTAAAACAATGCCACTAGCCCAATTAGTGTCTTGTGTCAGTTAATGAACGTTAATACTACTTATGTATCGAATTTGACCGACTGTGGAATTTTTTGAAGAGTTGTTTTTTTTACCAAGTGACATGAGTTGGTCTATAAATAGAACCATCTGCATGCGATGGTGAGACAAAAAAATTCGGAATCTCTCAACCATTCTTCACTCCAAATCACATTCTTTTCTCCCTTATGCGTGAGAGAGAGTTAAGGAGACTATTGTTCAGAACTCGTCATCATTGATGATACGCTTGGTTTAGGCTGTGCAAACCAAACCAAGGTTCTCCATTGTATCCTGAAGGGGATTCACCGGTTACACCTGTTGCATCCAATCTACGAGGAGAGATTGGTGGGGGCGAATCGAATCTAAAGCCTAGTGTCCTCACCAGCCTTGGAGATTGTGCATTATCTTTTGACTTCTCTTCTTTGTTGCAAGTCAGACCCCATTTATATTACAATCTTTAGGTTCAATTTTCGTTTTATTAAAATGGTTGCAACATTGAAGTAGATGACATTTGATATTGTCAAAGTGGAGATGTTCGAGGGTGAAAACTCCGTTCGTTGGGAGAAAGAGATGATTGATCGTTTTACAACAAGGAGATGTGAGTACTCAAATGCTTCATCAAAAATATGTTTATTTGTGACCATGGTGAAAGGTACACAATTACTTTCATGGCTATGTTATATATACTTGATATTCTAAATTCATGTGTTTACAATGCTAAAGGCATTCTTTGTTTATGTTAAAATTAACATGTGGCATTAGAGCCTTAGATGCATGAAATAGAATAAAATCAAGTATGTGAATTTTGATGAACATTGACATGTTTGGTTTATTATGCATGCAAGTATGTTGCTCTATTTTGATAGAATTGTCTTAGATATAAATGATTATTTCATGTACAAGCATTATTGGATGCATGATTTTTAAAATATAAGATGAGAATTATTTCTTGCTTTTCTAGGAATTAGAAATGTTTTGGATGTGGTTTAGGAATTGTTCTAAAGTATTAAACATGAATGTTAATGGAGGAAGGTTAGGAAACTTAAATGATTTTAGATCATTGTGTTGTTAGTTTTCATTATGATAAATATCTATATTTATCCTAGAACATGTTTAGACTTGAATCCAAAACTTAGAGATAATGAAAATAAGTTTAAACTTGGATAGAATGTCCAAAAATGGTTATAGTTCGTACGAACCTGGTTCCCTGCCAAAGTGTATTGTTGACCTGGTCAGTGGTAGAATTAAGATGACACTCAAAAGGTACACTTTAATGGAAGGTTGCCTTTTGGTCCAAGTTTAAATATATAAAAGGGTTCATGATGTTATCTTCCGATGCATTGGTCTGGTGGTAGAACGCGGAATTGTTTTCCCGCAGGACACGTGTTCGATTCTTTGCTCTTTAGATTTAGAGTACTTTGTTTTTAACCCAAAACAGTTTATATTGAAAAATTGCATCTGCCGGGATTTGAACCTGCAACGTATGGAAAGGATTACGACCTGCTTACCACCAAGCCAGCATCAGTTGTATAATGATTAGTTCGTTAATATGTATATGTATCTGGAATATTTGGTTAATATTTCCTACTTGTATCGTACATACATGATTGAAAATTATTATGAATGATGGTTACTAATAGTTAAGGAAATGGATTTTAGATTGTAAAAGGATTCTCAGTTACCCATTAATTTTGATGCTTATATATGTTATTATATAAAGTGGGAAGTTCAAATTGTTTGTCATAAAACATTTATCAAATGCTTTATGAGTTATAAGAATAGGATAATTCTATAACCCTAGTTACTTTGAGTCTACTAGGATAGTTGGCAAAGCAAATGCACCTTATTCCCCACAACAAAATGGTATAGGTGAAAAGAAAATTAGGATATAAGAAGAAATGGTAAAAGCCATGGTATCCTATTATGGTCTAGCAAAATAATATTGGGGAGAAGCCATGTTGAAAGCCTGTTAGATAGTTAATAGGGCTCCAAACAATGGAACAAGATAACCCCATATGTGCTCTGGAAAATAGAAAAACCCATTCTCAAATTTTTCAAAGTTTGAGGTTGTTGGGCAATAGTAAAAGTTCTTGAACCAAAATAAAGAAATTAGGTGAAAGGAGAATTGAATGTGTGTTCCCAGGCTAAGCTAAGATTAGCAAAGCATATAGATTCATGGTTATAGAATCTAGTGACTCATCCTGTTACTAACGGTGATGGAGTTTGGGGATTTAATATTTCAAGGAAATAAGTTTAACTCAATTCCAAGTCACAAGGATAAAGTTCATAGTAATGCACATAATATGGAAAGTAATGTATCTAATAAAGATACTTTGGAGGGTTTAGAACTTAGGGAAATTCAGAGATCTAGAAATGAGAAAACTTAGAAGCCAAGGTTTTTAATGTTCCATGTTGATGGAACAAGAGAGTCCATAGACGGTTATGGACCAATATATTATTATATAGAAAGTGATCCATAGACATTTGAAGAGGCAATAAAGTCTCAAGTTGTGGCTTTCTGGAAGGAGGCTATACAAGAATAAATTAATGGACTCAATAAATGGGGAATAAATTTTGGAAATTAGTAGACCTCCCACCTGGTTCCACACCAATAGGTTGTAAATGGATTTTCAAAAGGAAAATAAAGGTAGATGGAACCATAGATAAGTTTAAGGCAAGACTAGTTTCTAAGGGATTTACACAAAAGGAGGGTATTGATTATTTTGATACATATGCACCTATGGCAAGAATTGCTTCAATTAGAGTGCTATTAGAACTGGGATCCATCTATAAGTTTGCCATCCATCAATTGGATGTGAAAATGCCATTCCTAAATGGGGAATTAGATGAAGAGGTGTATATGACACAACTGAAGGGTTTGTGGTTAATAGTCAGAAAAAGAAGTGTGTAAATTGAATGAGTTATTGTGTGGAGTAGAACAAGCTCCTAAGTAAAAGGATTAAAAGTTTGATCAAGTTGTGCTAGCTAATGGATATAAAATAAATGAATTTGACAAGTGTATTTATAGTAAATTCCATAATGGAAAAGGTGTCATGATTTGTTTATTTGTTGATGATATAAATGTTGATGAAATGTTAATATTTGGTACTGATCTAGATGAGGTAGCAAAACTAAGAGTTTCTTATCTAGAAGTTTTGATATGAAAGACTTAGGGGTATCTGATGTGATTTTAGAAGTTAGAATAATAAGAGATGGTGAGAATATAGGTTTACACCAATCTCACTATATAGAAAACGTATTAAAGAAGTTTAATCACTTTGATTGTCAACCTATCACTACTCCCTTTGATAATAATACAAATCTAGTACTAAATAAAGGTAGTCTAATAGCACAACTTGAAAACTCAAAAGTAGTTGGATATTTAATGTATGCCATGACATGTACCCGGCCAAACATTGCATATGTTATAGGAGACTAAGTAGGTATACAAGTAATCCAAGAAAAGACCATTGACATGTTGTCCAAGAGTATTGAAATACTTGTTGGGGGCAATGAACTATAGTTTAAACTATAATGGTTATCCTTCATAATTAGAAGGATACACGGATGTCAATTGGGTGAATTATACAGAAAACCATGCTTCAACAAGCAGTTGAGTCTTCACAATTGGTGGGGGGGTGCTATTTCTTGGGGTTTCAAGAAATAAGACGGCATGGTCGGTTCCACTATGGCTGCAAAAATTTATAGCACTGGCAACTGCTAACAAAGAGGTTGAATGGCTTAGAAATTTGTTGTATGAGATACCAATTTTAATGGTGCCAGTATCCATGTGACACCCTGTTGTGCCCCATTGTATTATTACATTAAAACCTTAATATTTATTTACTTAATCACGCGCTTGCTGTTGAAAATACGTAACAATTAAAACTTAAATAATAATCATATAACTTCTACAAATACAAAACACACCAAAACTATATTACATAAATACACACATAATTATTCTTTATTTTACAAAACACGGTTTAGGGTATCCTCTCAGTAGGATCCCACACAGGTACTTATTTAAACAAACTGCTTACAACTAACGGAAAATAAAAACGTTTTATATGACTCACTGGCCCTAAACTTACTACGCTATATTATTAGGATCAGTAGGTTGTTCTTTAGTGTCAACTTCATCCGGAACATCGTTCAACTCTTCAACAATCTCCGTCTCGTATGGGGTTCCATCTACCTCCTCAGTAACATAGTCATCCATCTGGTCTTCTAACGTAACGAAGTAAACATACACCAAAAATATAGAAATAGGGAGATAAGAAATAGTTCTATCATCATAAGTGGAAAAGATTCATAGCATATAATACAATAATAGTCACAGACACGCATCACTCAAAATCAACAATCATCCTCAATTCACTATATCATCCTCTACCCTCCAACTCATGCAACTAAACTTTTATGCCGACGTGGTCCATCGCTAATCTGTCACACATCCCTCGGTAGGAATGTCGGTCGATCGTCCAAGTGACACGTTCCCCATGCTGGTGCACATTCACACCCATGGTGTACATCCATGGTGAGAATGCTCATGCAAAGCAATGACACTATAGCCGCACAAAGCCGGTGCACACCCTGGTTCTCTCTCTCAACTCAGTCAAGGGTGCTCATGCATAGCAATGACACTATAGTTGCACAACTTAAATTCTAATTTGGAACGGTCCACGAGAACTTCAGACCTCGTGTATCTCAAATACACGGTTATGAACACCAATGCAACATATGATTCTCACTGACTTTTATCAATAACAACCTAGTACCTCAAGTTTTTCCTCATAACCTCCACTTACATACTATATCACATTACTTCTATACCATAATAGCGAGGCACTTCTAATTCATATTCAAAACTGTCACCCAAACAAAATACCTCCGAGCAATATATATCTTTCCTTAAAATCATCTAAGCATAGTATTAAACCCAGGCAGATCATGCATAACATATTAATCAATAGAATATTCAAATATCTCAATATCATATAAGGCAATTTATCACAACCAACTAAATAACAAAGTCAGACTCTGTCACGGCCTGGCCGTGATAGCCATCACGGTCGTGACAGACAACAAAGACAAGAATCCTACAACACAGAACCTGTCACGGCCTGGCCATGACAACCATCACGGCCGTGACAGACAGCAAACATCCTCAATATCATAATTATTCAAACACCGAAACAATACGTCACATGCAGATGGAATACCTCAACCAGCGTATCACAAACAGACAAAAGTAAATAATTCAGACATCCTCAAATATGAATAATCAACCTAAGGCGATAAACCTACAATTCCCAAATCGTCATTGGTTTTACGGAAAAGATTACAATACGATTTTGGTATTGTCGATTACTCGATCACTAGTAGGGTTTAGGTCGCCCTACACCATTATTATAAATTATATACTACTTATCGGTTCCGACGATGGAATGGTTCTTTCCCCCACCTGAGTTATCACCGGAAACACGTACACGACGATCCTCGTTATCCCGCCACGAGTTAACACAACCACCTTCATTCAAACAACATAACTATAATTAATCAACTAACAACCATCTATGACACTTTAGGGCTAGGTTCGGCCAATACTTAGAAAATAGGTTTAGGGTTATCTTCTTAATGTCATCTTTTGGATCCTAATTACTAAAGTCTTAACTAACATAGACTAAAATTTAAAACAAAATCCTCTAACCTTTATGGTTAGGGTTTCGGCTTCAACCAATTATCTAGGTTAGAAAGTTGAAAACTTGATTAACTTAAGGATTAATGATCCATAAGTTACTTAAACATGATTAATCACTTAAACCATGATTATGAACCAAGAACATGAATTAAACTCATCTAGTTCTAAGAACTAGGGTTTCGGCCAAGGGCTGAGTTTGGGGTTAGAAATCTCTAAAATTTCTAAACTCTTGGATTTAATCAACATACAAAACCTAGAGTTGGATTCAAGTGTCACAAACAACTTTTGAATCACAAAACCATTAAGTGCTCATTCCTAGGGTTTAGGTTTTGATGAGATCAAATAGGCTTAAGTTTGATTTTTGATCTTCTATATACTTTAATACAAGAACTATCAAGATATAATCATGAATTAAGACATGAAAATGAAACAAAACCTAAGAACACAACTTTACCCTAGGTTCGGCCATGACCAGAAATCAAGGAAAGAAATTTCTCATGATCTTATGCTTTTAGATGATGAAAATAGAGATGATTATAAGATCATAGCAATTGGTTTCATGTCAAAAGGATTTTTCTAGAATTAGTTATGAATTTTTGAATCTAGTTCCATGAACTTTAAGGTAAATGATGAACATATGAATCTTAGCCAAGAATCTACAAAAGTTGTGAAGAGAAATGATTTTAATGACAAGAGAAGAAGTTGCTACCTCTTGATGATTCAAGGAAAGCAAGATTTGGATGATGTTCTTCACAAATTTCTCATGGTGTTCTTGAGAAACTTAAGGAAGAAGATGAACATAGTTAGGGTTTAGATCAGTTTTAGTATTTTCGGTGGATCTCTCAACGTACTTGTCCGTTTTGGATGATCTTTATGTCGTTGGAAATAAGAGATAAAGATGAACAACTTTCATGTTGAAAGTTTTCCGAGATTTAAAATAGAAACTGGTCAGAATTGCTAGGCAAAATCGGACGAATTATGAACTCTTTGGAGAAAAGAACATGAAAATGGAAAAATGGCTTAATGAAGAAGACAACCTATTTAAAGGAAGAAGAAACCAAACTTAATGGAGAAGGCATTGGAGCCGTGGGGGTTGGGCAAGGGTTGGTCAACTTTTTCCAATGGCATTTGTTTGAAATTGTCATAAAAAGACAAGGGCAATTTGGTCATTTCATAGGAAAAATTAACTTTGTCATAAATGTGCCATTATGGCCATTATGATACGGATAAACTCGTCATAAATACTCGGCAAATCGGTCAATCCAACCTCTCTGCTACGTTGCCGACTTCTCGATTCATCTGGCGCAAGCTTTTCCTACAGACATCTCGACGTATACGCCCGCAACAAATATAATATTTTAATTTTTTTACCAAAATTTTCAAAACTTCCAGTATCGTAGTAAATACGATAAAAACATTTTTCATCTCGTTCACGACTCAAAATTAGGTCTTCTGAGCAGTAAACTTTTACTATCAGTGAAGACACAGAAAACAGCAAACCGGCTTCCGACTGAGTTTTCAACCAAAAACTTCCCCGTAACCTTATGAAAATAAGTATAACAAGGAAATGACCTTGGTTTATCCAAAATCATTTTCTAAGTCTCGGATAAAAATATATATTTATATATTTATTACCGATATTACAAAGCAGCGAAAATCGGGGTGTTACAATCCATACAATGGGATAGTCAGTAAACATTATCAAGAGCATATAGTCAGGTTTATAATGGAAAGTTCAGGAACATTGGGTTAAGATATAATTATGTCGAGGAACTAATTGCAAATGAAGTAATATCCAAGGTCTTTATAAGACAAAGAAATCTTGCATCCTTTGACGAAAGGACTGACAAGTGATATGATGTGGAAAAACATCATTAGGGATGGGAATCAAGCCCATATCTACATGATCACCAATGGTGGAAACCCAACTCACACTCGAGTAGCATCAAGTCTTGAGTTCAATGTCGCCAAAGTACACTATGAGAGTAATTGCAAGTACTTGACAAATAGGTACATCCCAAGGTTTAAAAGTACTTGGATACCATAAGGACAAAAGGAAAAGGGTGAGATTTTGCTCTTAATGGACCTATAGCATATATGTCTTTGAGGTGCCCAACTTATAGGGGTGCTTTTGGTAAAGTCCACCTATATGAGAGTGAAGTGGGGCTGCTTTTTAGAGTTGGGCTTGACTCTGTAAGCTTTCATGAAAAGGATACACGACACAAGGCCTTACCAAATGTGTCATACTACCACGTCGTTCAATGGTACCGAGATTTCATGTGTAAGTCATGTACGCTTGTTCTAATGAATTTTTGGTGCAAAGCTTGTCCACCATTTTATCCAGGGATGAGTGAAACCCATGGCTTACTAAGCAAAGGTTCAAATCCCCAAGATACCTTTGTCTGAAAGCATGCGATTTCCGGAATAATGGGATTTGGATTTATTTTGAAAATGGTGGGGGATTGTGTGAGATTTTCAAAATTTATCAAATATTAAATGTTATCAACGGTCAAATAAATACATATCATGATGTTAACTTAACACAAGTTTGCTGTACAGTGTAGCGGTAGCGGCACTTCTAGCAATCCTTGGGGGCGCGAGTTCGCTTCTTGTACGCTGCAAGTTTTGAGTTTTAAAGTGACCGCTTTATTTTAAACTTTAATAACGCAAAATAGTATTAACACGGAATTGAACCCGGCTTTGTGAGGGAAGGGATGCATCTGCTGGAGGCCAACTGGTGTCTTGTGTCGGTTAATGAACGTTAATACGACTTATGTATTGAATTTGACCGATTGTGGAATTTTTTGAAGAGTTGTTTTCTTTCACCAAGTGACATGAGTTGGTCTATAAATAGAACCATCTGCATGCAGTAATTGAGACAAAATAACTCAGAATCTCTCAACCATTCTTCACTCCAAATCACCTTCTTTTCTCCCTTATGCGCAGAGAGAGTTAAGGAGACTATTGTTCTATAAACTGTCATTGACGATACACTTGGTTTAGGGTGTGCAAACCAAACCAAGGTTATCCATTGTATCCTGATGGGGATTCGCCGGTTACACCTATTGCATCCAATCTATGAGGAGAGATTGTTGGGGGCGAATCGAACCTAAAGTCTAGTATCCTCACAAGCCTTGAAGATTGCGCATTATCTTTTGTCTTCTCTTCTTTGTTGCAAGCCAGACCCCATTTATATAACAAAAACTAATGGCAAAAGGCAATACTCCCTCCTGTCACTACTATAAGCTAAAATTGAATAAAACACATATATTAAGATAGTTAGTTGATCTCAATTAAAAGAGTCATTAGGAATAAAAAAATAAGTTTGTTACCTAAATTACCTTTCCTCTTATTTATTAAGCTTGTGTTGTTGAGAATAAAAGGAGCCATTGGAAAACAAAATTTGTATTAAACATAGGATACCTTGAAAATAACTTCATTAAATAATATGAAAGAAAATTTACTTATATTTTGAACTAAAAAATTTGGAACATATTGTTGACCGTGTGAGTGTAAGGGAGTGGAAGTAAAAAGCAGAACCGAGAGATGTGCTGAAAAGTTAATTTATTTTTATTTATTTTTTGATAAACTGCTGAAAAGTTAATTTTAATAACAAAAAAAAAAATGGTAGATCCGCCGCAATATAATCTTTTGTTGGTATCATCATTTCTTTTTAAGAATAATAACATTTATCGTTTAGCTGATGGAGTGGAGTAAAAAGATGGAAGGTTAATGTACCATAAATTTTCAACTGACTTAGGTTGAATTACATGCTGGACTCTGGAGTGATCGATTTGAACACTTTAGAATCTTAAGAACCATTCTGAAAATTAATATAGTTCACATCATCCTCTTTTTTTTTTGGACATAAATAGTTCACATCATCCTGAAAACTGTCTTTATTGCTATTCCAAAAAAGAAAGTTGTTTGATTTCTCGCAAGAAAATATCAAAGAAAAGGGCTTAATAGCCAGGAACTTTCAATGATCGAGGGTAATTTAGCAGCTGTCAATGCATCACCCCAGCCTTTTGCAAGAATATAAACTAAGAATTTTACTAAGGATTGAAAATAATACTTATTAGGAGTACTACTTATCAACAACTACACAAGACAATATATAAAATGAATTTTAATTTTTTTAATTAATATAGTAAAAACTTGTACTTTTTATTTTGTTTTATTTTAGTTTTCATTTCTTAAGTTCTAAGTGCACTTTCTTAAAATTAAAAAAAAGAGTTCCAAGTGCACCACACTAACAAAACTCATAAAACCCATAAAATATTACTTCGGTGCACTTAATCTGGCTAATGAAAACTATAATCTCTTGGCCCTAAGCCCAACTCCTATAGTTGTATTTAGTCTTTGCTTTCTGTAGTTTGTATGTAGGTGTTTGTATGGTTGTGGTTTGAGCTAAGAGATTGAGCCTTTCTATTGGGCCACCTTGTTTGTTTCTTTTCTTTTAGTTTGTTAAGTTTGTTTTTCTGCTGTACTCTTAGTTTTTGTTATTGCCTAGTTTGTGATTGCTAAGCATATAAGTTCTCTTACGGTCTTGGTGTTCTGAAGATTCAATCAATACAGTTCTCATTCAGTTTCATCTTATCAATATTTCAATATGGTATCACAGAGCGATGATTCTGGTGATGAAAAAAAGTCATCGAAGAAGAAATCTCATACCTCCGACAATGGCAAAAATCACACAAACCCTGCGTATTTCTTAAGCTACTCAGACAACCCAGGAATTCCCTGAAATAGACAACTATAAACACGAGAATGGGGGGTTGAATTGTGTTTATCAGAATTTAAGCAAAGTTGAAGTCTTTTCGCAAACAAAAAGCTAGATTTGGACGAGTGGAAGAATACAGGATGGACGGGTGACTTTTGCAAACACACCACTTGATAGACGTAAGAAAACTAAAGCAATTAAAGAGTTTAAGGAAAGAGAGATTGACACAGTTATTTATCCTGGTTCACTCTTCAAAGCATAGAGCTACGTCCAGTCCTTGGCAGCACCAAGATTTATCCACTATAGCTGATCAGGTTACAGACTCAAGTATTGTTTGCACACCTAGCCTCTTCAGGCTCAAGACAAGTATTGTTTGCACACCTAGCCTCTTCAGGCTCACTTAGGTTTGTTTGAGAGATTTGGTTTGTAATAAATACAACTTCTCACGGGCAGATCTTTCACTAACACTCAGAGAGTGGTTTAAATATAAAGCTTAGGAAAGTCTGCGTAATATCTTCAAATGATTGAAGAATACAGAATGAAAGAATGAAGAAATTGATGCATAGAGTAATGGCTTCTAATGCAATGTGTATTCTCTACTTCTTCATCTTCAATGACTTCTGTATTTATGGTCTTCAAGCATTTAGGATCCGTTAGAGACATTCCCTCAGATGTTGGCTTCAAGCAGAACTTCATTAAATGCAACAGAGTCGTTTTGGGCAGCCATTAATGCAATAGAGTCGTTCTGGGCAGCCATTAATGCAATAGGAACATTGGTTGTACTCTAACATGAAGGATCATGGCTTTATGCATCGTGATACAGCCATATCAGAGTTATGCAGAGAGATTTTTGTACTTTGCTGAGTACACTTCCCTTTTAGTGTAAGGACCAGAGGTACTAGGGAATAAAGCATGTTGGAAGCACTCTTTAACTGGTCTTTGGTTCTGATTATCCAAGGTTGCTTGAGAGAGTAACTTCTGAATTTTCTTGATAAGCGTGAAACTGAGTAAGAGAGAAGGCTTCAAGTCTCTTTCTGGTTCTTGAAATACGATTATGATAATCCTTAGAGAATTCGCGTTCATAAGATAAGTGCTTCTATCTTGAAAATAACCACGTCTATCTAGCCATTTGAGTTTTCATTAGGGTTAGCAGACGAGCTCCATATTAAGGACTCAGCAAGTCCAAAGACTAGTGTGGACGAGCGCTTCTGTCACCTTTAGTGGACGAGCACTTCTGTTACTCTAGTGGACGAGAGCCTCTGTTACTCAAGTGGATGAGAGTCTCTGTTACTCTAGTGGACGAGAGCCTCTATTACTCTAGTGGACGAGAGCCTCTGTTACTTTAGTAGACGAGCTCCATATGCCACGTCATTGGACGAGCCATTCTGATACCTTAATGGATGAGCTCCAAATGCCACGTTATTGGACGAGCCATTCTGCTACCTTAATGGACGAGCTCCAAATGCCACGTCATTGGATGAGCGCTTCTGATACCATTAGTAGACGGACGCCTCTGTCACTTTAGTAGACACTTGCTTTCACTTTAGTGGACGCAAGTTTCTATTTCTTGGGTTTTGGACGTGCGCTTCAAACACTATAGTTCTGGACGTTTGTTTTAATCACTACAGTGTTGGACGTGAGTTTCAATCACTGCAGTGTTGGAAGTGAGCTTCTATCACTACACTGTTGGACGGATGATTCTCTTATTTAATATGCACACTCGATAGACAGGTTAGCAACCAATATGAAGGTTAATTAAATCATTAACCAATGTTTAGTTCTCATCAAAACTTAGGGAAATGCACATCAGACATTTTAGAGACTTAACAATCTCCCCCTTTTTGATGATGACAAACATTGAGATGATTTAATGAACCTCAGAAAATATCAACAAAGAAAATAGCATATATTAGACAGGTTGAAATTTTCTTAAGCGAACAGGTCATATCATATTCATTCTCCCATTCTCCTATGACACATTTCTATCACAAATATCATATTCATTCTCCCATTCTCCTATAACATATTTCTATCACAAATTTCAATTTCTCTTATTCTCCCCCTTTTGTCAACATCAAAAAGGGTTATCAAGTTTTATTTATGAGATATGTTAAGAGCAAGATAACATATTAAGAAAATCATAGTAATGCAGCAAGCATATTAGACATACTCCACTTAAACTATTGTATCATTACTCCCCCTGAACCAATGCTTGGTTAAAAGAACATGTATATAGGAGTAATGACAGATTTAGCACAGACAACTTAACATTCAGACATGTCATTCAACGATGTAATGCATGTTTAGATTATCTCTAATAAATAAAAACCTTTCTTCTACGAGGGGTTTAGTGAAAATATCAGCCTATTGATTTTCATTTTTAACAAACTTAATATCAAAGATGCCTTTTTGAACATAATCCCTAATGAAATGATGTTTGATTTCAATATGCTTAGCCTTAGAATGCTGAATTGGATTTTTAGTTAAGCATATAGCACTCGAATTATCACACCATACAGATATGTTATGTTCATAAATAGAGTAATCCTCAAGTTGATGTTTTACCCATAAGAGTTGAGAGCAACAACTAGCAGCAGAGATATATTCTGCTTCAGTAGTAAACAGGGCAATGGTTGTCTGCCTCTTGCTTGACCATGAGACTAAACTTGCTCCAATGAATTGACATCCTCCACTAGTGCTTTTTCTTTCTATTCTGTCTCTAGCAAAGTCAACATCACAATATCCCACTAATCTGTATTCTTTTGATCTTAAATATAGCAAACCAAGATTAGTAGTTCCAAGCAAATATATAAATATTCTTTTTACAGCCTTAAGATGAGATTCTCTAGGATCAGATTGGAATCTAGCACACATACAGACACTAAATTGAATGTCAGGTCTGCTTGAAGTCAAGTACAGTAGAGAGTCAATCATACCTCTATAGACAGTTTGATTTACCTTTTTACCTTCATCATCTTTGCTTAGTTTTGCATTGGGTTGCATAGGGGTTTTCATGAGCTTTGCATTTTACATTTTGTATTTCTTGAGTATCTCCTTGGTATATTTTTGTTGATGAATGTAAATTCCATCACTTGTCTGCTTGATTTGTAATCCAAGGAAGAACTTTAATTCTCCCATGATGCTCATCTCAAATTCAGCTTGCATTAGATTTGAAAATTCCTTGCACAACTTTTCATTAGTTGCTCCAAAAATAATATCATCAACATATATTTGAACTATAATAAAGTTCTCTTTAGAGCATTTTTTGAACAGAGTAGTGTCTACTTGTCCTCTAGTAAAACCATTATGCATGAGAAAAGAACTGAGTCTATCATACCATGCTCTAGGTGCTTGTTTCAAACCATATAATGCCTTTTTAAGTTTGAAAACGTGATCTGGTTTACCAGTATCCTCAAAACCATGGGGTTTTTTAACATACACTTCTTCTTCAATTATACCATTTAGAAAATCACTTTTTACATCCATTTGAAACAGGGTAATTTGGTGTTGTGCAGCATATGACATTAAAATGCGTATGGCTTCTATTCTAGCTACAGGTGCAAAGGTTTCAGTATAATCAATACCTTCTTGTTGGTTATAGCCTTGAGCTACTAACCTTGCCTTATTTCTGACAACTTTACCATCTTCATCTAATTTGTTTCTGAAGACCCATCTTGTTCCAATAACCGACTTGTTTTTAGGCTTAGAGACAAGAGTCCAGACATCATTTCTTGTGAACTGGTTAAGTTCTTCTTGCATAGCAAGAATCCAGCTTTCATCCTCAAGAGCTTCTTCAATGCGTTTAGGCTTCAAACCTTAAATAAAGGCCACATTACTTGATTTTCTTAATGTGGATCTGGTTCTTACTCCTTCAGAAGGATTTCCAATAATAAGATCCTTAGGATGATGAGTGTTGAACTTCCAATCCCTTTTGAGATCATCATGAAGATCTTGACTTGTCTGCTGACTCGTTTGTTCCAATTGTCTTTTAGCCTCAGGCACAAGTTCTGTTTTGGTTAGATCGGGTTGTTGACTTTCTGGCTTGTTTATATCAAGGCCTGCAAGATCATTTTCTAGATCTGATAGTTCTTTATCAATCTTCAATCCATCATTGAATTTAACATGAACAGATTCTTCAATAATACAAGTTCTTGAATTGTATACTCTAAAAGCCTTAGACTTCTCAGAATATCCTACGAAAATACCTTTATCTACCTTAGAATCAAACTTTCCAAGATTATCTTTGGTATTCAGAATAAAACATTCACATCCAAAAGCATGAAAATAAGATATGTTGGGGCTTTTTCCTTTCCACAATTCATAAGGAGTCCTTTTTAGAAAAGGCCTAATAAGTATTTTGTTTTGTATATAACAAGCAGTGTTTACAGCTTCTGCCCAGAAGTATTTAGGGATATTATTTTTATTGAGCATAGATCTAGCCATCTCTTGCAGAGATCTGTTCTTTCTCTCAACCACTCCATTTTGATGTGGAGTTCTAGGTGCAGAGAAATTGTGAGAGATTCCATTTTCCTCACAGAACTGTCTAAACTGATTATTTTCAAATTCTCCCTCATGATCACTTCTAAGGGTAGAAATACAGAAACCCTGCTCATTTTGTACTCTTTTGCAGAATACTGAGAAAGCCTTAAAAGACTCATCCTTGTGTGTTAGGAAGAGTACCCATGTGTATCTAGAATAGTCATCAACAATGACAAATCCATATTTTCTTCCAGCCAGGCTGGCAACACTAACTGGTCCAAACAGATCCATGTGTAACAACTGAAGAGGTCTAGAGGTTGATACTTGGTTTTTAGATTTGAAACTTCATTTTATCTGTTTACCTATCTAACATGCATCACACAAGACATCTTTCTTAAAACTAATATCAGGCAATCCTCTCACGAGATTATTCCTTTTAAATTCAGAAATTAGTTTCATACTAGCATGTCCTAGCTTCTTATGCCATAACCATCTCTCATCCTCTTTAGACATCAGACAAGTTACACTTTGATCTGAGAGATCAGACAGTTCGATCTTATAAAGATTTTGTTGCTTTTTAGCTGAAAAGAAGGTTTTGCCACAACAGTCTTTAACTATGCATACATCCTTGGTAAAGGAAACATCAAAACCACTATCACATAATTGACTTATGCTAAGCAGATTGTGTCTTAATCCTTTAACCATAAGAACATTAGATATAGAGGGAAGAGGGGGTTTACCACCAATAGTACCAATTCCTATAACTTTCCCTTTCCGATTCCCTCCGAAGGCAACGTGTCCTCCTTTCTTAAGTTGGAGGTCTAGGAACATGACCTTTCTCCTGTCATATGACGCAAGCAGCCACTGTCCAGGTACCGGCAGTGGTGTTTTCTTTGTCCTGTTGAGGACATCTACAACAAAAATTATTTGATCTTTAGGTACCCATTTTTTTCTGGGTCCTTTTCTGTTAGTTCTAGGAGTCTGTAAAGACTTCCTTTTCTTCTAATGGATACACTTAGACATAACATGCCCAGTTTTTCCACATAAGTTACAAATAGGTGTCGATTTGGTTTCAGTTGACTTAACAGATACTGTAGGAGCTTTAGTTGATACTTTATGATGTGTCTGATGGACATATCCAATACCTTCTTTGTTAAGAGAGTGCTTCCGATCGCCAAGTAGCTTAGTCGATTGTCTCTACCATTAACAAATTTGGCAAGATCAAGTAAGCTCTTCCACTTTCGTTGAAGTTTTTCAACTTCTTGAGATGGTGATGTTTCACTTGAGATCTTAGCTTCATTATACTTTTTGAGTCTTGACTCACTGTTCTCTTTGCCTGACTTCTCGCACTCTTGAGATTTCTGTTTATGCTCACGGATGAGCTTTACATACTCTCTCTTGAGGGATTTGAAGGCTTTAGATAAGCAGTTGGATTCCTCCATCAACTCCTCATAGGCATCATGTAATTCCTCATAGTCAGGATGTACCTCATCATCAGAGTCTAAGTCAGTGTTGGCCATTAAACAGAGATTGGCTTCTTCCTCTGTTTCTTCATCAGAAGATGTTTACTCCAGATCCTCCCAAGTAGCCATCATTCCTTTCTTCTTCTTCTTGAAGAATTTCTTAAAAGGGTCCTTCTTGAGTTAAGGACATTCAGCCTTGAAGTGATCGGGCTTCTTGCACTCATAGCAAACAATTGGACTTTTGTCTGTTGAGGTGGATTCTTTGAAGTTCTTGTCCTTGTTGAACCTTATGAATGGCCTATCCCTCTTGAACTTCTTTTTCTGTAGGAGAAGCTTTATATTCCTCGTCAGGAGAGACAATTCTTCATCACTCTCAGAATCCTCGAGTTATGATAGGTCAGCATCACTGGATAACTCATCTGCCTTCAGAGCCTTGGAAACTTTTGCTGGCTTTTGATCAGCTTTCAGAGCAATTGACTTGCCCTTCTTTGGTGCAACTTCATCTCCAAGTTCTTGCTCATGAACAGTGAGTGTTCCAAGAAGTTCATCCATAGTCAAGGTAGTGAGATCCTTGGCTTGAGAGATAGCAGTGACCAAAGGTCTCCACTGTTTAGGTAGACTTATCATAATCTTTCACACTTTCTCAGCATTGGTATAGACTTTACCAAGAGATTTTAAACTGTTTATTATAGTTTGAAATCTTCCTATCATTTGAGCAACAGATTCTCCTTCCTCCATGACGAACAGTTCATACTTTCTGACAAGTATGACAATCTTTGACTTTGGTTGTTCCTTCATGTGTGATAGCTAAAGTGTCCCATATTTCCTTGACAAAGTCACAAGCACATACCTTCTCAAACTCCTCCGGACTGAGAGCACAAATGATGTTATATCTAGCTTTGTGGTTCAGCTCCCATTTTATCTTTTCTGCAGCAGTCCACTGAGCTTTTGGTTTGTCAGTGTTATCATCATTCTTGGGAATGAATGGACCATCTGTAATGACATCCCAAAGATCAGAGTGTGTAGATAGAATGAACCATTGAAATCGATCTTTCCAATAGTTGTAGTTTTCTCCATTGAAGTATGGAGGTCTGTTTAGGGAAGCTCCTTCAGTCTGATGACTTCCACTTGAACTAGCTCCAGCGGTCATGTCTATTCTCCAGGAACTTTTACCTCTACACTGTTAGATGCTCAACCCAGAGGCTGAGCTCTGATACCAACTGAAATAGACAACTATAAACACGAGAATGGGGGTTGAATTGTGTTTATCAGAATTTAAGCAAAGTTGAAGTCTTTTCGCAAACAAAAAACTAGATTTGGACGAGTGGAAGAATACAGTATGGGCAAGTGACTTTTGCAAACACACCACTTGATAGACGTAAGAAAACTAAAGCAATTAAAGAGTTTAAGGAAAGATAGATTGACACAGTTATTTATCCTGGTTCACTCTTCAAAGCAAAGAGCTACGTCCAGTCCTTGACAGCACCAAGATTTATCCACTATAACTGATCAGGTTACAGACTCAAGTATTGTTTGCACACCTAGCCTCTTCAGACTCAAGACAAGTATTGTTTGCACACCTAGCCTCTTCAGGCTCAAGACAAGTATTTTTTGCACACTTAGCCTCTTCAGGCTCACTTAGGTTTGTTTGAGAGATTTGGTTTGTAATAAATACAACTTCTCACAGGCAGATCTTTCACTAACACTCAGAGAGTGGTTTAAATGTAAAGCTTAGGAAAGTTTGCGTAATATCTTCAAATGATTGAAGGATACAGAATAGAAGAATGAATAAATTGATGCGCAGAGTAATGGCTTCTAATGCAATGTGTATTCTCTACTTCTTAATCTTCAATGACATCTGTATTTATGGTCTTCAAGCATTTAGGATCCGTTAGAGACATTCCCTCAGATGTTGGCTTCAAGCAGAACTTCATTAAATGCAATAGAGTCGTTCTGGGCAGCCATTAATTCAATAGAGTTGTTCTGGGCAGCCATTAATGCAATAGAGTCGTTCTGGGCAGCCATTAATGCAATAGGAACGTTGGTTGTACTCTAACATTAAGGATTATGGCTTTATTGATGCGTGATTTTTAGAATTAAGGCAAGTGCACCTCGTCGCAATCAAGTAATACGGTGGTGAGACCGGTTATCGTATCCACAGGGATCGGATGTCAATTACCAATTCACAAACTTAACAACTATCTAGACTAAACTAGGGTATGAGAGATTAAAACAAAAGATAAAGAAAGCAAAACAATAATTTTAGTCTTTTGGGAATTATATCGAACACTTGGAAGGCAAACAGAGATGTGGCTAAGATTGTTAGGGTTAGACTACACTAA
The DNA here is from genome assembly GCA_030762895.1 of Sophora flavescens. Lineage (NCBI taxonomy): Eukaryota > Viridiplantae > Streptophyta > Magnoliopsida > Fabales > Fabaceae > Sophora > Sophora flavescens. The sequence continues at coordinate 159,833,749 of CM061066.1, read as the reverse complement.
TCCTCCCTTAATTGCAATGAAATGGTAATCAACACAAGCACTACTTCAATTATGACAATCAAGCCTTTTCTAAAGTACTCAAGCCTAATGTCTTAGGTGCATTGAGCCTAAAACCACAAATCAAACCCTAATGTCTTAGGTGGATTAATCTGTTATTTTGCATTAAGTCAAGACTTATAAGATTGCAAGCATTCAACACCTATGTCTAGATTCTTGAACTACTTGGCATATGATTCATGAGCATGCCTTAACACCAACCTTCCAGTCATCTATCAAAGCAACATATCATTCCTATGGGTAGCTAATCCAAGGAAAGCATTAAGCACAGAATCACATACTCATAAGGAAATAGAGACTTGCATTAAAACACCAAATCAAATACAACAAGTTCGGAAAAGTTACATCTAACCCCAACAATGGGGATTTAACTACTCATGATAAAAGGAAATACAAAAGAGAATGAGAAAAGGGATGGAGAACACTCATAGACAAGCTTCCTCCATTCCCGAGCAAGGAAATCTCCCCTTCTAGGGCTGGAACCCTATCTCGACCTGCAGCCTCCAAGTCCCCAAGTGCTCTCTCCAACAAAAGCTCCATATTTTCTGCCCTAAAACATCCACTTATATAAGTCAGAGATTCGCGAATTCGCGAGGCGAGACATGTCTCGCGAGGCGAATATTAAAAATCTGCTTCAGAGAATTGATCTCTCGCGAGGCGAGAGTTTCTTCGCGACGCGAGACCGAAAGGTTTTTCTTCAATACGCCCGTGAGGAGCATCAGGGCCTGGGCGTGATGGTTTCTGTTTGCAGACTCGAGAGGCGAGAAATGGGTTCGCGAGGCGAACCAGAAAGGCTAGCATTTTCTCCAACAGTCAGCTTTCAGGGTCGCGGGGCGAATCACCAGAATTATGCTTGGCTCAATTTCTTCTCTTTTTAGGCTCTTTTTCATCCAAGCTCCATCAAGGCTAATTTCTGAGCATTTTTTCATTAAATCCTGCAAAACAACACACAGAAACCACCTCATCCGTTCCAAAGGAAAAACTATACAAAATCAACACTAAATTGGCCTAACTATATGCAAATGCATGCAGAAATGTACATGTAAAATGAGGTGAAATCACACTCATCAAATCACCCCAAGCTTAAGACTTTGCTTGTCCTCAAGCAAAAACTAAGGCCAGAAGAGATAAACAGTCAAAGCATGGATAGTGAACCAAGAACCCGAGTAAAATGACCCAAGCAATAGGCAATCAATTATTTCAACAAGAGACAATCAATTCAAGTCCAATTAGGGGCTTAAGTTTCCTAGACTCACATTCTCACTGATTTGGGCACTCTTGCTCACTTGAAGCTCACCCCAAGCTTGTTTATTTGCTTGGCTCTCTTTCTTGCCTCACTCACTCAAGTGTTCAAGTATATATAACAATTCGCTCCATTTTCCTCAAGGAATGATTCCTACCATATGCTTGACTATCAACCAAATCTCCACTTTATTTATGAAAACACCTAAGAATCAAGAGGTCTTTATTTGGTTGTAACGTGGCCATGGGATTAATCTTTAGGTGGGGATAACAAAAAAGGGATATTTCAAAAGGCTAAACCAAGTATCAACATTTCAACACAAGACACCTTCTAAAATACCTTCTTGGGTTTTCAATACATTTTTCCACCTTTCTTTTCTTTCTTTTTCTTTTTATTTCTCACTTTTCTTTTTGTCATCCCCTTCTCTATTTATTTTTCTTTTTTTTTTCTTTTCTTTTCTTTTATTTGGAGAAGGGGAAATTTTTCATTTCAAGAGAATTATTTTTTTTTCTGATTCTTTCATCCTAAACTTTCAACTACCTTTTTACCCTTTTGTAATACTTTAGAAGGTCCCTTATCAAGTATATGTATCAAAATTTTTCAGGGTACCAAAAAAAGCATTTTATTCATTCAGGCTCAAAATTGGGCAACTAAGGGGTAGCATTTCATCATTCAAAACTCAGAAGGCCAGAAAAATACCTATTGCCTCAATCATTTTCAAAAATGTTTTCAAAAAATTTTAAGCTTTAAAATGGTTTCAAGTCAAGTTCTAGAGAAATTCATCCAAGAGGAGCAACACTCAACACAAAGAACTGGGGCAGATTTAGTGAGTACCCCCTAATGGCTCAAAAGCTCACATTTATCAGTTCAAGAACCAGTGAGAAACACAAGTCTAAAGAAACATATGCTAATCATCAACTATCCAAGATCATCTCAAGCATATTCATTTGCAGCCATATCACAAGAATAAACAGAATTGGGTTCAAGAATTCACTATCACAAAAAAAATTGGCACTTAGCTCTCACAATCATAAGCTCAATCTAAGCAAGGGTAACCGAATCATGCGATCATGCAGACTTAAGCCTATATGAATGCAATATTTATAATGCAAGCAAAAAGATTACCCCTACCCCAAGCTTAAAGATTTACATTGTCCCCAATGTAAACAATCAAGTTGGAGAGAGGAAAGAAAAATAAAATAAAACAAAAGAAAAATGGAACGGCTTACCGAGGCGGTAGCGGGTGTTGACTTTGCTTTTTCTTTGCCCCTTTTGCTCTTCTCCTTGTCTTCTTTCTCTCCCTTCCTTCCTTCTTTCCCTGAAATCACTTGGCAATTTTATTAGTAAAAGAAAACTCTTGAGCTTCTCAAATTATTCAAGAGTTTGAAATCAAAAATCAAATCTAACTAAACAAAAAGGAAAAAGGAAAAGGAAAAGAAAAATTGGGTTGCCTCCCAATAAGCGCTTCTTTAATGTCACTAGCTTGACTTATTGAAAAGCATCACCTGGATCCTCCTCCCGGATCAAATGGAAATTGGGGTGGTGATTGCAACAGTAAAATAACTTTATTTTCAATTCCACCCAGCCATTGGGTGGAAATTCCATTGACCTTTAAAATTATAAACTCACTTCCTCTCGGGTCAAGTGGAATTAACAAGAGGAAGTGTGACATACAAGTGGAAGGGGCTAACTTACAAGTATCCACACATGCATGCAGGCCAACATAATTATTTAATGCAGTAAAATCAGATTGCTCAACATGCATGGTGGAGGGATTGCTTTCCAAATGCACCGCCTTCTCACTTGTTGTTTCCCAAGGATTTGTGGAAGGTAATTCCTCTTGTTGTGATTCGCTAACCACCACCACTTCGTTTTCAATTTGGTCCATTCCCATAACCAGATTTTTCTCAACTTCCACTTCATGTGGCTCTATGGGAATCATACATGGTGGTGGAGGTGGTAAATAAGAACAAAAGGTTTCCCAATCCTCCTCGGTATATATATATATATAAGCTCACCAGTCATAGGATCGACTCGTGATGGGATGTTATGAGATAGAGAAAACTCCTCGAAGAATTCTCCCAAATTGATATCGCCATCCCACCACAAGTTGTCCTCCAAAACATGACTGGAAGCTTCCTTATCAGGTGGACAATAAAAATTTTCCATGACTTTTGTCCACCTTACAAAACAGAACTCAAAACAAAAAAAATCAAATATATACAGAAAAATATCAAATATACACAGGAAATAAAAATAAAAAAAAATGTCTAAACTAGTTGCCTCATTTGTTACTACTGATATTGACAAAGCCAATCCCCGGCAACGGCGCCAAAAACTTGATGCGTGATTTTTAGAATTAAGGCAAGTGCACCTCGTCGCAATCAAGTAATACGGTGGTGAGACCGGTTATCGTATCCACAGGGATCGGATGTCAATTACCAATTCACAAACTTAACAACTATCTAGACTAAACTAGGGTATGAGAGATTAAAACAAAAGATAAAGAAAGCAAAACAATAATTTTAGTCTTTTGGGAATTATATCGAACACTTGGAAGGCAAACAGAGATGTGGCTAAGATTGTTAGGGTTAGACTACACTAATCCTCCCTTAATTGCAATGAAATGGTAATCAACACAAGCACTACTTCAATTATGACAATCAAGCCTTTTCTAAAGTACTCAAGCCTAATGTCTTAGGTGCATTGAGCCTAAAACCACAAATCAAACCCTAATGTCTTAGGTGGATTAATCTGTTATTTTGCATTAAGTCAAGACTTATAAGATTGCAAGCATTCAACACCTATGTCTAGATTCTTGAACTACTTGGCATATGATTCATGAGCATGCCTTAACACCAACCTTCCAGTCATCTATCAAAGCAACATATCATTCCTATGGGTAGCTAATCCAAGGAAAGCATTAAGCACAGAATCACATACTCATAAGGAAATAGAGACTTGCATTAAAACACCAAATCAAATACAACAAGTTCAGAAAAGTTACATCTAACCCCAACAATGGGGATTTAACTACTCATGATAAAAGGAAATACAAAAGAGAATGAGAAAAGGGATGGAGAACACTCATAGACAAGCTTCCTCCATTCCCAGAGCAAGGAAATCTCCCCTTCTAGGGCTGGAACCCTATCTCAGCCGCAGCCTCCAAGTCCCCAAGTGCTCTCTCCACCAAAAGCTCCCTCTTTTCTGCCCTAAAACAGCCACTTATACCAGTCAGTGCTGCGCGCATTCGCGAGGCGAGACATGTCTCGCGAGGCGAATATTAAAAATCTGCTTCAGAGAATTGAACTCTCGCGAGGCGAGAGTTTCTTCGCGACGCGAGACCGAAAGGTTTTTCTTCAATACGCCCGTGAGGAGCATCAGGGCCTGGGCGTGATGGTTTCTGTTTGCAGACTCGCGAGGCGAGAAATGGGTTCGCGAGGCGAACCAGAAAGGCTAGCATTTTCTCCAACAGTCAGCTTTCAGGGTCGCGGGGCGAATCCAGGCTCGCGGGGCGAATCACCAGAATTATGCTTGGCTCAATTTCTTCTCTTTTTAGGCTCTTTTTCATCCAAGCTCCATCAAGGCTAATTTCTGAGCATTTTTTCATTAAATCCTGCAAAACAACACACAGAAACCACCTCATCCGTTCCAAAGGAAAAACTATACAAAATCAACACTAAATTGGCCTAACTATATGCAAATGCATGCAGAAATGTACATGTAAAATGAGGTGAAATCACACTCATCATTTATGCATCATGATACAGCCATATCAGAGTTATGCAGAGAGCTTTTTGTACTTTGATGAGTACACTTCCCTTTTAGTGTAAGGACCAGAGGTACTAGGGAATAAAGCATGTTGGAAGCACTCTTTAACTGGTCTTTGGTTCTGATTATCCAAGGTTGCTTGAGAGAGTAACTTCTGACTTTTCTTGATAAGCGTGAAACTGAGTATGAGAGAAGGCATCAAGTCTCTTTCTGGTTCTTGAAATACGATTATGATAATCCTTAGAGAATTCGCGTTCATAAGATAAGTGCTTCTATCTTGAAAATAACCACGTCTATCTAGCCATTTGAGTTTTCATTAGGGCTAGCAAACGAGCTCCATATTAAGGACTCGGCAAGTCCAAAGACTAGTGTGGACGAGCACTTCTGTCACCTTTAGTGGACGAGTACTTCTGTTACTCTAGTGGACGAGAGCCTCTGTTACTCTAGTGGACGAGAGCCTCTGTTACTTTAGTGGACGATAGCCTCTGTTACTTTAGTAGACGAGCTCCATATGACACGTCATTGGACGGATACTCCTTTAACTAGTTGAACGTAACCTAGTAGACGAGCTCCGTATGCCACGTCATTGGACGAGTCATTCTGATACCTTAATGGACGAGCTCCAAATGCCACGTTATTGGATGAGCCATTCTGATACCTTAATGGACGAGCTCCAAATGCCACGTCATTGGACGAGCGCTTATGATACCTTTAGTAGACCGGAGCCTCTGTCACTTTAGTAGATGCTGGCTTTCACTTTAGTGGACGCAAGTTTCTTTTTCTTGCGTTTTGGACGTGCGCTTCAAACACTACGGTGTTGGACGTGATTTTCAAACACTGCAGTGTTGGACATGAGCTTCTATCACTACACTGTTGGACGGATGATTCTCTTATTTAATCTGCACACTCGATAGACAGGTTAGCAACCAATATGAAGGTTAATTAAATCATTAACCAATGTTTAGTTCTCATCAAAACTTAGGGAAATGCACATAAGACATTTTAGAGACTTAACATTCCCTTATTTGCTTCAACTCTCAATGGCGACAACTATCGTACTTGGGCAAGATCAATGAAAACGGCCCTAAGAACGAAGACAAAATTAGGGTTCATAGACAACACTATCAAGAAACCCGAGGAAAACGCAGCTGATTATCACAGCTGGGACAAACTGATTTTTTGGTCTTGGTTTGGATTCTCAATTCAGTGGATCCTAAGCTTCATGCAAGTATATCACACGCCACCACCGCCAAAGAAATTTGGGAGGATCTTGAAGAGCGATTTGCTCAAATAAACGCACCTAGGGTTCATCAATTATGGAGGACTCTCCGTTTGTTGCAGCAAGACTCAGAAACAACTATTAAGGACTTCTACACACAGTTCAAGGGATATCTGGATGAGCTTAGTGAGCTACAACCCTTGCCAGAATGAACTTGCGGTGCATTGAAAGCCCTCATGAAGCGAGAAGAAGAGAACAGAGTCCACCTCTTCCTTGGTAGCCTTGACAGTGACCAATTCGCACGTGTTAAGGCCACCATACTCAACACTGAACCCCTGCCATCTCTCAGAACTACCTTCAACCATGTGCTAAGAGAAGAGTCAAGATTCTCAGCTGAAAGGGAAAGGGCCCAAAAGAATGATGGAGGAGCAGCTTTCTATTCCAATAATAACAGGCAGAGAGGAAGGGATGGTCCAAGGCCCAAGTGTGAGCACTGTGGCAAGATTGGCCATGTGAAATCCAAGTGTTTTGAGATAGTGGGATATCCACCAAATTGGGACACACGGAGAGGTCAAGGGAATCTTGGCAGAGGAGCAGGACGAAACAGTGCAAACTTTGCCTGTGTTGATGAAGATCACAAAGAAAGCTTGAGCCACAAGGAAACAGGGCATGCCTTGCATGGAACTTGTGTGCCTCAAGACTCTATGACTGGTAAAGTGGGCATGCTTAAAGGGCATTTTTGGGTATTAGATAGTGGTGCTTCACACCACATGACCCACTTACTTTCTCTTCTAGAGGAAGTAAGGAAGATTGAAAAGCCTTTTAACATAATTGTGCCTACTGGACAAACTATTTTAGTAGAAAGAATATGAAATATTCAATTAAACAACAATGTAAAACTTACAAATGTTCTTTACATACCTAGTTTCAATTGTAACTTGATCTCTATTCATAAATTAATTAAAGATTTGAACTGCCTTGTCACTTATGATCTCAATTCTTGTCACATACAGGACCATACCTCGAAGATGAGGATTGGATCAGGTGAATTACTTGATGGAGTATATGTGATCAAGATAGCAGAAAAAGGATTTGATAGTGTGATTTCACATCATAATTCCTGTACATTTTTTGCATGCATTTTTCATATAGTTTAGGCATATTTGATTTGATTTTATTAGTTTTTACCTTGGATCGGGTGAGGCGGTTTCTTGGTGTTGTCTTGCAGGAATTTAAGGAAAAATGCTCAAGATTGGCCATGATGGAGCTTGGATGAAGACAGAGCTTGAAAAGTGAAGAAAATGACCCAAGCAGATCCCATCACGGCTTGGCCGTGATGACCGTCACGGTCGTGATCGAGCAATAATTGAGAAGAAAGAAGGCAAAAGGCAGAAGCTGTCACGGCCTAGCCGTGATCCCCATCACGGCCGTGACATGTTAATGGAGCCAGACCCCCTCTTGGCAGAATCTGTCACGGCCAAGCCGTGATGCCCATCACGGCCAAGCCGTGATGCCCATCACGACTGTGACAGATCATTTGGTGAAGGCAGAAGCTATCACGGCTTGCCCGTGTTGAGCATCACGGCCATGATGCTCCAATATTTGAAAGCGCGCCAAGGCAGAAAGCGTCACGGCCTGGCCGTGATGGCCATCACGGCCGTGACGCGAATCCTGATCTATAAAGAGGCATGGGCAGAACAGAGAAAAACAATTTTGAAACCTTAAAATACTCTCTCTGAACCAGGGGCAGCTGCACAAGGATTCCATGGAGTTCCTCCTCCTTTTCATCTATATTTCTTTGGTTTTGGCTATGATCATGAGTAGTTAAACCTCCATTGTTGGGGTTAGGTGTAGCTATTTCTGAATTCTCTTGTATCTGACTTGATCTTGTAATACAGTTTTTACTTCTTTATTGAGTGATTGATTTCTATGCTTAATGCTTGTTGTGGCTAGCACCCCCATGACTTGATTGGTGTTTTGATATGCAATTGGAAAATTCGTATTAGAATCAGAACTGAAATTAATTACCTAGTAACCCTTGTGTCTAGGAATGGAGTTTGGTTTACTAGTAATCGCGTAATCCCTAATCTTAATGCAAATTCATTAATCTAGGCCACCTAAGGAATTAGGGTCTATTAGTGGATCTAGGCTCTTGTCATATGAGGAATCAGGGCTTGAGTAATCTAGTGGATTGATTGTCATATATGAAGTAGAAACTGTTTATTAGTCATTTCATTGCATGGGGATGAAGTTTAGTGAACCTAATCCCAGCATCGTTCTTATAATTGAAGAATCCTTTTTACTGCCCCTCCAAGTGTTCGACAAAAACCCACAAAGAACTTTTCTCTTTATTTTGTTTGTTTTAGGTTTAAATCTTATTTGGGCTTTGTATTTACTATCGAGCTCCCTTCAATCCAAATATCCGCTTAGATAGTAATTGATTTGGTGCGTGCTAGTACTTGTCACAGTCCTCGTGGGAACGATAAACGGTCTCACCACCGTATTACTTGCACGACTGGGTATACTTGCCCAGAGCCGTCAACAAGAGTCTCCTTAGCAGCAACAACAAGGGATGAAACCACCTTGTGGCATGCAAGGATGGGACATCCTTCAAACCAATGTTTGCAGTATCTTTCTCATTTCATTAAGTGTAGTTTCAATTTCAATAATGTAGATTGTTGTGATATATGTCATAAGGCAAAACAGTGTAGGCTTAGTTTTAATTCCAGTTCAAATAAAGCTAAGGAACTTTTTGAATTGATATATTGTGATCTATGGGGTAAATATCACACACCTACACATAATGGTTCACATTTATTTCTCACTATTGTGGATGATTATAGTAGAGGAACATGGGTATATCTGATGAAAGACAAGAGTGAAACAGCAAATATTCTAATGAACTTCCATAAAATGGTAAAAATTCAGTTTGGCAGAGACATTAAGAGAGTTAGAAGTGATAATGGGACTGAGTTTGTTAACTCAACCATTAAGAGCTTCTTCCAAAAGGAAGGTATTGACCAAGAAACATCTTATGTGGCAACACCACAACAAAATGGTAGGTTTGAAAGAAAGCATAGGCATATTTTAAATGTGGCTAGGGCTCTTAGGTTCCAAGGTAACCTACCTTTAAAGTTTTGGGGAGAATGTGTGCTCACTGCCACACACCTCATCAATAGAACTCCTACAGTGGCCAATAAGGGCCTCACACCCTATGAGATGCTTTATGGGAAAGCACCCTCTTATGAACATTTAAAAATCTTAGGTTGTCTATGCTATGTTACGAATGTTGCCAAATGTAAGGACAAATTTGATTCAAGAGATGAGAAATGTATTTTCATTGGCTATCCCATAGGACAAAAGGCTTGGAAGGTTTACAATTTGAAAACAAAAGAATTTTTAACTTCAAGAGATGCAATTTTCTATGAAAACGTTTTTCCTCTTATTGAAAATGCCAATCCTAGCATAACCAGTGAAAATACAGAGTGTCTGAAGAATTTGTCTCAACCTTTATTACATTACCCTAAAGAAACTGAGTCTCTCAGTGCAGAAGAACAAACTGAGTTGAGAATCAACTCTCCTAACAGAATCAATAATGAGCAGGCCAATGAGACCTTAAACCCTGAAAGCATTGTTCATAGTGAGGGGGAGAGCAATAATTCTCCCCAACAAGTCCCCCCTGGTCAACCTAGGACTAGGCAGCCACCCGCCTACCTTAGTGATTATTACTGGCACTCAGTTATGGCATATCCTACTAGGAAGTCTCTTGATCCTGCACCTAAATCCCACGTAGTGTATCCTATTTTTGAATTTGTTGATTACAACCATTTTTCTGAAAGACATCTAGCCTACCTAGCTGCTATAGCAAAGCATGAAGAGCCAAAATCCTATAATCAGGCTAATAAGCATGAGGTGTGGAAGGAAGCAATGAGACAAGAAATTTTAGCCTTAGAGGAAAACAAAACTTGGGATCTGGTTATGCTTCCTAAAGGAAATAAACCAATAGGGTGTAAATGGGTTTATAAGCTTAAATACAAGGCTAATGGAGAAATAGAGAAACATAAGGCTAGACTTATGGCTAAAGGGTACACACAAGTTGAAGGGGAAGACTTTAATGAAACTTTTGCCCCTGTGACAAAAATGACAACAGTCAGATGTCTCTTGACTATTGCTATTGCAAGAGGGTGGGAACTCCATCAAATGGATGTGAGTAATGCCTTCTTGCATGGAGAATTGCATGAAGAGATTTATATGAAACCACCACAGGGATATTGTTCTCCTGAAGAAGGCATGGTATGTAGGTTAAGAAAGTCCATTTATGGCTTAAAGCAAGCCTCTAGAAATTGGTATTTCAAGTTGTCTCAGTCTCTAATTGCCTATGGTTTTGCTGAAACTCAAGCAGACCACAGTCTGTTTACTTACACTAAACAGAACATTTTTATTGTTGTTCTAATATATGTAGATGATTTGGTTATTGCTGGCAACAATGCTGATGCTTGCACAAATGTAAAACGACACTTAAATAAATGGTTCCACATGAAAGATCTTGGAACTCTTAAATACTTCCTTGGGCTAGAACTGGCTAGAGGCAAAACTGGACTGTTTCTATGTCAAAGGAAGTATGCCCTTGATATTCTTAATGAGTGTGGGATGCTTGGCTCAAAACCTATAGCCTTCCCACTTGAACAAAACCACCAATTAGCTTTAGATCAGAGTTCTTTGCTTCCAGATCCCTCCCAATATAGAAGACTGATTGGGAGGCTCATTTATCTGACAATTACTCGCCCTAACCTTACCTATTATGTTCATGTTTTGAGTCAGCACATGCAGGCACCCAGTGAGGGTCACTGGAATGCTGCTCTTAGAGTACTGAAGTACTTAAAATCAAGTCCAGGAAAAGGGATAATCTTGCCTAAAGACAATTCTTTACAGATCACAGCCTACAGTGATTCAGATTGGGCCTCATGCCCCTTAACCCCAAAATCAACCACTGGCTATCTCATGAAACTTGGCACAACTCCAATTTCCTGGAAGACTAAAAAGCAGAACACTATTTCCAGATCTTCTAGTGAAGCAGAGTACAGGGCTATGTCTCATGCCACCAGTGGAATTCTTTGGCTGCACAACCTTCTTCAATGTCTACAAGTTCAACTCACAACTCCTACCATCCTTCATTGTGATAACCAGGCATCAATTCATTTGGCTGCAAATCCTGTATATCATGAAAGAAGCAAGCACATTGAAGTGGGCTGCCACTTCATTAGGCAGCACTTGCAGGCAGGGGTCATACAAACTGTTTTCATCCCTTCTAAGAAACAACAGGCAGATATATTCACCAAGGTCTTGGGAGCTAAAATTTTCAAGAACTCACCAGCAAGATAGGTGTTCATGAACCCTTCACACTCCATCTTGAGGGGGAGTAATGAAAACTATAATCTCTTAGTCCTAAGCCCAACTCTTATAGTTGTATTTAGTCTTTGCCTTCTGTAGTTTGTATATAGGTGTTTGTATGGTTGTGACTTGAGCTAAGAGATTGAGCCCTTCTGTTAGGCCTCCTTGTTTGTTTCTTTTCTTATAGTTTGTTAGGTTTGTTTTTCTGTTGTACTTTTAGTTTTTCTGTTATCGCCTAGTTTGTGATTGCTGAGCATACAAGTTCTCTTGTAGTCTTGGTGTTCAGAAGATTCAATCAATACAATTCCCATTCAGTATCATCTTCTTGTCAATATTTCAATACAATGTAAGGCCCTGCATTAGATCACTGGTCATAAACTCAAACAATGACTGCTGAAGTTTTTGGTCCGAAATAAATACAACTGACAAAATAATGGAACACTATGTAGAGCTTATATTTATAAGATTGGTATTTGGTTACAACACTTCCAAATTCACGACCCCAATAAAACCAGTAGGAAAAGAGAAATAAGAAAAATGTGCATAGCTTGCATGCTAATAAACTCATGAAACCCTTAACATATCCTACAATATCTATACACCTGATCTGAATCACAACATTAAATGCCAAGCAACTCTCACCCACCACTGGAATTACCCTCACACAAAAAATGGATGCAAGTCATGTAGGAGTTCACTAATAGCATTAGTATATAATGCTAACACAAGATAAGTTACAATATAGGAATCCATATTAATATATGAGAATTTGAGATACTCATCAAACATGAGATGAATAACAGTTAGACAAAATTAAGACCGCCTGAAATCTTTATATTGGATTTGATGTCAGTCATGGCAAGTATTATACCAAACTTGCTCTCGACACATCCATGCCAAGAAACCACATAACAGGTGGTTCATTGCAAACTACTAGACCTACAAGTTGGTGGTATCTGGGTAGCTTGTGGGAAAGAGGGATAAACCATCATGTTATCAACTGCATTGGATGATGATGCACTGCCCTTCATTGTTTGCTCCAAAAGACGAACAAGCGACATAAATATTTCCATCCTCGTTACATCCTTGTTTGCCTGCAAAACCAAAAAAGTAAGTAACTAACACAATATAAGGCTAACAAGTATATTGGTGCACATAACATCAAAACCAACATAATGAAAAACATGCTCACTCTTGCTACAATTATAAAATGGCTGACAGGATAAATAAAGATGAACCTCAAAGCACTATATATCATCATTTATGATATACAACTTTATTTTTTCTTTTTCTTTTTTCTTTTTTCTTTTTTCTTTTTTCATCTGAGGACCTTCTCTTCATGAACACAAAGTCACTACAAAGTACCAAGTACCAACACATTGGGGGGATGGTTTGGTTTGTTATACTGATCTTTTTCACTGACATTTTTCTTATATAATAATTTAAATTTATTCAAAATATACATACCAAGAATGTTGAGATCATTGATTTTAGGTGTCCTACATTCCTATATTGGTGTAAAGTTTCCTGCATACTAAATGACTCTTAGAAAGCATCATACATGCAAATAAACTTTCTTCAAGAAACTCGTATTGAAGGCAACTACAAATACTGAGACTTAGGACAATTGGTACAGGACTTGGGGATCGAATAGTCACTTTTGCTTTATAGCTGAAAATGCTTAGATATTGAAGGCGAATACAAATACTGAGACTTATAACCTGTGTGGTTCATTATCTATTTATGATTAGTATGTCTCTTTCTGGAGTATTACCTCAACAACAAAGCGTGCCCATATTTTGTCATTGTCAGATTCCATCACCCCCTTCAAGATGGTTAAACCTAATCCTCTGATCAAGTCAGCTATTTCCAGAAAGAAACCATGTTCCTCACAAAGCATCTGTTAGAATAACCAAACAAAAAGATTATCAAGGTGATAAAGAAATATATTAGGACCAATAGAAGTTTATAAATATATAAGCATCACACACTACCTCCACTAGCATCTGACCAGGAGGAGTTAGATCCTCAACTATAATAGGGCAAACCATTGATTGTGAGCCAACCTCATATGCCCATGTAGCCCCTCCCTCAAAATTGTCTTTCAAAAGCAGTCCACCTTCCTTATTAATAATCTGCATATTTGAGCAAGAAAGAACGCAGAATTCCCCCCCTTATTATTAGTTCCTCAAATCAAAAAATTATCAGAAACCTATTCTTATTTAATGTCTTCATATCATAAATGATTATGATGCAGACAAAAATTTTATTTGTGTAAAGGGCTTTGTCTGATATTTGAATTGAGCCACCATAAAAATAGACAAGTGATCTCCAAAAATACTAACAAATATTTTTTTCCTTGTTTATTGTTCCACAACATTCTTGTATCATAAGTCATAACTATATTTAACTGCTTGAGATACAAGGCCCAAGAGTGAATACATCCCATACCTTAGACTCCCCTGTTTGTTTCAGCTTGTCAGCATGTTTCGTCACACTTTGCAAGAAAAGCATATGCTTGATGGTCTTTTCCAGAAGTGCATCTATGCTACACTGTTAAATCATGATAAGAGATCAACAAAAGAAAAACTCAGTGCCTGAATATGGTATTTATTTTTTTATAAAATTCTGGAAAGAGATATAAGAGAGCATAAGAGAGGCTATACTTTTGCTCCATTTGGCACAATTTCTCGTAACTCTTTCACTCGATCTTGAATCATTTGACGATCTTTAGGTCGAGGCCTAGGGTTCTCTCCAGGTTTAAGCCTCTTACGATTTGATTTGCAAACTTGGTCTGGCTGCTTCGAGTACCCAGTTGAAACACTGTTTTCAAGCTTCACATTGCTACTATTCTCAACCCATGAACTAAGTTGAGACCCGTATATAGAAGTGGTTTGAGAACCGTTTCCAGCATCACCCTTGCTACATACAGACTTAAGGGAACTGGTTTCTACAGCACCTGTTTTACCCCCATTCTTTGGAAAATCAAACAATCCCCCTTGCAAATGATCAGACATAACCTGCTTGTTGGGAACAGAAGAGTTACTATTACTCGTCAATGTCGTCCTGCATGACATGTCATCAGAATCCTGTTTCACAATAGTTTGGGTTCTTCCCTTTGACACCACAGCATCCAAGAGGTGGTCTGTGCCAGTGCCAGAAAAGATCCCACTGTCTACTGCTTCATTAACTGAACAACAATCAGGATCTATATTCTGTATGTTCATGCATGTTACCCTTTTATCCATATTTTCTTCATTTGCATCTGATTCATCGACAAACAGCTTATTCCAGCTTCCATTCAGTAGTTTGTTTTTAAACTCCACACCTAAAACATCGAACAGGTCGTCACCTGATTGAGGTTGAACACAAACCTGTTCATGCTTAGCATTCACTTTCATAACAGATTGACTAGCACCATATTTATTAAGGCAATCACGGACAAAATCAGGATTTTGACCACTCATAGGCACATGCTCCCAAAGATGAAGAGAGGAGGGGATGTTAGGGGCCGGAAGCAAACCATCAACTATCTTTTGATCTGTTGAAGCCAAAACATCATATGCACGCTTTAAATTTACTGGGAGAATCTTCTGATCAGAACCTTCTAGAAGCATGGGAAAGGTACCTGATTGACTAGTTAAATTAGCCAGAGAATAATCCCCTACTTTAGTTGAATCTTTATTTTGAAGTCCAATCCCAACTTCTTGTGCTCCAGATAAACCAGCAGTGGACACTTTGGGAGGTTTTGAACCAGAACTTGTAATCAGATTTGTCCTCAAAATACTATGCATATCGCCAGGTATTGGGATTCGTCGAAGTAATGAAGTACTGCCAGAACTCTGACTGTGGTCAAGTATAAGGCCTCCATCTGTTTTTAGTTCAGACATGTTTAAGGTACATGATGCATTTGTACTAGGAATAACATGATCTCGACTCTCATTGGCTGATATAATTTGTTGTTCCAAATATTTTAAACTGCGATCACTTAGTCCTGATTGGCCAAAACCAGGTAAGTCACTGCACACAGATCTTGCATTATATGAAACAGAATGCTGTTGCAGGCATGAATCAATATTTGAGGGTATCACTTCAGCCTCCACAACTCTGTTCTGTTGTTGGCCAGCAAAGCTTGTTTTAATAATTGGAATAGCCTTCGGTTGGAGAAGACTATTGGATATCTGGTTCAGGTTATTGGTTTTGAGTGTCAATACAGAACCCTGGCAATTATTTATTTCTCCCCTTAGAGTATACGGTGTTTGAACAATAGGCCTTGAAGCATGAGATGAATTACTTTGTTGATTGGAATCATTAGTTACTGAGGGAATGCAGTTTGAGGTAATGACCGATGGATCAAAAGACACAGGCACACCAGCAGAGGCAGGTCCACCAAGTCTATCAACAGAAAGTTTTGCTGAATAGTCTTCAGATAGAAGAGCACCAGGGATACATCCCAATTGCAAGATCAAGCTCTTCACCTCATTCACTAATCCTATATTCTCCATTATCTGTAGTAGCAGTAAGTGATGCTGCATTAGTTAAGGTTATTGGAGCAGCAGACATAAAGCTTAATGAATAATGGTACATTCACTAGAATGCTCAAATCTAGATAAGAGTCGAAATAAACTACTAATGCTCCATAAGAGCATATGATAACAACCAAGAGATCTACACAACTCAATGATAAATCAGACAGCAAAACTAGAGTAGGATTTGAACTGCTTACATTCCAAGTTTTTCACTATCACCAACTCAAATGGTGTTCAAGGAATCACAGAAGGATATCACTCAGGTCAGGTAACATTTAAAAATCAAGAGTGAATTATGTGACAACAAGGATCTATTATCTATATGACTGAAAGAGCTCACTCACCATTGTCTCAACTTTCAAGGATCGATACCCTAGCTTTATGCAATGGGTCATATTCATTTGATCGTTAAGTGATATGCTCTTGATCCAAATATTCAGTGCTCTAGCATGAAATCATAGGAGATATTATATAACATCTCTTTGGAATTACTTAACAACAGAGAAGAACTTACTTGCAAGAAAGAACCAAGTTGAACAACCCCATATGGAAGAACAGGAATAACTGCTACTGTCTGCAAAAACAATACAATACAATACCATGAAACAGCAACAAACAAAATACAACAGACGTGGAGCATGATGAAAATCACAAACCTGCATTCCAGCTGAAAATTGGTGATGCAACTCAGCAAATACCTAATTGAGAGCACGAATATAAGAAATCAAAATGAAGTTCACAAGTATATCTACATTCTACTCCAAGTCTTTAGCCTTCCCAGAAAAATTACATGTATTAACTCCATCCCATAAATGATGCTTATGCCATTTAGTTTTCATAATAGATTTATATACAGTCATCAAAACAACAATTAGAGTGAGAACATCAATTAAATTTTTTGAGCGTAGACAAAGGTACAAGTTTTAAAAGTTTAATATGCCTTTCCAGTAAACTTTAAAGATAAACCACAACACTTCAAATATACATAAAAACAATTCGCTCATTTTTCACAGGAACAGAATTTTTATAGCACCACTGGAAGCAGACAATAAACTGCATACCTCAGGTGGGTATGCATCTCTAGTCAAATTGTTCAAAAGAATCCACTGGTGGTTGCCTCTAAATGCAGCCCGTCCAATTATTCTGAGTACAGCACAAGGCAAGACTTGAGTAACATGTGAATGACAACAAAAGCACTTCAAATAGGTGAAAACAGAAAGAACCTACCCTTCACCAGCAACATTAACCGAATTATTTACTGTCATTTTGTTAATCAAAGAACAGACTTTGTCCTCTTCTTGAATCCCTAGTTGTGATGACTGATACTCAGAAGAAAACCAGCATCCTTCCCCATTCTGATAAGGTAAATTAGACGTCCCAAAAATGCGTGGAGGGAAAGGACATGACAAGGGTTCATAATAGCAATCTTCCCAGATTAACAGCCTGCCAAGTCAATACACACAATAAACTCAAATCAAAGACATTTTTCATGCAGCACTAAGCACAAAGCAAAGGCATAATATTTCAATCTCCATTTTGGCTGCTGAGAGTAATGAATGGATAAGCATTAAGCAATACTTTTACATCAAAAATGAAAAAGTTTGAAAGGAACAAGGCAAAGAAAAATAATAAGCAGTGAGGCATCATAAGTTGTTAGCATGACAAAGATTGATCAGCATATTCATCAGCTGAAGAAAACAAAAAGGTCAGCTTCTTATCACTGGAACAAGAAAAATAAGACCGAATAGAGTCAAAAGAATAAGACAAATTCTGAATTAGCAGATTCGTGTACAGAATCACAAAATAAATCCAATAGATAGTTCCCCTTGCAAACCAGTGGCAAATAAACTTCATATTTTTTTACACTAAGATTCTCGAAGACAAAACAGAAATGATCAAAGCACAAAGTTCCAAAATTGGACAGAATATACAGCAGAATACGAATCAAATACAAGGAAGCAGTGACCAATAAATAAGACCCCTAACAACCAACCCCAGAAATAGAATCCAATATGTAAATGAATTGAGATTTTGGAATAACAGAGTTTTCACTGAATCAAGCCAAATAATTCACTACCAGGTTGCCTTTTTCCTTCTAAAAAAAAGGAAATTCTCTAAATTATCAGCTTAGTTGAACCAAGCCTAAAAAATCATTAAGAAAGTAAAGGGTATACAATAATTATATATACATATCAAATTTAAAATAAAATACTACACTTTTTTTTTTTGGAGTTTCTCAGAAACAGGACCAAGCTTTGATGCATGTAGAAGCTGTGAAAAATCAAAGCAAAGCATTTTTTTTTTAGGAATCACCCATGAGACTTACTTGGAATTGTGAGAACCGATCTTCCAGAACACAGCATAAGACCACTGATTCCGACCGCACAGAGTCTTCAAAGCTTCTTTCAACAAAAAACCCATATTTGCTTAAAACCCCACAAGAGTTTTTGTGACTTTTCTTCAATTTATAAGCAGAGGAATAGCATGCAGCAACAGAAACCAAAAGAAAGTGGTAGAAATCATGTTTTTGAACGAGTTTTGGTTCCAAGTTCTAACTACCACGGCACGATCCTCTTCCCGCTTGTTTAGTCCTCAAACCCCCACTTCTCTTTCTATCTGGATCCAAGTTTCCGGCGATCAGTTTCCGGCATGCCATCTTCCGGCAGAGAGTGAGAGAGAAGGAAAAGTAAGAGGGTGAGAGAGAGAGACCGAAGCAAAGAGCTTTTTTTTTCCTTCTTGAGAGAGGTTCTACACTATGCCACGAGCTTCGAGCTTGTAAAGAGCTACCATGTTTTTTGATTTGAGATGGGGGAATGGAAAACAAGGGTGAGAGATAGGAAAAGGAAAGAAGTTTGAAGTGTGGAATGTGTATTGGTGAGTGAGGTCGTGTTCAACAGCTTCAGGTCGCTTTTTGTGAATGTGCGACTGTGATAAGTTATACTTAAAAGTAATATTTTGATTCTTATACATTATACGAGTTTTTGATTTAGTTATTATATATAAAAAATTATTAAAATGATTTTTATATGTATAAAAAGTCTTCATTTGGTTCCTGTCGTATAAAATTTTAGGGATTGATTTGATAATTTTTTGCTAGTATAGGGATCAAACGGATAACGTATAGGAACCAAATTGAGACTTTTTATATGTATAGGGACCATTTTAATAACTTTTTATATATAAAGACTAAATCGAGAACTTATATCATATATAGGAACCAAAATATTACATTAACCTAACGATATTGTTCTTTCTTTCCATTAGTGACAATTGAGAAAATAAATGGAAATATGTGTGGGGTTCTCAGAAAGAGGAAGGGTTTTGGGGAATATTACAGGAAGTGCCACTCACTGAGTAGGGGAAGGGGGCAGAGGTTGCTTTTGTCGGGTTCTGAAACAGTGTCGGGAGTCAGAGAGGGAAATGTGTTTGTTTTGTTTTGTTCTTTGTTATGTTTGGTGATTATGTCTGTGTAGGGAGAGAGAGCGAAAAGAGTGAAGGGTGAAGGTCTGAATGAAATGGTGAAGGGAATGAGAAGGGAGGTGGCACTGTGGGAGTGGGGTTGGGACTTGGGAGAGTGGGAAAAGGAAGTGGTGGCCATGATCCAGGGACTTAGTGCGGGTTGCTATCATGCTGACATCATACAAATTGGTGAGTGAAATTACAATCCTACCAGGAATGGGATCCTCTTCATTTACTGGACCTGTCCAGTTGGAGAGAGATAGACCCATATATTAAAATAATATTATTTTAAAAATAATATTATTTTAATGTTTGAGTCTATCTCTCTCCAACGGGACTTATCCAGTAAATAGAGAGGATTTGAACCCATCCTACCAGGGACACCACAGTGATTGTTTTAGTCATCATCATGATTCATGGATAAGAAGTAAGAGCATCTCCAATGCCCTTGTTGTGCGTCCGAACCAAGGTTTATTTTTTATTTTTTTTGAAACACTGATTAAAAAGTTAAAAAGATAAGGTTACAGAGGAGGACTCTATAATGCGATCTTGAATTATTATGGTGCATCAAAACATTATGAGAAGAGTTTAATTGGTATATATTGTTATTGTAAAGATTTTTTATATTATCAATCAATAGTAACTCATCACGTCATTGAAAATCTTTAATTCTTATCTAAATCATCTTAAAAGTATTTCATTCCATGATCTGTGATTGGTTGACCGTGTAAAAAAATTTATTCTCACAACATACCAATTAAACTCTTTCAAGAATTAGCCTGTGTAAACAAAATTTCCAGTTTCTATAATTTTAAAACAAGAACCTTTGACGATGGATATTTGCAAAGCAACCCAATTGATATTGACCCATAACAATTGATATTTTCAACATGACCCAGTTGATCCTGCTCGGATAATTAAATTTATAAAATTAAGTTTGCAAACTATATAAACACATTTTTTTTTTTATAAACCAACCTGATATATATTTGAAGTAGAAAGAGTATTCCAACCCGAATACAAGACATTACAACAACTAAGAAAAACCAAAATTGTAAATGAAATATTGTTACAAAATAATACCAATATTAGTTTTACAAAAGACTTTACAAAGGTCTATAGCAGACTTTGTGTTCAGGGGTATGTGAATTCAATTCAAATTGAAAATTAAATTCAAAATTTTAAAATTAATTAAAAATGAATAAATTTGGTTTTTCATTTTAAAAAGAAATTGATATGAATCAATTCATTTTCTTAAATTTTCAATTGGCAAACATCCCATATTTGTGTTGGACTTGAATACTCATTAGTCATGATTGATGACTGAAGTGGGGAGATCATGATGTAGAAAAATCATTCACACCGACTTGTTTGTTGTTGTTGGGTATCAAGAAGGGAAATTGCTGAATAAACTTCTCTGATTATTCATTGAGAAACTAAGTGCTTTTATAGTTACAAAGAAAGCTTGTAAACCAAGCTAGCCAACTAACCAAAGCTCTAAGTAACAGGCTCTAACAAACTAACAGAAACAAAAACGTACACCTCTGCATACCACCTGTGTATTAAACACAAAGTATTCTGACTACTCAATACATCTATGTACTACACCCAAGTACATCAGTATATTCTAACAGAAACTAAAACTAACTCTTACAAATCTTCCCCTAAACTGAATTTGTGACTAACAAATCAGTTTAATTACACATTTCCCTCATCCCTAATCTGCTTCTAAGATTGGAGAAGGATTCCAGCTTCAGGGGCTTTGTCATTATGTCAGATAATTGCTCTTGGGAGTTGCAGTGAACCAGCTCTATTACTTCTCTGCAGAGATCTCTAAGAAAGTGAAACCTTACATCTATGTGTTTGCTTCTTCCATGAAGTACTGGATTTTTAGACAACTTAATTGTAGAGCTATTGTCACAGTACATGATAGTGGGCTTAAGCTGTTCTTGACCAAGCATCTCCAAAATCCTTCTAAGCCACACACTTTGACAAGCACAAGAGGTTGCTGCTATAAACTCAATCTCTATGGTTGATAATGTCACAACGTGTTGTTTCTTTGAGGACCAAGACACTGCTCCTGAGCCAAGCATGAACACATATCCAGAAGTGCTCTTCCTATCATTCAAGTCCCCAGCATAGTCTCTGTCTGAATAAGCTACAAGGCTGCCTTCTTCTCCTTTTCTGTACATGATGCCAAGATTCATTGTGCCTTTCAAATACCTCAGAATCCTTTTGATAGCAACAAGATGCGTCTTTGTAGGTCTCTCCATGTATCTACTGACTAGACACACAACAAACATCAAATTGGGTCTAGTTGCAGTGAGATACATGAGGCTTCCCACCATTTGTTTATAGAGTGTTGCATTTGTTGCCTTCCCTTCTTCATCCTTTATGAGTTTGCATCCTGGTACAATAGGATTTGTCACAGAGTTACTTTTCTCCATGCCAAACCTCTCTAGAACTTCCTTAGCATACTTTTTTCTGACAGATGAATATACCCTCTGCATATTGAGTTACTTCAATGCCTAAAAAATACTCCATTTTCCCCAAGTCAGTCATATCAAACTCCTTCTCCATAGAGTGCTTAAAAACAACAAACATTTGTCTATCATTTCCAGTAAATATGAGGTCATCCACATACAAACTCACAATCAGTAACTTGCCACCGTTTCCTATTTTAACAAACAAAGTGTGCTCATGAGAGCACTTTTTAAATCCTTTTTTTGTTAAAATAGGTTTCAATCCTGTTGTACCATGCCCGAGGGGCTTGTCTAAGACCATACAAGGCCTTTTTCAGCTTATAGACCTTGTTCTGCTCATATTGTTTCTGATATCCCAGAGGTTGATCAACATAGACAACTTCATTTAGCTCACCAAGTAAGAAAGCACTCTTCACATCAAGTTGGTAGACATTCCATTCCTTAAGTGCAGCAAGAGCTAAGATGGTTCTGATTGTATCCCATTTAGCAACTGGAGCAAAGACTTCATTAAAGTCAATTCCATGCTTATGTGAATACCCCTTTGCTACAAGCCTGGCCTTGTGTTTCTCCGCCTTACCATCCTCATTACATTTGGTCTTGTAAATCCACTTCACCCCTATTGTCTTAGCACTTGGAGGAAGGGTTGTCAATTGCCATGTATTATTCTTCTCAATGGCTTCAATTTCAGCATCCATGGCCATTCTCCACACATCATGTTGAGCTGCTTTAGCATAAGAGCTAGGATCTTCAACTGAACTGAAAATTGCCAAGTTGTGTAGCTTCTCCTTTATCACATAATCTTCTAGCCAAGTAGGTTGTCTTCTGATCCTCCCATGAGATGGACCTGAGGC
The DNA here is from genome assembly GCA_030762895.1 of Sophora flavescens. Lineage (NCBI taxonomy): Eukaryota > Viridiplantae > Streptophyta > Magnoliopsida > Fabales > Fabaceae > Sophora > Sophora flavescens. The sequence goes on along the minus strand of CM061066.1, from coordinate 159,810,746 downwards.
AATTCCAGTTTGAGCATCATTATGTTCTTTTGTTTCTGCAGCTGTAGTTTCATTATCATTATTTGCATTCTGTTTTGGTACAACCTCTGTCTCCTCATCTGAACAGCTATTGTGATCTTCACCATCTGCCACCCTTATCTTTTCTTCATTTTCTGCCTTTTTCCACCTCCACTTTTCAGTTTCAGTGAAGACAACATCCCTGCTCACAATCACTTTCTTTGTGGCAGGATCATAGAGTCTATAAGCCTTAGACTCTTCACTTACCCCTAGATTCACACACTTGATGCTTTTGTCATCCAGCTTCTTCCTTTTGAGCATCAGGAACATGTTGTTGGAACCAAAGTGGTTTTGGATTTAATAATCTCTAAGTTTTGATGCAAACAAAAGGATTAAATTTTCTTGACAAAGTGTTAGTTGAGATCTAACATGTGCTTTCAGTTATGCAGGAATACTTTAATATAAGTAAACATATGATAAGTTTTCATTGAAAAATACGCGTCCACCCTTGTAGACGAGCTGCTTACCTTGGTAAAGTTACTTGTTTATTTAAATTAAGAAGACTAGTTTTCTTATGTAGACGAGGCTCTAAATGTTTGCTAGACGAATACCAAAATAACTTGTTTAGATACAACAAGTCCAAAGACTTGATAATAAGCTAGTCCATCTTGCCACGTAAGCAGACGGAAGTAATTAGTACAAGTAAATGAACTGAAACATAAAGTAATCTAGTAGACGAGCTCTAACTGCCATGTCACCAGACGGAGATCTTTATAACTCATTGAGAAATAGCAAGTCCAAAGACTTGATAGACAAAAGGATATGCCACGTCATCAGACGAGCAAAATAAAATATTGAATAGACTTAGTCTCTCATATAACTAAGTAGACAGAGTTTCTTTTTAGACGAGCTCCATCTTTGAAATGAATTAAATGCAATCCGAATCTCTTGAATTTATTTCAAATGATTGATATTTATTTCAATAGAATATGTGTTCTTCACATTTGTTTTATCTGCTTTAATGTTTCACCTTGTTGTAAAAGAAACATAGTATCATCAACAAATGCAAAAAGCAGAATCGTACAATAAGATACTGCAAAACGATCTGTATGATGATAACTTTATGACTGAAAAAGCTGGATTGTTCACAAAGGAGGAACAACAAATTCTCAAGCTACAATACTCAAATCAGTAAGCCTCCAATTTCATGCTACCTCGATAACCAAGAGTACTATTCAGCATTGCCACAATCAAGCTATCGGTCATAACGGATATCATGCATTAAATGCTATCTCTAAACGGGATTATTCAAAGTAACCGTTGAAGAAATACAAGTAAAGAAGAAGGTCACTATAAATAGGAGACCTGAGATACTGAAAGAAGAACTCTCTTGACTAAACAGCTTTACGAGCTCAACTTTTACTCATACTCATATTTCTTTAGAGAACAAGAGTCAGTATTTCTTAGTTTGAATATTGTGAAAATATTCATCTGATCTTAAACTGTCATATTCTCACACATATTGAGTTAAGAAGATCAAACATTATATCTCTTTGTTAGAGTTAGAGCCTGAAGAGGCTTGGAAAGAAAGAAATACTTGTAGCCTGGAGATGTGTTGAATACTTGGTTGTAATCTATTTTGATAATAGTGGAGAAAATCCTTCAAGTAGAAGGGATTGGACGTAGCTCTTGGTTGGAAGAGAGTGAACCAGGATAAAACATCTTACGTGATTCTTCTATCCCTTATCTTTTACACCTTTATCTGTTTCTTACTAACCGAGGGGTTTTGATATTGCTTTTGTTAAAGTCTTTTAAAAAGGATCTTTTTCTTTATGCGTGCTTCTGCTTTCTAATCTCCTTGAGTGCAAAATTTTTTTTAAAGGTTGTTTTCGAAAATTATTAACAAACACAATTCAACCCCCCTTCTTGTGTTTGCCTGTGTCAACTTCAGTTGGTATCAGAGCTCAGCCTCGAATGGATTGAGCATCTAACAAGTGCTGAGGGAGTACGATCCAACAACCATGGATGTAGAAGGACAAGCTATCAACAGACCTCATCTCTTTGATGGAACAGATTATGACTACTGGAAGAAGAGAATGATGGCCTTCTTAGATGCACAGAATGTAGATATTTGGGAGCTGATTGAAACCGACTACACTGAACCAAGAGATGAAGTTGGAGCCGCTGTTCCTATAGCCTAATGTACTCAAGAGCAGAAAAACCAACATCAGCTAAATTTGAAGGCTAAGTACTATCTCATGTGTGCTATAACCAGATTTGAACATGACAAAGTTCACGACTGCAATACTGCTAAAGAAATCTGAGATACTCTTGCCCTAGCTCATGAGGGTTCCTCACAAGTTAAGGAATCCAAGATCAGCATGTTGGTTCATTAGTATGAGCTGTTCAAGATGGGTGAACATGAAACAATAGACCAAATGTTTGGAAGATTCCAAACCATCACCAATAGTCTCAGATCTCTTGGAAAAGTTTATGAGAATAGAGATCATGTCAGAAAAATCCTGAGAAGTCTATCCAAACAATGGAAACCCAAAGTAACTTCTATTCAGGAAGCCAAAAACCTGAATACACTCTCTCTGGAAGAGCTTCTTGGATCTCTCAAGGTTCATGAACTTGAACTTAATGAAGAAGAAAATTTCAGAAAAGGAAAATATATTGCCCTAAAGGCAAAGAAAGCAAGTTCATCAAAAGTTCTCAAAGCTGCTGAGTCATTTGATGAGTCTGAATCTTCTAATAATGATGAAGGATCAGATGAGGATGAATTATCCTTTATCTCCAGGAAGATTCAACATATGTGGAGAAAGGAATGTGGTTTCAGAAGGAAGCAACTCCATAAAAAGTTTTCCAAGGAGAAGTCAGACTCCAAGGAAAAAGGTCCACCATTGTGCTTTGAATGCAAGAAACCTGATCATTTCAAAGCTGACTACCCTGAGTTAAAAGATAAAAAGAAATTCTTCAAAAAGAAGAAAGGCTTAATGGCTACATGGGAGGATCTTGATCTGTCTTCATCAGATGAAGAAAATGAAGCAGAGGAAAAAGTAAATATCTGTCTCATGGCAGACACTGCATCAGAAAGTGAATACACTGATGCTGAGGTAATGGACTCTGACCCGTCCACTCTTCAAAATGATTTTGATGAATTGTTGGATAAGTCGTATATACTATCACGAGAATATAAGAGTCTCAAAAAGAAGTTTCCTAAACTGACTAGAGAATATGATAGGGTCTGCACTGAGAGACAAAACCTCAAAAATGAAAACGACATACTAAAATCAGTGAATGTTAGTCTAGCTGACAAAGTGGTGTGTGAACCTGATGTCTCTTCTGAAGTTGCAAAACTGAAACAAGATATAACATATCTAACTGATTCTCTGTCAAAGCTTGTAGGTGGCTCGGATAAGCTTAATCTCATTTTAAGGTACTCTAGGTCACCTTATGATAAATCTGGTCTTGGTTATGACAAAGAGAAGCAAGACGCATCTCACAAAAAGTCAAAACCACTTAAACAACATATAGCTTCAAAAGTTCCAAATAAATATACCAAAGCTGAGCCTAGCTCGTCCAATACCTTTTGTAAAGTGTGTGGAAAAAGTGGGCATATTACATCTAGATGCATACATAATAAACATGCTAAGCATACTCGTCCAGTGACAACTAACAAGAAAGGACCCAAGTCAGTTTGGGTACCTAAAGATAAGATAATACCTATTGCAGATTTGATTAACAACAGGAAGAAAACAGATGTCTTGGTACTTGGACAGTGGCTGCTCACGACACATGACGGGAGAAAGGTCTATGTTCCAAAACCTTAAGCCCAAAGATGGTGGTTGGGTTACATTTGGAGGAAATCAGAAAGGGAAATCATTGGTATAGATAAAATTGGTAAACATCATTTTCCCTCCATTGAGAATGTACTTTTAGTCAATGTCTTGAAGCATAATCTTCTGAGCATAAGTCAATTATGTGACAGTGGATATGCAGTGTCTTTTGATAAGAACATGTGTACTGTCAAGAAAGATAATGGATCACTTTTATTCACTGCAAAAAGGCAAAACAAACTCTATAAGATTGACTTGGAGGACCTCTCAAATCAAAGTGTCTCATGTCTAGTGTCCATTGAAGATGAGCGGTGGATTTGGCACAAAAGGCTAGGTCATGCAAGCTTGAAATTAATTTCAAAGCTAAACAAGCATAACCTCGTGAGAGGACTACCAAACCTTAAGTTCAAATCTAATGCTCTCTGTGATGCATGTCAAAAAGGAAAACAAGTCAAAGGTTCTTTTGAATCTAAGAATGTTGTTAGTACCAATAGACCACTAGAGTTGCTACATCTTGATCTTTTTGGTCCAACAAGGACTGCCTCTGTCAGTGGTAAGAAATATGGTCTTGTCATAGTAGACGATTACACTAGATGGACGTGGGTTATGTCCCTAACTCACAAGGATGAGTCTTTTAAGGTCTTTTCTGTCTTCTGCAGACCTGTATAGAATGAAAAAGACATGTGTATCACTTCAATCAGAAGTGACCATGGGGGAGAGTTTGAAAATGAGCTATTTCATAAGTTCTATGAAGATAGTGGTATCCTTCACAACTTCTCAATACCTAAAACACCACAACAAAATGGTGTGGTAGAGAGAAAGAATAGATCTTTTCAAGAGATGTCTAGGACTATGCTCAATGACAACTATGTCCCTAGACATTTCTGGGCTGAAGCTGTTAATACTGCCTGCTACATTCAGAATAGAATATACATTAGACCTATCCTGAATAAGACTCCTTATGAATCGTGGAAAGGGAGAAAACCCAACATATCTTATTTTCACCCCTTTGGTTGTAAATGCCATATATTGGATACTAAAGATCAACTTGGTAAGTTTGATGCTAAAACAGATAGTGGAATACTATTAGGATATTCTGAAACATCTAAAGGCTTTAGAGTTTATAATTCTAGGACTCTGATATTAGAGGAAAGTATTCATGTCAAGTTTGATGACAAACAGCCTGATAAGAAATTATCAGAGCTATATGAAGCTTTTGCAGATCTTGATCTAAGCATTCCAGGAGACTCACCTGAGATAAAAGTTGATGATCAAGAAGATGATCCCACTCAACAACCAGAAACTTCCACTTCTCAACATGGTACAGTTCAAAAATCTTGGTACTTCAAGAATTATCATCCACAATATCAGATCATTGGAAACCCCAATGATAAGCTAAGAACCAGATCAACCTTCAGAGAACAAGACAATTCTGCACTAGTCTCTGAGTTGGAACCAAAAACAGTAGACGAGGCTCTGCTAGATGATGGTTAGATTCTAGCTATGCAAGAAGAACTCAATCAGTTTGAAAGAAGTGATGTTTGGACTCTGGTTCCACTGCCCAAAGACAAATCAATGATTGGAACAAAGCAGGTTTACAGAAACAAACTTGATGAAAATGGTATGGTAATCAGAAACAAAGCAAGACTTGTTGCTCAAGGCTTCTCTCAAGAAGAAGGTATAGATTATACTGAAACTTTTGCACCTGTTGCTAGATTAGAAGCTATTAGAATTCTACTTTCATTTGCTGCACATCATATTATTATACTTTTTCAGATGGATGTTGAAAGTGTTTTTCTAAATGACGTTATTAATGAAGAAGTCTATGTTATGCAACCTCCAGGTTTTGAGTGTGAAACTCATCCTGAACACGTATATAAGCTTAAGAAAGCTTTGTACGGTCTTAAGCAAGCTTCTAGAGCTTGGTATGACAAACTAAGTTCCTTTCTTATGGAAAATGGATTCAATAGAGGAAAGGTTGACACAACCTTATTTAGAAAATACATTAAGTCTAATTTCATATTTGTACAGATATATGTTGATGATATTATTTTTGGTGGTACTAATAAGTCTCTATGCAAAGAATTCTCTAAGTTAATGTAGAAAGAGGAAATGAGCATGATGGGAGAACTCAAATTCTTCCTTGGACTTCAAGTAAAACAAACCATGGACGAGGTGCTCATCCACCAAACCAAGTATACAAAAGAGCTTCTAAAGAAGTTTAAGATGGATGATTGTAAGACAATGAATACTCCTATGCACCCCACTTCCAAACTGAACAAAGACGATAAAGAGAAAAAGGTAGACCAAAAGGTATACAGAGGTATGATAGGATCTCTCTTATATCTTACTGTGTCTAGACCTGATATTATGTTCAGTGTATGTTTATGTGCTCGATTTCAATCTGATCCTAGAGAATCTCACTTATCAGCAGTTAAGAGAATTTTTAGATATTTAAAAGGTACTACTAATCTTGGTTTGTGCTTTAAGAAAAATGAAGATTACAGATTAGTTGGTTTGTGATGCTGACTATGCTGGAGATAAAATTGAAAGAAAAAGCACTAGTGGAGGATGTCACTTCATTGGAGCTAATCTTGTCTCATGGTCAAGCAAAAGACAAAGTACCATTGCTTTATCAACTGCTGAAGGTGAGTATATATCAGCTGCAAGTTGCTGCTCACAACTTCTCTGGATTAAACATCAATTGGACGACTACAATGTATTTGTAAGTAGTATTCCGCTTATGTGTAATAATACCGCTGCAATAAATCTATCTAAGAATCCAATTTTACATTCTAGAGCTAAGCACATAGAGATTAAACATCATTTTATTAGGGATTATATGCAAAAAGGTGTGATTGATATTCAATTTGTAGATACTAACCATCAATGTGCAGATATCTTTACTAAACCTCTTACAGATGACATATTTATCTTTATTAGAAAGCATCTTAATATGATATGTGTGGATTAATTTAGGCGACTAGCCTCCAGAAAATTTTGTTTTGTTAATCCTGCATCTATTACCTATGCTCGTCTAATACCTATTAAAAGTTGTGTGTCTATTGCATACTGTATTGCACGTCCGTATGACGCGTCCACTGAAACCGGTTACCGCGTCCATTGTATAGTTTCAGACGAGCACACATCTTCCTGTATTTAAGCCTTTTTTGTGTGTGTTAATAAATGCATTTATTTTGTCTCAAGACAAATTTATCCTTTATTCTCTCTGCTGAGTCAGTACTTCCATCAATCCCATCAAGACCTTTTTATAGTTCCAAGTTATCAACGTCGTTTTATCATAATGACATGTCATGTCAAAAGTTTTTTTTAACCTTTGAGATTCAAAATTCCTTTAAAAGTAATCTTTTCCCTCTGAGAAAAACTTTACACTTCCATAATCTCTCAAGCTATCTCTCTCTCTACCTCTCTCTGCTTTCAAACCGTAAGCTCTCTGATCACCTAAAATGGCTTCTTCTTCAACCTTTAGCTCTATTTGTGATTCACCCTTCAGATCATTCAAGAACACTAAGCACATTTCAAGAGTCTGCTGAAAGCTCAAGGCAACAGGCTCTGCCATCTAATCTTGAAGAGGTTCTTGGAAAAAAAGTTGATGAAAGGGTTGGCAAAATAGTTGATGAGAAGGTTGAGAAGATGACTGAGAAGATTAAGGAGGATGCCCAGCAGCAAGTTCAAACTTCAATGGCTCCAACCTTAGAGGTTGTCAATAAAATGCTGGAATTTCTCATGGACGTCAAGAAGAGTCAGACTCAACCCTCCTCCTCCACCACCTCCTCCTGCTTAACCTTTACCTTTATTTATTTTTTCTCTTATACTGACAATGATGGTCCTCTCCTTTTACCTTTTTGGTTGATGACAAAAAGGGGAGAAAGGAAAGAAAAGAGATTTGTTTATATATATATAAAGTCAGTTTTTGAAAAGCTCTTATTTGTTTTTTCATTTGCATATTCTATTCTACTTGTTAACTGTTCTGATACTTATGTTTGCTTATTTGCTTTGATATCTGCTGCTCTGATACTTATGTTTATCTATTCCCTTATATATACTCTATGTATGATAAGCTGTTGCACCTACCTATTAGCTTACATGCAGTTGTTTTTCATATGCTTATTCTGCTTAATTATTTGAATGCTTTGTCTTAGGGGGAGCCCTGAAAGCTCTCTTAGACTTTGCTTTTCAAATTTAATTAGTTTTGTCATCATCAAAAAGGGGGAGATTGTTGGAACCAAAGCGGTTTTGGATTTAATAATCTCTAAGTTTTGATGCTAACAAAAGGATTAAATTTGCTTGGTAAAGTGTTAGTTGAGGTCTAACATGTTCTTTCAGTTATGCAGGAATACTTTAATATAAGTAAACATAGGATAAGTTTTCATTGAAAAATACGTGTCCACCCTTGTAGACGGGCTGCTTACCTTGGTAAAGTTACTTGTTTATTTAAATTAAGTAGACTGGTTTTCTTAAGTAGACGATGCTCTAAATGTTTGCTAGACGAATACCAAAATAACTTGTTTAGATATAGCAAGTCCAAAGACTTGATAATAAGCGCACTCATCTTGCCACGTAAGCGGACAGAAGTAATTAGTACAAGTAAATGAATTGAAACATAAAGTAATCTAGTAGACGAGCTCTAACTGCCACGTCACCAGACGAAAAACTTTATAACTCATTGAGAAATAGCAAGTACGAAGACTTGATAGACAAAATGATATGCCACATCATCAGACGAGCAAAATAAAATATTGAACAGACTTAGTCTCTCATATGACTAAGTAGACGGAGTTTTTTTTAGACGAGCTCCATCTTTGAAATGAATTAAATGCAATCCGAATCTCTTGAATTTATTTCAAATGATTGATATTTATTTCAATAGAATATTTGTTCTTCACATTTGTTTTATCTGTTTTAAAGTTTCACCTTGTTGTAAAAGAAACATAGTACCATCAAGAAATGTAAAAACCAGAATCGTACAATAAGATACTGCAAAATGATCTGTACGATGACAACTTTATGGCTGAAAAAGCTGGATTGTTCACAAAGGAGGAACAACAAATTCTCAAGCTACAATACTCAGATCAGTAAGCCTCCAATTTCATGTTACCTCGATTACCAAGAGTATTATTCAGCATTCACAATCAAGCTATCAGTCACAAAGGATATCATGCATTAAATGCTATCTCTAAATGGGATTATTCAAAGTAACCGTTGAAGAAATACAAGTGAAGAAGAATGTCACTATAAATAGGAGACCTGAGATACCGAAAGAAGAACTCTCTTGACTAAACAGCTTTACGAGCTCAACTTTTACTCATACTCATATTTCTTTAGAGAACAAGAGTTAGTATTTCTTAGTTTGAATATTGTGAAAATATTCATCTGATCTTAAACTGTCATATTCTCACACATTTTAAGTTAAGAATATCAAACATTATATCTCTTTGTTAGAGTTAGAGTCTGAAGAGGCTTGGTAAGAAAGAAATACTTGTAGCCTGGAGAGGTGTTGAATACTTGGCTGTAATCTATTTTGATAATAGTGGAGAAAATCCTTCAAGTAGAAGGGAATGGACGTAGCTCTTGGTTGAAAGAGAGTGAACCAGGATAAAACATCTTGCGTGATTCTTCTATCCCTTATCTCTTACAGCTTTATCTGTTTTTTACTAACCGAGGGGTTTTGATATTGCTTTTGTTAAAGTCTTTTAAAAAGAATCTTTTTATTGGTGCGTGCTTCTACTTGCTAATCTCCTTGAGTGCAAAATTTGTTTTAAAGGTTGTTTTAAAAAATTATTAACAAACACAATTCAACCCCCTCTTCTTGTGTTTGCTTGTGTCAACTTCACATGTGCATGAGCAACACATCCAAATACTCTGATATGTTTAACTGATGGCTTGATTCCACTCCATGCCTCCTCAAGTGTAACATTCTTTACAGCCAATGTTGGACTTCTATTGAGCACGTATACTGACCAATTCACTGCCCCTGGCCAAAATTGTTTAGGAACTTCCTTCTCATAAAACATACTTCTCACCATATTCATTAGTCTCGTTTTTGAAATAGACAACTATAAACACGAGAAGGGTGGTTGAATTGTGTTTATCAGAATTTAAGCAAAGTTGAAATATTTTCGCAAACAAAAAGGCTAGATTTGGACGAGTGGAAGAATACAGGATGAACGGGTGACTTTTGCAAACACACCACTTGATAGACGTAATAAAACTAAAGCAATTAAAGAGTTTAAGGAAAGAGAGATTGACACGGTTTTTTATCCTAGTTCACTCTTCAAAGCAAAGAGCTACGTCCAGTCCTTGGCAGCACCAAGATTTATCCACTATAACTGATAAGGTTACAGACTCAAGTATTATTTGCACACCTAGCCTCTTCAGGCTCAAAGACAAGTATTCTTTGCACACCTTGCCTCTTCAGGCTCAAGACAAGTATTGTCTGCACACCTAGCCTCTTCAGGCTCAAGCAGGTTTGTTTGAGAGATTTGGTTTGTAATAGATATAACTTCTCACAGGCAGATCTTCCACTAACACTCAGAGAGTGGTTTAAATGTAAAGCTTAGGAAAGTTTGCGTAATAACTTCAAATGATTGAAGAATACAGAATGAAAGAATGAAGAAATTGATGCGTAGAGTAATGGCTTTTTTATGCAATGTGTATTCTCTTCTTCTTCATCTTCAATGACTTCTGTATTTATGGTTTTCAAGCATTTGGGATCCGTTAGAGACATTCCCTCAGATGTTGGTTTCAATCAGAACTTCATTAGATGCAATAGAGTCGTTTTGGGCAGCCATTAATGCAATAGAATCGTTCTGGGCAGCCATTAATGCAATAGAGTCATTCTGGGCAATCATTAATGCAATAGAGTCGTTCTGGGCAACCATTAATGCAATAGGAATGTTGGTTGTACTCTAACATGAAGGATCATGGCTTTATGCATCGTGATACAGCCATATTAGAGTTGTGCAGAGAGTTTTTGTACTTTGCTGAGTGCACTTCCCTTTTTGTATAATGACCAGAGGTACTAGGGAATAAAGCATGCTGGAAGCTTTCTTTAACTGGTCTTTGGTTCTGATTATCCAAGGTTGCTTGAGAGAGTAACTTCTGACTTTTCTTGATAATCGTGAAACTGAGTAGGAGAGAAGGCTTCAAGTCTCTTTCTGGTTCTTGAAATAAGATTCTGATAATCCTTATAGAATTCGCGTCCATAAGATAAGTGCTTCTATCTTGAAAATAATCGCGTCTATCTATCCATTTAAGATTTTTCATTCGGGCTAGTAGACGAGCTCCATATTAAGGACTTGGCAAGTCCAAAGACTATTGTGGACGAGCGCTTCGGTCACCTTTAGTGGAAGAGCACTTCTGTTACTCTAGTGGACAAGAGCCTCTATTACTCTAGTGGACGAGAGCCTATGTTACTTTAGTGGATGAGCTCCAAATGCCACGTTATTGGACGAGCCATTCTGATACCTTAATGGACGAGCTCCAAATGCCACGTTATTGGACGAGCCATTCTAATACCTTAATGGACGAGCTCATCTATCACTTCAGTGGACGACCACTTGTGTCACTTTAGTGGACGCAAGTTTCTATCTCTTGCGTTCTGGACGTGCGCTTCAATCACTACAGTGTTGGACGTCTGCTTGTTACACTTTGTTGGACGTCTGTTTGTTTCACTTTGTTGGACGTCTATTTGTTTCACTTTGTTGGATGCCTGTTTGTTTCATTTTGTTGGACGTCTGTTTTGTTTCACTTTGTTGGACGTCTGTTTGTTTCATTTTGTTGGACGTCTGTTTCTCTTATATAATTTGCACACTCGATAGACAGGTTAGCAACCAATATGAAGGTTAATTAAATCATTAACCAATGTTTAGTTATCATCAAAACTTAGGGAAATGCACATCAGACATTTTAGAGATTTAACAATCTCCCCCTTTTTTATGATGACAAACATTGAGATGATTTAATGAACCTCAGAAAATATCAACAAAGAAAATAGCATATATCAGACAGGTTGAAATTGTTAAGTCTCTAAAATGTCTGATGTGCATTTCCCTAAGTTTTGATGAAAACTAAACATTGGTTAATGATTTAATTAACCTTCATATTGGTTGCTAACCTATCTATCGAGTGTGCAGATTAAGTAATAGAATCATTCGTCCAACGCAAGTGATTGAAACGCACGTCCAACACTGTAGTGATTGAAGCTCACGTCCATTGCAAATGTTTGAAGATTGAAGCTCACTTCCATCGCAAATGTTTGAATATTGAAGCTCACGTCCATCGCAAATGTTTGAAGCGCACGTCCAAAACGCAAGAGAAAAAAACTTGCGTCCACTAAAGTGATGAAAGCCAGCGTCTACTAACGTGGCATTTGGAGCGCGTCCATTAAAGTATCAGAATAGTGCGTCCATTAAAGTATCAGAATAGCGCGTCCATTAAAGTATCAGAATAGTGCGTCCATTAAAGTATCAGAACAGCGCGTCCATCAAAGTATCAGAATAGCCCGTCCATTAAGGTATCAGAATGGCTCGTCCAATGACGTGGCAATTGGAGCTCGTCCATTAAGGTCAAAATGTATCCGTCCAATGACGTGGCAAAAGACTCTCGTCCACCAGAGTAACTGAGACTCTCGTCCACCAGAGTAACTGAGACTCTCGTCCACCAGAGTAACTAAGACTCTCGTCCACCAGACTAACTGAGACTCTCATCCACTAAAGTAACAAAGGCTCTCGTCCACTAAAGGTGACAGAAGCTCTCGTCCACTAGAGTAACAGAAGTGCTCGTCCACTAAAGGTGACAGAAGTGCTCGTCCACTAGTCTTTGGACTTGCTGAGTCCTTAATATGGAGCTCGTCTACTAGCCCGAATGAAAACTCAAATGACTAGATAGACGTGATTATTTTCAAGATGGAAGCACTTATCTTATGAACGCGAATTCTATTAGGATTATCAGAATCTTAGTTCAAGAACCAGAAAGAGACTTGAAGCCTTCTCTCCTACTCAGTTTCACGATTATCAAGAAAGTTCAGAAGTTACTCTCTCAAGCAACCTTGGATAATCAAAACCAAAGACCAGTTAAAGAATGCTTCCAACGTGCTTTATTCCCTAGTACCTCTGGTCCTTACACGAAAAGAGAAGTGTACTCAGTAAAGTACAAAAAGCTCTCTACACAACTCTGATATGGCTGTAGCACGATGAATAAAGCCATGATCCTTCATGTTAGAATGCAACCAACGACTCTATTGCATTAATGACTACCCAGAACGACTCTATTGCATTAATGGCTGCCTAGAACGACCCTATTGCATTTAATGAAGTTCTGTTTAAAGCCAACATCTGAGGGGATGTCTCTAACGGATCCTAAATGCTTGAAGACCATAAATACAGAAGTCATTGAAGATGAAGAATAATAGAATACTCATTGTATTAAAACGTTATTACTCTGAGTATTTATTTCTTCATTCTTTTATTCTGTATTCTTCAATCATCTTGAAGTTATTACGCAGACTTTCCTAAGCCTTACATTTAAACCACTCTCTGAGTGTTAGTGAAAGATCTGCCTGTGAGAAATTGTATTTATTACAAACCCAATCTCTCAAACAAACTAGAGTGAGCCTGAAGAGGCTAGGTGTGAAAATAATACTTGTCTTGAGCCTGAAGAGGCTAGGTGTACAAATAATACTTGTATTGAGCCTGAAGAGGCTACGTGTGCAAATAATACTTGAGTCTGTAACCTTATCAGTTATAGTGGATAAATCTTGGTGCTGTCAAGGACTGGACGTAGCTCTTTGTTTTGAAGAGTGAACCAGGATAAATAACCGTGTCAATCTCTCTTCCCTTAAACTCTTTAATTACCTTAGTTTTCTTACGTCTATCAAGTGGTGTGCTTGCAAAAGTCACCCGTCCATCCTGTATTCTTCCACTCGTCCAAATCTAACCTTTTTGTTTGCGAAAAGATTTCAAATTTGCTTAAATTCTGATAAACACAATTCAACCCCCCTTCTTATGTTTATAGTTGTCTATTTCAGAAATTTTCTTAAGCGAACAGGTCATATCATATTCATTCTCCCATTCTCCTATAACATATTTCTATCACAAATCTCAATTTCTCTTATTCTCCCCTTTTTGTCAACATCAAAAAGGGTTATCAAGTTTTATTTATGAGATATGTTAAGGGCAAGATAACATGTTAAGAAAATCATAGTAATGCAGCAAGCATATAAGACATACTCTACTTAAACTATTGTATCATTACTCCCCCTGAACTAATGCTTAGTTGAAAGAACATGTATATAGGAGTAATGACAGATTTAGCACAGACAGCTTAACATTCAGACATGTCTTTCAACAATGCAATGCATGTTTAGATTATCTCTAATAAATAAAAACATTTCTTATGCGAGGGGTTTAGTGAAAATATCAGCCCATTGATTTTTAGTTTTAACAAACTTAATATCAAAGATGCCTTTTTGAACATAATCCCTAATGAAATGATGTTTGATTTCAATATGCTTAGCCTTAGAATACTGAATTGGATTTTTAGTTAAGCATGTAGCACTCGAATTATCACACCATAAAGATATGTTATGTTCATAAATAGAGTAATCCTCAAGTTGATGTTTTACCCATAAGAGAGCAGCAACTAGCAGCAGAGATGTATTCTGCTTCAGCAGTAAACAGGGTAATGGTTGTCTGCCTCTTGCTTGACCATGAGAATAAACTTGCTCTAATGAAGTGACATCCTCCACTGGTGCTTTTTCTTTCTATTCTGTCTCTAGCAAAGTCAGCATCACAATATCCCATTAATCTGTATTCTTTTTGTAACACCCCGATTTTCGCTGCTTCGTAATATCGGTAATAAATATATAAATATATATTTTTATCCGAGACTTAGAAAATGATTTTGGATAAACCAAGGTCATTTCCTTGTTATACTTATTTTCAAAAGGTTACCGGGAAATTTTTGGTTGAAAATTCAGACGGAAGTCGGTCTGCCGTTTTATGCATTTTCACTGACAGTAAAAGTTTACTGCTCAAAAAACCTAATTTTAATTCGTGAACGAGATGAAAAATGTTTTTATCGTATTTGCTACGATACTGGAAGTTTTGAACATTTTGGTAAAAAAAATTAAAATATTATATTTGTTGCGGGCGTATACGTCGAGATTATCTCTAGGAAAAGCCTGTGCCAGATGAATCAAGGAGTCGGCAATGGGGCCGAGGTGATGTATTTGACCGACTTGACGGGCATTTATGACGAGCTTTTCCGTGTCATAATGGCCATAATGGCGCATTTATGACAGATGAATCTTTTGCCTGGAAATGACGATTTTACCCTTGGCTCTTCATGAATATTTCAAGCCATGCCATTGAGAATTTGGACCAAATTAACCCCAATCCACACGGTTTCCTCCTCCATTCCAAGCATTTGGACACCACTTTTTCCAAGCCATAAATGAGCATTGATGTTAAGTGGATGAGTCATAGGCAACATCACATTCTCATCATTATCCTGAAAATTCCACGAAATTATGACTCTTATATGTTCTGAATCTCGAAAAACTTTATACATGAAAGTTGTTCATCTTTCTCTCTTCTTTCCAACGACATAAAGATCATCAAAAACGGACAAGTATAGTGAAAGATATGTCGAAATTACCAAAACTGCTCTAAATTTTCATCATCTTTATCTTTCTCTCCAAACTTCTCAAGAATACTTAGAAAACCAAGGTTTATTAACCATGATTTGCAACCCAAAATATTTTCTCCCTAATATGTGGTGTAGGAGGCAGCCACATATCTTCAAAATTTAGGACCACATATTTTATTAACAATGATTATACATAAACCCTAGTTAGGTTACTATTAACTATAGTTAAGTTATTATATTATTTTCTAACTTAACTTTGATCAAATAAACTCAACCATGGTTCTTTTATCTCATCAAACCACAAATTTTCTCCTCACACCCACCTCTAAACCGTGCCCATCATCCACACTTGGATCATTTTCACTCATTTTCCAACTTCATCATTTTGTCTCTCTCAAAACTTCATGTTCTTCATTTTCTCTCACAAGTTCTTCACTTGTTCTTCATTTGTTCTTAACTTATTCATCATTTATCTCTAACTTAGAAACATAATCTCATGATTCTTCATTCATGAAACTTGTTCCTTAGATCAATAACCATCACTTGATCCATTTTGTTCTTGAATCCATGAACTTTCAAGTTCATCTTTTCTTTCCTTCAAATTCGGCCCATACCCATATATAATCATCCAAACCTTGTTTTGATCTTCTAAGATAATATTCTCACTTATCTAGATGATCTAAACAATTTCTATTTCACATCTCAAGTTTTTCCCCACAAAACACAAAGAACTCCTTAGTGTTCTTGCTAAGATCATCTTTGTTCTTCAAGTTCTTGAATAAATCTTTTTATTCCAAGGTGAGGAATCTCTCTCTTAATCTTGATATTTTAAGCTTTTATATTATCAACTTTTATGTATTTATGCTTGTGTTCATCATGTTCTTCATATGAGTCAAAGTTCTTGAAGCTTTCTTCAAAAATTCATAACTAATTCTAGAAAAATCCTTTTGACATGAAACCAATTTCTATGATCTAGATATAATCCCTACTTTATTTATCCAAGAGCATGTGATCAAAATCATTTTCATTCCCTATTAACCATTAAGGGCCGAACCTAGGTAGGAAAATGGGTTTGGTGTTTTGTTGTTTGTTTTGAAAGTTAGTACTTGACTTAAGTTCTATAATACATATATAGATTAAATCCAAGAGCTTGAATCCAACTAAATTTCCTATCTTATTTTCCTAATATGGGCCGAAACCCTAACCCTAAAGGTTAGAGGATTTTGTTTCAAATTTTAGTCTTGTAATAAGTAATCTATGTTAGTTAAGACTCTAGTAACTAGGATCCAAAAGTTGACATTAAGAAGATAACCCTAAACCTATTTTCTAAGTCTTGGCTGAACCTAGCCCTAAAGTGTCATAGATGGTTGTTATTTGATTAATTATAGTTATGTTGTTTGGTTCAAGGTGAAACTACTAAGCTGTGGTGTGATAGCGAGGAACGTCGAGTTCGGGATTTCGGTGCTAACTCAGGTGGGAGAAAGAACCATTCCATCGTCGGAACCGATAAGTAGTATATAATTTATAATAATGGTGTAGGGCGACCTAAACCCTACTAGTGGTAGAGTAATCGAAAATACCAAAATCGTATTGGAAACTTTTTCGTAATACCAATGACGATTTGGGAATTATAGGTTTATCGCCTTAGGTCAATTATTCATATTTGAGGATGTCTGAATTATTTACTTTTGACTGTTTGTGATCCACTGGTTGAGGTATTCCATCTGCATGTGACGTTTTATTGCGGTGTTTGAATATTTATGATATTGAGGATGTTTGTTGTCTGTCACGGCCGTGATGGCTATCACGGCCAGGCCGTGACAGAATCTGACTTGCCTTTGTTGTCTGTCACGGTCGTGATGGCTATCACGGCCAGGCCGTGACAGAGTCTGACTTGTTATTTATTTGATTGGACTATTATGAGTTGGTTGTGATAAATCACCTTATATGATATTGAGATATTTGGATATTATGTTGATTAATGTGTTATGCATGATCTGCCTGGGTTTAATACTATGTTTAGATGATTTTAAGGAAAGATATATATTGCTCGGAGATATTTCGTTTGGGTGAGAGTTTTGAATATGAATTAGAGGTGCCTCGCTATTATTTTATAGAAGTGATGTGATATAGAATGTAAGTGGAGGTTATGAGGAAAAGCTTGAGGTACTAGGTTGTTATTGATAAAAGTCAGTGAGAATCATATGTCGCATTGTTGTTCATAACCGTGTATTTGAGATACACAAGGTCCGAAGTTCTCGTGGACCGTTCCAAATTAGAATTTAAGTTGTGCAACTATAGTGTCATTGCTATGCATGAGCACCCTTGACTGAGTTGAGAGAGAGAACCAGGGTGTGCACCGGCGGTACTGTGCAGCTATAGTGTCATTGCTTTGCATGAGAGTTCTCACCATGGATGAGAATGTGCACCGACGGTGGGAACGTGTCACTTGGACGACTGACTGACATTCCTAACGAGGGATGTGTGACAGGATTAGCAGTGGCCACGTCAGCATAAAGGTTTAGTTGCATGAGTTGGAGGGTAGAGGATGATATAGTGAATTGAGGATGATTGTTGATTTTGAGTGATGCGTGTCTGTGACTATTATTGTATTATATGCTATGAATCTTTTCCACTTATGATGATAGAACTGTTTCTTATCTCCCTATTTCTGTATTTTTGTGTATGTCTACTTTGTTACGTTAGAAGACCAGATGGACGAATATGTTACTGAGGAGATGGATGGAACCCTGTAAGAGACGGAGGTGGTGGAGGAGTTGAATTACATTCCGTATGAAGTTGACGTTGGAGAACAATCGACTGATCCTAATAATATAGTGTAGTAAGTTGAGGGCCAGTGAGTCATATATGACGTTTTTGTTTTCCGTTAGTTATAAGCAGTTTGTTTTAAAATAAGTACCTGTGTGGGATCCTACTGAGAGGATACCCTAAACAGTGTTGTGTAAAATAAAGGATACTTATGTGTGTATTTATGTAATATAGTTTTGGTGTGTTTTATATTTGTAGAAGTTATATGGTTATTAATTAAGTTTTTAATTTTTACGTATTTTCAACAGTAAGAGCGCGATTAAGTAAATAAATATTAAGGTTTTAATGTAATAATACAATAGGGCACAACGAGGTGTCTCACTTTTGATCTTAAATACAGCAAACCAAGATTAGTAGTTCCAAGCAAATATCTAAATATTCTTTTAACACCCTTAAGATGAGATTCTCTAGGATCAGATTGGAATCTAGCACACATACAGACACTAAATTGAATGTCAGGTCTGCTTGAAGTTAAGTACACCAGAGAGCCAATCATACCTCGGTAGACAGTTTGATCTACCTTTTTACCTTCATCATCTTTGCTTAGTTTTGCATTGGGTTGCATAGGGGTTTTCATGAGCTTTGCATTTTCCATTTTGTATTTCTTGAGTATCTCCTTGGTATATTTTTGTTGATGAATGTAAATTCCATCACTTGTCTGCTTGATTTGTAATCCAAGGAAGAACTTCAATTCTCCCATCATGCTCATCTCAAATTCAGCTTGCATTAGATTTGAAAATTCCTTGCACAACTTTTCATTAGTTGCTCCAAAAATAATATCATCAACATATATTTGAACTATAATAAAGTTCTCTTTAGAGTATTTTTTGAACAGAGTAGTGTCTACTTATCCTCTAGTAAAACCATTATGCATGAGAAAAGAACTGAGTCTATCATACCATGCTCTAGGTGCTTGTTTCAAACCATATAATGCCTTTTTAAGTTTGAAAACGTGATCTAGTTTATTAGTATCCTCAAAATCAGGGGGTTGTTTAACATACACTTCTTCTTCAATTATACCATTTAGAAAAACACTTTTTACATCCATTTGAAACAGGGTAATTTGGTGTTGTGCAGCATATGACATTTAAATGCGTATGGCTTCTATTCTAGCTACAGGTGCAAAGGTTTCAGTATAATCAATACCTTCTTGTTGGTTATAGCCTTGAGCTACTAACCTTTCTTTATTTCTGACAACTTTACCATCTTCATCTAATTTGTTTCTGAAGACCCATCTTGTTCCAATAACCGACTTGTTTTTAGGCTTAGAGACAAGAGTCCAGACATCATTTCTGGTGAACTGGTTAAGTTCTTCTTGCATAGCAAGAATCTAGCTTTCATCCTCAAGAGCTTCTTCAATGCGTTTAGGCTCCAAATCTGAAATAAAAGCCACATTGCTTGATTCTCTTAATGTGGATCTGGTTCTTACTCCTTCAGAAGGATTTCCAATAATAAGATCCTTAGGATGATGAGTGTTGAACTTCCAATCCCTTTTGAGATCATCATGAAGATCTTGACTTGTCTGTTGACTCGTTTGTTCCACTTGTCTTTCAGCCTCTGGCACAGGTTCTGTTTTGGTTAGATCGGGTTGTTGACTTTCTGGCTTGTTTATATCAAGACCTGCAAGATCATCTTCTAGATCTGATAGTTCTTTATCAGTCTTTAATTCATCATTGAATTTAACATGAGCAGATTCTTCAATAATACAAGTTCTTGAATTGTATACTCTAAAAGCCTTAGACTTTTCAGAATATCCTACGAAAATTCCTTTATCTACCTTAGAATCAAACTTTCCAAGATTATCTTTGGTATTCAGAATAAAACATTCACATCCAAAAGCATGAAAATAATATATGTTGGGGCTTTTTCCTTTCCACAATTCATAAGGAGTCCTTTTTATAAAAGGCCTTATAAGTATTCTGTTTTGTATATAACAAGCAGTGTTTACAGCTTCTGCCCAGAAGTACTTAGGGAGATTATTTTCATTGAGCAGAGATCTGTTCTTTCTCTCAACCACTCCATTTTGCTGTGGAGTTCTAGGTGCAGAGAAATTGTGAGAGATTCCATTCTCCTCACAGAACTGTCTAAACTGCTCATTTTCAAATTCTCCCCCATTATCACTTCTAAGGGTAGAAATACAGAAACCCTGCTCATTTTGTACTCTTTTGCGGAATACTAAGAAAGCCTTAAAAGATTCATCCTTGTGTGTTAGGAAGAGCGCCCATGTGTATCTAGAATAGTCATCAACTATGACAAATCCACATTTTCTTCCAGCCAGGCTGGCAATACTAAGTGGTCCAAACAGATTCATGTGTAACAACTGAAGAGGTCTAGAGGTCGATACTTGGTTTTTAGATTTGAAACTTGATTTTATCTGTTTACCTCTCTGACATGCATCACACAAGACATCTTTCTTAAAGCTAACATCAGGCAATCCTCTCATGAGATTATTCCTTTTTTAATTCAGAAATTAGTTTCATACTAGCATGCCCTAGTTTCTGATGCCATAACCATCTCTCATCCTCTTTAGACATCAGACAGGTTACACTTTGATATGAGAGATCAGACAGTTCAATCTTATAAAGATTTTGTTGCCTTTTAGCTGAAAAGAGGGTTTTACCACAACAATTCTTAACTATGCATACATCCTTGGTAAAGGAAACATCAAAACCGCTATCACATAATTGACTTATGCTAAGTAAATTATGTCTTAATCCTTTAACCATAAGAACATTAGATATAGAGGGAAGAGGGGGTTTACCACCAATAGTACCAATTCCTATAACTTTCCCTTTTTGATTCCCTCCGAAGGCAACGTGTCCTCCTTTCTTAAGTTGGAGGTCTAGGAACATAGACCTTTCTCCTGCCATATGACGTGAGCAGCCACTGTCCAGGTACCAGCAGTGGTGTTTTCTTTTTTCTTGTTGAGGACATCTGCAACAAAAAATATTTGATCTTTAGGTACCCATATTTTTCTGGGTCCTTTTCTGTTAGTTTTAGGAGTCTGTAAAGACTTCCTTCTCTTCTTATGGATACACTTAGACATAACATGCCCAGTTCTTCCACAGAAGTTACAAATAGGTGTTGATTTGGTTACAGTTGACTTAACAGACACTGTAGCAGCTTTAGTTGATACTTTATGATGTGTTTGATGGACATATCCAATACCTTCTTTGTTAAGAGAGTGCTTCTGACTGCCAAGTAGCTTAGTCAGATTGTCTCTACCATTAACAAATTTGGCAAGATCAGAAGTGAGCTCTTCCACTTTCTGTTGAAGTTTTTCAACTTCTTCAGATGATGATGTTTCACTTGAGATCTTAGCTTCATTAGACTTTTCAGTCTTCAGCTCACTGTTCTCTTTAGCCAGCTTCTCGCACTCTTGAGATCTCTATTTATGCTCACTGGTGAGCTTTACATACTCTCTCTTGAGGGATTTGAAGGCTTTAGATAAACAGTTGGATTCCTCCGTCAACTCATCATAAGCATTAAGTAATTCCTCATAGTCAGGATGTACCTCATCATCAGAGTCTGAGTCAGTTTTGGCCATCAAACAGAGATATTCTTCCTCTGTTTCTTCATTAGAAGATGTTGACTCCAGATCCTCCCAAGTAGCCATCATTCCTTTCTTCTTCTTCTTGAAGAATTTCTTAAAAGGGGCCTTCTTGAGTTGAGGACATTCAGCCTTGAAGTGACAGGGCTTCTTGCACTCATAGCAAACAATTGGACTTTTGTCTGTTGAGGTGGATTCATTGAAGTTCTTGTCCTTGTTGAACCTTCTGAATGGCCTATCCCTCTTCAACTTCTTTTTCTATAGGAGAAGCTTTATCTTCCTGGTCAGAAGAGATAATTCTTCATCACTCTCAGAATCCTCGAGTTCTGATAGGTCAGCATCACTGGATGACTCATCTGCCTTCAGAGCCTTGGAAACTTTAGCTGACTTTTGATCAGCTTTCAGAGCAATTGACTTGCCCTTCTTTGGTGCAACTTCATCTCCAAGTTCTTGCTCATGAACAGTGAGTGTTCCAAGAAGTTCATCCATAGTCAAGGTAGTGAGATCCTTGGCTTGAGAAATAGCAGTGACCAAAGGTCTCCACTGTTTTGGTAGACTTCTCAGAATCTTTCCAACCTTCTTAGCATTGGTATAGACTTTGCCAAGAGATTTTAAACTATTGATTATAGTTTGAAATCTTCTTATCATCCGAGCAACAGATTCTCCTTCCTCCATGACGAACAGTTCATACTTTCTGACAAGTATGGCAATTTTTGACTTTTTGACTTTGGTTGTTCCTTCATGCGTGACAGCTAAAGTGTCCCATATTTCTTTGGCAGAGTCACAAGCACATACCTTCTCAAACTCCTCCGGACTGAGAGCACAAATGATGTTATATCTAACTTTGTGGTTCAACTCACATTTTGTCTTTTCTGCAGCAGACCACTGAGCTTTTGGTTTGTCAGTGTTATCATCATTCTTGGGAATGAATGGACCATCTGTAATGACATCCCAAAGATCAGAGTTTGTAGATAGAATGAACCATTGAAATCTATCTTTCCAATAGTTGTAGTTTTCTCCATTGAAGTAAGGAAGTCTGGTTAGGGAAGCTCCTTCAGTCTGATGACTTCCACTTGAACTAGCTCCAGCAGTCATGTCTATTCTTCAGGACCTTTTGCCTCTACACTGTTAGATGCTCAACCCAGAGGCTGAGCTCTGATACCAACTGAAATAGACAACTATAAACATGAGAAGGGGGTTGAATTGTGTTTATCAGAATTTAAGAAAAGTTGAAATCTTTTCGCAAACAAAAAGGCTAGATTTGGACGAGTGGAAGAATACAGGATGGGCGGGTGACTTTTGCAAACACATCACTTGATATACGTAAGAAAACTAAAGCAATTAAAGAGTTTAAGGAAAGAGAGATTGATACAGTTATTTATCTTGGTTCACTCTTCAAAGCAAAGAGCTATATCTAGTCCTTGGCAGTACCAAGATTTATCCACTATAACTGATAAGGATACAGACTCAAGTATTATTTGCACACCTAGCCTCTTCAGGCTCAAAGACAAGTATTCTTTGCACACCTAGACTCTTCAGGCTCAAGACAAGTATTGTTTGCACACCTAGCCTCTTCAGGATCACTCAAGTTTGTTTGAGAGATTTCGTTTGTAATAGATACAACTTCTCACAGGCAGATCTTTCACTAACACTCAGCGAGTGGTTTAAATGTAAAGCTTAGGAAAGTCTGCGTAATAACTTCAAATGATTGAAGAATACAGAATGAAAGAATGAAGAAATTGATGCGTAGAGTAATGGCTTTTTTATGCAATGTGTATTCTCTTCTTCTTCATCTTCAATGACTTCTATATTTATGGTCTTCAAGCATTTGGGATCCGTTAGAGACATTCCCTCAGATGTTGGTTTCAAGCAGAACTTCATTAAATGCAATAGAGTCGTTCTGGGCAGCCATTAATGCAATAGAATCATTCTGGGCAGCCATTAATGCAATAGAGTCATTCTGGGCAATCATTAATGCAATAGAGTCGTTCTGGGCAACCATTAATGCAATAGGAACGTTGGTTGTACTCTAACATGAAGGATCATGGCTTTATGCATCGTGATACAGCCATATCAGAGTTGTGCAAAGAGTTTTTTTTACTTTGCTGAGTGCACTTCCCTTTTTGTATAATGACCAGAGGTACTAGGGAATAAAGCATGCTGGAAGCTTTCTTTAACTGGTCTTTGGTTCTGATTATCCAAGGTTGCTTGAGAAAGTAACTTCTGACTTTTCTTGATAATCGTGAAACTGAGTAGGAGAGAAGGCTTCAAGTCTCTTTCTGGTTCTTGAAATAAGATTATGATAATCCTTATAGAATTCGCGTCCATAAGATAAGTGTTTCTATCTTGAAAATAATCGCGTCTATCTATCCATTTAAGATTTTTCATTCGGGCTAGTAGACGAGCTCCATATTAAGGACTTGGCAAGTCCAAAGACTATTGTGGATGAGCGCTTCTGTCACCTTTAGTGGACGAGCGCTTCTGTTACTCTAGTGGACGAGAGCCTCTGTTACTCTAGTGGACGAGAGCCTCTGTTACTCTAGTGGACGAGAGCTTCTGTTACTTTAGTGGACGAGCTCCAAATGCCATGTTATTGGACGAGCCATTCTGATACCTTAATGGACAAGCTCCAAATGCCACGTTATTGGACGAGCCATTCTGCTACCTTAATGGACGAGCTCTTCTATCACTTCAGTGGACGTCCACTTGTGTCACTTTAGTGGACGCAAGTTTCTATCTCTTACGTTCTGGACGTGCGCTTCAATCACTACATTGTTGGACGTCTGCTTGTTACACTTTGTTGGACGTCTGCTTGTTTCACTTTGTTGGACGTCTGTTTGTTTCACTTTGTTGGATGTCTGCTTGTTTCACTTTGTTGGATGTCTGTTTGTTTCATTTTGTTGGACGTCTGTTTTGTTTCACTTTGTTGGACGTCTGTTTGTTTCATTTTGTTGGACGTCTGTTTCTCTTATTTAATCTGAACACTCGATAGACAGGTTAGCAACCAATATGAAGGTTAATTAAATCATTAACCAATGTTTAGTTCTCATCAAAACTTAGGGAAATATACATCAGACATTTTGGAGACTTAACAGTTTTTCCTCTCTGCCACTCCATTATGTTGTGGAGTGTATACTGCAGTGAGTTGCCTTCTAATTCCATTACTGCTACAAAAACTATCAAATTCAGTGGAGTTAAACTCTCCACCCCTATCCGTTCTTAAGCAACAAATTGAATTTCCACATTCCTTTTCTACCAGGACTTTAAATCTCTTAAAGGTATCAAGTGCTGCA
Organism: Sophora flavescens; assembly: GCA_030762895.1. Classification (NCBI taxonomy): domain Eukaryota; kingdom Viridiplantae; phylum Streptophyta; class Magnoliopsida; order Fabales; family Fabaceae; genus Sophora; species Sophora flavescens. Next base: position 159,785,568 of record CM061066.1, on the reverse strand, counting down.
GATTTTTCTGATATAAAGTAAACCCAAGCTTTTCTACTAAAATCATCAATAAAGGTAATGAAATACCTCTTTTTGCTATTGGATTCTGGGGTGATGGGACCACAAATGTCAGAGTGAATCAGCTCGAGTCTTTGTGATGCTCTCCAAGAGCCTTCCTTTGGAAACACCTCTCTATGTTGCTTTCCAATCATGCAGTTAGTACAAATATGAGAAGACTCCTTGATCTCTTGTAGGCCTTTAACCATCTCTTTCTGTGCAAGAATTCTCAAACCCTTGATGCTGAGATGACCATATCTACAATGCCATAGATATGTGTTGTCTTCACTCTCCATTTGGAAACAAGAAGGGATGATCCCATGAGCAGCTATAGCAAACATTCTGTTTGCATACATTTTGCTAGACATTATAAGGCCTATTTCATTATGAAAGACCCTACACATGTCTTGCTTGAACACAACAACAAGATTCTTCTGCTGGAGTTGGCCTATGTTCAACAAATTGTTCCTTAGTTCAGGAATATAGAACACGTCAGTGATGATCTCAGTTATTCCTTCAATTTTCAACTTAACACTCCCCTTCCCTTTTACTGCCGTTCTTGAATTATCGCCCAATTTAACTGATTCGTTGAATTGATCATCAAAGTCAAAGAACCAAACTTTAAAACCACACATGTGGTTGCTGCAACCAGAGTCAAGGAACCACACCTTTTCCTCTTTATTGGATTTGGATTCTACATCAGCAAAAGCCATGAGCAACATCTCCTCTTCCTCATCAAATTCAGGATAGTTAGCATTTTCTCCCCAATTAGGACATTCATATTGAAAATGCCCCAATTTATGACATTTGTAGCATTCCACAAGTTCTTTGTCAAAGACTTCCCTTCCTCTACCTCTGCCACCTCTGCCACGACCCCTTCCTCTTCCCCAAGTTCTGCCAGCGTTGGTGACTTTTAGTGTAACGCTCATCGTTACATTAGTAACCCAAATTAATTTCGAGAAAAATCCTTCAAAACATTTAATTAAAATATACCGGTTATAAAATTTTTCTCAATTATATAAGTCTGGAAAATGTTTCTTATTAAATAAAATAATAATAATAATGTATCAAAGTAATAAATATAATAATAAATCCATACATCTGGATAAAACCAAATAAAAAGAAAAGCCTCAAAACCTGGCTTCTAATTACAATCCGAGAAAAATAATATGTAAGATCAAGAATGTCGTTCGCATAGTACTCTCAGTCATACTACATTACTAACCCACTAGCTAATCAAAAGGATGACTCTTCAGATCTCTGGGACCTCAACAGCGATGTCCTCGGACTCTGAAAAAAACACTTATAATGAGAAATAAAATCCCAGCGAACAACAATACAGTTCATAAAATATTTTCGAAAATAGTATTGTTCTCAGTCTGCGCAGTAATCGGAAAAACTGTCCATGGCATCCGCTAATTTTCCAAAATAATATATAAAAAAGAAAATACTTTTAATAACAACAATAATCTCAGCAACTCGAAAGCATATAGCGTAACAACTCATCTCAATGCATCACATTTCATATACCAAGTAAATTCTAGAATAATCCAAGTGGCCCGAAGACCTCATAACTAAAGTGGTCTCTTGCCGGCATGCCATAAATTCACACATCACATGACAATGGCGTCCCATTGCCCACCCCTACTCACGAGGAATGTTTCGATGTCACCCTCCTGTCGGGGACATTTCTATTTCGATACCTCCCCTGTGCACATGGTGGTATTTCTCCTTTTTGGACACCCCAACCTGTGGCGATGTTATTTTCAATACCCCTTTCTAGGTGGTAGTGCTCATTTTCGACATCCCAATTACATGGCGATGTTACTTTTGATACCCCATAAAGACGGTATTACTCTTCGATACCCCTATCATAGGCGGTATTGCGGCAAACATCAAACAACATATCATAAGGCATAAATTTCGTGTCTCAAACATGTAACAACTCATTTACCATAAATTAAATATTTAATCTTATCATGTATACCAAATAAACTCATATCATGTCATCAAGTGATCTGACAACTAAGGAGTCGTGAACATCAAGGCATAACATACATCAACAAACACATTATTTAACTAATACAAATACCAATCATGTATTCCATGCCATTAATAACAAGAGTAAATACTCAATTTAACAAATTTATGTTTTAATTGAAAACCCCCAGTTTTAAAGTTTAAGTTAATGACAACATTCACCTATTCAATTCTAATTCCAAAAAAGACTATAAGATATATCCTTACGCACACATACAAACAATTATACCATGAAGAGGGTTCGTAAAAAGTACTGTTACTCACCTCTCGAAGACCTGCAAAAGCTCTAAAAAAAATATCTATGACAATTGCAAGTGGTTCCAGTAATCTTTCTTCTCTTTACTAACTTTCTTTGATCTATGTTGCTCCAGACTGCACTCTGCAAGGCCAACAATTCTCCACAATAACTTCTCTCTCTTGTATATTTTCTTAACGCACAAAAGATGTGGTGCAGCGCTGGGCTTCTCTATTTTTCTTGAACAGTGTTACGCATACCTATTTAAATAGAGTACCTTCTTCTTTCAAATTATACCCACACGTGGGCCCTATTTTTATTTGCCAATGCTCAAAAGTAAAGCACGTAAATTCCTCCTTTCCAATTGCCAAAGTCTAATATTTTATTTTATTTTTTTCAAAACCAAATCGCATCTCCGTACGTCCTTGTTTCTCCACCCTGCCAAATCAACTAAACATGCATGGCCCATAATTCTTATAAGAATTCAATTGAATTCTTTCTACACGTGCAGTACCAATAATTTGGCTAAAGCCAAATATTGCCCCTCTATTTCAATACTTATGCATGGGCCCTCACAAGTTTTTGTTTTATCCTATTTTACATTTCTTTATAGTTATTAAATAATTACATTAAATTCTTGTACTATCAATTATTTACACTATACCTCTTAATTATATTTTATTTACACTATACTTTTAATAACTTAATTTTTTTTATCAAATTAATTATATTGGAGTTTTAGGATGTTACATTTTCTCCCCTCCTTAAAGAATTTCGTCCCCGAAATTCATCTCATACTCATGTACTTATTTTAACATATGACATATTCAAACATAAAGGTTACCAACCTTAGATAATAAAATCTGGGTATTGATGCACGATGTCCTCCTCCATCTTCCAAGTGGCTTCCTCAGGAGTCAATCCTTCCCATAACACTTTCACCAATGGAATTGCCTTGTTCCTCATAGTCTTAGTGGTCTTGTCCAAGATTTGACTAGGCTTTGGCTTATAGATCAAATTACCCTTCAATTGTACAGACTCGGGAGCTATCACGTGAGATTCATCAGGCACATATTTTCTAAGTTGCGACACATGGAAAACATCATGAAGGTTTGCCAACTGTGGCGGAAGAGTCAATTAATAAGCAACATGCCCGACTCTTTTAAGGATTTGTAAAGGTCCCATGAAACAAGGATTTAGCTTGCGAACTTTCATCGACCTCCCTGTCCCCGTCTTAGGAGTGACTCTCAAAAATACATGATTACTTTCCTAGAATTCTAGAGGCTTTCTCCTTTTGTCGGCATAGCTCTTTTGTCTACTTTGCGTCGTGCGCATCCTCTCCCTAATCATTTTGATTCTCTCAGAGGTTTCCTAGACCAATTCAGGTCCTATCAAGGTTTTATCACCTACCTCACACCAACATAAAGGGGACCTACACTTTCTCCCATATAGGGCCTAATAAGGTGTTGGGAATTTGCGTATAAAACAAAAAGAAACGCAACGGAAAAATTCCCATCGAAGGATCCTTGCGAATGGTCATGATTCATGATTAGAAGGTTTACCTCTTGAAGCGATGGTTGTTGATCAAAATCCGTCTATCACGAACACCGCACGAACGATGTCTCTAAGGTATCCACACGAACGGATTCCGTGAACGTCCAACGTCACGAACCCGAAGCGTCTCTGTCTCACAGTGCTAGCTTCAAAACCGAGACTTGCTGTTCACACTTACTCTCTATGTGCGGCTAGGTTATCAACCGTGTGGGCACAACAACTTAAGTGGTCTACTTATAGTAGCGCCTCCTTAAGTGAGTTAGTGAGCAGCATTTGACCTAAGCCCATGTACTATGCGCTAGGTCCAATAGGAAAGTCCAACTCTCCTTTTAATGCTTCTTTTAATCCGCTCTTATGTGTGAGACCCTATAGGTTCCCAAAATGTTAGTAGTAATATTAAATCCCATTTAATATTACAAATAGTGAGCGGTATCTAGCAATACATCACTGCTACCTAAGTAGTGAGAAAGTCAGTGATTTGACGAAACCTTTCTTTGACAAATATTCATGTGCATTATTATCCCTTTGTCCATATATCTATATTGAACACAAGACATAGAATATGCCATCCTTGTATGGTTCAATATCATGTTCCCTGATACCCGAGTAGACTTAACAACAAATGAGGTCAATATCTCATATTGACTCATTTCAGCACGGTCATGCATTTTATAGTCTCACTCTATCAGGGGCCCCACAGATATTACTCCTGTTATGTAGGAGGGACAAATTCCATCTAGGTCACTCACATCCCTCTGCATGGCTCGTGGTATGCCCAATGACCGTCTTTATAATCATCCTATTACAGATGACGTTTGACGATATTAAAGCACACGACTCCTCATGTAGGGATCGTAGTGATTTCAGGTCGAAGGATTGCATACATCATTGTCACTATGAGAACTACTTATGACACTCACATAACGCTCCATGTAGTGTTCTCATGGTGGGTCAATCCAGTACATCATTACCTTAATGTGTACCTATGTGGCGACTCGATATCTCATATCCATGACCCGTGAGATATGGTCATCAGTCTGCACACATAATAGTCTCAATTGTATTATTATTGTCCTTATTAATAAAATACTTGACTACGGATATTCAAGAATAGGATTTCATTGTTCAATAGTGTCTCACGATCAAGTCATATACTTGATATTCTATTAAACTGAAATTTCCATTCTAAGGACTTTATTATGCTTAAACAAGTAACACAATAAACTGGAATGCCTCATATCATATATAGCAAGATACAAATGTAGGTGTAAGAAAATACATTGGCCTCTAGGGCTTACACCAACATAAGGTGCCATGCCTATACTAGCGTGATAACTATTGTTATATGCAAACTCAATGAGAGGTAGGAACCTATCCCAACTCCCCCTTCATCCAAGACACACGCTCTAACATGTCCTCAAGGGTCTGAATGGTCCGCTCTGACTGACCATCCGTTTGGGGATGATAGGCCATGCTAAGGTTCAACTCAGTCCCAAAGGCTTGCTGAAAAGCTCTCCAAAATCTAGAGGTAAACCTCGGGTCTCTATCCGATACTATGGATGTGGGTATCCCATGAAGTTTGACTATTACCTTGATATAGAAGTATGGCAACTTGTCTAAGCTATAGGTTACCTTAATTGGCAAGAAGTGGGCAGACTTGGTCAACCTATCCACTATCACCCAAATGGCGTCTAAGCCCAAACGCGTCTTAGAAAACCCCATCACAAAGTCCATAGAAATTCTCTCCCACTTCCATTCTGGAATCTCCAAGGACTGCAACAACCCCGAAGGCTTCTGATGTTCTATCTTAACCTTTTGACACACTAAACACCTAGTTACGAAGCTAGATGTTGACGAATCTGGGCAAGTATACCCAGTCGTGCAAGTAATACGGTGGTGAGACCGGTTATCGTATCCACGGGGATTGGATGTCAATTACCAATTCACAAACTCAGCACTTATCTAGACTATGAAGAGAAATCAAAACAAACAAAACAAAAGAAATCAAATCTTTTTTTTTTTGTCTTTTTGGGGACTTTTAACAAACACTTGGAGTGCAGAAAGGATATGTTGGGACTAGACTTCACCAAACCTCTAACTCATGTACTATCAGGACTAGATACCTCCCATTCATGCTTCAGATATTAAAATCAATCCACTAAATTACTCAAGCCCCGATTCCTCGGATGGCAAGAGCCTAAATCCACCAATAGACCCTAATTCCTTAGGTGGCCTAGATTAATGAATTTGCATTAGGATTAGGGATTACGCGATTACTAGTAAACCAGACTCCATTCCTAGATGAAAAGGTTACTAGGTGATTAAATTCAATTCCGGTTCTGATACGAATTTCCCAATTGCATACCAAAACACAAATCGAGTCATGGGGGTGCTAGCCACAACAAGCATTAAGCATGGAAAATTAATCACTAATATGAAGACATGAACATAGAATAATCAGTCAAGATAAATACATAATAATCAATTTGATTACATCTAATCCCAACAAACAGGGTTTAGTTACTCATAATTACAAAGAAAGCCAAACCAGAGAAATAGGAGAAGAGGAGTGAAGAGGCTCCATGGGAGCTTTCCTTCTTCTTCACAGCAATCCCTCTCAGCAACTCCCTTCTGGGGTTGAAACCCTAGTCCAGCCGCAGCTCCAAGTGCCCCCTTCAAAAAATCAAAAAACTCCCCCTTTTTGCCCTAAAACAGCAACTTATACCAATCAGTTCTGCGCGCGTTCGCGAGGCGAGATATGTCTCGCGAGGCGAATGTTAAAAATCTGCTGTTTCAGAGAATTGAACTCTCGCGAGGCGAGACACTGTTCGCGTGGCGAGACAGAACAGGTTGCATTTTCTGGCACAATCATCAGTCAGGCTCGCGTGGCGAGGTGTGATTCGCGGGGCGAGTCTTCAGAATTCTGCTTGGCTCAATTTCTTCTCTTTTCAAGCTCTAAATTCATCCAAGCATTATTATGGCCAAATCTGTACAGTTTTCCTTAAGTTCCTGCAAAATAACACCAAGAAACCGCTTCACCCATTCCAAGGGAAAAACTAACTAAAATCAAATAAAGAATGCCTAATCTATATGAAAAATGCATGCAAAAGTGTACAGAAAATATGATGTAAAATCACACTATCACTAGCCACATCCTTTTTCATTCCTGGCCACCAATACATCCTCTTAAGGTCTTGGTACATCTTAGTTATTCCAGGATGTATGGTAAACTTTCCCTTATGAGATTCCTCTAATATCTTATCTCTAAGGCTCCTCTCTTTAGGAACAACGATCCTATTCTTAAACTTCACTAGCCCATCAACAGACAACTCATAACCCTCTTGTCCCAACCGAGACTGCAACTCCTGGTCTAAAAGTTGTTCCCGCCTAACCTCATCTCTAAGGTCACTATTAATTTCCAACCTATTAAACTTCAAACTGAAGACATTTAAGGACACATCCAGCACCTCCAGATTCATGTCCCTAAACTTTTCCATGAGGTTCAGCTCTTGCACCATCAAGCTCGACACGTGTAGGGACTTCCTACTCAAAGCATCTGCCACCACATTGGCTTTTACCGGATGGTACTTCAACTTGAAGTCGTAGTCCTTAAGGAACTCCATCCACCTTCGTTGTCTCATGTTCAACTCCTTCTGGTCGAACAGATATTTAAGGCTTTTATGGTCACTAAAAACTTCAAGCTTTGCCCCGTAAAGGTAATGCCTCCAAATCTTAAGGGCAAAAACCACAACTTCTAGCTCTAGGTCATGGGTAGAGTAATTCCCCTCATATGGCCTAAGCTGCCTAGAGGCATATGTTACCACCTTGCCCTCCTGTATCAAGACACATCCCAAGCCATTCTTCGACGCGTCACATTAAACCACAAAACTCACTAAGGGATCCGGTATAGTTAAGACTGGTGATGATACCAATCTCCTCTTAAGCTCTTGGAACCCGTCCTCACACTCCTAGCCCCACACAAAAGGTTTCCCTTTCCTAGTCAGCTGGGTCAAAGGTAAGGCTAGTCTAGAGAACCCATCTATGAACTTCCTATAGTAACCAGCTAAGCCTAAGAAACTTCTCACTTCGGTTACTGTCTTAGGTCGTTCCCTTCCCAACATCGCATCAACTTTAGAGTAATCAACCGCTACACCATCCTTTGAGATTGTGTGTCCTAAAAACTTTACCTCGTCTAGCCAAAACTCGCACTTCTCCGGCTTGGCATAAAGACGCTCATCCTTCAATATCCGCAACACCAACCTTAAGTGTTCTCCATGTTCTTCTGGTGTCCTAGAGTATATCAAGATATCATCTATGAACACCACCACAAACCTGTCCAAAAAGGTCCCAAAGATCCAATTCATGTAGTCCATGAAAATGGCTGGGGCGTTGGTCACACCAAAGGGCATCACTACGTACTCATAGTGCTCATACCTTGTCCTGAAGGCTGTCTTAGGGATGTCTTCGCTTCTAACTCTAATTTGAGGGTATCCCGATCTTAGATCTATTTTGGAAAACACTGACACTCCCCTTAACTGATCTAAGAGGTCATCTATCCTAGGCAAGGTATATTTGTTCTTGATGGTTACTTTATTCAGCTGTCTATAATCAACACACAACCTCATAATCCCATCTTTTTTCTTCACTAGAAGCACTGGTGCTCCCCAAGGTGACACACTAGGCCTAATAAACCCCTTTTGTAACATATCCTCTATCTGTTTCTTGAGCTCACTGAACTCTAGAGGTGTCATCTTATAGGGCGCTACTGATACAGGTCCACTCCCAGGTACTTGATCTATGATAAACTCAATCTCTTTATCTATAGGTGAATTAGAGACATCCTTAGGAAACACGTCTGGGAACTCACACACAATAGGCAACGCTGCTATATCACTTTCAGCCTCTATCTTAGCAGAAAAGAGAAGTATATATCCCTGAGCTCCCTCAACTAAGCACTTATGACATGTGGCAGCAGGGATAAGATGTTCTGTCCTAGGAGAGTTAACAGACATGGACTGTGGAATGAAAGAAATAGTTCGACTAGCACAATCAATAATAGCATTATTACGAGACAACCAGTCCATGCCCAAAATAATATCCAGACCAGACATAGGTAAACATATCAAATCAACAATATAAGTCAGGTCTTGACACAATAAAGGACATTGCGGCGAGATAAGCGAAGTAATCAATCTATCTTTAGCGGGAGTAGAAACACACAAATCATATGACAGTTTAGTAGTAAAGGTAACTCTAAGAATTTAGCACATTTAAACAAAATGAATGAATGCATTGCTCCCGAATCGAACAATATGATAACATCATGACCTTTAATAAAGCCCTTACCTTGGATCAAACCGTCAGACTCCTTCACCTCCTCTCCTTGGATGGTAAAGACCCTTCCGTGGTTCAGTGATCTAGTTTGAGGTTGTCCTCCTGACTTGCACATCCTAGCAAAGTGTCCCATCTTCCCGTATTTGTGGCAAGTGGTTTGTGCCGCGGGGCATACACGGTCTCATGCTGCCACCCACACTTGTAACATGCAGTCCCCTTTCCACCTTGAGCACATTGAACCCGCTTACCCTTCGTGATTGTAGGCACAGGTCGTAGGCTCTTCTGGAAATTACCCTATTTCCCATGGAACCTCTTGCCGTCACTGAAGCTCTTCTCCTTCAACCTCTCAGCCAACACAACTTGCATATTCTGCTCCGCCACCCTACATTTGTTCACTAAAGTGGGGTATTCTCGAATCTCTTGGAGCCCAATAAGGCTCTACAACTCTGGCTTCAAACCCTGCTTGAACTTAATTGCTTTCCATGGACCATCAGGATTATCCCTCACCTGTGTAGAGAACCTTACAAGCCTCTCAAACTTGGCCACATATTCCACCGCCGTCATACTCCCCTGACGAAGATGTAGAAACTCAACCTCTTTCTATATCCGGACACTGTGCGGAAAGTACTTCTCCAGAAATACCTCCTTGAATCTGTCCCACGTGATAGGGGCGGCCGAAGCAAGCAACCCGCCCCTAGCACAGTTCCACCAATGCTCTGCATCCGACTCTAACATATAGGTGGCAAAATCCACCTTCTGAGCATCAGAGCACCCCATGGTCCGAAAGATCTTCTCTAATTTCAGTAACCATTCCTCTGCCTCAATAGGATCGGTGGTCCCTTGAAAAGCTGGCGGATTATTATTCCTAAACTCTGACAGACCCCTGTATTGTGGATCTGGAGCTGCAACCGGTACCACGTTAAGCACGTCCCCCTTATCCCTTATCTGACGGAGAGTCTCTGTCTGCTCCTGCATAACTCTGGCCATTCGAGCCAAAGTTGTTGCAAGTGCATCAATTCTCCCTCGCCTGTTCGTTGCCATAATCTGCATACCACCAATCAAACATTAGGTTGATCAAGTCCAATATCCAAAAGAATAGAAGGCAGAATTATAACTCTAACAAGCATCCTATGCGCCCAAGTTTTGTTTTTGAAAAAGCCCCACTACCACAGTCCGATTTAGAATCGAACTGCTCTGATACCAAAAATGTAACGCCCATCGTTACATTAGTAACCCAAATTAATTTCGAGAAAAATCCTTCAAAACATTTAATTAAAATATGTCGGTCATAAAAATTTTCTCAATTATGTAAGTCTGGAAAATGTCTCATATTAAATAAAATAATAATAATGTATCAAAGTAATAAATATAATATTAAATCCATACATCTAGATAAAACCAAATAAAAAGAAAAGCCTCAAAACCGGGCTTCTAATTACAATCCGAGAAAAATAATATGTAAGATCAAGAACGTCGTTCGCATAATACTCTCAGCCATACTACATTACTAACCCACTAGCTAATCAAAAGGATGACTCTTCAGATCTCTGGGTCCTCAACAACGATGTCCTCAGACTCTGAAAACAATACTTATAATGAGATATAAAATCCTGGTGAACAACAATACAATTCATAAAATATTTTCGAAAATAGTAGTGTTCTCAGCCGGCGCGGTAACCGGAAAAACTATCCATGGCATCCGCTATTTTTCCAAAATAATATATACAAAAGAAAATACTTTTAATAACAACAATAATCTCAGCAGCTCGAAAGCATATAGCATAACAACTCATCTCAATGCATCACATTCCATATACCAAGTAAATTCTAGATTAATCCAAGTGGCCCGAAGACCTCATAACTAAATTGGTCTATTGCCGGCATGCCATAAATTCACATATCACATGACAATGGCATCCCATTGCCCACACCTACTCACGAGGAGTGTTTCGATGTCACCCTCATGTCGGGGACATTTCCATTTCGATACCTCCCATGTGCACATGGTGATATTTCTCCTTTTTCGACACCCCAACCTGTGGCGGTGTTACTTTCGATACCCCTTTCTAGGTGGTATTGCTCATTTTCGACATCCTAATTACATGGCGATGTTACTTTCGATATCCCGTAAAGACGGTATTACTCTTCGATACCCCTATCATAGGCGATATTGCGGCAAACATCAAACAACATATCATAAGGCACAAATTCCGTTTCTCATACATGTAACAACTCATTTACCATAAATTAAAATTTAATCTTATCATGTATACCAAATGAACTCATATCATGTCATCAAGTGATCTTACACCTAAGGAGTCATGAACATCAAGGCATAACATACATCAACAAACACATTATTTAACTAATACAAATACCAATCATGTATTTCATGCCATTAATAACAAGAGTAAATACTCAATTTAACAAATTTATGTTTTAATTGAAAACCCCCAATTTTAAAGTTTAAGTTAATGACAACATTCACCTATTCAATTCTAATTCCAAAAAAGACTATAAGATATATCCTTACGCACACATACAAACAATTATACCATGGAGAAGATTCGTAAAAAGTACCGTTACTCACATCTCGAAGACCTTCAAAAGCTCTAAAAAAAATCTATGACAATTGCAAGTGGTTCCAGTAATCTTTCTTCTCTTTACTGACTTTCTTTGATCTATGTTGCTCCAAACTGCACTCTGCAAGGCCAACAATTCTCCACAATAACTTCTCTCTCTTGTATATTTTCTTAACGCACAAAAGATGTGGTGCGGTGCTGGGCTTTTCTATTTTCCTTGAACAGGGTTACGCCTACCTATTTAAATAGAGTACCTTCTTCTTTCAAATTATACTCACACGCGGGCCCTATTTTTATTTGCCAAGGCTCAAAAGTAAAAGCATGTAAATTCCTCCTTTCCAATTGCCAAAGTCTAATATTTTATTTTATTTTTTTCAAAACCAAATCGCCTCTCCGTATGTCCTTGTTTCTCCACCCTGCCAAATCAACTAAACATGCATGGCCCATAATTCTTATAAGAATTCAATTGAATTCTTTCTACACATGCAGTACAAATAATTTGGCTAAAGCCAAATATTGCCCCTCTATTTCAATACTTATGCATGGATCCTCACTTGTTTTTGTTTTATCCAATTTTACAGTTCTTTATAGTTATTAAAAAATTACATTAAATTCTTGTACTATCAATTATTTATACTAAACCTCTTAATTATATTTTATTTACACTATAATTTTAATAACTTAATTTTTTTATCAAATTAATTATATTGGAGCTTTAGGATGTTATATTTAGGGCCTGCTCTTCTTCTTTGTGTCCCTTCATCCTTTGTTCATGCACCATGAGACTACTTTGAAATTCATCAGCAGTCATAGTAGTCACATTGTTTGACACCTCAATCGAACATACTACATAGTCAAATTTGGCTGTCATAGATCTCAAGATCTTTTCCACAATTGTAAGCCGCTCCACCGTCTCACCATGTGATCTCATCTTGTTCATAATACCCAAGGTTCTTGCAAAATACTCATCCACTGATTCACCTTCTTTCATTCCAAGAATCTCAAATTCTCGCCTAAAAGCTTGCAGCTGTGCTCTTTTCATCTTTGTAAAACCCTGATACTTATGTCACATGGAATCCCAAATCTCCTTTGAGGTGTTCTTGTTCAAAATCATTTCCATGATACTTCTATCTATTGCTTGGAATAGATAGTTCTTTGTCTTCAAATCTTTCAACTTGCTTTCTTCTGCACTTTTCAATTGTTTCTGGGTTGCACCTACTGGTGCTACTATGATTCCATTCTCCACAAGACTCCAATACTCCTTTGATCGAAGGAGGTTTTCCATCAACATTGCCCAATGATCGTAATGACCATCGAACCTAGGAATCGCAGGTTGAACATAATTGCTTTCAGCCATGTATTTCTCAACTCGAATTTATCTTTCTCTCTTACTCACGAAACTGCAGTTTGTGTCAGACCCCTTTCGGAGCTCTGATACCAATTGTTGGGTATCAAGAAGGGAAATTGTTGAATAGACTTCTCTAATTATTCGTTGAGAAACTAAGTGCTTTTATAGTTACAAATAAAGCTTGTAAACCAAGCTAGCCAACTAACCAAAGCTCTAACTAACAGACTCTAACAAACTAACAGAAACAAAAATGTACACCTTTGTACACCACCTGTGTATTAAACACAAAGTATTCTGACTACTCAATACATCTATGCACTACACCCAAGTACATCAGTATATTCTAATAGAAACTAAAACTAACTCTTACAGTTGTCCTGTCAAGAAGGATGGAAGGACACTGTCCATTCTTGGAGTGATGCATTGCTCGGGGTTAAAACCATGAGCTCCAATTCGATAACGCGAGGCACAGAGAAAGCTACGGATAAACTTGATTTGGATTCCATGCATTTATGAAGTTACAAGATATACCATTGGATCAATCTTGTTTTATTTTTTTTAATTTTTTAAAATGCACATTCAAATACATGTAATGGACTATATAAGTAAATATGTGAATGCGTAGAAATAATGAATGTTGAGAATCCAAATACGGATAAACTAACAACAGAGGGAGCAGCTCATCATAGTTGCAGTGGGTGGGCATTCTTAAAACAAGGAGGAGAGGTGTAGATTTGTTCTGCAGATGACGTGGCTAAGCACTTGGCACCAGGTCCCAACGTTTTGGATTGATGGCTAACGTTGGATGCTTTGTTTGATGGTGTTGCTTTTGCTCATTTTAGTTTGATAAGGTAAAAGATAACAATGCATTATTTGCCCCCCCAAAAAAAAAAAAACGTACAACCGGCTAAATTTATTAAACAGTCCAAAATTAATTTATCATAGCATGTTATCAATAGAGTGCAACATTGCACCCCAAAGACATGGAGTGCATCATAAAAGGAGTCTTGTTTCAAGCCTTCCAACCTCTTGCTCAACCACGGACAGGAAATAACCTCAAGACTAATGAATTTGTCTCATCTTTAACGATTCAATCTTTTGAGCTTACATCTTGCATTAAGAGTAAGACTTCATTCTTCATTCATACTTTAGAGGATATGATGTTATTTGTTTTATAGGTTTTGGGTGAAGAATGAAGGGAAGCTTTTTGAAGGATTCGATATTGTTTGCTTGTTTTCAGTCCTATGTTTTTATTTTCTGTTTTAAAAAATAATTATAAAATATAATTTTGTTTTAAAAAATTTATAAAAAACAACTTTTGTTGTTTTCGGGTTTTCAGATTTTTTATTATAGAAATATTTGGAGATAGAAAACGGAATAAAAGCTCAAACAAAGGTTTAAACACATAGCAAAATAAAAAATTAACACGTATATCTCTCAATAAATTTGATAAATAGATGGGTGAAAAGTGAAAACTCTAACATTCTATTATATGTCCTATAACATATTAAAACTTGATCATGACAATGATGGAGGTTTATTGCTAGTAATAATGTTTATATCAATGATTACAATGATAAGGATTGTGATAATTACATGAATGTCGATTTTTAACAGTGATCTGGATAGACATATTGAGTTTTGAGAGCACGATACCATTTGATTTGTCTCTCTCCCTCTTTTTATTTCTTTTGGTTAATCAACAACATAATTTGTCATTGTCAACAAAAGTTTTGGTATGCAATCAAATCGGCGGGGTTCCTTTTACACTTTAAAAATAAAAATGTAAATCACAACATTTTTATGAGAATAATAAAAAGTATAAATTAATAAATAATTATCTCGGAATTAATATTTTATAAGAATAGTGTGTCAAAAATTTAAATTATTATTTATATCAAAAAAATAAAAATAATTTTTAATTTTTTAAATTAAATTATATTTTGTCGTAATTTTTTTAATAATTCGTTTGCATATTAAAATTGAAAGTGGAACATACAATTTTAATTTTGATTCTCTATGAATATTCGTTTTTATGTTTGAAGCAAATAAATGATTAATTGAAATATATAAAATTATAATTCAAATGAAGTAGGCTAATGACAATTTGCTTTGTAGGTATACTATTACAAGAGGAATGATTTTTTACATAAAATGATGATATCTTATGTTTTCTTAGTATATTTTCGAGAGTAGTATATATAAAAGAATTGTGAACGGTTGTTTATGCCTTTGTGAACCGCTGCATGTATCCACTCGTGAGCCTCCATGGGATGATGCTGATCAAACCCGACCAGAGAGAAACTACTCATTACTTCCTACATACTTCTCGCGACTATACAATCCCGAAGATAAGCCAACGATATATATAACCTAAGCTCTTGCCTTACATAGAGACCGTTTAACTGATCATCCCAAGTGAAAGAATAACCTAAAATGAACTTTATGCTATAAACTATAGCTAGCACGAAAATGTTTTATAAAAAATGAGGACAATTACAAATAATGCAAAGGCAACCAGCTTGAAACTGACGTGTTTTCAAACAACAATAACAACTAAGACCACATCCTTTCGATGCTGTGCATTTTGACTGAAAAGGAAACTCACCTAATGGCAAATGCCTCTTTTTGTCAACTTGAAAGCTAAGTTGGCCTGCGTTGGTATAGATTAAGACCACTCCAGGGAAAGGAAGGAAAAATAACACACAATACAGAAAAAGAAAGCAGCAAATTAAAGGAAGTCTTAGACCATTAATAGCTATTGTTTGACCATTTTTCTCCCAAACTTATTAGAAAGGAATCGCAATTTTATGAATTTTTGCAGATCATTTGAATTGGATAATAGCGTTGAGAATCATGAAAGAGACCGGAATCTTGAAAGGAACCAAACTCCACATGCTGCGAGCATCCACTAATTATCATAAAAATGTTTGATAATTTACATTTGACATTTAAATAACATTGTATAAATATTGGTATATGTGATACATTTATTTTGATTTATAGATATTATTATGTGACATTATACAACTTCACTTATATTAAAAAATAATTTAACATCCGTTGGGACTCGCATTATATATTTTTTAAATTCAATAATAATAATATATTATTGATAATATTAAAAATGTTGCCTGCTCTCTGCTATTAAAAAATCAAAAGGGAAACAGAATACCAAAAAACAATTTCAAAAGGAAACATGTTATGTATGTATAAATGAATAAAAAAAGGGTCAATAATTACAAATATCTACCCAGATGACTAGATGAGGCCACGTACAATCATTTTCCTTTTCTTATTTCTTAATTTTTATTATCTGCTTTTTTCTGCTCAAAACGAAATAGTAGGGGTATAAGAGAGTTTTAAAATAATATTATGAAAACAATCTAGTAAGTTATGATATAGACTTAAGCTTTATATTTTCTTAATTTTTCCGATCTTAAGTAGTTAATGTATCACTTTTCAGTTTTCAGCTAGCACCGAACTCCAAACCCATGTTTGAAAACATAGGGAGCGTTTAAATCCTCTCTTCTTTCTCTATATATTTCTAGAATTTGAACAGGATCCTTTGAATGCATTTCAGCTCAGTCTCACACGTACATTCTGAAGCTAATTATCTCATTCCTCTCAATATTTAAATGAGAATGTTTCCATATTCCTAATTACCTATAGTGTCTTCCTAACAGTAGACTAAAGAGAATTTTCAGTGTTACGAAAAATTATCATTCTCTCTCTTGGTCCAGGAATCGCTACTATCTCGGTATCTTAAATATGTTGTTTAAGAACATATTGTATACTATAAACCAAGTAAAAACATGATGCGGTACAGTTGGTAGATAACTAAGCCCCTTAAGCATGTGATTAGGGGTTCAGTTCCTGACTCATGTATATGGAAAAACATCTGTTGGGAAAGGTCGATCCCTTAAATGAATCTCGCACGAAGGATTACCTGGACTCGATCGGAGGATACCAGGTTCAACAAAAAAAACACACAAGTAAAGTAAAAAAAAATCTATTTTCAAATAATCGATTATTATGATAATCGATTATAATCAGAATTTGTTTTTATTTGGATATGTTTGCTGAAAAGTGATTTTAAGATAATCTATTTCGTTTGGGTGGTACAAAAATAATAATTTTTACATAGTAAATTACGAAAAAGAGTATAAAATTATTTGTTTATATTAATAATATTTATGCTTTCTTTTTAACATTAAAACTTGTTTAAATATTTAATTTTCTTAACAAAAAATTAACAAGAAAATAATGTAAATAAATAATGAACATTAATTAAATAAATAATTAAATAATTTCCTTTTAGGCTTTTACTATGGTTGGCCGTTGGGGCTCAAGTGGGCTTTAGGAACAGAAATAGCCCAAAACCAATTTAGCATAAGCACACCAAACCCTACTTTTACTTCTAGTCTTTGTTGTCTGTTGCGCCGTTTCAGACTTTCTATTACACAATCGTTACACCTGGTTTATTGCTACTGTCTGTGGCTGCCGCCCCTCCCTTCTCATCTCTCACTCTTCCAAGGTTCCACATTCATTGCAAAGTCTCTTGCAAGTTGCAACAAAACATGGGATTTTACGCTAAAATGGGTATTTTCTTTCTATGGGTTCACTGCTAAATCGTGATTTTAGCAACATTGAAGAAGGTAGCTGACAGTGGGTGGGGGCAAGAACGGAAAGTGGAAAGTGGTTGTGAATCATCTAAAATAATTTAAGCAAACAGTTGGTTGGAGTAGATGGTAGCAAAACAGCTTAAATCAATGTAAAAAAGCTTTTTTAAGATTTAGAACATGTTTGGGAAAGATGTTTTCCCCCATTTCAGTTGTTTCTCCACCATTAAGCTTTTTCCTCAAATAATCATTGTGTTTGGCAAATCAAATCAAATTTAAAAAAAAGCTTAAATTATCTCATTTCAGCTGTTTTGTAATAATATTCATGGGTGAGTTGTTTGATTAAATTCTTTTGGATTATTCATTGTTGTCCTTGTATTAACCTCCTCCTCCCCAATGGTCTTCCACGCCAAAAACATTAATTAATGTCTTTTTCCTCACCAAAAACGCTGCTCCCCCTTGACGGAACCCAGATCCGCGCCGCTCAGAACAAAGTTTCACCGTGAACTACCAGATAGTGTTCGCCTTTGTCTAGTTCCCGCATGCACCAGTGTTCGTATTGCTTCAAATCTCCACAACCCACAACCCAGAAACCCAACTTGATGAGCGATTCAGGGATTGAGGGAGAAATGGGAGTGGCTTTAGGATATGTTTGGATTGATGGAACGTGATGGAATGGAATATGATGGAATGGAATGGAATCATGTTCTGTTGTTTGGATTTTTTAATTTATGATGGAATGGAATGGAACATGATGGAATGCATTCCACCCCATTCCACCCAATCCCCCTATTTTTGTTCCCTCCCAAATTGGGGGGGTAAGGAATGGAATCAACTTATTTTTATTTTTATGTTTACTAAATTTCATTTTTACCCCTTTAAACCTAAACAAGTTACCAACTTACCATGGCTTCATTTTTGCTCTTTCTTTCGATGCTCATCATCTTTGTCTGCAACTTAATTACTGACATTTAAACGGAATTTTATATTGCCAACCCAAGTTCATACATAACGCAAATAAAGAATTTGTACCGTGTTTTTTTTTACGTCATCTATCATTGGACGCGGTGGAGTCTGGTTCGACCTGAGCTAGCAGTGGAGTGGTCGGCACTTGCGGTGGTCCTCTGCTCACGGTGGCTAGGCGTTGTGGAGGTTGTGGAGGATAGGCGGGATGGGTGTGTGTTTTGTACGGCGGTCGGCGCTCGCGATGGTCATTATCTGTATAACTTTTTCGATAGGAGGGTACTTGGTTAAGGGTTGGACTTTTATCAATCAACCATTTAACTTATAAAAAAAAGTGTTTTTAAAATGAGGGTAATATAGGAACAAAAAATTTATAACCCATTCCGTTCCGTCCACTTTCCAAACGATGGAATGTGAATTTTGTTCCATTCCATCATAAAATATCCAAACAATGGAGTGATATTTTTATTCCGTTCCTTTCCATTCCGTTCCGTTCCATTATATTCCATTTCGTTCCGTTCCATTATATTCCATCAATCCAAACGAAGCCTGAGATTGAGGGATTTTAGGAGGGCACACGATTGAGGGAGAAACACACGACTGCTGCCTTTAAATGAATTGGGTGGAGGACTTGGCAAGTTGTGCTTGCTGGAGTAGACAAAAGGTGTAAGGCCATTGTTGAAGGTGTTTTCTTATGTTTGTTTCTGTGACTGCTTATAATGTATGTTTTGAGTTTTTCGGGTGTTTTGTTATTCTCCTAGATTGGGGCCCTTGTTGTAAAAAAAAAAGAGAAAGGCTAGTGAAAAATTGAAGAAACGTTCCTATACTGATCGAGATGTTAAACTCGGCCACTGAGCCTACCAAACTAAAATATTGGACGAGAAGTAAAGCTAGATCTCCAAACCCAAACAAGTCAAAGGGAAATGATTACTAGACTCGCCCACCAAGCCCGCTGAACTTAAGAATTGGCCGAAATGTGAAGCTCGGCAACTTGAAACGAGAAGCTCGGGCTCCCTACTCGGTTGAGCTACTGGTTCGAGCTCGGGCTCCCTACTGGGTTGAGCTCCGGCTCCCGACCACTCGGTTGAGCTCCGGCTCTCGACTTATCGTTTGAGCACGCAACTACAGCACAAGTCTCGGAGATAATGCCACAAAGACCACGCGCCGCACAGAGTAACGTTTCCTTTCCATCTCGAGAACCGAGAAAGTACGACCTCGGCAAGAAACGGGAAACCATCCCCACCTCGGCTCGGGACCTTGAAAGCGTCAAGCTCGGTCACCCGAGCTGCTCATCGAGCTGGAGGATGTGTACACATATATAAGGTATGAAGCTCGGCCACTCACCTCGCCGAGACGAAAGACCAAAAGGTGAAACCAAGTTCCTAGCCTCGGCTCCTTCGAAAAAGCTTCCACGTGATCAGCTCGAAGCTTAGGGGGCTTGTGTATGAGCCGAGATACAGAGCTCGGCTAAACATCATGAAAGCTTCTACGCCTAATCAGCTCAAAGCTTGGGGGGCTTGTGTACTGGCCGAGGTTACTAACCCGGCCACCAAGCTCAAGTACCCGGCCCAGTCCGGAAATTAAAGATAATAAATCAAAGATCACTTAATTAAAGAAATAATATATCGATATTAAATCCTGATATTATCTAAAATAACCTTATCTGGTTAAAAGAGATAATATCCCTTAAATTAAGGAATCATATCTCAAAAGAGATATTAAGAGATAAATCAAATCTCTAAAAGATATTAAGAGATAAATCGAATCTCTAAGATATAGGGGAATCCTATTATAAAAGGAGAAGTACCCCTCATAAGAAAGACACTTTTTGACTGAATCCCGGTAACTCTCCCTTAAGCGTATTAGAGGAACTAGCGTCGACCAAGAGACTCTCAGACAGTCCTTGCTCCCTAGTACTCATCCGATACAAAATTAGGGGATCGAGATCACCGCCCCACCAAGGGTTGAACTTAGAACTACGCCCGGCTTTGATTCCCACCGGGATACGTGGGACCGGAATATCGATTCTGTCAAGCCAAAGTCTAAAACAACCCCCATTGTTCACTCTTGGTACGACGTTCTACATGCGAGATTCCTAAGCAAGTCGGATCTCGGCAGGAACATTTGGCGCCCACCGTGGGGCCAGGTAAAACTTTGCCCCGACCACTGGTTCAACCACCGTCATTCATTCGTTGGTTAATGAATAACGATAACTCCTCTTATCTCGCTTTTCTCTCCGTTTGTTCCCTTCCTTCCCAATTCCTCCCGTTCGTCTGATTTTACTCCCAAAACCCAAAGGACACCATTTCCGTTCTTTCATTTCATTTGAGGGGAACATAATGGGTCACAACGCGGGTTTTCTGAGAAGGTTGGGGGTGACGCTCTTGTTACTGGGCTTATGGTTTTTGCATACATCACCCTGTATCGAAGCGACGTCGTCGTCGAAAGTGAAGTACAAGAACGCATTAGCGACGATGATGTACATGGGGACTCCCAAGGACTACGAGTTCTACGTGGCAGTGCGAGTCCTTCTTAAATCTCCCTCCGCACTTCACGTTCAAGTCGATCTTCTCGTCATTGCTTCCTCCGATGTCCCTCTCCGCTGGATTCAAGCTCTAGAACAGGAAGATGGGGCGAAAGTCGTAAGGGTGGAAAACATGGACAATCCCTACAAGCATCAAGACAACTTCGACAAGAGATTCAAGTTATCGTTGAACAAACTCTACGCGTGGAGCCTAGTGGATCGTGATGAGGTAGTCATGCTCGACGCCGACAACCTATTCTTACAAAGCAGATGGATGAGTTGTTTCAATGTGGACAATTCCGTGATGTCTTCATCAACCCTTGCGTATTCCACACCGGCCTCTTCGTCTTGCAGGGAGTACTAGGAAGCTATTATGATGGCTATGGACTCGGAATGGATCATTTAAGAGACACTGTTTTGTCACCTCCTCAGGTGCAAGTGCAACAACAACGTATACATAATTTCAATTCAATTGAAGATGTGATGGGAAAAGTGGTTTCATATGCAAAGGATCAATGTAGATGTCCGTTTGCTGCAGTCGATGATTAATGGGGGTACCTCAGAAGATATTGATATGATCCTATCTGAAGTGAAGGATCACACTCATGAACTAATGACACACCATTTTGGCAATTACTTGATTCAAAAGATTTTTGAATCAACAAGGGTAAGTGTGGCTCAGATGAATAATATTTTTCTCTCAATTATCCAAGATATGTGCATGAATAATCATGGAACTCGGGCTGTTCAAAGAATGCTAGAGAATCTCAGAACCACAACCCAGATATGTGAAATTATACAAGTAATGTGCCAAATTACTGTCCCGTTGATAAAAAATGTTAATGGCGGTTATGTCATTCAGCAATGCGTAAAACTTTACCCAAGCGCGTGTAAAAGAGAGATTTTCAGATATAGCAAAAGTCTGGTTTTCTTAAGGTCGCTTCCAAGTTCTTGACAAAAAGATCAGGGTCAATGGACCATAAGAGGGCCATCCAATGTCATTATTTTTCTCGGGGAACTGAAGAAGATATCTTACAGAGCTCGACCAGCACAGCTCGGTCTAGGAGAGCTCGACCATAGCAGCTTCAGGGAATGCTTAAATCAAAGGCCGCAAAATGCTCAGGTGATATGGTTCTTTAAATCTGGTTTAAATCTAATATGATTTGATATGTTTGGCTCCACGTCTTTAATGTTGTGTTATGTAGCATCATATCATTTTTATATATTTGAGCAAACTGATGCTCGGCTGATACCGCTCCCAGAGTCACAAAATTTGCGGCTACAAAGTGATTGAGCTCCGGCTCCCTTGAAAATAACAAGTCGAACCCCCATGCTTCCCTTTCTGAAGATCGAGCCAAAACTCCCTCTCAAAATCTTACTAAGAGGAGAACGAGTCGAAGCTCCTCAAATTAAAACCATGGAGGCCGAGTCAGACTCCCTCTATAAAAACCATAGAGATCGAGCTCTCCCTTGGAAAATAAAATTCCATCGGCTCCAGCACTCAGACACCACATTAAATCCTAAAGAGGTCGTCCGAAGCCTATAAAGGTGCTAAATCCTAAAGAGGCCCTCCGAAGCCTATAAAGGTGCTAAATCCTAAAGAGGCCCTCCGAAGCCTATAAAGGTGCTAAATCCTAAAGAGGCCATCCGAAGCCTATCAAGGTGCTTAATCCTGAAGAGGCCCCCGAGCCTATAAAGGTGCTTAAATCCTAAAGAGGCCCCCAAGCCTATAAAGGTGCTTAAATCCTGAAGAGGCCCCCGAGCCTATAAAGGTGCTTAAATCCTAAAGAGGTCGTCCCGAGCCTATAAGGGTGATTAAACCCTAAAGAGGTGACCGAGCTAAAATCGACCGAGCTGTCGTCGAAACGCCGGACCTAAAGAGGCAAGTGCCTAAAGAGGTGACCGAGCTAAAATCGACCGAGCCGCCGTCGAAACGTCGGACCTAAAGAGGTAAGTGCCTAAAGAGGTGACCGAGTTAAAATCGACCGAGCCGCCGTCGAAACGCCGGACCTAAAGAGGCAAGTGCCTAAAGAGGTGACCAAGTTAAAATCGATCGAGCCCCCGTCGAAACGCCCGACCTAAAGAGGCAAGTGCCTAGAGAGGTGACCGAGCTAAAATCGACCGAGCTGCCGTCGAAACGCCAAGTTTACAACGGTAAAAACACCTTAACGCCTGAAGAGGTATTTCAAGACCTAAGAAGGTAGGTAAGAACCTACAGATATTTCGAGTTCTGACTATTTCGACTAAATCGCGTAACACACTGAAACTAAACAAGTACCAACTTAGAAAAATAGTTGTTGAGAGCTGGCCGCATGTAGGCCCATTAATAACCATGGGCCAAGACCAGAATACATAAGATTTCAAAATCAAAAGGGCATCGCCCAAAAACAACGTGTTTCCTAACCTACTAAGACAAAAATCCGAGCAATGCTCATCCTCCTCATCCTCCAGCTCGGACAATGGAACTAGGATTCCATCTCGGTTAAAATCCTTGTCCACGTCAGCACAGGAGAAGTCAGCATTCGGATTGAAATGCTGAAGCTGCTTCACGGCTCGGTAAAAGCCATTAACATGCTCCCGCATGATAGGACTTCAGCCAGATCAGAACGGAGCCTCGGATTCTCCTCCTTCTCGGTTTCCAGCAACTTACGCAACTCAAGACTGGCTTCCTTCTCGGCTTAAAGCCCTTCCACGACCTTCGGAAGGTTGAGCCGGTCGGTTCTTTCCATTTCCAGCTCGGCCATAAGGGTGGTATTGTCTTCTTTCAGCTCCACCTTTTGGGCTTTCAATTGCCCAATTAGCCGAGCTTGCTCTTCACATTTTGCCATGACTTTTTCAAGCTCATCCCCAGTGCGCAAAGTTCGGGCAGCTTCCGCCTTCATACTTTTCATTATTAGAAAGCTCGTGGCTCGAAAAACAGGTAATGGAGGAGACTCAGAAGAGCGTAAGCGACCGCAGTTTTCCTGCTCGCATCATGGACCAATTATAGTAAAAGCCGAGCATATGCTGGCTTAACAACTAGAGAACCCACTATAGGGCCATAGTTAAAATTGTCTAGCTAAGAACAAAGGGCAGAAGCCCAGAAAGCCGAGGTCGAGCATTGCCCCCTCGCACCAAAAAGCCGAGGTCGAGCTATGCTCCCTCGCACTACGCACCGGAAAAAGTCGAAGTCGAGCAATGTTTCCCTCCTCGCAATAAAAATCCTAGGCCAAGCACAACATCTTCGCACCAAGATAAAGACCACAGTAGATCATGCATGTTAGAGACCCGGGATTCGAGGGAAATCCTAGTAGTGTTCAACCAAATAAGCCGGAATCCCAAGTACAACTGGGCTCCACACAAAAGTCCGAGCAGTGCTCGGCCAAGCAAGACGATAACCCAAGAAAGGTTTGGTTCTACAAAAAACAGATTTCCGAGCAATGCTCTTGTGAATCATAGTCCAAGTCCTCGGCACCAAAAAGCGTGTTAAGACATGCGGGTTGACATTTAAGCTCTTTCGCTTATTTCAAGCTCGGAGCTTGGGGGGCTAGTAGGGATAAAGGAAGGACATTCTCGAAAATTACAGAGAAAGGATATCCCCTAGCCTACAACTCGAAGAACTTGTATGAAAACTATTTTCTCATACAAATTGGAGAAGATATTAGGAAATTTTATTCTGAGACACACCTTCAAGATCGGGAAAAATAATTCGAGGTCAAGTTTTAAGGTTAGTGGGTATTTCAAAATCCACCAAATGAAAGGATTATGAGCTACTCGAAGAAAATGTTAAGAGCTCTCAAGAACTTCAAAGACCGAGCTACATTCGGCAAAAGGCAGGTCAAATTCAAACTCTCAAGATAAGCATCTTGAAAGCATCAAAAGTTAATGGATGAAATACAAGCACCGAGGTAAATTCCTAATGACCGAGTTTGAACTTGGCTCTTCAAAAGATCGGTTCAAGCCTGAATCACTGATAAGTCGAATCTTAGCTACCAAACTTCTAAACTTGTCTTAAACAAAGGTAAGATTGAAGTATCTTATGTTTAGAGCATGTTCTTGGCCGAGATGTGAACCTCAACCACTAAACTCGAGTATCGCCCGAGAGGTATTAGCCAAAGCAAGAGGATCTACTCAAATCCAAAGACGTTATCAACACTAACCTCGGCTTCTTTCATAAAGCTTTTTCGCTTATTTCGAGCTCAAAGCTTGGGAGCTTATATACTGATCGAGATGTTAAACTCGGCCACTGAGCCTACCAAACTAAAATATTGGACGAGAAGTAAAGCTAGATCTCCAAACCCAAACAAGTCAAAGGGAAATGATTACTAGACTCGCCCACCGAGCCCGTTGAACTTAAGAATTGGCCGAAATGTGAAGCTCGGCAACTTGAAACGAGAAGCTCGGGCTCCCTACTCGGTTGAGCTCTTGGTTCGATCTCGGGCTCCCCTACTGGGTTGAGCTCCGGCTTCCAACTGCTCGGTTGAGCTCCGGCTCCCAACCACTCGGTTGAGCTCCGCTCTCGACTTATCATTTGAGCACGCAACTACAGCGCAAGTCTCGGAGATAATGCCACAAAGACCACGCGCCGCACAGAGTAACGTTTCCTTTCCATCTCGAGAACCGAGAAAGTACGACCTCAACAGGAAACGGGAAACCATCCCCACCTCGGCTCGGGACCTTGAAACCGTCAAGCTCGGTCACCCGAGCTGCTCACCGAGCTGGAGGATGTGTACACATATATAAGGTATGAAGCTCGGCCACTCACCTTGCCGAAACGAAAGACCAAAAGGTGAAACCAAGTTCCTAGCCTCGGCTCCTTCGAAAAAGCTTCCACGTGATCGGCTCAAGCTCGGGGGGCTTGTGTATGAGCCAAGATACAGAGCTCGGCTAAACATCATGAAAGCTTCTACGCCTAATCAGCTCAAAGCTTGTGGGGCTTGTGTACAGGCCGAGGTTACTAACCCGGCCACCGAGCTCAAGTACCCGGCCCAGTCCGGAAATTAAAGATAATAAATCAAAGATCACTTAATTAAAGAAATAAGATATCGATATTAAATCCTGATATTATCTAAAATAACCTTATCTGGTTAAAAGAGATAATATCCCTTAAATTAATGAATCATATCTCAAAAGAGATATTAAGAGATAAATCAAATCTCTAAAAGATATTAAGAGATAAATCGAATCTCTAAGATATAGGGGAATCCTATTATAAAAGGAGAAGTACCCCTCATAAGAAAGACACTTTTTGACTGAATCCCGGTAACTCTCCCTTAAGCGTATTAGAGGAACTAGCGTCGACCAAGAGACTCTCAGACAGTCCTTGCTCCCTAGTACTCATCCGATACAAAATTAGGGGATCGAGATCACCGCCCTACCAAGGGTTGAACTTAGAACTACGTCTGGCTTTGATTCCCACTGGGATACGTAGGACCGGAATATCAGATTCTGTCAAGCCAAAGTCTAAAACAACCCCCATTGTTCACTCTTGGTACGACGTTCTACAGCGAGATTCCGACAAGTCGGATCTCGGCAGGAACAGTTCCTAAGCTTCTAGGTGCAATATTGCATTATATTTGGATAAATAAAATAATAAATTTTGATGATAAGATATTACAAAAAATCAAATGTACACCAAACAAAATAAAAAAAAATAAAAAAATCAAATATTAAAAGAAAAACAAATATTATAAAAAAAAAATGTTTATACCATTTTTCATAATTTACTATATAAAAGTGATTATTTTTTACCATCCAAACGAAATTGATTATCTTGAAATCGCTTTTCAACAAACATATCTAAACAAAAACTGATTCTGATTATAATCGATTATCACAATAATCGATTATTTGAAAACAGATTATCAACATAATCGTTTTTTTTTTTTTCAACTTTCTCAAACACACTTTTAATCTTTTTACCCAAACAAAATAATTATTGATAGTAACAACTTTTTCATCTAAAGACAGGTGAATGGGAAAGAATAAATCTTTCTTATTCAATTGTTTTTTTGGGGATTCAGCTATTTTGTGATGTTTGGATAAACAGATTATTTTCTTAAAAAAACCGTTTTACTTTCATTTCAAGTGTTTTTGTTTCAGCTAAGAGATCCCGCTATTAGATTATTTTCTTTGGATTATAATCCAAATTGCTGCTCATCACCCATACTCTAAAGGCATTTAAATAATACTGTTGGTGGCAGCGTGAAGTCAGCATGAAGCAATACATCTTTATTTAGTCTTTCTAATTATTATGAAAAACGTGCTTCTCGTCTCAAAATGAAGTAAATTTTTTTATTTCAAGTTTTTTTAATCATGCATTTCCTTTTTTTTTAAAACCAAATCATGAATTTCTTAATTAAAAAAATAATAAATTTTCACATGTTTTTTATTGTCATGAAAAAATCTTACAAATCTTATTAAAAAATAGAAAAAAATTGATGACAAGATATAAAAAAATAATCAAGTTCTAATGTTAAAAAAAATCAAATATTATCAATATAAATAAATAACTTCATACCATTTTTCGTAATTTATTATGTAAAAGTGATTTTTTTGCACTACCCAAACGAAATAGATTATCTTAAAATTACTTTTCAGCAAAGATATCCAAACAAAAACTGATTCTGATTATAATCGATTTTTACAATAATCGATTATACATATAATGATTATCAGCATAATGTATTTTTTCTAGCTTTTTTATGATAAATTTATATGTACGTTACCGCTGTAAACTTTGTTGTTTCCCTACTTTGGATGTTTGTCTATTGGACTCTATGGATTTATTGGTGCAAGATGCAATAGAGTATGGAGTTTTGTGATACAAAAATGGTGGAGTGGGATTTGTAACACCCCCTTGGGCATTACCTCGTAAATACATGCGGAAATAAATTAAAAAGAAATTTACTGGTTGCTTTTGGAAATTTATTTACTTGAAGTCAGAAAACTTGAGTATAAAATTTTTCCAACGGTTGCGGTTGAAAATAGTAACCCCACATTTTCACCTATCACTCTATAGTGGTCATGTATATAAAATTTGTCACAACCCAAAACCCTAAGCCGTGACTGGTGCACATGCTTACAATCCTAGTCTGGCAAGCCTATTTATCTAGAAACATACTTGAAATAAGATCTAGAATTTTTACAAAAATTTTGACAGAGTCTCTTATGTAATTCCAACATCCCAAACAAAAAAACACCTGCTGAAAAAAATTATATTTTCATCCCAGGAATTTCAGTCATACGAAATAAATCAAAATGGTGTTATTCTGAAAATATTTACATCAACAAACTATATATGACCAAAAGGAAAAATCTTACATTTTCCATCCAAAAGAAAAGCTCTCTGAGCCATAAACATTTCATTCAAAATAAAGGCTCTCCGAGCCATAAGCATACATACTATCATTAATCATTAACATCTCAAAAACCTAAGTTGGTCATTCTAAAAGATATTCTTGGGGAAGACCCCTATAGTCCTCACCATTATACATGACATTAGACCTCTTCAAGGATTGAGACTAATATCCCCGAGTGAAACTGAAAACCTCCCTGCATCATCTGTAGTCAAGTACCAAGGTACGACACAAGATCACACAGATATAGTGTAAAGGTGAGATACCAATATATGGATTTAAACACGATAACTACATGCGCGACACACAAAAACATCTTATATACTGATGTCCATAACATAAGAAATTTTCAACGTAAACACAATAGTTTATCAAGGGGTTTCATACCCGACAGTCATCGTCATTTAAAATAATGAATGACACTTCAAGATTCACCATCTAAAATTTTATACTTAATCTCCGGAGATCCCAACACCGTATAAATGAGCTGATCAAACTCTCTTTGCCGAATAAGGCACATCGGATTTAACCATAGCACTGTCCAAAACTAGGCACAACGATCACCGTATATGGTTTTCATTGTTCATCAAGGCACAATGATACAACGTCTTGCATACCTTGCCATCAAGATATCCAGATTAACCTCATAGGCACGTCTGCCAAGACGCAATGTAAAACATTTTGTTTCTCGTAACTTTTCTTTTTGTACATTCTTTCCTTGTCGAAACTCAAAGGCTCACAACCATCTCCACTTTTAAACATTTAAGTTTGTCTTTCAATTTCAACAATAGGACATAAAGTCCGAATGTGCAAATTACGAAGGTCTAGACCAATGCACCAGTCTTAGATTAGTAGATTTTAGCGCACAAAAATCAACATAACGTTTAGAGAACACACAATCCACAACTTCGTCTTTAGGACACATAGTCTACAATTTCACCTTTAGGACAAACAGTCCACAATTTCACCTTTAGGACACAGTCCACACCATATAATATTAGAGTCCCGACGTCTCGGCCACTAGGTCTGCGTTTCAACTTTAAAATTATTTTCGTTCTGTGAAACACAAAACAAAAAAAAAATTCCTCAACTTATATAAGTTGACGGAAATAACACCGTTGTGTAAAATTCGTTTACAAAAAATCCTTTCCGCTTGAAATTCATTTATAAAACCGTCAAATCATAGAGAAATCCATTTTTCTCAAATCTGTTTTCTTTTGGAAACTTCTTTTTCCGAAACAACTTCAAATCATCGTAAAATCATTTCCATATATTTTTCTTCCACTTCTCTAAATCAAATCCTTTAAATTCCTCCTCAAGCTTTTTCAAAGCTTTTATCTTTAATTAGTTAAGCACTGACCACTGTCAGGCTTCTCAGTCGACCAATCAACCAACAGATAATCCATACATAGCAGATATCCTTACATCACAGATACAATCATACTTTTACAGAAAACATTAAAAACCACATAATAGCCATATAACAACTTAATTTAACACCACACATCACAACAGGTAAACTTAAATACGACACACAAATAACATGGAATTACCGAAAATCCCTCAGGCAATCTTCCCTTACCTTTGTAGACCAGAAAAGATCCTCCTCTTGATGCTTCTACAATGGGTTTTCTCCCCAACGATGTCCCGGCTTACTCCGACGTTTCACAACTCACGCAAGCAAACTCCACAATGGCTCCAAAAAGAAAAGCTGCTCTCTCTCAAGGAAGCACAAACACAACCATCAACATAGGGAGAACGTCCAAGCACATACAATAAAATCAAATAACATACAATCAATTATCATCCTCAAAACATAAAATCAAAGGAAACTATATATTTAATTTAATTTAATATAACATATTTGATTTTTCAATAAAATCAATTTGGCAAAATAGGGTTCATCACAAAATTTGGGGAAAATTCAATCTAGCCTAAGAACAATGAAATTGGCTTAGGAAAACATAAATTCATAATCCCAATTTCACCAAACAAGGTTAAATTTCAGAATTCCAAACAGAAATCAAAGAACCAGGGTTAGGGTTTTGCAAATTGATTTGGGGTTTTACAAAATAGAAGAGATTAGGGGTAAAACACTTGCCCAAAGTGAAGAAAGAAGAGAGAGCATGGTGGATGAAGGTGGTGGTGACGTTGAAGTGGAGAGAGATGAGGTTAGGGAGGGAGAAGAAGAAAGTATCAGGAAGAAAAAGAAAGAGAAGAGTGTGTGTGTGGTTGTGGTGGTGGTGGTGGGGGTATCGTGATCTGATGTAGAAATAGGAGAGAGAATTTGTTTTTCTCTTTTAATTAGAAATAGGTACAAAATGCGTGATAAATATTAAGCCTAAAAATAAACACGTTTTTAGTTTTTGAATCAAATATAAAGAGCGACAAATATATACTTTCAAAATTTGAAATAAAGTAGAGATTGATAGTTGAATTGATCAACTAAGAAAATCCACGGTCCAACATTTAATCTCCGATTAATGTAAAACCAATTTATTTTCAAATCTAAAATTAAATAGAGTGAAATACGAAAAATAATTTTCTTTCAATCATATCATTTAAAATATTTTTCTAAACAAATACTAATAGTGACAATAACATAACATTATTATCTAGTAAACGTGCTTGCACTGAAATAAAGCAGTGCTAATGTACTTAATAAAGTAATTTTAAATGAGTAATTAAAATTACTCAAACAAAACCACATAAAATAAATTTAAAAAAATAATTATCCAGATAATTAATCAATCAAAATAAAATAATCTAACATATACTCTTATTTACAGTTAGTTAAAAACAGTAAAAATCGGGGTGTTACAGGATTTGCAGAGAAGAAATCATGTTTGGGAGGAGAAACGTCTCCAACTTTAAGGAAAAATTGTTTTGCTTTTCAAATTTTATTTTAATTTATTAATGTGTTGGCAAATTTTAAAGTGTTGGGAAGTCTTGATTGGTTATGCCCAACATATCATATTTAGGGATGTGTCCATACAAGTATTTCCCGATCAGGGACCAGGGATGCCAATACGATGGGTTTAAAGAAAAATTCTTAGATAAGTACAGTGTACAGTATCATAAATATTCGAACTAGTAATATTTTTTTAGACTGGAAAACAATAAAAGAAAACTAATTAGGTATAGATAAAATTCATATAGAGTTTAGTCACAAATTTGGAAGAGGTGAGTCTCAAATCTAAAATTGAATTTTACTAGATACATTAAGTTTCCTAAGGTGGTTATTAGCACAATTGCACGAGTATTATACTCATGAAGAATATTGTGCAACAAATGAACTTCTCAACTTCTCTATAGTAATGCTTGGATATCATTGATGAAAGTGATCAATGTGGATGTTTTGCTTTGTCAATGAATGGAAGACATCAAGTGTGATTTACCAAAAAACAAACAAATATCCATTGTCTTGGGTAATAATACATAAACTTTGCCTTATAATATATTTGGATACTTGATGATGAGTGATACGATTTCGGCAAGTATTATGATGGTGAGACCGGATATCGTTCTTAGAAATCGCGAACAAGTATCACTTCTCAAATTGAGTTACTATCTAGACGATCGTTTTGAATGAAGGGAACTCAATTAACATGCAACAAAATAAACAAGAGTAAAATATTTTTTGGTTTTTTGGGATTTTCAACAAACACTTAACAAGCACGAAGAGATTTGATTCACAAATGGATAAAAAATATCGGGTTAGACTACACTAATCTTCCCTTATTTGTAATGAAATGGTTACTAACACAAGTTCTAATTCAATTATGACAATCAAGCCTTTTAAAATACTCAAATTCTAATTCCTTAGGTGGAATAACATGAGATTTTGCATAAAGAGCCAAGACTTAAAAAATTGCAAGCACTTCAAGACCTATTCCTAGATTCATGAACTGCTTGGTATTTGATTCATGAGCATGCATTAGCATCAATTTTCCAATTGTCTACCAAAGCTTCCATAGTTGATCAAGCCAAGAAAAACATTAAGGATATAATCAAATACTCATAATGAAAGAGGAACTTGCATTAAAACCAAGTCAAGATACAACTAAGTTTAGAAAAGTAAACATTTAACCCCCAACAAGTGAGGGTTTAGCTAGACATAGTAGAAGAAACAACAAAAGAAAATGAAATAAACAAGAAAAATAAAACAAACTCCATAAAGATCCTTCAAAAGATGATGGGAAGGTCTCGTTTTTCCTTTTAAGGCTCATAAAACACTCTGATCCCCCCCCCAACACACACAACAAATGGAAAATAAGGGCCCCACCCAACACACACACAACAAATGGAAAATAAGGGTTTAAACACCCTGTCAGGAATCGCGTCCACGTTGAGCGTGGGGTTGCTCGCCCTGAACGTGAGACAAATAGAGAGCATGAGGACAAAACAAGGATAAAAACATGTAATTGGCTAAAGGTTTTCGACCTAATTGGGTCCTCACGATAGATTGTGCAGATATTTTGGGAGTGGGGGCAATGTATGCTTTCAACCGGCCTTGTATGTTTTCACCCATTTAATAGGGTGGCTCTATGCCTCCCGTTGAATGTGTACTTTGTCAACCTTTTATGTATCTTTTTCAATGTCTTTATGTATACGGGTTGAGTACCACTCGTACTCATATCAATATATTTTTTGCTTATAAAAAAAAATGCAATTGGGAGTAAAATCCACTCAAAAAAGGCACAATTACTTGATAATCTAGCGGATTATCAATGAGTGAAATGAATTGAAATTGAACGTGATGTACTGGAGTACAATAAAATGGAATAAATTATCATATCATTGTTTGAAGAAAAAAAAACTGTTTAAAAGGGTTAAATAAATCACTGAATAACTTAATAACCGATGTGTAGTGTTGTTAAAATCCTAATCACCAAGTCATTTAGTGATCTATATATTATAATCAATTTTCAAATAATTGACATTGTATCAGTTGCCAATATATAAGTAGTCGTTGATTGTCAGGGCCGGCCTAAGGGTGAAGTTATTAAAACCCTAACTTTAGGCTCATAAAGAAAAAAATTTATTTACTCTTAATTGTTATGAATCAAAAAAATCACACATGCTAACAAAAAGACCCAACCTAAATCATAATATGATCCAATTAGACTCACTCACTTAAAATAAAAATGTCTCACTCAAAATTTGCTTTAGACTTCACTTGCTCTTGAGTCAACCCTGTTAATCGTTGGTCACATGTTATTTTTGGTGGCCAATTCAATCAATACATGCTATAGATTTTTCAGTTTTAAATTCAAAGAGTAAAATTTACTCAAACTAACATAAACTAATAATTTCGTCTGAACAAAATAATGATCATCTCGGAAACAACATAATGAAAAGGGTGAAGAGTTTGGATGCGGGCAGAGATCCAGCTAACATGGTATAGAAGAAATGCGAGAGATAAAATATAGTATTTTTCCCAAAGATTTTATCCTCCAAGTATAAGCATCAACATGTCCATACCTTTATTGAATTTAGATGGAAATAACTATCTTATAGCCATGGAATGAAGATGATTACTGTTGAAAATTCTCTTATGATGACAATTAAGTAATGTTTACAATCCCTGATTAGCAACAAATTATAGGGTAGTAAAAAAGTCTCAACTTGTAAAATAAAAATGTTACTAAAATTGGACTAATGATAAGAAACTTAGATCTCTTAAAAAAAAAAACTTAGTTTTATGAAATCATAACTTCGAACTTCATTACATTATTGAATCAAAATTTAATTATGGAGTACCGTGAATGTAATCAAATAATACTTCTTCAAAAGCAGTGAAGAAATTTTTTTTTGCCTCTGTTGTCATCTTATCACATCAGAAGAGAAGCAGAGAAGTACAAAAACAGAGGAAGATGAAAAAGGGAGATTGAGTAATTGCATGAATTTCTGTCTCCATTCACCTTATAATGCATAACAGGGTATTGAGGGGACAAGCAACCTTAATAAATCGTATGGCAATCGATTTGCTTTTATTGTATGTAACATTAATTAATAGTAGTGCATTACATGTAAAAGGTATGGGAATATAAATCTGGTCGTGTTGAATTTGGCAAACATGTAGCAATCAATTATGAATTTCCAGCCAATAGAGGCACTTTTTGACTTGTTTTGGTGCCCGAATTTGTAGAGATATAAGATGGATTATTTCAAATGCAATGCCCTTTCACGTTGGAACAGGGCACTCATCTCAATATTAAACAAATTAATCTGAACGCTCCAACAACGTATGTGACTATGCACCTTTAATCAAAACTTTTACTATTTTGTTTGGTCATTTTCTTTGTTAGTTGTTATCATACAATGAAAAGGATAGCACAGGCTCTTTCTTCCGTATTCAGACAAAGCTAAATTCAAGGGCTAATCGTTTTAGGTTTTACGGAGAATTGAATTTATCAACAACAACAAAAAAAAAAAAACATTTTCAGAATGTTAGACTTAGACATCTCATTTGGCATTGTTACTTGGTGCTTGTGGTTGTTAAGGAATAAGATAATCTTCCAGATGCATGTTTTGATATGATAGCAATTATGGATCATATTAAGATCACTTCTTGGAGTTGGTTTATTAATAACGAGGGAAGGGTTACAGGTCTGGCTTTCTCTGATTGGTGTTCTAACCCGGTACAATGTTCGCGGAAGAGTCTTACCTAGTCAGCTGATGTTGTAACAAGTGGAATTAGGATTTTTGTTGTTGTTTGCTACAAGAATCAGAGGATGTTTACATATGATAGCCCTTTTGTGATGTACCCCTTCACCACTTGACTCTTGTTCTGTCCAGTTGTTTGCGTGCAGGCTCTGTTCTGGTCCTTTTGTTGTGACCTTTCATTTTGGCTTTGTTTTGGGTCGGTTGCCTTATTGTTGGCATATTATTTGATATTGTAAACTCTATTCTTTCTGCATTTTCTTGGTACACCTTGTACTTAAGGACTTGCTTTTTTATAATAAATCTTCATTTGCTTGTCAAAAAAAAAATAAATTTATCAGAATCACAAATAAGAGACACCTTTTAATACAAACTAGGGCAAATGTAGAAATTTTGTATTAAAAAGTGATATATTCAATGAAAATTTTAAAATATGCTTTTTAATGCAAATTTTTTATTTTATAACATATGCCATGAGGGCGTTATTAGCAAGACAAGACCCAACCACTATAAGCAAAAGTGAAGTGATCGTTGTCAACACATGCAGTTATTAACTTAATATGCAAAGTGATAGTAAGGTATATATATGACGTGTTTAAAAATAAGAGATGGAAATCGAAGGGATTCTTAATTTACTTACACTTAATAATAAAGACGTAAGACCTAGATTTCGTAATCGCACAAATTATTGAATTAAAGTTAAAATTAGTTGCGAATGAATGTTGATCTAATTGGTAAAGATACGGTTATAACCCACAAATTAAGTCATGAGCTCGAATCCCACTGTCAATGTGAGGGCGACCGTTGGTGGGTAATCTGCAGAAATGAAGACTCTATACGCATTTCTTTGAGCCGTAAAGCCTGTCCTAATGAGCCCTCGGGACCTAACTCACCTCAACTTTTATTCACCAAAAAAGAATTTAAAATTAGTTTGGCTAAACATTGTTTATGGAATAATTCTAAATTTTCCTAAAACTCATTGTAACCCAAGCATATTTTCTATAATTTTTTGCTTGACAAATCCTAAACTCAATCCACCCATCCAGGATATGATTATGTATTAGTATCTAAAATGGACCCAAAATCATGAAGAATCTGGAGTAAAGCAAAGCAAGTGTCCAAAGCAAAGAAACGGGGTTGTGTTCACTACGACTCCCTGCGACTCTTGCTCTATTAGGGTTTTTTCCATGCGCCGTCATGCAGTTCTCTCCTCCCTTTGTGGAGGCTTGCTCCCCCATCTGTGGGGGTTTACTGGTAAGATCCCTTCCTCTCTCCCATATCATCACCCAACCCCCTTGACGTCCCTTCGTCTCCTTCGTTCAACAACCTTTCCTTCCGTCACCGAAGTCTGCCGCGACTGCTGGAACTCAGATCCACCACCCTAGCTCCATCGAGCCCTCATGCTGTCAGTCACGGACCCATCTTCCAACCCGCCTCCACCAACTCCATGGCCAGATCTCTGTTTTCTCATGGAGACCAGCCTGCTCCCTTGTGGTCGGTTTCCCACCGCCACCCACCTCACTCCGGCTTCCACCAAGATGTACCCCCTACTGACTTGTGCTCGACACCGGCGGTACGCCCACCACCGGAACCACCACCACATAACAGAGTAAGCACTCTGCTGGAAACAAAGGGCCACACTTGCCACAACGATTCCATGCCCCAATGCACTGAGGCGTTTCCCCTCCTCCTGAGCAGGTCGTTCTTCGGCCCCCTCCAAAACCACCTGACGTAAGTATAGATTATCACTTCCGGTGTCTTTCTGTTGTGGCTTTTGCTATGTCCTTACCATGCAATTTGCTTTTAGTTATTGTTCGGGCAAAGAATGCTTTTGAGATGTTTGAGAAAAAACCCATGAATTCGGTTTTTTGGAAGACCTTAGAGTGTGTAAATACTCTGGTGGCTGATCCCGATTTCAGTATCCTCTCCATTCTTCAATTAGATTCTGATCAAAGGGTTACATGGGACATTTCTGAGACCACCTATAGTTGAACTGAGCCTAAACAAGCCAAAGAAATGATCCGTAACTGGATAAGTGTTAAGACTGCAGCATCTCATCTTTTCAATGTCCGTAATCGAGTGAGGAAGAAATTGTTAGTCTGGGTGTTAGGATATAGACTTCGACTTGATGTCCTTTTGCTTTCTACACAACCTGTGTGTTTTGTTGTTACTGAATTGGTTGGCTTAATTTTTAGAGTTAGCCCCTTAATTTGGATGGGGAATATCCCTACCCTATTTACTCAACTTGATTGTAATGATCCTCCTTTTATAAATTGAATGAAGTTGTTTCCTTTTAAATAAAATAAAAAAAGAAAAGAAACGGGATTGAGTCCCTGTGGCAAAGAGGCTAGCCAGAAGTCAAATCTTCTTCCAATTCTATTTACATTGAAAAGAAATGGAAAAGAAGGACAAAAAAGGAGATAAAAAGATCTTTCGTTAGGATTTTGGAAGGATTATAATTCACATTCTGGCGGTAGGTGATGTGATGTGAACAATGGGGAAACATGGGAGGGGCGTTTTTTTTTTGTGGGTAAGTGGGCAATGTGTTCCACTCAACAATACAAAATACAAAGGCTATCTCAAATGATTTTGATAGAATGATGAGGGGACGGAAAGGGCACAAGAAAAGTCACTATGTAGAAGGGACGGGGATAAGCCCGCAATGGGACAAATAAGTCTGAGAATCCTGACAATCGCTTAATGCCAACGGGTTCCATTTTGTTGTTGTTGTTGTTTTTTTTTTAATAAATTGAAACACTTAAAATTTATACTAAAGTTGACAATTTTTGAGATATAATTTTTCGCTTACTAGGAGGAAAAAAAGAGTATCAAATAATTATCGAGAATGATAAAATAGGGACATATTAGTCTCTTCATTTGTCTCACTAGTGCACAAAGGGGATTCCACATCGGTTATTTTTGGCTTTCCACATCGGTTTTGAAACTGATGTGGAAACGACCGATGTGGTTTATTGTCACTTTACACATCGGTTTTAAAACCGATGTGTAAAGTATATTTTAAACATCGGTTTAATACTAACCGATGTGTAAAATTAATTTAGCAATTGATAAGCAGTTGTAAATTTAACTTTCTACATCGGTTTTTCCTAAAACCGATGTGTAAAATTGACCTTCTACATCGGTTTTCTAAAGAACCGATGTGTAAAGTTAAATTTACACATCGGTTTTATGTAAAACCGATGTAGAAAGTTAAATATACACATCGGTTACTGAGAACCGATGTGTAAAATCTCTTTTTTTTTTTTAATCTGTTATTTACATTTCAATCATTCCTGTTTCACTAATGCAGATCAATAAACAAACCAGAAGATTCTCGATCAAACAAGAAACAACAACGAGAACACCAAACCAGGTTTGACACAATCATTCAAAAGCAAAACATACTTCATTCAATTTTCTTATGAATGAAAACAACACTTTATCAAAGCTACATCAAAACACGAGAGAAGAAAAATTGAACCAGGACACGAGCACTAATACATATCATCGATCAAAGGTATGTACACTATAGCTAGTATATGATAAGTTTTTAAACTAACTACATATATACAAACTATGGGTGGTACACTTCAAGAAAGAAAGTTGCCCAACGCCTCTTTATGATGTTGATGTCGAACCGGACAATGGAGATGGATTGTTGAATATCTGCAAGTTTAATTGGACAAAAGATTATTACTTTTAAGTAATAAACTAACATAAAACATATAACGAATCTATACTATTACTTCTAATTGTGTCAATTAACATTTACCTCACTCCATCTTTCAGTGATCCCGGAGGAGATAATTTCCAACATCCACTGCATCACATAGTAGCCACATTCCCATGACCCACGTTGTATACGTGACTACGTACAAATGAAACCGAATTAGAATATGAGGAATTAAATAAAATAGAAATCAATTATTGTACCCACTGCATTTGATGCATTTGAACTAATAAATATCTTACGCTGGGAATAATCCATCCGATAGCCCGAGTACGCCTTTCACCACGTTGCATGTGGGATGCATTAATAGACCTACCATGACAAAAACATTAATTAAAGTATATATAATAGATTTCAGATAATTAAAACAACTGCATTACTGATTATAAAGTATTTTAACGCTTACGTTTCGATGATCGTCTTGAGTTCATTCGACGCTTATGTCCCAATGAGCGAGAAGAAGACCACGACGTTCATTCTTGGGTACAAGAGCAACGATTTGCCAATGCTTGCTGTATTTGCGGAACAATTAGTGATTGTAAGTCATATATAGTTATACTTAAATTAATAACCGGTACTTACTTATTGAGATAAGGCGCAAGATAGAATTGATGATCGTCTCGGGCAAGTATATCACGTATGGTAGTGACCGGGTCTTCCGATGCTACGAGAACATCACCCTGAATGAACATGGGGTCAATGAACCCATAAAGGGCGAGGTTACCCTGATCGACTAACATACGATGCAGATACCTAATATATTGGAAAAACATGTTAATTATCATTGTATTTAAAAATTAATTACGTACTTAACTTATAAATAAAATGTACTTACGTGCACCAAAACGATATGTGTGCAGAACTGGCCATTTCTTTATTGAGTGCCATCTCCATAAGTTCTTTCTTTGGTATATACAGTTCACAGGGCTGGCATCATGTTCCAACGTTACCAATGTTGCATCATCCTCCATGGTGTATACATGTATAGCAATATATTTGAAAACATCAACATGGCAAGGTGACCCTTTGTCGATCGACTAAACAAGATAGATATATATTAGTAATCACGGATAATTAAGTTATTTAATTCGTTATGAACTAAATGGTCAAATGAATACCCTTGACGGAGCGGAGACATCTCCGGTCTTCCTAGATCCGACCTTTTAGGCACAATATCATTTCCAACATCCTATAACAAATACAAATAAAGCATTATCTTTAAACAATAATAAATATATTTCAACTATGAATATAGAAAAACACAACTAACCGAATACCTCGGATGCAACAAGAAAGGCGACCAGTCTTCTTGGCCGGAGGATGAAGATTCAGGGGCCCGACCCCTTGTTTGAACCTCCTCGGTGGGCACGGGGACTCGAGCATCAACATCTCGAATAATCTCAACAGACACCCTCGGATGATCGTCCGGTAATAACCGATGGTGTATGGTATTACCTAACTTATTATATGCCCTTCCCAATGCCACTAAGCGGCGATGATGATGATGATCATCAACATACAGCTCACACCTATCCGGGTCGTCATCATCATCATCATCATCATCATCATCATCATCATCATCATCATCATCATCGGCGACATCATCATCATTTTCGGGATGATGAGGAGGATCACATGAGCCCTTAGTGCTCACATGGATGAGGGTTGGACGCAGAGGGTTGGACACCGGCTTGTCATCTCTTTGGGACAAAGAAGTAAATATTGCCATCTTTGGGCAACCGCTCGTTCATCTCTTGTCGAAGCTCACCTGCAATCTCCTGTTTTAGTTGTGCTCTATCTGCAATCGAATCCCTGTGGCATTGGTGTGAAGATGAACCATGGTATTGGCGAATGCCGACTCCCCATCCAACACCAATGACACGGCCGGGTGGTCTGCAGTTTTACCGATGGCGATAGATAAGATATCATTGCGTCCTCTAGGAACAAAGGTTCCTTGGGTTAGCTGATCATCCAAGGCATCCTATCACATAAAAATATCAGGTCACATTACAATTCGGTAACAATCTTAAAATGACAATTACAACAAACTATACTTACAATCCTCTCGGCTACTTGGCGGGCCTCCTCGGATGTATATTGTCCCGTTTTTCTTTGTCGGCCCCTCTTCCATGAACGATGGCGTGGGGGTGGAGGTGGATCAACAACCTCCGGAAGATTTTCAGCATTAGGATCCGCTTTGAGATCTTTGCCTCGACGACGTGCTTTCTTTTCCTCTTCAACCATTTTCTTAACAAGCTTTTTATATCCCCCACGAGACATGACATGGGGTTGACATTCTTGCTTTGGTTTTCCTCCCTTTTTCCTCTTCTCCTGTTATAAATAAAAGACAATTAAATTACATAAGTAAATGAAATTAATGCAATTACATAAAATTAGAGACAAATCAAATAAGTTAACCTGAAAAGCTGGGATCACGTCGGCTCACGAACAAAGCGATCCCACGTCGCCTTGTCAAGAAACGGATACACCTCAAGTGGGTTCTTTTTACTTTTTGGATCGAATATATAGTATCCGCCTGTGTCGGCCTTAAAACCCCTCCAACGCTCTCCAAGATACTTCAAAGAACGCTTCTTCATAGCGTATGTATCCGGTATGTCAAATGTCAACTACATTAAGACCAAAAGAATCAACGAATTATCTGTATGATATTATTAAGATAAAAATAAAGTAGATACTGAGACAAACACGGGACGTAGAAGTATAGATACCGGAATACTCTCCCATATCTGCTCCTTCACGTCCGCCGGTACATCTCTCCACCTATCAATGAGTATACTAGGCCTGTTCCTAGCAAGGGTCGCCACAAAACTGGTAAACCGATCTTCCATTGGCCCAATAGGTTTGAGGTTATCATCAAAATCTACTCTTATCCTCTCGATTTGACCCACGGTTTGGCAGTCAAATGCCTCATCCGTGTGGCACGTCTACCCTTTCTACCGGTAGACGGGGTCTCCGACCCGCCTTGCATGAAGGAGGTGTATCCTCATGATCAGCCATGTATACCTGTTTAAACACAAAACAAAAAAAAAACTTGTTAGTATGTCGGGATAAATATCAAACATAACTTATAAATATCGATCAACGTACATAAACATAACTTATAAATATCAACGTAAACACATAATATGCCAAACTTGATGGTAATATCAAACTAAACTTACTTTGTGGTCAATTAGTAAAGTTCTCCCATAACCCTTCTTGGTGATCATTACGAGTAGCATGTACATCATCCACTTCATTTTCCTCATTGAAATTAGGCACTCGTGTTGAGAAAGAAGGAGTATCGAAATATCAAGAGTTGAATCGTGATTTCCCTCACTACCGTTATACATGTTTTTTCCCTGGAGAACCACTCGACCACCTTTTGTTAGAAGGATCACGGATATAAAACACTTGTTTTGCTTGGGATGCCATG
The DNA here is from genome assembly GCA_030762895.1 of Sophora flavescens. Taxonomy (NCBI): domain Eukaryota; kingdom Viridiplantae; phylum Streptophyta; class Magnoliopsida; order Fabales; family Fabaceae; genus Sophora; species Sophora flavescens. Next base: position 159,743,161 of record CM061066.1, on the reverse strand, counting down.
ATGAAAGGTTCCTCTTTATTACCTACCTTACTAAGGTCCACCAATTTGAATCCTAACTCATCGGTTTGCACACCATTATTCTTGTCGACCCACCGACATTTAAAAACAGGTACTCTAAACTTCGTGTAATCAACCTCCCATATCTCTTCAATGATTCCAAAGTATGAAACCGATGCCATAACAGGGTTTTTATCTTTCGAACTAGAGAAATGCATGGACTCAGCTGACGACCATAACCCCACTTTTTTGCATAGTACTTTTGTCATCCCGGGACTTTGTATAGAAGGAAAACTTATTGATATCGTACCCACTCCAGCATATGACATCAAAGTTAGGCCCCCTGTGCTAGCCATTTTAATGTACGGAAGCGAGTACCATCCTTTGCAATTTTTTCTTTAAACCAGTTCAAGAAAGTCTTGTTATGCTTGTTCAAACACCATTTTTCATTCATTCTAGGGTAAGTTTCATTGATAATGCTTTTATGCTCACATAAGTATGGTTCAACCTCATCGGTGTTATTCAATATATACAAATGTGCTTGAAGCACTTCCTCCCGATCCATGCTCTTAACAAAGTGATACCTCGTGTACCCTTACCATCATATCTTCCTTTGTGACGAGACTTGGAAGCCCTACGAGTTCCGCTTCCGACATGTAGTCTGTACAAAACTCAATAGCTTCTTCCGCAACATACCTTTCAACAATAGATGCTTCGGGACGGTGTGGATTTTTCATATATCCTTTCGGGATCTTCATGTATCGCTCAACCGGGTACATCCACCTTAAATAAACGGGACCGCACAATCTAATCTCCCTCACTAGATGAACAATCAAATGAACCATGATGTCAAAAAATGAAGGTGGAAAATACATCTCCAATTGGCACAATACAATGGCTGCCTCATTTTCCAACTCATCCAAATTTTTAGTGTCAATGACCTTGCTACATATAGCATTGAAGAATAAGCATAACCTAGTAATGGCATGTCCGACTTTTTTAGGCAATATGTCACGAATGGCCACCTGGTAGTAGTTGTTGCATCAAGACATGACAATCATGAGACTTTAAGCCAACTAATTTGAGATCTGTCATTGAGACAAGTCCTCCGTTATTTGCAGTGGAACCCCGTGGCAATTTGTCTCCCCGTAGCCATTCACCGAAACTTGTTTTCTCTTTTTTTGCTTAAGTATGACATGCTGGGGGGAAATAAGTCTTCTTATCCCCCACTTTAAGTGGAGCTAACTGCTCTCGTATACCCATCGCAACTAGATCCAGACGAGCATTCACACCATCCTTTGTCTTGCCTTGAATGTTGAGAAGCGTTCCGATTAAACTGTCACACACATTTTTCTCTACATGCATCACATCAATACAATGTCTTACATCAAGCTTGCACCAAGTATGGAAGATCAAAGAAGATCGACCTCTTCTTCCATATTTTCTTCTCTGTAGCCTTCTTTCCGGGTCTTCCCATAGATAACATTAGTGTTGTTCACCCTTTCATAAACTTGCTCTCCAGTCAAGGCCACCGGAGCAATTTCATTCTCGGAAGTCCATTGAAAGCTTTCCTCAATCTACGATAAGGATGATTACGTCGGAGAAATCTCCGATGCCCAAGGTAGACCGTCTTCCTTCCATGTTGCAGTTGATGGTAACATGTGCCTTCTTCACATATTGGACATGCTTTATGCCCCTTAACACTATACCCACACAGGTTCCCGTATCTTTGGAAAGTCATTGATGGTGCAAAATAACATGGCACGCAATCTGAATGTCTCACGGCAATACCCGTCGATCACATCAACGCCTTCATCCCACATCATTCTCAAGTCTTCAATCAAGGGACTCGAGATAAACATCAATATCATTTCCTGGCTGTTTAGGACCGAAATCATCATACTTAACATAATGTATTTGCGCTTCATGCACAACCAAGGAGACAGGTTGTAAATTACCAGGAGAACAGGCCATGAACTATGAATACTACTTAAGTTTCCACATGGATTCATTCCATCGGTAGCAAGTCCAAGCCCGAGGTTTCTCGGCTCATTGCCGAAATCCGGAAACAAACTATCAATTCTCTTCCATTGCAAAGAATCGGCCAGATGGCGAAGCTGTCCATCACACTTCCTCTCATCTGCATGCCATCTAATGTTCTTTGCGTCATTTACATTAGCAAACAATCGCTTGAACCGCGGAATCACGGGAAGATACCATAACACCTTCGCAGGAGGACCTTTGGTGACCACATCACAACTAGAATCACCATCCTTCACTTTGTAGCGTGATACCCCACACCTGGGGCACTCGTGCATCTCTTCAAACTCTTTCCTGTACAATATGCAATAATTGGGGCAAGCGTGTATTTTCTTATTCTCCATACCCATCGGACACAATATCTTCTTCGCCTCATAGTTTCGAGATGGCAATGTGTTGCCTTCGGAAGCATTTCTTTCAACAACTCAAGCAATTCGGTAAAGCTTTTATCGCTCCACCCATTTCTCGCCTTCACATTGAACAATCTTAACACCGCCGACAACCGTGTGAAATTAGTGCACCCGGATACAAAGCCACTTGCGCATCACTGCACAAAGTATCATACACATGTGCGCGCCGAAAAGACTCTTGCCCAACATCACGGATCATGTCCTCTAGTCCATCGTCCATTTCCACGTCATCAACTTCCTCTCTATCCGACACCCTCGGCCTGTCTAACGATTCACCATGGCATATCCATGTTGTATAACTCTTGCAAATCCCCTCACAAATAAGATGATCACGTATCTCCTCAGCTTCTAGTCGTCTCTCATTCAAACAGTTAACACAAGGACAATAAAACCTTCCGTTACCACTATCAGGAGCATTTGTTTTTGCAAACTGTAGAAAATCTTCCACTCCATTCTCATACTCATCACTTGTCAGTCTAGCATTCATCCAACCGCGATCCATGACTAAACCAATACCTTCGTACTTAGTCCAACATATTCATCAACCACTTCTTATGACAGGGTATGGCCCTATCCCATTCGAGAAGAAACTTTTCCAACATTCGGTTAACAGTTAGTCCTTAACTCTCATGCTCATACTCGACAAAATTTCGGCAGCATTTCCCCGCGGTCTCCGACGTACACTACTTGAACGCGATGACATCCACCACGATAAAGTATGCACCCGGAGAACGAAAGGAAATGTATCAATCCGAACTTTCATCAAGTATATAACATTAGAACCAATGAATAACTATTTTAACTGAATTAAGAAAAAGTTTTTTCCCAAACTGTCCAACTTTGGACAATTCAAGATCCAACACAATGAGCGGTACATTAAGCACGTACACGTACGCTCATTAGTATTGCATCTCAAACGGGAAACTAAGGCTTTACTATTTATGTAGCTTGCATGAAGATGGGGCTTGAAAAGTGAAGAAAATTAGCCAAACAGAGGCCCTTCACGGCCTAGCCTTGAAAGCCATCACGGCCGTGATCGAGTATAGCTTAAAAGAAAGAATGGAAAAGTCAGAACTGGTCACGGCTATCCCGTGATGCCCATCACGGCCGTGACATGTCAGCGTATACCCAGACCCTCACAGCAGAAGCGATCACGGCCAGGCCGTGATGGTGGTCGCCGGCGTGACAGACCAACGAGTGAAGCAACCTCCAAGGCGAGAACCTATCACGGCCGTGATGGCCATCACGGCCTGGCCGTGATGGCCATCACGGCCGTGACATGCCAACTGAACCAGACCCTCACAGGCCGAACTGATCACGGCCTAGCCGTGATGGTGGTCACGGCCGTGACAGACCCAACCAGTGAAGCATCCTCCAAGGCGAGAACCTATCACGGCCTGGCCGTGATGGCCATCACGGCCGTGACATGCCAACAGAACCAGACCCGCACAGGCAGAACTGATCACCGCCTTGCCGTGATGGGGGTCCCGGCCGTGACAGAACAACCAGTGAAGCAACCTCCAGTCGGAATCCGTCACGGCCTAGCCGTGACAAAGACGGCCGTGATCGGGTGATACCACCATTGGAAAAATCCAGTCTTGGAGCAACAGAACAACACATGCAAGTATATTATCCAACCATTTCGAGTCAAAGTTCATAACTTTTCTAAAGAAGAAACAAATATATACCTGAGGGACGAGCAAAAATGGCGCTCTTCACGCAAACGAGGGTAGCTCGCGGATGATCGTTCTCAGTGGTTCTCTTACGAAGCAGAAAATGAAGGCTCGCGATCGCGGTGGTCTTCTTTGTCTACGATTGAAAAGGGAAAAAGGACGTGAAGAAGGGAGCGAGAGAGAGAAAGAGAAAGAAAGAGAGAGAATGAGAAGAAGGAAATGCAGAGAGAGAGAATGAGAAGAAGGAAATGCAGAGAGAGAATGAGAATGAGAGAGAGAGAGACGCATACCTGAGGGTAGCTCGCGGATGTGAGTGCAGGGAGAGAGATGGAAAAGCAGTGACAACGCAGCGTTAGCGAGGGGGAGGAGTGTTGTGTTTTAGGTGCGTTCGAAACTGAAGAATGAGGGAGCAAAACACACGGAGGGAAATAGAAAAATTGGGACTATTACACATCGGTTATAAGGAAAACCGATGTGTTAAACATCTTATACACATCGGTTATGACAAAACCGATGTGTAAACATGAAACATTTAAATTCTGATTTTTTCTTTTAAATTTTATACATCGGTTAATAAAAACCGATGTGTAAAAGTGTAATCTAAATTTCTATTTTTTTTTCTTTATAATTTTATACATCGGTTATTTAAAAACCGATGTGGTTACTCACCATTTTACACATCGGTTCAAAAAGAACCGATGTTGAATGTTAAAAATTCCGAGTTTTAAATTTTTTTTATTTTAATTTTACACATCGGTTATATATAACCGATGTGGAAAAGTTTTACACATCGGTTATTCTCTAAACCGATGTGTAATACTTTCCTTTGAATTTCAAAAATGCCACCGCCTCGTTTTACACATCGGTTTATACTAAACCGATGTGTAAACTCCGATGTAGAATCCCTTTTTTGCACTAGTGTCTCCGTCCTGAACACACCGTTTGAGTTTTTGAGTGCAGATGTATATCGCAATGTTTTTAAAATCGCACCGTCATTGAACCGGTGAACGCATTGATTCAAGGTTCAATGGTCTAACCACGATTGAACCGATAGTAATTAAATAATATTCATTAAATTTTTAATATAATATATATTAAGTAATCTTAACATAAATTTTAAATACTCATATTTGTAACAACATAAAATATTTTTTGCATTTTATGTTAATAAACTTACAAAAATGATTCTTATATTTGCTCTCAAAAGTATTTTAAAAAAAATGATTGTTCTGATGTTGGGTTACTTAAATAATAATTGAGGATTTAATTGGGTCATTGCATAATTGATCTGATGTTCTATTCTGCACGCAATGACTGTTACTTGGTCACTGATAATTCACTAATTTATCTAGTAATTATGTCTTTCTTGAGTGGATTTTAACCCCAATTGCATGTTTTTATCCTTGCATTGTCCCCATTTTTAGTTAGTTGAGTCATAATTAGTGTTATTATTAATTTCTTGCATTTAATGTTAATTTTAGCTTAATTTATTTTCCTTCTATGCAATCTAAATTTAGGTTCATCTTTTGTCAATTTTAGGATTCCATAAGGAAGTAAACCATGAAGACTTAAAAGTGGACTTGGTGAAAAAGTAAGCAAAGAAGCATGAAGAAAGAAGCCAACTGCACCTGATAGGAGGACATGTTTCTGCCATATCCACGGTCAGCGTGGAATCCACATGCTCAGCGTGGGCTTGACTGAAACTGATACAACTTACCTTCTGTATATTTCACGCTCAGCATGACCAACTCCACACTCAGCGTGACGCGATATATTCCTGACAGTGTATTTAAACCCTTATTTTCCATTTTGAGGGAGACCCATGAGCAGCTGCACGTTTTTTGACCTAAAAACGATACAAGGAGGCTCTCTTTCAGATGGAAAACCATTTCTAATGGAGTTTGTTCCATTTTTCTTGTTTATTTCATCTTCTTTTGTTGCTTTCTCTACTATGTCTAGCTAAACTCCCTCTTGTTAGGGTTAGATGTTTGCTTTTATGAACTTGATTGTATCTTGACTTGGTTGTAATGCAAGTTCCTATTTCATTATGAGTATTTGATTCTATGCTTGATACTTTTCTTGGCTTGATCACCCATGAAATGATTTGTTGCTTTAGTAGACAATTGGGAAGTTGATGCTAATGCATGCTCATGATTCAAATACCAAGTAGTTCATGAATTTAGGAATAGGTCTTGAAGTGCTTGCAATCTTTTAAGTCTTGGCTCTTTATGCAAAATCTCATGTTATTCCACCTAAGGAATTAAGGTTTAATTTGGGGTTTTAGGCTCATTCACCTAAGGAATTAGGGTTTGAGTATCTTAAAAGGCTTGATTGTCATAATTGAACTAGGACTTGTGTTAGTAACCATTTCATTGCAATTGAGGGAAGATTAGTGTAGTCAAACCCCGACATTTCATCCATTTGATAATCAAATTTCCTTTTTGTCTTCTAAGTATTTGTTTAATTGTTTTAACAAAAATTACAAAAATATTTTATTGCTCTTTTACTTATTTTATTTCTTTTGAGCTCTCTTCATACCAAAATTTAGTATGTTCAAGATGGAGACAAATGAAGGGACTAATGATATAGGTCAGCACTCTAACGATATGTTCAGGATGGAGACAAATGAAGGGAGTAATGTGTCCTTTTATCATTCTCGATGACTATTCGATGAGTTTTTTGCTTCTCAAGAATCAAGAGTGGTACATCAAAAAATGTTAAAGACTCTTTAATATTTTCTTTTTTTTAAAAAAAGGAAAAATGCAAAGCAGCCAACGCTAGTGTACATGGAGCTTCTCCATGATTTTGCATGCATATCATAAGTTTCCTTGTCAGTTTCATATATCCTTCTATAAAACTAAAATTGCTAATTCTTTTAATATTAAATAAGAAATATTGAATTTTGTAATAAAAGAAATATTTAATATATAAAATGCCACGTGTCATAGGACATGCAAGTTCCCCGGTTTCAAATTATTGATGATTCCTAACTATCCACAGGACCTACGTTCCGTTGATAACTAGTAAGGTACTCGTGTATTCGTACGGGTCACATTCATTTTTACATATGTTCGAAACAACCTGTTTGTAAACAATCTATTATATATTAATAAGTTGTCTATACTAAATTCATATATACTAACAATTTTCATGAAGAAAACAAAGACTACATTAACAATATAACAAATTTTCATGTTTGTAAGAAATTAAATGTGCCCACTACATTCATGATAACATAAAATTCATATGTGGTCAAATACAATGAAGTTATATTGACAAACTCAATCCAAGACAAAACATGCTTCACGGGTATATATATATTCATGACAATGCTTCTCGTGTGTATATATACAAGCCAAAACATGTTTCCCGTATAAACTTGAAAACACTTGGATGGAATATTATGTTGGAAATTTCAGTCAAAGCAAGTCTCACATTGTATGGAAGCTAACTTGGAGAGCCCCCTTAAGCCTATATAAAGAAGCTTAAGGGGTGCTAACTAATCACACAAATCCTCACAAGAGAGAGTGAAAGAAAAATAGAGAGATCCTTAAAGAAAGTTTTCTCAGAGAGAAAAATAGTGAGCCAATTTGTGAGAGTGTTATCCACAAATTGAGGATACAATATTCTTGTATTTTTGTATTCTCATTATTGTTATAGTGGAAGTTTAAGCGGCCTACGGGTCCCGTGGTTTTTTCCTTGCTCACATTGAGAAGGTTTTTCCACGCTAAAAATTGACCAGTGTTATTACACTTATTTTTACGCTTCCGTTTAGTGCCTATTTTTGAGTTCACAGAGGAGGAAAATTATGCTGGTATTTCCCAACAGTGGTATCAGAGCTCTTAGAGCTCTGGAATACTAGGTACCGGATTTATAAGAAAATTCTTAGTATGCTCTGTGGCTGCAGCATTGTCTGATAATGCTGGTATTTCCCAATAGTGGTATTAGAGCTCTGGAATACTAGGTACCGGATTTATAAGAAAATTCTTAGTATGCTTTGTGGCTGCAGCATTGTCTGATCTTCCACATCAGAAAAGAATTATTCTTGTTGTTGGAAATAAAGTGTGGTAGTGTGAAAGTGCATGCCTAGAAAAGTTTTGGCTAGGAAAGACTTGGTATTTAAGTGTGTCTATTGACCCACCTCTCTTTCCTGGGAACTTCCTCGGTACGTACTATTCACAAACTACAGTAATTTTCAGCATTCGGTACAAGTCACCTATACGACACTATTCACGTATAGTGTTATTTTTATCAAAACGTACTCACCTGGTTGGAGGAGCTATTGGCCTGTGTAACTCAAGATGGAAGGAGCTATCACTCATGATGGAGGCATGTTCAAGCTAACTGCAAAGATTTGTATTTGCCAATTACCCAGAAGGATATGCCGAAGGATATGCAGGCTGTGAAGACTGACAAAGATTGGGAGCTTCAGAATCGGAAAGCAGTGGCTATGATCCGGAAATATATTGATCGAAACTTGTTCGAGCATGTATCAACTTATACCAATGCGTATGAGTTGTTGACAAAACTTGAATCCTTGATTCAAAAGAAGATGCCCAGGAACAAAGCCCACCTTGTCAGACGATTGGTAAAGTTGGAGTACATGAACGGTCAAAATATGATCGAACATCTGAACACTTTCAAAGGCATTGTTAATCAATTAACAAAGGCAGGCATGAGTGTTGATGATGAGTTACAAACTCTTCTACTCCTTAGTTCTCTACCTGAGAGTTGGGACACTCTAGTTATCACTCTCAGCAACTCTGCTCCAGACGGAAAGCTCAGCATGGATTCTGTTACAGACTGTTTGCTAAATGAAGAGTCAAGACGAAGGGAAAAAGGTTTAAACAATCAGTTTGAAGCCAATGTTGTTGAAAATAGAGGATGGAGTAAGAATCGTGGAAAAGGATGTCGTGGAAAATCACAAGTTAGGTCCAAATCTCGAAACAGACTAAATTGTTATTATTGTGGCAAACCAGGACACGTAAAGCCTGAGTGTAGATTCTTGAAAAGAGACCAACAAGCTGGAACAGTCCACCCTGACCAGATTGACCCGAAGGAGAAGAAAGAAGATGGAACAACTACTGCAGTGACCTCGAATGATGAGAATATATTTCTTGTCGGAGAAGAAAATTATCTAAATGTTGCATCAGATGATTGCATATGGATAATTGACTCAGGAGCATCCTTCCACGTCACATCTCATGAAGAATTCTTCTCATCATACCAATAAGGAGAATTTGGTACGGTGAAGATGAGAAACCATGTCACAAGTAAAATCGTCGGTATTGGCGAAGTAACTCTGATAACTGAGAATGGAAATAAGCTTGTGCTGAAGGAGGTCAGACATGTACCCGAGATGCGTCTGAACCTTATCTCAGTGGGAAAGCTAGATGAAGCGGGGATGATAAACCAATTTGGTAGCGGCAGATGGAAACTCAGCCGAGGAAGCATGATTATTGCTCGCGACAGAAAGGAAGGCTCTCTGTACATTATGCAGGGAAAGATATGCAAGGGGGAGACTATAACGCCCTTCGTTACATTAGTAGCCCAAATTAATTTTCTTTAAAAACCTTTATAATATTTAAATTAAATAATCGAGTCATAAGATTTTTCACAATAAAAAAAAAAAAGAATTAGTGTAAAAGGTTCTCGTATATTCAAAATAATTAAATAAAGTAATAGTGTTAAATGAACCATTATATCCAAATAAAATAAAGTCTCATAAATATTAATTAATTAAAACCACATAGTTCTTTACAATTGTTTTTTTTTTGCCTCAAAGCACGGACGTCTAATAAACCCAAAAGAAATAAATAAATAAAAATAAACTTGAGCTAATATCTTCAAAACGCTGCATCATCTATCTCAACACCTGTATACTCTGAAAGACAACACCACTAATGAGATTTATAATCCTAATAAGTAAACACAGTTCTAAAAAGTTTTCGAAAAGATGTTACTTTTAGCCGGTACGGTAACCGAAAAAACAACCATGGTACCCGCTAATTTTCCAAAATAATGTTCATAAAAAAATAAGTACATTTAATTACAACAATCATATAAGGACAACAAAATCAAATATCATATATTAATTAAACAAAGTAATCACACATCACACAATAACACAATCCTCAAGTGGCTCGGAAACCCCACTGTGTTGGTTTCTTGCCCAGTTCGGTGACTCGAGAACCTCATTAAATTGGTTCCTTGCCCCTTGTCTGCGGTGACTCGGGAACCTCGTCCTAGAATTGATTCCTTGCCACCCTCTTTATGGTGACCCGAGAACCTCGTTCTAGAATTGATTCCTTGCCCCCATGGTGACTCGGGAATCCCGTTTTAGAATTGACTCCTTGCCCCTATGGTGACCCAAGAACCTCGTAATTAAATTGGTTCCTTGCCTACCATTAACGGTGACCCGAGAGCATCGTTCATAAAATGTATTCATTGCCCCATATCTTATTTTTCGACATCCCATTAAATGGCGATGTTACAAGCCAATGCCCCATTCTTAGGCGGCATATCAACAATTTCTACACATCATGCATATACTCATCCATCCATATTCCGAAGTATAAAATCATCAATCACAATTGACAAACTTTTCAAAGCATATAATCACTACAATTCCATATCATCATATAATCAACTCATAAATATCAATTGGACAAATATCATGTTATCACCTAAATTTACGAGTACAATATAGCAATCATAAACACTAGGAATAATATACATCAACAAGCATCTCAATCAACCAATACAAATACCAAGAATGTGTTTCATATCAAATAGTCAGTTTAATCAATTTTATTTTGAAGACAAAACCCCAAATAATTACTACTTAATTTCATACTCAAATCCTTTAAAATATATACCATGGGAGTTTAGGAAAAGAGTGTTTACTTACTTCTCGTAGACCTCCAAAATGCTTTAAAATTTATTTAAGATAAAAGTTAGTCCTTCGGTATAAATCTTTCTTCCAGTGTGTCATCCCACTCAGAACCGAAAACAACAATCCGTATGCTCTTCTTCTCTTAATTTTCCTCCCCTGTACGGCGCCATACCCTTCTTTTTCTTTTCTTTTTTTCCAAACCAATTCTGATTCTCTCTTTATTTAATCAAAACCTAACCACATCAATTTTAGTATGGGCCTGCTTTCTCTTTTCTTTTTGTTTTTTTTTTCAAAAAATTAACTTTCTAACTTATAAGGCATTAGCCTTCACGTTGAATGCCCTGACCCCTCTTTTTATTTTAAAACCAATTATTGCCTTTTTTATTTATTTATTTATTATTAGATAAGACTAATACCGTCAAATAAAATTGGAAAAGATAATCTAACCATATAATATCCAAAATGTTATTATCAAACTATTTCAAAAAGTATATCAATTTGTTTAACAAAATATCATGTTGCTATAAATATATTAAAAAACTATAAATCCAAACTATAAATATATTATATAATAAATATTTTATCTAAAATATACATTTAATATTATATATATATATATATATATATATATATATATATATATATATATATATATCTTAATCTAACGATAACATACATAATTATAATAAATAAAGGATATTAATGATAAAGGATACTAACGATAACAAAAGATAATTTCTTTTTATTTAACCATATCTACATAAATTAATTACTGATTTGTAATCATATAACTAATTTTTTGACAAAGTAATCATATAATAATAAACTATAAATATAATAATGTTAATAAATCAATTCCTTATCTAGTAGCCAATTTTTGGGATATTACATTTCTCCCCTCCTTAAGAAATTTCGTCCTCGAAATTCGTTTACACCTAATCTAGATAAAAAAAAATTAATGTGTGACATACCCGACTGATGACCTATACCCAAACCACACTAGGATCTATCTAGCACAATCTTTTAGGTAACATGGACTTAAACAAGTATGCACAAGAACAAACACATAAGTAACTAGACACAAGATTTAACACCAAAAGCTTTAGAGGTTAATTGTGAACCTGATGCATCTTTGTTACCCTTAGCTTAATGATGATCCTACCATTGTGTTCTCTCCTAAAATGTTCTCTTAAGACTCCCCTCCTTAGGGACAACGGTCATATTCTTAACAACACTGACCTACCAACAGATAATAAGTAATTCCCTTGACCCGAAGATTGCAACTCTTGATCTAAAATTTGTCTCTCTTAAACAGTTTCTAAAATAAATTATCACCAATTTTAACTCATCTCATTCCAAGTCTAAAGCAACAAGAAACACATTCGGTTCATATTCCTATACTCACCTAATTGTCCCTTAAGTTCACTTAGCTATAGAGATACTATTGTCAAAACACAATTCACCTCTATTTTAACCAACAATAAGAATATATATCCTTATGCTCCTCAACCAAGTATTTAAGACAAAGTATAGTAACTACGTTACGACTAAACACAGAAGAATTTACTACGGATTTTTTCTTCTTCTTTATAAACCAAATGCACAAAATATCTCACATACATATGGAATTAACTTATTTACTTAATAGAAAATTACAATAGTCCATGATTGATTTACATATACAGTGGAGACATGAATTATGATCATCAAAATAATATTTTTAGCACAACAAACAATCTCAGGTAAGTTCAATCAAAATCAATAATTAATCTAAATCAACAACATAGAATAAGTTTTGTACACCAAAGAAAAATTTAAACAGGAAGTGGAGGTAAACAACAAAAAAAAAAAAAAAGAAGAACATTCAAGCTCCAATCAACTCCAAAGTTTATCACACAACAAATTTAAAAAAAAAAACTTTTTCTCATTAACAAAACTCGTACCCTTGAATGTTAGTCGCCATAAATCTATACACCACCAATCAAATATTGGGTTGGCCAGGCCCTAAAAGAATAACATGCAGTATTTATAACTCTAACAACAGTCCTATGCGCCCAAGTTTTAATTTTAGAAAAAACACCATTACCACAGTCCGATTTGGAATCGAACTGCTCTGATACCATAAATGTAACGCTCTTCGTTACATTAGTAGCCCAAATTAATTTTCTTTAAAAACCTTTATAATATTTAATTTAAATAATCGAGTCATAAGATTTTTCACAATAAAAAAAAAAGAATTAGTGTAAAAGGTTCTCGTATATTCAAAATAATTAAATAAAGTAATAGTGTTAAATGAACCATTATATCCAAATAAAATAAAGTCTCATAAATATTAATTAATGAAAACCACATAGCTCTTTACAATTGTTTTTCTTTTTTTTTGCCTCAATGCACGGACGTCTAATAAACCCAAAAGAAATAAATAAATAAAAATAAACTTTAGCTAATATCTTCAAGACTTTCTCAAGACGCTGCATTATCTATCTCAACACCTGTATACTCTGAAAGACAACACCACTAATGAGATTTATAATCCCAATAAGTAAACACAGTTCTAAAAGATTTTCGAAAAGATGTTACTTTCAGCCGGCACGGTAACCGGAAAAACAACCATGGTACCCGTTAATTTTCCAAAATAATGTTCATAAAAAAAATAAGTACATTTAATTACAACAATCATATAAGGACAACAAAATCAAATATCATATATTAATTAAACAAAGTAATCACACATCACACAATAACACAATCCTCAAATGGCTCGGAAACCCCACTATGTGTTGGTTTCTTGCCTAGTTCGGTGACTCGAGAACCTCATTAAATTGGTTCCTTGCACCTTGTCTGCGGTGACTCGGGAACCTCGTCCTAGAATTGATTCCTTGCCACCCTCTTTATGGTGACCCGAGAACCTCGTTCTAGAATTGATTCCTTGCCCCCATGGTGACTCGGGAATCCCATTTTAGAATTGACTCCTTGTCCCTATGGTGACCCGAGAACCTCGTAATTAAATCGGTTCATTGCCTCCCATTAACGATGACCCGAGAGCCTCGTTCATAAAATGGATTCCTTGCCCCATATCTTATTTTTCGACATCCCATTAAATGGCGATGTTACAAGCCAATGCCCCATTCTTAGGCGGCATATCAACAATTTCTACACATCATGCATATACTCATCCATCCATATTCCGAAGTATAAAATCATCAATCACAATTGACAAACTTTTCAAAGCATATAATCACTACAATTCCATATCATCATATAATCAACTCATAAATATCAATTGGACAAATATCATGTTATCACCTAAATTTACGAGTACAATATATCAATCATAAACACAAGGAATAATATACATCAACAAGCATCTCAATCAACCAATACAAATACCAAGAATGTGTTTCATATCAAAAAGTCAGTTTAATCAATTTTATTTTGAAGACAAAACCCCAAATACTTACTACTTAATTTCATACTCAAATCCTTTAAAATATATACCATGGGAGTTTAGGAAAAGAGTGTTTACTTACTTCTCGTAGACCTCCAAAATGCTCTAAAATTTATTCAAGATAAAAGTTAGTCCTTCGGTATAAATCTTTCTTCCAGTGTGTCATCCCACTCAGAACCGAAAACAACAATCTGGATGCTCTTCTTCTCTTAATTTTCCTCCCCTGTACGACGCCATACCCTTCTTTTTCTTTTCTTTTTTTCCAAACCAATTCTGATTCTCTCTTTATTTAATCAAAACCTAACCACATCAATTTTAGTATGGGCCTGCTTTCTCTTTTCTTTTCTTTTTTTTTCTTCAAAAAATTAACTTTCTAACTTATAAGGCTATTAGCCTTCACGTTGAATGCCCTGACCCCTCTTTTTATTTTAAAACCAATTATTGCCTTATTTATTTATTTATTTATTATTAGATAAGACTAATACCATCAAATAAAATTGGAAAATATAATCTAACCATATAATATCCAAAATGTTATTATCAAACTATTTCAAAAAGTATATCAATTTGTTTAACAAAATATCATTTTGCTATAAATATATTAAAAAACTATAAATCCAAACTATAAATATATTATATAATAAATATTTTTTTATACTAATAATATACATTTAATATATATATATATATATATATATATATATATATATATATATATATATATATATATATATATATATATATATATAAAACTTAATCTAACGATAACATACATAATTATAATAAATAAAGGATATTAATGATAAAGGATACTAACGATAACAAAAGATAATTTCTTTTTATTTAACCTTATCTACATAAATTAATTACTGATTTGTAATCATATAACTAATTTTTTGAGAAAGTAATCATATAATAATAAACTATAAATATAATAATTTTAATAAATCAATTCCTTATCTAGTAGCCAATTTTTGGGATATTACATAGACGAATGTTGCTCAAGACGCAACCAAAGAACCGTGGCATAGACGACTGGGCCACATGAGCGAGAAGGGTTTGGAGATCCTTGCAAAAGATCATCTCCCAAACATAAAAGGGCAGCCACTTGAATCCTGTGAAGACTGTCTAGCAGGCAAACAACACAATATCTTTTAAAAGATCAGATGATGCAAGAAGAAGAAAACAGATTCTGGATCTTGTTCATTCAGATGTTTGCTCAACGTCTGAAAGGTCTGTTGGTGGTGCTCAATACTTTGTTACCTTCATTGATGATCACTCTAGGAAGGTGTGGGCGTATCCATTGAAGACGAAAGATCAAGTTCTTCAAGCTTTCAAGGAGTTTAATGCTTCTGTAGAACGAGCATCTGAAAGAAAACTGAAATGCTTGAGAAGTGATAATGGCGGAGAATACATAGGTCTGTTTGAGACATATTGCAAAACTCATGGGATAAGACATGAGAAAGTTCCTCCCAAGACACCTCAAATGAATGGAGTAGCTGAAAGGATGAACAAAACGATCGCAGAGAAAGTCAGAAGCATGCTTTCTCAAGTAAAACTTCCCAAATCACTTTGGGGCGAAGCAGTGAAACTGCAGTTGATCTGATAAATCTGTCTCCTTCAAGACCTTTAAATGGAGAGATTCCAGATGAACTATGGACTGGAAAGAAAGCCTCTTATGGTCACTTGAGAGTCTTTGGGTGTAGGGCATTTGTCCACATTCCTAAAGATGAAAGAGCAAAGCTAGATGCAAAGACGAAGGAATGCATATACCTTGGTTCACCAAGAGGTGAACTTGGTTTCAGATTTTGGGATCCTGCACACAAGAAGATTGTTCGGAGCAGGGATGTGGTGTTCTTTGAAGATCAAACGATCCAAGACATTAAGCAATCTGAGAAGCCAAAGCACAAAGTGATTTCTGATTCAAGTCCTGTTGTGATAAACAATTCAGGGAGAGAGAATCCTCAAAGGAATAATGAACATGATCAGGAGGAACAATCTGATCAGACAGAACAACCTGACCAGATAGAACAAAGTCGGGATCAGATGATGGAGACTGATGAGACAGAAAAAGAATCTCAAGTAAGACGATCCAGAAGAGTCAGACAACCATCAAGAAGATATTATTCAGATGAATATGGCAATCTCACTGATGAAGGAGAACCTCAAAGCTTCATAGAAGCAATTGAGACGAATGATAAGGAGAAATGGTTGCAAGCCATGAAAGAAGAAATGCAGTCCCTGAAAGAGAATCTGACGTATGACCTGGTGAGATTACCAGATAGACGAAAGGCGTTGAAAAACAAATGGGTGTTCAAGCTCAAGACGTAAGAGAACAGCCCAAACCCCAGGTACAAAGCAAGAATTGTTGTAAAGGGGTGCAACCAGAAGAAAGGCATAGATTTCGAAGAAATCTTCCCACCAGTGGTGAAGATGACATCTATTAGAGCAATTCTCGGTCTAGCTGCAAAACTAGACTTGGAGATTGAACAACTTGATGTAAAAACAACATTCCTACATGGAGACTGAGAGTGTGATTTTACATGATATTTTCTATATACTTTTGCATGCATTTTTCATATAGATTAGGCATTCTTAGTTTGATTTTTATTAGATTTTCCCTTGGAACGGGTGAAGCGGTTTCTTGGTGTTGTTTTGCAGGAATTCAATGTAAAAATGATCAAAATTAGCCATGATGGAGCCTGGATGAAATAAATCTTGAAAAGTGAAAAATATGAGCCAAACAGAGCCCATCACGGCCGTGATCAAGCAGAGCAGAAGGCAAAAGTCAGAGACTGTCATGGCCTGCCCGTGATAGACATCACAGCCGTGGCCAACCAGAAAATTCAAGTTTCGCGACGCGAAACCTAGCTCGCCTCGCGAGAGCTCAAAAGTTGAAAATACGCCCACTCCAGAACGCATCACGGCCTGCCCGTGATGGCCATCACGGCCGTGACGCGCAACAGACCTATAAATAAGAGCGCAGCAGACAGAACAAAGGGTCCAGAGGGAGGCATTTGGAGGCACTTGGAGGCTGTGGCTGGGCTAGGGTTTCAACCCTAGAAGGGAGCCAAGAGGGGTTGCTGTGAAGAAGAAGGAAAGCTCCCATGGAGCCTCTTCTCTCCTCTTCTCCAATTTCTCTGGTTTGGTTTTCTCTGTTTATGAGTAGTTAAATCCCTGTTGTTGGGATTAGATGTAACCAAATTGATAATCATGTATTTATCTTGACTGATTATTCTATGTTCATGTCTTCATATTAGTGATTAATTTTCTGTGCTTAATGCTTGTTGTGGCTAGCACCCCCATGACTCGATTTGTGTTTTGGTATGCAATGGGGACGTTCGTATCATAACCGGAATTGAATTTAATCACCTAGTAAGCCTTGTATCTAGGGATGGAACTAGGTTTATTAGTAATCGTATGATCCCTAATCTTAATGCAAATTCATTAATCAAGGCCACCTAAGGAATTAGGGTCTATTAGTGGATTTAGGCTCTTGCCATCCGAGGAATCGGGGTTTGAGTAATTTAGTGGATTGATTTTAATATCTGAAGCATGAATGGGAGGTATCCAGTCCTGATAGTGCATGAGTTAGAGGTTTGGTGAAGTCTAGTCCCAACATATCATTTCTGCACTCCAAGTGTTTGTCAAAAGTCCCCAAAAAGACAAAAAGATTTTATTTCTTTTCTTTTGTTTTTTTTTTACTTTCTCTTGATCAATAGTTTAGTCTAGATAGTTGCTGAGTTTGCGAATTGGTAGTTGACATCCAATCCCCGTGGATACGATAACCGGTCTTACCACCGTATTACTTGCACGACTGGGTATACTTGCCCAGATTCGTCAACAGAGACCTAGAGGAGGAAATCTATATGGAGCAACCAGAAGGTTTTGCAAAACTAGGCAAGGAGCACCTAGTGTGTCGTCTGAAGAAAAGCCTCTACGGTCTGAAGCAAGCTCTAAGGCAATGGTACAAGAAGTTTGATCTCTTCATGACCCAACACAATTTCAAGAAGACCTCCGCAGACCATTGTCTGTTTGTGAAGAACTATCAGAATGGTGAATCCATCATACTTCTGTTGTATGTTGATGATATGCTAATTATTGGGAAATATAAGGCAAAAATAGCTGCTCTCAAGAAGGCATTGAGCAAGTCTTTTGCCATGAAAGATCTGGGTGCAGTGAAGAAGATTCTTGGAATGAAGATAACTAGAGATCGTTCTAGAAGGATGCTGTGGATGTCACAAGAAGACTATATCCAGAAAGTTCTTAAAAGGTTCAACATGCATAATGCCAAACCTGTGCATGTTCCATTACCTGGTCATCTCAAACTGAGTAAGACGCAATGTCCAGGGAATGAAGAAGAAAAAGAAGAAATGAACAAGGTGCCCTATTCTTCTGCAGTGGGTAGTCTTATGTATACAATGATCTGTACAAGATCAGGCATTGCTTATGCTGTCAAAGTTGTGAGTAGATTCCTATCAAATCCAGGAAAGGAACACTGGAATGCAGTGAAATGGATACTACGATATCTGATAGGAACTGCCAAAAGCTTCTTGTGTTTTGGCAATGGAAATTTAAAGCTTCTTGGGTATTCAGATGCAGATATGGCAGGAGATGTGGATTCAATAAAGTCTACATCAGGATATCTAATTACTTTTGCAGGGGGAGCTATCTCATGGCAGTCAAGACTACAAAAGTGCATTGCTTTAAGCACTATAGAAGCAGAATTCATCGCAATCACCAAAGGTTGCAAAGAGATCTTGTGGATGAAGAAGTTCCTACAAGAGTTAGGACAAGATCAGGAAAGTTATATTCTCTATTGCGACAGTCAGAGCGCAATCCATCTCAGTAAGAACTCGACATTTCATTCAAGGTCGAAACACATCGATGTAAGATATCACTGGATCTGTGATGTGTTGGAAAGTAAACTGCTGCAGATTGAGAAAATACACACAAAAGATAACGGGGCGGATATGATGACAAAAGCTCTACCGAAAGAGAAGATAGAAGTCTGTAAAGAAGTTGCAGGCTTAGCATCAACCCCAAACTGATTCAAGGATATTTTCCCTTTGGCTGAAGGGGGAGATTTGCTGGAAATTTCAGGCAAAGCAAGTCCCACATTGTATGGGAGCTAACTTGGAGAGCCACCTTAAGCTTATATAAAGAAGCTTAAGGGGTGCTAACTAATCACACCAATCCTCACAAGAGAGGGTGAGAGAAAAATAGAGAGATCCTTAGAGAAAGTTTTCTCAGAGAGAAAAATAGTGAGTCAAATTGTGAGAGTGTTATCCACAAATTGAGGATACAATATTCTTGTATTTTTGTATTCCCATTATTGTTATAGTGGAAGTTTAAGCGGCCTACGGGTCCCGTGGTTTTTTCCTTGCTCACATTGAGGAGGTTTTTCCACGCTAAAAATTGTCCGATGTTATTACACTTATTTTTACCCTTCCGCCTAGTGCCTATTTTTGAGTTCACAGGGGAGGGAAATTATGCTAGTATTTCCCAACATATTACCTTGTATAACAAATAATAATTTCCTGTTATATATATCAGATATATTTGTACTACTAAGGGACAAAATATTTCATAACTATATATAAGTTCTGCTTGTGTTGAAAGAAGAGACTTTTGTAGAAGATTGGGTCAATTTTGGTCCTTGACCTGTATTTTGTTCATGATCGTCAAAGAACAATAGATAAAATCCATTATAAAAATGAAAATATAAGAATGAGCATGACAAAGAATCTGATGGTTTTTCATTTTCAACTTTTATCTAAAACAACATCATTAAAAAATTAGAACATTGTCTATTTCATATAAAAGAAAATACACCAAAATTCAATTACATTAGAATATTTAGTTTAGTTTACGTTTTTGTATAAGAATACTTACCCAAATTCTTCATTGAACAACATGTATGCACATAGAGATAAAAGAAAAATTCATGTGCATGCAGCATGAATGGAGCTTCTATTATTTTATATCTTTTTCTTTTTCTTTTTGGTTGTATCATATAAATTAAATAGCAAAAGACCAAAGGGCGCCTCCCATTAGTTTATGATGGGAAAAAGGAAATTCCTTGCTCAAAACTTCATACGCAATGTGCACTAGGTGGATAGATGGTGCAATAGGTGACAGAAAAAATTAGGCAACTTTCAATTGGATTCTATTTTTTTTATGCAAACGAATATCTAGTAGAGAATATTACATTGAATATCAATCATGTAACCTTTTCATGCAAATAAGTTCCAGTACTTTATAAGCTACTATTGTTAATTCTGAAGTGAACATTAATATTGACTGAGACTTATGACACATATAACTTAAAATGAAACCGAAAGAAGCTTGAAAATTTTAGTTTCCTTTCAATGTTGATAACACTGACTCGTCAAAAAGCTAATATTGAAATAAGAAATAGAAGGATAGTTTGGGGTTCTCACATTACAACTTACAGGGCTCTTTCAATGAACACATAGCTGGCTGTCCATCCAATACATGCAAGTTCCAATTCTTCCCCTTTTCACTCCTTCACTCTCATCAATGGAGAAAAAAAAAAGGCTTCTTTTGTATGTATGCCTAAATGCAATAGCTGCAAAAAGAATAGCCAGACCCCATAAATTAAAAAGTATATATATTTGAAAGTGAAGCAAACCTGATATTTGGCTGAGTTGATCTCACGATAAAGGAGACCGAATCGTGAAATTACTGTTCTTATGATTTTAGGAGAGGAAAAAAAAAGTCAAGGAGAAAAATGGTGGATCTGCTGGGGAAGAAGAAAAAGAGCCGGTGTGAAGGAAAAAAATGTCTGAGGATGGTTGATAAATTTTAAATCTGCACTTCAAAAAATCAAACAAAAATAAATAACGTTATGCATGTTCAAGCAACACTTGTTGAAGAAATCTCAAACAAACAAATAATTACATTAATGATAATGTATCTATACCTATCATTATATATTCTAGATG
This sequence comes from Sophora flavescens, assembly GCA_030762895.1. Lineage (NCBI taxonomy): Eukaryota > Viridiplantae > Streptophyta > Magnoliopsida > Fabales > Fabaceae > Sophora > Sophora flavescens. The sequence continues at coordinate 159,721,730 of CM061066.1, read as the reverse complement.
CACTGAGAGTTTGAATAAAAAATATTTTGTGTCTTGGTATCTCCTTGTCTTTTATATCCACAACCTATGATGAAGTGAAAAATCAAAATTCCATGAGATATAAACAAATGAAAGACCAAAAACTTACATTAAGACACGTGTTAGCAGTTTGGTGTGTGGATTACTTTATTGAATATACTATTATTGGGCAAAAGGTTACCTTTCCTCTTGACAATGTACTAAAACCAAGCAGTTTTTGCTAGAGGAGTTTTTCAGGTAGAAATTGCATTTCAAAGTTAAAAATGGATGAAACATACTGATATTTCGGAATACACCTATATACCCAGGTTGTTGCTCTTGTCAAAGTACAATAGCATGTATATGTTATCATGAAGTCAAGTATAAGTATTTTATCTCATCAGCATGCCCATAAGATCCAGTGAAGTGTGACCCAACATTTCATAAAGTAGTAAGGTGTAGGCCAAAGTGCCAGTTACCAAAAAATAGAAATTAGCCATACATGCAAACTAACAGATAAATTAATAACTGACAGCTATTTAAAAGCATCATGCTAATAAATTAATAAACTAACAGATTAATAAATCTCACCTATTTCTAATTAAAATATATATTAATGTAAATACTAAATAGCAAGAACTGTAACGAGAAAAATTGGCCAATATACCCGAATTGTATATATCACCAATTGTCCATTTGAATCTTGACACAATTCCATAACAAATTAAATTAGGTAGCATGAAAAACACACACATAAAAAAAGGCATAATACACTTCCTGGAGTAGGCATAATACTCTAAGAATTTAGGTGATTGCCTTTCTTTGGAGATGCATGACATCCCAGTCATGCAAGTAAGATGCTTAGCCAGGCAACTCTAAGACAACTGTACTTAATCTATTTAATCTAAATCACCAAAAAATTTGTTCAAGACAAATACAGATGGTTTTGAATCCAACTTATTTTCAAATGCATTGTTTGTTTCTCATTTTAAAGTTTCTGAGCTCTATTTCTTTTCTTCTTTTTTTTAAACATTACGTTATCACGAGCACATAACCTACAATTAGACAATCCTCCATCTTGTGATCCATTATGGTCCAATTTGTCAAGACTGCTATAAGACGTTACCCCTTCATTTGTAGAATTCCCTTGTTCTCCCTTTCCCTTCTTTTCTGTTTTTCTGTTTTTTCTGTTATGCTGTTATAACAGCTTTGCCTTATTGGGTTGCCTATATAATATGCAAGAGGCAGTACCTATTTGTAACTCAAGTCATACACAGTTTTGATCAATGAAAAAATTCATTCATTCTTGATAGTGCAATTTTACATGGTATCTAGAGCCAAAACCTGGAAACCCCTTTCTTGATAACCATTCCTGATCATGGCCAACAATGATGAACATTCTTCACAAGGAATTGAAGAATCATCATCATCATCATCACCACCTCCCTCACCTGAAAAGAAGCATCGAAAGCATTCTGATTCAGCATCGTCTTTCCACACCAAGAAAGGAGACGACATCACCATTGATACTCTGTCTCCGTTCTTTCTTCGTGCCTCCGATCAACCTGGACAGCTCTTCGTTAGCGAGCTCCTTAACGACGCAAATTATGGTGAATGGGTCGCAGATATGAGCAATGCCCTCTATGCCAAGAACAAGATTGGCTTCGTGGACGGCACCATTCCCATGCCAGAAGTAGACTCGCCATACCTAGCTCATTGGATGCGTTGCAACGCCATGGTCAAAGGCTGGCTGAAGAATTCGATGGATAAAGAAATCAGAAGAAGTGTCATATATGTCATCCTTGCCGGGAGATTTGGAGCAGTGGAGCATAGGTTCGCAATGGGAAGCGTGCACTGAGTCTATGAATTGCGAAGGGAAATCACACACCTTAGACAGGACAAGCAATCGATTTCCACATATTACACAAGACTTAAAGGGCTGTGGGATGAAATCCAATCGATTTCACCCTGGCCTGAATGTAAATGTGGAGGATGCAAGTGTGATGCCCAGAAACTGTTTGCAGAAATGCGTGAGAGAGAGCATCTGTATGACTTCTTGATGGGTCTTGATGAAGTCTTCAACACAGTCAAGACTCAGATTCTTAGCATGGCACCAAAGTTGACTCTGGGACATGCATATCACTTGGTTGCTGAGGATGAGCAACAAAGATTGATCTCTGCCATGAACAAACCAGGAGCAGAATCATCAGCATTCCAATCACAAACTGATCGCAGAACAGGAAGGAAAGACATACCTACATGTGAGCACTGCCAGAAAGTGGGGCATACTAAGGAAGGGTGTTGGGAGATTATTGGTTATCCTCAAGATTGGAGGAAACCAGTCCGTGAAAAGAAAGAAAGAAGTGCACCCTGGACCAACAAGAAATCAGCCTCCAAAGCATCTCAAGTAAGCACAGAGGACAGTCCCATCCCAGGCCTTTCCTTGAAGCAATATGAAAAGCTGATGCAACAATTGCAAGAGGACCACGTAACCTGTCCCAGCAAAGCAGAAACACACAGCGAATGTGAATATGGCAGGTAATCTTGGTAGAATTGAGCCCTGGGTCATTGATACCGGGGCAACTGAGCGCATTGCTTGCAGCAAGAAAGTGCTGAGTGATGTTGCCATTTGCAACCATCACTTTGTTAAGATCCCTAATGGCACTAGTGTGCCAGTTAAGGGAGTGGGAAAGGCTAGACTTCCCAATGGCATGCATATTAATAATGTCTTATATATTCCTGAATTCCATTGCAATCTTCTGTCTGTTAGCAAACTCACCAAGGACTATAATTGTGCCATAACCTTTGTGAGCAAATCTTGTTCTATACAGGACTTAGTCTCGAGGAAGAAGATTGGAGTGGGTAAGCACCAGGATGGCCTTTACTTCCTAGACTCTGCCAATAATGAGGGAATGATTATGAAAGTTGGATCTATTGATTCCAAACTATGGCACTCTAGGCTAGGTCACACTTCTAATGCCAAAATTGTTAGCATAGACTCCATTTCTGCCATTACTAAAGATAATACTGATTCTTATTTCTGTGATTCATGTATGAGAGCTAAACAAACAAGACTCCCCTTTCCCTTAAGTTCTATAAAATCTAGTTCCTGTTTTGAATTGTTGCATTGTGATATATGGGGCAAATTTGCCACTGCTTCCACCACGGGTGCTCACTACTTCTTGACTATTGTTGATGACTTTAGTAGAGGAGTGTGGGTTTATCTTATGAAACACAAAAATGAAGTTGATCATTGTCTTCAAACCTTTATATGTATGATTGAAAACCAATTTCATAAGAAGATCGAGAGAATAAGGTCTGACAATGGCCTTGAATTTACAGCTAGTAGTATGCAGAAATTCTATGAACAAAAGGGGATTTTAATGGAACTAACCTGTACCTACACTCCACAACAAAATGGAGTTGTAGAAAGAAAGCATAGACACATCCTAGAAATGGCTAGGGCTATCAGATTCCATTCCGGCCTTCCTGTCTATTTTTGGGGTGAATGTGTGCAGACTGTTGTGCACATCATCAACAGACTTCCCTCCAAAGTCATTAAGAACCAAACCCCTTATGAAATCATATTTGGAAGAAAACCTAGTTATGATCACCTAAGAGTTTTTGGATGTCTAGTTTATGCCTTGAAAACTAGGAGGGAAGGGAAGTTTGATGAAAGGGGGAGAGCTTGTGTCTTTCTTGGGTACCCCACTGGACAGAAAGGCTATAAGGTCTATGATCTCATGAACAAAACTGTATCTGTTTCCAGAGATGTAGTTTTCTCTGAAACAGAATTCCCTTTTAAGAACTTGTCTAACACCAATGACAATGAAAACCGGTGCAACAATGGTGACACTTATTGGGAAGACCCAGTTGATCACATGAGACTCAACAACAGGGACAATACTGAACAAGAAAACTTGTGCAACAAGGATTTGCAGATTCCTGTTGTTGAAGAACAAGTTACTGAAGATGGCACTGCTGGCAATATGGAAGAAACCTTCCATAACAATCAGAGACAGAGTGAAAGGGTTAGACATTTACCTAAACATTTGAATGAGTATCAAGTTGAACTCCCAGCTTCCATTTTGCACCCTGCATCTAACCCTCCTTCAGGTAACAATGTCTTGTATCCTATATCCAATTATGTTACATATAATAAACTGTCTACCACTCACCAAGCCTTCTTAGCTGCCATCTCCACAAAAGATGAGCCAAAATCCTTTAAACAGGCAATAACACAACAACATTGGAGAGATGCAATGCAGCAGGAAATCCAAGCCTTGGAGCAGAACCAGACCTGGACCTTGGAACCATTACCAACAGGCAAAAACACTGTGGATTCAAAATGGATCTACAAGATAAAGTTCAAACCCAATGGAGATGTGGAAAGATATAAGGCCAGGCTTGTAGCAAGGGGGTTTACACAAAAGGAAGGAGAAGACTTCCATGAGACATATGCACCAGTTGCCAAGCTTGTCACTGTAAGGTTCTTGCTGTCCATTGCAGCAAAGAAAGGATGGATTATTCACCAACTTGATGTGAATAATGCCTTCCTACATGGAGACCTAGAAGAGGAAATTTACATGAAGATTCCGCAGGGCTTTGCTAAGAAGGGAGAAACCAGAGTTTGCAAGCTAAGGAAGTCCCTTTATGGACTGAAGCAAGCATCCAGAAACTGGTACCAGAAATTCACCACCACCCTTCAGACCATGGGCTTCATGCAATCTCGGGCAGACCACTCCCTCTTCATCTACAGAGATAATGAAGTCTTCCTCACTGCTCTCATCTATGTAGATGATGTAATTCTAGCAGGTAATGATCTCCAATTTATGACCAAAGTTAAGAAGCAACTTGATCAATCTTTCAGCATCAAGGACCTAGGAACTCTCAAGTACTTCCTGGGCATTGAGGTGGCAAGATCAGCAGAAGGCATAGTGTTGAGCCAGAGAAAGTATACCCTGGACATTCTCAAAGAAACTAAAATGGAGAACAGCAGACCAAGTGCCTTTCCTATGGAGCAGAACTGCAACCTCAAGGTGAAAGAAGATGAACCAGACTCGGATGCCTCCAGATACAGAAGCTTGTTGGGAAAGCTCCTGTACTTGACCATCACCAGACCAGATATACAATATGCTGTGAATACCCTTTGCCAATACATGAATTCTCCCAAACGAGTTCACATGGATGCAGCAGAGAGAATTCTTAGATACCTAAAAACAACACCCGGACAAGGAATTCTCTTGACCAGCAAAGGCAATCTCAAGTTCCAAGCTAACTGTGATGCAGACTGGGGTGGTTGTCCCCTCACTAGAAGATCGTGCACTGGGTACTTCATCATGCTTGGAGACTCACCCATCTCATGGAGGACCAAAAGGCAATCGGTCGTGGCAAAGTCTTCTGCAGAAGCAGAGTATAGGTCCATGGCTGCCACTGTCAGTGAGCTAATCTGGCTGCGATGGCTGCTAAGTGAATTGCAAGCTACTCAAACTGAGCCAACTCGCATGTTTTGTGACAATCAAGCTGCCCTCCACATAGCCATGAATCCGGTTTACCATGAAAGAACTAAACATGTTGAGATGGACTGCTATTTTGTGAGGGAACGAATCCAATCACATGAGATAGAAGCCGTGAAAGTTGGAAGTAAAGATCAAGTGGCTGACATTTTTACCAAGCCACTGGGAAGGGAAAGATTTGAATTCCTGATTAGCAAGTTAGGCATTAAAAATCTACATGCCCCAACTTGAGGGGGAGTGTAGAATTCCCTTGTTCTCCCTTTCCCTTCTTTTCTGTTTTTCTGTTTTTTCTGTTATGCTGTTATAACAGCTTTGCCTTATTGGGTAGCCTATATAATATGCAAGAGGCAGCACCTATTTGTAACTCAAGTCATACACAGTTTTGATCAATGAAAAAATTCATTCATTCTTGATAGTGTAATTTTACATCATTCTAGAAACCAAATTTCAATTTGTGTTCACTGTTCACTGTTATTAAGGTCATTGGCTTCATAGAATTCACCAATAGCAAAAGGGTCTCCTGATGGAAAAATGCTATTGTTCTCTTGTAGATTTGAGTGTTTCAAGCCAAAAACCCACAACTCAACATGACAAAGAATAATATAAAAAGGTACATGACAACAACTCCAGAAACACTACACTAAATATTGTAATCCGATTAATAGCATTGTGAACACCTAATTTTGCCCGGATTTTTTTTAATCAATGTTTTGGAAAAAAAAGGACAAGACTGATAACAAAAAAATTTGCAAAAATGTTTTTATTCTCGGCCCATTACATCATCAAATGGAGCCTATTTTCGTTTTTATCTTTTGGACCCATTATCCCAAACCCAACCAAAAAATTGTTTTTATTCTGATTTGTTAAATTAAAAAAATAATAATAAAAAGTAAATTTTTTTTTGAAATAATATGCTCCCATGCTTGTACCCCTCTTTGTCATCTTCTTCTTTTTTCAGAAAAAGGGGGACAATGGTATAAGCCATCCTCACCCATTGCTGCCCCTGCAAGGTGGTAGAGCAAAGGCTGATTTGCTTCCCACTACTTGTACCCACCAGCTGGCCTAACAAGGAGATTTGTCACCTTCTTCATCTTCTGTGCTCTATATTGAACAGTGACCAAAGGAAGGAAAAAAAAAAAGACAGCAGAAAAACTCTCAATATTCTCCCTTCCAACCTCTAGCAATCATCACTCCCAAATCACAAATCAACACAAAAGTACCCAAACACTCTCTGGTACCAAAACAAAAAAATCAAAAAAAAAAACCCTCTCTTTTCACGCTTGCTTTCCTTTTTCACCAGAAGAACTCTCTTCCTCCTCCTTCAAATTTCTCCTCCTCTATCTTTCAAATTTCTCCTCCTTCTCTCCAAAAAAACACACATACTTCTTTCTCTCACCCTGAGCCTCAAAGTTCATCTTATTTTTTTTTTCCTTCTCTTTCTTTCTACATCATTAGACCAAGACCCATCTTCTTCTCTCCCTTTCTAAACTTCATTTCTCCTCCTCCTCCTCCTCTATAGACCATGAAACAGCTGCGCCGCCACCTAGCCAGGGAGATCCAGTCGTTGCTCAGACCACCACGCTAGGGGGGATACGACCGCGCAACTGCCGCCGCTCCTCCGCGCAACCACCACGACCTCTCCGCTGAGGAAGACTGTAACACCCCGATTTTTGCTGTTTTGTAATATCGGTAATAAATATATAAAAATATATTTTTATCCGAGACTTAGAAAATGATTTTGGATAAACCAAGGTCATTTCCTTGTCATACTTATTTTCATAAGGTTACGGGGAATTTTTTGGTTGAAAATTCAGACGGAAGCCGGTTTGCCGTTTTCTGTGTGTTTTATTTGTGTAAAAGTTTACTGCTCAGAAAACCAAATTTTAATTCGTGAACGAAAGACTTAAGTTTGGTATTTTATTTTCTACGATTCTGTATTGATAGAATTTTTTCAGAAAAAAATAAAATAATTTACGTTTTTCAGGCGGAACACGTAATCGGGCAGACGACGGAAGGGAAATTAGAGTTTCTAAGAGTGGATAGAGGGTTTATCTTAGGATTTTGAGATGATTCAATGGGATGAATCATATTTTTAAGTCTAGAATGAAATTTACGGTTAAGTCCCTGAACTTTCTGTAAATTACCCTTTTGTCCCTAAATTAGTTTTTTTCGTTTTTTCAAGTGGATTGGGCTAGAATCCTTGTTTTTAACCTTAAATGGTCGTGGCTTAGAAGCCCAAACTTTTCTAGTTCATAGTTGAGTCCATAAAGCCCATTTAAGTTTCTTATCTTAGGTTTAAAGGCTTAAATCTTCAAGTGGGCCCCACAACAAACAAGAAAATGAAACTAAGCCCAAATGTGTCAAGCCCAAATACATAAGCCCATGAGAGAAGATGACTTTCTCATTTGATGGATGAATCAAGATTTTTCTAGAATGTTCCACACTTTTCTACATCATTCTTGGTTTTCTTCAACATTCTAGATTATTCTCAAATGTTCTTGAATTTGTCTAAACTTATCCTTGACTCATCAAATCAGCCAACTAAGTCAAAGATAAGCTAGCATTTAATGTGATTAAACTCATCATCATGACATTCTATTGTCTATTTGCAAACTAGTCCTTCAACTATTGGAATCTTTGCAATTTGGTCCTTGGAACTTAATTGCACTTTAATCCTTTTAACATGACAACTCATCTCATCTAGATCCTTCTTGAAATGTCGCCACTCACACTATAAATACCCTTCTCTCACTTTTCATTTAGTTCTTTGGTTAGTTGTCTTCTAAAACTCTAAAGTTCTAAGTTCTTAGTTCTAAGTTTCTCAAAGCAAGTTCTTGGATTGTCTTCATCATTGATTCTCAAGAGGTAAATCCTAATCTTTGTCTTAAATCATGTCTATGTTCTTTAGATAGTTTCTTGATTCAAGACTTATATCATGGTGGTTCATCATTTTCAAGTTTCAAACCCTAGAACTTTGAAAAATCATAATAAATCCTAGGAAAATCTAATGATGATGAAACTACTTTCTATCTTCTAGATATCATGTCTACTGTCTAAATCCAAGAGCATGAAGCAATCAAAAATTTCTTTCTTGAAAAACCTAGCCTTGGCCGAATCTATCAAAGTAGGTTTGGTAGAGTTTTTGTTCATGGTTTTCATTAATGATCTTGTTAATCAAGCTATTAGTATGTATGATTAATAAATCCAAGTTGGTTTATTAAACTAAGAACCCTAACCCTAAGATTATGTTGAGGCCGAATCTATGTTTAAAAGAGTTAGAAAGTTTTGAGTTTCAACTTTAGTTGTTTAGTCACTAATCCATGATTTAGGTTAATCAAGGATCATTAATCTATGACTTAATCATGATTAGGAATTTTAAGGATTTTGAACCCTAAAAGTCAGCCCTTGGCCGAAACCCTAACCCTAAAGGTTAGAGGATTTTGTTTCAAATTTTAGTCATGTAATAAGTAATCTATGTTAATTAAGACTCTAGTAATTAGGATCCAAAAGATGACATTAAGAAGATAATCCTAAACCTAATTCTAAGTCTTGGCCGAACCTAGCCCTAAAGTGTCATAGATGGGTGTTAGTTGATTAATTATAATTATGTTGTTTGGTTGAAGGTGATTGTGTTAACTCGTGGCGGGATAACGAGGATCGTTGTGTACGTGTTTTCGGTGCAAACTCAGGTGGGAGAAAGAACCATTCCATCGTCGGAATCGATAAGTAGTATATAATTTATAATAATGGTGTAGGGCGACCTAAACCCTACTAGTGGTCGAGTAATCGACAATACCAAAATTGTATTGAAATCTTTTCCGTAAAACCAATGACGATTTGGGAATTGTGGGTTTATCGCCTTAGGTTGATTATTCATATTTGAGGATGTTTGAATTATTTACTTTTGACTGTTTGTGATACGCTGGTTGAGGTATTCCATCTGCATGTGACGTATTGTTTCGGTGTTTGAATAATTATGATATTGAGGATGTTTGTTGTCTGTCACGGCCGTGATGGTTGTCATGGCCAGGCCGTGACAGGTTCTGTGTTGTAGGATTCTTGTCTTTGTTGTCTGTCACGGCCGTGATGGCTATCACGGCCAGGCCGTGACAGAGTCTGACTTTGTTATTTATTTGGTTGAACTATTATGATTTGGTTGTGATAAATTGACTTATATGATATTGAGATATTTGAATATTCTGTTGATTAATGTGTTATGCATGATCTGCCTGGGTTTGATACTATGCTTAGATGATTTTAAGGAAAGATAAATATTGCTCGGAGGTATTTTGTTTGGGTGAGAGTTTTGAATATGAATTAGAAGTGCCTCGCTATTATGGTATAGAAGTAATGTGATATAGTATGTAAGTGGAGGTTATGAGGAAAAGCTTGAGGTACTAGGTTGTTATTGATAAAAGTCAGTGAGAATCATATGTTGCATTGGTGTTCATAACCGTGTATTTGAGATACACGAGGTCCGAAGTTCTCGTGGACCGTTCCAAATTAGAATTTAGGTTGTGCAACTATAGTGTCATTGCTTTGCATGAGCACCCTTGACAGAGTGAGAGAGAGAATCAGGGTGTGCATCGACGATACAGTGCAGCTATAGTGTCATTGCTTTGCATGAGCATTCTTACCATGGATAAGAATGTGCACCGGCGTGGGGAACGTGTCACTTGGACGACTGACTGGCATCCCTAACGAGGGATGTGTGACAGGAGTAGTAGTGGCCACATCAGCATAAAGGTCTAGTTGCATGAGTTGAAGGGTAGAGGATGATATATAGTGAATTGAGGATGATTGTTGATTTTGAATGATGCGTGTCTGTGACTATTATTGTATTATATGCTATGAATCCTTTCCACTTATGATGATAGAACTGTTTCTTATCTCCCTATTTCTGTATTTTTGGGGTATGTCTACTTTGTTACGTTAGAAGACCAGATGAACGAATATGTTACGGAGGAGATGGATGGAACCCCATACGAGACGGAGATGGTTGAAGAGTTGAACGACGTTCCGTATGAAGTTGACGTTGAAGAACAACCTACTGATGCTAATAATGTGGCATAGTTAGTTTAGTTTAAGGCCAGTGAGTCACATAAGGTGTTTTGTTTCCGTTAGTTATAAGAATGTTGTGTAAGATAAAGGATACTTAGGTGTGTATTTATGTAAAATAGTTGGTGTGTTGTATATTTGTAGAAGTTATCTAATTATTAATTAAGTTTTTAATTTTTACGTATTTTCAACGATAAGCGCGCGACATTAAGTAAATAACTAATTAAGGATTTAATGTAATAATACAATGGGGCACACCGGGGTGTCTCAAAGACCAGATCCGCGCCTCCATCGCGTCCGGACTGGACCAGCTCTGTCCGACCGTTCTCCCACCGCGCCGAACGCCTCTGCCATGGACGCCGCCGTCACCACGCGACCTCTGGAACATCTCCAACTCGAACCAGCACTGTAGCTTCGTCCCTGTCTGCAGCGTGATTGGCAAGCTCTGCCATTTGGTGACTTTTCATTTTGCTTCATCTGTTTATATGGCTACTAGGTTTTTCATGATTCATGGATTTTGGTATTTGGGCCTAAATGATCTGTTTCCATGGCTGCTAGTTTTTTTTTTTTATTTTTCATGTTCATGGGATTTGGTATTGGGCCTAAATGATATGTTTTCATGGCTGCTAACTTTTTATTTTTCATGTTCATAGGTTTTGTTATTGGGCCCAAGTGATCTGTTTTCTTTTTCTTTCTTTCCTGAAATTGGACTTGGGGTTATAATCAAAATTGGGCTTAGAGTAAGTAGTATAATAACCCATTTTGCTTCTAAAGAGTTTTAAACAAAAAATAAATAAAAAAGGGTCTTTTAAAATATTTTCAATCATCAATTTAAATAAAATTATGCTGCTAACATTTTTATAAAAAATATCCTTTTGAATTCACGCTACAATCTACAATGTTGATGTATGATTTTTTCATCCTCAAGTGTTGTATGAATTGTAAGGGTTCATCGTATAGCTTTGCTATCTTTAACCCTGTGCAAGAGTGAATCCCCTAAAAAAAAAATATTAAATGTTTTTTTAATTGATACTTTTAACCAATTTTACCCAATTTCATTCTTATAAAAAAATCTTTTAATTCACGTAACAATCTACGACGTTGATGTATGGACTTATTCATCCTCAAGTGTCGTGTGAATTGTAAGGGTTTATCGTATAGCACTGCTATCTTAGACTCTAAGCAAAAAGTGAATTTATTTTTAAGATAAAATCCTTTTCTTAAAAAAAAATCAAAAATCAAACCTTTATCAAAATTAAAAATCGACCAACCAATCAAATTTTTCAAAAAAACTACATGGCTTTGAGTTTCCCATCGCACCCGGGAATACGTAGGTGCAAGATAAGTTATCTTGTCAAGTCAAAACTAAATTTTCCTTTTTTTGTATCTCTTTTTATATTAAAATAATTAATCAAAAATAATTAAACTTTTCTATTTTTAGGGGTGCTCTATGGACACGGTGCCATATTCAGTCCCTTAGATTTGAGGTTACCCTATGGACTCATGTGCCATGTTCAACCTCATTTAGTTTTTATAAACAATAAATTCAAAAATAAAAATTAATAAAATTAAAAATATAAAAAATTAAAAATTAAAAAAATAATTCTTTCTTGTAAATAATTTTTGGGGTAAAATAAATATTTAAAAGGCTGTTAAAATGTTTTTGAACAATTAACTTGAGGTACCGTTTTTTTAAACAGGCGATGTGGGGTGCTAACACCTTCCCTACTCGTAACCAACTCCCGGACTCATCTCTCTCTCTCTTTTTTTTAAGACCACCACCTTTAAATAATTGGGTTTTCTAAGATTTCCTCAATAAAATTTTAGTGGCGACTCCTCTATCCTTTTTATCTCCTATTTTCGCGGCTCCCAGACGGGACGGTCGCGACAGCTGGCGACTCCGTTGGGGACTTTTGAGAGTCAGGCCGATCATAGTTGGTTGTGCATTTTTTTAAAAGAAAAAACAGCTTTGAAAATATTTGTTTTACCCTTTTTGTTTTATTCTTTTTTTAATGCTTACATAACTGCTTTTGTATATTCTTGCAACCTTAGGGTAGAGAATTTTTGTATTGGTGTTGTTTGTTCCTTTTTGCAGGTTTGGGGTAGTTTTGTTTTAGTAGGTTTTGTGAAGGTTTGTATGCTCCCATCACACACATCACTATCACATGTCGCACACACTTTTGGGCTCTGTACCCAAGTCTTGGAATGCCATATGATTAGAAGGGGCTTCAGTGATGTTATTGTGATGCTTTTGCGTCCCTAACAGTCATTGATTCTCCCGGTCGGATTGCTACCGGTATATGGACTACCATATTGTGACTTATTTGTCCCTGTGGTGAGGTTCGTGGATTCGGATCCTTATCTTTTAGATGAGGATAATCCGGGGACCATATGTTTAGGGGTCTAGATCTGTCCCAAAAGTCATGCACATAAAATGTCATTAGCAGCCTACCAAAATAAGGTCTTGACTTCAAAAGTCCCAACTTTAGGATATGACCTATGTAGGACAAAACGGAGCGCATTCCGCCTTTTTCTGCAGCATGAATAATTACATGCATCATAAGATCTTCTACATGCACCTTAACATGCAATTCATTCATGCATTCTGTTACCCTTATTATTATTTTGTATGCTCGTGTATGTAGTATTTTAGGCCATGCATCGTCAATATGTCATTCATTCATGCATCTTGGTACACTCTCATGCATAAGTAATTTTGCTTTCCAAATGTTATTAACAAAATAAAATTTCCCTTGCACAGATAATTTGGTAAGAGATAACACCTTTGATAACAAGAGATGGAAAAAGTCAGACACACTAGCAATGCTCCCGCCACTAAGAGCTCCAAGGTGATTTTGAACTCATTAGAGAATCTGAAAGAGTTGAGCCAATCTTTGCCTCAAGAGCATCGAAAAAGCTTAGTCAAGAAATATGGATGGATCTTGGACCTAATTTTCATACCGGTTGAAGCTACTGCTTTGAGTGCTCTAAGTCAGTATTGGAACCCACATCTCAGATGTTTCGAGTTGCCAAACATGGACATTACACCCACCATTAAAGAATATGCTTGCCTGTTAAGTTTGCCAATGTAGAAAAATCTCGTTGTGTACTTTCACCTGGGGCAATACTTGACCACTGCAAGCATAGCAGGGTTACTAGGGCTTCCTGAAATTGAAGTGAACTTGATCGGGCACTCAAACTCGCGAGGGTTAACCCGAAAGTTTCTTGAAAATCATTTGAGGAAACTAATGGATCGACAAGATTGGGAAACCTTTGAGAGGGTATTGGCACTAGCAATATATGGGTTGGTTCTATTTCCATCGACGCTAGACATGATAGATCAAGCAGCAATGGATGTGTTCTTCACAGTTGAAAGAAGGAAAAACCCCGTGCCGGCAGTATTGGCTGAAACGCTTTTGACTCTAGAATTTTGCCAGCGGCATTCAAAGGGGAAGCTCAAATGTTGTGCACGGTTGCTCTATGTATGGGTCATGGCCCACATGTACGCAAAAGGCTATATCAACCGCCATTCAGATCCACTAAGAGGCTTCCATAACATCCCTACGAGACAGCTTAATGAAGATGAGTGGAAGAGCGAGTTTGACAAAGTGGAAAGAGACTCTTTTAAGTGGGTATGCCCATGGTACGAAAGTCAACAGGGGCAAGATATCATTTACAGTTGTGGTGACTATCCAAATGTTCCTTTGATGGGCCCGAGAGGGTGCGTATCCTACACACCCGCCATAGCCTTACGACAACTCTGTTGGACACAAACCGTGCCATGAGAAGAACAACTTGGTGGATGCTGCTTCCGATACGAGGATGGTGAGAATACCAAGTTGTTGGCAAAAGAAGTTAGAAATGCATGGAAGAATGTGAGGATGGTGGGGAGATCACAGTTGGGCCGACCAATCCTAATCATCGTCTCAGAGTATGAAGCATGGAGAAAATCAAGGAAAGGCCCAGTGAACGTTCCCGCGGAAAGCACGAAAGTTGAAGACTACTCCCCTTCGGTAACTCAAATGCAGAGCAACTGAAAGTCCTGGAAGCACAAATGAAGGAAATGGAGCAACAAAAGCAAGATGCCGAGCTGAAAATAGTCAATGGTCAGAAGCGTTGTGAGAGGTTAACAAAGGAAAATGAACATTTAAAAGATTTGTGTGCAGACATCTCCCCAACCTCAAAAGTCCAGAAGAATACAGACAAGGTCCCGTCGAGCGTCATGATTAAGATCCAGAATCTTGAAAGTAAAGTATTGTCCTTGACAACAGAGAGGCATCAACTAAGAAAAGAAAAGCGTCGGTTAGAAGAAGAAGTCATTCAGCAAGGAGATGTGAGAAAGTCATTGGTAGTGGAAGTCAATCGACAAAGGGGAGTCAATGCCAACCTACAAAAGCAAATTTGTGCACAAAACAGGATGACTGATGAATTGGTACAAAAGGTCCAAGAGCTGAATATCCTATTAGTCGAAATCAAGAAGCAGTGCGATTTAGGGTGGACCTCAGCAAAACACTACCATGATCAAAGGGTTCAAGTAATGAATGTCATGAAGTGGTGGAGAGAAGAGGCCCGAGAGCGAGGGATAGATATTGACATATGGAAAAAAAGATATATGAGCATGAATTTGGAGCTAAGCCATTGTATTCCGAATTTTGTCCAAAGCTTTGAAAAGACAAAAAAAAAAATTTGTGCGGACCCTATGCTTCGTCTCCCGGATGAGTTGGATGATTTCATGCAAATGTGTGGAGGGTTTGCTCGAGGGCTAAAAATAAAGGTACCTAAGCTATTGAATTTAGGATGAAAATGTTGTAACAATGTCGAGAATTGTGATGTAATCCCAATCTATGTATTGTTTTGAGGACATTTTAATGAAATATGGCCTTGCTTCCATAATTCTATGTTTTGCTTTGAGGAGTTTTTTTTTTAATGAAATCGGTTCCTGCCTCTATGATTTCTTCGCACTCCAACTCTTGCACTTGACTTGCGACGACACCTATCGTGGAGCATGGTCTTCCTTTAGTATGTTGTCAACTACATCTTTGCCTTATAGGATTCTTCCTTCTGCGCAAAGGGTAGGACGAGATGTCTCAATTCAGAAATTGCTAGTGTGTTTAAGACAACATCTATTGTGGAGAGTTGTTTCTCCCCTAGATTTGTTGTCAACTCCATTTCATCTTATGAGCAAAATGCTCTCTGTGTGGGATGGAGGGACCATCTCTTGTCTGTTATAAGGTGTTAACTCAAAATAAAATATAATAATAACGTCCAAAGGTGATTTTCATAAAAGCTTTTCGCTTTTTTCAAACATTTTGTTATCATTTCTCTTGTGGTTTTAAACCAGTGTGTGGCTTTTCTGAACAATTGCTCGAAGACACCCTTATCGCACTCGGTCACAGACAAGAGCCATGGCGGGTGAACTAGAAGAAGTCCAAGATATCAGGGATGAAGTCAGTCAAATCAAGGATCAGATGACTAAGATGATGGAGATCCTCCAGGCCATGCAGAAGGAAAAGAACACAGAGGAGACCCCTCCAGCCTCGAACGAAGGACATCCGTCCACACCTCTCATTCCCCCGGGTTTTGCTCAGATTCCTATTCAAGGCTTCAACCAACCAGGGGTCATGATGCCTCTCCTTATTTATCCAAGCAACCAAACTCATTTTTCATTTGACCCGAACAATCCCCCATACGGTTTGCCTCACGGATTTGTGCCACCAACGGCCCCCAGCCCACAAGATGGCATCCAAAACTCCGAGCATATCACTCAGACGCAAACCCCTACCGATGCTGTTGAAATGCCACAAGCACAAACTGTCAACCCTACAGATGGTAACACCCCGACGGTGACACTTTCTGCCAATCCAAAAAATCCAAAATACACCCTACATTATGGACCCCAGGGGACTCAAATGATGCCAAACTTCGGATCCTCCTACATGCCATACTCCTTCCCTCATAATATGTACAGTGAAACTCCAGTGAATCAGTCAGGAGGGAATTCCCATTCTAAAGAAAAGTTGGAAGTGCTAGAAAAAAGACTACGGGCCATTGAAGGAGTAAATAGTTATGGTCTGCGGGATGCTTCGGAACTTTGTCTGGTGCCAAATGTTGTAATTCCACCAAAGTTTAAGGTACCCGATTTCGACAAATATCGGGGAACCACTTGTCCCAAAAACAATCTGACCATGTATGTAAGGAAGATAGCATCATACGCTCAAGATGACAAGATCTTGATTCACTTCTTCCAAGACAGTTTAACTGGGGCAACTTCAAATTGGTACACGCATCTCGAACAGGCCCACGTCCGATCCTTCAAAGATCTAGCAGATGCATTCCTAAAGCAATACAAGTACAATATTGACATGGCCCCTGATAGGATGCAACTCCAAAATACGGTAAAGAGAGTCACAGAGACTTTCAAGGAGTATGCACAACGATGGAGGGAATTGGCTGCTCA
This sequence comes from Sophora flavescens, assembly GCA_030762895.1. Taxonomy (NCBI): domain Eukaryota; kingdom Viridiplantae; phylum Streptophyta; class Magnoliopsida; order Fabales; family Fabaceae; genus Sophora; species Sophora flavescens. The sequence continues at coordinate 159,704,702 of CM061066.1, read as the reverse complement.
GGTAGAGCCTCCATTGGCCGAAAAAGAAATTGTGGCAATGTTCATTGATACCCTCCAGTCACCTTTCTATGATAGGATGATTGGGAGTGTGTCATCGAACTTTTCTGACATGGTCATCATTGGTGAGAGAATTGAAAGTGGAATGAGGAATGTCAAGATCACTGAGACTTCGGTAATGAACAGCCAGAAGAGAACCCCATTTGTGAAAAAGAAAGAAGGAGAAGCACACGCAGTAACCTTTGAACAAAAGAAACCAAACCAATATAGACCAAACCAAACACCCACCTTCCAAGCCCAATACGCCCCATATTACCAACCGCCTCCGTATCACCAAGCCAACCAGCCATACATCGCTGCCACCTCACAATCTCCAAATCCTCAACAGATGGCTCCTTACCGGCCATCATACCCCTCTCAACCTCAAACGCACCTTACCGTGCCACCCCAAACTGCCCAACCCCTAGGTACAAACCCAAACACCAACCAAACAAGACCATCGTACAACTCGGAAAGAAAGCCGGTACATTTCGACCCGATACCCATGACCTACACTGAGTTGCTGCATCAGCTTATAAGCAAATCTGTGCTGACTCCTATCCCAATGAAACCAATGGGGCCTCCTTATCCGAAGTGGTTCGACCCGAATGCTACATGTGAGTATCATGCGGGGGCAATAGGTCATTCCACTGAGAACTGCAGGGCTTTCAAATTTAAGGTACAAGACCTTATTGATGCTAAGTGGTTGATCTTTCATAAAGATGCTCCGAATTGGGGACAAGGTCCTATGCCAAATCATGGGGGTTCGGGAGTCAACACCATTGATAGCTTTATGGAACCTACTATTAAGAGCCAAGTGGCTGATGTCAGAACTCCCGTGAGAGTTATTTTAAGGGAGATGCAGAAACATGGATTGGTGCAAACCTCAATTGTTGAAGAAAAGACTCTTGATGAAGAGATAAGGTGCGACTTCGACATGAATATGGGGTATTCAATTGAAGACTGTGAAGAATTTCGACAGGTTGTGCAACAGTTAATAGATATGAATATTATCCTAATTGGTTGTGAACCGAATGAGTGTGGCATTAACATGGTCGCTGAATCTACAATTTCCCCAATTCCAGTTAAGATTACTCCTTATACTGTTGTGATTAATCCTCAACCGGTTCCTGAGCAAGTCGCTACGAAGCCAGTGGTGATACACTATACTGAGACGGAACCTATGCCGGTTTCGAGCGGGCCAACACCAGTTGTCATCCAAGTCCCAGGTCCTTTCCCTTATAAGGACACCAAAGCGGTACCATGGAAATATGATAGGCAGGTTCAACAAAGTCCTCCCAGGGGGACCACTGTGGTCACCAACATTTCGGGAATTGGTGGAATGACTAGGAGTGGTCGCATTTATACTCCAGAGGTATTGCGAAGGGAGGGAACAGAAAAGGAAGAAAAATATCGCAAGGGGAAAGAGAAGGTGGAAGGAACACCGGCTGAAAAGGATGCCAAAAGGGGTGATAATAAAAAGGAGGTATCTGATGAAGAAGTCGGCGAATTTTTGAAGTTCATCAAGCAGAGCGAATACAGGGTGGTGGATCAATTGAATCAAACTCCGGCTCGGATATCTCTCTTATCTTTGTTGATGAATTCTGAACCACATAGGAGAGTACTGATGAAGGTGTTAAATCAAGCTCATGTCTCTCATGACATCACAATTGATAAGCTTGATAACATCGTAGGTAACATCGTTGCTGATAATTATATCACTTTCATTGATGACGAAATTCCAGCTGAAGGAATGGGGCACAACAAGGCATTACACATCTCGGTGAAGTGTCGTGATCATGTCATGGCTAGGGTTCTGATTGATAATGGTTCTTCTTTGAATGTAATGCCAAACACTGGCAAAGTTGCCTTTCGATGGAACTCATATGAAGCCAAGCACATTGATTGTAAGAGCTTTCGATGGCACCCTAAGGGAAGTTATGAGAGAAATTGAATTGCCCATTCAGATTGGCCCTTGCGCCTTTGAAATACTCTTCCAAGTAATGGACATTACACCAACTTACAGTTGTCTCCTGGGACGACCATGGATCCATTCGTCTGGAGCTGTACCTTCCACACTGCACCAAAAAGTGAAGTTCATTGTCGATAGCAAGCTGATAATTGTTTTTGGAGAGGAGGATATGTTAGTGAGTAAGCCATCAACAACCCCTTACATTGAAGCTGTCGAAGAAGCTCTTGAGACCGCTTTCCAATCGCTTGAAATTGCCAATGCCACTTATGTCGGGGACGGTGTTCCACTCTTGAAACCTCAGTCATCTAAAGCGTCTGTTATGATGGCTAGGGTTATGCTCGAAGGAGGATACCGACCTGGAAGCGGTTTGGGGAAGGATAGCCAAGGTGTCACTGACATCCTCATGCTCACCAAGAACAAGGACAGGTTTGGGTTAGGATATAAACCCACCAAGGCCGACAGGATAAAGGTTATGGAAGAGAAGAAAAGAAAGAGGTTGGCTCGGCTGGAAAATCGTGAATACGAGGCTGAAAGGGTTCCCATCTGTGACATTCGACAAAGCTTCCGAAGTGTAGGGTTTGCCTTCCTGGACCAAGCAGCAGCTGTTGAAGATAATTATCTCGCCGATCATGGTGTCAATTTGGTGTATCCATGCCCTCCGGATACAGAGCTCAACAATTGGGAGGTCATTGAGTTCCCCAGGACCATAGAGTTTTTTCAAAGTAATTTCGTAATGCTTATCCTTTAGCTCTGCCCAAGGCTTTAGGATTTTTGTTGTAATGGGCTTACTTGTTTCCGTTTCAGTATGACTTGTCAATAAATACATGCATTCAATATCTTTGTGTTCTTATCTTTTTTTTACTTTCGCTTTTATTCATCGTTCCTCACCAATAAATACAGTTTCCCATCTTTAACCATTATTCATTTTTCCCTGATAACTACCAAAATGCATATCTAAAAGTGACTCTCTTGAAAATGACAGTGTTAATAACTCAGCATACAATTTTGACTATCCTATTGATCATGCTGATGAGGTTGTTGATGATGACGGGGAAGTTCCTCCTGAATTATTGAGGTTGGTAGAACAAGAAGCCAGGGAAATTCGACCCCATGAAGAGCCGAGTGAACTAATCAATTTGGGAACCGAAGATGATAAAAAAGAGGTCAAGATCGGCCTTTCCCTGAAAGAAAATGAGCGAAGTAGGTTGATCAAGTTATTGATGGATTATAAATATGTTTTCACATGGTCGTACCAAGACATGTCGGGGTTAGACCCTAGTGTAGCAGAACACAAACTACCGTTAAAGCTGGAGTGTCCTCTAGTAAAGCAGAAGCTACGAAGGATGAAAGCGGAAATGTCTATAAAAATCAAGGAGGAGGTCAGGAAACAACTGGGTGCGGGTTTCCTAGAAGTGGTAAAGTATACTCAATGGGTTGCTAACATCGTTCCTGCCCCAAGAAAGATGGATAGGTTCGAATGTGTGTCGACTATCGAGATCTGAACAAAGCTAGCCCAAAAGATGATTTCCCTCTGCCTCACATTGATGTTCTTGTAGATAATACTACCCAACATGCATTATTCTCTTCCATGGATGGATTCTCAGGATATAATCAGATCAAGATGGCACCTGAAGATATGGAGAAAACTACATTTGTCACTTTGTGGGGAACCTTTTGCTACAAGGTTATGCCCTTTGGCTTGAAAAATGCTGGGGCAACATATGAGCGGGCTATGGTGGCTTTATTCCATGACATGATGCATAAGGAGATATAAGTTTATGTAGATGACATGATCGTCAAGTCCAGATCCGAAGATGACCATGTTGATAATCTGCAGAAACCTTTTGAGCGGTTAAGAAAGTTTAAGCTCCGACTGAATCCAGCCAAATGCACTTTCGATGTGAAATCAGGCAAGCTTCTGGGGTTCATTGTTAGTCAAAGAGGAATAGAGGTTGATCCTGAAAAAGTTCGAGCAATCATCGATATGCCAGCACCTCGAACGGAGAAAGAAGTTCGCGGGGTTTTAGGAAAATTGAACTACATTTCCCAGTTCATATCCCAAATGACCGCGACATGTGAACCGATCTTTAAATTGCTATGCAAAAATCAGGCGGTGACATGGAATGAAGATTGTCAAAAAGCCTTTGAGAAGATCAAACAATACCTACAGGAGCCTCCGGTCTTGGTTCCCCCGGTGCCAGGAAGACCTCTTATCATGTATTTGACCGTGCTAGATTAATCGATGGGTTGCGTGTTGGGGCAACACGATGAGTCAGGAAGGAAGGAACATGCCATCTATTATCTAAGTAAGAAATTCACCAGTTGCGAAGCCAACTACTCACTGCTAGGACGCACTTGCTGTGACTTGGCTTGGGCGGCTCGCCATTTGAGGCATTACATGTTGTGTTACACTACCTGGTTGGTGTCCAAAATGGATCCGATCAAGTATATCTTTGATAAGCCTGCTCTGACTGGAAGAATTGCTCGCTGGCAAGTCCTGCTATCAGAATATGACATTGTCTATGTCACCCAAAAAGCAATAAAAGGGAGTGCTCTCGCAGAATATCTAGCCAATCAGCCAATGGAAGATTATGGATCGATGCAATGCGATTTCCCGGATGAAGATATAATGGCTTTGTTTGATCGCGAGCAATCACTAGAAAAATAAAAATGGACTTTGTTATTTGATGGAGCTTCTAATGCATTGGGACATGGAATTGGGGAAATACTAATCTTACCGAAAAATGATTATTTCCCTGTCACTACAAGGCTTTGCTTTTATTGTACAAACAATATAGCCGAATATGAAGCTTGTGCGCTCGGGATCCAAGAAGCAATAGAATCAAAGGCAAGGATACTGGAGGTATATGGGGACTCTGCATTAGTCATCCACCAGCTAAGAGGGGAATGGTAAACCCGAGATGCCAAGTTAATCCCGTACCACGATTACATCAAAGGTTTGATTGAGCAGTTTGATAAAGTCACGTTCCATCATATTCCCCGATAAGATAACCAATTAGCTGACGCGCTGTCTACATTGTCCTCAATGTTCAAAGTAAGTGACGAGAGGAACTTACCACTCATCAAAATGGAAAGTCGTGATCATCCTGCATATTGTCAAGTGATAGAGGAAGAGCCTGATCAAAAACCGTGGTACCATGACATCAAATGCTTCATCCAAAGAAGGGAATACCCTCCGAGTGCTTCAGAAAATGACAAAAGAACTCTAAGAAGACTTGAAATGGGTTTCTATTTAGATGGAGGTATTCTCTACAAAAGAAATCATGACATGGTGTTGTTAAGATGTGTTGACGCGAAAGAAGCTAAACGGATAATTGAGGAGGTCCATGAAGGATCTTTCGGAACACATGCAAGCGGTCATGCAATGGCGAGAAAAATCTTGAGGGCTGGCCAATACTGGTTGACAATGGAGGCGGATTGTTTTAATTATGCGAAGAGGTGCCATAAGTATCAAATATATGCTGATAGGGTTCATGCGCCGCCAGCTCCCTTGAATGTCATGTCGGCACCCTGGTCGTTCTCAATGTGGGGAATGGATGTGATTGGGCCAATCGAACCAAAAGCCTCAAATGGGCATCGCTTCATTCTTGTTGCCATTGATTATTTCACAGTGGGTTGAGGCTGCATCATATGTCAATGTGACCAGGAATGTCGTGATCAAATTTGTAAAAAGAGAATTAATTTGTCGTTATGGGTTGCCAAGTGAGATTATCACTGATAATGCGACTAACTTGAACAACAAGATGATGAAAGAGATGTGCGAAAACTTCAAGATAAAGCATCGCAATTCCTCCCCGTATCGCCCAAAGATGAATGGAGCGGTTGAGGCTGCTAATAAAAATATCAAGAAGATTGTCCAAAAGATGGTGGTGACGTATAAGGATTGGCATGAGATGTTACCTTTTGCTTTGCATGGCTACCGTACCTCTATTCGTACCTCGACATGGGCATCTCCGTATTCTGTAGTTTATGGGATGGAGGCAGTGCTCCCGATTGAAGTAGAGATCCCTTCAGTAAGGGTACTGAGAGAAGCCGAACTGGAAGAAGCTGAGTGGGTTCAGGATCGACTCGACCAATTGAACCTCATTGAAGAGAAGAGATTAGGGGCATTGTGTCACGGTCAATTGTACCAGAGAAGGTTGATGAGAGCCTATGAGAAGAAGGTACGCCCGCGACAGTTTCGGGAAGGTGACCTGGTACTTAAAAAGATTTTACCAATCCAAAAGGATCATCGTGGAAAGTGGACCCCAAACTACGAAGGACCTTACGTTGTGAAAAAGGCCTACTCGGGAGGAGCTTTAATCCTCACCAGGATGGATGAGGAAGATCTTCCACTCCCTGTAAACTCAGATGCAGTCAAAAAGTATTATGCTTGAACTCACTTCCCAAGAAGAAAAGAAAAAAAAAGATAAAGATGAAAAAAAAGAAAAGCTCGTTAGGCTGAAAATCTGAAAAGACAGTCTAAGCAAAAGTTAGAGCAACCCGCTGGGCTGAAAACCTGAAAAGGCAGTCTAGGCAAAAGTTAGGGTTCAAAAATAAAATAAACAATGGAAGTGTCGTCAAGCCGATGAACTGGGGCAATCAGTGGGCTAGATGCATGAAGACTGGGGCAGATAGCATTCTCAGATGTTGATTAGTAAGCAGTCGAGATAGTATGAGGGATACTAACACTAGTCATGGAAAGAGATGTCACTTGAGGAGATGTGATTCCACTCCACAACCATTTTTGCAATTCCATACTCCATTGTAATATCTGTTTTGTATACCTTTTCAGTCCAAATGTAATGACATTGACTCCCAATTCTTTTTACCCTTATCTCTTTCTCTTAACTTTTGTCAATTGTGTGTGTGCATTCATCATGATAAGTATATACTGGAATGCGAAACATGTATTGGTGTCTTCAAAGAGCATTTAGAATTTCTTTGAAAATCTCAAAAGTTCGTAAAGAACAAGATGATCTCCCGACAAAGGACACCGTGGTCTACCGACAAGAGGCACGGAGACAATCATTGCAAAGGAAGCGTACCCTTTCAAAAGTGCTTAGCCTTTATTCTCCATGAAGACAGGACACGTTTTAGTTCATCTCAGAGCTTGTTTGTGATCAACACTTTAAGGGGTCAAGGGTGATAATAAAACCACCTAAAAGATGAAAAAATAAAAAATAGTAATATTACAGGCTTTCCTTGTGTTGTATTAAAATCATTTGAGGTTTTCATCAAGCATATAGGACATTTCTGGCATCATGCATTGCAATTGTTTCTCTTCTGGTGAGCACAAAACCCAGTAAATTGCACAAACATCGCAGGCTTTTAACATTCCTTTCCAAGCTTCGGTAGATAACCGACTCCGCAAGCTTTTAACCTTTCTGTCAAGCTTTGACGGGTACCATACCCCGTAAGCTCTGCTTGTTTTCAAGCTTCAGCGGATACCCGACTCCGGATGCTTTTTACCTTTTCTGTCAAGCTTCAGTGGATAACCGACTCCGCAAGCTTTTAATCCTTTTGCCTTCAAGTTTCAGTGGACAACCGACTCCGTAAGCTTTTTACCTTTTCTATCAAGCTTCAGTGGATAGCCGACTCCGCAAGCTTTTAATCCTTTTGCTTTCAAGTTTCAATGGATAACCGACTCCACAAGTTTTTTACCTTTTGTCAAAGCTTCGGTGGATAACCGACTCCACAAGCTTTTTACCTCTTGTCAAGCTTCAGTGGATAACCGACTCCACAAGCTTTTTACCTTTTTCAAGCTTCAGCGGATACCCGACTCGGTAAGCTTTTAATCCTTTTGCTTTCAAGCTTCGGAGGATAACTGACTCCGCGTGCTTTTCATTTTCTTCCAAGCTTCAGCGAATAACTGGCTCCACAAGCTTTTAATCCTTTTGTTTTCAAGCTATAGCGGACAACCGACTGCGTAAGCTTTTAACATTTCTTTTCAAGCTTCGGCGGATACCCGACTCCGCAAGCTTTTCGCATTTTGCTTTCAAGCTTCAGCGGATAACCGACTCCGCAAGCTTTTAACCTTTCTATCAAGCTTCGACGGGTACCATACCCAGTGAGCTCTGCTTGTTCAAGCTTCAGCGGACAAACGACTTCGCAAGTTTTTTTATCTTTCTGTTCGAGCTTCTACGGGCAGTCCCTCCCGTAAGCTTTTAATTATGCATCCGTTTACTTGTCAGTGAACTCCAGCCAAAATTGGAGTTCATGTCTTTACTCGTTTCTTATAACGATAATAAGTTAACTACGGTTACACCTACTATCTAATAAGAAACAAGTAAAGAGGGGCAGCTGTGAACACCTAATTTTACCCGGATTTTTTTTAATCAATGTTTTGAGGAAAAAAAAAAGGACAAGACTGATAACAAAAAAATTTGCAAAAATGTTTTTATTCTTGGTCCATTACATCATCAAATGGAGCCCATTTTCGTTTTTATCTTTTGGGCCCATTATCCAAAACCCAACCAAAAAATTGTTTTTATTCTGATTTGTTAAATTAAAAAAATAATAATAATAAAAAGTATTTTTTTTTGAAATAATCTGCTCCCATGCTTGTACCCATCTTTGTCATCTTTTTCTTTTTTCAGAAAAAGGGGGACAATGGTACAAGCCATCCTCACCCATTGCTGCCCTGCAAGGTGGTGGAGCAAAGACTGATTTGCTCCCCACTACTTGTACCCACCAGCTGGCCGAACAAGGAGATTTGTCATCTTCTTCATCTTCTGTGCTTTATATTGAACAGTGACCAAAGGAAGGAAAAAAAAAGACAACAGAAAAACTCTCAATATTCTCCCTTCCAACATCTAGCAATCATCACTCCCAAATCACAAATCAACACAAAAGTACCCAAACACTCTCTGGTACCAAAACAAAAAAATCAAAAAAAAACCTCTCTTTTCACGCTTGCTTTCCTTCTTCACCAGAAGAACTCTCTTCCTCCTCCTTCAAATTTCTCCTCCTCTATCTTTCAAATTTCTCCTCCTTCTCTCCAAAAAAACACACACATACTTCTTTCTCTCTCCCTGAGCCTCAAAGTTCATCTTATTTCCTTTTGTTTCTCTTTCTTTCTACATCATCAGACCAAGACCCATCTTCTTCTCTCCCTTTCTAAACCTCATTTCTCCTCCTCCTCTATAGACCATGAAACAGTTGCGCCGCCACCTAGCTAGGGAGATCCAGTCGTTGCTCAGACCACTACGCTAGGCGGGATAAGACCGCGCAACTGCCGCCGCTCCTCCGCACAACCACCACGACCTCTCCGCTGAGGAAGACCAGATCCGTGCCTCCATCGCGTACGGACCGGACCAGCTCTATCCGACCATTCTCCCACCGCGCTGGACGCCTCCGCCACGGACGCCGCCGTCACCACGCGACCTCTGGAACATCTCCATCTCGAACCAGCACTGTAGCTTCGTCCCTGTCTGCAACGTGATTGGCAAGCTCTGCCTTTTGGTGACTTTTCATTTTGCGTGATCTGTTTATATCGCTGCTAGGTTTTTCATGATTCATGGGTTTTGGTATTTGAGCCTAAATGATTTGTTTTCATGGCTGCTAGTTTTTTTTATTTTTCATGTTCATGGGATTTGGTATTGGGCCTAAATGATCTGTTTTCATGGCTGCTAACCTTTTATTTTTCATGTTCATGGGTTTTGTTATTGGGCCCAAATGATCTGTTTTCTTTTTCTTTCTTTCCTGAAATTGGACTTGGGGTTATAATCAAAATTGGGCTTAGAGTAAGTAGTATAATAACCCATTTTGCTTCTAAAGAGTTTTAAACAGAAAATAAATAAAAAAGGGTCTTTTAAAATATTTTCAATCATCGATTTAAATAAAATTATGCTACTAACATTTTATAAAAAATATCCTTTTGAATTCACGCAACAATCTACAATGTTGATGTATGATTTTTTTCATCCTCAAGTGTTGTATGAATTGTAAGGTTTCATCGTATAGCTTTGCTATCTTTAACCCTGTGCAAGAGTGAATCCCCTAAAAAAAATATATTAAATGTTGTTTTTTAATTGATACTTTTAACCAATTTTACCCAATTTCATTCTTATAAAAAAATCTTTTAATTCACGTAACAATCTACGACGTTAATGTATGGACTTATTCATCCTCAAGTGTCGTGTGAATTGTAAGGGTTTATCGTTGAACGTGCTGTCGCCACGCGCCAAAAAGAACGAGCGATTATAAAAATAATGCAGTATAGAGCGACAACTCGGATCGTCTCTCAAGGACTCTTTAGTGTTGTTATTATTAATAGAAAAAGTTAGAAAAGGGGGTTTTGAGATTAAAATAAAATAAAGGAAACAAAATAAAAACAGAGTAAGAAAAGAGATTAACAAATAAACTAAAGCGATTAACCTACTGCTTTTGGTTTTCCAACTATCATCGGTTCATGCAAATTCCTAGCCCTAAGCAGATTCTAATCCCCTCCCGGTTGTAGCAATAATTCACAAGCGGAACCACTACTACAGATATATGTCCCTATTCCCGAATTAAGCAAACGGGGTTAAGCACTTCGTGAACTAAGCGAACACGAAACGTACACACGCGAATTAAGCAAACGCGATTATATATAGGAACATGATATCACCGAGATAAACCAACACAACACAATATACTCCTGAATTAAGCAAACAGAAATATAAAGCATGGCATTGAAAAGAGAAAAGGAAATGAAAATAGGAAATACAAGAACCTCAAGTATGGATAAAAACCAATTACAGTAGATTAATCTAGGAGACTAGTTCTCCATTACAAAAGAAAACAATAAACTAAGAGAAAACAAAAGACTATCAAGTTCAGGAACTAGCCAAAACTGGCTAATTCTGACCCCTAAAAACTAGCTATCTTATCATTCTGCCATAGAGCAGTTTATATACAAATTCTGGAATCCGAGTCCTCGCGAGGCGAAGCACTGTTCGCGAGGCGAATTATGCGAAAGGTCTGCAACTCTTGGTCTTCTCGCGAGGCGAGCATATCTTCGCGAGGCGAACTCTTCAAATTCCCAACTGTAACGCCCGTGGCCTTCAACACGGGTAAACCGTGATGCTCTCTGACTTCCAGGTACTCGCGAGGCGAGTCCTCCTTCGCGGGGCGAGACAGAAAGTTTTGCAATTTCAGAGCAGTCACCTTACGGTTCATGAGGCGAGCAGTCTTCTCGCGGGGCGAGAAACTCCAGAATTATTCCTTTTTATTAACCTGAAAATAGAAAATAAAAGTAAATACTTTATTCACTCTAAATCAACTAAATTAACTTAAAAACACTTTACAGACTCAAAATACTACTTAAGGACAATCAAGTCTAATTTGGGTGAAAATGATATAAAATAAGCACAAAGCCAAGGTCTTTACTAGTTATAAAACTAGTAAAACAGAGGCTCATCAAAATACCCCAAACTTAAACTTTGCTTGTCCCCAAGCAAACTAAAACTCAAAAACTTAAAAAGACTCAAGACCTGGCAAAACATGGCAAGCTTAAGAATTCAATCAACTTTCATAGATTTCAAGCAATTTTTCAAAAGAATTTTTCTTTCAATGTTCCCCCCTTACAAGCAAAACAATCCCCACATTCATTTATTCTAAACAGTTGAGAAATTCATCATTCAAACAATCATTACTCTAAGCAGGGGATCCAAGTCACACACAAGAAGGAGATCACCAAAATCAAACAACTGCCTTCCTCACAAGGGAAATTTGTGTTCACTCATCACTCAATTTTTGTCAGGCAATCAACAATTCACTCAATTTCACTTTTAAGAGCACTTCCCATAAATTTGATTTTCATCTCAAAATGATTCCCACAGAAAACATGCAAGCAACATCAGAAGGTCTTTTATGGGTTGTAATGGGGCCTGGCTAAGGGTAGGATATACAAAGGAAATAGGCTGAAGACCCTAGGAACTAAGAGAGCATGAACATTATTTACACTTTGAATTTAACTCAAGTTCCTTTTTCATTTTTCATTTTGCCTTGGGTGGCTACAACCTCTTTATTCAAACAGCCTTTTTGGCATTTGTCCACTTTTTATTTTTTTATTTATTTATTTATTTTTTTAATTTCTGCTTTTCTCTCTTTTTTTTTCTTTTTTTTTTCTTTTTTTTTTCTATTATTATTTTTTCTTTTTCCCAATCCCAAACAACACATTGCACCGGGTAGCCACCCCAAACTTAATTTCTTGCACCCATTCTAAGATTACGTGCTCTCCTAATCCTAAGATCGGGTTAACATGGTTTTCCAGATTTTTGGGCTTATAACATTAGGTTATCAAGAATTAACAGGCTAATAGGCTCAATGGGGCTAACTAGGGAACATGCATTAGGAATTGGTTATTTTAGGCTAAGTAGCTATTTACAAAGAAAATGCCTAAATCATCTGAAGCAACACATAATCATGCAAACCAAAAAGAGATTCAAGCAAATTCAGGAAAGTGCAACTTAAAAAGTGATTTTCACACAGTTTAAAACATGTTGGAGGCTCAAAACCTCACCTGGACATTCATGCAAATTATTTGACTGAGACTCTATCCCTAGTGTGTGCTTCCTATCACCCCAAACTTATCATAAATCATGTCATCATAATAAAATTTCAAAGTTCAGTTTTCAATCATATGGGGATCATTTTTCAAAAAAATTTCAAATCCTAGGGGGAACAGTCAACACTATCATGCAATCCATCTATGCAAAAATTAATAAAATCCAATAAACTTGCCATAACCAAGACACAAACACAACTCCTGAGCTTCTCAAATTATTCAGGAGCTTTATTAAAAACAAAACAGAATTAAAGTAAGGAAAAGAAAATTAAAAAGGAGAAAGGGTTAAGAAAAACTCATTGAAGGGCGGTTCCACCAGGATCCCACTGCTTGTAGCATAAGGCCCACGTGATGGACAAAGAGTAGAAGTTCATTCCATGCTTTCCTAACTTGCAGCCTTGATTTGGAAGTGGGTGCTTGACAATTATGACGACCCCGCCGAGTGCGGCGGACTTCTCGCTTCCTCTCGGGTCACAGACGACCGCTTTCTCTACAAAGTCTCCCCAATAGAAGTGGGGCTCAACCTCTTGGATTGGCCATGGTGCAAAATCCAAGGGTTTAAACTCCATCACTGGTTCCTCAGGGGGAGGTGGCAAACAGTTAGCTGGGGTTACTGGTGCTGCTGCAACTTCTGCAAGGTCTTCATCCACTGCACTAACAAATTTTTCACTTGCTATACATGCAGAAATTTCAGCACACACCACACAAAGGTTAGAGTTAGTACATATATTACAAGAAAATGAATCAGAAAAAGTTAGAATGTCTGGGAATTCTTCACACAGTGCATCCACCCCATTACTCTCAACACATGCATTTGCTTTAATTGCATCATCTACTCCCAAAGGTTCTTCATCATCCTTAAGCACGGTGGAGCAGATGTCCACTTGATCCTCCTTTTCTAAGTTTCCTGAAAAAAATAAACCTGCAAAACGATCTCCATTTTCTATTTTTCCTGAAAAGTATAAACCTGTAAAACATTCTACACACAAAGCAGTTCCATCACAATAACAAGCATTAGGATCAGGGGATTCAACACATAATTCAGTAACAGAAGTATCAGTATCAGACTCATCCTCAGAGGTATTTTCAAGAATAACTTGTGAATCTGCATGTTCTTCAATGGGCTGTGGATTTAGCATTGTAGCCGAGTTGGTGGTAACTTGATCAATTAGAGCGGACAATTTCTGAGATTCAGCTTGGCTCCTCTGGTATTCAGCCTCCATCCTCTGTTGATATTCAAGATCTTGTTGTGCCATCCGTTGATTGTTCTCTTCCATTTGTTGTAGCATTGAAGCAATCTCATCCAAGGTGCTCTGTGAAGGTTCGGAAGGTGCAGAGGTGGTCACTTGGCTAGGATAGTATGGTGGTGGCTCACTAAAATTAGGATAATACATGCATGGTTGCTCGTAATAAACATTAGGCACATAATTTCGCATATAATTATCCATGGGGCAAAATTCACAACCAGACAATGCAGACAAAACTAATTAGCAAAGATTTTTTTTTTTTTTAAATTTTATTTTCTGCTAATAACAACAAACCAGAGTCCCCGGCAACGGCGCCAATTTTTGAACGCGCTGTCGCCACGCGCAAAAAAGAACGAGCGATTATAAAAATAATGCAGTATAGAGCAACAACTCGGATTGTCTCTCAAGGACTCTTTAGTGTTGTTATTATTAACAGAAAAAGTTAGAAAAGGGGGTTTTGAGATTAAAATAAAATAAAGGAAACAAAATAAAAACAGAGTAAGAAAAGAGATTAACAAATAAACTAAAGCGATTAACCTACTGCTTTTGGTTTTCCAACTATCATCGGTTCATGCAAATTCCTAGCCCTAAGCAGATTCTAATCCCCTCCCGGTTGTAGCAATAATTCACAAGCGGAACCACTACTACAGATATATGTCCCTATTCCCGAATTAAGCAAACGGGGTTAAGCACTTCGTGAACTAAGCGAACACGAAACGTACACACGCGAATTAAGCAAACGCGATTATATATAGGAACATGATATCACCGAGATAAACCAACACAACACAATATACTCCTGAATTAAGCAAACAGAAATATAAAGCATGGCATTGAAAAGAGAAAAGGAAATGAAAATAGGAAATACAAGAACCTCAAGTATGGATAAAAACCAATTACAGTAGATTAATCTAGGAGACTAGTTCTCCATTACAAAAGAAAACAATAAACTAAGAGAAAACAAAAGACTATCAAGTTCAGGAACTAGCCAAAACTGGCTAATTCTGACCCCTAAAAACTAGCTATCTTATCATTCTGCCATAGAGCAGTTTATATACAAATTCTGGAATCCGAGTCCTCGCGAGGCGAAGCACTGTTCGCGAGGCGAATTATGCGAAAGGTCTGCAACTCTTGGTCTTCTCGCGAGGCGAGCATATCTTCGCGAGGCGAACTCTTCAAATTCCCAACTGTAACGCCCGTGGCCTTCAACACGGGTAAACCGTGATGCTCTCTGACTTCCAGGTACTCGCGAGGCGAGTCCTCCTTCGCGGGGCGAGACAGAAAGTTTTGCAATTTCAGGAACAGTCACCTTCTGGTTCGCGAGGCGAGCAGTCTTCTCGCGGGGCGAGAAACTCCAGAATTATTCCTTTTTATTAACCTGAAAATAGAAAATAAAAGTAAATACTTTATTCACTCTAAATCAACTAAATTAACTTAAAAACACTTTACAGACTCAAAATACTACTTAAGGACAATCAAGTCTAATTTGGGTGAAAATGATATAAAATAAGCACAAAGCCAAGGTCTTTACTAGTTATAAAACTAGTAAAACAGAGGCTCATCAATCGTATAGCACTGCTATCTTGGACTCTAAGCAAAAAGTGAATTTATTTTTAAGATAAAATCCTTTTATTAAAAAAATCAAAAATCAAACCTTTATCAAAATTAAAAATCAACCAACCAATCAAATTTTTCAAAAGAACTACGTGGCACCCGGGAATACGTAGGAGCAAGATAAGTTATCTTGTCAAGCCAAAACTAAATTTTCCTTTTTTTGTGTCTCTTTTTATGCTAAAATAATTAATAAAAAATAATTAAACTTTTCTATTTTTAGGGGTGCTCTATGGACACGGTGTCATATTCAGTCCCTTAGATTTGAGGTTACCCTATGGACTCATGTGTCATGTTCAACCTCATTTAGTTTTTATAAACAATAAATTCAAAAATAAAAATTAATAAAATTAAAAATATAAAAAATTAAAAATTAAAAATTAAAAAAATAATTCTTTCTTGTAAATAATTTTTGGGGTAAAATAAATATTTAAAAGGCTATTAAAATGTTTTTGCACAATTAACTTGAGGTACCGTTTTTTTAAACGGGCGATGTGGGGTGTTAACACCTTCCCTACTCGTAACCGACTCCCAGACTAATCTCTCTCTGTTTTTTTAAGACCAGTTTACCTTTAAATAATTTGGTTTTCTAAGATTTCCTCAATAAAATTTTAGTGGCGACTCTTCTATCTTTTTTATCTCCTATTTTCGCGGCTCCCGAACCGGACGGTCGCGACAAACATCATTACACCAACTTTCATCCAGCAAATAAACTTAACTTTATAGGGAACAATCTAGGAGATCGCATGACCTTGTTGCTGAAATAACCTTGTCACTCTTAACAACCCTCAGGCCCAATACATCTGTATAAACCTTAAAACAATAAAACAAAGTAGATCAATAGAAAAGCCTCTCTGCAATATCACATGGTCATGTTGCTGAAATAACCCTGTCACTCTTTTAACTTGCCATCATCCTCAAAATGGAATATTAACTATGAAAACCAAAAGAAAATAAGATAAGCTAATAAAATAAAAAATAAGTAAATAAAATTGTACGGGCCGAGGTTACTAACCCGGCCACCGAGCTCAAGTACCCGGCCCAGTCTGAAGATTAAGGATAATAAATCAAAGATCACTTAATTAATGAATAAGATATTAACATTAAATCCTGATATTATCCAAAATAACCTTATCTGGTTAAAAGAGATAATATCCCTTAAATTAAGGGATATTATCTCAAAAAGATATTAAAGAGACAAATCAGATCTCTAAAAGATATTAAGAGACAAATCAGATCTCTAAAAGATATTAAGAGACAAATCTCTAAAAGATATTAAGAGACAAATCAGATCTCTAAAAGATATTAAGAGATAAATCAGATCTCTAAGAGATAGGGGAATTCTATTATAAAAGGAGGAGTACCCCTCATAAGAGACTCACTTTTCACTGAACAGGGGTGGCTCTCTCTTAAGCGTATTAGAGAAACTAGTGCCGACCAAGAGACTATCAGAGAGTCCTTGCTCCCTAGTCTTCGTCCGATACAAAATTAAGAGATCGAGATCACCACGGCCAAGGGTCGAATCAAGAACTACATCCGGCTTTGATTCCCTTCGGGATACGTAGGACCGGAATCACCGAATTCTGTCAAGCCGAATCCTAAAACAACCCTGATATTCATCCTTGGTTCAACGTTCACGGCGGGTCTCCGATAAACCGGATCCCGGCAGGAACATTTGGCGCCCACCATGGGGCCGAGGCGAAACTTTCCCCGGTTCCGCAAGAAGAGTTCTATGGTGACTACACGCAATGGATTGCGAGGGGGGGGGGAGCAGCGTGAATCACGAGGGCCAGGAGACTTCGGATGCCCAGAACCATGACAATCATCTTTTCCCTCCCCTCAGTGAAGGTAATCCTCGGTTGGAGGAAATTATGGAGCAACTCAAGCAGCTCCGCAAGGAGAACGAGGAGATACGGGCGCAAAATCAGAAGCTTTTAAAAGCCCGAAAGAGAGGAAGGTCCCTGACACCTTCAGACGGAGAACAATCCTCACCCGAGGCCAGCAAGGAGCCTCCGACGCACTCTCCTCGAGGCACTAACCGAGCATCCAAAACCAGACCCCCTCCTGGGGCATCGGAGGTCAGGTCCCACGCAGAGAGGACTATCCAGAAAGAAAGAATATCAGACCGACGTCCAAGGCTCCCCTTCACCGAAGACATTAATGACACAAACGTGCCAACCCATTTTAAGCCCCTAAACATAGACAAATTCAATGGCACTACTGATCCAACCGAGCATGTAGAATCCTTCATATCCTCAATTTACTTGGTAACTGATTCAGAGGCCGTCATGTGCAAGGTTTTCCCAACTACCCTGCAAGGTCCAACCCTGACATGGTTAACGAATCTGCCGCCTCAGTCAATTGACTCCTTTGATGCCCTCATAACCAAGTTCACGACACAATTCGCGGCAAGCCGAAGACACAGGAGGCACTCCGTCTCACTCGTAAATTTCAGGCAGGAAAGAAATGAATCACTCAGGGATTACATGGCCCGCTTCAATGCAAAACAGATCTTGATTCCGAATATGAGCTCGGAACTCTGCCTTCACACCGTTATGGCGGGTCTCAAGCCAGGGCCATTCTTCGAGTACCTATCTCGGAAACCGCCAAGAAATTTTGAGGAGCTACAGGAAAAGGCTACAGGGTTCATGAACTCAGAAGAGATGCTAGAATTTAAAAGGCAAGAAAGAGGTTACGGGGACAAGAACTCAGCCTCCAACAAAGACAGAAACAGGGGGTCGGACTCACGGAGGACCAGAGAGTCCCTGCAGAGGCCTTTCAGGAATCCCCCATCTCTCACTCCACTAAACCGATCTCGGGCAGCCATCCTGCAGAAGGTGTGCAGAACAGAATTGCTTACCTTGCCTGAACCGTCCAAAACAAGGAACAATGCTGACAAAAGCAAGGAATGTGCGTGGCATCAGAACTATGGACACTCCACTGAAGAATGCACAACACTCCAGAAAAAGATTGAGGAGTTAGTGCGAGCAGGTCGTCTTGACCGATTCGTCCGCCGAGATGGAAATGGTGAGGGACGACACGGTCGCAGACAACGAAGACAGGGTAATGATGACCGAGATCAAGATACAAACAATCGAAGAAATCATCAAGGCGGAGATCGCCAGAACAACCAAAGGCCCCCGGTAGAAGAATCGGAGGGAGGAATTAGGGGGGTCATCAATACAATCTCGGGGGGATTTGCAGTAGGAGGAGCAACTAGCTCAGCTCGGAAGCGGCATGTCAAGGCTCTCCGATCTGTTAGCACAGTGTCTGGAAGACCTCCAAGAGCAAGGTCCCCCCATAACATTCACAGATGATGACTTCCAAGGGGTAGACCCCAACCAGGATGACCCGATGGTGATAACGGTCGAGCTGGCCAACTTCTCGATCAGACGAACACTTATCGATCAGGGAAGCTCGGCCGACATCCTCTACCTGACGACCTTTAAGAAGCTCGACATCCCCGAAAAGCTGATTAAAGAACAGGAGGACAAGCTGGTGGGATTTGCTGGGGAACAAGTCAAGACTCGAGGATATATAGATCTCTTAACAACATTCGGAGAGGGCAGACTCTCCAAGTCTGTATCTGTCAGGTATGTCATCGTGGACGCCACCACGTCGTACAATATTCTAATCGGAAGACCGACGTTGAATGAGCTCGGGGCAATTGTCTCTACTCCTCACCTGACCATGAAGTTCCCAGCAGACTCGGGGGAGATTGTTTCAGTCCGAGCTGACCAAAAATTGGCAAGGCAGTGTTATGTTGACAGCTTGAAGGTTTCCCGTCACTGGGACGGCCCGGAGAAAACAGAGGAAGGTAAGGCAGAGCTGGTGAGCTCGGTCAGCTCCGTAAATTCGGCAAGTACAGTCAGTATGTTTGAGCTGGACCCAAGGGCAGAGATGTATGAGACCAGACCCGAACCAACGGAGTCCTTAGAGAAGTTCCAGTTGGGAGTCCATCCTGAACAGTGCACCCACGTTGGTCAGCTCGACCCCTCACTCAGAGAGAAGATTCAAATGGTACTAATAAAGAATGCTGACCTGTTCGCCTGGAAGACATCGGACATGCCGGGCATAGACCCTGACTTTATGTGCCATAGGCTGTCTGTATGTCCCGAAGCTAAACCAGTAACTCAGAGAAAAAGGAAGCTGGGTGAATAAAGGCGCCGAGCTATGGCCGAGGAGACCTCTAAGCTACTCAAAGCTAATTTCATCCGCGAGGTGAAGTACACCACTTGGTTAGCCAACGTGGTATTAGTCAAAAAGGCCAATGGAAGATGGCGCATGTGCACCGACTATACCGACCTCAACAAGGCGTGCCCAAAGGATTCCTATCCCTTACCCAACATTGACAGGCTAGTGGATGGGGCCTCAGGTTATAAGGTTTTGTCCTTCTTGGATGCATATTCCGGTTACAACCAGATCAGGATGTACCCCCCCGACGAGGAAAAGACAGCGTTCATGACCGATGGGGCTAATTATTGTTACCGAGTAATGCCTTTCGGCCTAAAAAACGTCCCCTGGAAGAAAGCCGTGCTACTCTGACAGCCGAGTTAGAAGTGGAAAGAGCTAACCGACTCAACCTTCAGAATATGGTGAAAGGGCTGGAAGCCGAGAAGGAAGCTATCCCGGAGTTGCGGAAGTTGCTGGAGGACGAGAGGGAGTCGAATCAGAAGCTCCGTGCTGATTTAGCTGAGGCTGAGTCGTCAATCATGAGGGAGCATGTTAACGGTTTCGCTCGAGCCGTGAAGCAACTCCAGCACTTCAACCCTACTGCCGACTTCTCGTGCGCCGACGTGGATAAGGATTTCAACCAAGATGGGCTAATTATTGTTACCGAGTAATGCCTTTCGGCCTAAAAAACGCTGGGGCAACATATCAGAGGCTTATGGACAAGGTTTTCGTAGATCAAATCGGAAAGAACTTAGAAGTGTATGTTGATGACATGGTAGTAAAATCCGATGATCCGAGTCTGCACCTAGCCGACCTCGAGGAAATCTTCGGGCAACTCAGGAAGTACAATATGAGGCTGAATCCCAAGAAGTGCTCTTTCGGTGTGCAGGGAGGGAAATTCTTGGGGTATATGCTAACCCATCGAGGCATCGAAGCCAACCCAGATAAATGCAGGGCCGTCATGGAAATGCGAAGTCCTCGGAATGTGAAGGAAATTCAAAGGCTGGCAGGACGATTAGCCTCCCTATCCCGCTTTCTACCGAAGTCCGCAGAAAAGGCGCGACCTTTTTTCCAGCTCCTGAAGAAGCCGAAGGATTTCATTTGGACTAAAGAATGTGAGAAGGCATTCGAAGATTTGAAACTTTCTTGGCTTCTCCCCCAATTCTTACTCGGCCTCAGCTCGGCAGGGATCTCTATCTATACCTCTCCGTCAATGATTATGCAATCAGTGCGGTAATTACCCAGGAAGAGGAAGAGCAACAGATGCCGGTATACTATGTCAGTAGAATCTTGAAAGACGCGGAAACAAGATACCAAGTAATTGAAAAACTGGCTCTCGCCTTAGTGGTGGCAGCTCGGAAGCTACGGCCCTACTTTCAATCTCATCAAGTCATCGTCAAGACGGATCACCCGATAAAGCAGGTACTCAGGAAACCTGACCTGGCCGGACGAATGATAACTTGGTCAGTGGAGCTGTCAGAGTTCGGCCTACGGTATGAACCGAGGGGGCCAATGAAAGCCCAGTGCCTCTCAGATTTTGTTGCCGAGCTTTCTTCCGAACCGAGGTCGGAATCCTCCCTCTGGCTCCTGTACGTTGATGGATCATCTAACCAGAAAGGAAGCGGGGCTGGAATAATTCTTGAAGGGCCCGATGATCTAGTCCTTGAGCAATCGTTGAAGTTTGGGTTCACTGCTTCAAACAACCAAGCAGAGTATGAAGCCCTCATAGCTGGGCTATTGTTAGCCAAAGAAGTCGGGGTTCGAGAACTAAAGTGCCGAAGTGACTCACAGCTCGTAACGGGACAAGTCGCCGGCAATTATCAGACAAAGGACCCCCAATTAACCAGATATCTCTGCAAGGTCAATAGTCTCATCTCCGAGTTTGAGCATTTCTCCATTGAGCACATACCTCGAGAAGAAAACTCCAGAGCAGATTTACTTTCCAAATTAGCAAGCACAAAGAAGGCTGGCCAGCTCAAGACTTTCATTCAAGAAAGCATCCACCAGCCGAGCATCAAAAGTGCCGAAGTAACAGTGACCGAGCACCTTGACCGGGGCTGGATGACTCCGATTTGGGAGTACCTTATCTCGGACAAACTACCGAATGACCAAAGGGAAGCGAGAAGGATCCGTCTGAAATCTTGTCACTACACCATCCTCGATGGAGAACTGTACAAAAGGGGATTTTCCAGGCCGTTGCTAAAATGGCTCACAAGGGAGCAATCAGAGTATGTAATGGATGAGATGCACCGAGGAATCTGCGGACTGCATTCAGGCGGCCGATCTCTGGCAGCTCGGATCTTGCGAGCAGGGTTCTATTGGCCAACCATGAGACTCGATTGTTCAAACTGGACCAATAAGTGTGACCCTTGTCAGAAGTTCGCCAACATAGCCCGTGCTCCAGGAGAGGAGCTCCACTCCATGTTCTCGCCGTGGCCCTTTACCATGTGGGGGATGGACATAGTTGGTCCCTTCCCAGTGGCTAAGGGTCAAGTCAAGTTCCTCCTGGTAGGAGTAGATTACTTCACCAAGTGGATTGAAGCAGAGCCCTTGGCTACGATAACCGCCAAGAAGGTCCAGGATTTTGTATGGAAAAATATTATATGCAGACATGGTCTTCCCTATGCAGTTGTTACAGATAACGGGAAGCAATTCACTGATAAGGAGCTCGGAGAGTTCTATTCCAACCTCGGAATTAAACACAAAGTAACCTCAGTTGAGCATCCGCAAACAAATGGCCAGGCAGAGGCAGCAAACAAGGTTATTCTTCACGAGCTCATAAGAAGGTTGGGACAATCAAAAGGAGCTTGGGTTGAGCAGTTGCCAAGCATTATGTGGGCTTACCATTGTTCGCCACAATCCTCAACGGGAGAGACACCGTTCAAACTAACCTATGGAACCGATGCCATGGTTCCAGTGGAACTTGGTGAGCTCTCATTTCGAAGACAGCACTACGATGAAAGCCAAAATAATGAACAACTCCGAGTTGAGCTCGACATGGTCGAAGAAGTCCGAGATGCAGCGAGGATAAGGGAAGAGCTGTGCAAGCGAAAGGCAACTCGGAAGTACAACTCGAGGCTACGCCCCAGGGAATTTGTGCAGGGCGACCTGGTGCTAAGGCTGCAAAGCGACGCGAGAAAAGACTCCAGGGAGGGCAAGCTCGCGGCAAATTGGTCAGGACCATTCAGGATAACAGAAAATCTAGGAAATGGTGCCTACATGCTTGAAGAGTTGTCAGGAAAGTTGATTCCTAGGACTTGGAACACTTCCCATCTCAAATTTTATTTTAGTTAAAGTTAGAAGTGATGCACTCTTTTTCCTATCTCGGTCTTTTTCCCACGAGGTTTTGGCCGAGAAGGTTTTAATGAGGCACACAAGCAAAAATTAATGAATCAAAGTTCTATTTTCCTTGAATTGAATTATTATATCACTTGGCTCCTAAGTAAGAGAAGAAACTACTTATACTTAGCTCCTAAGTAAGAGAAGAAACTACTTGCTCTCAGCTCCTAAGTAAGAGAAGAAACTACTTGCGCTCAGCTCCTAAGTAAGAGAAGAAACTACTTGCGCTCAGCTCCTAAGTAAGAGAAGAAACTACTTGCGCTCAGCTCCTAAGTAAGAGAAGAAACTACTTATACTCGGCTCCTAAGTAAGAGAAGAAACTACTTATACTCGGCTCCTAAGTAAGAGAAGAAACTACTTGCGCTCGGCTCCTAAGTAAGAGAAGAAACTACTTGCGCTCAGCTCCTAAGTAAGAGAAGAAACTACTTATACTCGGCTCCTAAGTAAGAGAAGAAACTACTTATACTCGGCTCCTAAGTAAGAGAAGAAACTACTTGCGCTCAGCTCCTAAGTAAGAAAAGAAACTACTTACAAAAAAAAAAAACTGAATCCATAAGACATTGAGAACATTGCCAAAATATAAATAAGATTCACACATATGTGAAGAAGTTTCACTAAGGTAAAAGGGGAAATCCCCGAATACACATAATACACGAGTTAACCTTAAAACTACTTATACAATATCATGACTCGAGGTCCACATCGGCATCATGAGCAATCAGGTCTACCTGGCCAGGTCGGCCCATTTCACCTTCCTCGTCCAATTGGACCTCCCCCTCTTCTCCCTGAGTTGAGGCCTCATCCTCATCTTCAAGATCGGCCAATGGCACAAGTATCCCATCTTGGTTGAAATCCTTATCCACGTCGGCGCACGAGAAGTCGGCAGTAGGGTTGAAGTACTGGAGTTGCTTCACGGCTCGAGCGAAACCGTTAACATGCTCCCTCATGATTGACGACTCAGCCTCAGCTAAATCAGCACGGAGCTTCTGATTCGACTCCCTCTCGTCCTCCAGCAACTTCCGCAACTCCGGGATAGCTTCCTTCTCGGCTTCCAGCCCTTTCACCATATTCTGAAGGTTGAGTCGGTCAGCTCTTTCCACTTCTAACTCGGCTGTCAGAGTAGCACGGCTTTCTTCCAGCTGCATCCTCTGGGCCTTCAGCTGCCCTATAACCCGACTTTGTTCCTCTCACTTGGCCATGGCCTGAGTAAGCTCATCTCTCATCCTCAAGGCTCGGGCTGCATCCGCCCTCATCGCCTCTATCTTCTTCGCATTTTCAACGAGGTGCTGGCTCCAGAAGCGGGTAATGGAAGCAATGCGGAGGGCATAAGCACCAGCCGCCTCCATACTTCCCTCGGGCCCCTGTTCTAGCAGCAGCCTAGCATCAGATGGCTTTAGCACCTGGCAGTCAATCAGGCCACCAGGGTCGCACTCGTTGCCCCAGAGAGAGCTAATCCCAGGATTACAATTACCATTATACCACTTGGTGTCCGAAGTAAGGTCGGTCACCAAGGGAACACTGCTCGGCCGGATTCCAGAAGGAGGAGTCTCCCCTATCATCAGGTGAGGGGGAGAGTTTCCGGTTGGCACCTCGGGTGCCGGATCAGCTCTTGTCTTCTTCAAAGGACGAGTATTAAGCTCGGAAGCTTCAGTAGACTTCTTCTTTTTTCCCTTAATATCGGCAGCAGCAGCTGATCCGCCTGCAGATGACTTCTTCACCAAAGCTTTGTAGTTGAACTTGCCCATTATCACTGCAAAGAGATGAGCAGGTTAGACACGAATGCATGGTTAAAAAAGTAAAACACCTAACAGCTACTACTTACACTCAAAATCGGCTTGCCGGGTTGATGACTTAGGAAGCAACAAAAGTCTACCACAGGGCAATGGCCGAGGATAGAGTTTTAGGAACTCAACGTCGGCTCTCTCCTGCGCCGTCATGCAGCCGATATCATAACTATTGAATTTGGTGGGGTGGGGCTGCGCCGTCATGCAGCCGATATCATAATTATTTGCTCGGGTTCTTAGTTCACTATCAATGTTCTGTTTCTTCTACTGGCCTTAGTGATTGCTTGAGGACAAGCAATTGAATAAGCTTGGGGTGATTTGATAGTGTGATTTTACATGATGTTTCCTGTACATATTTGCATGCATTTTTCATATAGATTAGGCATTCTTTAGTTGATTTTAGTTAGATTTTCCCTTGGAACGGGTGAAGCGGTTTCTTGGTGTTGTTTTGCAGGAATTCAATGTAAAAATGATCAAAATCAGCCATGGTGGAGCTTGGATGAAATAGAGCTTGAAAAATGAAGAATATGAGCCAAACAGAGCCCATCACGGCCTGGTCGTGATGACCATCACGGCCGTGATCAAGCAGAGCAGAAGGAAAAAGTCAGAGATTGTCACGGCCTGCCCGTAATATACATCACGGCCGTGACCAACCAGAATTTTAAGGGTTCGCGTCGCGAACAATTCTCTCGCCTCGCGAGAGCTCAAAAGTTGAAAACACGCCTTGGACAGAACGCGTCACGG
The DNA here is from genome assembly GCA_030762895.1 of Sophora flavescens. NCBI lineage: Eukaryota > Viridiplantae > Streptophyta > Magnoliopsida > Fabales > Fabaceae > Sophora > Sophora flavescens. The sequence continues at coordinate 159,679,244 of CM061066.1, read as the reverse complement.
CCAGCCCGTGATGGCCATCACGGCCGTGACGCGCAACAGCCCTATAAATAAGAACGCAGCAGACAGAACAAGGGAGTTTTTGAGAGTTTTTGAGAGTTTTTGGGGGTCCATTTGAAGGCATTTGGAGGCTGCAGCTGGGCGAGGGTTTCAACCCTAGAAGGGAGCCAAGAGGGATTGCTTTGAAGAAGAAGGAAAGCTCACATGGAGCCTCTTCTCTCCTCTTCCTTCCTATTTCTCTGGTTTGGTTTTCTTTGCTTTATGAGTAGTTAAATCCCTGTGTTGGGATTAGATGTAATCAAACCTATGTTTATGTATTTATCTTGACGGATTAATCTATGTTCATGTCTTCGTATTAGTGGTTATTTTTCTGTGCTTAATGCTTGTTGTGGCTAGCACCCCCATGACTTGATTTGTGTTTTGGTATGCAATGGGAACGTTCGTATCATAACCGGAACTAAATTTAATCACCTAGTAAGCCTTGTATCTAGGAATGGAACTAGGTTTATTAGTAATCACATGATCCCTAATCTTAATGCAAATTCATTAATCTAGGCCACCTAAAGAATTAGGGTCTATTAGTGGATTTAGGCTCTTGCCATCCGAGGAATCGGGGTTTGAGTAGTTTAGTGGATTGATTTTAATATCTGAAGCATGAATGGGAGGTATCTAGTCCTGATAGTGCATGAGTTAGAGGTTTGGTGAAGTCTAGTCCCAACATATTCTTTCTGCACTCCAAGTGTTTGTCAAAAGTCCCCAAAAAGACAAAAAGATTTTATTTCTTTTATTTTGTTTATTTTACTTTCTCTTGATCAATAGTTTAGTCTAGATAGTTGCCGAGCTTGCGAATTGGTACTTGACACCCAATCCCCGTGGATACGATAAACCGGTCTTACCACCGTATTACTTGCACGACTGGGTATACTTGCCCAGAACTTCCAACAAGTTTTTGGCGCCGTTGCCGGGGATTGGTTTTGCAAATATCATTAGTAACAAAGGAGGCAACTAATTTAGACATTTTTATTTCTTTTATTTTCTGTATATATTTGATCTTTTTGTTTTGAGCTTTGGTAGTGCCAGGTGGATGAAAGTCATGGAAAATTTTTATTATCCACCCGATGAGGAAGCCTCCAGTCGCGTTTTGGAAGACAACCGGTGCTTGGGAGACGTCATGGATTTGATGGATCATGTTACTCCCGCACAAGTTGATTATATGACGGGAAGGCTTATATATAACTTCTCCGAGGAGGACTGGGAAACCTTTTGTTCATATTTACCACCTCCACCACCATGTATGATTCCCATAGAGCCACAAGAAGCAGAATTTTTGAAAAATCTGGTTGTGGGAATGGATCAAATCGAGGATGAAGTGGTGGTGGTAAGTGAACTACAACAAGAGGAATTACCTTCCACAAATCCTTGGGAAACAACAAGTGAGGAGGCAGGGCATCTGGAAAGCACTCCCTCCACCATGCATGTTGAGCAATCTGATTTTACTGCATTAAATAAATATGTTGGCTTGCATGCATGTGTGGATAATGGTAAGTTAGCCCCTTCCACTTGTATGTCACACTTCCTCTTGAAAATTCCACTTGACCCGAGAGGAAGTGAATTTATAATTGCAAAGGTCAATGGAATTTCCACCCAATGGCTGGGTGGAATTGAGAATAAAGTTATATTACTACTACAATCACCACCCCAATTTCCATTTGATCCGGGAGGAGGATCCTAGGATACTTTTTAATAAGTCAAGCTAGTGACATTAAAGAAGCGCTCATTGGGAGGCAACCCAATTTTTCTTTTCCTTTTCCTTTTTCCTTTTTGTTTAGTTAGATTTTATTTTTGATTTTTAAACTCTTGAATAATTTGAGAAGATCAAGAGTTTTCTTTTACTAATAAAATTGCCAAGTGATTCCAAGGTAAGAAGGAAGGAGGGAAGAGCAAGAAGACAAGAAAAAGCAACCCAACTTTCAAGCAGTTTCTGACTAGAAATGAAAGTCAACACCCGCTACCGCCTCTGTAAGCCGTTCCAATTTTTTTTTTTTTTAATTTTATTTTTCTTCTCCTCTCTCCAACTTGATTGTTTACATTGGAGACAATGTAAATTCTTAAGCTTGGGGTAGGGGTATTTTATTTTTTCATTTTTCATGTTGCATTCATATAGTCTTGCATGATAGTTTGCATGATCACACAATTAGATTGCCCTTGCTTAGAATTTTGTATCCAATTGTGAGAACTAAGTGCCAAATAATTTGATATAGTGAATTTTTGAACCCAATTTGTTATTCTTGTGATAAGGCTGCAAATGAAAATGTTTGAGATAATCTTGGATAGTTGATAATTAGCATCTGGTTTTGTGGACTGGTGATTTTCATTGATTCTGAACTAAAATGTGAGATTTTGAGCCAAAGGGGTACTCACAAAATTCTACCCCATTTCTTGTGTTAGAGTATTATTCCTCTTGGTTTGTTTTCTCTAGAACTTGACTTGAAACCATTTTGAAGCTTAAAAATTTTTGGAAACATTTTTGAAAATGATTGAGGCAATAGGTATTTTTCTGGCCTTCTGAGTTTTGAATGATGAAATGCTACCCCTTAGTTACCCAATTTTGAGCCTGAAAGAATAAAAATGCTTTTCTTGGTACCCTGAAATGTTTTGATAAATATGTTTGATAGGGACCTTCTAAAGTATTACAAAAGGGTGAAAAAGGTAGTTGAAAGTTTGGGAAAAGAATCAGAAAAAAATAATAATAATAATTCTCTTGATTTGAAAAATTTCCCCTTCTCCAAAAAAAAAAGAAAAAAAAAAGAGAAAAAGAAAAATAAAATAGAGAAGGGGATGAAAAAGAAAAAAAATAGAAAAAGAAATGAGAAATAAAAAGAAAAAGAAAGAAAAGAAAGGTGGAAAAATAAAGTGAAAACCCAAGAAGGTATTTTAGAAGGTCATGTTTGCAAAGCTTGATGTTTATGTAACCTTTTGAAATGTCCTTTTCTTGTTATCCCCACCTAACGATTAATCCCATGGCCACGTTACAACCAAAGTAAAGACCTCTTGATTCTTAATTGTTTTCATTAATAAAGTAGAGATTTGGTTGATAGTCAAGCCTATGGTAGGATTCATTCCTTGAGGAAAATTGAGTGAATTGTCTTATTCCCCTAAACACAGGAGTGGTGAGAAAGAGAGCCAAGCAAATGAACAAGCTTGGGGTGAGCTTCAGGTGAGAAAGAGTGCCCAAATCAGTGAGAACATGAGTCTAAGGAACCTAAGCCTCTAATTGGACTTGAATTGATTGTCTCTTGCTGAATTGTTTGAATTGCCTATTTCTTGGATTATTTGCTCGGGTTCTTAGTTCACTATCAATGTTCTGTTTCTTCTACTGGCCTTAGTGATTGCTTGAGGACAAGCAATTGAATAAGCTTGGGGTGATTTGATAGTGTGATTTTACATGATGTTTCCTGTACATATTTGCATGCATTTTTCATATAGATTAGGCATTCTTTAGTTGATTTTAGTTAGATTTTCCCTTGGAACGGGTGAAGCGGTTTCTTGGTGTTGTTTTGCAGGAATTCAATGTAAAAATGATCAAAATCAGCCATGGTGGAGCTTGGATGAAATAGAGCTTGAAAAATGAAGAATATGAGCCAAACAGAGCCCATCACGGCCTGGTCGTGATGACCATCACGGCCTGGTCGTGATGACCATCACGGCCTGGTCGTGATGACCATCACGGCCTGGTCGTGATGACCATCACGGCCGTGATCAAGCAGAGCATAAGGCAAAAGTCAGAGACTGTCACGGCCTGCCCGTAATATACATCACGGTCGTGACCAACCAGAATTTTAAGGGTTCGCGTCGCGAACAATTCTCTCGCCTCGCGAGAGCTCAAAAGTTGAAAACACGCCTTGGACAGAACGCGTCACGGCCAGCCCGTGATGGCCATCACGGCCGTGACGCGCAACAGCCCTATAAATAAGAACGCAGCAGACAGAACAAGGGAGTTTTTGAGAGTTTTTGAGAGTTTTTGGGGGTCCATTTGAAGGCATTTGGAGGCTGCAGCTGGGCGAGGGTTTCAACCCTAGAAGGGAGCCAAGAGGGATTGCTTTGAAGAAGAAGGAAAGCTCACATGGAGCCTCTTCTCTCCTCTTCCTTCCTATTTCTCTGGTTTGGTTTTCTTTGCTTTATGAGTAGTTAAATCCCTGTGTTGGGATTAGATGTAATCAAACCTATGTTTATGTATTTATCTTGACGGATTAATCTATGTTCATGTCTTCGTATTAGTGGTTATTTTTCTGTGCTTAATGCTTGTTGTGGCTAGCACCCCCATGACTTGATTTGTGTTTTGGTATGCAATGGGAACGTTCGTATCAACCTAGGAACTAAATTTAATCACCTAGTAAGCCTTGTATCTAGGAATGGAACTAGGTTTATTAGTAATCACATGATCCCTAATCTTAATGCAAATTCATTAATCTAGGCCACCTAAAGAATTAGGGTCTATTAGTGGATTTAGGCTCTTGCCATCCGAGGAATCGGGGTTTGAGTAGTTTAGTGGATTGATTTTAATATCTGAAGCATGAATGGGAGGTATCTAGTCCTGATAGTGCATGAGTTAGAGGTTTGGTGAAGTCTAGTCCCAACATATTCTTTCTGCACTCCAAGTGTTTGTCAAAAGTCCCCAAAAAGACAAAAAGATTTTATTTCTTTTATTTTGTTTATTTTACTTTCTCTTGATCAATAGTTTAGTCTAGATAGTTGCCGAGCTTGCGAATTGGTACTTGACACCCAATCCCCGTGGATACGATAAACCGGTCTTACCACCGTATTACTTGCACGACTGGGTATACTTGCCCAGAACTTCCAACAGGAAACTCCATCCGAGTCATAAAATAAAGACTCGTGCCCGACAGTGGGCAGGACTTTGAAAAATTCCGACTTGAAGGACTTGTACGAACTCTTGTAGAGTCCGATAATACCTCCCGACTCGGCCCCACTGAGGGAGATCCAGCCGACCCGGTCCCCAAACCTAACCTTATAAAAATAAAGAAAGATGGGAGCAGTGGCTACTATGCCTATCTGCTCACACAAGATCTGGAAGGCCTTTAGAAAGGCCCAACTGTTCGGGTGAAGCTGGGTAGGAGCAACATTCATAATCTTCAAGACAGAGCACTCAAACTCAGAAAAGGGAAGACGGACTCCAATTTGTGCAAATAAGGTCTTGTATACGTAGGTATAGGAAGGCTCCCCTGGAGAGGGATGAAGGAAGACATGTTCGTTCCCAGTACATGGGAGACACTGAACGCCGCCCTCGAGGGAAGAGATTTTGTTTTGTAGGGGAAAAAGGGATTCAAAGTTCCTAAAGTTCGAGTGAAAGGCCCCTACATCAGGCTTCACCCAGAAGTACCCAGGAATGATGATATCCGGGTAGGGCACCCTGGGTGCTCTGGTGGTACGCCTGCGGCGTTTGGGGATGGGAGCCGCGTCAGCAGTAGCTGAGCTGCTCCCATCGGAGGAGGAAGAACCACCAGCAGCACCACCGCCACCGTGAGAAGAGGATGGGGAAGAATGGGGAGAGCCCCCAATTAGAAGGATTTCAGGTTCAACAACCTGAATCCCAGAGGAGACATCCTGGGAAACCTCAAAGGAAGATTCCATGGAGGAGTAATCAAGAAATAAAAAGACAGGGAGCTTGAAAGAGAAGAAATGGGCGTACCTGCAGAAGGAGGAAAGTACGAACGCTAGGGTTAGAAATGACGCGAGAAAAGGGATCTAGGGTTCACAGAAGCACCTTTACCCATGGCCTCGCCCTCATTTATGAAAGACGAGGACAACACCCGCCTCTCGCATTAATGAGGGTAGTTGGGCGAGGGCAGGGAAGCGTCCCCTCGTATCTCTGACAAAATTCACCAACCGAATGGGAAAGCCACACGTAGCAGTAATGTCAGGGTACTGAACCGCCCTCACGAGAAACTAGAAGCACGCCATAATCAAAGAAAATCTCGAGAACAGTGCAACGAGGGCCACGTGTCGCACGGGAAACGTTTCTCCTCCATCTCAGGGCTCGAGAAAACATGGCGTCAGCACAAAGCAATCACTTCCACCGCGACTAACCTCGGCTCCAACAGAAAGCTCCCATGCCATTGGCTCGGAGCTTGGGGGGCTTGTGTATGAGCCGAGATACAAAGTGACGTAAGCTCGGTCATCCGAACCGCTCACCGAGATGGAGGACGCATATATATGGACAAAATGTGACGCCCGGCCAAAGGCTTCACCTCGACTGAAAGACAAACAATGAAACCGAGTTCCTGAGCTCGGCTAGCATCATGAAAGCTTTTACACTTCATCAGCTCAAAGCTTGGGGGGCTTGTGTACGGGCCGAGGTTACTAACCCGGCCACCGAGCTCAAGTACCCGGCCCAGTCTGAAGATTAAGGATAATAAATCAAAGATCACTTAATTAATGAATAAGATATTAACATTAAATCCTGATATTATCCAAAATAACCTTATCTGGTTAAAAGAGATAATATCCCTTAAATTAAGGGATATTATCTCAAAAAGATATTAAAGAGACAAATCAGATCTCTAAAAGATATTAAGAGACAAATCAAATCTCTAAAAGATATTAAGAGATAAATCAGATCTCTAAGAGATAGGGGAATTCTATTATAAAAGGAGGAGTACCCCTCATAAGAGACTCACTTTTCACTGAACAGGGGTGGCTCTCTCTTAAGCGTATTAGAGAAACTAGTGCCGACCAAGAGACTATCAGAGAGTCATTGCTCCCTAGTCTTCGTCCGATACAGAATTAAGAGATCGAGATCACCACGGCCAAGGGTCGAATCAAGAACTACGTCCGGCTTTGATTCCCTTCGGGATACGTAGGACCGGAATCACCGAATTCTGTCAAGCCGAATCCTAAAACAACCCCGATATTCATCCTTGGTTCAACGTTCACGGCGGGTCTCCGATAAACCGGATCCCGGCAGGAACAAAAATAGTTGGTTTAACTATAGCTTAATCACGCAAATTTGGAGAAGAGAGCCGTCTAAAGACAAATTGCAAAGAAAATAATTGAATTAAAAGGGATCTTACAATTAGAAGAAAAAACAAAGGAAAATTGATCATTGAACAACCAAAACACTTTGATATCATTTAAACCAATGATAAGAATAGACACTTTGATAGACTTAAACCAAACCCCATCAATTTATTTAATTCAAAAAATTAAATTTAAGTCTTAGACCTACTTCTTCAAACATTAGCCTCTATAGTAGTACAAACAACCATACCATAAAAAATAACCAAAATCATCCCCATCCTCTTGATGAATAAAAACTGAAAATGCATTCGATGACATGCATAGCAACATTATCAGTATTGCTATATATCAAATATTGAATTCTAAAGGGAACAGTCCATTTCATTACATTTTTTTTTTTGTGAAATTTTTAATTCTTTTAATCTTGTCTTAGTGGAAAGCATACAAACATTAGAGTTAACTCTATACCATGTGGAAGAATAAATTGTACAACCACAAATAATAGAATTTGGCATTGCCCACAAAGAGTAAATTTACCAAACACCTCATGTGCTTTATTTAGAACCATCACAATTTTTACAAACAACTTAGAATCAAACCCCAATTTCAATGTCAATTAATTAAACATAAAGGAAAGAATATAGCAGTTGTAAACAACAAAGAATAATGATATTTTTTATTATAAAAACAAAGAACAAAGAAGGTGCACTAAAAAAATATTCTGAATTTAACACAGAGCAAAAAAAAATTAATAAGAAGAAATAAGAAGGGGAAAACATACCTACAATGGAAGCCATCACCATCTTCTCCGTCATATGCAGGGCTTCTTGACTCCACTGATATTTTGCTTGCGATCTTAGACTATAAACTGGGAGACCAAATGTAGAGAAAATGTAATTTGGGTTAGGAAAATGATAATAGGCCTCTACCAACAAAAAATGAATACATATGTTAGAAAAAGGGAGGAAGAATCGAGAAAAATGAAAGAATAAGATAAAAAAAAGGTTGGGAAAAAATAGACCAGAACCTTCTTGTTAAATGTGAGAGCTATTGAATAGTTTGAAGGTGTGGTGTGAGTAGTTTGGTGAGATGCAGGGAAGAGGTGAAGAGAGAACGGAGAGAAAGATGAAATGAAACTGTTGAATGGGAGAGAGGAAAAGAAGTCTAGAACCTTCTTGTTGTGGGCGGGAAATTGAGGATCATTCAGAGAGTGACCCGGGTGTCGACGAGGACGGAGAGTGGTTGCCGATGCAAGATGGCATGGATAAGGAGCGGCTTCTGGCAGGCTTCTTGGCGGAGGGACACATGAATGAACCTATTACACACCCGAATGAGAGGGATCCTGAGACTGTGTAGTTATGAGACTATACTGTTGAAGAAGGCTTATATGAATTGATTGGTACTACCTATACTAACAAGATGCATCTGCTCATCACTTAAGAACACCACAGTTAAGCGTGCTTGACTTGGAGCGATTCTGGGATGGGTAACCTCCTGTGAAGTTTTCCCAGGAAGCGTGTGAGTGAGGACAAAGCATGCTGAAAAGACCCGTGTTGGTCTGTGGGGACAGTCGTCAATCCATAGAGCAGTCAGGGATGTTACAAATGGTATCAGAGCGGCACCTCTCCCACGGGTGTGCCGACGAGGGCGAGGAGTGGTCGCCGGTGCAAAATAGCATGGACAAGGAGCGGCTCCTGGTAGACTTCTTGGTGGAGGGACACATGAATGAACCTATTACACACCCGAATGAGAGGGATCCTGAGACTGTGTAGGTATGTGACTATACAGTTGAGGAAGGCTTAGATGAGTTATACTAACAATATGCATCTTCTTTTCGGGAGCCCATCACTTAAGAACACCACCATTAAGCGTTGGTTTATCGGGATAGTCGTCAATCCATAGAGCAGCCAAGGATGTTGCAATGACAAGTGACATAGAATTTTATTAAATAGTAAATTGATGGGCAACCACGCACCTCTAGAAACGGCAAGAAATGGTGTTACGGTGTCCCTATCGATCAAGGCGGACAATATACATAAGTGTTAATGAGTTATAATTTTATTTTATTTAATGACAAATTATTATTGATGAGGGACAAAGAATGAGACAAAAAAGTGGGGCATAAGATTCATACATCTAACCAAAGCATGGAAATCATGCTAAAATCAATCGCATGTGACTTTCAATTCACAGATGAAGTTTTAGATTTTGTGTACCAATAAAGTTTTAAATTGTTCTATGCGATGCAAAACTTATTTGAGAAATTAAATTCATCCTTTTCCATATATTAAATATTTTTTTAATAAAATAAAAAAATTGTGGCGATATTTCTTACTTTTGGTTTAGGAATAGAGGCGTGTGCCGATATTTCTTTCTTCAAATGGCCCAAAAGAGTAATCAATTTTATTCTCCATTTTTTTAATGAAAAATCTTACAACATTTTTTAAGATTTAGTATAATTGGCATATATATATATATATATATATATATATATATATATATATATATCGGTTTTCAAAGATATTATCACACGTAACTGCGGAAACTAATTTTTGTTAATTCACAAACTATGATAATTTCCACCAAAAAAAAATGTAAAGGATTGATAAGGATTCAATTAGTGTAACAAGAATTCTTCCATATTCCAAAGAGGGAAGGCTCTAGAGAAGTAAAGAAAAATGAGGATAGTTTTCTGAAATCCTTTTATTAGTGTTTTCCATTCATTTTATCATTCTTTAGTCGAGGAATTAGTTACAGCAGGCATCAGCGGTGGATTGCTCTGGCCACCTGGCATTCTAGAAGCATCAGTATAATAACTTTAGAATTTCTCTTGAAAAAAAAAACTTTAAAAATAAAAGGATTGCATAATTAAAATGATTGCAACTGAAATTCTTTCATCCAATTGGGTTTTGGGCTTCTCATATGGACTTCCTATTGCAAACGAAGTTACTGATTCACTTCCTGTTTGGGTTGTATCAAGGATAGTCTCCTTTGTTTATTAAGTTGATTGCAAATATTAAATTATGTGTGTTTTATGCAATGTACATTTGTTGTATCTCGCAAAAATTCTTACAATATTAATTATGTAATTTCTTCTTATCTATCTTGAATTACACTTTTGATGGTCTTCTTTTGTGTGAAAAAGGAAAGCACATTTAAATTATTTTAATATAAATATCCATGGTTTTTTTTTAAAAGGCAACCGTTAGTAGTTAGTGTGTTATGTTAGTGGGGGAGTTGAACTCATGACCTCCTTATCACTCCAAACCCTATGTCCCTTTTCAGTGAATATCCATAAAATCCATTAAGAACCCGCTTAGCAAGTACCCTTACGGATGTGAAGTCGGTGCGGGCGGGGGTTTTATCGGACGAAGTGGGTAGCAGGTTTTTTATCAGTGGGTAGTGGGTTGTCCATCCCGTTGTTAGCCCTAATCAAACACAGAAGTTATTTACTTATTTTCATTTAATTCATTTTCATTTTAAGATGCATTTTCAAATTTACTATTTAATAGTTAAACACTCAAATTTTCAATAAGGACTATTCATTGGAACGCAGCTTCTCCAAGCTTATCACAACAGGTCTTCGGACCGCAGACTCTCCCTTGGTTATCACAACAAAGTATTATTTAAACACAGTCTCTTCATACTATTATGACAAGTATTATTATTTGGGCAATAATATCGTGAACACTTAATTTTGCCCGGATTTTTTTTAATTAATATTTTGAAATAATAGTAAACAAAAATGATAAAAAAATAAAACAAAAATATTTTATTCTTGGCTCATTACGTCATCAAATGGAGCTCATTTTCGTTTTTGTTCAATTTATCTTTTGGGCCCATTATCCAAGCCCAACTAAAATTATTATTTTTTATTATTCTGAGTTGTGGTTAAAATAAAAAAATAATAAAAAGTAAAAAAATTGAAAAATGATCAGCTTTCACTTTACTCTTCCAAGTATGGACCAGATTTTGTTTTCTTGGTCCCTCTTTGTCTTCTTTCACTTTTTACTAAAAAAGGGGAGACACCCTTGTTGAGTCACCGGCAAGTGTACCGGGTCGTCGCAAGTAATAAAATAAACACGGTAAGAATTTACCGAGGTCGAACACAAGGATTGGGCTACCAATTCAACTAATTGGCGAAAAATTCGATAAGTTGGTTAAGTGACAGTAAATGGTTGAGAGAGAGAAAATAGGATTGCAATGCAATTAACAAATCTAATAAAACTAAGGTATTAAAATCAGAAATTAAATATCTAAGGTGTCAATTCCACCTACCCAATCATGCATAGTACCCAAGTGATGATGACTCTTCCCTAATTCAATTACAATGTCAACCAGGACCCCCAAATTCTCCTATATCCACTGTTGTGCTCAATAGGACGTATTTGATGATTGAGTTAATTACTTACTAGGTCTCATAACCCTAATCATCAAACTCTATTAATTCTTGCTCCCTATAAGGTTGCACCGATCTCCTACTCACTCTCGTGCAACAGTCGATCGATGATCCCAATTCAAGTTCTAAAACGCAAATTGCCTCCTAAGCCTCATCACGTTTAACTAGTCAATCACACATGCATATGATCAACACAATCAAATCAGAATTGGAAAACATTAATTGAAAGAAGGGAGAAAAACATACATCACATCGAATTCTACACCGCCATGGGTGGTTTCATTGATCCCTCAGACGAGGGAATTAGTTCCTCATGCTCGTAAAGACAGACAAGCAATCGGACATAACCACCATAGTAAAATAAGAAAAAGAAAAGAGGAGACGCAGCTCCAGAAACACCAGGATTCGTCCCTAAACGCTACAAAACAGTGGTAACCAAAAGCTTCCCAAATTCTGCCCTAAAACAGCAATATATAGGATTCAGGATCTGCGCGAACTCGCGAGGCGAGCACTCTCTCGCGAGGCTAATATTAAAATTGGCGCGCTTTCAAATTGGACTCTCGCGAGGCGACACAGAGAGGATGACAATTCTGGCACAGTCAGGCCTTCAGGATAGCGAGGCGAGTGATATCTTCGCGGGGCGAGACAGAAAGGATGACTATTGCTGCTTCAGCTGGTCTTCAGGATCGCGAGGCGAGCCTATACTCGCGGGGCGAGTATCTCCAGAATGGCAATTTCCACTGTTTTTTGACTTTCCCTGACTCTCAGAGCTTCACTTCTAACCTGAAACAATAAAAAGAAACAAAAAGCGTAATTCTATTCAAAATAAACTAAAAACTACTAAAAATGCCTAGAATGAGTCAAAGTCTAACTTAGGAACAAAACAAGGCCAAATTTGGGCGAAATCGAGATTGAACTCGAATAATTAGCACATAAACCACAGTCTTACTAGTTATAAAACTAGATAAGCCAGAGGCTTATCAACCCTCCCTACCCTTGCACCAGCCAAGCAAGGTGGTGGAGCACAGGCTGATTTGCTCCCCACTACTTGTACCCACACCAGCTGGCCTAACAAGAAGATTTGTCATCTTCTTCATTCTTGCGCTATATATTGCATTGAACAGTGACCAAAGGGGGAGGTGACCGAAAAAAGAGGCTCAAACAAATATTCTCAGCAGTTGATTTTCTTCCATTTTCCTCTCCATTCTTAAAAACAGACAACAACAACAAAACAAAAAAAAACAGAAAAACCACACACACACACTCACCTTCATCCTTCTACCTTCATCTTCCTCCCTCTCACTTCACCTTCCTCCTTCATCTCCCCACAACTCAGACACCATCAACCCAACCATCTCCGGCCACCGGAACCGTACGCCGCCCGCCCTGCGTCACCGTCGGCCGTTCGTCGACGTGAGGAAGAGAGGAAGCACGACTGTTTCACGTTGTTCTCACCAAAACGGAGCTCGTCACCACCGTCCTCCGCCACTAGAAGTTGCAGATCTGCCCTCCATCGCTGTGACTTCGACCTCCACCGTCCTCCGCCACTGGAAGTTGCAGATCTGCCCTCCACCGCTGTGACTTCGACTTCCACCGCACGAACCGCCACTGGAGTTGCAGATCTGCTCTCGTCACTGCCTCGCCTCGACCCGGCAACCACCGCGTGAGTCGCCGCGCGCCAGAGGTCCACCGTCGCCTCCGTCGCGCCTCCCTCCTCCACGGCAGTCAGTCGCAGCGTAACCCGCTTCCTCTCGTCAAACCCGTTCAGATCCTCGCGTCCCTGTTCGCGCCTCACCACGATCCGTCGTGCACACCACTGCTCAAACCAGTCGCCCCTGCTCTCATTCTCCTTGGTCCCCTCTCTTGCTCTCTGTCACGTTTCAGTGGTAATGAAGCTAAAAGCTTCCCTCTGTTTTACTCTTTTTCTTCCTTTATTAATTGGTTTATTAAGGATTGGGTTATGATGTTATTGGATTTGTAGCATATGGCCCAGTTTGCCTTTTGTTTGTTACTGACATTAAATTATTGGGCTACTTTATCTGGGTTAGACCCATTCTTTGTAAGAAATATGTTTAGTAAAAAAAATTTAAAACAAAAATATCTTTTAAAATAAAGTTCTAAAAAAAAGGGGGTTTCTTGAATTCATGCAACAATCTGCGACGTTGATGTATAATTTTTTATCCTCAAGTGTCGTATGAATTGTAAGGATTCATCATATAGCTTTGCTATCTTTAACACTGTGCAAGAATGAATTCCCTTTTTGTAAAAAAAATAATAAAATGTTTTTTTCAATTTACACTTTTAACCAATTTTACCCAATTTAACTTTATAAAAATATCTTTTGAATTCATGCAACAATATATGATGTTGATGTATGGACTTATTCATCCTCAACGGTCGTATGAATTATAAGCGTTTATTGTATAGCGTTGCTATCTTGGACTCTGTGCAAAGGTGAATTTATTTTAAAATAAAATTATTTTCTAAAACAAAGAATCAAAAAAATCAAATCTTTATCAAAATTAAAATCAACCAACCAAACAAACATTTTCAAAAGAACTACGTGGCTTTGAGTTTCCCATCGCACCCGGGAATACGTAGGAGCAAGATAAATCATCTTGTCAAGCCAAAACTAAATTTTTCTTTTTTGTGTCTCTTTTTATGTTAAAATAATTAATCAAAATAATTAAACTTTTCTATTTTTAGGGATGCTCTATGGACACGGTGCCATATCCAGTCCCATAGATTTGAGGTTACCCTGTGGACTCATGTGCCATGTTCAACCTCATTTAGTTTTTATAAAAAATAAATTTAAAAATATAAAAATTAATAAAAATTTAAAATATTAAAAATTAAAAAATAATTCTTTCTTGTAAATAATTTTTGGGGTAAAATAAATATTTAAAAGGTTATTAAAATGTTTTTGCACAATTAACTTGAGGTACCGTTTTTTAAACGGGCGATGTGGGGTGCTAACACCTTCCTTACTCGTAACCGACTCCCGGACTCACCTCTCTCTTTTTTTAGACCAGTTTACCTTTAAATAATTGGCTTTTCTAAGATTTTCCCATAAAAAAAATTTAGTGGCGACTCCTCTGTTTTTTATCTCTTTTTTTCGCGGCGCCCGGACGGGACGTTCGTGACAGCTGGCGACTCCACTAGGGAGTTTTGAGAGTCAGGCCTATTATAGTTGGTCGTGCATTTTTTTAAAACAGTTTTGAAAATATTTGTTTTACCCTTTTTGTTTTATTTCTTTTTTTAATACTTTCATAACTGCTTTTGTATATTCTTGCAACCTTAGGGTAGAGAATTTTTGTATCGTTATTGTTTGTTCCTTTTTTGCAGGTTTGGGGTACTTTTGTTCTAGTAGGTTTTTGTGAAGGTTAGTATGCTCCCATCACACACATCACTATCACATGTTGCACACACTTTTGGGCTCTATACCCGAGTCTTGGAATGCCATAAGATTAGAAGGGGCTTCAGTGATGTTATTGTGATGCTTTTGCGTCCCCGACAGTCATTGATTCTCCCGCTCGGATTGCTACCGGTACATGGACTACCATATTGTGACTTATTTGTCCCTATGGTGAGGTTCGTGGAATCAGATCCATATCTTTTAGATGAGGGTAATCCGGGGACCATATGTTTAGGGGTTTAGATCTATCCCGAAAGTCATGCACATAAAATGCCATTAGCAGCCTACCAAAACAGGGTCTTGACTTCAGAAGTCCCAACTTTAGGATATGACCTATGTGGGACAAAAGGGAGCGCATTCCATCTTTTTCTGTAACATGAATAATCACATTTATATCTCATGCATCATAACGATTTTCTGCATGGATCCCACATGCACCTTAACATGCCACTCATTCATGCATTTTAGGCCATGCATCGTCAATATGTCATTCATTCATGCATCTTGGTACACTCTCATGCATAAGTAATTTTGCTTTCCAAATGTTATTAATAAAATAAAATTTCCCTTGCACAGATAATTTGGTGAGAGATAACACCTTTGATAACAAGAGATGGAAAAAGTCAGACACACTAGCAATGCTCCCACCACCAAGAGCTCCAAGGTGATTTTGAACTCATTAGAGAATCTGAAAGAGTTGAGCCAATCTTTGCCTCAAGAACATTGAAAAAGCTTCGTCAAGAAGTATGGAGGGATCTCGGACCTAATTTTCATACCGATTGAAGCTGCTGCTTTTAGTGCTCTAAGTCAGTATTGGAACCCACATCTCAGATGTTTCGAGTTGCCAAACATGGACATTACACCCACCATTGAAGAATATGATTGCCTGTTAAGGTTGACAATGCAGAAAAATCCCGTCATGTACTTTCACCTGGGGCAATACTTGACCACTTCAAGCATAGCAGGGTTACTAGGGCTTCCTGAAATTGAAGTGAACTTGACCGGGCACTCAAACTCGCGAGGGTTAACCCGAAAGTTTCTTGAAAATCATTTGAGGAAACTAATGGATCGACAAGACTGGGAAAGCTTGAGAGGGTATTGGCACTAGCAATATATGGGTTGGTTCTATTTCCATCGGCGCTAGACATGACAGATCAAGCAGCAATGGATGTGTTCTTCACAGTTGAAAGAAAGAAAAACCCCGTGCCGACAGTATTGGCTGAAACGCTTTTGACTCTAGAATTTTGCCAGCGGCATCCAAAGGGAAAGCTCAGATGTTGTGCACAGTTGCTCTATGTATGGGTCATGACTCACATGTACGCAAAAGTCTATATTAACCGCCATTCAGATCCACTAAGAGGATTCCATAACATCCCTACAAGACAGCTTAATGAAGAGGAATGGAAGAGCGAGTTTGACAAAGTGGAAAGAGACTCTTTTAAGTGGGTATGCCCATGGTACGAAAGTCAACAGGGGCAAGATATCATTTATAGTTGTGGTGACTATCCAAATGTTCCTTTGATGGGCCCGAGAGGGTGCATATCCTACACACCCGCCATAGCCTTACGACAACTTTGTTGAACGCAAACCGTGCCACGAGAAGAACAACTCGGTGGATGCTGTTTTCGATACGAGGATGGTGAGAATACCAAGTTGTTGGCAAAAGAAGTTAGAAATGCATGGAAAAATGTGAGGATGGCAGGGAGATCACAATTGGGCCGACCAATCCTAATCATTGTCTCAGAGTATGAAGCATGGAGAAAATCAAGGAAAGGTCCTGTCAACATTCCTGCAGAAAACACGAAAGTTGAAGATTACTCCCCTTCGGTAACTCAAATGGCAGAACAACTGAAAGTCATGGAAGCACAAATGAAGGAAATGGAACAACAAAAGCAAGATGTCGAGTTGAAAATAGCCATTGGTCAGAAGCGTTGTGAGAGGTTCACAAAAGGAAAATGAACATTTAAAACATTTGTGTGCAGATATCTCCGTAATCTCAAGAGTCCAGAAGAATACGGACAAGGTCCTGCCGAGCGTCATGACTAGGATCCAGAATCTTGAAAGCAAAGTATTGTCCTTGACAACAGAAAGGCATCAACTAAGAAAAGAAAAGCATTAGTTAGAAGAAGAAGTCATTCAGCAAGGAGATGTGCGAAAGTCATTAGAAGTGGAAGTCAATCGACAAAGGGGAGTCAATGCCAACTTACAAAAGCAAATTTGTGCACAAGATAGGATGACTGATGAATTAGTACAAAAGGTCCAAGAGTTGAATATCCTACTAGTCGAAATCAAGAAGCAGTGCGATTTAGGGTGGACCTCAGCAAAACACTATCATGATCAAAGGGTTCGAGCAATGAATGCCGTGAAGTGGTGGAGAGAAGAGGCCAGAGAGCAAGGGATAGATATCAACATATGGAAAAAAATATATATGAGCATGAATTTGGAGCTAAGCCATTGTATTCCGAATTTTGTCCAATGCTTTGAAAAGGCAAAAAAAAAAATTTGTGCGGGCCCTATGCTTCGTCTCTCAGCCGAGTTGGATGATTTCATGCAAATGAGTGGAGAGTTTGCTCAAGGGCTAAAAAGAAAGAGACCTAAGCTATTGAATTTAGGATGAAAATGTTGTAACAATGTCGAGAATTATGATGTAATCCCAATCTATGTATTGTTTTAAGGAGATTTTAATGAAATATGGCCTTGCCTCCATAATTCTATGTTTTGCTTTGAGGAGTTTAATGAAATCAGTTCTTGCTCCTATGATTCCTTCGCACTCCAACTCTTGCACTTGACTTGCGACGACACCTATTGTGGAGCATGGTCTTCCTTTAGTATGTTGTCAACTACATCTTTGCCTTATAGGATTCTTCCTTCTACGCAAAGGGTAGGACGAGATGTCTCAATTCAGAAATTGCTAGTGTATTTGAGACAACATATATTGTGGAGAGTTGTTTCTCCCCTAGATTTGTTGTCAACTCCATTTCATCTTATGAGCACAATGCTCTCTGTGTGGGATGGAGGGACCATCTCTTGTCTGTTATAAGGTGTTAACTCAAAAAAAATATAATAAAAATATAATAATAATAACTCCAAAGGTTATTTTCATAAAAGCTTTTTTGCATTTTTTCCAACAGTTTGTTCTCACTTTTGTTTCGATTAAAACAGTGTGTGGCTTTTCTCAACAATTGCTCGAAGACACCCTTATCGCACTCGGTCACAAACAAGAGCCATGGCGGATGAACTAGAAGAAGTCCAAGAGATCAGGGATGAAGTCAGTCAAATCAAGGATCAAATGACTAAGATGATGGAGATCCTACAAGCAATGCAGAAGGAAAAGAACACAGAGGAGAACCCTCCAGCCTCGAACGAAGGACATCCAGCCACACCTCTCATTCCGCCCGATTTTGCTCAGATTCCTATTCAAGGCTTCAACCAACCAGGGGCCATGATGCCTCTCACTATTTATCCAAGCAACCAAACTCATTTTTCATTTGACCCGAACAATCCCCCATACGGTTTACCTCGTGGATTTGTGCCACCAACGGCCCCCAGCCCACAAGACGGCATTCAAATCTTCGAGCATATCACTCAGACACAAACCCCCACTGATGCTATTGAAATGCCACAAACACAAACTGTCAACCCTACAGATGGTAACACCCCGACAGTGACACTTTCTGCCAATCCGAAAAATCCACAATACACCCTACATTATGGACCCCAGGGGACTCAAATGGTGCCAAACTTCGGATCCTCCTACATGCCATACCCCTTTCGCTAGAATATGTATTGTGAAACTCCAGTGAATCAGTCAGGAGGGAATTCCCAATCTAAAGAAAAGTTGGAAGTGCTAGAAGAAAGACTACGGGCCATCGAAGGGGTAAATAGTTGTGGTCTGCGGGATGCTTTGGAACTTTGTCTGGTGCCAAATGTTGTAATTCCACCAAAGTTTAAGGTAACCCGATTTCGACAAATATCGGGGAACCACTTGTCCCAAAAACCATTTGACCGTGTATGTAAGGAAGATGGCATCATACGCTCAAGATGATAAGATCTTGATTCACTTCTTCCAAGACAGTTTAACTGGGACAGCTTCAAATTGTTACACGCATCTCGAACAGGCCCACGTCCGATCCTTCAAAGATCTAGCAGATGCATTCCTGAAGCAATACAAGTACAATATTGACATGGCTCCCGATAGGATGCAACTCCAAAATATGGCAAAGAGAGACACAGAGACTTTCAAGGAGTATGTACAACGATGGAGGGAACTGGCTGCTCAGGTAGAGCCTCCATTGGCCGAGAAAGAAATTGTAGCAATGTTCATTGATACACTCCAGTTGCCTTTCTATGATAGAATGATTGGGAGCGTGTCATCGAACTTTTCTGACATGGTCATTATCGGTGAAAGAATTGAAAGTGGAATGAGGAATGGCAAGATCACCGAGACTTCAATAATGAACGGCCCGAAGAGAGCCCCGTTTGTGAAAAAGAAAGAAGGAGAAGCACACGCAGTAACCTTTGAACAAAAGAAACCAAACCAATATAGACCAAACCAAACACCCGCCTTCCAAGCCCAATACGCCCCATATCACCAAGCCAACCAGCCATACATCGCTGCCACTTCACAATTCCTAAACCCTCAACAGATGGTTCCTTACCGGCCATCATACCCCTCTCAACCTCAAGCACCCCTTACCATGCCACCTCAAATTGTCCAACCCCTAGGTCCAAACCAAAACACCATCCAAACAAGACCACCGTATAACTCGGAAAGAAAGCCAATACATTTCGACCCGATACCCATGACCTACATTGAGCTACTGCATCAGCTTATAAGCAAATCTGTGTTGACTTCTATCCCAATGAAACCATTGGGGCCTCCTTATCCAAAGTGGTTTGACCCAAATGCTAAATGTGAGTATCATGGGGGGCAATAGGTCATTCCACTAAGAACTACGGGGCTTTCAAATTTAAGGTACAAGATATTATTGATGCTAAGTGGTTGAGCTTTCAGAAAGATGCTCCGAATGGGGCACAAGGTCCTATGCCTAATCATGGGGGTTCGGGAGTCAATGTCATTGATAGCTTTATGGAACCTACTCTTAAGAGCCAAGTGGCTGATGTCAGAAGTCCCATGAGAGTTATTTTAAGGGAGATGCAAAAACATGATTTGGTGCAAACCTCAATTGTTGAAGAGAAGACTCTTGTTGAAGAGATAAGGTGTGACTTCGACAGGAATATGGGGCATTCAATTGAAGACTGTGCAGAATTTCGACAGGTTGTACAACAGTTAATAGATATGAAGATTATCCTAATTGGTTGTGAACCAAATGAGTGTGGCATTAACATGGTCGCTGAATCTACAATTTCCCCAACTCTGGTTAAGATAACTCCTTTTACTGTTGTGATTAATCCTCAATAGATTCCTGAGCAAGTCGCTCCGAAGCCAGTGGTGATACACTATACTGAGAAGGAGCCTATGCCGGTTTCGAGTGGGCCAACACCAGTTGTCATCCGAGTCCCGGGTCCTTTCCCTTACAAGGACACCAAAGCGGTACCATGGAAATATGATAGACAGGTTCAACAAAGTCCTCCCAACAGGACCACTGTGGTTACCAACATTTCGAGAATTGGTGGAATGACTAGGAGTGGTCGCGTTTATACTCCAGAAGTATTGCGAAGGGAGGGAACAAAAAAGGAAGAAAAAGATCGTAACGGGAAAGAGAAGGTGGAAGGAATGCCGGCTGAAAAGGATACCAAAGGGGGTCATAATAAAAAGGAGGTATCTAATGAGGAAGTTGACGAATTCTTGAAGTTCATCAAGCAAAGCGAATACAGGGTGGTGGATCAATTGAATCAAACTCCAGCTCGGATATCTCTTTTGTCTTTGTTGATGAATTCGGAGCCGCATAGGAGAGTACCGATGAAGGTGTTGAATCAAGCTCATGTCTCTCATGACATTACAATTAATAAGCTTAATAACATCGTGGGTAACATCGTTGCTGATAATTATATCACTTTCACTGATGAAGAAATTCCAGCTGAAGGAATGAGGCACAACAAGGCGTTACACATCTCGGTTAAGTGTCGAGATCATGTCATGGCTAGGGTTCTCATTGATAATGGTTCCTCTTTGAATGTAATGCCAAAGTCAACACTGGCAAAGTTGCCTTTCAATGGAACTCATATGAAGCCAATCACAATGATTGTAAGAGCTTTCGATGGCACCCGAAGGGAAGTTATGAGAGAAATTGAATTGCCCATTCAGATTGGCCCTTGCACCTTTGAAGTACTCATCCAAGTAATGGACATCACACCAACCTACAGCTGTCTCCTAGGACGACCATGGATCCATTCGTCTGGAGCTATACCTTCCACATTGCACCAAAAAGTGAAATTCATTGTCGATAGTAAATTGATAATTGTTTATGAAGAAGAGGATATGTTGGTGAGTAAACCATCAACAACCCCTTACATTGAAGCTGCCGAAGAAGCTCTCGAGACCACTTTCCAATCGCTTGAAATTGTCAATGCCACTTATGTTGGGGACGGTGCTCCACTCTTGAAACCTCAGTCATCTAAAGCGTCCATTATGATGTCTAGGGTTATGATCGGAGGAGGATACCGACCCGGAAGGGGTTTGGGGAAGAATAGCCAAAGTGTCACTGACATCCTCATGCTCACCGAGAACAAGGACAGGTTTGGGTTGGGATATAAACCCACCAAGGCCGACAAGATGAGGGTTATATAAGAGAAGAAATGAAAGAGGTTGGCTTGACTGGAAAATCGTGAATACGATACTGAAAGGGTTCCAATCCGTGACATTCGACAGAGCTTCCGAAGTGTAGGGTTCGCATTCCTGGACCAAGCAGGAGCTGTTGAAGAGGATTATCTCGTCGATCGTGGTGTCAATTTGGTATATCCATGCCCTCCGGATACAGAGCTCAACAATTGGGAGGTCATTGAGTTCCCCAGGACCATAGAGTTTTTTTCAAAGTAATTCTGTAATGCTTATCCTTTAGCTCTGCCCAAGGCTTTAGGATTTTTGTTGTAATGGGCTTACTTGTTTCCGTTTCAGTATGACTTATCAATAAATGTATGCATTCAATATCTTTATGTTATTATCCCTCTTTTTTTTACTTTCGCCTTTATTCATCGTTCCTCACCAATAAATGCAGTTTCCCATCTTTAACCTTTATTCATTCATCTTTCCCTGATAACTATCAAAATGCAGATCTAAAAGTGACTCTCTTGAAAATAACATTGTTAGTAACTCAACGTACAATTTTGACTATTCTATTGATCATGCTGATGAGGTTGTTGATGATGACGGGGAAGTTCCTCCTGAACTATTGAGGTTAGTAGAGCAAGAAACTAAGGAAATTCGGCGCCATGAAGAGCCGAGTGAACTCATCAATTTGGGAACTGAAGATGATAAAAAAGAGGTCAAGATCGGCCTTTCCATGAAAGAAAAGGAGTGGAGCAGGTTGATCAGGTTGTTAATGGATTATAAAGATGTTTTTGCATGGTCGTACCAAGACATGCCAGGGTTAGACCCTAGTGTAGCAGAACACAAACTACCATTAAAGCCGGAGTGTCCTCCAGTAAAACAGAAGCTACGAAGGATGAAAGCGGAAATGCCTTTAAAAATCAAGGAGGAGGTCAAGAAGTAACTGGATGCGGGTTTCCTAGAAGTGGTAAAGTACCCTGAATGGGTTGCTAACATCGTTCCTGTCCCCAAGAAAGATGGAAAGGTCTGAATATGTGTCGACTATCGAGATCTGAACAGAGCTAGCCCAAAAGATGATTTTTCTCTGCCTCATATTGATGTTCTTGTAGATAATACTGCCCAACATGCATTATTCTCTTTCATGGATGGATTCTCAGGATATAATCAGATCAAGATGGCACCTGAAGATATGGAGAAAACTACATTTGTCACTTTATGGGGAACCTTTTGCTACAAGGTTATGCCATTTGGCTTGAAAAACGCTGGGGCAACATATCAGCGAGCTATGGTGGCTTTGTTCCATGACATGATGCATAAAGAGATAGAAGTATATGTAGATGATATGATCGCCAAGTCCAGATCTGAAGATGACCATGTTGACAATCTGCAGAAACTTTTTGAGCGGTTAAGGAAGTTTGAGTTCCGACTGAACCCCGCCAAATGCACTTTTGGAGTGAAATCAGGCAAGCTTCTGGGGTTCATTGTTAGTCAAAGAGGAATATTGATCCTGAAAAAGTTCGAGCAATCATCGATATGCCAGCACCTCGAAAGGAGAAAGAAGTTCGCAGGTTTTTAAGAAGATTGAACTACATTGCCTGGTTCATCTCCCAATTGACCGCGACATGTGAACCAATCTTTAAATTGCTACGCAAAAATCAGGCAGTAACATGGAATGAGGATTGTCAAAAAGCCTTTGAGAAGATCAAACAATACCTACAGGAGCCTCCAGTCTTGGTTCCCCTAGTTACAGGGAGGCCTCTCATCATGTATTTGACTGTGCTAGATGAATCAATGGGTTGCGTGTTGGGGCAACACGATGAGTCAGGAAGAAAAGAACATGCCATCTATTATCTAAGCAAGAAGTTCACCAGCTGTGAAGCCAACTACTCAGTGCTAGAACGCACTTGTTGTGCCTTGGCTTGGGCGGCTCGCCATTTGAGGCATTACATGGTGTGTTACACTACCTGGTTGGTGTCCAAAATGGATCCGATCAAGTATATCTTTGATAAGCCTGCTCTGACTGGAAGAATTGCTTGCTGGCAAGTCCTGCTATCATAATACGACATTGTCTATGTCACCCAAAAAGTAGTAAAAGGTAGCGCTCTTGCAGAATATCTAGCCAATCAGCCAGTAGAAGATTATGGATCAATGCAATGCGATTTCCCAGATGAAGATATAATGGCTTTGTTTGATCATGTACAATCACCAGAAAAAGAAAAATGGACCTTGTTATTTGATGGAGCTTCTAATGCATTAGGGCATGGAATTGGGGCAATACTAATCTCACCGGAAAATGATTATTTCCCTGTCACTGCAAGGCATTGCTTTGATTGTACAAACAATATAGTCGAATATGAAGCTTGTGCGCTCGGGATCCTGGCAGCGATAGAATCAAAGGCAAGGATACTGGAGGTATATGGGGACTCTGCATTAGTCATCCACCAGCTAAGAGGGGAATGGGAAACCCGAGATGCCAAGTTAATACCGTACCACGATTACATCAAAGGTTTGATTGAGCAGTTTGATAAAGTCACGTTCCATCATATTCCCCGAGAAGATAACCAATTAGCTGACGCGTTGTCTACCTTATCCTTGATGTTCAAAGTAAGTGACGAGAGGAACCTACCACTCATCAAAATGGAAAGTCGTGATCATCCTGCATATTGTCAAGTGATAGAGGAGGATTCTGATAAAAAACCGTGGTACCATGACATCAAATGCTTCATCCAAAGAAGGGAATACCCTCCGGGCACTTCAGAAAATGACAAAAGAACTCTAAGAAGACTTGCAATGGGTTTCTATTTAGATGGAGGTATTCTTTACAAAAGAAATCATGACATGGTGTTGTTGAGGTGCGTTGACGCACAAGAAGCTAAACGGATAATTGAGGAGGTATATGAAGGATCTTTTGGAACACATGCGAGCGATCATGCAATGGCAAGAAAAATCTTGAGGGCTGGCCAATACTGGTTGACAATGGAGGCGGATTGTTTTAATTATGCGAAGAGGTGCCATAAGTGTCAAATATATGCTGATAGAGTTCATGCGCCGCCAGCTCCCTTGAATGTCATGTCGGCACCCTGGTCGTTCTCAATGTGGGGAATGGATGTGATCGGGCCAATCAAACCAAAAGCCTCAAATGGGCATCACTTCATTCTTGTTGCCATTGATTATTTCACAAAATGGGTTGAGGCTGCATCATATGCCAATGTGACCAGGAATGTCGTGATCAAATTTGTAAAAAGAGAATTAATTTGTCGTTATGGGTTGCCGAATGAGATTATCACTGATAATGCGACTAACTTGAACAACAAGATGATGAAAGAGATGTGCGAAAACTTCAAGATAAAGCATCACAATTCTTCCCCGTATCGCCCAAAGATGAACGGAGCAGTTGAGGCTGCTAATAAAAATATCAAGAAGATTGTCCAAAAGATGGTGGTGACGTATAAGGATTGGCACGAGATGTTACCTTTTACTTTACACGGATATCGTACCTCTATTCGCACCTCGACAGGAGCAACGCCATATTCTTTAGTTTATGGAATGTAGGCAGTGCTCCCGATTGAAGTGGAGATCCCCTCATTAAGAGTATTGAGAGAAGCAGAATTGGAAGAAGCTGAGTGGGTTCAGGATCGACTAGACCAATTGAACCTCATTGAAGAGAAGAGATTAGGGTCATTGTGTCACGGTCAATTGTACCAGATAAGGTTGATGAGAGCTTATGAGAAGAAAGTACGCCCGCGACAGTTTCGGGAGGGTGACCTGGTGCTTAAAAAGATTCTACCAATCCAAAAGGATCACCAAGAGAAGTGCACTCCGAACTACGAAGGACCTTACATTGTGAAAAAGGTCTTCTCGGGGGGAGCTTTAATCCTCACCAGGATGGATGGGGAGGATCTTCCACACCCTGTAAACTCAGATGCAGTAAAAAAGTATTATGCTTGAACGCACTTCCCAAGAAGAAGAAGAAAAAAAAAGTGAAAAATGAAAAAAAAGAAAAGCTCGTTAGGCTGAAAATCTGAAAAGACAGTCTAAGCAAAAGTTAGAGTAACCCGCTAAGCTGAAAACCTGAAAAGGCGGTCTAGGAAAAAGTTAGGGTTCAAAAAATAAAATAAACAATGGAAGTGTCGTCAAGCCGATGAACTGGAGCAATCAGTGGGCTAGATGCATGAAGACCAGGGCATATATCATTCTCAGATGTTGATTAGTAAGTAGTCAAGATGGTATGAGGGATACTAACACTAGTCATGGAAAGAGGTGTCACTTGAGGAGATGTGTTTCCACTCCACGACCTTTTTGCAATTCCATACTCCATTGTAATATCTTCTTTGTATACCTTTTCGGTCCAAATATAATGACATTGACTCCCAATTCTTTTTACCCTTATCCCTTTTCCTTAACTTTTGTCAATTGTGTGTGCATTCATCATGATAAGTATATACTGAAATGTGAAACATGTATTGATGGCTTCAAAAGCTTTATAATTTCTTTGAAAGTCTCTAAAGACCGTAAAGAACGGGATGATCTCCCGACAAAGGACACCGTGGTCTACCGACAAGAAGCACGGGGACAATCATTGCAAAGGAAGCCTACCCTTTCAAAAGTGCTTAGCCTTTATTCTCCACGAAGACAGGACTTGTTTTAGTTCATCTCTGGGCTTGTCTGTGATCAACACTTTAAGGGGTCGAGGGTGATAATGAAAACCACCTAAGTAACGAAAAAGAAAAATAACTATTAATGTATTACAGGCTTTCCTTGTGTTGCATTGAAATCAGCTGAGGTTTTCATCAAGCATATAGGACATTTCTGGTATCATGCATTATCTCATTGCATTGAAATTGTTTATCTTTTGTGGGCACAAAGTCCCGTAAGCTCATAGACATCATAAGTTTACTTTTTCTGTCAAGCTTCAGCGGATACCCGACTCTGCATGTTTTTTATTCTTACCTTTCCTATCAAGCTTCAGTGGATAACCGACTCCACAAGCTTTTTACCTTTCCTTTCAAGCTTCAGCGGATAACCGACTCCGTAAGCTTTTAATCCTTTTGCTTCAGCGGACAACCGACTCCGTAAGCTTTTAACCTTTCTTTTCAAGCTTCCGACTCCGTAAGCTTTTAACATTTCTTTTCAAGCTTCAGCGGATAACCGACTCCGTAAGCTCTTCCATCTTTCTGTTCAAGCTTCAGTGGATAATCGACTCCGTAAGCTTTTAACCCTTTTGCTTTCAAGCTTCAGCGGATAACCGACGCCGTAAGCTTTTAACCTTTTAATTTCAAGTTTCAACGGAAGAGGAGAAGAGAGAACGGAGAGAGAAAGATGAAATGAAACTGTTCAATAAGAAAGAGGAAAAGAAGTCTAGAACCTTCTTGTTGTGGGCGGGAAATTGAGGATCATTCAGAGAGTGACCCGAGTGCCGATGAGGACGGGGAGTGGTCGCCGATGCAAGATGGCATGGACAAGGAGCGGCTTCTGGCAGGCTTCTTGGCGGAGGGACACATGAATGAACCTATTACACACCCGAATCAGAGGGATCCTGAGACTGTGTAGTTATGAGACTATACAGTTGAGGAAGGATTATATGAATTGATTGGTACTACCTATACTAACAAGATGCATCTTCTTTTCGGGAGCCCATCACTTAAGAACACCACAGTTAAGCGTGCTTGACTTGGAGCGATTCTGGGATGGGTAACCTCCTGTGAAGTTTTCCCGGGAAGCGTGTGAGTGAGGACAAAGCACACTGAAAAGACCCGTGTTGGTCTGTGGGGACAGTCGTCAATCCATAGAGCAGTCAGGGATGTTACAAATGGTATCAGAGCGGCACCTCTCCCACGGGTGTGCCGACGAGGGCGAGGAGTGGTTGTCGGTGCAAAATAGCATGGACAAGGAGCAGCTCCTGGTAGACTTCTTGGCGGAGGGACACATGAATGAACCTATTACACACCCGAATGAGAGGGATCCTGAGACTGTGTAGGTATGTGACTATATAGTTGAGGAAGGTTTATATGACCTATACTAACGATATGCATCTTCTTTTCGGGAGCCCATCACTTAAGAACACCACCGTTAAGCGTTGGTTTATCGGGATAGTCGTCAATCCATAGAGCAGTCAGGGATGTTATAATGACAAGTGACATTGAAATTTATTAAATAGTAAATTGATGGGCAACCACGCACCTCTAGAAACGGCAAGAAATGGTGTATGCCGATAGTAAATATTTATTTTAATAAAATAAAAAAATTGTGGCGATATTTCTTACTTTTTGTTTAGGAATAGAGGCGTGTGCCGATATTTCTTTCTTCAAATGGCCCAAAAGAGTAATCAATTTTATTCTCCATTTTTTTAATGGAAAATCTTACAACATTTTTTAAGATTTAGTATAATTGGCATATATATATATATATATATATATATATATATCGGTTTTCAAAGATATTATCACGTGTAACTGCTGAAACTAATTTTTTTTAATTCACAAACTATGATAATTTCCACCAAAAAAAAATGTAAAGGATTGATAAGGATTCAATTAGTGTAACAAGAATTCGTTCCATATTCCAAAGAGGGAAGGCTCTAGAGAAGTAAAGAAAATAAGAGGATAGTTTTCTGAAATCCTTTTATTAGTGTTTTCCATTCATTTTATCATTCTTTATGTCAAGGAATTAGTTACAGCAGGCATCAGTGGTGGATTGCTCAAGCCACCTGGCATTCTAGAAGCATCAGTATAATAACTTTAAAATTTCTCTCGAAAAAAAAAACTTTAAAATAAAAGGATTGCATAATTAAAATGTTTACAACTGAAATTCTTTCATCCAATTAGGTTTTGGGCTTCTCATTTGGACTTCCTATTGCAAATGAAGTTACTGATTCACTTCCTGTTTGGGTTGTATCAAGGATAGTCTCCTTTGTTTATTAAGTTGATTGCAAATATTAAATTATGTGTGTTTTATGCAATGTACTTTTGTTGTATCTCGTAAAAATTCTTACAATATTAAGTATGTAATTTCTTCTTATCTATCTTGAATTACACTTTTGATGGTCTTCTTTTGTGTGAAAAAAGAAAGCACATTTAATTTTTTTTAATATAAATATCCATGGTTTTTTTTTTAAAAGGCAACTGTTAGTGGTTAGTGGGTTATGTTAGTAGGGGGAGTTGAACTCATGACCTCCTTATCACTCCACACCCTATGTTCCTCCTCCAAACCACCTTGACCACCTTACCACTGGAAGTTGCAGATCTGCCCTCCACCACTGTGACTTCGACCTCCACCGTCCTTCGCCACTGGAAGTTGCAGATCTGCCCTCCACCTCTGTGACTTCGACCTCCACTGCACGAACCGCCACTTGAGTTGCAGATCTGCTCTCGTCACTGCCGCGCCTCAACCCGGCAACCACCGTGTGAGCCGCCGCGCGCCAGAGGTCCATCCTCGCCTCCGTCGCGCCTCCTTCCTCCACGTCAGTCAGTCGCAGCGCAGCCCGCTTCGTCTCGTCGGACCCGTTCAGATCCTCGCGTCCCCGTTTACGCCTCACCACGATCCGCCGTGCACACCACTGCTCAAACCAGCCGCCCCTGCTCTCATTCTCCTTGGTCCCCTCTCTTGCTCTCTGTCACGTTTCGGTGGTAATGAAGCTAAAAGCTTCCCTCTGTTTTACTCTTTTTCTTCCTTTATTATTTGGTTTATTAAGGATTGGGTTATGATGTTATTGGATTTGTAGCATATGACCCAGTTTGCCTTTTGTTTGTTACTGACATTAAAGCATTGGGCTACTTTATCTGGGTCAGACCCATTCTTTATAAGAAATATGTTTAGTAAAAAAGTTTAAAACAAAAATATCTTTTAAAATAAAGTTCTAAAAAGGAGGGGGGGTTCTTGAATTCACCCAACAATCTGGTGATGTATGATTTTTTTATCCTCAAGTATCGTATGAATTGTAAGGGTTCATCGTATAGCTTTGCTGTCTTTAACCCTGCGCAAGAATGAATTCCTTTTTTGTAAAAATAATAATAAAATGTTTTTTTCTATTTACACTTTTAACCAATTTTACCCAATTTAACTTTATAAAAATATCTTTTGAATTCATGCAACAATCTATGACGTTGATGTATGGACTTATTCATCCTCAAGTGTCGTATGAATTGTAAGGATTTATCATATAGCGTTGCTATCTTGGACTCTGTGCAAAGGTGAATTTATTTTAAAATAAAATTCTTTTCTAAAACAAAAAATCAAAAAAATCAAATCTTTATCAAAATTAAAATTAACCAACCAAGCAAACATTTTCAAAAGAACTACGCGGCTTTGAGTTTACCATCGCACCCGGGAATACGTAGGAGCAAGATAAATCATCTTGTCAAGCCAAAACTAAATTTTCCTTTTTTGTGTCTCTTTTTATGTTAAAATAATTAAACTTTTCTATTTTTAGGGATGCTCTATGGACACGGTATCATATCCAGTCCCATAGATTTGAGGTTACCCTGTGGACTCATGTGCCATGTTCAACCTCATTTAGTTTTTATAAACAATACATTTAAAAATATAAAAATTAATAAAAATTTAAAAATTTAAAATATTAAAAATTAAAAAATAATTCTTTCTTGTAAATAATTTTTGGGGTAAAATAAATATTTAAAAGGTTATTAAAATGTTTTTGCACAATTAACTTGAGGTACCGTTTTTTAAACGGGCGATGTGAGGTGCTAACACCTTCCCTACTCGTAACCGACTCCCGGACTCACCTCTCTCTTTTTTTTAGACCAGTTTACCTTTAAATAATTGGGTTTTCTAAGATT
Organism: Sophora flavescens; assembly: GCA_030762895.1. Classification (NCBI taxonomy): domain Eukaryota; kingdom Viridiplantae; phylum Streptophyta; class Magnoliopsida; order Fabales; family Fabaceae; genus Sophora; species Sophora flavescens. The sequence goes on along the minus strand of CM061066.1, from coordinate 159,648,870 downwards.
TCCCCATAAAAAAATTTTAGTGACGACTCCTCTATTTTTTATCTCTTTTTTTTGCGACGCTCGAACGGGACGGTCGCGACAAATATCTTCAATGTAAATCACCAAGAGTATTCTTTGGACGCAATCTCTTCATGCCAATATAACATAGTATTGTTTGTTGCAACCTTTTCAGGATAATATAAGTGATTACAATAAAATGAAACTGATTTCTTTCCAACGATGACACTCACAAAGTCTCTAAACAAATGAAATATTTAAAAGATAAGAGTATTCTCAATAGATAGTTTTATTTGGGCCATAACAGAAATATTAAGAAAATCTGAGCTTATATATATTATTAACAACGAGGTAAATATTGTATAGAGCTATGTTATTTGTATAGCTTTTGTGGATATCTAAGTGACACTCATACTCACAATTGCATACTATATATCTATTATATCTCAAAATATAAAATATCTCCATCCCATCCATACTCACATCAATCGACGATGTCTATAAGAATTTCCAAATACAGGTGTAAAAAAAGTGAAAAACATGAGTGTATTGTATATGATATGATGATTAGTTTGAGGGCAGTGCAAGGATCCCTCTGTACTTAAAAATGAACATAAAACATGATGGTCCTTCAATTCATCGTGTCTGCGAAAGTGTGGATCTACTTAAAGTTGGAAAAACAAAACCAGCTTTTCCTTTTATCCTTTTGTTCTTTCTTGTTTGACTTTTACTTTAGATAATTGGTATAGATACTTCGGAATTACACTGTACATTACATGGCAGAGCACTATTTTTTAAAAGAAAAAACATTTTTTTAAATACTGCACTTGACCTGCACGACTTAGGCTCTATTTGGTAAGTGTAATAAACTAACTTATAGCTTATCTCATTAGTATATAACGTTTCTTCATAAGCTAATCAACTAACTTTTTAACTATCAGCTATAAGCTATCAACTATAAATTAGCTTATCAGATATTTTTACTATACAGACCCTTACTAGGATTAAAGAACAAGAATTATGCCTCAAATAACAAAAGATAACTAAATTGTATGCCTCAAGTAACAGGGATTTGTACTCAGTTATTAATATATATTAATTAATATATTTTGCTTCTTTTTTTTGTATACATTAATATATTTTGCTTTATTTTAAAAAAAAAAAAAAAAACTCATCCATACCACCATCAATCCATGCGCCCATATACATTGCGGACAATTATTTATTTTGGAAGTCACACAGACGTGTTTAAGTGGGATACGTCTTCGTGAAAACAGTGAGCAACTAAGCGTAAATTATAGAATTAGCATGATTTAGTATAAACGAAAAGAGCCATGTTCACAAATCACACCAATGTGACTATGTGAGTTCATACTTGCGATTGTGAACATTGGTTGCTGTATTGGCCGAGGTTATTAACCCGGCCATCGAGTCCAAGTACCCGGTCCAGTCCAGAAATTATAAAAGGGGCAGTACCCCTCATAAGAAGAGGAGACTTTTTCACTGAATACCGGTGACTCTCCCTTAAGCGTGTTAGAGGAACTAGCGTCGACCAAAGACTATCAAACAGTCCTTGCTCCCTAGTACTCGTCCGATACAAAATTAAGGGATCGAGATCACCGCCCCGCCAAGGGATGAACCTAGAACTACGTCTGGCTTTGATTCCCACTGGGATACGTAGGACCGGAATCACTGAATTCTGTCAAGCCCAAATCATAAAATAACCCCATTGGTTTCACGTTCTATGCCGAGTTCGAGCCAAATCTCTAAAGGCCAAGTTTGAGCCTGGTGGCCGAGTACGAGCCAATGGCCGAGTTCGAGCCAGTCAAATTTCTAAAGGCCAAGTTTGAGCCTAATGGCCGAGTTCGAGCCAAATCTCTAAAGGCCAAGTTTGAGCCTAATGGCCGAGTTCGAGCCAAATCTCTAAAGGCCAAGTTTGAACCTGGTGGCCAAGTACGAGCCAACGGCCGAGTTCGAGCCAGTCAAATTTCTAGAGGCCAAGTTTGAGCCTAATGGCCGAGTTCGAGCCAAATCTCTAAAGACCAAGTTTGAGCCTGGTGGCCGAGTACGAGCCAATGGCCGAGTTCGAGCCAGTCAAATTTCTAAAGGCCAAGTTTGAGCCTAATGGCCGAGTTCGAGCCAAATCTCTAAAGGCCAAGTTTGAGCCTAATGGCCGAGTTCGAGCCAATGGCCGAGTTCGAGCCAGTCAAATTTCTAAAGGCCAAGTTTGAGCCTAATGGCCGAGTCCGAGTTCGAGCCAGTTCAATTTTTAAAGGCCAAGTTTGAGCCTGATGGCCGAGTTCGAGCCAATCAAATTTCTAAGGCCAAGTTTGAGCCTGATGACCGAGTTCGAGCTATCGAGTTATTAAGGCCAAGTTTGAGCCGCGAAATTATTGAAATCAAATCAAATACGTATATCAAGAAAGAACAAAGTTTGTGTGGCTGAAGAATAAGCTCGGTTTCGTACTTATCAGCTCCTTCGCTTATTCAAGCTCGGAGCTCGGGGGGCTTGTGTGTACTGGTCGAGAATGTAAGACCGAGGACTCGTCTATACATTGGGCCAACCGAGCCTACCCCCACGAATGGGCCTTGGCCCAAACTCCTCCGAAGCCGAGGACATGTCAGCACACCTGACATCCGAGGATAACTACTCGGCCCCTTTCCATGACAGGCCACGCACGAAGATACCTCGGCCCCAAGCTATCCATCTCTTTAAAGTTGACAAATTTGATTTTCTTATCTGCATGGCTGCCTTCCTTGGAGTCGCCTTTGTAAGCATGGATGTTGGCCTCTTGATGTCTGTTGGACTCGGTGTACTTAGAGCACTCTTATATATGGCTAGACCAGCGGCATGCGAGCTTGGAAAGTTAAATGACTTGGGTTTATATCGAGATGTTGAGCAATATAGTGCTTCAAAAATCCCAGGAGCTCTAATTATACAACTTGGTTCTCCCATTTACTTTGCAAAATTCTATCTATGTCAAAGAAAGGATTATGAGGTATATTAGAAGTGAGCAAAGACATGAGTGGAGATGTTGTTGAGTACATCATAACTCGATTTGTCAGGAGTGACATCAATTGACACAACTGCTATTGGAGGATTATTGGAGATAAATAGAACATTGGAAAAGAATGGAATTAAGGTGTCATTGGTAAACCCAAGGTTGGAGGTTATGGAGAAGCTGATATTATCCGAGTTTGTTGACAAGATTGGGAAAGAGTCATTTTATCTAACATTGGATGATGCAGTGTCAGCAAGTCAATATTCACTTCGTACATTGAAGACAACTAGCACTAATTATGAATAGACAGGGGAAAAGACAAGTCTGAAAATTCTGTCAGCTCTGTTGAACTAGACCCGAGAATTGACATAGCCCATTCAGAAGTTGGAGAAGTTCCAGCTTGGATCACAGCCCGATCATTGCACTAAGCTGCAGTTGATGTATATAGTCGGGTGCTGTACTCTTTTTCCTACCTCGGTATTTTGTCCCAAAAAGGGTTTTGACCGGGGAGGTTTTAACGAGGCACACCGCGGACTCCATCCAATAAAAGAATTTATTGCGAATATTGCTTTATTTTCTCTTATCTTGCCGAAGTATTTACTCGGCAGGCATCTTATTTTGGTGGCGGAGTTCGAGCCAGTCAAATTCTTAAGGCCAAGTCTGAGCCTAAAGGCCGAGTTCGAGCCATTGAAGTCATTAAAGGCTAAGTCTGAGCCTCAAGGCCGAGTACGAGCCACTAAATTATTGAAGGCTGAGTACGAGCCATTGAATTGTTTAAGGCCAAGTCTGAGCCTCAAGGCCAAGTACGAGCCATTAAATTGTTTAAGGCCAAGTCTGAGCCTCAAGGCCGAGTACGAGCCATTAAATTGTTTAAGGCCAAGTCTGAACCTGAAGGCCGAGTTCGAGCCATTGAAATTATTAAAGGAACCGAGCACAATGCCGAAAGTAAAAATGAGGCCGAGTTCAAAGCCTTAAAATACGAAAAGGAAGGCAGGTTCGGTTGAAGTAACAGCTTGAAATAAGGAAGGAAGAAAGTCCACATGGCCGAAGTATCAGCTCGGTTTAATACTTGTCAGCCCTTTCGCTTGTTTAAGCTCAGAGCTTGGGGGGCTTGTGTACTGGCCGAGGTTATTAACCCGGCCACCGAGCCCAAGTACCCGGCCCAGTCCAGAAATTATAAAAGGGGCAGTACCCCTCATAAGAAGAGGAGACTTTTTCACTGAATACCGGTGACTCTCCCTTAAGCGTGTTAGAGGAACTAGCGTCGACCAAAGACTATCAAACAGTCCTTGCTCCCTAGTACTCGTCCGATACAAAATTAAGGGATCGAGATCACCGCCCCGCCAAGGGATGAACCTAGAACTACGTCTGGCTTTGATTCCCACTGGGATACGTAGGACCGGAATCACTGAATTCTGTCAAGCCCAAATCATAAAATAACCCCCTTGGTTTCACGTTCTATGGCGAGATTCTGACAAAACGGATCTTGGCAGGAACAGTTGCGTTTGAGTAAACAACTTAATTAAGAGCTTATCACATAAGACCTTATCGTATGAGAGCGTATGCCATAAGCGCTTAAAGAAAGAAAGGGGCATGAGAGGATTTAAATAGTGAAAAACACGGAGGGGGTATTTAGTGCATAAGCTCTTATGATAATTTCATAAGCTTCTCCCAATGACTTATGAAAATAAGTCAAAAACTCCTTATGGGATGTCATAAGTTATTTTTATAAGCTCTGTCAAACACACTGCATAAGAGCTTATGTCAACAGATAAGTCAAAATGAGCTTAAATGAGCTTAAATAAGCTCTTCCAAACGCCACCATTATCTTCCGAAAAATAATAATATAATCGCTTAGGTTATCAGGTCTGCAACATAAAATGAACCTAGTTGTATCTTCTCTTGACATTCAAAAGTCCTTCTATGAAAACAAATAACCTTAATAACGAGCAATAATTAATTGTAAATGTCTTCAAATTAAACTTGTATCTTGACATTAAACACTGTTTATTGATTTAAGTCATTCAACCAGAAAAAATAGTCACTCAATAACAATAAATATTAATTTAAAAAATCATTAATAATATTTTTATTGTTTTGGGTAAAATTTAATGGCCCCTCCCTCTATATAAATAAATTGCGTTGTTCTTTTTTTTTTTTTTTGAGCGAAAATTGCGTTGTTCTTAAAATATGAACTTCTTATTAGTTAAAAATTTATTCTTAGAGGTCCTTAAAAATTAACTATCCCTTCAAAGTAATTAATCACATAAATACTTTATTAAATTAATTAAAATTTAAAATTTCTAAGATATTGTTACTTGTTGGATAATTAAACATTATTATTTCACAATGGACAATTTTCCTTTTATTTCATCCAGTGGCAGATCTTAGTGGGAGCGGGGAGGAGCCACGGCTCTCCCCAAGATCTTCTTACCGGTGTAAAAAAAAATTTGTTGGCACCCTTCATATCTTCACAGAAACTAAAGAGGATGGGTGAAGAAGTTCCTCATGTGCAACCATGACTCTGCAGAAGACTCTGCTCCGAGCGCCTGACTATGAGAATGAGATGGAGATGAAAACTTGAAACGGCTCTTGCTGCTATGTTTTAATTTTGTTAGTTCCAGGGTTTAATTAGTTAGTGGGCCTCTAGTTTGAAAGGGTTGCAACTTATGCTTGCATGGGCCGTTTTTTAAGTAACAAGTAGAGGAAACAATGGCCCATGATACATCAGCTAATGTTATAATAAACTTCATACTATTATTACATTTTCTTACACTAAGTTAAATACAAAATACAAGAATTTGAAAGAAAAAAAGAGAGGAGATAAACAGATGATGATGATGATGATGAAGCAAAACAAATATGTATATATATGATAAAAAAATGTACATACTAAAGAAACTCAATATCTATATAATATTTTTAGTATTATTAATTAATTTATATATATATTGATAAATTAATTAATTTATATAGTATATTTTTTTACGAGTGACCCACTAGTTCAATACCTGATCGAGTTGATGATCGATCCGGATTTTATAATATTGCTAAAAATACATCATGAGAGTTATTTTGATTTATAAATTGTTAAGCATAATACATGGTTATCTAACCATAAAAGTTATTTTAGTTAATAACTAGTGGCTCCCCCCACATTTTTTTTGTCAAGATCCGCCACTGATTTCATCTTAACTCATTTACTGATACCTTCCTTAATTGTTGCTGCGTTGCTGCATGGGTCAGTTTAAAGCTGGGCTTGTTGTCCTATTCAAAATAAGGCTCGTGTTTACTTATAGTCCAACTCTAAGTTCAGCGAGCCCAGTTTAAAGCTTGGGTTAGCTATTAAAAAACTAAGGGGTCATAATATTGGCGCCTCATAATTGGATATTCCTATCTCTTTATTAAATTATTTTTCATTCGTTTACCCATTTTACCCTTAACTCCCACCCACTCATCACTCATTATACCTCTCACCCTATCCTTCCACCTCTCCTTCATATTTACCTCGTCTCACCTCCTCCTCGCAAAATCACAATTTTGTAACCGTGAACCACCACGCCTTGCTCGCACCCGTCGGATCCAGTCTCTCCCTAGTCAAATCATAGCAGATCCACCCAAGGTACTTTTGGTCATGAGTTGCAGGGTGTCACACCCCAAAAAAATTACAGTAAAGGGACCCTGTAATTAATTAACTAATTAATTAAGTATAAAGAGGTTGAAAGGATTTTATCATCCCAATGTAAAGATCGTATGAAGGAACATTTTGCTCGTTCGAATTTAGTTAAACTCGATTAAAAAATAATAGGATGCATGTGTAGAAAGTGTGAAGATGCATGTGTGCCAAGTGTAAGAGTGCATGTGTGCAAAGTGTCAAGGTGCATGTGTTCCAAGTGAAAGGGTGTCACCAACACCAAGTGCATGTGTGCCAAGTGTAAGGATGCAAGTAATACAAATGCCATAATGAGATAAGTGTTTATGTAAATAATTGAGTGTTTATTTTTATAATTTGTGAAGAATTATTTTAACAAACCAAATTTCATGCTCATAATTTATTTTAGTAAAATTGCAGTTTGTAACACCCTGATTTTTTCTGCTTGTCTGTAAATTGTGATTATATGAATATTTAAGATTTTATTTTCATAAATGGTGATGAATTATTTTGATAGACCAAATTAAGTCAATTTTTATTTATTTTATATTAGAAATGTACAGTTGAATTTTAGGTAGAAAATTTCAGACGTTTACGGTTTGAGTTTTCACTGTCAGTTAGGCTCTAATGACCCGAAAATAATTTTGAAATTTTTAAAATTCAAAAAATTCTTTTTCTAACCCAGTTATATTTATTTTTATGATTTTAGAAATTATTTATTTTTATATTAATTTTTCGGGTAAAATTTTGCGAATAAAAATACAATCGATTTTTACCGTTATGTAACAATTGGTACCGGAACGAGTCAAATTTATTTAATTCAGATTTTTTTCCAGATTTGACAAAGATTTTATTTGATGTGAATAGTATCCCTCGTCACTATTTATCACTATTCACAACATTGTGTAATTATTGATTTCAATTTACTAGAAAATGCATCATTTTGATTTTAAAAATAAAATTGAATAAAAAATCATTAAAATTTTAAAAATATCCCAGATTTTTCTAGATAGTCAGTCCCCCCTCTATAAATACCCCTCACCACCTCTTCTACTCATTTACTTCATCATTTATTTTGCTCCCAAACTCTTGCAAAATTTTCAAGTTTACTATTCATCATCTTCAACCTCTAGTCACTTGAGTTTGGAAGCTAAAAAACACCTCCATCTTCATCTCTTGCCCATCATCATCATCATTTAGAGGGTATAAATTCTAAACCCTTGCTCTTTTCTCACAAGTTTCTAATATCAACACTAGTGGAAAATATACATTAGACGGTAAAGGTTTACGTCAGTTAACCAAAAACTAGACGTTAAAAGGGGGCGGTGGCAGTTTTGTAAATAATTAATTCACTGTTAACGTCGGTTGTTTTAAGGACTGACGTTAAAAGTGAGGCGGTGGCAGTTTTGTAAATATAAAATCACTATTTGCGTCAGTTGTTTAATGAACTGACGTTAAAAGTGTTTTGGAAGAAATTATTAAAACTTTTAACGTCAGTTGTTTATAAACCTGACGTTATAAGTGTGATTTTTACTTCAGTTAAATAAATAAGCGACGTAAATAATCAACTCATTCCTATCTTTCTTTCGTTGTCATCTCGGTGTTGTCACTCTCTAACGCAGATCATCACTCCATATAGTGCAGTTTATTTCTAATCTTTTTCTTAAAAAAGTTTATTTTTAATCTTAATTAATTAGCTTGAATTAGTAAATTAACAAATTCTTGTGCAAATTAAAATAAATAAACACTTAACATAAAACAAGTTATATATGTATAATCAAATCGTATCTCATTGAAGCGATTCATAAGTTACAATTACATGTTTAAAAGATAAAAAATTTCCGCAAGATATATAGCACTAAAATTAAAAAAGTTTCTGCTTCAACATCATTTTCTTCTCAGTCCTGTGCTGATCAGAATCTCCAACATTGATTCTTCTCATTGAAGCGATTCATAAGTTACAATTACATGTTTAAAAGATAAAAAATTTCCGCAAGATATATAGCACTAAAATATAAAAAAGTTTTTGCTTCAACATCATTTTCTTCTCAGTCCTGTGCTCAGAATCTCCAACATTGAATGCATGCCCTCCCTCATTTGAAGTCGATGCTCCATCTGAATCCACAGTCACTTTGGAGCCGCGGCAGAGTGAAGGGTGCACTCGATCTGTTTCAAAGAATATTCTTGGAAAGACCACTTGGTTCCAAAGTCGAGGTTTTGGAATCGTAGTCTGCTGATTCTCCCAAAGGATAATGGTGTGTGCAAATCACATTACGTGATTCACCCAACCTTACCATCCATGTTACGTGATTCACACAACCTCAGAAGTTGTTTTGACCATTAAGACAGAGACCTTTAAGTCTAGGTATAGGAAGAAAGAGTGATGAAGTTAATCTCCATGGCAGGGCCATATTGTGAAGCAAAAAAATTAAAGGAAGGAAGGAAGCTATTTATAGGAGTAGGGGATGAAGTTACTAGGCGTCGTAAGTTGCTAAAAAATTAAATTGATCATTAAGAGCATTAGGTTCCAAGGCGCATTGGGAGTTGGCCTGGCAGTCATATATTATAAACGTGCAGAAAAGAAAACGCCAGAAGGAGTAGGAAGATACACTTTTAACGTCAGTTGTTGCATAAAACTGACGTAAAAAGCGTTTTTAAAATAAAAAATATTTATTTTTAATGTCAGTTGTTTATACAACCGACGTTAAAGTATGATTTTTACTTCAGTTAAATAAACAGCTGATGTAAATAATCCTATATCCCTATCTGAAATGCCCTGTTGTCACACAGGTCTGTTAACGTCAGTTGTTGAATAAAACTGAAGTTAAAAGTGTTTTTAAAATAAAAAATATTTATTTTTAACATCTGTTGTTTATACAATTGACGTTAAAAGTGTGATTTTTACTTGATTAAATAAATAGTCGACGTAAATAATCCTATATCCCTCGCTTATCCGAAATGCCCTATTGTCACTCAATTAACACAGGTCTCAGAGCCATTTTGTGAAGGAATAGAAAGATAGAGGAAAAGAAGAGGCCGTATTACAGACTGTTACAGAAGTATGTTACTTTATACTGACAACACTTTTAACGTCAGTTGTATTCAACAACCGACGTTAAAAAGTGTTTTTTTAAAAATATTAATATTTAACTCGATTTGTTAATAAAGCGGCGTTAAAAAATTAATTTTAATGTCGATTGTTTAATAAACCGACGTTAAATGTTGTTTTATGTTTACACCCGCGCGCCTTCCGCACTTCGCTCTGTACGTACGTCTCTTTTCTCTTTTCATCACGCTCAACCCTAAATCACTCTCAACCCTCACTCTCACTCTCACCCAGCACAGAACCCTAATCGCGAGCTCATCTCCACAGCAACCACCGCGAGGGCTTCTTCGCCACCACCGTGAGGTACACTATTAATCCTAACTCTGTCTTTCCATTCATTCTTTGCAATAACTTGACGTACATCTCTCTTTCCCCTTCCCGCGCACTAACTCTCCTTGTCCCTCTGCTCTCAGTAACCACATCGAACGTTGGCCACCACTCGAGCTCCCCTCCCCACCACCACGCGAGCACCTATTTCTGGTGAGTATTTAGGGCACATTTTTGTATTTTTGGTTTTGAGTGTATGTTGAAACTGTAGTCTCGGTAGTTGAAACTTGAAACCGTGATGAGTTTGATTTGTTTTGAATGTACGTCTCTGTTTTTGGTTTTGAGTGCATGTTGCTCTGCTGGTTGATCTGTCACGGCCGTGATGCTAATCACGGCTAGGCCGTGATCAGTTCTGCCTGTGATGGCATGGTCTCGTTCGGATTGCACGTTACGGCCGTGATGGACATCACTGCCAGGCCGTGACCAGTTCTTGGCAATTAATCTTTAAAAACTATAGTTTTCAATCTCTCGTATTGTCCTTATATTGGATATATATATGTTTTGTATATCTACAGGACCTATCTAGTTATGGATCGTAGTTGGATGGTTTGTAAGCGTACTAGTGCTGAGTATTTGAAGGGGGTGGGAGAATTTATAGAATTTGCTCAAAGGAATGTTCCTAATAGTAATGGAATGTTCTGTTGTCCTTGTGTCAAGTGTTTGAATACGAGGAAATGTATGGTGAAGGATATACGTACTCATTTGATTTGTGAAGGGATTTGCTTGAGTTATACAACATGGATATGGCATGGTGATATGTTGTTGAGTAGTAATACGGCGAGTGTCTCCCAAAGTGGGGACGTTGACGTAGATATGGAGGATGATCGAGTAGAGGACATGATCCGTGATATTGGACAAGAATCTTTTCATCGAGCGCATGTGTATGATAGGTTGTGCGGTGATGCGGATAAGCCTTTATATCCAGGGTGTACTACTCATACACGGTTGTCGGTGGTGCTAAAATTGGTTTGTGTGAAGGCGAGAAATGGTTGGAGTGATAAAAGCTTCACGGAATTGCTTGAAGTGTTGAAAGACTTGCTTCCGGAGGACAACACATTGCCTGAGTTTAACTATGAGGCCAAGAAGGTATTGTGTCCTATGGGTATGGAGTATAAGAAGATACACGCATGCCCCAATGATTGCATATTGTACACTGGTGTTCATGAAGACAAACACGATTGCCCCAAATGTGGGTTATCACGATACAAAGTGAAGGGTGGTGATGATGATGATGATGTTGATGATGTGAGAAAAAAGGGTCCTCCTGCGAAGGTGTTGTGGTATCTTCCAATAATTCCAAGGTTCAAGCGATTGTTTGCCAATGGGAAAGATGCGAAGAATCTTAGATGGCATAATGATGAGAGGAAACGTGATGGAAAGGTTCGTCATCCTGCTGATTCTATTCAATGGAAGAATATCGATACTATGTTTCCGGATTTCGCCGATGAGCCAAGAAACCTAAGGCTTGGACTTGCTACGGATGGAATGAATCCTTATGGTAACATGAGTAGTATTCATAGTTCATGGCCTGTTCTGTTGGTGATTTACAACATGCCCCCTTGGTTGTGCATGAAACGCAAATACATGATGTTGTCTATGATGATTTCGGGCCCAAAGCAACCGGGAAATGACTTAGATGTTTATCTAGGTCCCTTGATTGAAGACTTGAAAACGTTGTGGGTGGAAGGTGTTGATGTAGTTGATGGGTATTCTCATGAGACTTTCAAGCTTCTTGCCATGTTATTTTGCACCATCAACGACTTTCCAAAGATACGGTAACTTGTCCAGATGCAGTGTCAAGGGGCATAAAGCATGCCCTATATGTGAAGAAGGCACATGCTACACTCAGTTGCATCATGGAAAGAAGACGGTTTACCTTGGGCATCGGAGATTTCTTAGACGTGATCACCCATATCGTAATATGAAAAAAGCTTTTAATGGATGCCAAGAGACAGAAGAAGCGCCGGTGGCCTTAATTGGAGAGCAGGTTTATCAGAGGGTAAAGGACATCGATGTTATATTCGGCAAGTCCAAAAAGAAAGGTAAAGCTGTTGAGAAAAACATATGGAAGAAGAGGTCGATATTCTTTGATCTTCCATCATCGGCGCAAGCTTGATGTCGATAATCGCATTGATGTGATGCATGTGGAGAAAAATGTGTGTGATAGTGTGATCGGGACGCTTCTCAACATTCAGGGCAAGACAAAGGATGGTGTGAATGCTCGTCTCGACCTCGTTGCTATGGGTATACGAGAGTAGTTAGCTCCAGTTGTTGAGGATGGTAAGCGGACTTATTTGCCGCCAGCATGTCATACTTTGTCAAAAAAAAAGAGACAAAGTTTCATGGGTGTCTTCAGGGCATCAAAGTTCCACATGGTTACTCTTCAAATATGAAGAGGCTTGTCTCTAGTGATCTTAAATTGGTTGGCTTGAAGTCTCATGATTGTCACATCTTAATGCAACAACTTCTGCCCGTTGCTATTCGTGGTATTGCTACAAAAAATGTGAGACATGCCATTACTCGGTTGTGCTCATTCTTCAATTCTATATGTAGCAAAGTCGTTGACCCCCGTATGTTGGATGACTTGGAAGTTGAGGCTGCTACAATCTTGTGCCAATTGGAGATGTATTTCCTCCTTCCTTTTTCGACATAATGGTTCACTTAATTGTTCATTTGGTGAGGGATATTAGATTATGTGGGCCGGTTTTTCTGAGATGGATGTACCCAGTTGAGCGCTACATGAAGATCTTGAAAGGGTACGTGAAGAATCCTCATCGTCCGGAAGCATCTATTGTTCAAAGGTATGTTGCAGAAGAAGCTATTGAGTTTTGTTCGGACTACCTTCATAACACGGATCCTATAGGGGTTCCTAAGCCTCGGCATGATGAGATCAGATGTCAAGGTAAGGGTACACATGGCTTAAGAATTAATAGGAAGGATCGGGAGGAAGTGCTTCAAGCACATTTGTATGTATTGAACAACATCGAATGTGTTCAGCCTTTCTTATTTGAACATAAAAGAAAAGTCAATCAAGAAAACCCTCGAATGAGCGAAAGGTGGTTGTTGAACAAGCATAACAAGACTTTCTTACCATGGTTCAAGGAAGAAATGCTTAAGGATGGTAGTCTTGCTACGATGACGTAAAATGGCTAGCACGTGGGCCTAACTTCAACGTCATATGTTGGAGCGGATACGACATAAATAACTTTTCCTTTTATACAAAGGAATAAGATAACAAGAGTACCATGCAAAATAGTGGGGTTATGATCGTGGTCGAAGCAATGCACTTCTCTAGTGCAAAGGACACAAAACCCGTTCAAACAGACCGACACCTTACTTTGGATATATTGAAGATATTTGGGTGCTCGATTACACTAAGCTTACGGTCTTGGTATTTAAATGTAAGTGGGTTGATAGTAACGGTGGTGTACAAACCGACGAATTGGGGTTCACATTGGTAGACCTCAACAAGTTAGGTCATATAAATGAGCCTTTCATAATGGCTTCACAAGCAAAACAAGTGTTTTACATCACTGATCCTTCTAACAAAAGGTTGTCCGTGGTTCTCCAAGGAAAAAGCATGTATAATGGTAGTGATGAAAATGAAGATTCAAATCTTGATATTCCTGAGACTCCTTCTTTTTCAACAAACATGCCTACTATAATCGAGGAGACACAGGTGGACGATGTACATGCCACTCGTGATGATCATCACGAAGGGATATTGATATAGGTAGTTTAAACTTAGTATACATTTATAACCTATGTTAATAAATTAATATATATTGTTTTGAACAGGCATACATTATATGGATCATTGTTCCATTTTTCCTTTGCAATTCTGTAATGTGTGTGATATTCTGTGTTACTGGGACATTTACTGAATGCAGGGATGGCTTAGGGGGGTGATATTTTAAAACTGAATTTTAAAAAAAAAAATACTATTAACGTCAGTTGTATCATACAACTGACGTTAAAAGTATTTTATAAAAATATACAGTACACTATTAACGTCAGTTGTTTACTACAACTGACGTTAAAATTAAGACCTTTAACGTCAGTTCTTTATAACAAATGACGTTAATTTTAACAAAATTTACGTCGGTTATGTTAAAGAACTGACGTTAATTTTGACAAAACTAACGTCAGTTGTGTTAAAGAACCGACGTTAATAGTGTTATATTTAACGTCAGCACTCAACTGACGTTAAAAGTGTAACTTTTAACGTCAGCTGTATTTACGTCAGTCAGTATTCTGACGTAAAAAATCAATTTTAACTGACGTAAAAAGCACTTATTGCACTAGTGCAACATGCATGTTAATTATTTTAGTTGCAAGTTGAGTTTCTGATCTTAATGTATATTCTTCAAATTAAATTTTCTTTCACTCATCTTCATCCTTGCTATCAACTTCTGTACTTGCAAGTTACAAAGAAAATTTCTAAACCTAATTTAGAGGGTGTGGTCGAAACCCTATAAAGAGAAAAAGTGGAGTTTTGTTGTATTTTCAACTTCATATCACACTATAATTTCATGTTTATGTTTTGGACAAGAAGTAAATTTTCGAACTCATCACCATCTTTACTTTTATTTCTATGGATTTCATGTGATAAATAAATCTATCAAGTCAAATTTTTGATGATGGCCGAAAATCATATGTAAAGGAAAGTTGGTGTTTATCCAAAATTTCTCATATTTGATTTAAAGATTTTTTTCAACTCTTTGTTTGAACCATTATTTGATAATAACGGTCACTAATTTTAGTTGATATATGTTTGCATGTATGATTTTAAGGGTCTAGGACCCTTGTATGTTGGTTTTGTGGCTTGTAAATAATGCTAGAGTGAATATAATAACTTCGTGTGGATGAACATATGTAAAATATAAATCTGGCAGCATGACATATACTTATTCGTAAGACCGTAAAGTTTTATAAAAAAACGTGTTTTTGAAATCTAAATACATAGTTGGTAAGAAGACTTCTGGGGCTTTAATTTGATATATAATATGTAGATATTTGGATAAGATTTGCTAGGTTGAAACGCCTCTCAAAGTAGAATCAAATTCTGACTGCGAAAATAAGAACATAGTTGGTTGCATGATGATTTTAAATATGATTTTGAAAGTTAAAAACTTTTGTAAAATTTTATGGGTTATTACTAAAGTATGACTAAAGTTTTGTTGAAGTTTTGATATTTTTACATGTATGTATGTGTGTGTGTGTATATATATATATATATATATATATATATATAGGGAAACAATTTCAAAAAAAAAATTTACATGTTGGTGAACTAGGAATTCTGAAAAATTTTGTACAAACAGAGGCAGTGTGGGATTTTTAATAAATTAATGCATTCGACTTTTTATATGGGACCAACTACAATATGTTTGTATGTGTGTTGGGTACCTTCAATTAAATTTTCAAGGATTTCGAAGGTCATTTGAATGATCATTCACAATTTAAACCCACTGCTGTTCTGAAAATGATTTTATGAAAGAATTCACTCAAATTTTTGAATGGAAAATATGATCTTGAAAATAATGTCTTTTAAAATGATCAATTAAAGATTTTTGATATAAAATGGACTATAAACAAGTGTTAATATAAAGGTATAAGAATATGGGATTAAAGTATATATATGTGTATGTTATGTATACTTATGTAAGTCTTGTATCAAATGTAAATCCAAGAGTTAGGAGATTTGAAAATCTCTAGCATCATTTTTCAGCCATGACCAAAAATCTAAACATAGGAAGATAAGGTGGCTTTGTTGTTTTAATTTAAGTCGTTCGCTTGATTATTAGACTTGCGGCACACTGCGAACAAAAGAAGTTCATTTTGGGGGACGCGGAAACAAAGACTTTGTCTATCTGTCGAATTAGGTAAGGGGAGAAAGCCTGAGTGATATTAAAATTATGGTAACTATGTACTTGTATGTTTTGATTGCTTGATTTGATTGATATTGTTGTTTAATTTGTGAAAGTTTGATTTGCTATATGTGTGTAAATATGTTTTTGTGCTAGTTTATGAAGTTGTTGTTAACATGGATGTTTTAGAATTAGATGAACTTATATGATGACATGTTGAATTTAAATATGTGCTTAAATGAATTATGTTATTTATGTTGTAAGTGCTTGAAATTGTTTTGATTATTGCATAGTAGCCTTACCATTGGTTAGAGCCCAACTCTTAAGGAAAGATAAAAGCCTTAAGAAAACTTTACACAAGTTGAAAAATAAATGTTTTAAGTTGAAACATACTTTTAAAGAAGGCAAATATTTCTCTAGGAGAAAAATTCAAGAGATGGAAGATAAAGATTTTATTCACAGAAGGTCAAAAGAGATCATTTTAGAAGATTTGAAGGATATTTTCTATAAAAGTCTTAAATTTTTTGAGACCATTTATGGTAAAGAAATTATTTAAAAAAAATTAAATTATTGGTTCTTTACAACAAAAAAAAAAGATTTTAGTTCTTATATATTACACTAAGTTTGTTCTTAACAAAATTTTCTATTTTTTTTGTAAAAGAGGACTTTCTTTCTAAAGATGGACTTTTGGAGTTTTATTATAAGATTTTTTAAAAAAAAATGAATTTCAAAGGAAAAATGTTTTTCAAAAGAAGGTTTTATTGAAATAAAGTATCCGATAACTTGGATGAGTTACGGAAGTTTTGTTTTTGGGTTTTGTATTTTCACCGAGCGAAAAAGAAGAAAAGTTGAAAAGTTGAGCCTAGTAACCGAGACGTCGATTAACTAGTGTTTTAAAAGCACGTTGATCTATGACCCGTGTTACATCGTTATGGACTATATTCCAATGTACGTTGCTATGGACTGCTGCTCCATATACGTTGAGTTGAAACTTGGTGAAAATAATAAAAAGGTGAAAATAATAAAAACGTGAAAATTGTTTTCTACGACCACAAAGTCTAAGGACTGATACATAAGTCTGAGACTGTTGTGATTAGACACTCGGATGTGAAAGTCCTGTGTTGATGATAAAAGTTGCAAGATATTAAAAACGTTGAAAAGTTGTGAGCTTTGAGTCTCGACGAAAGGAAAATATCAAGCACAAAGAAAGCTGAAAATAAAATGATTTTCTCATGCATTTATTTTGGCAGACGTGCCCACGTTGTTTTTGTATGAATATCTGTAAAGATCAGGTATTTCATTCTACGTTGTTTCGTGTGAATATCTGGAGGGCCGGGTATTTCATGCTATGGTATTTCATTGTGCCTTGATGGACAATAAAGTCCATTAGCCGGGACTACTGTGCCTTGCGTTGGACAGTATTCTATGGACATTCCACGCACGTTGCACACTGTGCCAAGAGTTTGGACAGTGTAGTGGAAATTCACGTTGTGCCTTTATGGCAACCGAGCCTGATCAGCTCATTTTTAAAGAAAGTTGAAAACTCCGGAGTCTTGCATCAAAGTTGAATTTTTCATGAACATCATTGTTTTTCAAAGTTGATTGATGAATTGGTGTGATATTATATTTAGTTTATTATTTTACATGCTGTAAATATGATGATATCTGTTGTGTACGCTGTTTGTGTTGTATGTAGATTATCATAATTATCCATATATTGGTATCTCACCCTTACAATATATCAGGTTTTCCTGGTTCTTTACTGTTGTACCTTGGTGTTAACGTCAGTTTTTTGGTTCTTGACCAAAATTCCTTCGTGACAAATAATTAGAGATCAAACGAGTATGGGACCTACGAGTTATGCGGTAATCTCGTCAGAGATATGCTATTTGATGATAATGTCTTCCAAGTACACGTTTGACAACTTAGTCAAATTTGGTAATATACTGGCAAAGACTAATAGTCTGGATTTGACAAGTGAGAAAATTGACAATGCATATTGACAGGTAATTAATTGGATACGAATATTAGACAGATAATGCTATCTAACTTTAAAATAAAAAAAATATATGATTATATGTAGAAAGTATAGTTATTCAATGAAGATGATAAAAACAGTTTCTGGAATTGAAATAATTGACTATGAAATACTTGACAAGAAGTAGAATTTAGACTTAAAAAGTAAGAACAATGTAAAACGTGGTTATTTATTAAAGAAATACTTTCTGGAAAATTAACTAGAGAACGAGTAAAAAATATTGGTTTGGATGAAAAGATACTAAGCAAGAAACTATTTAAAAATGCTAAAGTAAAGGGAAACTTGATTAAACAAATACTAAATGCATAATAGTAATGATTATAGTAAAGGAAAACTGGATTAAACAAGTATTAATTTGTAGAAAAATAATGAAGTTTAAAGAAATAACTTGAAGATGATTATAAATAATCTGGAAAATGCATGAAGAACTATTGAAGAAATATTAAAAGTTAATAAAAATTAACACAGAAATAAGATGAATCCGCCATCACAATATTGATGGCAGTAAAATAAAGAAGTGTAAGAACACTATGAAGAACATGATGAATAAACTGGAAAGTATATGAAGAGTTTGAAGGAAATAAACCAATATTGTATTGAAATTGAATATTGTATTGATGATAACAGGGTGGAAGGAGTACTTAAGTTAATCCGTCAGTCTGCTGTATGATCGAGACGTGTAGGATGTTTCAAGTTCCAACCTTTATTACATTGTAATAACTAGTATTTATAGGCAAATAAATAACTACCTAGTAGTAACCTCCTATCTAAATGACTGCCACGTATCTTGGTAGTTCTCTAAATTTCAAATTTAAACTGCTTGTCAAACAACTGATGTCATGCGAATGCACGTGCGATCCGGCAAGTGTACCGGATTGTCGCCAAGTAATAAAAAGATATCGATCCCACAGAGACCGTGATCTCAAATCGCAACTAATTATCAAATTGACTAAACTGGACTATAAAGAAAGATTTTGAAAAGGATTTGATATTTGAAATAAGAGATAACTCAAAATCAGAATCAAATAAACAGAAAGTAAATCTATTTATGGTTTTTCAGATTTAAATGGATTCCTAGGAATTTGGGTTACCTACAAGATCGTTTATGTTACTAAATTGATTAACCTTTGTTAATTATCGAAAATGCCTTGAAGGCGAATTTATCCTCAAATAGTTTAAGCTCCCTCTCGGGTTACAAAAACCGTGCCCAATTAAACCAACCCGTACTCTCATGGTAGTCGAATTTAGATTAAACCCTTTACGTTTTGTGACAATTCGTTAATCCTCGAAGGACGGCTTCTAACTCTCATGATTTCAGTCCTAAGTCTGACTCTATAGATCCAACACCTAAGTTCACCGCTAGGTTCCTCCTTAGAATGTCTACGACATGCAAATAAGTGCGCACCAGATTTACAAGTAATTAAAACACTAGAAATCCGATCTAAAGCAAAATCGCAATTAACAAAGATATAACATCAATTCAACAACATAATCAAACCTTGGGTATAGCCCCAATCCCTAGAAATTAAACTACTACTCAAGCCTTGTCATGGTGATGACAAGCTTGGTCAACGGCAACATGAAAATAAAAATAAGAAAAAAGAGGAGGAAGAATAAGGGAGATCCTAAATCTATGCCTAAGAGTAGCAGCCAAAAGTCTTCTTAAGTCCTCTGCCTGATGCCATATTTATAGATTTGGGAAGTTTGAATCTCAATCTAACTCAAATTAGATCCAAATCAGTTGCTTCTGGTCCAAGTAATGCACGTCACGACCGTGATGGCCATCACGGCCAGGCCGTGATGGATTCTGCCTTGGGCGCTTCTTCAATTTTTGGTCTGTCACGGCCATGATGCTCATCACGGCTAGGCCGTGACAGATTCTGACTTGTGGGGGTCTGGTTCAGCTGACGGGTCACGGCCGTGATGGACATCACGGCTAGGCCGTGACCAGTTCCGACTTTTGCCTTCTTTCTTTTTCAGTTTTGCTCGATCATGGCCGTGATGGTCATCACGGCTAGGCCGTGATGGGCTCTGCTTGGCTCATTTTCTTCACTTTTAAAGCTCCATCTTCATCCAAGCTCCATCGTGGTCAATCCTGAGCATTTTACCCTTAATTCCTGCAAAACAACACCACAAAACCGCCTTACCCGTTCCAAGGTAAAAATTAACAAAGATCAAATTAAGCCTAAACTATATGAAAATGCATGCAAAATGATAAACAAATATGAGGTGTAATTACACTCATCAAATCACCCCAACCTTAAGACTTTGCTTGTCCTCAAGCAATCACTAAGGCCAGTAGATATAAATAATCAAAGTATGGATAGTGAACCAAGAACCCTAGTAGCTAATCCAAGTAACAGGCTTATTCAAATAAGAAACCTAGAGACAATCAATTTCAAGTCCAATTAGAAGCTTAGGTTTCCTAAATCCATATTCTCACTGATTCGGGCACTCTACTCACCTCACTCAAGTGTTTAAGGGTATATGACAATTCGCTCAATTTCCTCAAGGAAAGTATTCTACCATAAGTTTGACTATTAACCACATCTCTACTTTATTAATTAATGAAAACACAAAAGAATCAAGAGGTCTTTTACTTTGGTTGTAATGGGGCCATGGGAATAATCGTTAGGTGGGGAAATCAAGAAAAGGAAATTTTCAGAGGGTTAAACAAAATATCAAACATTGCAAAGCATGACACCTCCTAAAATACCCTTTTTGGGCTTTGATTTATTTTTCCACCTTTCTTTCATTCTTTATTTCATTTCTCACTTTCTTTTGGTCATCCCCTTCTCCATATTTTTTTTTAATTTTATTTATTTGGAGAAGGGGAGATTTTTAATTCAAGAGAAATATTTTCTAACTTTCTCATCCCATACTTTTTCAAACTACATTTTTACCCATTTTGCAATACTTTAAAAGGTGACATACCAAGCATTATTCATCAAAATAATTCAAGGTACCAAGAAAAGTATTTTATTCTTTTAGGCTCAAAATTGGGCAACTAAGGGGTAGCATTTAATCAATCGAAACTCGGAAGGCCAGAAAAATACCTAGTGCCTCAATCATTTTCAAAAATGTTTTCAAAAATTTTTAAATTTCAAAACGGTTTCAAGTCAAGTTCTAGAGAATACAATCCAAGAGGAATAAAATACTCTATCACAAAGGATGGGGTAGATTTAGTGAGTACCCCTTTTAGGCTCAAAAATCTCACATTTAGTAGTTTAAAATCAGTGAGAAACACAAATCTAGAGAACCACATGCGAATTATCAATTATCAAAAGATCATCTCAAGAATTTTTATTTTTAGCCTTATCACAAGAATAAAAAAAATTGGGTTCAAAAATTCACTATCTCAATTTATTTGGCACCAAGTTCTCACAATCGGATGCAAAATCTAAGTAAAGGGCAATCTAATCATGTGATCATGCAAAACTATGCCTATATGAATGCAACATGAAAGATGCAAAAAATGCAAAAATTTGCAAAAATACCCCTACCCCAAGCTTAAAAACTTACATTGTCCCCAATGTAAATAATCAAGTCGGAGAGAGGAGAAAAATGGAACAACTCACCGAGGTGGTAGCGGGTGTTGGCTCACATGCCTAGTCAAAGATTATTGGAAATTGTATCACGGCCGTGATGGGTATCAAGGGCAGGTCGTGATCAATTCTGGTCTTCAGGAGCTGGCCTGTCACGGCCGTGACCTGCATCACGGCTAGGCCATGATACTCTCTGATCTTAGGGTCCTTCTCATTACGCTCGTGATGGATGTCACGGCTGGGTCGTGATCCTTTCTGGTCTTCTGGGTTAGCTCATCACGGCCGTGACCACTGTCACGGCCTGGGCGTGATGACTTCTGACTTAATTTGTCCCTGCCCTTTTTGCTTTTCCTTCCTTTTTAACCTATAAACACTTGACAAATCTATTAATTTATGATTTTTTTTCTCTTGATCTTCTCAAATTATTCAAGAGTTAAATTCAAAAATAAATGGAAAAAGGAAAGAAAACTTGGGTTGCCTCCCAAGAAGCGCTTATTTACGGTCTTAAGCTTGACCATACTTCCTTCAGTCAACCGGGGTCGGCTGGGTGTAGAAGTGCAGGAACACTTCTCTTCCATGGGAGTCCTTCAAAGAGCCTATTCTGCTCATATGGCCAATTACGCTTCCGCTTCGCTCTTTTCACTCTGAGTTTCATGGCCTTACTCCCTCCTGGCGGAAGTTTTGTTTCCACATGATCAGCAACTCCATCACCACTGGGTGCATCATTCGCCATGCAAATCTTCGGAGTTGCTTCCATGTTGACCTCTTCCTTTACCACTGGAGACGTTATATCGATCCTGCACACATGACTCACAAAAGGAGGGTTGTTATATGAGTTAGTCAATTTAAAATTTACCCTACCTTCCTCTACATTCAGAGAGAGTTTGCCATTCCTTACATCTATTATCGCTCCAGCGGTGACCAAGAACGGCCTTCCTAAAATGATGGGGAATTCAGAATTCCCTTTCATATCCAATACCAGGAAATTGGTAGGGATGAAAAATTTCCCTACCTTTACAGGAACATTCTCTAGTATGCCTAGAGGAGTTCTAATTGAGTCATCCGCAAATTTTAAGGAGAATTTGAATGGACTCAACTCTTTGGTTCCTGTTGTGTCACCGGCAAGTGTATCGGTTCGTCGCAAGTAATAAAACACGGTAAGTAATTATTGAGGTCGAACACAAGGATTGGGCTACCAATTCTACCAATTCGCAAGAAGTTCGATAAGTTTGGTCAAGTAACAGCAAGCGGTTGTGGAGAGAGGGAAAATAGGATCGCAATTCAAATAAACTAATCAAATAGAAATCAAGGATTAAAATCTGGAATTAAATATCTAAGGTCACAATTCCACCTACCCAATCATGCATAGTACCCAAGTGATGATGATTCTCTCCCTAAGTTCAATTACACTGTCAACCAGGACCCCCAAATTCTCCTAATGACACTGTCGTGCTCAATAGGACGTATTCAACTATTGAATTAATTACTTACTAGGTCTCATAACCCAATCATCAAACTCAATTAAATCTGGTTCCTATAAGGTTGCACTGATCTTCTATTCACTCTCGTGCAATATTTGATCAATGATCCCAATTCAAGTTCTAAACGCGAATTGCCTACTAAGCCTCATCAACGTTAACTAGTCAATCACGCATGCATATGATCAACACAATAAAATCAGAATTGGAAAACAATAATTGAGACAAAGGAGAGAAACATACATCACATTGAATCTACACCGTCATGGGTGGTTTCATTGTTCCCTTAGACAAGGGGATTAGCTCCTCATGCTTGTAACGACGTACAAACAATCGGAATTCACCATAATTGTAAACAAGAAAAGAGAGTAGGGAGACGCAGCTCCAAAATAAGGATTCAAAAAACAATCTAAAACAATTCTGAACCAAAAGGTCTTCTTTAGGTCAGTCTGCGCTTCTTATTTATAGAGAGGCCACGCGTCACGGCCGTGATGGCCTTCACGGCAGGTCGTGACGCGTTTTGGAATGGGCGGCATTTCAAAATTGGAGCATCACTGCCGTGAGCCTCATCACGGCTAGGCCGTGATCAGTTCTTCCTGGTCTGTCACGGTCGTGATATGTATCACGACTGGGCCGTGATAGCTTCTGTCTGTTGCCTTCTGGATTGTCACGGTCGTGATGGGCATCACGGCTAGGCCGTGACAACTTCTGAATTTTGCCTTATGCTCTGCTTGATCATGGCCATGATGGTCATCACGGCCAGGCCGTGATGGGCTCTGTTTGGCTCAATTCTTCCTTTTTTACCTCTATCTTATTCCAAGCTCCATCATGGTCACCTTTGATCATTTTTACATTGATTTCTGCAAAACAACATCACAAGACCACCTTACTCGTTCCAAGGTAAAAACTAACAAAAATCAACTAATTATGCCTAAACTATATGAAAAATGCATGCGAAAGTGCACATGAAATATGATGTAAAATCATACTATCAAATCACCCCAAGCTTAAAATTTACTTGTCCTCAAGCAATCTCTAAGGCCAGAAGATCAAAATAATCAAAGCATGGATAGTATGATTTAGAACCCGAGCAACTAACCCAAGTAATAGGCAATTCAAATGATTTAGCAAGAGACAATCAATCCAAGTCCAATTAGCCGCTCAGGTTTCTTAGACTCATATTCTCACTGATTTGGGCACTCTTTCTCACCTGAAAATCACTCCAAGCTTGTTCATTTGCTTGGCACTCTTTCTAGCCTCACTCAAGTGTTTAGGGATATATGACATTTCGCTCGATTTCCTCAAGGAATGAACTCTACCATAGGCTTGACTATCAACCAAATCTCTACTTTATTAATGAAAACAATTAAGAATCAAGAGGTCTTTTGCTTTGGTTGTAACGGGCCATGGGATTAATCGTTAGGTGGGGAAATCAAAAAAAAGGAAATTTCAAAAGGTTACACAGCATATCAAGCATTGCAAACATGAGCTTCTAAAATACCCTTTTGGGTTTTGATTCACTTTTCCACCTTTCTTTCTTTTTTTTATTTTTGTTTTATTTCTCACTTTTCTTTTGTCATCCCCTTCTCCATTTTTTTTTTGTTTTCTTTTTCTTTTTATTTTTATTTGAGAAGGGGAGATTTTCAATTCAGGAGAAATATTTTTCTGATTTTCTCATCCCACACTTATTCAACTACCTTTTTACCCTTTTTGTAATACTTTAGAAGGTCCTATCAAGCATCATTCAACAATATATTTCAAGGTACCAAGAAAAGTATTTCATTCTTTCAGGCTCAAAATTGGGCAACTAAGGGGTAGCATTTAGTCAATCAAAGCTCGCAAGGCCGGAAAAAATACCCAGTGCATCAATCATTTTCAAAAATGTTTTCAAAAATTTTTAAGCTTTGAAACGGTTTCAAGTCAAGTTCTAGAGAAATACAATCCAAGAGGAATAACACTCTAACACAAAGAATGGGGTAGATATAGCGAGTACCCCTTTGGCTCAAAATCTCACATTTTGTAGTTCAGCAATCAATGAGAAACACAAATCTACGGAACCATATGCTAATTATCAACTATCAAAGATCATCTCAAGCATTTTCATTATTTGCCTTATCACAAGAATGAAAAAAAATTGGGTTCTACACTTCACCATCTCAAATTAATTTGGCGCTCAGTTCTTCACAATTGGATGCACCATATCTAAGCAAAGGGCAATCGAATCATGTGATCATGCAAAACTACCATGCAAAACTATATGAATGCAACATGAATAATGCAAATGCAAAATACCCCCACCCCAAGCTTAAAAATTTACATTGTCCCCAATAAAAATAATCAAGTCGGAGAGAGGAGAAAGATTGGAACGACTTACCCAGGCGGTAGCGGTTGTTGGCTCTCATTCCAGTCAGAAACTTGTTGAGAAGTACATCACGGCCGTGAGCCTCATCACGGCTAGGCCGTGATCAATTCTGGTCCTCAGGGCTGGCCTGTCACGGCCGTGACCTCTGTCACGGCTAGGCCGTGATGCTTTCTGCTCTTTATGGTCTTTCCATCACGCCCGTGATGGGTATCACGGTTGGGCCGTGATTCTTTCTGGTCTTCATTTTTAGCCCATCACGGCCGTGACCAGTGTCACGGCCTGGGCGTGATGGCTATTGCCTCTGCTTTTTCAATGTCTTCTTGCTCTCCCTTCCTGAAATCACTTGGCAATTTTATTAGTAAAAGAAAACTCTTTATCTTCTCAAATTATTCAAGAGTGAAATCAAAAACAAAACTACTAAGAAAATGAAAATCACTAAAGAGAAGGGTTAAGAAGCTTGGGTTGCCTCCCAATAAGCGCTTGTTTAACGTCCCGAGCCTGACTCAAGTCACCCCTAAGGGTTAATCCGGAGGAAAAAACTGCTTGTCATGCCATGCCTTAGTCCGCTTTTTGTAGGTTCTTGCCTTTTCATGTGCTTGCATGCGGTTCCTGGACAACTCATTTAAGTCCAACGACCTTCTATAATCAGCACATACTCTCCACCCCGTGATGGTCATCGTTGGGATCGATTTATTGCTTTTATTGACCACCACGGTCGTGCCACCTTTCCTTGGGACCATATGAATTGGACTACCCCAACTACTATCCGAGATTGGATAGATGATTCCCGCCTCTAAAGGTTTAACCACTTCCTCACGCACAGCTTCTTTCAATCCTTCTTTGTTGAGCTTTTCCCTTGCATCTTCATCCTCTAGGAGACTCGGTAAGGCTTCCCTGTCCTTTAATCACTCAAGATAGACCTCATCCCCCAAAGGGTCTTTTTCCTCACTATCATCATCTTGGGATTTTACCAACACTTGTGCAAGTGAAGAACCATGGGCTTCTCTAGTTGCCCTTGCCTTGACAGTTGAGTCCACCACATCCACTCGATACACATCCAACCTCTCAACAGGGTGCTTCATTGCTTCAAAGACATTGAAGACTACCTCATCATCTTGCACCCTTAGAGTGAGTTTTCCTTGTTTCACATCTATCAAGGCACGCCCAGTGGCCAAGAATGGCCTACCCAATATGAGAGGGATCTCGGCGTCTTCATCCATATCAAGCACCACGAAATCCACCGGAAATATGAACTTGTCCACCTTCACTAACAAATCTTCGACCACTCCATAAGGATATTTTATAGAACGATCGGCGAGTTGGAGTGACATCCGTGTATCCTTGACTTCTTTGATCCCCAACCTCTTCATCATAGAGAGGGGCATCAAGTTGATGCTTGCCCCTAGATCACACAATGCCTTCCCTAGAGTCATCCCCCCAATGGTGCATGGTATAGAAAAAGAACCGGGATCCTTCAACTTTGGAGGTAGTTTTCTTTGAAGAATGACACTACACTCCTCGGTCAAAGCAACCGTTTCCTCATCCACTATTCTCCGATTCTTGGAGAGAAGCTCCTTCATAAACCGGGCATAAGATGGCATTTGTTCCAAGGCTTCCGCAAATGGAATGTTAATTTGAAGTTTGCGGAAGACATCAAGGAATTTATTGAATTGCTTATCTTGTTGAGGCTTCTTCAATCTTTCAGGATATGGTACCTTCATGTAGGGCGGGAGGTCTTGGGGTTCAACCCACTTCTTTTTTCGAAACTCTTCATCTACAAGTTTCAGCCTTCCCCTTGCTCCGGTGCCTTGTCACTTTCCAACTCCTCTTTCTTAGGTTGCTCTTCCTCAACATGTGGTTGTTCTTCCTCAACTTCCTGAGAACTAGTTGCACCCTTGTTAGATCCCAACACCCTTCCGCTTCTAGTTGTTATGGCATTGCATTGGTTCTTAGGGTTGTTCTCGGTATCACCTGGGAAAGTGCCTGGGAGACGCTCATTTAGTTGCTTTGCGAGCTGGGCAATCTGCGTCTCTAGATTCTGAATTGCCGCCCCTGTATGAGTTGCCAACTTATCAATGGTTGTGCCTGTATTGATTGCCAACTTCTCAACTACCGCATTCATCTTCTCAAGAGCCAACTCCCAAGGTTGCCTTCCACCATCTGTTATTTGCAATTGATTAGGCCCCGGAAGAGCCTGCTGAGTATTATGCTGATGGATTCCATAGTTTGGCCTCTGACTCTGCTGAGGTTGTTGTTGTTGGGCTAGACCACCACTAGCATTACTCCAAGCGAAACCCGGATGGTCTCTCCTCATATAACCCCTGTTCTGATTCTGATTGTAATCATTCTGTCTGTTCCTCTGATAGTTGTTCTGGGGCACACTGTCATAGAAATTGTGGCATGAGTCCACATGTTCCTGGGAGAAATTGAACGGACAGTTCTGAATGTCATGATCTCCATTACAATTTTCACAACCCGGAGGCATTCCCTCGTGTATCACATTAACCTTCTTGTTCCCAGACAAAGCCGCCATTTGCATATTTAACAGTTTATTTTGCTCTAGAATGGCTTCCATTGTTGCAGAACTGACTCCACTTGAGGTTTCCCTACCACGGTTGTAATCATTGTACGACATCTTCTCCAATAATGCCCATCCATCCTCAGCTGATAATTAGGAAAAAGAACCGCCAGCTGCGGCATCACAATTCATCTGGTAGCGCCCCCTTAACCCGTTAAAGAAATGTTGAACCTTGGAGACCGGGTCAAAGAAAGCTGAAGGACATCTTCTCAAGAGCACATTGTACCTCTCCCAAGCTTCATTATAAGTTTCATCTTCTGTCTGCCTGAAAGAAGTGACGGCTACTCTTGCTTGTGCCGCTTTCTGAGGAGGAAAATACTTAGTTAGGAACTTTTGTGCCATTTGCTCCTAAGTTCTGATACTGTTCCGATTGAAGCTGTCAAACCAATCACGAGTGACATCCCTAAGAGAGAGAGGGAATAGCCGCAAGCGAAACTCATCTTGAGAGACTCCTCTTGTCCTCTGCAAGTCACAAGCTTCAAATAAATGAGTGATGTGTCTATGAGGGTCTTGTTTGCCACTCCTATCAAACTGATTCTCACGGATATAGGCTGTGACACATCCTTCCACTCTGAAGGAATTTGTATTCAGGTTGCCCCTCACCATAGAAGAATCACAATCACCCAAGTTGGGTAGACTGTACTCGAAGAGAGGCTTGTACGAAGGAGGAGGAGGATTTGCGGACATCTCCTCAAAATCAATTGCTTCAAGCCTCTTTCGCTCTATGGCTTCTTTCCTTAATCGCTTCTTGGTCTTGGTGATCTCCAAATCAAATAGCAAGTCCTCTTGTGAAAGGGTACCTCGCATACAAAAACAAGGCAAGACCAAGTGGAATCAAAGAAGTAGAGAGAAATAATAGTAAATAAATAACATAAAAATAAAAATAAAAACAGCTTAACCAAATAATCAAACTTCCCAAAAATTAGGAAAATTGGTTGTGCCAATCCCCGGCAACGGCGCCAAAAACTTGTTGTGTCACCGGTAAGTGTACCGGGTCGTCGCAAGTAATAAAACACGGTAAGTAATTACCGAGGTCGAACACAAGGATTGGGCTACCAATTCTACCAATTTGCAAGAAGTTCGATAAGTTTGGTCAAGTAACAACAAGCGGTTGTGGAGAGAGGGAAAATAGGATCGCAATTCAAATAAACTAATCAAATAGAAATCAAGGATTAAAATCTGGAATTAAATATCTAAGGTCACAATTCCACCTACCCAATCATGCATAGTACCCAAGTGATGATGATTCTCTCCCCAAGTTCAATTACACTGTCAACCAGGACCCCCAAATTCTCCTAATGACATTGTCGTGCTCAATAGGACGTATTCAACTATTGAATTAATTACTTACTAGGTCTCATACCCAATCATCAAACTCAATTAAATCTGGTTCCTATAAGGTTGCACTGATCTCCTTTTCACTCTCGTGCAATATTTGATCAATGATCCCAATTCAAGTTTTAAACACGAATTGCCTACTAAGCCTCATCAACGTTAACTAGTCAATCACGCATGCATATGATCAACACAATAAAATCAGAATTGGAAAACAATAATTGAGACAAAGGAGAGAAACCTACATCACATTGAATCTACACCGTCATGGGTGGTTTCATTGTTCCCTTAGACAAGGGGATTAGCTCCTCATGCTTGTAACGACATACAAACAATTGGAATTCACCATAATTGTAAACAAGAAAATAGAGTAGCTAGGGAGACGTAGCTCCAAAATAAGGATTCAAAAAACAATCTAAAACAGTTATGAACCAAAAGGTCTTCTTTAGTTCTGTCTGCGCTTCTTATTTATAGAGAGGCCACGCGTCACGGTCATGATGGCCTTCACGGCCAGGCCGTGACGCGTTCTGGAATAGGCGCGCTTTCAAAATTGGAGCATCACGGTCGTGAGCCTCATCACGGCTAGACCGTGATCAGTTCTGTCTGGCCTGTCACCGCCGTGATATGTAGCCGTGATAGCTTCTGTCTTTTGCCTTCTGGATTGTCACGGCCGTGATGGGCATCACGGCTAGGCCGTGACAGCTTCTGACTTTTGCCTTCTGCTCTGCTTGATCATGGCCGTGATGGTCATCACGGCCAGGCCGTGATGGGCTCTGTTTGGCTCAATTCTTCCTTTTTTAGCTCTATCTTATTCCGAGCTCCATCATGGTCAACTTTGATCATTTTTACATTGATTTCTGTAAAACAACATCACAAGACCACCATACCCGTTCCAAGGTAAAAACTAACAAAAATCAACTAATTATGCCTAAACTATATGAAAAATGCATGCGAAAGTGCACATGAAATATGATGTAAAATCACACTATCAGTTCCCAACCTTTCCAAGATAGTGAGCGGCATCAATCTCGCACTAGCCCCTAAGTCACATAAGGCTTGGTCTATTTTCACTTCTCCAATTGAGCAAGCGATAGAGAAACTACCTGGGTCTTTCAATTTAGGAGGTATATTAGTTTTTATCTTGACATTGTGCTCCTCAATTAAGCTTTTAGTTTCTATTTCTACTTGCTTTCTCTTGACCAACCTTTGTGGGAAAGGTATTGGGGGTTGGTATGGTGGTGGAGGGACATACTTTGGTTCTGTCTTTTCATCTTCGTTCATGTCCTCCTCACACCCCACATCTTTTTCAGCTACCCCAAGCTTATCATCACTCAAGTATATGGCATTACAATGTTCATTGGGATTAACTTCGGGTTGTCCCGGAAACGTACCCTTAGGCCTAGAGTATATGCTGGCTTGTTGGGCAATTTGAGTTTCTAGCATCTTGTTGTGGATGGCTAAGTTATCTACCTTAGATGCTAGCTCTTTTATTGCCTCGTTTACTGCCCTACCTTATTGTCTAAACTCTTCATTTTGTTTTCTTTGAGTTTCAACAAAACTTTCCAATAAAGACTCGAGTTTAGACTTCAGTACCTGAGGATACCCCGCTGCAGGTTTCCTATTACCTTGGCCTTCTTGGAACTCATGGTTTAACGTGTTGCTGTAGTTCCCATATGAGAGGTAAGGGTTGTTCTTCCTTCCTTGGTTGTAATGATTTGAGGGAGCATAATTGGGCAACTTCGGGTTTGTGTCGTAGAAGTTGTGACAAGAGTTCACTTGTTCCCCCAAAGCGCCGGGTCCATGAGCAATACCACGTGGGCACTCCATTATGTCATGTCCCTGCATTCCACAAATCTCACAAACAATGTTAGTAGCACCTATTGAACTCACGTTAGCCCTTTCAAGCTGATCAAACCGTTTATTCAGTGAGTCTATTTAAGACATGATAAGATCGGTGCTATTCATTTCAAACTTACCCCCCGAAATCTTTTTCGGGTTATTACCTCTTTCTGAACCCCATTGGTGGTAGTTGGTGGCCACGTTTTCAATGATGTTGAATGCCTCAGTCAGAGGTCTATTCATAAAGGCTCCACCAACTGCGGAATCGAGTGACACCTTCGAAGAGTAGTCCAATCCGTTGTAGAAGGTGTGCACTAATAACCACCTCTCAAGTCCATGATGTGGGCAAGACTCCAGCAGTCCCTTGTAGCGATCCCAAGCTTCAGATAAGCATTCTCCGTCCTTTTGGAAGAAGCCGGTGATCTGGGTTCGTATGTAGGCCGTCTTGGATGGAGGGAAGAATTTCTCCAAGAACGCCTGCTCCAGTTGGTCCCAAGTCGACAAGGTGTTAGCGGGTATTTTCTTCAGCCAAGCTTTCGCCTTTCCAGTAAGAGATGAGGGGAACAACCTCAAACGGATAGCATCAACGGGAGCGCCATGAATTCTAACTGCATCGGTGAACTCCAAGAATATCTCCACGTGATCAGTCGGGTCCTCCGAGGGCAATCCTCCGAATTGATGATGCCTAATCATGTTGATTAGCATAGGCGGTATAGTGTAGTTCTCTGCCTCAATCTCTGGCCTAGCAATCCCAGTTCGCAAACCCCTAGCATTTGGAGCTGCGTAGTCCTTCAGAGGTTTCGTATCTGGATGATTCGCCATTAGTGTAATGGGACTCAACCTCTCTCTCTCTCTTTGTAGTCTCCTACGTCTGTGAAAGGTCCTTTCGACTTCGGGGTTAACCTCACAAAGGTTTCCAAGACTTAGTGATCTTTGCATAAAAGAGAAAACAACACAGAGAGATAGATACTCTAGAAGGAAAAAAGAAATTTTTTTTATAACAAATATAAAAATTAAATAAAAATAAAAGGTCCAGAAAAATCAATTTAAAAATTAAATTGAGATTCGAGAAAGCACAGTCCCTGGCAACGGCGCCAAAAAACTTGATGTCGTGCGAATGCACGTGCGATCTGATAAGTGTACCGGATTGCGCCAAGTAATAAAAAGATATCGATCCTACACAGACTGTGATCTCAAATCGCAATTAATTATCAAATTGACTAAACCGGACTATAAAGAAAGATTTTGAAAAGGTTTTGATATTTGAAATAAGAGATAACTCAAAATCAGAATCAAATAAACAGAAAGTAAATCTATTTATGGTTTTTCAGATTTAAATGGATTCCTAGGAATTTCGGTTACCTACAAGATCGTTTATGTTACTAAATTGATTAACCTTTGTTAATTATTGAAAATGCCTTGAAGGCGAATTTATCCTCAAATAGTTTAAGCTCCCTCTCGGGTTACAAAAACCGTGCCCAATTAAACAAACCCGTACTCTCGTGGTAGTCAAATTTAGATTGAACCCTTTACGTTTTGTGACAATTCGTTAATCCTCGAAGGACGACTTCTAACTCTCGTGATTTCAGTCCTAAGTCTGACTCTATAGATCCGACACCTAAGTTCACCGCTAGGTTCCTCCTTAGAATGTCTACGACATGCAAATAAGTGCGCACCGGATTTACAAGTAATTAAAACACTAGAAATTAGATCTAAATCAAAATCGCAATTAACAAAGATATAACATCAATTCAACAACATAATCAAACCTTGGGCATAGCCCCAATCCCTAGAAATTAAACTACTACTCAAGCCTTGTCATGGTGATGACAAGCTTGGTCAACAGCAACATGAAAATAAAAATAAGAAAAGAGAGGAGGAAGAAGAAGGGAGATCCTAAATCTATGCCTAAGAGTAGCAGCCAAAAGTCTTCTTAAGTCCTCTGCCTGATGCCATATTTATAGATTTGGGAAGTTTGAATCCCAATCTAACTCAAATTAGATCCAAATCAGTTGCTTCTGGTCCAAGTAATGCACGTCACGGCCGTGATGGATTTTGCCTTGGGCGCTTCTTCAATTTTTGGTCTGTCACGGCCGTGATGCTCATCACGGCTAGGCCGTGACAGATTCTGACCTGTGGGGGTCTGGTTCAGCTGACAGGTCACGGCCGTGATGGACAACACGGCTAGGTCGTGACCAGTTCGTACTTTTGCCTTCTTTCTTTTTCAGTTTTGCTCGATCATGGCCGTGATGGTCATCACGGCTAGCCCGTGATGGGCTCTTCTTGGCTCATTTTCTTCACTTTTAATGCTCCATCTTCATCCAAGTTCCATCATGGTCAATCCCGAGCATTTTACCCTTAATTCCTGCAAAACAACACCACAAAACCGCCTTACCCGTTCCAAGGTAAAAATTAACAAAGATCAAATTAAATGTGAAAATGCATGCAAAATGATAAACAAATATGAGGTGTAATCACACTCATCAACAACTCTGATAACTGCTCAATTTCTTGAACCGCTTCGCATCAACTTGATTGTCTTCGACGGTCTGGCTGTTTGACAAATCTTGCTAATGCCTTGTCAGTCTTGAGGACTTAGCCATTTTCACACTTCTCTGTACGTTTGAAAACTCTTCTTAATACTTTGTAAAAAAGCTTGGTTATCAATTTATCCTTTCTGTCGACCAGTATTTTCTTGTCAACTAAATATTTTCAATACTTAGAAAATATTAGTCATTACTCCGATTTCTTCGCCTGCCTGTCAAAATGCATCCGTCAATAATCATAAATTTCACCCCTAACAGATGCGCCCCAAGTTTTTCTTTTCGACGTCCTTGTTTGTCTGACATGTCAACTGAAGAACTTCTTGTCAACTCCACACTTCTCAATTCTTCTATAATCTTCTGAATTAAACGTTCTTCTTTATGTCAATTTTTTCTGTCAACTTTTCGTCTGTCGACTTTGTACTTGTCAACTTTCTTTTAGCCAAAATAGTATATATCAATTTTGGGACTTCTTTCTCAATTTTTATGTAGCCTCTTTCTGTCTATCTAACGAAAGATCAAACTTGAAAATTCACTCCTAACAGATGCCCCCCAAGTTTTGTCTTTCGACGACTTAGGGAGAGAGGCAAAACTTCAACAATCGCCAAGTGAAACCAGTGAAAGTTCCTACCTCTAAACTTGAAAACTTGATTGTTTTTTTGTCAGAGGCTAGTCATCAGAATTCATCAAGATCTGCCCATTTTCCAAATTTGACAGGGTAAGATTCGAGTGATTATCAAGCTGTCAAGTTTATGCAAGAGCTGAAATCCCTTTTCAAGTATCCACTTGACATCCTATGTTTAGATTCAGTCGTCCGTTCGACCATGGTCAATCTTCTCCAACAACTTAATCCAATTAAGAACAATCTGCCAACTTCAAGCAGGGGCACTTTGGCTTCTGTCCAAGACTACTTTGATGGTCTGACAGACAAATTGTCAACCATAAATGATGTTATGTCCCCTTTTGAAGTTGAAGAAACCAGCAGGGACAATATATTGGGGACTCTACCCACCATGAAGGCCACAAGAGAACAAGAGATTCATGTCATTGCTGACAACGTCAAAGCTGACTTGGCAGTAGACAAAGAGATTGTTGACTTAGAAGTTGATTTAACTCAAGCTAAAGAGAAAAAACCTCAACTTGCACAAACTCTATCGGCCAGCAAAGAAAAGGTCAATCAAATTGGCGATGAATCTAAAAAGTCAAGGGTGACTGCCAGGACAATTGTCAACATTCTAATATCCATGCAATCTAAATATCTGACAGCCAAGGCTGACAGAGAGGCTCTAGAGAAGGCTTAGGAAGAATTCAGAAATTCTCAATCTTAGTTTAGTTGGCATTTTTTTATGTGTATGTCAACTGAACATCTTTTTATCTTATCTTTTTGAATGCTCATAATTCGACACACATCTGTGTATGCCAACCGTCAGTTTCCAGTCCGCTCTCTTAGGAATAAGTTAGCTTTAACTGACAGGATGTACATTTGACAATGTAAAATTGTATTGCCAAATCAATGAATAAAACTTATGTACTACCTCATTTACTGTCAATTTTTACTTCTAGCATCATCGGCTTATACTTTTTCAAATACTTCCCATTAATTGACTTTATTCTTAAGCCAGTATCAATGTCGACGAGTGCATAAGCATTCCCAGTAAAAACTTTAGTAATTTTAAATGGTCCTTCCCATTTTGGGGACCATTTGCCATATTCTCGACAACTTTTGTCCATGGGCAAAATGACTTTCCACACTTGATCATCAACTTTAAATGCCTTAAGCTTGACTCGTCCGTCATAGAATTTGGCAATTCTTTCTTTCTGTCGAATCAAGTTTTCTAAAGCAACCAACCTTTCATCATTTAACTCATCTAATTCGTCCATATTGCATTCCAATATTGGTCGACAGGTAAATCATCTTGCCTTTGAATGCGAGTTGATTGAAGATTGATTTCCACAGGTAATACATGATCATGTCCGTATACTAACCTATAAGGTGACGTCCCTGTCGACTGTCTAGGTGAAGTCCTATATGCCCATAGTATTTGGTCAAGAGTGTTATGCCAATTTCTAGGTTGTCGACCACATGCTTTTTAATAAGGCCAATAATCATTTTATTTACAATCTCGACTTGGCCATTAGCCTGTGCATAATATGGAGTAGATGTAAGCATCTTTATATGCCTAGAACTAGCATATTCTGCAATTTTCTTATCAGTAAAAACTGACCCTTGGTTAGTTGTCAATGTTTGTGGTATTCCAAACCGACAAACAATGTGATTTTCAATAAAATCGATCACATCTTGTTGGGTGAGTGCTTTAAAGCAAACTGCTTCAACCCACTTGGTAAAATAATCGACTCCGACTAAAATGAATTGATGTCCTTTTGATGAAGACCAGTGTATTTG
Organism: Sophora flavescens; assembly: GCA_030762895.1. Taxonomy (NCBI): domain Eukaryota; kingdom Viridiplantae; phylum Streptophyta; class Magnoliopsida; order Fabales; family Fabaceae; genus Sophora; species Sophora flavescens. The sequence continues at coordinate 159,612,794 of CM061066.1, read as the reverse complement.
GACAATTAAATCCAAAGCCCATCCTCTGAATGGCCATGGTTTGACTATAGAGTGCAATTCACTGGCTGGAACATTCTGTATGTGGCCATGTTTCTGACATTGCTCACAAGACTTGGCGAACAAAATGCAGTCCCTAACCATAGTTGGCCAATAATACAAACCCCGCCGGAGCACCCATTTCATTTTCTCTCTTGCCGGTGGGCCCCACATATGCCTTCATGGACCTCTGACAAAGCCAAATAAGCATCTTTCTCACTTAGGCACTTATGTAAGGTTCCATCGACATATCTTCTATGTAATATTCCACCTTGCATAGTATAATCTAATGCTCTATGCTTTATTCTTCTATCTGCATTTTGACTTGGATTTTTCAAATACTCTATTATTGGCAACCTCCAATCATTGGGCAGAATTATGTGATTGACCAATACATCTCTTTCTTCTAATGGATATAATAATTCCCTAATTTCCATTAGATCCGTCAAAGTCTTTTGAGATATTTTGTATCCTGAAGCTATTTGAGTTAACTCATTAGCCTCTTGATTTAACTCCCTGGGGATATATTTGACAATTATGTCATTGAATTTTCTCATTAACTTACTTGATATAATACAATATTTTGTCAAGTTGTAGTTGACACACTTGTATTCTTGGGTAAGTTGTTTAATAACCAACTGAAAATCCCCAAAGATATTAACATTTCGTGCTTTCATCTCTACTAGTATATCTAATCCGACAATCAAAGCTTCATACTCAGCTTCATTGTTAGAACATGGATACTTAAGTTCAAACATGAACTTAGTAGGAGTTCCTTGTAGAGTCACGATTAAGACTCCCACTCCACTACCTCCTTGATGCCTTGATCCATCAAAGTAAAGTTTCCAAGGTTGTAAACTGACAAAGTTTATTTCCGGCACATCCAATCCTGGATGTTCTACCAAGAAGTTGGCAACTGCCTGACCTTTGACAGCTTTGGCTGGCACGTATTGTAAATAATATTCCGACAAAGCAATGGTCCATTTACCAATACGCCCATTAAGGACTGGTTTTGACAACATATACTTTATTACATCAGCCTTAGAAATTACTAATACATTACAAGGCATCTTATAATATTTGAGTTTGGTACATGAAAAATACAATGCTAGACATAATTTCTCTATAGAACTATATCTTTTCTCAGCATCATTGAGAACTCTGCTTAAATAATACACTGCCCTTTTGACATTGTCATAGTCATACTGGGCTAAGAGACATCCTATAGTATCTTCAGATGTTGATATGTACAACTTCAACGGTCGATGAGGCATAGCAGGCATCATGACCGGTGGATTGACTAAGTATTGCTTGATCTGGTCAAAACCCTCTTGATGACAAGATTCCCACACAAAGCTCTGTTCCGCTTTTAACTTGACTAAAGGTGCAAATACTCTTGTTCTTCCTGACAAATTCGACATAAACCTCCGCAGAAAGTTAACCTTTCCTAGGAAGGACTGTAATTCTTTCTTATTTGTCGGTGTTATGGCTTCCATAACTGCTTTGGCTTTATTTTTGTCCACCTCGATTCCTTTCTTATGAACTAAAAACCCAAGAATTTGGCAGCCGACACCCCAAAGCTGCATTTTTCTGGGTTCATTTTGAGATTGTGTTTCCTCATCCTTTCAAACCCTTGCTTCAGGTACTCTAAGTGATCATCTTTAGTTTTTGATTTGACAACCACATCATCAATATATACTTCTATAAATTTCCAAATCATATCATGGAAAATAGTATTCATTGCTTGCTGGTAGGTGACTCCTTCATTCTTTAAACCGAAAGGCATGACAATCCATTCAAATGTCCCAATTGCTCCCGGGTACTTGAAGGCAGTCTTTGACACATCTTCATCAGCTATAAAGATTTGATTATAACCTGGTTGTTTCGAATGAATTTTGCCTTAAGCAGTCTTTCTACTTCCACTTTAATTCTGTGTACCACCTCTGGGGCAAATCTTATGCTCGCCTGTTTAGCAGGTTTACAATCCTCCCTGAGTGGTAACCAGTGTTTGACAAGATCCCTGCTTAAACCGGGCATTTCATTGTAGTCCCATGCGAAGCAATCTTTATACTCAGCAATTAATTTGACAAGTCTTAGTTTGCCTCTGGTAGGAAAGCACTCACAAAGATAGGCCTTTTCTTTTCTTCCATACCTAAGTTTATTTCTTCCAGGGGGTCTTCGACTTCCACATTTTGCTTAACTTCGGCTCCCTTTTCAAAACCCAAGGGGTCGTCGTCAATGATACAATCTGATAACACACTTTCTGAAGTGTGTACTTCTTTGTCGGCCAGATGGGCCGACAATCTCCTCAATTGTAATTCAAGGCTCATTGTTGGAACTTGACCGAGATTTGTCGGTCTCTCCCTTTATCTTAACGCCAAATTGACTGAGAAGACTCGCTTCCAATGCATCCTTGTCAATGACCCCTTAGTTGGCAGTTATAGGTCTAACATTAGGTGAATATACCTTGAAATCAACATGTAATTGCTGAGCATAGCAAGCGCTGTTATCTGCTTCTATGATTTCTACCTGATCTTGCGCATTCCACAAGATTACTTTCTGATGCACTGTTGACGGAATTGCTCCTACAGCGTGAATCCAATCCCTTTGAAGTAATATGTTGTAGCTTGACTTGGCTGGAATTATCACAAACAATGTCATCCTCTCGATGGTGCCAACCTGAATGTTCAACAAAATGACGCCATCTGACGGAGAAGTTTTGCCACTGAAGTGAGTGACAACCATATCTGTTGTAATTAAATCCGACTGATCCTTCCCTAGCTTTTTGAACATTGCTCTTGGCATCAGGTTCACAGCAACTCCTCCGTCAATTAGAACCCTGTTGGTAGGTCTTCCATCTATTATGGCTTTTACATGTAAAGGCCTCAAATGGTTTCTTTGCTCATCGATGGGCTTTTCCAACTGAGCTACATTGTCGAATACGGTAACCAAGTTCTCTTGAACACACATCCAGAAATCGCATGGGTCTCTTCCATTATTGACGACATCATCATCGTCGTCAGAGAAATCGACCTCAAGATATCCCTCATATTCTGCTGGAATGAATGAAATCAATCCTATCTTCATTTCCATCCTTGGTTCCAGTATGACTTCATTCTCTAGATCCTCGTCCAAAAATGTACCTTCAACCATTCTGCCATGATTTCTTTTTAAATCACTCTCATCATCTGATCCTGACCTATCTGACAGAGGTCGGACTATTCCTGCGCCACAGTTATCCAGTGCCTCGATGATATCAGCCAGATCTTCATTCTGTCTTTCCATGTCCATGTCTTTTCTGATGTTTATGTCATCATTTGGATCATTCAATGCTTCGATGACAGCATCGAATGACAATTCATCTTTGGTTAAATCACACTCAGGCCTGAACATTGTCAATTGTTGTTTTCCCATTCTGGCCTCAAATTCTTTCTCGAGTCCTGCAACCCTTTCCATCTCTGCCAGCCCGACAGGCCATTTGCCAGTGGATCTTACTGGTGGTGATGCCTGCTCTAAAGCCTTCTTCTTTTCTGTGAAAACCTGTGATGTAGGCTTATTCTTCCTGGCTTGATTAATGGGTCCCATCGCATCAACTTCCATGGGATGGGTCACTATCATGCTCTTCATTTTGGCATCTCCCTTCTTGTCAGCTTTGTTGTCAGCCACTGCTACCAGACAACCAGTATCTTGTGAAGGCATATCCTTTATGGCGACGCCCTCTTGTTTGGTGAGCTTCCTCTTTTGTGCCTGTCGGAGCCTTTGTCGCCTCCTCTTTTGACTCTTGGACATAGCTGGTTGACTTGGCGGTCCTGACAAACCATGTCCTGTCGTTTGATTGTTTTGAAATAGTTACCCCCTTCGGTAATCCTCATTCCAGAAGGGTGGATTATAATTATTAAAGTTATTTTTCCTGACCCATTTATGCCTTCGTGATTCGGGGAAGCAGGCCATAGCGGAATTTCCTACCCATCGATCCACTGTTACATTGGACAGGGGTTTCCCGGTCCTGACAGAATTGAACCTCCTCCGATAGGCCTGTTACTTCTTACTGATTATCTGACTGGCTCTTCAAGTCAACCCCCAGTGTTATTTTGTCTAGGTCTTGTCTGATACGTATGTTGCTGACGACTACCTGTCTATCTGTTGACAGTATGCGTATCACTTTTCTGCACACCATTAGACTCAGCATGGCTATTTGAGTGTGAGAACCTGCCCTGAATATTACCGTCACGAGACTCATTTCTGTTTTGTGAGTGATATGATGGTGTTTTCTGTGCCCTAGCCGTCTTGGCAGCAGCATCGTCATAAAATCCTTCACATTTTGGGCAAACTTTGATAATACCACCCGATTTCTTGCATGTCATAAATTCGACAAGTGGTTCCCCTGGCTTTGGATAGATATCAAATAAATCCGTCAGGTCCATCTGGATATTCTGTCCAGCTCTTATATTGACCATGCCTATTCCCATAGGGACTTGGCGGTCATTTTTATTAACTTCGAGGCCGAACGGTTCTGTGTCAATCTTCATGTCTGTTTCTTATCTGAAAACTTTAATCTTCCCTCTGTCAAACCTTTCTGAATGATGCCCCTGAAATGCATACAGTAGTTAGTTACATGACCAAAAGTATTATGAAACTTACAATATTTTCGATCTTTTATTTCACGGGCTTTCAATAGCCTATGATCCTCCAACAATTTTAACTGCTTATCTTTGAGCAGTATGTCAAATATTTGGTTGGCTTTGGTCACATCAAATGTATACACTTTCTTATTGATGAAGGAGTCCTTTCTTTGGACGTTGCAGGCCTCAAGGCTTGACATGTATAAGGGGGACCAGTTTTCAATTCAACATAGTCTACCTCATATTCTTCAGAATTATTTCCCTCTTCGTTGGAATCACTACATCCGACAAAATTAATATTTTCTCTTTTGAGGAATTTCCTATGCTTGAAAATCTTTTCGGCCTTCAGCTGTTCAATTTGTCGGACCTTGTCACCCAATTGGGCAAGATCAATTAAGTGTTGGTTGACCAATTTCTTCCTAATATAGTAATCTAATCCCCCGGCATCGATCTTCACTATCTCTGCCTCAAGGATAGGGGTGAAGCAACAACTCCTCATTTGACGGAATCGGGCAAGGTAATCTTCGACAGACTCGTTATTCTTTCTTTTAATACCGAATAAGTCTGTCAACCCAATTTTTAAATCACCCCTAAAGAATTGATCATGAAAGCTCCTCTCTAATTGATTCCATGAATGAATGGAATTAGGTCTCAGAGTTGAAAACCAAGAAAAAGCATTCTTAGTTAATGAACTAGGAAAAAACTTCATTTTTAGCCCCTCCCCTAAAGCCAAATCTCCTAAATGGTTTGTATATCGGGCAATGTGCTCGACGGTTGATTCTCCACTTTCCCCCGAGAATTTTGACATTTTAGGTATTTTGTATCCTCGAGGCATTTCTGCCTGTTGGACCCAGTCAAGAAATACCGATGCAAAAAATGGCTGATTGGCATAACCTATGTTAAATCCAAACCTATTCAATGCTTGTTCGACAACTTGGTTAACATTCTGGTTTAGAACATTTTGACGAAGCGCTCCAAGAGCACCCTGGTTTATGACAAAGTCTTCGTCTTCCTCTGGTTGTAGAATGTGTACATTTCCACGTCTCGGAGGGACTCGACGATGGGGCTGTGGCCGCTCGTCGTCATGTTCGGATCCGTCAAATTGGATAACTTGTAGTTGTCCAACATGTGGTTGGTTATTCTGACCTTGGTTGACATTCCTATTGACATTTCTAATGGTATTTCTATTGGCATTTTGGTTATCGTCTGGGACTAACACGCGCAAGGCTCTATTTAACCTACGTATCTCGTTTGCCAATGTCATGCATGCATTATTTGTGTTTTCCATTAATGGCGTAATCACTGTACCCATTTGCTGAGTAAATGTATTCACCATGTCCAAGTTACTAGAGTCAATTTGTTGTCAAACATTGGCTAATGTAGCCTATGATAGACCAACAATATTTTGCGGGGGTTGTCTTAGTGGGGATATATGTGGCCTTACTACTGGTTGCTCTTGTCCAGAATGGGTTACTCCCATTGACCCTGTTATCCCATTCGCATGACTGGGAATTTGCCCCCCAGTCGAGGGTCCTGCTTGTCCAGATGCATGAGCAACCATCATCATTCCATTTGGATATGGTATGTATGCAAATGGGGTATTTGGATTGACAGTAGTCGAACCATAAGGCATCCCATACAAAGGTTGTGACAAAGGTTGCGTAGTCCCTCTCGAGTTTGAATTCACAACGCTTCGTGGAGACAATCCGGTAGTTGGTGGATTTATTTGTTGTAAAGCCGGGGAAGTTGGTGACGGGAGTGTTCCTTGGCCAACTCCGTCAAATCTATTGACAACTTGAGCATAAGAAACGCCTCTTCTCGCCCCTAAACTATTAGTGCTATTATTCCCTGCATTAGTAGCGTTAGCCCTGGTTGCAGGAATATTGTCAACTGGTGCAATAGCATCCACCGTTGATGCAGCGACGTTAGTGCCTACTACGCCTGCATCACTTGTACTACTCATATTCAGAGTTTTGGGAAATAGATGATGTTTGAACCACCTTTCCACTTCGTAGACGCATACAAATAAATTTGTACGTCAAATTCGTGATACTGTACAAGTTACTCTAAACTCGTCCCACTGGGCGTGCCAATTTGTCAACGTCGGTTTTTTTGGTTCTTGACCAAAATTCCTTCGTAACAAATAATTAGAGATGAAACGAGTGTGGGGTCTACGAGTTATGCAGTAATCTTGTCAAAAATATGCTATTTGATGATAATGTATGCCAAGTACACGTTTGACAACTTAGTCAAATTTGATAATATACTGGCAAAGACTAATAGTCTGGATTTGGCAAGTGAGAAAATTGACAATGCATATTGACAGGTAATTAATTGGATATGAATATTAGACAGATAATGCTATCTAACTTTAAAATAAAAAAATATGATTATATGTAGAAAGTATAGTTGTTCAATGAAGATGATAAAAATAGTTTCTGGAATTGAAATAATTGACTATGAAATACTTGACAAGAAGTAGAATTTAGACTTAAAAAGTAAGAACGACGTAAAAAGTGGTTATTTATTAAAGAAATACTTTCTGGAAAATTAACTAGAGAACGAGTAAAAAATTGGTTTGGATGAAAAGATTCTAAACAAGAAACTACTTAAAAATGCTAAAGTAAAGGGGAACTTGATTAAACAAATACTAAATGCATAATAGTAATGATTATAGTAAAGGAAAACTGGATTAAACAAGTATTAATTTGTAGAAAAATAATGAAGTTTAAAGAAATAACTTAAAGATGATTATAAATAAACTGGAAAATGCATGAAGAACTATTGAAGAAATATTAAAAGTTAATAAAAATTAACACAGAAATAAGATGAATCCGCCATCACAATATTGATGGCAGTAAAATAAAGAAGTGTAAGAACACTATGAAGAACATGATAAATAAACTGGAAAGTATATGAATAACTTGAAGGAAATAAACCAATATTGTATTGAAATTGAACATTGTATTGATGATAACAGGGTGGAAGGAGTACTTGAGTTAATCCGTCAGTCTGCTATGTGATCGAGACGTGTATGATGTTTCAAGTTCCAACCTTTATCACGTTGTAATAACTAGTATTTATAGGCAAATAAAAAAACTACCTAGTAGTAACTTCCTATCTAAATAACTGCCACGTATCGTGGCAGTTCTCTAAATTTCAAATTTAAACTGCTTGTCAAACAACGCCGATAACTGCTCAATTTCTTGAACCGCTCCGCATCAACTTGATTGTCTTCGACGGTCTGGCTGCTTGACAGCTTAGCTTGCTAATGCCTTGTCAGTCTTGAGGACTTAGCCATTTTCACACTTCTCTATACGTTTGACAACTCTTCTTAATACTTTGTCAAAAAGCTTGATTATCAATTTATCCTTTCTGTCGACCAGTATTTTCTTGTCAACTAAATATTTTCAACACTTAGAAAATATTAGTCATTACTGTAATTCCTTCGTCAGCCTGTCAAAATGCATCCGTCAATAATCAGAAATTTCTCCCCTAATAGGTGCGCCCCAAGTTTTGCTTTTCGACGGCCTTGTTTGTCTGACATGTCAACTGAAGAACTTCTTGTCAACTCCACACTTGTCAATTCTTCTATAATCTTCTAAATTCACCTTTCTTCTTTATGTCAATTTTTTCTGTTAACTTTCCGTCTGTCGACTTAGCACTTGTCAACTTTCTTTTAGCCAAAATAGTGTATATCAATTTTGGGACTTCTTTCTCAATTTTTATGTAGCCTCTTTATGTCTGTCTAACGAAAGCTCAAATTTGAAAATTCACTCCTAACACTTGGTACACTAGGACAGGCGATGCCGAGAAGCTCCTGACCTCACTCAGGGATATTAATCCCGATCTTTGAAAAGGTGGGTGATTATTCCAATGGTAAGAACTACTGAGTTCTTTCCAATCGGTGTCTATTAGAACGACCAACTTAGGATGTTTCCTTTGGGTTGTGTGCGTTTTAGAGAAGTCGATATAGGCAGTTCTGAAAAACCTTGTGTAATTTTGTAACTTCAAGATGAAAAATTATTTCATGAAATGTACATGCTGAGGTGCTGTGATTTGTAAATAAATTTAGTCTTTGTGTATTAGTAAAATACATTGTGATTTCATTTTAAGTAATGCGTGAATCATTTTCTGAGGTGAATCCTATGAAAAAAAATTATACCTCTATATTTTCAGACCTACGAAGATAATAGAAGTTTTTTTTTCTGAAAGCAACCAATAAACTTTCTTTTAATTTATTTCCGCATGTGATTAGGAAGTAATGCCCAAGGGGGTGTTACACAAGGAGGTGTGCATCATTTCAACGGCGGAACGAAGCAGAGCAATGACTGATGCGGGATCTGCTTTTCGGGTGGTCTGTGCTTGGGTTTGTCGTCGCGATTCACCAGCGGAGCAGATCCAGAGTGTCCGGCAGCGAAGTCCGCGGCATAAGATAACGTTGTAGACGGCGAGCGGTTGGAAGGGAGATGGCTGGAAGACAGTGCCGGAGGCGACAAGGGGTCTTCCCTGTGATTTTGCATCAAAAAAACATGGCTTTTATTTTTTGGGAATCCAAGTAAACAAAACTACAAATGCTCTTTTTTCTTTTTTTTCCTTCTTCTGTAAATAGATTTGGTGGTGCCATGGCAGGTGATGGTGCAGGCGGGGGGAGATGGATGGGGGACGGTGGAGAGATAAAGGAATGCTCTAAATCTAAATTCAATCTAAATTTCGTAAGTGATCAAATTTTTTCACTTGTGGAAACTATAGTTTCCGTAAGTGATCAGGTTTTTTTTTACATACGGAAACTATAATTTTCGTAAGTGATCCAAATTTTTTTACTTATGGAAACTATAGTTTCTGTAAGTCATAATTTACCTTCTGTTGTTGTGTTCATCGTCTCCCGTCTTAAGGCCTGGCCTCTGTCATAGATAAGGGCGTTGTTGGGTGAGTTGGGAGGAGATGATAAGAGTGAAGAATGGAGAAGAAAGGGAAGAAGAGGAGAGGGTGGGGAGGGAAAATCAGAGGAGAGGGAGAGGAGGATATTTAAGAAAATAAATTTAACAAAAAAATGAGGGAAATGAGGTGGGAATATCAAATTGTGGGGTGGGAATATCAATACCCAAAACTAACGCTTATTCATAAATAAATAAAAAAACCTAAGGCTTAGGTTATAGCCCAAGCCTGAGTTCAGCATAAGTAAAGGTGGTGTAGTTGAAGGTGGGCTGGAGATAAATATATAGCTTATGACTTGGTTCATTAAAAATTTAATGAAGGAGAATGCTAACTAGTTTTTTTTTTTTTGACGAACTAACTAGTGCTCTGTTATGGATCTAAAAAAGGAATATTTCCATTAGGACTTGATATATTGTGAAGTGTGAATGTGTGGTAAATTTAATTTTTAAATGGGATTTTGCTTTTTTTGGTTTTCTTAATAAATGTCTTAAGGATATTGATTAGCATCACAATGAATTAAGAGTTTTGTCATATTTATCAAATAAGTTAAGTTTAAATTTTGATGTTTTATTTTTAGCTTATTTGAGAATAATGATAAAAAAATATATTTTCATATACATTAATATAAGATTTACATTTTAGTCTGACAAAGCTAGTTTTTAATTAAATTTATGTAAAACAATAAAATTATAAGTTATAAATTTAAATCTAATACATTAAATTTAAAAGCAAGGTTTGTTATTTGTTTTAGGATTTAATTTATATACATTGTCTTTTTATCATTTTGTTATTATTTTATCAAAAAAAAAATTTATATTGTCCACTAATAATAAATCATCGCATTATTAAAAATATTTGACTCTTATAATAATTACTTTAAAAGTTACAATAAGATAGTTTATGAAGGATTGAAAGTGTAGAAAATTTTTGGTTAAAGTAATCTTTTGGTCCCTATACGTGACACTGATTTTCAATTTGATCCCTATACGTAAAAAGTTATCAATTTGGTCCCTATACGTGACACTGGTTTTCAATTTGGTCCTCACTGCTAATTGGTCCATATATAAGAGGACCAAATTACAAATTATTGTCACATGTAGGGACCAATTAAAAAAAATTGAAATCGGTCCCTACACGTGACAATTATTTTCAATTTGGTTCCTATATATGATAATAATTTGTAATTTGGTCCCTCTTATATATTGACCAATTAGTGGTAAGGACCAAATTAAAAACCAGTGTCACGTATAAGAATCAAATTGATAACCTTTTATATATGTGGATCAAATTGAAAATCAATATAACATATAAGATCCAAATATTACTTTAGCCAAAATTTTATATTGACCGTGTATCAAACTACACTATCGGGAGTATCGGCCTGTCACAGAAATATGTTGACTTGGTGATGACTAATATTTGGGCCATTTAACGTGGGCTCCAAGATTGACAGAGATCATCAGTGTAGTTATGAAACGTTGTTCTGGTAAAAAAGATTGCCTGTGGATATTAACTAATTTTAGTAATAAATTACAAGTTTGATTTTAGTGAAAATATATTTTTTACCAAAAAAAAAAAAAACTAAATGCGCCTAACAAAGATGCTAGAGTACTAACATGTGACTGGTCCAAGTGATAACGAGTTTGGGCCTCTTAAGCAAGTGGTCAGGGGTTCGATCCCCGACTCTTGCGTATGGAGAAAACCTGATTGGGAGAGGACAACCCTTAAATATTGTCCAGTACTTCAAGGGATTAGTTTCTGCAATTGTGTATGAAGGATACCATGGAAAATAAATAAATAAATAAATAAAAAGGACGCTGGAGTGGAAATTCTCTTCCCGTCGCGGTTTTATCACATGGCTTAGTGTGTGTTTGGTTCCACTTCTAGAGGCACCAGAAGTGCTTCTGCACCTGTCAAACGTGATTATGGTAATAAAAGAGGTGTTTGGCAACACGTTTGTGGAATCAATTTTGCATCCAGAATTGATTCTACCAGAAGCAGCTTGGAATAGCTTCTGCTTTTGAATTGAAAAATTACACTAGGTTTTACATCAAACTTGCTTTCAAAGTAAAAACATCTAAACAAAAATTACTTTACTTTAAACTCAATTGTATTGAAATCAATTCTAAAAAATATATTCCATCCAAAATCACGTTTGTCAAACGTTCATCCAAACACACACTTAATGTAACTTGAATGTTGGTCGAAACAAGGAAAAAGAAAACAAAAATACAAAAGGACAAAAAAATTATTAGGATTCCAAAAACACATATCAGTCCAACAGCGAGAACAATATGTTAAATACTACATACTACATTATGTTTAATCACTATATTACTCACCAATTTTTTAATTTGTGTGCAGGTACATGCATGGGGTCAACTGACCACAAATTGAATGTAGAACATATTTGTCATGGTGACCAGTCGGGGCAACATTACTCTAGTAAGTAGTAACAGGTATGTCTGTTGGGGCATATATCACATGTCTACACTTTGTCAAGCACATCTTGAAGCATGCGTACACATGTGACAAGCCGTCATCTACCATACGTATATATAAATATTATGTGTCATAACTTTTATGTTATCACAGAGTCACATCCTTTTCTTGCAAACACGCACATACGAAAATAAAATAAAAGATTCCCCTTGTTAAGATGTCGTATTACATATATCATGATCAAAATTATGTTTGGTTCTCCAACCTAAGCAAATCATTATGATTGAATCTCCTATTAAAAATATATAAATGACCATTTAATAATAATAATATCTCATCCCCTCGTCTTTTGTCATTTAAATATTACGAAGATTGGGTAGTTTAACTGGTTTGAGTTGAGGGTTTAAGGTGTTGATGGAGTTGAAGCCCCAATGTTCATGTTCCTGTCAAGATCCGACTTGGCGGAATCTAGCCTGAGAAAGTATGACCAATGATGAACAGTGAGGTTATTTTGGATCATAGCTTGACGGAACGTCATATTCCAATCCTACGTATCCCAAAGGGAATCAAAGCGGACGTAATTCTCTGTTCAACCCTTGGCCATATGGTGAAGTCAATCCCTTAATTTTGTATATGACAAATATCAGTGAGCAAAGACTCTTTGGTAGTCTCTTGATTCGGCTGGTTCCTCAAGTACGGTTAAGGGATATTCACCTAGGTTAGCAAAGTGAGTCTTCCTCTTAGGGTTCTCCTCTTTTTATAATAGGATCTCCATATCCCTTAGATATTAATTTTATCTCTTCCTATCTCTTATCTTTTAAGTCAACTTCTCGATATATGATAGACGAGATCAATCTCTTGTATTTGAAATTAGGTTGTTAGCTAAACTTAGGTAAGTGTTATCTTTTAAGCTTATCTTTCCAATGTTTTTAGGAGATCAAGTCTCCAAGCTCGGTGACCGAGTCTACCATATCGGTCAGTATAGTTCAAACCATGATAAATGTGAAAAAAAACTAACACAAACATAAAAACATTTATATAAAAAAGATTGCAGTTTCTAAAAATAAAAATAAAAAGTGAAGACTGAAGGAGGAATCTTCAGCCATGTGTTGATTATAGAAAAACGTTATGAATGCGTCCTTTCTCGTTCAATATCCATAACAAATAAAAAACGGCACTATATATAATAATCTTAGTGGTCACTGAAGTTTGATCTTTCGGACATGACCTAACCCGAGTTCTATGGGAAAATCTCTCATGACAAAGTCATAAAGGGTGAGGCTATTCAAAGTAAGATATCTTTGGATCAACTTGGTTGAAAAAGACATCCCTAACGAATTTGATGTGCCAAGTTGACTTATAATCGGCAATCCCATCCACCAAAAGGACCATACACTAGGTTAGGTCGAAATATGCACTTCCAATTCCCAAAGTTAGTACAAATTGAAGTCCCCTTCAGAGAAACAGAGGAAGTGTGTGTTTGGATAAACGTTTGATAAACATGATTTTGAATGGAATTGATTTTGTAGAATTGATTTCAATACAATTGAGTTTGAAGTAAAGTGATTTATGTTTTGATATTTTTACTTTGAAAGCAAATTTGATGTAAAACTTGGTATAATTTTTCAAACCAAAAGCAAAAGCTACTCTAAGCTGTTTCTGGTAGAATCAATTATGGATGCAAAATTGTTTCCACAAACATGTTCCCAAACATATATTTTTTACAAGAATCACGTTTGATAGGTGTATAAGTACTTCTGGTACCTTCAGAAGTGAAATCAAACACATACGAAGATATGTTACATCGAATGCCTCTCTTGATTAGCTACTTGAATTGGACTTGTATTATATTGTACCATGCTCGAGTGATTCATAGCTAAGCTTTATAAAGAAAAGGATACTCAAGGGCACTGATTATTAATTCTAATAAAAAGATGTTTTCATTAAGAAAATGAAAGATAATATTTATTAAAATATTGAATAAGTAACTTTTTAATAAAACTTTTTTTTATTAATTTCTTAACTAGTATAGTAAAGTGAGCATTGAGGGACATGAAGATTGACAGATCACGCGTGCAAAAGAATACGAGTCAAGTTAGTGTGTGTTTGGTTTCATGTTGAAAATCTTCAGAATTGATTCTATCCTATGTCAAACATGATTTTAATAAAAATGAGATGTTTGGTTGTTGGCAGATAAAATTTATTTTGCCTCCAGAAACGATTTTGACCAAAAGCTACAAAAAGTAGCTTTTGAGTTGAGCTGAAAATTTTATATTAAGTTTTACATCAAACTTACTTTTAAAATAAAAATATTAAAACATAAATCACTTCACGTCAAACTCAATTATAATCAAATCAATTACATTCAAAATCATTATTATCAAATACTCATCTAAACACACACTTAATTTAAATAAAAACCGAAAGTTTTCCACCCGGACACCCAAAAAAAAACGAAAGTTTTGGGCCTTTTACGCCCTCTTAGCTGAACTAATCAAATACTACTTTATAATAGATTCATGCACCGACAGCATTCATAAATTCTTGCTGCCACAGTACAAGATAAAGCTAGCGACTATTGAACAAAAAGCTTTGTCTTAAATATGGTTAAAGTAATTTTTTTTATACTTCACGCTCATTTTGAATTTGATCCTTATACATAAAAAATTATCAATTTGGTCTTTATATGTGATATTAATTTTCAATTTGTTCATCACTGCTAATTGGTCCCTATATAAGAGGGACCAAATTACAAATTATTATCATGTATAGGGACCAAATTGAAAATAATTATCATATGTAGGGATCGATTTCAAATTTTTTTTTTGAATTGGTCCCTACATATGACAATAATTTGTAATTTGGTCCTCTTATATAGGGACCGATTAGTGGTGTGGATCAAATTGAAAACCAGTGTCACGTATAAGGACCAAATTGATAATTTTTTAGATATAGAAACCAAATTGAAAATCAATATCACATATAAGGATTAAAAGGTTAGTTTAACCTAAAAAATTTTACACTTTCAATCCTTCATAAACTATCTAGATTTGCTTGCACACTTTGGTTTGAATCGGGTGGACACTTTTCCTTCCCCCAACCCGATCGGTGTCCACCCTGTCGGATTTCAATACCTACCTTCGTTAAGTAACCTAAAATTCAAATTTTATTTCTACCTTCAATTACACCAACTCCTCTTCTGCGTGAATTTTCAATAGGACTTTTGTCTTTTAAAGACAGCTAGGTCAATCACTTCTTTTTTAATAAGATCGTGACAAAACTATATTGCTATGTTGGCTAGCTCTTCCAAGATTGTTTTATGTTTTTCCCATTAGAGCATTCACTTTTTTTTTTGATTAAAAAGTTTAGTGAGTTGAGTCCTAAGGACTCATCAGATTAGGACAGTTCTCACAGCTCAAAAAAAATACTTACAAATCATCCATCAATGAGATCCTCACATCAACGGTGAGATTCGAAATTTTGAATATAATAAGGTCACATGCAATAAATGCCACCCAAAAACATTTATCTACAGAATTTGGCTTTGACTTGTTTTTTAGATATGTATCATCTTCTTCTTGTACTATAAAAACTATATATTATTATAATAACTATTTAATATCTTTAATTCTTTCAATAATACTACAATATATAATTAAATAATAGTGTTAAAATGATGTATTACTTCCATTTTTTATAAACGATGTCCTAGTTCTAGAGTTTGTCTTCCCTGTATTTGTATGGATTATGGATATGGGTTAGGTACTCCTCATACTTCGGTTAGTTTATTTATATACATATATATATATATATATATATATATATATATATGGGGATGTATCATGTGAGAACTACAATCTATTGTGAGAAATGAGAACTATTAATAAGAGTCGTTAGATCATAATTAATTTGAATTAAGGGACAAGATTAAAACATTAATTAAAAGAGCTTCACACTATTCTCCGTCCCCCCTCCACCACCCCCTCCCCTCCCCTCCCCGTCTTCGTCTTCACTGTGCGTTTTTTATGCTCCATCCATGGCAACCCACCCACCCGAAATACTCTGCCACCCACAACCTCCATGTAAAGCTCCGATTTTTGTGTCATTCTATAGTAATAAATACATGTGTATATGTATTTATTTTTTATAAAATTCAGAGAGTTGTTTTAAATAAACTAAAATCATTTTCTTATGTTGTTTTATCGTATGAAGTCACGGTTAAATTTTCAGTTGAAAATTCAGACGAAAGTCGGTGTGCGTTTTCACTACCAGTACAAGTTTACCGAGCAGAAAACCTAATTTTGAATCGTGAACGAAACGGTTAGTGTTTTTGTGATGTTTTGTGTGATATTGGAAATTTTCGAAAATTTGAGTTGGGAAATAAAACTTAATATTTATTCTGGGCGAAATACGATCGGAAACTTGAACTGTACACACAATGGAGCAGAAAAGGGAGCCCAAAAAAAGTGAAGTGACTTGATGGGATGTGATGGATATGGGTTATGACACACTCCAAAAGTGTAATCACCACACTTTTCAAATTATATCATATTATATTCTAAAAACCTATTTTTCTCTTTCCTCTTCAACCAAACAAGGCATAAGACCAAACTTGCTCTCAAGCTCTTCCCTCTCTCCTCTTAGACGTCCCACTCCCCTCTCAAAGCTCTACTTCTTCACTTTCTCATTTTTAAGTTTCTAACACTTAAAGTTTCCATTTTTACTTTGTTTCAAGCTTCAAGTTCTTCGTACTTTTTCTTTCTAGTTTCATGGGTACACCCTCATACTCTTCTATTGCAAGTTTTACACTTATTTCATGACTTTACTTTATGTCTTCTTAAAATGCTCTTAAAAGCTCTTTTAACTTCTAAAATCTCTAGAAAATGGTAGAAAACTCCGTTTGAGTTGAAACCAATTTTTATGAACTTCTATTAATCTCCACTTTCATATTATAAGAGCTTGTATCAAACAAACATATCTAACCTATTTTTCCAAGGATGGCCGAAACTATGTATTAGTTACCTAGGAAGTTTTGTTTCAACTTTTTGGAAGATAATCATATATTTGAGCTTCTAGATACATTGATCTTAAATCTAAAGTCTTGGAAAGTTTGAAAATTCCAAACTTGTTGATCCCATGATGGCCGAACCTAGTAGGTTGTGGACCTAGAATGTTTTGTTTTCATTTTCCAATATGATCATGGACTTGAGCTCCTTAATACATTTGGATGCTAAGTCTAAGAGATTGGAAAGCTTAAAGATTTCTAGACTATTTATCCTATGATGGTTGTGAACCTAGGATGTTTTGTTTTCATTTTCCCATATGATCATGGACTTAATACATTTGGATGCTAAGTCTAAGAGATTGGAAAGTTTAAAGATTTATAGCCTATTTATCCTATGATGGTTGTGAACCTAGGATGTTTTGTTTTCATTTTCCAATATGATCATGGACTTGAGCTCCTTAATACATTTGGATGCTAAGTCTAAGAGATTGGAAAGTTTAAAGATTTCTAGCCTATTTATCCTATGATGGTTGTGAACCTAGGAATGTTTTGTTTTCATTTTTCAATATGATCATGGACTTGAGCTCCATAATATATTTGGATGCTAAGTCTAAGAGATTGGAAAGTTTAAAGATTTATAGTCTATTTATCCTATGATGGTTGTGAACCTAGGATGTTTTGTTTTCATTTTCCAATATGATCATGGACTTGAGCTCCTTAATACATTTAGATGCTAAGTCTAAAGAGATCGGAAAGTTTAAAGATTTCTAGCCTATTTATCCTATGATGGTTGTGAACCTAGGATTTTTTTTTTCATTTTCCAATATAATCATGAATTTAGACTTCTTGTTACCTTTTAACGCTAAATCTAAGAGCTTAGAAGGGTTAGAAATTTCTAGCCTACTTATATTAAAGAGTCCGAAACCCTAAGCATGGATTTAGTGGGATTTTGTTCTACCTTTGTAAAGTGAACCTTGGTTATGAACTCCTAACACTTAAGGATCATTAATCCATGAGTTGTATTCTCTTTTGAAAACCTTTAACACTATTTTATGCCATGGCCGAACCTATACCTTCTTGGTTTAGTGTTCTTGGTTAACTTTTAACTTGTTGTTTTGTGTTCATAAACCTAGACTTTCATCGCAGAGTAGACGAGGACATTCGTAGTACACTTCCTCAAGCGTCACGTACCTTTACCTTCACCTTCACAAAAGGTAAGAGAGGACAGCCTGAGGGATATTGAATAGCTATGTGCATGTTTGTATGTGGCTTGATCGATTTATTTGAATATTGTTATTATATTGAATCTAAGTTAGAATGATTTGTATACTTGAACTGTTGTGATAACTGCTTGAAGTTGATCCTTACTTGATTTAAAGTGTTGTGAATCATATATGTTATGAACTGTTATTAACTGTTATATTGTTGACTGAGATTATGATGATATCGATTGATGTCTGAAAAGCCTGACGTTATTTGGTGCTCAACTAATCATAGGGTTAAAAGCCTAAATAAGCTTCACAAAGAGAACTTTGAAGGTAATGGTGTTTATTTTAAAATGTTCTTTAGTAAAGTATGTGTTTTGGAAAATAAGTGATCTTACTTGTATTTATTCCGGAAGGATAAAACTTTGGAACTTGTGTTAAATAATTTCAAGTTAAAGGAAATTATTTTCTTACGAACTAAGTTTTTGTACAACAGAAAATCATTTATAAAATATGTGTTTTTACGGAAGGAAAAGCCTATGGAAAATATTTGACCTTAAATAGAGATGTTTTTAAGAAAAGGATTTCAAGAGAAAATGGATTTCTTATAATAGTTTACAAATGATTTTCCAATGAAAAGATTTCCTGTAAAGAAATACTTTCGAAAATATTCCGGTAACTTGGATGGGTTACCAAGGTTTTATTTTGGTATTTGATTTTCACTGAACTAAAAGTAAGAACAGGTGAAATCGAATCTAGTATATGAGACGTCGGAATACTAGTGTTCTGTAATTTACACATAGATCTTTGCTCCGTGTCACGTTGTTGTGGACTGTGTGTCCTAATTACGTTTTTGTGGACTGTGTGTCCTATTCACGTTGTTGTGGACTGTGTGTCCTAATCACGTTGTGATAAACGTTATTAAAGGTGAATGTTGTTTTATATGACCACAAGTCTTGACTGGTGCATCGGTGTAAGGTGTTGTGATTGAGCACTCGGACTGCGTGTCCTGTGTTGATGTTGAGTAATTTCAAGTGATGAAAATTATGAATGGTCATTAGCTTTGAGCTTCGACAACGAATGAGATTGAACACAAAGAAAACGTCTTGAACGAATGTTTTTCTTCATGCATTTAGGCAGACGTGCCTCACAGGTTAGTCACTTCGGTGACGCCCAAGCAGGGGTTATTAGTCAAAATCACACATCTTAATCCTCAAAAGAACATTATTGCACCTCTTAATGCAATTAAAACCAAAAGAAGTTATCTTTCCTGCTCATATTCATCTTAGGTAAAACTACTATATGTACTTTTCCTTTAATCTTCCAAATTCATACCATCCATACTAACTACGAGTATTTGATCATTACCTTAGATTCTCTTAGTAATACTATGCCTCGATCAACATTTGACGTATAGTAATTGTCTCACTCACTGATATTGATCTTAAGGGTTCACGTCTTACCAGTCACAACTATACCTCAACAAAACTCTCATCACTTTCTTGTCTATCATGCTACATAAACAAACAAACAAAGTCTACCAGATATTAAATACATACCTCGTATAAGATCCCCAGATTGAGAAGATTAAGCTCCCCTCACAGTAAACACTCTCCCAGTGACCTGAGGTCTGGCCATCGGTAGTCCTGCTGCTGGAACTCCTTTTCCAGCTCCTTCTCTCTGAACACTGGCTCCTCTATCATTAGCTACTAACTACTGCATACCAATGTTAGTTATCGCGTTAGGACTCACTACCCAACTTCTAAGCATAGTCAATATCCGATGTGGATTCAAATAGACACGGCCAGTAGCAATATCCTAAACCTCGGAGTCCTTGATTCTGATCAGACATAACCCACAGTCCGTTTTAGAACCAAACTGCTCTGATACCAAAATGAGACACCCCGCGGTGCCTCTTTGTGTCATTAGATTAAAACCTCATTATTTAATTACTTAATTGAACGCTTAACGTGAAAATACGTAAAGATTAAAACTTAACTTATAAAGTATACAACTTCATATAGAATGACACATCACAATATAAGTATATTATGCATATTACAAAACATTGTTGAGGATATCCCATCAGTAGGATCCCTCACAGGCATATACTTAGACAAAAAGTTAAAAAGCGGAAAACATAAATAAAAATACGCCTCACGAGACGCACTGGCCATAACTAACTAGACCCTAATCACCATGGATCACAGCTTGTCCTCCAGTCTCCGGTTCGTAGGGAGTTCCATCCAACACCTCCTAGTTATGCTCATCCACGGAGTCTTCTCGTACAATTCCACAAGGAGATAAAATACAACATACAGAAATATAGAGGGGATAAGAAACAGTTCTATCATCAAAAAGCGGAAAAGAGTCATAGTAAAATTATACAGTAATTGTCACATACAATCAACACACATAATTAACGAATCATCCTCAGGTTAATATATATCATCCTCTACCCTTACTCACAGGCAATCTAACACGTTATTTAAACGTAACCTCTCTAATCCTGTCACCATGTCTTTACGTTATCGTGGCCACTACCACTCCTGTCACCATCCCTCATTTGCATCGGGTCACACCCTCATTCCCGTTAGGATGTTCCCCTTAGTGCACACCTCTATTCCCGTTATGGTGTTTCCACCCCCATTCCCGTTAAGGTGGAAGTGATCTTGTGAGAACTCTTGAATTTACGTGTATTATATTACCAATACACGGTGTATCATATTATCAATACACAGATGTCCTTGCGTATTATATTACCAATACACTTTTGTCTTTGTGTATTATATTACCAATACACTTTTTTCCTTGTGTATTATATTACCAATACACGGTTGCGGACAACAACACCTATACTTGATTCTCACCAACCCATTTTAACAACATCTTAGTGCCTTAACCTTCCATTAGAACTTGACACATATTCTATGCCATAACACCTCTTTAAAATTCCTCATCTAAGTTAGGCACTTCTAAATCATCATTATCCTCACACCCAAAACAATCATCTCTTAGACAACATATATATCTTTGCTTAAAAATCCACTAAGCATAATAATAAAAACCAGGCAGATCATGCATAACACAATATCAATCAAAATATTCCCATATCACCAACATAGCACAAGATCAATACAATAAAGTAATAAAATCAAATCAACCATCAAGAATATAAAGATCAACCTAATGTCAATAAACCTACAATCCCCGAATCGCCATTGGTTTTTCAGAAAAGGTTTCCAATGTGATTTTGGTCTTGTCGATTACTCGACTACTAGTAGGGTTTAGGTCGTCATACACAATTATTATATAATCTACTACTTATCCATTCCAACGATAGGTTGGTTCTTTACCCCACCTGGGTTATCACCGAACTCCCAAACTCGAAGCTCCTCGTCGTCACACCACAAAGTATTAACTCCACCTTCTGTGAAGGTAAGGAGATTAGATGCTCGAAGAGGTATACCACGAATGTCCTCGTTTCCTCCGTGATGGAAGTCTAAGGCTACAAAACATGAAATCATGAGTTAAAACTCAATCAAAGAACACTAACCACAAGGTATAGGTTCGGTTCATACAATAAACTACGATTAGGGGTTTCCGAAATTTATGCGACTCTTGGATTTATGATCCTTAAGTGCTAGAAGTTCATAAACAACAATCTTTTAACAAAGTTGAATTAAAAATCCCACTAAGTACTTGACTTAGGGTTTCGGACAAGCATAGATAAATAGGCTAGGAATTTCTAAATTTTCCAATCTCTTTAGGTTAGCATCCATACATAGTAAGGAGTTTGAAACCATGATCATTTTGGAAATGGAAAAATCAAATGTCTTAGACCATGAACCCTTAGGTTCAGCCTTATCAAGTTTGTGAGGTTAGAGATCTTTAAATCATCCAATCTTTTGGACATAGCATTCTTTAACATGAAGGAGCTTTAATCCATAATCATCTTGGAAAACAAAATAAAATAACACATCCTAGGTCAATTGTTACATTCGGCCATCATAGGAAAATAAAGCAAGAAAATATTTTAAACTTACCAATCCCTTGGATTTAGCATCCTTATACATCAAGAAGCCTTAATCCATGATCACTTTGGAGAAACATCAACTAAGCATCAATGTCTTAAACTACTTGAAGTTTAGGCCTTTACATGAAAATGTGTAAAATCTCTAAACTTTTCCAATCACTTAAACCTAACATCCTTTAGTACAAAGGAGCCCTTGGTCATGATCATCTTGGAATAGAACTCAAATACAAGTCCATACAAGCAAAGTTAAACAAAACCCACCAGAACTAAAAAGCATGGTTTCGGCCTCATCAAGAAAATAAGGTTAGAAATTTTTCTTTTACACAACCTTTTAGTATGTTGTAATAGGAGTAATAATAGGAACATAGAAATTGGTTTCAAATCAAACGGAGTTTTCTACCATTTTTAAGAGATTTTAGAAGTTTGAAACCTTAAAGGAAACTTAAAGCAAAACTATGAACATAAAGACAAGAACTTGAAAAATAGACAACATAGGATCATTACCCTCATCAATATGAAGAACTTTGATGAAGAACTTAAAGTAAAAAACTTGATAAAAAGATGAACTTTAGAAGAGAGAAGAAGAAGAAGTGTAATAAGGTGTAAAGGTGATAAAATGGAGGGAAAATGGTGAAGTGTGGAAATGAAGAGTATTTATAAAGAGTGAGAGAGAGGGGCACGGTTTTGGAGAGGAAAAAGAAGAGAAGAAGAAGGTTTGCTTGTAGGGAAAGAAAGAAGGTAAGATGTGGTAAGGTGGATGAATGGTGTGGAGATATGGTTGGAGAGAGAATGTAAGAAAAAGTGAGATTTTGAAAAAAGTCAAGATTCACTTTTGAGATGTGTCATAGCCTTCACATCAATTCACTCCATGTCACTTCATCCTCTTGATGCTCTGCTCCATTGCGTATCAGATGACTTCCCCGATCATATTTCCCGACGATTTCGCCCGGGAAATCCCTGAGATTTAGCCCCGAACAAGATTTTTCGAAAAACTCCAAACCCACACAAAACATCATAAAAATACTAACCGTCTCGTTCACGAATTAAAATTTGATCTCTAGCTCAGTAAACTTGTACTGGCAGTGAGAACGCAGAACGCAGACTTCGCTTTCCTCAATTTTCAACCGAAATTTTTACCGTAACCCTCTACCATAAATTAGACTATGAATATGATTTTATTTTAATCAAAAACACTTTCTAACTCTCAAATTAAAATATAATTAATTATATTTTAACCGATTGAACAACATAGTTAAAATCAGGCTCTTACACTAAACGGATACAATTTGAAGATCGTTGAAGAAGATCAAGACAGAGAAGCACTTCAGCTATATATATATATATACTTGAAGAACCTCAAGGAGATAATAGAATAGAGATAAATTCAATATATAGATATACGCAGTAACACAACCTCAAATATCATAGTGCAAAATCTCTGTTGAAATTAACACAAGATTACGTGTAAATCTTGTTGATCTTAAACTTTCAAATCCTCACACATAGAGAGTTCTTAGATCAAAGTTTTAAATCTCTTTGTTAGAGTAAGATCCTGAAGAGGCTTGGTAGATAAAGAATACTTGTAGCCTGAAGAGGTGTTGAATATTGGTAAAACTATTGGATTATAGTGGAGAAAAACCTTCAGGTAGAATGGACTGGACGTAACTCTTGGTTGGAAGAGAGTGAACCAGGATAAAACACTTGCGTGAATCTTCTAAACCCTTATCTTTTACAGTTTTTGTTCATAATAACTATGGGGTTCTGAATCTGAGTTTATTAACTCTTCACAAACGTTTTCCTGTTTGTGTATTGTTTTTATCGTTTTGCTTGTAAAAGGTTTAAGAAAATACTTTTTCGAAAATCTGTTAAGAAACATAATTCAACCCCCCTTCTTGTGTTTCCCTGTGTCAACTTCAAGGATTCTATGAATTTGTAATTATGTTGAATGGTTAGTCAATGTTACGGAAGTTATTTATTTTCTTCTCTTCTGATTTAATGCTCAAATTCTGCTTAGCCTGATCAACTATTCTGAATTACTAGCTAACTAGTTTGGAAAAACCAAGTAGTGGACTTGATTAGATGATAAAGATAGAACAATTAATTGAAAAATTAATTGTGTTGAATGAGCTAGGAATAGCCTTCAAGTCTTTAAGTAGCTGGATGCAATTATTTGACAACTGGGGGAAATTAATATGAACTTAGGAATAAGATGCGTTTAATGAACTCGGTTTTACTGCTGGAAAGCAAACTTCAATTCCTGGACTAAATGTTGTGCGTCCTGAAGCATCGGTTACCCTGAAGCTAAGATTACAAAGGATTATAATCCTAGCTGTTTCCATCTCTGTTCGAAGCACTCATTTATTTTTTCTATTAATTCATTGCATTTATTACTTACTGTTCTGACACACAATTGCTCCATTACTTTAAATGCTTAAAATTACTTTTTATTTTGTTAAGCTAAATAGGACAGGTTAAATCTAGAATTCGTATTCAATTCATTTAAATCCTCGTGGGAACGATCTTTACGCACTCTTTTTTACTTGTTTGACTGTGTACACTTGCACATCACATCTACGAAAGCAACAAGTAATCATCACACTTTTCAAATTATATCATATTATATTCTAAAAACATATTTTTCTCTTTCCTCTTCAACCAAACAAGGCATAAGACCAAACTTGCTCTCCAAGCTCTTCCCTCTCTCCTCTTAGACGTCCCACTCCCCTCTCCCTCTATAAATAACCATTTTATTTTCTTTTCATCACTTTCCTACTTCTTTACTTTCTCATTTTTAAGTTTCTAACACTTAGTGTTTACATTTTTACTTAGTTTCAAGCTTCAAATTCTTCATACTTTTTCTTTTTAGTTTCAAGGGTAACACTCTCATACTTTTCTATTGCAAGTTTTACACTTATTTCATGAGTTTACTTTATGTCTTCTTAAAATGTTCTTAAAAGCTCTTTTAACTTCTAAAATCTCTAGAAAATTGTAGAAAACTCCGTTTGAGTTGAAACCAATTTCTATGAACTTCTATTAATCTCTACTTTAATATTATAAGAGCTTGTATCAAACAAACATCTCTAACCTATTTTTCCAAGGATGGTCGAAACTATGTATTAGTGACCTAGGAAGTTTTGTTTCAACATTTTGGAAGATAATCATGTATTTGTGCTTCTAGATACCTCTTGATCTTAAATCTAAAGTCTTGGAAAGTTTTAAAATTCCTAGCTTGTTGATCCCGTGATGGCCGAACCTAGTAGGTTGTGGACCTAGGATGTTTTGTTTTCATTTTCCAAAATGATCATGGACTTCAGCTCCTTAATACATTTGGATGCTAAGTCTAAGAGATTGGAAAGTTTAAAGATTTCTAGCCTATTTATCCTATGATGGTTGTGAACCTAGGATGTTTTATTTTCATTTTCCAATATGATCATGGACTTGAGCTCCTTAATACATTTGGATGCTAAGTCTAAGAGATTGTAAAGTTTAAAGATTTCTAGCCTATTTATCCTATGATGGTTGTGAACCTAGGATGTTTTGTTTTCATTTTCCCATATGATCATGGACTTGAGCTCCTTAATACATTTGGATGCTAAGTCTAAGAGATTGGAAAGTTTAAAGATTTCTAGCCTATTTATCCTATGATGGTTGTGAACCTATGATGTTTTGTTTTCATTTTCCGATATGATCATGGACATGAGCTCTTTAATACATTTGGATGCTAAGTCTAAAGAGATTGGAAAGTTTAAAGATTTCTAGCCTATTTATCCTATGATGGTTGTGAACCTATGATGCTTTGTTTTCATTTTCCAATATAATCATGAATTTAGACTTCTTGGTACCTTTTAATGCTAAATCTAAGAGCTTAGAAGGGTTAGAAATTTCTAGCCTACTTATACTAAAGAGGCCGAAACCCTAAGCATGGATTTAGTGGGATTTTCTTCTACCTTTGTAAAGTGAACCTTGGTTATGAACTCCTTACACTTAAGGATCATTAATCCATAAGTTGTATTCTCTTTTGAAAACCTTTAACCCTATTTTATGCCATGGCCAAACCTATACCTTCTTGGTTTAGTATTCTTGGTTAACTTTTAACTTGTGGTTTTGTGTTCATAAACCTAGACTTTCATCGCGGAGTAGACGAGGACATTTGTAGTACACTTCCTCAAGCATCACGTACCTTTACCTTCACAAAAGGTAAGAGGGGACAGCCTGAGGGATATTCAATAGCGATGTGCATGCGTGTATGTAGTTCGCTCGATTTATTTGAATATTGTTATTATATTGAACCAAAGTTTGATTGATTTGTATACTTGAACTGTTGTGATAACTGTTTGAAGTTGATCCTTACTTGATTTAAAGTGTTGTGAATCATATATGTTATGAATTATCATTAACGGTTATATTGTTGACTGAAATTATGATGATATTGATTGATGTCTGAAAAGCGTGACGTTAGTCGATGCTCAACTAATCATAGGATTAAAAGCCTAAATAAACTTCGAAGGGAATTTTGAAAGTAATGGTGTTCATTTTAAAATGTTCTTTAGTAAAGTATGTGTTTTGGAAAGTAAGTGATCTTACTTGTATTTATTCCGGAAGGATAAAACTTTGGATCTTGTGTTAAATAATTTCAAGTTAGAGGAAATTATTTTCATGAACTAAGTTTTTGTACAAGAGAAAATCATTTAGAAAATATGTGTTTTTTCGGAAGGAAAAGTCTTTGGAAAATATTTGACCTTAAATAGAGATGTTTTTAAGAAAAGGATTTCAAAAGAAAATGGATTTTTTATAATAGTTTACAAACGATTTTCAAATGAAAAGATTTCCTGTAAAGAAGCACTTTCGAAAATATTCCGGAAACTTGGATGGGTTACCAAGGTTTTATTTTGGTATTTGATTTTCACTGAAATAAAAGTAAGAACAGGTGAAATCGAATCTAGTATACGAGACGTCGGAATACTAGTGTTCTGTAATTTACACGTAGATCTTTGATCCGTGTCACGTTGTTGTGGACTGTGTGTTCTAATTACGTTGTTGTGGACTGTGTGTCCTAGTCACGTTGTTGTGGATTGTATGTCCTAATCACGTTGTGATAAATGTTATTAAAGGTGAATGTTGTTTTCTATGACCACAAGTCTTGACTGGTGCATCGATCTAAGGTGTTGTGAAAGAGCACTCGGACTGCGTGTCCTGTGTTGATGTTGAGTAATTTCAAGTGATGAAAATTATGAATGGTCGTTAGCTTTGAGCTTCGATAACGAATGAGATTGAACACAAAGAAAACATCTTGAACGAATGTTTTTCTTCATGCATTTAGGCAGACGTGCCTCACAGGTTAGTCACTTCGGTGACGCCCAAGCAGGGGCTATTAGTCACTTCGATGATGTCCAAGCAGGGACTTTTAGTCACTTCAGTGATGCCCAAGCAGGGGCTGTTATATAAGTAATGACGGTGATGTCCAAATAGGGACTTTAGTCATGACAGTGATGCCCAAGTAGGGGCTTTGAGTTTGATCAACTCTTAGAAAGATGAAGGGATCTCATGAGATTAAGTTTATAGAGCCGGAATATTGAAGTGTCATGCATAATGTTTATAAAAACTGATTGTACGGGTATGACACCCATTGATATGATACTTGTTGTTTTATCTATTAATATTTGGTAAATGTTAATATGTTGATGTGATGTATGTATCATGCATATTGTTATTGTAATCTATCCATATATTGGTATCTCACTCTTGCATATATTCTTGTTATATCTCTTTGCTTTTCGACATCGTTGTATAACTATGAGTTTAGATGGATCCGAAGATCCCATTGGTACCGTCGGAATCGAAGGCTGAGATATTCGATGATGCAGGGAATGTGGGGGCGTGGCAGATTCACCCCGGATCTACATCGGCTACCTATCATGGACCGATAACCACGTTGGAGAAGAATGTCGAGGGCGAACCATGTCGCAGAGTTCAGGCAGTTGAGGCGAGGAGGATTGCTCTCTCACCACCTTGGTACTACTTACACGTGCTACATATGAATGGGCAGCTACATGAGTACCCGCCTCTAGGGGTACCATTACCTGGAGTCGAGCCAGCTTCACCGATTAAGGACCCCGAGGAGTACCTGGAGGATGAGCTCGTGTACCACGTCTTGGATCACGACGATGATCTTGATGAGGTGGCGGAGTACGTGCTTGATGACGATAAGGATTTTTATGATTTCGACTCTCCTGATGAGGGCGGAGACGTCGTGGACCCATCACTTGGGGTCTCTTCTTGTGGGAGTGCTCGTGGCGAGTCTTTCTTTAGTCGTTAGTAGTGGCCAGCTTAGGGGTGTATATTTTGTGTTTAGTCTGTCTCGATCCGACTGTATTTGGCTTCTTAGAGCCACCCTTTTGATGTGTGGTTCCGGACCCTCCCCCTATTTTAGCTTTAGCTAGTTTACATCTGTTAACAGTATGTTCTGTAACTCTGTTATTAATGGCCATCCTGATCAGGCCCTAGTTTCTGTACTAAACTCTGAATCCCACGGGGATAGATTATATATATATATATATATATATATATATATATATATATATATATATATATATGATGTATGATGTTTACATTTCATGTTCTGAGTGTTCATCATTTACCCTTGTTTAAAAAAATAATAATATATCACCATTTTGAGAACACTCACTTATTAAGGAAATGTCATTTACCGGAAGCAACCGGCAATTTAATTATTTTATTTTCCGCAACGGGTAACAAAGTGACGCCCCAGTTTACGGCGTTACACTCCACACTCTTCACCATTCTTCATCTTTTCCATTGTCTGAACTCCACCAAGCCCACAATAAATATGTAAACGGCCACAATCTAAAAGGTATGTCATTGCTTCTGCATTGTCTATGTCGCTGTTCTATTCTATTTTGCATCAGACTTGTTTCCTTGCCCTGACCAACGAACAAAATGATACTAAAAGTTAAGAAACAATTAATTGAAAAGTCTTGAATTTAGAAACTAACGTAATGAAAGCATCCTCTTTAATATTGTTTATTTGATTTCTAGCCTTTTAATCTTGTCTTTTTACGGTTTCAATCTTTCTATATCTCACTTTGTGAATTCCTCAAATCTCTTTGGTAATTGAAATTACATTCTTTATTTTTTAGATGGGTGGAAAAATAAGAAAAGGGGAGATGAGGACTTACCGAATGTTGTAATCCTCATTTGCTTGGGTTTAGGAATGAAGTTGTGATCTTTCTTCAATTGGGTATGCAGTTTGCTTATGGATCTTTGTTGATTGAAAATGGTATGAGATAGTGCAATACTGAGTTGTTAAATGGGATGATTATGGATTAAAACGGTTTCTCTTGTGAAGTTATCTTTTTCTCTACCACTGCAGTTTTCTTTTTCTTCCAAGCGGTGGATGGGACGCGATGTGGACGGCGGACAGCCCTGCGTGGTGGCGGTGTTAATGGTGACGTGGTGTTGTTGCGGCCTATACAGGGTGGCTGGAGTGCTGGACTGCAAGGAAGACACCGACAAATGGCGGAGCAAGACGGAACAGATGGATTCTGCTAGTTGATGGCGGTGTTGTAATGGTTCGTGATGGCGGTACTGTAATGGTTTGAATGGCGGTGCCGTGACAGTGGTGATTCTGGGCAATGGCTGCAACGGCGATGACGAGGTGGGGTGGAGCTTGTATGAAGCGGTGGTCCTACATGGGGAGGAAGACGACTTGGTGTGGCGGTGACGAGGTGGAGGGGGCATTGCATCGGGCAGGCCAGAGGTTCTGCGCGGCGGTGACGGGGTGGAGGGGAGGGAGAAGGAAAGGGCGATGAGGTGGAATGGAGGGGAGAGGCACAGCTGAAACCTGAAGGAGGAAAGGGAGGAAATTTCTCTCTTACGTGACTTTTTAATTAATGTTTTAATATGATCCCTTCATTCAAATTAACTGTGATCTAACGACCCTTATTAGTAGTTCTCATTTCTCACAATAAATAGTAGTTCTCACATGATACGCTCCATACACACACACACACACATGTTCATTAAAATTTCTTTGGAGGACATAAGAGAATGCGAACAAACAAGTGCAAAAGAGGAATGTTTATAGGGCCCGTTTGGATGAGTTTTTTTAAAAAATGCTTCTATAATTTAAAAGTAGAAGCATAAGCTATTATTAGAAGCAAAAGCTATTTTGCGTTTGGATGAACTTTATGAAGAAGGCTTTTAAGATATTTATTATAGGGACATTATTGTCCAATAAAACATTAATGTTCTTCATCCTCTCTCTTCTATTACTTCTTCTTTTTTTTTGGGACAAATACTTCTCCTTTTTTTAGAAGCTATGAATTGTAACTTCTTAAAAAACATCAAAATGTGTTTTTTTACTGCTTTGTTTGTTTTTCAAAAGTCCATCCAAACACCTTTATTGTTAGATAAGGATAAATCAACCTAAGAAAAAATTGTGGGCACTAGAAGTTGTTTCCAAATTGAACTCTAGCTTATAGCCAAGTTGTTTCCAAATTGAATTGTGTTTCAAAGTTTGACTTGAACTTTGAATATAGATTTTGAATTTTCAATGGAAGCTTGTAGAGTTTGAGTTGTCCACAAGTTGTTTTTCCTTCATGATTAAGTCTTGTTTTAACATGAATCTATACCTATAAAAGGCATGCCTTGTATGCAGTTTTTGTATGAATGAAATAAGTAAGTGAAATCATATCTCTTGCTCTCTTCCTCTTCCGTGAGTGTATGAAGTGTGTGAGAGAAAATTTGATCCTAGGAAGATATATGTATTTATGATAACAATTGGTATTTGAGTTGGTTAAATCCAATGCCAATTTTTTGAGTGTGTGAGGAATAAGAGAGTTCTCACCGTGTCCAATTTCTTTTAGTTCATATACTTTGAGAGAGAGAGATGGCAAACAATTACAATATAGTGTGGTCTGGTCCTAAACTAGATGGGAAACTTGATTTCAGTTATTGAGAGATTTAGATGTCAACGCATCTAAAAGCTCGCAATATTTGGAGCTTTGTTGAATCGGGATCACAAGAAGGAGCTGATGCAACCTCTCAAAGGAGGGATCAATTGACGTTATCGTAAATTCACCAAGGAGCTGATTATTCAGTTTTTGGCAAAATAGCAAATGCCAAAACTGCCAAAGAAGTGTGAAATATTTTGAAGCTGTCATACAAAGGAGTAGAAAAAGCTCAGAAATCCAAGGTACAATCTCTACTTAAAGAATACGAGAGGTATCAAATGTCTAGTTCAGAAACTATAGAACAATATTTTTCACGTGTCACAGATCTTGTCAATAAGATGAGGGTGTATGGAGAAAATATCCCAGATAGCAAGGTGATTGAAAAGATTCTTCGCACCATGCCGATGAAGTTTGATCATGTGGTGATTACAATACTAGAGTTCCACGACACATACAATGACGATTGCAGAATTGCAGGGAAGAATTGAAAGCCACGTTAGCAGAATCTTGGAGAAGACAAAAGGTGAACGAAGAAGCTTTGAAAAGCCAGGTGATTTTCAACCATATTGCAAAATCCAGCCAAAGTGTAGAAGGTAGAGGTCGTGATTTCAACAGTAGAGGAAGAGGAAACTATAGAGGAAGAGGCATAGATAACTTCAGAGGAATAGGTCGTGGCAACAATTTCAACCAAGGAAGCGACAACAATTTCAGACCACCAAATCAAGGAAGAGGTGAAAATAATTTCGAGCCTACCAACCATGGAAGAGGAGGAGGTAATTACTACAAGGAAAGAAGCAATTTTAATTGTTTTTGCTGTGGGAAGTTTGGACAAAAAGCCTCGGATTGCAGATTCAGAACTCAGAACAACTATCAGGTAAAAGTTCCAGAAAACCAGTATCAAAATATTGGCGAGAATTCTGATTGTCCACAAAGTTTATTTTTAGTGAGCAATATTTTCTGCTGAAGATGGAAATATTTGGTATTTGGATACCGGTTGTAGTAATCACATGTGTGGGGAAAATGAGTTGTTTTTTCATTAGATGAAAATGTTCGTTCAACAGTAAAGTTTGGGAATAACACAAATATTCCAATTGTGGGGAAAGGTCGAATTGCTATCTGATTGATGGATGGTTCTCAAAACTTTATCTCTGATGTTTTCTATGCTCATGGTCTTCATCACAATCTATTGAGTATAGGACAACTATCAGATAAAGGTTACAACATGTAGATTCATCATGGCTACTGCACGTTGACAGATAGAAATGGGAGATTCATTGTCAAGGTAAAAATGATTCCCAACCGCCTATTCCCTTTGAAAATTCAACATGAAAAATTTTCTTGCTTGAATTCAGTAATTCCAAATGATGATTGCTTGTGGCATATGTGTTTTGGGCATTTTCATTTTTATGGTTTGAATTATCTATCACGAAAAGAATATGTTTCTAGTTTGCCTGTTGCGAATATTCCTAATGGAGTATGTGAGACTTGTCAAATGGGCAAGAAGACAGAGAATCATTTCCAACCAGAAGATATTGGAGGGCGAGAAAGCTGTTAGAGATTGTTCACTCATATTTATGTATGGTTGAGGTGCTAACACATGATGGTTGCAGGTATTTTATTACTTTTATTGATGATTTTAGCAGAAAGACTTCGGTGTATTTCTTGAAGCATAAATCAGAAGCTTGTGATGTCTTCAAGACATTCAAGGCATATGTAGAAAAGCAAAGTGACTGCAGAATCAAAGCACCCAAAACAGACACAGGCCAAGAGTATCTTGCCTGTGCAGATTTCTTTGAGCAACATGGAATCCAACATCAATTAACGATTAGATACACACCCCAACAGAATGGAGTTGTTGAAAGGAAGAACAGAACTATAATGGATATGGTGAGATGCATGCTGAGATCTAAACAAATGCCTAAGGAGTTTTGTGAAGAAGAATTTGCTACGACGGTGTATATTCTAAACAGATGTCCATCAAAGAGTGTTTGTGACAAAACACCAGAAGAAGCTTGGAGTGGAAGGAGACCCTCAATCCAACACCTCAGTTTTTGGGTGTATAGTATGCGCCCACGTACCAGATCAACTAAGGAAGAAACTTGATGACAAAGGTGAAAAGTGTGTTCTCATTGGCTACAGCACAAACTCAAAGGCGTACAAACTTTATAATCCAGAGAAAAGAAGGTGATTATCAGCCGAGACGTGGCATTTGATGAAAAAGGAATATGGGATTGGTCCTCAAAATCCTAAAAGGAGCTAGTGGTGATTTCTGAAAATTATGAAGAAGATGATGGTCAAATAGATCCAGCACCTCAACTAGAATCATCTAGCAGACCTCAAAGGCTTCGCGGATTACTAGCTAGATTGGAGGATTATGTTGTTGGTAACGATAATGACCCATCTGATGAAGAGATTATCAACTTTTCCTAATTTGAGGACTGTGAACTAGTAACCTTTGAAGAAGCCTCAAACAATGAGAATTGGAGAAAAGCAATGGATGATGAAATTCATGCCATAGAGAAGAATAAAACTTGGGAGTTAACAGATTTACCAGCAGATAAAAGACCAATAGGAGTAAAGTGAGTGTACAAGACAAAGTACAAGCCCAACGGTGAAATTGATCGATTTAAAATGAGGTTGGTGGCAAAAGGATATAAAAAAAAGTCGGGTATTGATTATTTTGAGGTATTTGCTCCTGTTGCAAGGTTAGATACAATTCGTATGATTATCTCCCTCTCGGTACAAAATTACTGGAAAATATATCAAATGGATGTTAAATCTGCTTTTCTGAATGGCACTTTGGAAGAAGAAGTGTATGTTGAACATCATGCATGATATGTAGTCAGAGGAAAAGAAGACAAAGTTTACAGATTGAAGAAAGCGTCGTATGGGTTGAAGCAGGCACCGAGAGCATGGTACAAGAAGATTGATTCCTATTTTTTGCAACATGGCTTTGAAAGATGTCCCTTTGAGCATACTTTATATATTAAATTTGTTGATCCTGGAGATATTCTCATTGTGTGCCTTTATGTTGATGATATAATCTTCATTGGCAATAATCAAAAGATGATTGTTGGATTCAAGGAGGCTATGGAGAATTCAGAGCCGATTTGCACTCTAGTTGAAGAAAAGTTGAAGCTGAAGAAAGAAAATGATGGGAAAAGAGTAGATTCAACTCATTATAAAAGTTTGATCGTAAGTCTGAGATATCTTATCGCGACTAAGCCAGACATTGTATTTGGAGTAGGATTGTTAATAAGATTTATGGAAGAGCCATGTGTTTGTCATCTGCAAGGAGCCAAGAGAATTCTTCGTTATATCAAAGGTACTCTGACTGATGGAATTTTTTATGCCAATAATAATTATGTGAATCTTATTGAATACACAGATAGTGATTGGTTTGGAGATATAGAAACAAGAAAAGCATGCCAGGGTGTGCATTTCATCTGGGTACTGGTGCAGTATCATGGTCTTCAAAGAAACAACTAGTTGTTGCGCTCTCTACGGCTGAAGCAGGATATATAGCACCAATCAGTTGTGCTACACAAGCAGTGTGGTTAAGAAGAATTCTTGAAGTATTGCATCAAAAGTAGAGCATTCGAACATAAATATTTTGTGATAACAAGTCTGCAAGTGCTCTGTGTAAGAATCAAGTTTTTCATGGGCGGTCCAAGCATATAGATATTCGGTTTCATAAAATAGGAGAGTTGGTAGAAGGGAATGAAGTGATGATCAAGTATTGTCCCACTGAAGAGCAAGTTGCAGATATTTTTACAAAGCCTTTGAAGATTGAGTTATTTTATAAGTTGAAGAAGATGCTTGGAATGACACAAGCTTGATTTAAGGGAGGCAATATTAGATAAGGATAAATCAACCTAAGTCAAGAATTGTGGGCACTAGAAGTTGTTTCCAAATTGAACTCTTATAGCCAAGTTGTTTCCAAATTGAATTGTGTTTCAAAGTTTGACTGAACTTTGAATATAGATTTTGAATTGTCAATGGAAGCTTGTAGTGTTTGAGTTGTCCACAAGTTGTTTTTCCTTCACGATTAAGTCATGTTTTTTCATTAATCTAAGTCTATAAAAGGCATGCCTTGTATGCAGTTTTTGTATGAATGAAATAAGTAAGTGAAATCATATTTCTTTGCTCTCTTTCTCTTGCGTGAGTGTATGAAGTGTGTGAGAGAAAATTTGACCCCGGGAAGATATATGTGTTGGTGATAACATTTATTTTTTTTCAAAAGCACTTATATTTCAAAAATAAATGTTTTTTCCAAGAAAAAAGTCGATCCAAACAACTCATAAACTGTGATTTGCAAGTTGGCACGTGTAACGGTGTGACCTGCGATTTGTGTGGGTTAAGACTATATGAAATATAGGTCTATAAATTCAGTCCAATTTAACATGCAACCTGTAGTTTGTAGGTTAGGACTATATAAAATATAAGTCTATATAGATTATTCATTACATTTAACTCGTAACTTGCCGAATATGCGAGTTACTATATAAAATATTATCCTGGTTTACGGATTCGTTCCTTTTTTTTTTTTGGTTACAAGATTCGTTCCATTTAACTCGTGAATTAAGTAAATTGCGGCATGTGGGTTTGCAAGTCAGTCCACAAACTTGAATATTGAATCTTATTTAAATAATCAATATTAGAAGATAAATGCATCCGACATTTTTAGTAATATAATCATTAACTAATTTTTAATCTTAAGTATCTAAATATGATTGTATGGTCAATTTTCTCTTCTCACATTCTTAAAATACTTTGTATTCTTCGTATTCTCATTTTTAATCTCATTTATTTAAGTTGCAGATCAACCCAACTCTTGGGAACTTTTGGAAGAGTTTATATTTATAAGAGTTTATTTAAACTTAGTTTATTCTATTCACACTTAAGTTGTTTTCCAAAGAACTTATATAAATTTGTGACTTTCTTATTCTTATACACTTTTTAGTTTATTTCAATAAGTTTACCTAAAAAACTTATGAAATAAAATAAAAGAGCTCATATAAAGCTCACAAGTTCTCATATCATAGTCACTTATACCAACATGTGGTTGGTCCAAATGGTAAGGGACTTGAGCACCTTAAGTAAGTGGTCAGGGGTTCGAATCCCGTCTCTTGTGTGCCCCTCAGGTTCCCGAACAGAGATTAGTCACTGCTAACGATAGTGGATACTTCGTACCTATGTTATAGTTACCAAAAAAATATATCATAGTCACTTACTCACTTATTAAGTGATTACTTAATTAAACTGTTTAATCAAATACATCATTGATCATTAACTTTTCTATGGATAAACACTGAAATAATTATCAAAGTATCCTGTATAATAAGATAGAATAAACATGTGATATGTAAATATGGATGTAGTAATTATCATTGTTATTAAAATCAGACCGGATCAATCGGTCCGACCGAAAACCGGACCTATGGCCGGTCCGGTTAGCATGTCAGACCGGTGCTGACATCATCAACTCGGTTTCGAACCGGTGTGAACCGAAGACTTTGACTCGCGGGCGAACCGGATGCTGACATCATCACACGGAAGTGAATATTTCCAAGCAAAAATGGCTCAAAACATCACTCGCAGGACTCAAACATCGGTGGCGATGATAGCAAGCAAGGAGCTGCACCACTGGACCAATGCGTCTTATTGTTATTCATTCACAAAATATTATATATATACATAGTTTGCATACAAAATTTATATATTTAATATATACCGGTTCAAACCGAGTCAACCGTGCCAGTAACCCCCGATTGAACCTGTAACCCATTAACCTAGTGTCCCGATCGAGCCGATCATCGATTTGATTTTAATAACATTGGTAATTATAGCTTAAATATTAAATTTAATTGCTCAATTATTTAAATTATTACAAGGAACGTGTCAACATTGTAACAATACGAGGAAAGGAAGCCCCTGGCTCCCGCTGAGGTGAAGGTCTCTTGTATGAAAAAACCTCCAATTTGAAGGCGAAGATGGAAAGAGTAAAGAGATATTTTTAAAGGTATGCAAAAATTATATTATACTCATGATGTATTATATTTTTGCAAAATTATATATGTCAATTCCTTTATTTTAATACTTAAATTGATTTTTAAAAAAAGTACTTAAAATTGATATTTATTCACGCAACTAATCACTTATGTCTATATATGGTATATTGATTATATTCATTTGAATTTAATATATTATATATTATATATTTTGATATGTACAGTTACTCAGATCACTATACAATACATGTACCAGGAAAAAAAAAAAAAGATCACTATACAATACTTTTAAATACAGCAACTATTTCATATCGTGACACAACTGACACGCCAGGCATATTGCAAGACATGATGATAACCATAAGAAAACAGGAACAAAAATTTATTGTATTTTGTATCCAAGGGCCCCACAACGACTTCATTGGCTACAACATTGACCTATCCGCACTGTGGTCCCATCCGGTTCGTGGCAGCCAAAAAGCCCCCCTCTCTGATTGGCCCCTGGGACCCGCATACCCGAGTAATCACGAATCTTACAGTGGGCCCGCACCTAGGCCAACGTGGTCGCAAGTCGAAGAGTGATTATCGCCTACGGGACCCACCAGAGCAACACGCACTATATTTTAGACACGTGTCCATAATCGAAGGATGTGGGGCCCGCTACTTTCGGTAAAGTCCAACAACTTTCGGAAAAAGTCGCGGTAGCTGGCACGTGGGGATAACGTGGGGCCCGCTTCACTTGTCTAACTTTTTTTTTTTTGCTAAAAATTGCCTAACTTCTTTCATTAGTGCGTTTAAAATCGTGGCTAAATTTAACCCGCTATTTTTAAGTTGGTATTAAGGATAAGGAATATTCCAAGGTGCAAGCGGGTATACGCAGTGTTTCATGGGCTTCGTTGCTTGGAGTCGTGTAATAAAAATACCAATTCCAAGTTTTTTTTTTTTTTCTTATTTAAAATTAAAAATAAAATAAATTTTTTTTTTTTTTAATAATTAATACTTCTTAAAAATAAAAAAAAATTCACATAATAAAAGATGTGCATGATGAGAATTGTTCTGTCCAAAATACCCGTAATAAGAGATGTGCAACAGTGCATAATAGAAGTTGTTCCGTCCAAAAT
Organism: Sophora flavescens; assembly: GCA_030762895.1. Classification (NCBI taxonomy): domain Eukaryota; kingdom Viridiplantae; phylum Streptophyta; class Magnoliopsida; order Fabales; family Fabaceae; genus Sophora; species Sophora flavescens. Next base: position 159,574,406 of record CM061066.1, on the reverse strand, counting down.
ACCCATAATCTGAGATATCTAGTCCGAATGGATTTTCAAATTCTTAATCTAATTTTGACTTGAGCATTGGAGTGACTTCACAGATTTCCACCTCTATGGGTCCATTTGAAGCTGATCGGAGAAGAAAGAGATATGCTTATTGAAGAGATTGATCAGAGGTTGAAGAGTCACGGGTTGGGCTATGCTGTATCACCCACATATTATAGGTTGGTTAAAATTTCAAACTTTTAGTTATATTATACTGTAGTCAAATTATATGAATACAGTATATTGTAGTATAATATATATATTTTTATATTTGTTAATTTAACTCATATTAAAATAATATTTTTTGATTAAAAAAACTGATTTATAGTGCAAAATATTATTGACAACGAACATTATTTTAATTCATATTAAAATATTATTTTGCAATATAATGAGTTTTTTTAATCAAAAAAACATTATTTTAATATGGGTTAAATTTACGAAAACAAAGAGTACATATACTATATTACAATATATTGTATTAATATATTTGACTACAGTAGAAATACAATTAGAAAGTTTGAAATTTTGACCAACCCCATATGACAATTTGATTGGTCCAAAATTTATCATACATGAATGATGTAGTGGGTGATACAAAATATGAGTGGTGTACCATAGCCCCACCCGAATTATGAATTTTGTTTTTTTTTTATTTAGTTTGTAATTGAGTGGTGTACCTTAATCAGACATATTTTGGCTAGATATCTTGAATTTCGAGTATTTTTTTATGAAACATGAATTATGAATTTTTTTTTTTTTTTAGTTTGTAATTGTATAGTCAACATCTCATCAACTTGGGCTCTATTTTCTGTGAAAATAAATTTGGGTATGGACAGAATGATTTTTTATTGAAGTAGCTATACAAATGAACATCCAGAAGGCCTAACTCTCCTAACAACTGTCGATTCAAATATTGAGGAAGAGGATAATTGTTAGAAGAGCCTTTTGGTTACTCACAATAATATTTAAGGATTTTTTATATTAGTAAAAAATAAATTTATGTAAAGGATGGAGTATAAAGGGTACTCAAACATGCTTTCTTCACTATCAGAAGAGGCATCAACCATGGCCAAACCTTTGCAGCCAATCAAATCTAGACTGTAATTGTGGTTTAGTTTTACGTGCTTGGAGAAGGATGTCAGGATTCACAACTCGGAGGATTGGCTCTCTGTTTTGGAGAGGGAGAGGGAGAGGGAGAGGTAGGAGATGTACGAGCTCCAAGGATCCAGACCCAACAGTTACCATGTTGTCCGTACAAATGTTGCTGATTCAAATGCCCCTGCTATTGTCGACCCTGTTGTTCCTGATGTCGATAGCCAGCACGATGAGGAGAACGAGGCTGGTGACATATCGTACCCCCTCCACCACCCTATCCTCGTTGACTTGTATTTCTCATTGAATAAAGTATTGCAATTATTGGTTTTTAATTTATTACATTAGTTGAAGTTTTTATTTAAAAAAATTATTTCATTTTACATAATTTAGTCTATTTCAACAAAACCAAAAAAATAGCTAGCCACCGAATTTAATTCGATCGCTATTGTTGGTACCAAACTGGCACAACAATCGAATTTATGCATTCGCTAATATTAACCGATGTTTATTCATGTCGCTAAAACTCATTAGCTGTCAAAAGGGTAGGGACAAAAACTTTCGATCGCTAATTCGTTTGTCAATGTTGTTAGCGATCAAATTCCTATGGTCATCGATTGAATTTTTCAGTCATTAAGTACCTAATTTCTTGCAATGAACAATAAATGAGAAAATATGAATGAAAAATGAAATATCTCAACCGAATATATCAATATAAATGAAAATTTGATTTTAGATTTTAAAGATAATATTATTAAAATTTGTAACTAGAAGAGTTAGCAGCTTTTAGGATAGAAGCATGCTGATTTTTAACGCTATCACGTCTTAAAATCACTAATTTATTTTTTCCATTATATTTGGGATCAGGTAAAAGTGAATCAAATCAAGTAATAAAGAAACATTTAATAATAAATTTTTTCATTAAAATAATTTGATTATTTGATATAAATAAGAATGCTCGGTAGTTCAGTTTAACTAAAAAGAATAAATAAGAGGAAAACATGTAGGGTTTGGTGACAACATATATAACATATTCAATAAAAATAAGAGGTAAGTAGCAAGAAAGGTGGGAGGTAAATTGTTCTCTCTCTCAACAACTGGGCCCACCATTTGGTAAATAGTTGAGTATCTTAAACATGTTGTCAGGAGTTTGATTCTTGTCATGTGTATAAAAAAAACTCTGTCGAGAGAGTCAAGAATCACTTTCATGATCTCAACAACTTGGGAGGGATTATTTTGTTTCCCCTTTTTCAATGTTATTATGTCTTGATTATATTTTAATGTAAATAATCAATTATCATTTAATTATATAAAGATTAAGATTTTGGCGATGAAATACTTATAATTATCCGGAGTGACTCCAAAATTATGACTTTATTGAGGTGGAAATTATTTCAAAAATATAAAGGAAATGCCCGTAACTAGAGTGTTGGTTACACAAATTCTAAGTTATACTCTTGAGATTTTGAGATACTCAATTACTCATAATTAACCGAAGTACTAATAATTACACTATAAGAGTCTTAGAGATACCATAATCTTAACTAGAGCATTTCAAAAGTAATTCACATTTTGTAACTTTGCCTTCCAAATGTAGACCCTAAACATTGCTCGTGAGTCTTGACAGAAAAGTTGGGGGATGATCAGAGTGTTGGCTACACAAATTCTAAGTTCTACTCTTGAGACTTTGTTTTGTTATTGATCAAGTCTAATTTTTAAAAATTTAAGACAAGTAAAATAAAATATTTTTCAAAAACTAAACTTTGCCGACAATGGAAAAATTGGGGGATGATTGGAGTTACGGTTACAAACTTTACCCAATACTATTGAGAGCTTTTTTTTTTTTTGGATGTATTAGGGATGGAAGAACAAAAATAGGAGAATCACATTCTCCATAGTCTCTCCTAAGAAGGATGCTCAAAAGTGGAAAAACAGAGTCAACAATTTCTAAATCAAAGGAAGTAGAGTGCCCCTTATTTGCTAACATATCAGCACATATGTTGTAGAAGAAACCATCTATAAAGATACCATTATCATTCCTTACTCGGGTAGTTAAAAGCTGACCTAACCGAGAAATGGCCATCGTTTTCTAGCTTCCAGATGACAAAATCAGATTGACATTGAACTGGAGGGTTGACAGAAGCAATGTTATCACAAATATACTCTCAAGAACAACTTGATTGAACAGATTCCAATTCCAACCATCGGGAGAAGCATAGAAGGAAACAGGAAACTCAATTTGGGACTGGGGAATACCTTCCACAAGAAGAGAATCAATACTTTCACAGCCATGTATCCATCTTTAATCACCCAATCAATATTAGGAATTACCAATTCCCAAGCACGAGTGATAGCCTTCCACACATTAGAGGAGTTAGATTTCTGATTTATCTTTGGCAGCATTTGATTTCCATACTTGTACTTGGCTCTAGCAACTTGAACCCAGAGCTTATCTCTATCTGAAATAAGTTACCAAGCAAGCTTCAACATATAGGTTTGGTTGAGAGTTTTCATGTTTCTAAACCCAAGACCCTATGCTTCTTTAGGTTTGCATATTTTTTCCCAAGATACTCAATGGCTTTTCCTTTGATCACCGATACTTCCTCAAATAAAATCTCTGCAAATCTTCTCAGCTTCATCGCATATATAGATTTAGGAATAGCAGCTGTTACATAATCCGACATGCTTGCAAGAGAGGATTGAGCTAATGTTACTCTCCCTACAAAAGAGAGAGTTTTTGCTTTCCATCCATTCAGTTTCTTCTTCATCCGATCAATAATATAGGAAAAAGCATGTTTGGATATTTTCTGATGTAGCATTGGAGCACCTAGGCATATTGAAGCGCTAACTTACGGGATCTAATTCTCACACTTTAAACAATGAAAACTTCCTCTAAAATTAAAAATAAAAATGAGTGTATTCATGCATCCGTAACGTCTTTGATTGTGGTCACGCAAAAGATTTTTTTTAAATGAAAACCTTAGCATAAAAGTCTCATTATACCCAAAAGAATTTTTTCCGAAATTGAATGAGATTTTATTTGATCATTTGCTTTAGGAATATTTTTTTTCATGAGTTAAAATATTTTCTTGGCATAAAGTATTATTTTTAAATAATATTTTATTTGACCTTGTATTTTTATAAAATATAATTTTGTTGAACATTTATAGTTTTAAGTCACAATTTTATGCCACATGTTGTGGGATTTAAATTTGTTACATATAAGTTTACCAAAAAAAATTATTGTTACATATAAAACTGGTTTTTTAGCTACTCATTTCTATCATAATTATTTATGAATTTTGATAATATGGCAACAAAGTAGGACATTTAAAATAATAAAACAATAAAAAAAAACTAGTTCTAAGAGACTAGACCGATATAAATTAGCTAGGTAACTACCATTTCTTTAAAATGGACAACAGAGGGTAGTAATATCTTCCTAACTCGTAATCAACCATCCAACTTAATATCAAAATGCAAATTATATTGTTTTAGATGTTCAATTGCATATCCAAAACAAAAAGATGTTCAATTGCATTATTCCTTTTTAATTAATAGGCAAAATGATTGATGAAGACTTCAAAATTTAATTTTCGCGAGCCCTTCAAGATGGTCCACGTATGGTAATTAACACTACCATACTCAAGTAAATTTTGCAAGTTAAAATATTTAGTCCTAAAGGCTTTTAAATGTGAGTTCTTTTTTTTTTTTTTTTGAAAAAAGCAAACTTATAGCATTTCATTCATAACCTGGTTCAAAATACATGAAGGAATGTAATAAAAAACATGGGACTAGCAAAAGAACTTGAGGCCCTTACTAATGAATGAGCCACAAAATTAATTTGTCTCCTAACAAAACTGACAGTTTAAACGCTGCAACAGCTCTCTACATGTGAGTTCTTATGTAGCTAAACGTGTGACTTTAACACTTTGTTTGGATTGGGAGATAAGTAGGGAGGAAAGAAGTTGGAGAGAAGAGAGAATGAGTAGAAAATGGGTAAATTTTTAAGTTGTTTGGATTGAAAGAAATAGGAGATAAGTAAAAGAGAAAGAAAAGTTGAGTTTTCTCCCCGCTCGTTTGGTTGGATAGAAAAAAGAAAAGAAAGAAAATGAATTCTTTTGTAAAGAATATTTGCCCCTGATACTATATATATATATTCAAACACATACACATTTTGTCACAAATTTTGTCACGCATCACTTCGACCAGTTCAATGTGTAATTACATAAATTGAAAAAATTGTCACAAATTGAATGAATATGAGGAAATCTAACTTTTACACATACTTTAATTATAATATAGATCACAACATCACAGAAAGTGAGGCTATGAGAGAACCCACTCTCTTTCTTGTGTAACCCGCGTGCCTCGTGTTTAAGTTGAAAGAGATAAACAAGCTTAACTCAGTCTCTTATGCGGTGAATTGGAGTATGAAGACGGCAACAACGACTTTGGTGTGGCAAGTGGTCCAGGTCGGTGTTGCTGGTGGCTTGAGGGACAAAGAGATCTGGTAGAAGAGATAGGCCAGAGAGAAGGGCAGAAGGCGTGAGGTAGAGCATAATTAATACACTACAAAAAAGGTTAAATAACGACCGAATTCAGCGACTGAATTGATCTGTTGCCAATAGCGACCGAATTGGCAACGGATATCACAGATTTCATATATGGTTATATTTGTACATTTAGCGACCAATTCAGCGACCGAAATTGCTGGTTGCAAACACATCGGTCACTACATCAATTAGTTAGAAAGTCAAACAATTTCGACCAAATAGCGACCGAATTTAGCGACCGTTTTTAGGCAATGGTAATATTAGACCTAATTAGCGACCAAAATGATGTCAGTCGCTAAAGCGTGGAAAAATGAATTTAAGTAAGAGCCACTCTGCAACCGAATGTTGCGGTCGAATTAAAAATAATTAGTTTAGCGACCGAATTCGTCGGTTACTAAACTTAAAATCCCTAAATTGCGAGCCCCTTCGTCTTTCTTCCCCATTTCTCTCATTTCTACTCCTTGCTCTTCACAGCAGCTCATCCCTGTTCCTCCCTGCTCCAGCCACCCTTCACGCACCACTGCATGCTCTCCCTTTCTCTGTAACTCCCCACTTCTCTCTCTGTGACCCATCCTCACCATTCGACCTCCCTCCATCACCACAGCCACCATTCGCTCTCCCTCCTCCGGCCATTAGGCTTGCACCTCCGACCACCGCATGTAAGCTCATTTTCTCTTCTCTTCCATTCTTTTCTCTTCTCTTCCATTCTCTCATCTCCTTGATCTGTCTGTACAGGAACCTCCCACCACCGAGGTACTTCGGTCACCGCTCCGACCCAGCAACCTCCCTGCCACCACCATGTAATCTCTCTTCTCCTCTCTTCGCTGTTTTGGTTTTCTTTTTTTTGTAGAATTTCTTGTAATTATTTTAGGGTAAATGTATAGAAATTATGTGTGTTGTATGTTCTGTGTGTGTGTTGTTCTGTTTTGTGTGTGTGTTGTATGTTCTGTGTTTGTGTGTGTTCTGTTTTGTGTGTGTTTTGGGTTGTGTTTTGTGTTTTGTATTTTGTGCTGTGTGTGTGAGTTGTGTTGTGTGTGTGCCGTGTGTGTGTTGTGTTTTTTGTGTGTGTGTGTGTGTGTGTGTGTGTGTTGTGTTGTGTGTTGTGTGTGTGTCTTTTGTGTTGTGTATGTTATGTGGGTGTGTGTTGTGCATCTGTTCAAATTTGAACACATTCAAAGAATATTTATTAACTTGAATACAATTAGGGTGTCTCTAGGATATTAAACTGTTGTCATAATAGTTCATAGGATCTTCATTATCTTAGCATTTTATGATTTATAATTTCAGTTTATGTTCTCTCTGTTGTATCTGGCTCTCTGTTTCCTCTCTCAGGTAAGTTGTTGGACAAAATCTAGGCAAGTATACCTAATCGTACAAGTAATACGGTGGTGAGACCGGATATCGTCCACAGGGATCGGTTGCCAATTACCAATTCACAAGTCAAACAACTATCTAGACTAAACTATGAAGAGAGATCAAATCATAAAATAAAGCAACAAAAGCAATAAAATATTTTTTTGTCTTTTAGGAATTTTAACAAACACTTAACAAGCGAAAAGAGATGTGGTTAACAAATGGATGAAATTGTCAGGGTTAGACTACACTAATCCTCCATTGATTGCAATGAAATGGTTAATAACACAATTCCTAATTCATTTATGACAATCAAATCTTCTGAAATACTCAAACCCTAATGTCTTAGGTGGAATGAGCCTAAAACCCCAAATTAAACCCTAATGTCTTAGGTGGATTAACATGAGATTTTGCATAAACAGCCAAGACTTATAAGATTGCAAGCACCCCAAGACCTATGTCTAGATTCATGAACTACTTGGCATTTGATTCATGAGCATGCCTTAACATCAATTTTTCAATTGTCTATCAAAGCAACAAATCATTCCAAGGGTGATCAAGCCAAGAAAAGCATTAAGCATAGAATCAAATACTCATAAAGAAATAGGAACTTGTATTAGAACCAAATCAAGAGACAACCAAGTTCAGAAAAGTAAACATCTAACCCCAACAAGAAGTGGCTTAGCTACTCATGATAAATAAAAATACAAAAGAGAAAGAGAGAAGAGATGAAGAAAACTCCATGAAGAATCTGAAATAGACAACTATAAACTCGAGAAGGGGGGTTGAATTGTGTTTATCAGAATTTAAGCAAATTTGAAATCTTTTTGCAAACAGAAAGCTAGCTTTGGACGAGTGGAAGAATACAAGATGGACGGGTGACTATTGCACACACACCACTTGACAGATGCAAGAAAAACTAAAGCAATTAAAGAGTTTAAGGGAAGAGAGATTGACACGGTGATTTATCCTGGTTCACTCTTCAAATCAAAGAGCTACGTCCAGTCATTGGCAGCACCAAGATTTATCCACTATAACTGATAAGGTTACAGACTCAAGTATTATTTGCACAGGCTCAAGACAAGTATTATTTGCACACCTAGCCTCTTCAGGCTCAAGACAAGTATTGTTTTCACACCTAGCCTCTTCAGGCTCACTTAGGTTTGTTTGAGAGATTTGGTTTGTAATAAATATAATTTCTCACAGGCAGATCTTTCACTAACACTTAGAGAGTGATTTAAATGTAAGGCTAGGGAAAGTCTGCGTAATAACTTCAAAATGATTGAAGAATAAAGAATAAAAGAATGAAGAAATAAATGCTCAGAGTAATGGCGTTTTTAATGCAATGTGTATTCTCTTTCTTCATCTGCAATGGCTTCTGTATTTATGGTCTTCAAGCATTTAGGATCCATTAGAGACATCCTCTCAGATGTTGGCTTCAAGCAGAACTTCATTAATTGCAATAGAGTCGTTCTGAGTAGTCATTAATGCAATAGAGTCGTTCTGGGCAGCCATTAATGCAATAGAGTCGTTGGTTGTATTCTAACATAAAGGATCATGGCTTTATTCATCGTGCTACAGCCATATCAAAGTTGAGCAGAGAGCTTTTTGTACTTTGCTGAGTACACTTCCCTTTTTGTGTAAGGACCAGAGGTACTAGGGAATAAAGCACGTTGGAAGCATTCTTTAACTGGTCTTTGGTTCTGATTATCCAAGGTTGCTTGAGAGAGTAGCTTCTGACTTTTCTTGATAATCGTGAAACTGAGTAGGAGAGAAGGCTTCAAGTCTCTTTCTGGTTCTTGAACCAAGATTCTGATAATCCTTAAAGAATTCGCGATCATAAGATAAGTTCTTCCATCTTGAAAATAATCACGTCTATCTAGTCATTTGAGTTTTCATTCGGGCTAGTAGACGAGCTCCATATTAAGGACTCAGCAAGTCCAAAGACTAGTGGACGAGCGCTTCTGTCACCTTTAGTGGACGAGCACTTCTGTTACCTTTAGTGGACGAGAGCTTCTGTCACCTTTAGTGGACGAGAGCCTCTGTTAGTCTAGTGGACGAGAGTCTCAGTTACTTTGGTGGATGGAAACATTCTGACCTTAATGGACGAGAACCATTTTCCACGTCATTGGACGCGCATTGCTGATACTTTATTGGACGGGCTTAAAGTGATTCCTTAATGGACGAGCTCCATTTGATTCCTTAATGGAAGAGCTCCATCTGCCACGTCATTGGACGGACCTTTCTGATACCTCACCGGACGGTCTTTTCTGATATTTTGATGGACGCGCTATTCTGATACTTTGATGGACGCGCTCCAAGTGCCACGTCATTGGACGGATAATTTTGATACCTCACTGGACGGGTTTTTCTGATACTTTGAGTAGACGCTGCCTTCTGATACTTTTAGTGGACGCGGCCTTCTGATATTTTTATTGGATGCGAGTTTCTTTCTCTTGTGTTTTGGACGTGCGCTTCAAATACTACAGTGTTGGACGTCTGCTTGTTACACTTTGTTGGACGTCTGCTTGTTTCACTTTGTTGGACGTCTGATTCTATTTTTTTTAATCTGCACACTCAATAGATAGGTTAGCAACCAATATGAAGGTTAATTAAATCATTAACCAATGTTTATTTTTCATCAAAACTTAAAGAAATGCATATCAAACATTTTAGAGACTTAACAATCTCCCTCTTTTTGATGATGACAAACATTGAGATGATTTAATGAACCTCAGAAAATATCAACAAAGAAAATAGCATATATAGACAGGTTGAAATTTCCTTAAGTGAACAGGTCATATCATAGTCATTCTCCCATTCTATTTTTCCCACCATTCTCCCTATTCATTTCTCCCTTTCGTTGAAATTTTCTTAAGTGAACAGGTCATATCATATTCATTCTCCCATTCTATTTCTCCCACCATTCTCCCTATTCATTTCTCCCTTTCTCCCCCTTTTGTCAACATCAAAAAGGGTTATCAAGTTTTATTTATGTGTTTTATCAAAAAGGTTAGACATACTCCACTTAAACTATTGTATCATTACTCCCCCTGAACTAATGCTTAGTTGAAAGAACATGTATATAGGAGTAATGACAGATTTATCACAGACAGCTTAACATTCAGACATGTCATTCAACAATGCAATGCATGTTTAGATTATCTCTAATAAATAAAAACCTTTCTTCTGCGAGGGGTTTAGTGAAAATATCAGCCCATTGATTTTCAGTTTTAACAAACTTAATATCAAAGATGCCTTTTTGAACATAATCCCTGATGAAATGATGTTTGATTTCAATATGCTTAGCCTTAGAATGCTGAATTGGATTTTTAGTTAAGCATATAGCACTGGAATTATCACACCATACAGATATGTTATGTTCATCAATAGAGTAATCCTCAAGTTGATGTTTTACCCATAAGAGTTGAGAGCATCAACTAGCAGCAGAGATGTATTCTGCTTCAGCAGTAGACAAGGCAATGGTTGTCTGCCTCTTGCTTGACCATGAGACTATACTTGCTCCAATGAAGTGACAACCTCCACTGGTGCTTTTTCTTTCTATTCTGTCTCCAGCAAAAACAGCATCACAATATCTCACTAATATGTATTCTTTTGATCTTAAATACAGCAAACCAAGATTAGTAGTTCCAAGCAAATATCTAAATATTCTTTTTACAGCCTTAAGATGAGATTCTCTAGGATCAGATTGGAATCTAGCACACATACAGACACTAAACCGAATGTCAGGTCTGCTTGAAGTTAAGTACAGTAGAGAGCCAATCATACCTCTGTAGATAGTTTGATCTACCTTTTTACCTTCATCATCTTTGCTTAGTTTTGCATTGGGTTGCATAGGGGTTTTCAAGAGCTTTTGATTTTCCATTTTGTATTTCTTGATTATCTTCTTAGTATAGTTTTTGTTGATGAATGTAAATTCCATCACTTGTCTGCTTGATTTGTAATCCAAGGAAGAAATTCAATTCTCCCATCATGCTCATCTCAAATTCAGCTTGCATTAGATTTGAAAATTCCTTGCATAGCTTTTCATTAGTTGCTCCAAAAATAATATCATCAACATATATTTGAACTATAATAAAGTTCTCTTTAGAGCATTTTTTGAACAGAGTAGTGTCTACTTGTCCTCTAGTAAAAATATTATGCTTGATAAAAGAACTGAGTCTATCATACCATGCTCTAGGTGCTTGTTTCAAACCATATAATGCCTTTTTAAGTTTGAAAACATGATCTGGTTTATCAGTATCCTCAAAACCAGGGGGTTGTTTAATATACACTTCTTCTTCAATTATACCATTTAGAAAAGCACTTTTTACATCCATTTGAAATAGAGTAATTTGGTGTTGTGCAGCATATGACATTAAAATGCGTATGGCTTCTATTCTAGCTCTAGGTGCAAAGGTTTCAGTATAATCAATACCTTCTTGTTGGTTATAGCCTTGATCTACTAGCCTTGAGCTACTAACCTTGCTTTATTTCTGACAACTTTACCATCTTCATCTAATTTGTTTCTAAAGACCCATCTTGTTCCAATAACTGACTTGTTTTTAGGCTTAGAGACAAGAGTCCAGACATCATTTTTGGTGAACTGGTTAAGTTCTTCTTGCATAGCAAGAATCCAGCTTTCATCCTCAAGAGCTTCTTCAATGCGTTTAGGCTCCAAATCTGAAATAAAGGCCACATTGCTTGATTCTCTTAATGTGGATCTGGTTCTTACTCCTTCAGAAGGATTTCCAATAATAAGATCCTTAGGATGATGAGTGTTGAACTTCCAATCCCTTTTGAGATCATCATGAAGATCTTGACTTGTCTCATTGACCGGTCTGCTCCACTTGTCTTTCAACCTCGTGCACAGGTTCTGTTTTGGTTAGATCTGGTTGTTGACTTTCTGGCTTGTTTATATCAAGACCTGCAAGATCATCTTCTAGATCTGATAGTTCTTTATCAGACTTTAAACCATCATTGAATTTAACATGAACAGATTCTTCAATAATACAAGTTCTTGAATTGTAAACTCTAAAAGCCTTGGACTTTTCAGAATAACCTACGAAAATACCTTTATCTACCTTAGAATCAAATTTTCCAAGATTATCTTTGGTATTCAGAATAAAACATTCACGCCCAAAAGCATGAAAATAAGATATGTTTGGGCTTTTTCCTTTCCACAATTCATAAGGAGTCCTTTTTAGAAAAGGCCTAATAAGTATTCTGTTTTGTACATAGCAAGTAGTGTTTACAGCTTCTGCCCAAAAGTACTTAGGGAGATTATTTTCATTAAGCATAGATCTAGCCATCTCTTGCAGAGATCTGTTCTTTCTCTCAACCACTCCATTTTGCTGTGGAGTTCTAGGTGCAGAGAAATTGTGAGAGATTCCATTCTCCTCACAGAATTGTCTAAACTGCTCATTTTCAAATTCTCCCCCATGATCACTTCTAAGGGTAGAAATACAGAAACCCTGCTCATTTTGTACTCTTTTGCAGAATACTGAGAAAACCTTAAAAGACTCATCCTTGTGTGTTAGGAAGAGTACCCATGTGTATCTAGAATAGTCATCAACTATGGCAAATCCATATTTTCTTCCAGCCAGGCTGGCAACACAAACTGGTCCAAACAGATCCATGTGTAACAACTGAAGAGGTCTAGAGGTTGATACTTGGTTTTTAGATTTGAAACTTGATTTTATCTGTTTACCTCTCTGACATGCATCACACAAGACATCTTTCTTAAAGCTAATATCAGGCAATACTCTCACGAGATTATTCCTTTTTAATTCAGAAATAAGTTTCATACTAGAATGTCCTAGTTTCTTATGCCATAACCATCTTTCATCCTCTTTAGACATCAGACAGGTTACACTTTGATCTGAGAGATCAGACAGTTCAATCTTATAAAGATTTTGTTGCCTTTTAGCTGAAAAGAAGGTTTTGCCACTATAGTCTTTAACTATGCATACATCCTTGGTAAAGGAAACATCAAAACCACTATCACAAAATTGACTTATGCTAAGCAAATTGTGTCTTAATCCTTTAACCATAAGATATAGAGGGAAGAGGGGGTTTACCACCAATAGTACCAATACTTATAACTTTCCCTTTCTGATTTCCTCTGAAGGCAACGTGTCCTACTTTCTTAAGTTGGAGGTCTAGGAACATAGACCTTTCTCCTGTCATATGTCGCGAGCAGCCACTGTCCAGGTACCAACAGTGGTGTTTTCTTTGTCCTGTTGAGGACATCTGCAACAAAAATTATTTGATCTTTAGGTACCCATATTTTTCTGGGTCCTTTTCTGTTAGTTCTAGGAGTCTGTAAAGACTTCATTCTCTTATGGATACACTTAGACATAACATGCCCAGTTTTTCCACAGAAGTTACAAATAGGTGTTGATTTGGTTACAGTTGACTTAACAGATACTTTAGAAGCTTTAGTTGATACTTTATGATGTGTCTGATGGACATATCCAATACCTTCTTTGTTAAGATAGTGCTTCTGAATGCCAAGTAGCTTAGTCAGATTGTCTCTACCATTAACAAATTTGGCAAGATCAGAAGTGAGCTCTTCCACTTTCTGTTGAAGTTTTTCAACTTCTTCAGATGGTGATGTTTCACTTAAGATCTTAGCTTCATTAGACTTTTCTGTCTTCAGCTCACTGTTCTCTTTAGCCAGCTTCTCGCACTCTTGAGATTTCTGTTTATGCTCACTGGTGAGCTTTACATACTTTCTCTTGAGGGATTCGAAGGCTTTAGATAAGCAGTTGGATTCCTCCAACAACTCCTCACAAGCATCAAGTAATTCCTCATAGTCAGGATATACCTCATCATCAGAGTCTGATTCAGTGTTGGCCATCAAACAGAGATTGGCTTCTTCCTCAGTTTCTTCATCAGAAGATGTTGACTCCAGATCCTCCCAAGTAGCCATCATTCCTTTCTTCTTCTTCTTGAAGAATTTCTTAAAAGGGGCCTTCTTGAGTTAACGACATTCAGCCTTGAAGTGACCGGGCTTTTTGCACTCATAGCAAACAATTGGACTTTAGTCTGTTGAGGTGGATTCATTGAAGTTCTTGTCCATGTTGGACCTTCTGAATGGACTATCCCTCCTGAACTTCTTTTTCTGTAGGAGAAGCTTTATCTTCCTGGTCAGGAGAGACAACTCTTCATCACCTCGTAATCCTCGAGTTCTCGATAGGTCAAGATCACTAGATGACTCCATCCGCCTTCGAGCCTTGGAACCTTTTGCTGACTTTTGATCAGCTTTCGTGAGCAATTGACTTGCCCTTCTTTGGTGCAGCTTCATCTCCAAGTTCTTGCTCATGCACAGTGAGTGTTCCAAGAAGTTCATCCATAGTCAAGGTAGTGAGATCCTTGGCTTGGGAGATAGCAGTGACCAAAAGTCTTCACTGTTTAGGTAGACTTCTCAGAATCTTACCAACCTTCTCAGCATTGGTATAGACTTTGCCAAGAGATTTTAAATTGTTGATGATAGCTTGAAATCTTCCTATCATCTGAGCAACAGATTCTCCTTCCTCCATGATGAATAGTTCATACTTTCTAACAAGTATGGCAATCTTTGACTCTTTGACCTTTGTTGTTCCTTCATGTGTGACAGCTAAGGTGTCCCATATTTCTTTTGCAGAGTCACGAGCACATACCTTCTCAAACTCCTCCTGGACCGAGAGCACAAATGATGTTGTATCTGGCTTTGTGGTTCAACTCCCATTTTGATTTTTCTGCAGCAGTCCACTGAGCTTTTGGTTTGTCAGTGTTATCATCATTCTTGGGAATGAATGGACCATCTGTGATGACATCCCAAAGATCAGAGTTTGTAGATAGAATAAACCACTGAAATCTATCTTTCCAGTAGTTGTAATTTTCTCCATTTAAGTAAGGAGGTCTGGTTAGGGAGGCTCCTTCAGTCTGATGACTTCCACTTTTACTAGCTCTAGCCTTCAAGTCTATTCTTCAGGACCTTTTACCTCTACACTGTTAGATGCTCAACCCAGAGGCTGAGCTTTGATACCAACTGAAATAGACAACTATAAACACGAGAAGGGGGGTTGAATTGTGATTATCAGAATTTAAGCAAAGCTAAAATCTTTTTGCAAACAGAAAGCTAGCTTTGGACGAGTGGAAGAATACAGGATGGACGGGTGACTATTGCACACACACCACTTGACAGATGCAAGAAAAACTAAAGCAATTAAAGAGTTTAAGGGAAGAGAGATTGACACGGTGATTTATCCTGGTTCACACTTCAAATCAAAGAGTTACGTCCAGTCATTGGCAGCACCAAGATTTATCCACTATAACTGATAAGGTTACAGACTCAAGTATTATTTGCACACCTAGCCTCTTCAGGCTCAAGACAAGTAATATTTGCACACCTAGCCTCTTCAGGCTCAAGACAAGTATTGTTTTCACACCTAGCCTCTTCAGGCTCACTTAGGTTTGTTTGAGAGATTTGGTTTGTAATAAATACAATTTCTCACAGGTAGATCTTTCACTAACACTCAGAGAGTGATTTAAATGTAAGGCTCGGGAAAGTCTCAGTAATAACTTCAAAATGATTGAAGAATAAAGAATAAAAGAATGAAGAAATAAATGCTCAGAGTAATGGCGTTTTTAATGCAATGTGTATTCTCTTTCTTCATCTTCAATGACTTCTGTATTTATGGTCTTCAAGCATTTAGGATCCGTTAGAGACATCCTCTCGGATGTTGGCTTCAAGCAGTAACTTCATTAATTACAATAGAGTCGTTCTGAGTAGTCATTAATGCAATAGAGTCGTTCTGGGCAGCCATTAATGCAATAGAGTCGTTTGTTTTATTAAAAAATGAAAGAAAATGGCGTTATACATCGTGATACAGCCAAATCAAAGTTGAGCAGAGAGCTTTTTGTACTTTGCTGAGTACACTTCCCTTTTTGTGTAAGGACCAGAGGTACTAGGGAATAAAGCACGTTGGAAGCATTCTTTAACTGGTCTTTGGTTCTGATTATCCAAGGTTGCTTGAGAGAGTAGCTTCCGACTTTTCTTGATAATCGTGAAACTGAGTAGGAGAGAAGGCTTCAAGTCTCTTTCTGGTTCTTGAACCAAGATTCTGATAATCCTTAAAGAATTCGCGATCATAATATAAGTGCTTCCATCTTGAAAATAATCACGTCTATCTAGTCATTTGAGTTTTCATTCGGTCTAGTAGACGAGCTCCATATTAAGGACTCAGCAAGTCCAAAGACTAGTGGACGAGCGCTTCTGTCACCTTTAGTGGACGAGCACTTCTGTTACCTTTAGTGGACAAGAGCTTCTATCACCTTTAGTGGACGAGAGCCTCTGTTAGTCTGGTGGACGAGAGTCTCAGTTACTCTGGTGGATGGAAACATTCTGACCTTAATGGACGAGCACCATTTTCCACGTCATTGGACGCGCATTGCTGATACTTTATTGGACGAGCTTAAAGTGATTCCTTAATGGACGAGCTCCATCTGATTCCTTAATGGAAGAGCTCCGTCTGCCACATCATTGGACGGATCTTTCTGATACCTCACTGGACGGTCTTTTCTGATATTTTGATGGACGCGCTATTCTGATACTTTGATGGATGCGCTTCAAGTGCCACGTCATTGGACGGATAATTTTGATACCTCACTGGACGGGTTTTTCTGATACTTTGAGTAGACGCTGCCTTCTGATACTTTTAGTGGACGCGGCCTTCTGATATTTTTTATTGGACGCGGGTTTCTTTCTCTTGTGTTTTGGACGTGCGCTTCAAAAACTACAGTGTTGGACGTCTGCTTGTTACACTTTGTTGGACGTCTGCTTGTTTCACTTTGTTGGACGTCTGATTCTATTTTTTTAATCTGCACACTCAATAGATAGGTTAGCAACCAATATGAAGGTTAATTAAATCATTAACCAATGTTTATTTTTCATCAAAACTTAGAGAAATGCATATCAAACATTTTAGAGACTTAACAGAATCCTCCAATCTTCTTCCAGTCCAAGAGCAGAGAGAACGTCACTTTTACGGTTCCAGCCTTCCCCCAGCCGTCAGCCCCTCTCCTAGGGTAAAAAGTCCCCCAGAGCCCCCCTTTTTCTGTTCTGCCCAAAGGCCCTATTTATAGATTAGGCGTGCGTCACGGCCGTGATGGGTTCTGCCCTGGGTGCGTATTCAAATTTTGGTCTGTCACGGCTGTGATGCTCATCACGGCTAGGATGTGATCAATTCTGGTCCATAGGAGCTGGCCTGTCACGGTCGTGACCTCCATCACGGCTAGGCTGTGATCCTTTCTGATCTTCATGGCTGGCTCATCACGGCCGTGATCACTATCACGGTTACGGCGTGATGACTTCTGCTTTATTGTCCTTCCCTTTTTGCTCTTCCTTCCCTTTTAACCTGAAAATGTAAAATAGCATTAAATGCTTTATTTGACTCAAAGTTAACTAAAATATCCTAAAACTACTTAAGAGACTCAAAATGTTGCTGGAGGACAATTAAATCCAAATTTGGGCGAAAACGAGATTAAACTCGGATAATTAGCACAAAAATCATGGTCTTACTAGTTATAAAACTAGATAGGTCAGAGGCTTATCATAATTCTTTCAATACTCTATCTTAAGCTTGTGCATTGCGTAAAGGATTGAATTTCTAGTGTCTCTTTTTTATTTATTTGACAAATTGAATTAACTTAGACAAGTGCTGTATGTATAATGTGTTATTTGTTGTTTGTTAGTGGAGAGCCGAGCTCAACAGGATGTGATCCTATCCGAAAGGCGGGATGCTGGTTGTGTACTGGTATTTTAGAAATGATGCATGTGTTTGCCAATTATGTGTTGTTTGTTAGTGGAGAACGAAGCTCAAAAGGATGTGATCGTGTCTGAAAGGCGGGATGTTGGTTGTGTGCTGATAATTTAGAAATGATGCATGTGTTTGCATATTATGTGTTGTTTGTTAATGGAGAGCGGAGCTCAATAGGTTGTGTGATTCTGGGGTTATATATGTTGATAAATTTTATCCAAGTTTGTGCAGAAATAGTTAATCTGTTTTTTGTTTTGTCATAAAGTGAATACATAATTATGGTTTTTGTTGTTTTGGCTTCAACGACTCAAAAGGTGGGGTGAATTGAGTTTTCAAAAAATTATTTCCCTCTTAAAGCTTTTACACAAAGCTTTTCAAATCAAAGTTGCGGATTTTTGGCCTCAGGATCTTTTACAAAATCAATGAAGGGTTTATATAAAATCTTGAATGGAAGGTGATGAGGATAAGAAAGATTAATTCAGAATTAATAGAGAATAGATTCAGGTTCAATAACTCAGTAATAACAAAATACAGAAATTGATTAAACCTTTAAAGATTAAGAACAAGTTATGCAAGTTTCGGATACAAGCATTAACAATCAAGAACAAACTTGCAGGTTTCAGTTTCAGTGATTATGATGCAAGATTCAATTCAAATACTGATTATGCAGATCAAGAACTGTTATCAATTGAATACTTAGAGCATCAAGATCATAGTTATGTGGGCCCAACAGAAATTAAAGAGTTTAAGTTTAGAGATACCACACAACCACTGTTACCTACATCCAGTCCCCACTCCACCTGTGGGATTTCACACACTAACACACAAGCTTTACCAGGTAGCTTGAAAAACCTTTACACCACAGAGCACTCCTTCACCTTGAGATACCACACTGTTGTGAAGAGCCTCAATGTTATTCTTTAGGGATACTTCACCCTAATCACTCAGAGAGACTCCCTCTCTCTTTACAATCGAAAAGTAAAACAAAAGTTGATTCCTAACTCTCAATAGTCAGAAAAACAAATTGAAGCACTTATGAGTATTGAAACACTCTTTTCACAATAAGCTCAAGAGAGAAGATGAATGATTTTCATAATTGATTTCTCAAATTGATTTCGTAAAACTGTGATATGTTATTGTTCTTGTTAAAAGTGTTCCTTTGATCCCCCTTTATATAGAAAACAAGTTATAGTTGTTGGGATCAATCAAAACAGATTTGGATCTGATTAACAGAATTTGTTTTCTTGATTCTCGTTCTTGAAATAAGATTCTACATCGGCTCTTATAGCATTCACATCCATCTAGATAATAACCGCGTCCATCTAGCCACGTCAGTAGATGGAAGTACTAAAACACAAAGTAATTGAACGTGCTCCAACTAGTAGACGAGCTCCATATGCCATGTCATTGGACGGAGCTTCTCATTAAGATCTTAGCAAGTCCAAAGACTTGTGTGGACGAGCACTTCTGTCACTTTAGTGAACGAGCGCTTCTGTCACTTTAGTGGTCGAGCACTTCTGTCACTTTAGTGGACGAGCGCTTCTATCACTTCAGTGGACGAGCGCTTCTATCACTTCAGTGGACGAGCGCTTGAATCACTTTAGTGGACGAGCACTTCTGTCACCACAGTGGATGAGCGCTTCTGTCACTTGTGTTGGATGAGCGCTTGTATTACTTCAGTGTTGGACGAGCGCTTCTTTTACTTCAGTTGGACGAGCGCTTTTGTCACTTGTGTTGGACGAGCGCTTTAGACGAGCACTTCTTATTTCCAAAAATCATTTTCATTAACAAAAACTTATTCCTTTTAATGCAGGTTATGAAAATTGATTTTCTTCATGCATCTTTTTAATTGAGCTTATTTGTAAATAAAAGATTTCATATCTTACAAATCATCTAAGGCTTAAATCTAATTTCTCCTTTAAGATCTTGTCTTGATGATCCTTTGATCTCTGTCTTTTCTCTTCGATTCCTTCAAGTTCTTCCTAAAATATTCTCCTTTGATTGCTCACTGAACTTGTTGATTACTGCTTGATACCTGTCTTTGTAATTTGACACTAAAACACTTGCATACACATTAAGTTGTATTTGTCATATATCAAAATCTCTAAGTCATTTAGTCTAACAGTTTTATTTTGTTAGAGTTAATTATTAATTTATGAAAGCCCTAGTTTCCTGTCTGAGATTCAATATTAATGAGCATGCGTACCTTCTCAAGGTACGCATGCTCATTGTATTGAATCTTGAATTGTCCAAGTGGGACAATTTGGGGGAAAAATCTTTTACGCACTAGTACAATAGTCATTTCCATATTCAAATGCCTTATATTCTTGATGAAATCTCGGTCTGATGCATTTCCTTTTGTTCTCCGGGTGCATACTTGATCGTGGTGGATCCCACCATGCTCAAGTTGTGCAGTTGGAGACCGATGGGAAATGCTGCCGAAATTTCGTTAAGTATAAGGCATCTGAATAACGAATTAACTATTATTAACCGAGTGTGGTAAAGGTTTCTTCTCGAATAGGATATGTTCATACCTTGTCATAAGAAGGAGATAGATGGAGTTATTGGAATGCACCATAATTTATAAGTGTCGTTGTAGGGTTGCTCAGACTATTTAATTGGCAACAATGGAGATTCCGGAGAATCGGAAATGGATGTATCGTAGGTTGGATCGGAATAAACGTCTTAGGGAAGAGTTTAAAGTTGGAGTGGGTGAGTTTATAGAGTTTGTTGTTAGCCAAGATAGATTTATAAGGCGGGGAGATTATCATTTGAGGTGTACAATACCACCAAGTTTCTTTGATTCAATGAAACACCTTCCAGTTCATCTACATTACGAAGCAAAAGTTAGAGGTCCAGTCCAATACCGCTGGATGTATCCATTTGAGAGGTATACAACATCAATTATTTTAATTAATTATTTGTATGTATCCAAATGAGGGGTATCCATTTTATTTTTCCTTAAAACTAGTAATTATTTGAATGTATCCCTTTTTAATAGGTTTTTGCACTCCCTTAAACACAAAGTCAAGAACAAGGCACGAGTAGAGGGTTCCATTTGTGAAGCATACTTAGTAGAGTAGACTTCCACTTTTGCCTCTTATTACTATCCGGATGAAGTTGACACTAGAAGGACTAGGATGCCCCGAAATGTTGATTCGGGTGAAGGATGTTCAACTAGTCCTCCTATATCAATATTCAACTATCCGGGCAGATTTAGTGGCAAATCTCAGGGATATTTCTTGGAGCAGCATGACATTAATGCTGCTCATCTATACATCCTTCAAAATTGTGATGAGGTGGCTCCATATTTAGAGTAAGTGTCTACAATGTCTTTTATAAGTTCAATTGTCATTTATGGTTATTAATCATCCTGCTGTTAACCTCCCATGTGTAGGATGTATGACAATTTTCTAAGGGAAATCCAACCTGACATTTCGAACGCTCAGGTTGATTGAGAAATTACTTCTCACTTTGCTGCGTGGTTCAGTAAATATGTAGGTTAAGCATATTCATTTGTTGCAATATTTTTTCTCTCCTCAAATATATATGGTGTATAAGTTGGATATATTATTAAAATTTGTAGGTACTAGATCCAGTAAACAATGTTCAAAATCCATTGTTGACTAATTTGGCACGGGGGCCTAAAAGATGGCTTACTTCATGGAACACTTACATTGTAAATGGATATAAATTTAACACAAAACAATGGAGTGAAGGAATGCAGTCGTGTAACTATGGTGTTTGTGTACGAGCCACTGATGGTAATGTAGAGGATGATTTCTATGGGGTTCTAACAAACATCCTTGAACTTGAGTATACCGATTTCATCGTGATGAAGTTAGTTATCTTCAAGTGTGATTGGTTTGATCCTACTCTTAACGTAGGGACAAAAATCGATCAAAAAAGTATGGCACTGTTGAAGTTAGGCTATCTTGTAGGTATAATAAGGCGTACGACCCATTCATTTTTTCACAACTGGTCGATCAGGTTTACTACACGCCATATCCCGAAGGACATCAAGGCTGGTTGGGTGTCATTAAGATAAAGGCTCGCAGTATATTTACTGATAATGTAATTATTCGATCTGAAAAAAATGCTTCGTACCAAGATGATGAGTTTTCAGGGCCCCACGTATCGTTGGATATTACGCCAAACATCATTGTTAATTCTCTGGCGAACATTTTCGGTGATGGGGAAGAAGTTGAAATAGAGTTAATGGATCAATCTGAGTTGCATGAATCTAGCGAAGACATATTCCGATATAGTGAGATTGATGAGAGTGAGGTTGAATTTAGTGACAGAGATTCTACTTAGGTAATTTATATATGCATTATTCATTGTGTAATGTTTATTCATGTCTAAACTTGTTGATTAATTAGTTATTATTTATACTGTGATATAATAGCTTTATCATTTTTTACACAGATGGCAGATTCCACTAGAGGTAGGGGCAGCGCGGTGGTCGTCGGGGAGGTCGTGGCAGAGGCCGTGCTGCGAGAGATCCTCCCCCCCGAAGGATGCGCCGACTTCTGATCGAGATCACCCTGTCAGTACCTCTGTGGACAGGCCTCAGGGTTGTTGGAACCAAAGTGATTTGGATTTAATTAATCTCTAAGTTTTGATGATAACAAAAGAATTAAATTTGCTTTGCAAAGTGTTAGTTGAAATCTAACATGTGCTTTCATCTATGCAGGAATATTTATATATGAGTAATAGTAACTTGGATAAGTTTTCATTGGACTCCTTGTGAAAAATATGCGTCCATCCTTGTAGACGGGCTACTCAATATTTTGGTAAAGTTATTTATTTTTTTAAGTAGACTGGTTTCTTTAAGTAGATTAGGCACTAAATGTTTACTAGACGAAAGTAATTGGTAAAATTGAATGAACTGAAAAATAAAGTAATTAGGTAGACGAGCTCTAACTACCACGTCACCAAACGAAGATTATGGTAACTCATTGAGGTATAACAAGTCCAAAGACTTGATAGACGAGAGGATATGCCACGTCAGCAGACGAGTAAAATAAAATAATGAACAGACTTAGTCTCACATATAACTAAGTAGGCGGAGTTTTTAAGTAGACGAGCTCCATCTTTGAATGAATAAATGCAAATCTGAATCTCTTGAATTTATTCAAATGATTGATATTTAATTCAATAGAATTTTTATTCTTTTCATCATTTTTATCTGCTTTAATATTTTACCTTGTTGTAAAAGAAATATAGTAGCATCAAAGAAATGCAAAAAGCAGAATCCTACAATGAGAAACTGCAACATGATCTATACGATGACAACTTTATGACTGGAAAAAGGTGGATTATACACAAAGGAGGAACAACAAGTTCTCAAGTTGCAATTCTCAGAGCAGCGAGCCTCCATTGTATGCTATCTCGATAACCAAGAGTATTATTCAGCATTGCCACGATCATAAGTTAAATCTCTTTGTTAGAGTTAGAGCCTAAAGAGGCTTGGTAAGAAAGAAATACTTGTAAGCCTAGAGAGGTGTTGAATACTTGGTTGTAATCTATTTGGAAAATAGTGGAGAAAAACCTTCAAGTAGAAGGGATTGGGTGTAACTCTTGGTTGGAAGAGAGTGAACCAGGATAAAACATCTTGTGTGATTCTTCTATATCTAAACTCTTACTTCTTTATTTGTTTTTACTGACTGGGGGGTTTTGATATTGCTTATGTTAAAGCTTTCTTTTTAAAAGATCTATTTCTTTGTGCTTGTTTCAGATTTAATCTTCTTGTGTGCAAAAATAGTTTTAAAGGTTGTTTTCGAAAATTATTAAAAAACACAATTCAATCCCCCTTCTTGTGTTTGCATGTGTCAACTTCAAGGGGGATGGAGTTGCACCCATTACGCAGCCCTCAGATGTCAGGACACAGGCTACACCGTCATCATCCACACCCGTGCCAGGACCATCATCATCAGCGGCGCGGGAGAGCCGTGGTTCGTCTGACCGGAGGACTCTACTTATCCCCAGGGGGGATAACAAGTAAGCTAATTTAATTTTTCTATATATAAGTATCGTTAATTTCCATATTACTTGTTTAATTATTCATAACATTTATTAATGCTCTAATTTTCCTGCAGCTTTCTGCCGCGCGAAGGGCCCTTCTGATTCGATCTCGGAGATCATAAAGCAGAAGTTTGATGGTCCATGGCCTACATTAAAGGGGATCCCTGAGAGCCATAGGGATCAGCTGTTTAAAGAGTTTAAGATAACAATTTATTATATTATTTAAAATAAATTTACATTACCTATTAATTTAAATATATATAACAATTGCCTAACAAGTGTATGTTGCAGAAAGAGTATAGGTGGAACCAAGCATTGGAGAAGCTCATCAGGTCCATATTTGAGCAAAAAGGTTCATTAACCATGAAGAATGCCATGAACAAGCTGAGGAAGGGTAAGGATAAGGGGAAGTGGTTGGATCCTGAGATCAGGAGGGGGCTGGAACAGTACTGGGCTACTGAGAAGTTCCAGGAGAAGCAGGCCACAGCTTGACGTAATCGAGCTGCTGATGGTGATGCATGTACCTACACCGGCGGCTCTAAATCAGTCACCGCCCACTTCGACGAGCTGGTAATACTTAAAACTTTATTAACTTAGCATATTATTTAATTAGTTTTCATTTTTTAATATTCTTATGAATTTAATATTATTTTTTCTGTGCAGAATGCACAGAAACAGTGACTCCCCACTGCTTTGGAGTTGGTGGAGAGTACAAAGAACTTGAAGTCAGGGGAATAGGTCAACGACAAGACCCGTAACTATCATGTAAGTAAAAAACGGTTTAGTATATACTTGTAATTTATTATTATTTATTTGTTAATATTGATTATAATTGTAACTAAATCTCTTCATTTATACTTTGCAGGTGGGTTTCAACAAGAAGAAGGACGATGCCATATCACGTGCCTCACGGTCACAGGATGAGGCCTTGACTGGTGAGGGGCTCTGCTCTCCTGTCTCCATCGACGGTAATGCCATTTATTTGGAGGTCGTCGGGGTAGGAACAAGAAGGGGCACGTGTATGGCCTCAGACACTTGGGCAGCGAGTTTATCGCTTCATCGTCCGGCAAGCCTGCTCCTTCCTACGCGGATACCGTCCCTCCAGAGCAGTTCAACCAGATGCAGGACACTATCACGCAGCTGAACGCGAAGCTTTGGGAGAAGGGGGAGAGAGAGCGGCTGATGGCGGAGCAGATTGCACAGTTGACTTAGGCACACCAGCAACTGATGCAGAGGTCCATTGAAAGGTGGTCGACACCATAGCTTGGTGTTGGAGCGGATGAGGATCCAGCCTCCAGTTACTGAGGGTGATGCTCCGGCAGTTGTGTCGCCTCCTGTTGCTCCTTCATTTCCGCCACCTCCTACTGCTAATGCTGCTCTAGAGGACGATGAGATGGCAGACGTCGGTGGCACGGACGCCGAGGATGATTGGGTTGCTCCGCCTCCGCATGATGATTGATTTTTTTCATTTTATGGATTTCTAGACTATTACTGTATGACATTTTTATTATTTATATACATTCATTATTTTTATATTTGTGAGTTGCATTAGTAATTAATGTTTTAAATAAATTTTAAAATAAAATAAATAAATATTAATGTTTTAAATAAAATTTTAAATAAAAACAAAAAAATTAATTAGTCTTACTGATAGAAATAGCAACCCATATTTCAGTCGCTAGTCTTAAGTTAAAAGAAAAAGAAAAAGAAATAAATTATTTCATGATTAGAGACCGAAACAGCGGTCATTAATTTGGTTGAGGTAACCAACAATAGCGACCGACTTAGTGAACATATATCAGTTGCCAAATTCGGTTACCTTAATTAAGTGACCAACTCATCAGCGACAGAATTATATATGTTAGCGACCAAATTATCGGTCGCCAATTTGCGACCGAATTACAAACTCGGTCGCTAAAACCTTACGACCAGGATTTCTGCTACCACCATAATTCGATCGCTAAACAAGATAGCGACCGAATTAGCATGTTTAGCGACCAAATTCTTCAATCACCAAACAGTTGTTTTTTTTTGTAGTGATAGGGCTAGAATTATAATTTGATGCTATGACCTCTCTTTTCGTGTAGTTTTCTCTCCATTGATAGAGATTTATTTTTGTGTGGGTCCCATGTTATTGTTTTCTCTCTTCTCTGGCCCAATCCAAACAGCATGAAAGTATCTTTTCTTTCCTTTCCTTTTTTCTCTCCTCCCAACCACTCTCTTCCTAATTTCTCTTCAATCAAACGAAACGTAAATTCTCTAAACATCAATGGCATTTATGTCCGGTAAGAATTCTCACATGGTATATAAGATAAAATTCTCCTTTACCCATCTTGAAATAGCACATGAAATGAAAACTTCAATATCTTGTCAAGCTCAACTTAAAGCATGATACTGCGAAGTATGGATGTGCAACCTCAATATCTCCGAAAGCTAAGACGTGGGGAAAAAAACTTCGTTTTTTCCGCTCTGATTAATTATTAGTTAATTCATATCATTTGCTATTTTAAGCCAAATAATGGCTTTGTTAGAAAAGTTTAATCTCCCAAATTATGACCATTAAAAGGTCGATATAAGGGAAAATTATTATTATCAAGAAAAGATTGAGACATTAGTATTGTTCATGCCATTATCTTATCCAACACAGCCATGTTCGCCGGCTGCAAAAGGGTTTATTGTTGAAAAGCCGAAGACGACGGCTACGATCAGTTACCATCACCTATCACCTATATTTCAACATCAAGCCATTAATAATTATATAGTAGTACAGTGTGGCTTTCCAACTTTAGACTTAATTATAACTACCACTTACTGAAAAGACAATTTGACTTTGAAGAATGAATGAATGGCGTAGAAGTAGAGTTGAACGAATTCTGATTCGCTAGCACCTCTCATTTCACAGCATAGGATATTAGGAACCACATATACGGAGCTACATTTACGTGACTTCCCCCAAAAGGTACGAATTCACCTTACAGATATTATTCCTGCACTTTCTGTGTGGAATGATTTTTGAACACAAATTAGAAATATCTTATGATGCTTTTTTTTTTTAAATATATTTTAAAAATATATATATATATAAAAGATAAATAATAAACAAGAGATAAAAATAAAAATATACAGTATTATATATAATATCTAAAATTTATGTTCAAATATCATAAATCATTTATTTAACCTTTCTATGCATAATGATCCAAATATACTTGAAAGCTGTGTACAACTTCAATACAATATCGTGAAAGTACGATTCTATTATTTATATAGTATAGTTGAATAACGTTTTTTTGGTTGAAAAAAATTTGAGATGAGATAATGGTCTCTCGATCCAAAATAGGAAAGCCTCTGAACTTTAATAATACTTGCAAAGGAATGATTAAAGTAATATTTTGGTCTCTATATGTGATACGAATTCTCGATTTAATCCATATACATAAAAAATTATTAAAATGATCCCTATACATATAGAAAGTCTTCATTTGGTCATTGCCGTATAAAATTTTAGGGATTGATTTGATAACTTTTTGCTCGTATAGGAACCAAACGGGTAACGTATAAGAACCAAATGGAGACTTTCTGTATGTATAGGGACCAAATTAATACTTTTTTATGTATAGGGACCAAATCAAGAATTCGTGTCACATATAGGAACTAAAATATTACTTTAACCTAAATGAATTTATATTTATATCTTTTAAGTAGATTAGTAGAAACTTGAACATATAATCTGTCAGAAATGAGATTCGGTCATGCTCCACTAGATCCTTTGGAGTATTATTTGAATAATATTTAAGATAACTTTTATATATATATATATATATTATAAATTAAAATATTTTGATATTCATTTACACTTATATAAATTAAAGATTATTTGAATATTATCTAAAAATGAAAAAAAAAACACACACACACACTTTTCAATGGCAGTCTTGTAGATAAAAGTGTGAGGATAGTAGGGCACATCTTTATCTGTCACGCACTGGGCTATAGCTAGCTAGGTCAATTCCAGGACTAGTTAAGTAGGCTCTCACATTATTTCTAACACCAACTTTTCTTGACAACTATGCGTGTTCTATCCGATAACTACTGACGAAGACTGTTTTGGATACCATGCTTGAGGAAGGCATTTTATTCTAAATAATGATATTTGAATATAAATTTTAGATATAATATATATTTATTTTTATTTTTTATTTATTTATATATATTTTTTTAATAAAAAATATACGCAAAAATAAGAAAGAATGCTAAATGATATCTAATTTTGATGTATAAAAAATATTCCTCTTTTCTTCTCAGCATTATTGGATGTTTCGTGTGTTTTATGAACATTTGGGACTCAATAATGAAGGTGCCATGGCCCGTTGCCTACGACCGCAGCCGTATAACTCGGTACGATCAACTCCATTTGGTATAGGTATATGGACGAAACTCAATTGATTCTCATGATGACTTCAATAGTATACTTACTTGAAGACAAACTAAGTGTGGTGGTGATACCGACACTAACAGGAAGATTGTAAAGTTTCAGTGATGTGGATATTAAAATTGAAAATATATTGAATTAGTGTATGTTTGGATAAATGTTTGATAAAAGTGAAATTGATTTTGTAAAATTGATTTTTTTAGAATTGAGTTTGAAATGAAATGATTTATGTTTGGATGTTTTTATTTTGAAAAAAGTTTGATGTAAAAATAGTGTAAATTTTCAATTCAATGTAAAAGCTACTTTTTATATTTGGTCGGAATCACTTCTGAAGCAAAATCAATTTTACCTGACAGTAATCAAACACCTCATTTTTTACTGAAATCATATTTGACAGATGGTAAAATCAATTCTAAAAGTTTCCGACATGAAATCAAACACACCTTTAGTTCATCTTCAAAAGCTAACTCCAAAAATACAAAAGGAATTATTCAAGCATCATAAAGAATACTTTATTTATTATTGTATATAAAAAAAGAGTACCTTATTTATATATACTTATAATCTAATCTATATTATATATAAAAAGAATTTTGTGTTAGAATATCTTGTCCTCTCATCAATATATTCGCTTTGCATTCTATTTTGATATATTTGACTTTATTAAGATCTGCTATAAGGAAAATATTATTAATTAATTCAATTTCATACATATCTTAAATATTACAGAGCAAAACAAAATAAGTCCGGGTCAAACAAAATACCCCAATCAATTAAAATATCATAAAAAATTCATATAATTAAATTCAAACTCATTCCATTTCCCGTGTCCACATTATATTATATTGACGAGGAATCACTCTATTTAGTTCCTGAAATAGTGATATAGTATTAATTCGATTCTTGAAATTATCGAAATTTCAAATTAGTTCATAAAGCTATAAAATGGTAATCAACTTAGTTTCTCTATTAAAAATTGTATGGAATAAGTTGATTTTAAATTAGCAGTGATTGATATAAAGTAAGTAAAATGAGGGATCAAATTGATATTAACATATCATTAGAGATCATTTTTGGAATTTCAATAATTTCAAGAATCAGATTGATACCACTTCAAACTTTATGAGAAAAAAAGGTATTTACTCTATGTTGAGTTATTGACGCACATGTATAGACCCACAATTTGTAGCTAATGAATGAGGCAAGCGAACAACTGCCCTGGGCTCAATAATGGCACAACTGTTCCTTTCAAGGCCCAGTCGGAGGAGCAAATGCTTTGTAATTCTCTTGTCGGTACTCCCTCCGGACTCAATTATAATTTATAAAAAAAAATATCTATATTTTTAAGATTTAAATATAAATAAAATCTAACTAACTCAATTTTATTTAACGTAAGCATTTCAAAAATTAAGAAAATCAATAAATCAAACCAAATTTTTTTTTACTTTTTCAAGAGCATTGTACATTTCCGAGATAATTAAATGATAGTTTAATAATTATAACTCATTTTTTACATATAAATCAAGGTAATGAAACTAAATTAACTAAATTTCTTAATAAATATGAAATTAATTATTTTTACTTATAATTGAATCTAAAAGTAGTTGAATAACAAATATTCTAATTACTCGGAAAGCATAAAGAATTTATCTCTATATAGACCTGACCCAATGCTGCTTTTGCACTTTTAACTCAAATCTTTGAACAGTTGATATTTAAAAATGGTTGATCACAGTAATAGTGGAGTATGTCCAAACTTTACTCACAATATTTAAATATCAAGTTCCCACCTTTTGGAGAAAGTTTTATTTAATCATCGTCATCTGTCAAAAGATTAGTTTCACAATTTTGCCTATAAAGATATTTGATGAAAGATTAAAAAAAAAAAAAATATTGGACTCTTGGTTACCATAAATATGCTTGACAGCATGCAGTACTTTCTTTTATGGTAACAAAATGTATCAATTGATGGATAGGTCGCCTTGACTTCAGCCAATAGTAATAGATGTGCTAAAAAGCAAGGGATGAGGTAGACAATGAACTTTCAGGAGTCTCCGGATGTTATTTATTTTATTTTATTTTTACGAGTAAAATATTTTATTATTATTTTTTTTTTGACAAACAAAAGATTTTATTAATGAGAGATGTTTTATATTGGTTAAAGTAATCTTTCGTTCCTATATATGAAATTGATTTTTAATTTGATCCATATACGTAAAAAGTTATCAATTTAGTCCGTATACGTGACACTAGTTTTCAATTTGGTCATCACCGCTAATTGGTCCCTATTTAAGAGGAACCAAATTAAAAATAATTGTCACATGTATGGACCGATTTCTTTTTTTTTTTTTATTGAATTGGTCCCTACATATGACAATAATTTACAATTTGGTCCTTTTATATAGGGACCAATTAATGATGAGGACCAAATTGAAAATCAGTGTTACGTATAGGAATCAAATTGATAACTTATTATGTATAGGGATAAAAAACAAAATGATTTCTTTGGCCACCATGCAAAAGTCACTACTGGTTTGTTGGATGAGCACTCATGTGTAGCTATCCCTTATCAGTATTATCTGCACATGGTGAAAAGCATAGTGGTTACTGTTGGCTAACAATATGGACCTATTCCTGCACTAGAAGTGGCCATTACACTACTCTGCCAACAAATAAAATATATCTTATGTTTTGTTGCATTTTTTTATGTTTAAACTTACTGTACGGGCCGAGGTTACTAACCCGGTTACCGAGCTCAAGTATCCGGCCCAGTCCGAAAATTAAGGATAAAAAATCAAAGATCACTTAATTAAATGAATAAGATATTAACATTAAATCCTGATATTATCCAAAATAACCTTATCTGGTTAAAAGAGATAATATCCCTTAAATTAAGGAATCATATCTCAAAGAGATATTAAGAGATAAATCAAATCTCTAAAAGATATTAAGAGATAAATCAGATCTCTAAGAGATAGGAGAATCCTATTATAAAAGGAGGAGTACCCCTCATAAGAAACTCACTTTTTTCACTGAACAGAGGTGACTCTCTCTTAAGCGTATTAGGGAAACTAGTGCCGACCAAGAGACCATCAGAGAGTCCTTGCTCCATAGTATTCGTCCGATACAAAATTAAGAGATCGAGATCACCACGGCCAAGGGTTGAATCAAGAACTACGTCCGACTTTGATTCCCTTCGGGATACGTAGGACCGGAATCACCGAATTCTGCCAAGCCAAATCCTAAAACAACCCCAATATTCATCCTTGGTTCAACGTTCACGGCGTGAGCTCCCGTGAAACCGGATCCCGGCAGAACATTTGGCGCCCACCGAGGGGGCCGAGGCGAAACTTTCCCGGCCCGCAAGAAAAGCTCGATGGTGACTACACGCAATGGATTGCGGGGAGGGGGAGCAGCGTGAATCACGAGGGCCAGGAGGCTTCGGATGCCCAGAACCATGACAATCATCTTTTCTCTCCCCTCAGTGAAGGTAATCCTCGGTTGGAGGAAATTATGGAGCAACTCAAGCAGACTCGGAAGGAGAACGAGGAGATACGGGCACAAAATCAGAAGCTTTTGAAAGCCCGAAAGAGAGGAACGTCCCTGACACCTTCAGACGGAGAACAATCCTCACCCGAGGCCAGCAAGGATCCTCCGACGCACTCTCCTCGGGGCACTAACCGAGCATCCAAGACCAAACCCCCTCCTGGGGCATCGGAAGTCAGGTCCCACGCAGAGAGGACTAGCCAGAAAGAAAGAATATCAGACCGACGTCCAAGGCTCCCCTTCACCGAGGACATTAATGAGGCAAACGTGCCAACCCATTTTAAGCCCCTTAACATAGACAAATTCAATGGCACCACTGATCCAACCGAGCATGTAGAATCCTTTGTATCCTCAATTTACTTGGTGACTGATTCAGAGGCCGTCATGTGCAAGGTTTTCCCGACTACCCTGCAAGGTCCAGCCCTGACATGGTTAACGAATCTGCCGCCTCAGTCAATTGACTCCTTTGATGCCCTCATAACCAAGTTCACGACACAATTTGCGGCAAGCCGAAGGCACAGGAGGCACTCCGTCTCACTGGTAAATTTCAAGCAGGAAAGAAATGAATCACTCAGGGATTACATGGCCCGCTTCAATGCAAAGCAGATCCTGATTCCGAATATGAGCTCGGAACTCTGCCTTCACACCGTTATGGCGGGTCTCAAGCCAGGGCCGTTCTTCGAGTACCTATCTCGGAAACCACCGAGAAATTTTGAGGAGCTACAGGAAAAGGCTACAGGGTTCATGAACTCAGAAGAGATGCTAGAATTTAAAAGGCAAGAAAGAGGTTACGGGGACAAGAACTCAGCCTCCAACAAAGACAGAAACAGGGGGTCGGACTCGCGAAGGACCAGAGAGTCCCCGCAGAGGCATTCCAGGAATCCATCTTTCACTCCGCTGAACCGATCTCGGGCAGCCATCCTGCAGGAGGTGTGCAGAACAAAATTGCTTACCTTACATGAACCATCCAAAACAAGGGACAATGCTGACAGAAGCAAGGAATGTGCGTGGCATCAGAACTATGGACACTCCACTGAAGAGTGCACAACACTCCAGAGAAAGATTGAGGGGTTAGTTCGAGCAGGCCGTCTTGACCGATTCGTCCGCCGAGATGGCAATGGTGAAGGACGACTCGGTCGGAGACAACGAAGACAGGGTAATGATGACCGAGATCGAGATACAAACAATCGAAGAAATCATCAAGGCGGAGATCGCCAAAACAACCAAAGGCCCCCGGTAGAAGAATCGGAGGGAGGAATCAGGGGGGTCATCAATACAATCTCGGGGGGATTTGCAGGAGGAGGAACAACTAGCTCAGCTCGGAAGCGGCATGTCAAGGCTCTCCGATCTGTTAGCACAGTGTCTGGAAGACCTCCAAGAGCAAGGCCCCCCATAACATTCACAGATGATGACTTCCAAGGGGTAGACCCCAACCAGGATGACCCGATGGTGATAGCAGTCGAGTGGCCAACTTCTCGGTCGATTGAACGCTTATTGATCAGTGGAAGCTCGGCCGACATTCTCTACCTGGCGACCTTTAAGAAGCTCGGCATCCCCGAAAAAGCCGATTAAAGAACAGGAGGACAAGTGGTGGGATTTCTTTGGGAACAAGTCAAGACTCGAGGATATATAGATCTCTTAACAACATTCGGGAGAGGCGGACTCTCCAAGTCTCAGATCTGTCGGGTATGTCATCGTAGATGCCACCACGTCGTACAATATTCTAATCGGAAGACCGACGTTGAATGAGCTCGGGGCAATTGTCTCTACCCTCACCCGACAATGAAGTTCCCAAGCAGACTCGGGGAGATTGTTTCAATCCGAGTGACCAAAAATTGGCAAGGCAATGTTATATTGACAGCTTGAAGGTTTCCGTCACCGGGACGGCCCAAGAAAACAGAGGAAGGTAAAGGTAGAGCTGGTAAGCTCGGTCAGCTCGGTAAATTCAGCAAGTACAGTCAGTATGTTTGAGCTGGACCCAAGGGCAGAGATGTATGAGACCAAAGCCGAACCAACGGAGTCCTTAGAGAAGTTCCAGTTGGGAGTCCATCCTGAACAGTGCACCCACGTTGGTAGTCAGCTCGACCCCTCACTCAGAGAGAAGATTCACATGGTACTAATAAAGAATGCTGACCTGTTCGCCTGGAAGACATCGGACATGCCGGGCATAGATCCTAACTTTATGTGCCATAGGCTGTCTATATGTCCCGAAGCTAAACCAGTGACTCAGAAAAAGGAAGCTGGGTGAAGAAAGGCGCCGAGCTATGGCCGAGGAGACCTCTAAACTACTCAAAGCTAATTTCATCCGCGAGGTGAAATACACCACTTGGTTAGCCAACGTGGTATTAGTCAAAAAGGCCAATGGAAGGTGGCGCATGTGTACCGACTATACCGACCTCAACAAGGCGTGCCCAAAGGATTCCTATCCCTTACCCAACATTGACAGGCTACTGGATGGGGCCTCAGGTTATAAGGTTTTGTCCTTCTTGGATGCATATTCCGGTTACAACCAGATCAGGATGTACCCCCCCGACGAGGAAAAAACAGCGTTCATGACCGATGGGGCTAATTATTGTTACCGAGTAATGCCTTTCAGCCTAAAAAATGCCGGGCAACATATCGAGGCTTATGGACAAGGTTTTCGCAGATCAAATCGGAAAGAACTTAGAAGTGTATGTTGATGACATGGTAGTAAAATCCGATGATCCGAGTCAGCACCCAGCCGACCTCGAGGAAATCTTCGGGCAACTCAAGAAGTACAATATGAGGCTGAATCCCGAGAAGTGCTCTTTCGGTGTGCAGGGAGGAAAATTCTTGGGGTATATGCTAACCCATCGAGGCATCGAAGCCAATCCAGATAAATGCAGGGCCGTCATGGAAATGCGAAGTCCTCGGAATGTGAAGGAAATTCAAAGGCTGGCAGGCCGATTAGCCTCCCTATCCCACTTTCTACCGAAGTCCGCAGAAAGGGCACGACCTTTTTTCCAGCTCCTGAAGAAGCCGAAGGATTTCATTTGGACTAAAGAGTGTGAGAAGGCATTCGAAGATCTGAAACTTTTCTTGGCTTCTCCCCCAATTCTTACTCGGCCTCAGCTCGGCAAGGATCTCTACCTATACCTCTCCATCAATGATTATGCAATCAGTGCGATAATTACCCAGGAAGAGGAAGAGCAACAGATGCCGGTATACTATGTCAGTAGAATCTTGAAAGACGCGGAAACGTGATACCAAGTAATTGAAAAACTGGCTCTCACCTTAGTGATGGCATCTCGGAAGTTACGGCCCTACTTCCAATCTCATCAAGTCATCGTCAAGATGGATCACCCGATAAAGCAGGTACTCAGGAAACCTGACCTAGCCGGACGAATGATAACTTGGTCAATGGAGTTGTCAGAGTTCGGCCTACGGTATGAACAGAGGGGGCCAATGAAAGCCCAGTGCCTCTCAGATTTTATTGCCGAGCTTTCTTCCAGACCGAGGTCGGAATCCTTCCTCTGGCTCCTGTACGTTGATGGATCATCTAACCAGAAAGGAAGCGGGGCTGGAATAATTCTCGAAGGGCCCGATGATCTAGTCCTTGAGCAATCGTTGAAGTTTGGGTTCACTGCTTCAAACAACCAAGCAGAGTATGAAGCCCTCATAGCTGGGCTATTGTTAGCCAAAGAAGTCGGGGTTCGAGAACTAAAGTGCCGAAGTGACTCACAGCTCGTAACGGGACAAGTCGCCGGCAATTATCAGACAAAGGACCCCCAATTAACCAGATATCTCTGCAAGGTCAATAGTCTCATCTCCGAGTTTGAGCATTTCTCCATTGAGCACATACCTCGAGAAGAAAACTCCAGAGCAGATCTGCTTTCCAAATTAGCGAGCACAAAGAAGGCTGGCCAACTCAAGACTTTCATTCAAGAAAGCATCCTCGAGCCGAGCATCAAAAGTGCCGAAGTGACAGTGACCGAGCACCTTGACCGGGGCTGGATGACTCCGATCTGGGAGTACCTTATCTCGGACAAACTACCGAATGACCAAAGGGAGGCAAGAAGGATCCGTCTGAAATCTTGTCACTACACCGTCCTCGACGGAGAACTGTACAAAAGGGGATTCTCCAAGCCGTTGCTAAAATGCCTCACAAAGGAGCAATCCGAGTATGTAATGGATGAGATGCACCGAGGAATCTGCGGATTGCATTCAGGCGGCCGATCTCTGGCAGCTCGGATCTTGCGAGCAGGGTTCTATTGGCCAACCATGAGACTCGATTGT
Organism: Sophora flavescens; assembly: GCA_030762895.1. NCBI lineage: Eukaryota > Viridiplantae > Streptophyta > Magnoliopsida > Fabales > Fabaceae > Sophora > Sophora flavescens. Next base: position 159,538,308 of record CM061066.1, on the reverse strand, counting down.
TCGAACTGGACCAATAAGTGTGACCCTTGTCAGAAGTTCGCCAACATAGCCCGTGCTCCAGGAGAGGAACTCCACTCCATGTTCTCGCCGTGGCCCTTTACCATGTGGGGGATGGACATAGTTGGTCCCTTCCCAGTGGCTAAGGGTCAAGTCAAGTTCCTCTTGGTAGGAGTAGATTACTTCACTAAGTGGATTGAAGCAGAGCCATTGGCTACGATAACCGCCAAGAAGGTCCAGGATTTTGTATGGAAAAATATTATATGCAGGCATGGCCTTCCCTATGCAGTTGTTACAGATAACGGGAAGCAATTCACTGATAGGGAGCTCGGAGAGTTCTATTCCAACCTTGGAATTAAACACAAAGTAACCTCGGTTGAGCATCTGCAAACAAATGGCCAGGCAGAGGCCGCAAATAAGGTTATTCTACACGAGCTCAAAAGAAGGCTGGGACAATCAAAAGGAGCTTGGGTTGAGCAGTTGCCAAGCATTCTGTGGGCTTACCATTGTTCGCCACAATCCTCAACGGGAGAGACACCGTTCAAACTAACCTATGGAACCGATGCCATGGTTCCAGTGGAACTTGGTGAGCTCTCATTTCGAAGACAGCACTACAATGAAAGCCAAAATAATGAACAACTCCGAGTTGAGCTCGACATGGTCGAAGAAGTCCGAGATGCAGCGAGGATAAGGAAAGAGCTGTGCAAGCGAAAGGCAACTCGGAAGTACAACTCAAGGTTGCGCCCAAGGGAATTTGTGCAGGGCGACCTGGTGCTAAGACTGCAAAGCGACGCGAGAAAATACTCCAGGGAGGGTAAGCTCGCGGCAAATTGGTCAGGACCATTCAGGATAGCAGAAAATCTAGGAAATGGTGCCTACAGGCTTGAAGAATTGTCAGGAAAGTTGATTCCTAGGACTTGGAACACTTCCCATCTCAAATTTTATTTTAGCTAAAGTTAGAAGTGATGCACTCTTTTTCCTATCTCGGTCTTTTTCCCACGAGGTTTTGGCCGAGAAGGTTTTAATGAGGCACATTAGAAAAAATTAATGAATCAAAATTCTATTTTCCTTCAATTGAGCTATTATATCACTTGACTCCTAAGTAAGAGAAAAAACTACTCGGCTCCTAAGTAAGAGAAAAAACTACTCGGCTCCTAAGTAAGAGAAAAAACTACTCACACTCGACTCCTAAGTAAGAGAAAAAACTACTTACACTTGACTCCTAAGTAAGAGAAAAAACTACTCGACTCCTAAGTAAGAGAAAAAACTACTTACACTTGACTCCTAAGTAAGAGAAAAAACTACTCGACTCCTAAGTAAGAGAAAAAACTACTTACACTTGACTCCTAAGTAAGAGAAAAAACTACTCAACTCCTAAGCAGGAGATAAGGCCTAAGCAGGCACTCGATTTCTAAGCAAGAGCCACATTCGACCGATTAAGATCAAAGTGCCGAGCCTGTAAAGATGTATCAGGTAGCATTAATCAATCAAGGTTAACAAACCGAATCCATAAGACATCGGAAAAATTGCCAAAATATAAATAAGATTCAAAAATATCAGAAGAAGTTTCATTAAGGTAAAAGGGGAAGTCCCCGAATGCATAATACATGAGTTAACCTTAAACTACTTATACAACATCATGACTCGAGGTCCACCTCGACATCTGGAGCAATCAAGTCTATCTGGCCAGGTCGGCCCATTTCACCTTCCTCGTCCAATTGGTCCTCACCCTCTTCTCCCTGAGTTGCGGCCTCCTCATCCTCATCTTCGAGCTCGGCCAATGGCACAAGTATCCCATCTTGGTTGAAATCCTTATCCATGTCGGCGCTGGAGAAGTCGGCAGTAGGGTTGAAGTGCTGGAGTTGTTTCACGGCTCGAGAGAAACCGTTAACATGCTCCCTCATGATTGACGTCTCGGCTTCAGCTAAATCAGCACGGAGCCTCTGATTCGCCTCCCTCTCGTCCTCCAGCAACTTCCGCAACTCCGGGATGGCTTCTTTCTCGGCTTCCAGCCCTTTCACCATATTCTGAAGGTTGAGTCGGTCAGCTCTTTCCACTTCTAACTCGGCTGTAAGAGTAGCTCGGCTTTCTTCCAGCTGCATCTTCTGGGCCTTCAGCTGGCCGATGACCCGACTTTGTTCCTCACACTTGACCATAGCCTGAGTAAGCTCATCTCTCACCCTCAAGGCTCGGGCTGCATCCGCCCTCATCGCCTCTATCTTCTTCGCATTATCAGCAAGGTGCTGGCTCCAGAAGCGTGTAATGGAAGCAATGCGGAGAGCATAGGCACCAGCCGCCTCCATACTTCCCTCGGGGCCCTGTTCTAGCAGCAGCCGGGCATCAGATGGCTTTAGCACCTGGCTGTCGATCAGGCCACCAGGATCGCACTCGTTGCCCCAGAGAGAGCTAATCCCCGGATTACAATTACCATTATACCACTTGGTGTCCGAAGTAAGGTCGGTCACCAAGGGAGCGCTGCTCGGCCGGATTCCGGAAGGAGGAGTCTCCCCGATCATCAGTTGCGGGGGAGAGTTTCCGGTTGGCACCTCGGGTTCCGGATCAGCTCTTGTCTTCTTCGGAGGACGAGTATTAAGCTCGGAAGCTTCAGTAGACTTCTTCTTTTTCCCCTTAATATTGGCAAAGAAGAATCGATGCCTGCAGATGACTTCTTCACCAAAGCTTTGTAGTTGAACTTGCCCATTATCACTGCAAAGAGATGAGCAGGTTAGATACAAACGCATGGTTAAATAAGTAAAGCACCCAACAGCTACTACTTACACTCAAAATCGGCTTGCCGAGTTGATGACTTAGGAAGCAACAAAAGTCTACCACAGGGCAATGGCCGAGGATAGAGTTTTAAGAACTCAATGTCGGCTCTCTCCTGCGCTGTCATGCAGCCGATATCATAACTATTGAATTTGGTGGGGTGGGGTTGCCAGTAAAGGGGAAATCTGGAAACTCCATCCGAGTCATAAAATAAGGACTCGTGCCCGACAGTGGGCCGGACTTTGAAGAAGTCCGACTTGAAGAACTTATACGAACTCTTGTAGAGTCCGATAATACCCCCCGACTCGGCCCCACCGAGGGAGATCCAACCGACCCGGTCCCCAAACCCGACCTTATAAAAATAAAGAAAGATGGGAACAGTGGCCACTATGCCTATCTGCTCACACAGGATCTGGAAGGCCTTTAAAAAGGCCCAGCTGTTCGGGTGAAGCTGGGTAGGAGCAACATTCATAATTTTTAAAACATCGCACTCAAACTTGGAAAAAGGAAGACGAACTCCAATTCGTGCAAATAAGGTCTTGTATACATAAGTAAAAGAAGGCTCCCCTGGAGAAGGATGAAGGAAGACATGTTCATTCCCAGTACACGGAAGACACTGAACACCGTCCTCGAGGGAAGAGATTTTGTTTTGTAATGTAAAGAGGGATTCAAAGTTCCTAAAGTTTGAGTGAAAAGCCCCTACATCGGGCCTCACCCAGAAATACCCAGGAATGACGATATCAGGGTATGGCACCCTAGGCGCTCTGGTAGTACGCCTGCGACGTCTGGGGATGGGAGCCGCGTCAGCAGTGGCTGAGCTGCTCCCATCGGAGGAGGAAGAGCCACCAGCGGCACCACCGCCACCATGAGAAGAGGATGGGGAAGAATGGGGAGAGCCCCCAATTAGAAGATTTCAGGTTCAACAACCTGAATCCCAGAAGAGACATCCTGGGATACCTCAAAAGAAGATTCCATGGAGGAGTAATCAAGAAATAAAAAGACAGGGAACTTGAAGGAAAGGAAATGGGCGTACCTGCAGTAGAAGGAAAGTATGAACGCTCGGGTTAGAAATGACACGAGAAAAAGGTCTAGGGTTCACAAAAGCACCTTTACCTATGGCCCCGCCCTAATTTATGAAAGACGAGGATAACACCTCCCTCTTGCATTAATGAGGGTAGTTGGGCGAGGGCAGGGAAACGTCCCCTCGTATCTCTGACCGAATTCGCCAACCGAATGGGAAGGCCACACGTGGCAGTAGCGCCAGGGTACTAAACCGCCCTCACGAGAAACTAGGAGCACGCCAAGAAGCACGCCATAATCAAAAAATCTCGAGAACAGTACAACGAGGGCCACGTGTCACACAGGTAACACTTCTTCTCGGGGCTCGAGAAAACATAAAGCAATCATTTCCACCGCGACAAACCTCGGCTCCAACAGAAAGCTCCCACGCCATTGGCTCGGAGCTTGGGGGGCTTGTGTACGGGCCGAGGTTACTAGATGCAAAGTGACATAAGCTCGGCCACCCGAACCGCTCACCGAGCTGGAAGACGCATATATACGGACAGAATGTGAAGCTCGACCAAGGAATGTGACACTCGGCCAAAGGCCTCACCTCGACTAAAAGACAAAAAAATGAAACCGAGTTCCTGAGCTCGGCTAGCATCATGAAAGCTTTTACACTTCATCAGCTCAAAGCTTGGGGGGCTTGTGTACGGGCCGAGGTTACTAACCCGGCCACCGAGCTCAAGTACCCGCCCCGATCGAAAATTAAGGATAATAAATCAAAGATCACTTAATTAAATGAATAAGATATTAACATTAAATCCTGATATTATCCAAAATAACCTTTTCTGGTTAAAAGAGATAATATCCCTTAAATTAAGGAATCATATCTCAAAGAGATATTAAGAGATAAATCAAATCTCTAAAAGATATTAAGAGATAAATCAGATCTCTAAGAGATAGGGGAATCCTATTATAAAAGGAGGAGTACCCCTCATAAGAAACTCACTTTTTTCACTGAACATAGGTGACTCTCTCTTATGCATATTAGAGAAACTAGTGCCGACCAAGAGACCATCAGAGAGTCCTTGCTCCCTAGTATTCGTCCGATACAAAATTAAGAGATCGAGATCACCACGGCCAAGGGTTGAATCAAGAACTACGTCCGGCTTTGATTCTCTTCGGGATACGTAGGACCGGAATCACCGAATTCTGCCAAGCCAAATCCTAAAACAACCCCAATATTCATCCTTGGTTCAACGTTCACGACGGAGCTCCGGTAAACCGGATCCCGGCAGGAACACTTACAATTGTCGAAAATTGCGTAGAAGTAATTTTTTTAAAAGCACAAGATATTAGATTAAAAAAAACATATGAATGATTTTATAGTTTTAGTATGTCTTTAACATAATAAAAATGCTAAAATAAATACAAAATTCGTCCTGTTCACATTATAATGATTAGATTTTGCAAAAAAGTTTTCTCTCCTTTTTTATGAGCAAAAAATTTATTGATGGGTTCAGGAGGTAAAAAAAAGCTTTCTCTCGTGTTACAAACCCATCATAATAATATATCATGATTGGTTAATATAAATTCATAATTCATACGAAATTGCAATGTTGTTAATATAAATATAATCAGGATTGTGTCTAGAAATTTTGGAAACTTAAGCAAAATTCATGTTCCAAGCCTAGATTAATATCTCATCAATTCTCATTGTACTCTTCTAACTTTCAAAACTGCAAAATTATTTATCAAATTTTTATAATTATATAATTATAATATTTCACTCTCAATAGATACTATAACTAATCCATCCAATCTATTTTTATAACGTAGTTGATCTTAATTGGGATTTAAGCAAATTTATTTTTGAAAAACTTTTCTTTCAATGATAGCAAAAGTTAGAGGTATTAACAATATTATATAAATAATGTATGCATTTGAGAAATAAATGATTTTTCTTATTAAAAAGTCCATCTGAACGGGCTCTAAATAAGATTTTGATGGATTTGATAAAATACATTGTGATTAACATGAAATAATTTAGAAACAATTTTACTTTGGAGAAGTCATGTACTAATAATTAACATGAAAAATTTAATTTTAGCTTCAAAAGGAGCTGCCCAAGGCCAAGTAGTAGCCACGGTGTCACTCCTTCATTAACTCGCCGTCATCCTTGCCGTTCAATACCGCCAACCATTCTGATTAGAAGATCCTTAAGGACTGAAGTCTGAAGGTATGTGCAGCTACGGTTGTAGCAAAAAAGAGGAGAGAACATAAAATGGCGGCATGGAACTGGTATGGGCCTTTTTTGGTTGATCCCAGATTTGTTTTTGGATGAGCATTTTTTGTTGGGAGTCCAGATTTGCGATCTGGGTTTGTTGCATTTTTTTCTTTTTTCTTTAACAAATAAAATAAAATAAGAAAAAATGTTTGACCCGTCGCAAACCACCCAATTTACCCGCTACCTAACCAACCCTCCACCCCACCGTTCTGCTACCCAAAATGGGTTACATTCTAATCTCATCGGTTTTATTCGGATTGACGATTTTGGATTCAAACCAGCCTGATGGTCACCCCTATCAACTAGTGTTACAAGTAGGGCTGCAGGATGCCTAATCAGTATTGACGTAAATTAAAAGCATATTATTTGATATTCACCCAAAGAAAAAAAGAAAAAGTATCTTATTTGTGCTGGTTGGATGGTGCAAAATTAGTGTCGTAGAGTGATAGGTAAATTAATTAAATTTAACAATGAGAAATTGACAAAGGTACCTTGTGCCCATCATGGGCATCCAAAATTGAAAGTTCTAAGATTAAATTATGCGAGGGCATTTACGTATGAGTCTCCCTCGTTTCAATCATCTCCCCTCCTAACCACTTTTTAATAATGACTAAGAGATTCTTTTTTTAATAAAATATCTTCTTGATAAGATATTTTTATCATTAAAAGCGATGCTAAACATGTTGATAGAGGTAATGTGAAATCCCACCTGTCAACTTATGCGAGTTCGAGGAAGTTACTGATTTATATTTAGGAGACATGGACATGATTAAATTATTTGTTTTGGATTATTTTGTAAAAAAATATTATTTTTCAAAAAATAATCATTTTAAAGGTTTTTTTAATCTATTTGTTTCAATTTTTTAAAATAATTAAAATTTGAAAAATATCACTAGCAAAACCTAGAGTTGTCTCTCTCTCAACCTTCCCTCTACTCTTCTTTTCCTTCTTCCCCATCCATCGAAAGGGATGGTTTTGGACCATTTTTTGACCTGGAATCACCACTCTACATCGTTTTTTCTCTCATTTTATCTAAATAAGTGATTTTACCACATAGATCTGGTTTTTTTTTGTGTTTTTCCGTGTTTTCGTCGTCTGGGTTCGACGGTGTTTGTTCGTCGTCTTGTTGCGGCGGCGTTTGGTTTCCCGTCTTGTTGCGGTGTTCGTTTGGTTCAGATTGGCAAATCAGTTTCGATCCGTTACATATTCAATCAAGACTCGGGCGTCAACGTTATATATCCGGAGGCATAGGTATTCCGGCCACTTTGATTTTGTCACATTTGTAGGCATTTTGTCGTGTTATGCTATTAATATGGACGCTGTGAGTTTGTTCGCATATTCATCATTTTCGATTTTTAGCGATGTTGAATTTGTGTTGTTTTCGATATATTTTATCAATTTGAATGAATGAATATTTTTTTTAATAAAAAAAAAAGAAAAAAAACATCTAAAATCTGATTATAATAAGAAGTTATTTTGAGTAACTCCTCGTAAAAAATTGATACAATAAATTATGAAGAGTGATCAAATAAGTGGTTTTTATGATTATATTTATAAACAATCAAACTAACTTATACTTTTACGTTTTTTTAGGCAACTTATACTTTTACTTAAAAATCTCTAAAAAGTAATTATCGTATTATTTTATATAAAAATTACTTTTATTAAACTTAAATAAACAGACCTAAATCTTAGCTTTAAATAACTTTCAGAAATCAGAGGTTAATTTTTTCTTTTCAAATTATTGGTGCAATAACTCACTATATTATATCACATAAAGTGGTTATAATATAATTTTTTAAGAGTTGTAACCTTTCTACTTTTTTTTAATATAAAGTGCCTCTTTGTTTAGGCTTATTTTCGACGCCAACAGAAAAATTGCACGTTCCGAGGCACTTAACACACTCAATTTGTGTTTGGGGGGAAAAAACACATTGAAAAAAAGTGGGGCGGAGGAGTTCAAAACTGAACTTTATGGAAGCAAAATTTTTTAATTTTTTCATTAAGAATGATTGATTCTAGATATAGGATTCATAAAATTTTATAAATTTATACCTCAAAAGTGATTTTACTTTGTCATCCAAACAAAATCAATTATTCTAAACCTACTTTTAAAATGTTGTTACCAAACACAAATCAAATTTTTTAACCTTGATTCTTCCAAAATCAATTCTACCAAAATTAATTCTATCAAAATCTAAAACAAACAGACCCAAAGTTATTTTGTTTGATTAAAAAAACCTACTATAAAGCAACAAAAAAAACTACGATACACGAGTTCCATATATCAATTTGCGTGATATTTAAAAAAGTAATAGGCAAAATAGATAAATTGATCATCTACGTTTATTTTATTTTTCATATTGGTCTTATAAGTTTTTTATTTTTTAAATTGGTCATACATGTTATGTTTCATTTTCACATTAGTCATTTCCGTCAATTTTGACCTAACGCATCAGTTTTGATGCCACGTGTCGGACTAAGGTGATAGCCACACCAGGTCAAAACTGACGGCGTTAGGTCAAAATTGATGGAAAAGACTAATGTGAAAACGAAATGTAACGTGTAGAACCAATTTGAAAATAAAAAACTTATAGAATCAATATAAAAAATAAAATAAACGTATATGACCAATTTACCTATTTTGCCAAAGTAATAATATAAACCTTGTAAACCATTACGAAATCAGATTACAGAGAGTGAGAGTCGAGAGAGATAAGATCTCATATCCCATTTTTGTATATCACATGATGTCCCAATCAATAATATCCCCATCATATGTTAAAATTTTATTTAATATTGAAAAAATTGAATGCATGATGTACTGGCCGAAGATATAAGGCCGAGGATTGTCGATACGACCGAGCTCATTCTTCTAAGTGGGCCATGACCCGAATTCCTATAAAGCCGAAGACCTATTAATGCACTTGACACCCGAGGATAACTACTCGGGCCTATTCCACAGCAGGCCACGGATGAAGATATCTCGGCCCCGAGCTATCCAGTCACAACTGACTGGGCCGAATATCTCGCTGGTCCAAATATCTCTCCGTATAACTCGGAGCCTTATCCTTATCATTATCTAACTGCAATAACAGTCCGATCCTAACAAATAGGATCTCAATAACAGTCCAACTCAAACTGTTACACTAAAACATCTCTATAAATAGGGGTCCAACCCCCTCACTTAGAACTACGTTTGCTTTGATTCCCATTTGGATACGTAGGAGCAGAATTCCGATTCTGTCAAGCTAATTCCAAAACACTCCCACAAGAGCTTCTCCGGACGAGTATCTCTCACTTGAGATATTTGGACGGAACATTCGACACCGTCTGTGGGAATCGAAGCAAAATTTTCCCATACCACAAACAATGGTGAGGACAAGGAGCGGAAACTGCAGGAGAGAGGAGCCAGAGAATGCCAACAATGGGGACAATGGGGAACGATCCATAAACCCAGCTATGACGACCGATAATCCCATTATTCAAGAACTCCTCGCACAAGTGGCAATGCTGAGAAGGGAGAATGAGGAGATTCGCCGGCAGAACAGCCGTCGGGAACGAGAACAAAGTAGAGAAAGGTCCGCCTCTTCTCCTCATGAGAGAGAGCGTCGGACAGCCGAGAATGAGGGATCCAGAAACACGCGCAGAGAAGGAGGCCCACAACCCCGTGTTTCTCATTATGTTGACCAAAGCAGCGAGGAGGAATTTCCTAGGCAGGCCCCCGAGCTTTCACTTGTGCAAATAGGCCTAATGAAAGGACCCAAGCGTGAGGCCGAGACATCCCTTCATCGACGTCATCATGGAGGTTCCTCTTCCAGCCAACTACAAACCAATAAACATTGACAGGTATGATGGCACCTCGGACCCAGAGCGTCACTTAGATGCTTTCACTACTCAAATGTACCTCTTCACCGACGATGATCTTGTCATGTGTAAAGTCTTTCCTACTACTCACGAAAGATCTTGCACTAAGTCTGGTATACCCACTACCACCAAAGATCGATTGACTCCTTTGACACGTTTATGACTAAGTTCAATGCTCAGTTTTCCACGAGCCGAGCTCATCAAAAACCTCGGCCTCGTTGGTAAACTTTAATCAAGAAAAAAACGAGTCTCTGCGTGATTTTATGGCCAGGTTCAGCAAAGAGACTGTTCTCATCCGGAATCTCAGTGCCGATGTTGCACTACACACCATCTTGACCGGGTTACGGCCTGGCCCTTTCGCCAGACACCTAGCTCGGAAGCCTCCAACCAGTATAGATGAGTTGAGAAGAAAAGCTGCTGGATTCATTAATATGGAGGAGATTGAGGAGTCTAAGAAAAGAGAAAGAACCGATGATTCAGATAGACGAGAAGGGAGAGAGAAGAGGAGGGCTGGAGGAGACAAACAGAAATTCAAAATCACATCTGAGCATTTACATAGGGGACCGAAGTATGAGCACTATACCCCCCTCAACACCAACCGAGCTCGGGTATTTGAGGAAGCTTACAACGCAGATCTTTTGCAGCTCCCCAACCATGGCCACACGCCCCAGAATGCTGATCGACAGAAGCATTGTCGGTACCATCGTAACTACGGGCATACCACTGAGGAGTGCTGGGTCCTGCGTGACAAGATTGAAGAGTTAGTGCAGGCTGGTCATCTGAATAATTTTGTTCGGAGAAATCACAACAATGGTGAAGGGCGAGGCAGAAGTAGAAGAAGAGGAGGTGACCAAAGCCCGGGAAGGGGCGGCGGTCTACAAAATAATGAAAGAGCAGAGAATAGGGAAGGTCATAATGAAAGGCGAGAGGAGGATAATACTGTCCGAGGTGTGATAAACACTATTTCAGGGGGATTTGTGGGAGGAGGCACGACGAGTTCAGCTCGGAGAAAACACCTGAGGGCTATCCGGGCTGTCAACTCGGTAGTTGGTAAACCCCTGAGGATCTCCCCATCGATTATCTTTTCCGATGAAGACTTCTTGGGTGTGGATCCTAATCAGGACGACCCTATGGTAATCACAGTGATATTGGCCAACTTCTCGGTCAAGAGAACTCTCGTAGACCAGGGGAGCTCGGCTGATATTTTATATTATTCAACATTTCAGAAGCTCGGGATCCCAGAAAAATCTATTCAGCCATACGACAGTAAGCTCGTTGGTTTTGCGGGGGAACAGGTAGATACCCGAGGATACATTGACCTCCTAACTACGTTTGGAGATGGCAAAACGTCCAAGACTATCTTGGTCAGGTATGTGTTGGTTAATGCAGTAACATCGTACAATATCCTGATCGGAAGACCATCTTTGAACGAGTTAGGAGCTGTGGTCTCTACTCCCCACCTCACAATGAAGTTCCCTTCCAACTCGGGAGACATAGTTGCTATCCGGACTGATCAGAAAATGGCCAGACAATGCTATGCTGATAGTTTGCGTGTAAGCAAACTCAAACCTACACCTACAGAAACACTAGACAGAGGAAAAGACAAGTCTGTAAATTCAGTTAGCTCTGTTGAACTAGACCCGAGAATGGACATGCAGGAACAACGGCCACAACCCATTGAGGAGTTAGAGAAGTTCCAGCTCGGATCACAGCCCGATCAGTACACCAAGCTCGGCGATCAACTTGAGCCGAGTTTAAAAAAGAAAATAAAGGAAGTGCTCCGCAGCAACGTCGATTTGTTCGCCTGGACCACATCGGACATGCCAGGGATTGATCCCGATTTCTTATGCCACAAACTGGCAATCTGTCCTGAGGCAAAACCAGTAGCTCAAAGGAAAAGGAGACTTGGTGAGGAAAGGAGGAAAGTGGTGGAAGAAGAAAAGACGAAGTTGGTTAAAGCCAACTTTATTCGGGAAGTAGAATACACAACTTGGTTGACCAACGTGGTTTTGGTCAAAAAAGCAAATGGCAAGTGGCGCATGTGCACTGATTATACGGACTTAAATAAAGCTTGTCCAAAGGATTCTTATCCTTTACCGAGTATTGATAGGTTGGTGGATGGTGCCTCCGGGTACAGAATTTTGAGCTTCTTGGATGCATACTCGGGGTACAATCAGATCCGAATGTATCCCCCAGATGAGGATAAAACAGCTTTCATAACTGAAGGCTCGAACTATTGTTACCGGGTAATGCCGTTCGGATTGAAAAATGCTGGAGCTACCTACCAGAGGCTCATGGACAGGGTGTTCGAAAAACAGATCGGAAGGACTATGGAGGTTTATGTGGATGATATGGTCGTAAAATCCGATGACCACAACAACCACCCGAAAGACTTGAAGGAAATTTTTCAGCAACTGAGAAAGTATAATATGAGGTAGAATCCGGAAAAGTGTGTTTTAGGTGTTCAGTGTTGAAAATTCCTCGGTTTTATGTTGACACACCGGTGAATCGAGTCCAATCCTGAAAAATGCCGAGCTGTGATTGAGATGCGAAGCCCACAAAATATTAAAGAAGTGCAACGACTAGCAGGGCGGCTGGCATCATTATCTCGGTTTCTCCCCAGATCTGCAGAGAAAGCTCGGCCTTTCTTTAGATTATTGAAAAGACCTCAAACCTTCACGTGGACCGAGGAATGTGAGAAGGCCTTCGTCGATTTCAAGGCCTTTTTGTCTTCACCACCAATATTAACTCAACCTATCCCAGGGAAAGAGTTATACTTATACCTGTCAGTCACCGAGTACGCCATCAGTGCGGTCATTGTGCAAGAAGTAGAGAAAGCTCAAATGCCGGTGTATTTCATCAGCAGGGTCCTTCATGATGCCGAAACCCGGTATCAAGTCATAGAAAAGCTGGTTTTGACCCTGGTAACTGCAGCTCGGTGATTGCGTCCGTATTTCCAGAGTCACCAGGTGATTGTCAAAACCGATCACCCGATTAAGCAGATTCTCAAAAAGCCCGAGTTGGCAGGCCGTATGATTGCTTGGTCGGTGGAGTTATCCGAGTTCGGTCTGAAATACGAGTTGAGGGGTCCTCTGAAAGCTCAATGTATCTCCGACTTTGTAGCCGAGCTCAATCCACTGCCGATACCCGAGGATTAATGGTGGAATTTGTATGTGGACGGATCCTTGAACGTCAGAGGCAGTGGAGCGGGGGTAATACTGGAAGGTCCGGGAGAGTTGATCCTGGAACAATCATTAAAGTTTGAGTTCAAAACCTCAAACAACCAAGCCGAATACGAGGCCTTGATAGCAGGGTTAATGCTGGCTAAGGAAATGGGAGCAAAGGTTGTTAGATGCCGAAGTGATTCATAGCTAGTCACAGGACAAATCTCTGGGGGGTACCAAACAAAAGAGCCTCAGCTTACCATCTATTTATGTAAAGTCAATCAGTTAATTTCCAGCTTTGAGTAATTTGCTATTGAACACATTCCCAGAGAAGAAAATACTCGGGCCGATCTACTGTCCAAATTGGCAGATCTTAAGAAACCGGGCCAGCACAGAACGGTTATTCAAGAAACTCCCAATGAACCGAGTATCACGTTTGGAGAGGTGATGGCCAACGAGCCGGTTGACCGAGAGTGGATGACACCCATATGGGAGTATTTATCCTCAGAAACTCTGCCCCCAGATCACGCCGAGGCCAGAAAGATCAGGCTCAGAGCAAGTCACTTTGCTATCGTTTCCGGAGAGTTGTATAAACGGGGATTCTCGGTACCGATGTTAAAGTGTCTAACAAAGGCACAATCAAAATATGTAATGGAAGAGGTTCACAGAGGAATCTGTGGTTTTCACTGTGGGGGCAGATCAATGGCCTCCAAAGTAGTCCGAGCATGGTACTATTGGCCTACCATCCGAGCAGATTGCATCGAGTGGACGAGACAATGTGATGAGTGTCAAAGATTTGCCAATGTAAGTCGTACCCCACCCGAAGAACTTTACACATTAAACCCGCCTTGTCCCTTTGCCATGTGGGGGATGGATATACTTGGACCATTCCCCATAGCCAAAGGTCAAGTCAAATTTCTCTTGGTAGCAGTGGACTACTTCACAAAGTGGATTGAAGCAGAGCCTTTGGCGAAAATTACCGCCGAGAAGGTACAAAAGTTTGTGTGGAAAAACCTCATCTGTAGGCACGGAATTCCCTTTGCAATCGTCACTGATAACGGAAGGCAGTTCATAGATAAGACATTGCGAGAATTCTGTGTCAATCTCGATGTTAAACACCACGTCACCTCGGTAGAACATCCCCAAACCAATGGGCAAGCCGAGGCGGCCAACAAAGTCATTCTCGGAGAGCTGAAGAAGAGAGTGGGAAAAGCCAAAGGAGCTTGGGCAGAAGAGTTGTCGAGTATTCTTTGGGCCTACCACTGCACGCCCCAACCCACTACTCAAGAAACACCCTTCAGGCTGACATATGGAACAGACGCCATGATCCCAGTTGAGGTTGGTGAGCCGTCTTTCCGGTGTATGCAACATGAGCAGAATGAGAATGAAAGTAACTTAAGGGTTGAGCTTGACTTAGTGGAGGAAATCAGAAAGGAGGCTAAAATCAGGGAGGAAGCCTGCAAACGAAGAGCTACTCTGAGGTATAATTCAAAGCTGAAACCGAGGAGTTTCCTGCGTGGAGACTTGGTGCTAAGAATGAAAGGAGAGGCAAGAAGGGATCATACGGAGGGCAAGTTAGCGGCAAACTGGGAAGGGCCATTCCGAGTGGTAGAAAACTTGGGAAACAGAGCATATAGGTTAGAAGAATTGTCAGGGAAGCCTATCCCGAGAACTTGGAATGCTTCTCATTTAAAATTTTATTACAGTTGATGTACATAGTCAGGTGATGTACTCTTTTTCCTACCTCGGTATTTTGTCCCAAAAAGGGTTTTGACCGAGAAGGTTTTAACGAGGCACACCGCAGACTTCCTTTTTATTCAATAAAATAAATTATTATGGACATTGTTCTATTTTCTTAATTTTCCGATGTATTTATTCTGCGAACATTAAATTGTTTAAGGCCGAGTTCGAGTCAATTAAGTTGTTTAAGGCCAAGTTTGAGCCTGAAGGCCGAGTTCGAGCCAATTAAATTTTTAAGGCCGAGTACGAGCCATTAAATTTTTAAGGCCAAGTTTGAGCCCGAAGACCGAGTTCGAGCCTATTAAATTGTTAAAGGCCAAGTTTGAGCCTGAAGGCTGAGTTCGAGCCTATTAAATTGTTAAAGGCCGAGTTCGAGCCATTAAATTTTTAAGGCCAAGTTTGAGCCCCAAGGCCGAGTTCGAGCCTATTAAATTGTTAAAGGCCAAGTTTGAGCCTGAAGGCCGAGTTCGTGCCTATTAAATTGTTAAAGGCCAAGTTTGAGCCTGAAGACCGAGTTCGAGCCTATTAAATTGTTAAAGGCCAAGTTTGAGCCTGAAGGCCGAGTACGAGCCATTAAATTTTTAAGGCCAAGTTTGAGCCTGAAGGCCGAGTTCGAGCCATTAAATTTTTAAGGCCAAGTTTGAGCCTGAAGGCCGAGTACGAGCCATTAAATTTTTAAGGCCAAGTTTGAGCCTGAAGGCCGAGTTCGAGCCATTAAATTTTTAAGGCCAAGTTTGAGCCTGAAGGCCGAGTTCGAGCTTATTAAGTTGTTAAAGGCCAAGTTTGAGCCTGATGGCCGAGTACGAGCCATTAAATTTTTAAGGTCAAGTTTGAGCCTGAAGGCCGAGTACGAGCCATTAAATTTTTAAGGCCAAGTTTGAGCCTGAAGGCCGAGTTCGAGCCTATTAAATTGTTTAAGGCCGAGTTCCAGCCTTTGAAATTATTTAAGTGAAATCGAATACGAGCAGTAAGAAGAACAAAATTTTGATCTAAAAGCCGAGATCGAGCCATTAAATTATTTTAATAAAATCGAGTACAATGCCGAAAATAAAAACAAGGTACGAGTCGAGTACTAGAAAGTACTACGACTTAGATACAGAGCTGAAATTGAAAATAAGGCCCGCCCGACTGGCCAATAGTTCCCCCAATTAGAACAGGGGCAAGACCAGTTGGCCAGTAGTCCCCCCAATCGGACGCCACGACTTTCCCTCGAGGGGTAAAGTAATCACTTCCCCCTGAGAAAGCTGGACAATGAGGTGCTCGGCCTGCTCCGGGAGTAGACGGCCACTACCCTTTTCTCCACTCCCGAAGACTGCTATTCTCCCAGTTAACATCCTTTTTGAAGGATTAAATCATAAAATGAATTCTGGATCCCATCTCCCACTTACATCCTTTTTGGCAGCTTTAAAGCTCAAAAAAGGATGTTAACTGGGAGAGAGGAACGTAAACCCCTGGTAACATTATGAAGGGTATTTGAGGCGAAGATTACTCGGGTCAAACGAGGACGAACTTTGTTGTTCAAGAAGATGAAGAATGAAGAAATGAGGCAAATAGACAGCCCTATTTATAAGGAAGAAGAGGCGGTGAAAAGAGTGAATAGGCGCTGGGAATAGGCTTATGGAAAAGATAAATGTCCATGGGGAAAAGGTTTATTGAAAAAACAAATCTCGAAACTCAGTAAAAAAGTAGTAATTGCATGAACCCACTGCGGTTTCCAAAGCACATAATGTGTGACCACATATGCAAAACGTGAATCATGTATTTCACATGTGACAACAACTATCCGTTTTTGATACGGATGATAAAATATCTCGGCCTCAGTCGAGGTCTTGTTAAACAAGCCGAACACGCAATACAAACAACATCGGAATATAAATATTTCGAAGAATATCTCGGCCAAACAAAAGCTACAAGAGGAACAAGAGGTCATCAAAATGGTGGAAGAGTTTTCATTAAATCAACCGAAGTTACAAGGGCAAAAGCCCATTACAAGGGATGAAGAAAACAAAAAACAAAGAATACAGTTACTCGTCCCTATGACTCTCTTCGGCATCGATGTGATCCTCGGGAGAATCTTCCGCCCCTTCCACCACCTCTTCCTCTTCGGGAATAATGGGAACAAGTTCCCCATTCAGCACCTCTTTAGTTACATCGACACCCGAGATATCAACCCCCGGAGCGAGAATTTCAACTTGAGCAATGGCCTTTGCAAAACCTTTCCGATGCTCGACAAGAATGCAGTCAGTGGCCTCTTTTAGATCTTCCTGGATCTCCATCCTGGCCTTAGTCTCGGCCTCCAGGGCAGCTTTAAGTTGCTCGATTTCAGCTTGAGCCTTCTTGAGCTCTTCTTTAGCGCGAGCTTTACCCTCTTCAGCCCGAGCTTTATTCTCCTCAGCAAGTTTTGCCTGGGAGTTAAGTTCGGAGTTCTGGCCATTCAGCTCGGTAATGGTAGTACTCCGGAGACTATTGGCTTTGGCCAGCTCGTCACGCTCTGCGGAGGTTCGGGCAAAATCCCCCTTCAGCTTCTCGATAGAAGCAAGTTCAGTTTCCAGGTGCTGGGATTTCCTCTCAGCCTCCGCTAAGTCTTGGCTACAAAAGCGGGCCAGAGCAGCAGCTCGGATGCAGTAGGCCGAGAGGGCTTCCATGCTTGACTGAGCCCCTTGTTGCCTGATTAATCGGAGATCATCAGGCTTTAGGAAGTTCGAGTCAAAGGAAGGGAGGGGTTGAAGTCTTCGCCCCAGAGAGATGAGGTTCCTGCTTTCAGAGAAGTGTTATACCACTTCACCTCGGTAGAGGGGGGAATTTGTTCCTCCCGCCCCGAAGTTTCCGTCTCATGAGTGGTGGGATGTCGAGGACTTGAGCGGGGGGGGGGGGGGGGCGAGAATCTTCGGCGTCGACTACTACATCTACCCTTTTTCTTTGGTGAGGGGCGGATGATGATGAAGCCCCCTTGGCAGTAGCCTTATCATTGGCCGGAGGAAGTCCTTTCTTTTTCTTCTCGGTCGTGGAGGGACCCTCTTTCGCGGCAGATTTCAAAAGCTTGGAGAAGTCAAATTTCCCCATGATGACTGCCAAAAAGAAAAGTTGTTAGTACAGGAACACATACAGAAAAGAGCTAAAAACTAAAAAGCCGAACACTTACTTTTAAGGTCGGCTCTCGGAGTGGATGAGAAGGGGAGTTTTAGAAGACGTCCACAATGGAGAGGCCGATGAAGTTTTTCTAATATATCTATATCCCGTCTATTCTTGGCAGGAAGGGATTGGTATTCGAAACCAACGAATTTGGTAGGGGAGGATTGCCAGTATAAAGGAAACCTGGCGCATCCATTCTCATCAAAAAAATGGGAAGAGTGAGAGCCCGAGGGGCGAACCCGGAAGAAGCCGACTTTGAAGTCCTTATACAATGATGTGTATAGACTAAGCAGTCCTCTCTGGTTCAGTCCATTGAGGGAAATCCATCCCGTTTTCTTACCAAACCTTGTTTGGTAAAAGTACAAAAATTTGGGAGTAGTGGGCTCCATCCCGATGTATTTACACAGAATTTGAAAGGCTTTCATAAAAGCCCAACTGTTGGGAGGAAGCTGAGTAGGTGCGACATTCATGGTTCTCAGAACGTCGCACTCAAACTCAGTGAAAGGAAGGGACACACGCAGCTGTGCAAATAGTGTTTTGTACATGTAGGTAAAAGGGGGCTCAGAAGGATGAGCCCTGAGGAAAACATACTCGGTACCCGAGCATGGGGAACAAATAAACTCGGATTCGTCTCCGGACGCCGAGATATTAATCTGGGACCGAAGACGAGCAATCGAATCTGAAGACTGAAAGTCATAAAAATAAGCCCCAACTTCGCCCTTAACCCAGGTATACCCAGGTAGGGTAATATCGGGAACAGGGTCTTTTGGAACCCTTTGGCGTTGTTTGCGAGCGGCGGGTTTGGAAATTTGGGGGGAGGGAGAACCAGACCTAGAAGAGTCGGACCTAGAAGATTCAGACTCAGGGGAAGACGACCTGGAGGAGGACGGTCCCACCTAACGGATGTTTAGTTCCTGTGAAGGAACAGAAAAAGTGGAAGGAGAACCCCCAACGGGGGAAACCTCGCGCTCAATCAGAGGCGAGGTGTTCGACTCAGAAGACTCGGACGAACTCATTTGGAAACAGAAAATAAACTTAGAAGCACGAAGGAGGGAAGAAGACTGGGCGTACCTGAAGAGTGAAAGGCAGGAAAGTGATGGTAGAAACTTGAAAGACAGAGATGAAGGGCGAAGGAAGATAGGCAAGGGGGAGTGAGGTGAAACAGGAGAAGGTATTTATAGCTACCACGATTGATGATGAGATACGATCAACGATCCATATTTCTTGAAATAAAAAGGCGCGACTTTTAATTTTCCCCTCATTAAATGGGCGCGGAACTCTAGGGTTACTCACCTGTGGCGTGCCTCAGAAGGATTAAGGGAAATGATTGCCTTCTCTGACAAGAGGAAGAGTCAGTTGAAATGACGGCTTGAAATGACGATTTAAAACACAGAAGGAAGAAAGTCTAGCAGCCGAAGAATGAGCTCGGTTCCATACTTGCCAGCTCTTTCGCTCATTTAAGCTCAGAGCTCGGGGGGCTTGTGTACTGGCCGAAGATATAAGGCCGAGGATTGTCGATACGACCGAGCTCATTCTTCTAAGTGGGCTGTGACCCGAATTCCTATAAAGCCGAAGACCTATTAATGCACTTGACACTCGAGGATAACTACTCGGGCCTATTCCACAGCAGGCCACGGATGAAGATATCTCGGCCCCGAGCTGTCCAGTCACAACTGACTGGGCCGAATATCTCGCTGTTCCAAATATCTCTCCGTATAACTCGGAGCCTTATCCTTATCATTATCTAACTGCAATAACAGTCCGATCCTAACAAATAGGATCTCAATAACAGTCCAACTCAAACTGTTACACTAAAACATCTCTATAAATAGGGGTCCAACCCCCTCACTTAAAACTACGTTTGCTTTGATTCTCATTTGGATACGTAGGAGCGGAATTCCGATTCTGTCAAGCTAATTCCAAAACACTCCCACAAGAACTTCTCCGGACGAGTATCTCTCACTTGAGATATTTGGACGGAACACATGATAATATATTATTGGTTGGAATAAAGTATGGTACATCAAAATGAGACAATAAAAATTATATTATTTGAACATCAAATTTTATACATCATATATATTGCCATATATTTTTATCTCTATCTCTCATATTTTATCTTCTTGTATATACGCATTCAAAAAATACAACTTAAAAACAAAGAGACATCATATAATGTATCTTATTTTAGTGTTCAGAAAACTTTCTCGGACAATAGATCTTCATCTTGAGATCAAATGCAGATATTCGAGTAAAAAGGGAAAAATGCATATACGTTGACATCGTACTATTTGCATCCCGTCAATAACTACTTATTATCCTCTTTATCAAAAAAAAAAATACTTATTTTCCTTGACCTTTAGTTAACGATAAATCAACATGTGGTTGATCCGGGTGGTAACGAGCTGGAGCTCTTTAAACAAGTGATTACAGATTCAATATCTGATTCTTGCATATGAAAAAAATTTGATTGAGAGAAAACCTACCGTCGAATAAAAATATGACTGGATCCTTCGGGATAGAATTTAATTTATGCAAAATAAGAAAGAATGAAAATTTTCCTGTTTCATTTAGCCACGAAAATATTTATCGAATAACAAGAGAAGCCTTACAAAAGAGAGTAAAGGGAAACAATTACATTTTTTTAACACATACGGTGTCACATGAGAGATAGAAACAAACATATACGATATCACATACGGTGTCTAAATTTTGTGTTCAAATAACACACTTCAAAAGAAAACTTTTTCTTTTTGTTTTGATTTGTGGTTCAAGTCCTTGTATATTTAAGTTAAATCACTAGTGGAAAATATACATTAGACCGGAAAGGTTTACGTCAGCTAACCAAAAGCTAGACGTTAAAAAGGAGGCGGTGGCAGTTTTGTAAATATCAAACTTCATTAATTCAATTTTAACGCCAGTTGTTGTAAGGACTGACGTTAAAAATTAAGTGACTCACTTTTAACGTCAGTCCTTACATCAAAAGACGTTAAAGGTTATTTTTAAAAAAAATTAGCTAGTAAATGTACCCTTCCGCATTGCCTTCCTCAAAGTTTCAGTTTCACTTGCTTTTATGTTTTGTGTTTCTGTTTTGAAAACTAAAATATATGTGCGAAGTATAAGTTGAATCAATTACCCAAACCGGATCTCATTCATGAAGTGTATCAATAATACAATTACAAGATACATTCAAAATTTTAAAATCCTATAAAAAGTTACATTGAAAGGGTTTAAAATTCTAAACATTTGTTGAGGCTTCGTTTCTTTCACGGGTGAGCAAGAGAGGAGAGTCGAGCGACTGAGTTTTCCAGAATTCAATGAGGAGGTTGTGTGGCAAAGCATAAGGCCACTTTTGGAACCCCTTATCACACCCGAAACATTAAAGCTACATCCCTTCAGAGAGTTTTATGAAATATGCCAAAGGGAAAACTATACTCCGAATGTGACCATGTCTAGCAGTGATGGTGTTACTCGTGTTGGAATCGAGGTACATGCTGATAATGTGGTCATTCATAAGCTGAGGTTTTGGAACTGTAGCAACCGATTCTCCGGAAGGATGATAAGGTGAGCAACTCACATTATGTGATTTACATAACCTTATCACCCATGTTATGTGATTTACACAACCTCAGAAGTTGTTTGACCATTAAGACAAAGATCTTTGAGTCTAGGAATAGGAAGAAAGAGTGATGAAGTTAATCTCCATGGCAGGGCAATATTGTGAAGCAGAAAAATAAAAGGAAGGAAGGAAGCTATTTATTGGAGTAGAGGATGAAGTTACTAGGCATGGTAAGTTGCTAAAAAATTAAGTTGATCATTAAGAGGATTAGGTTCCAAGGTGAATGGGTAAGTAGCACAGTAGTCAAAGGAATGAATGTTTTTGCAGAAACTTATATACCTTTAACGTCAGTTGTTTAATACAACTGACATTAAAAGTGTTTTTAAAATAAAAAATATTTATTTTTAACGTCAGTTTTTATACAACCGGCGTTAAAAGTGTGATTTTTACTTGATTAAATAAATAGCCGGCGTAAATAATCATATATCCCTATCTGAAATGCCCTATTGTCACTCTTAACACAGGTCACTCCATATATATAGTGCAGTTTATTTCTAAACTTTTTTTTTAAACAAGTTTATTTTTAATCTTCATTAATTAGCTTGAATTAGTAAACAAATTCTTGTGCAAATTAAAATAAATAAACACTTAACATAAAACAAGTTATATGTATAATCAAATCGTATCTCATTGAAGCGATTCATAAGTTACAATTAAATGATTAAAAGATAAAAAATTTCTGCAACATAGCCCTAAAATATAAAAAAGTTTTGCTTCAACATCATTTTCTTCTCAGTCAAGTCCTCAGAAACTCCAATGGATGCATCTCCTCCCTCACTTGAATTCCATGATGCAAAAGTGAATCCACATTGAAATGGATCTTTGCATCTTCTCCTTCACTGGAATTCCTTGATGCATCATCTTGAATTCACAGTCACTTGCTTCCAAAGCAAAGTGAAAGGGATGACGGGGATGAAATAAAGTGAGGGAATCACATTACGTGATTCACCCAACCTTACCATCCATGTTATGTGATTTACTCAACCTCAGAAGTTTTTTTACCATTAAGACAGAGACCTTTAAGTCTAGGAATAGGAAGAAATAACAACACCTCAAATATGATAGAGGCATATTGTGAAGGAAAAAGCACGAAATATAGAGGAAAAGAGGGGGGTGTAATACAGATCGATCGATCTGTAAGAATATGGTTCTTTATATAGAGAAGAGAGACTACCTGAATTTCTTGAAAACTGATCTAAAAACTTAATGCTCATTAAGAGGATTAGGTTACAAGGTGAATGGGTAAGTAGCACAGTAGTCAAAGGAATGAATGTTTTTGCAGAAACTAATAAACTTTTAACGTCAGTTGTTTAATACAACTGACGTTAAAAGTGTTTTTAAAAAAAATATTTATTTTTAACGTCAGTTTTTTAAACAACTGGCGTTAAAAGTGTGATTCTCAGTTAAATAACTAGCTGACGTAAATAATCCTATATCCCTATCTGAAATGCCCTGTTGTCACCCTTAACGCAGGTCACTCCATATATATAGTGCAGTTTATTTCTAAACTTTTTTTAAAACAAGTTTATGTTTAATCTTCATTAATTAGCTTGAATTAGTAAACATATTCTTGTGAAGAGAGACTGATACAGAAGAATATTACTTTATATAGAGAAGAGAGACTGATTTTCTTGAAAACTGATCTATAAACTTAATGCTTAGGGGTAGGTAGCACAAAGAGTCGAGGCAATTAATGTTTTTGCAGAACACTTTTAACGTCAGTTGTCTTCAACAGCGGACGTTAAAAGTTTTTTTTATTTTTAACGTCGGTTTCTTAATACAACTGACGTTAATTAAATGTCCTTTAACGTAAGTTTTTACAAACAACTGACGTAAAATGTTGTTTATAACGTTTACACCCGCGCGCCTTCTGCACTTCGCTCTGTACGTCTCTTTTCTCTTTTCATCACGCTCAACCCTCACTCTCACTCTCACTCTCACTCTGCCCTAATCTCACTCCACCGCAACCACCGCGAGGGTGACAGGCGGCGCGCGAGCACGCGTGCGATTCCGGCAAGTGTACCGGATTGTCGCCAAGTAATAAAAGATATCGATCCCACAGAGACTGTGATCCCGAATCGCAGTTAATTATCAAATTGAGTAAATCTGGACTGTGTAAAAAGGATTTTTATATTTTGAAATGGTTTTGAATTTAGAGATAGATAAAACAGAATCAAATAAAACAGAAAACAAATCTTTTTGGTTTTTCAGATCTAAATGGATTCCTAGGGATTTAGGTTACCTATGAGGCTGTTTATGTTACCAATCTGATTTACCCTTGTTTATTAACGAAATTGCCTTGAAGGCGAGTTTATCCTCTAATAGCTTAAGCTCCCTCTCGGGTTACAAAAGCCGTGCCCAATTGACCCAACCCCTACTCTCGTGGTAGTCGACTCAGATTGAACCCTTTGCGTTTCGTGACAACTCGACGATCCTCGAGGGACGGCTTCTAACTCTCGTGATTTCAGTCCCAAGTCTGACTCTATAGATCCGACACCTAAGTTCACCGCTAGGTTCCTCCTTAGAATGTATAAGTCGTGCAAATAAACCTAAGTTCACCGCTAGGTTCCTACTTGGAATATCTACGTCTCGTAAATAAGCGGCCGCCGAATTTACAAGTGATTAAAACACTAGAAATCAGATCTAAATCAAAATCGAAATTAACAATGATATTACATCAAATTTACAACATATTCAAACCTCGGGCATAGCCCCAATCCCTAGAAACTAAGCTACTACTCCAGCCTTGCCATGGAGATGACAGGCTTGATTACAAATAACATGAAAATAACCTAAGAGAAGAGAGGAGGAGAAAAAGAGAGATCCTAAATCTATGCCTAAGTAGTAGCCAAGAGTCCTCGTCTCTATGTGTGTTGTGTGTCTCTGCCTGGTCCTTATTTATAGACTTGGGAAGTTTGAATCCCAATCTAACTCAAATTCTGATCCAATTCGGTTTCTTCAGGTCCAAGTAATGCGCGTCACGGCCGTGATGGCCATCACGGCCAGGCCGTGACGGCTTCTGACTTGTGCAGTTCTTTAGGCTTCTAAACTTTCGCGACGCGAAAGCCTTCTCGCGACGCGAGACTTGAATTTTCCAGCTTGTCACGGCCGTGATAGATATTACGTCTAGGTCGTGACGGTCTCTGACTTGTGGGGGTTTTAGGTCACGGCCGTGATGGTCATCACGGCCAGGCCATGACAGACTCTGACTTCAGCCTTTCTTCCTTTTCAGTTTTGCTCGATCATGGCCGTGATGGGCATCACGGCTAGGCCGTGATGGGCTTTGTTTGGCTCATTTTCTTCACTTTTCAAGCCCTATTTTCATCCAAACTCCATCATGGTTGATCTTGAGCATTTTACCCTTGATTTCTGCAAAACAACACCACGAAAACCGCCTTACCCGTTCCAAAGGAAAATTAACCAAAAATCTAATTAAAAATGCCTAAACTACATGAATATGCATGAAAAATGATAGACAAAGATGAGGTGAAATCACACTCATCAAATCACCCCAAGCTTAAGATTTTGCTTGTCCTCAAGCAATTACCAAGGCCATAAGATATAAATAATCAGAGCATGGATAGTGAACCAAGAACCCTAGCAACTAATCCAAGTAATAGGCATATTCAATAAATCCCCAAGAGATAATCGATTTCAAGTCATATCAGAAGCTTAGGTTCATCAAATTTATATTCTCACTGATTCGGGCACTCGTCTCACCTCACTCAAGTGTTCCAGGGTATATGACAATTCGCTCAATTTCCTCAAGAAAAGTATTCTACCATAGGCTTGACTATTAACCAAATCTCTACTTTATTAATGAAAACACATAAGAATCAAGAGTTCTTTTACTTTGGTTGTAACGTGGCCATGGGATTAATTGTTAGGTGGGAAAATCAAGAGAAGGGAAATTCAAGAAGGTTAAACAAATTATCAATCATTGCAAAGCATGACACCTTCTAAAATACCTTTTTTAGGCTTTGACTTACTTTTCCACATTTTTCTTTCTTTTTATTTTTATTTTTATTTCTCACTTTCTTTTGTCATCCCCTTCTCCATTTTTTTTTGTATTTATTTCATTTTTATTTATTTGGATAAGGGGAGCTTTTTAGCTCAAGAGAAATATTTTCTAATTTTCTTATCCCATACTTTTTCAAACTACCTTTTTACCCTTTTGTAATACTTTTAAAGGTGCCATACCAAGCATTATTCATCAAAACATTTCATGGTACCAAGAAAAGTATTTTAATCTTTAGGCTCAAAATTGGGCAACTAAGGGGTAGCATTTAATCAATCAAAGCTCAGAAGGCCGGAAAAATACCTAGTGCCTCAATCATTTTCAAAAATGTTTTCAAAAATTTTTAAGTTTCGAAATGGTTTCAAGTCAAGTTCTAGAAAATACAGTCCAAGAGGAATTAAAACACTCTATCACAAGGAATGGGGTAGATTTAGTGAGTACCCCTTTTAGGCTCAAAATCTTACATTTAGTAGTTCAAAAATCAGTGAGAGACACAAATTTAAGGAACCACATGCTGATTATCAACTATCAAAAGATTATCTCAAGAATTTTTATTTTTAGTCTCGTCACAAGAATAATAAGAAAAATTGGGTTCAAAAATTCACTATCTCAATTCATTTGGCACCAAGTTCTCGCAATTGGATGCATGTTCTAAGTGAGGGGCAATCTAGAGAATGTGATCATATCCAACTATGCCTATGTGAATGCATTATAAATGCAACAATGCAAATGCAAAAAAATACCCCTACCCCAAGCTTAACACTTACATTGTCTCCAATATAAATAATCAAGTCGGAGAGAGGAGAAAAATTGGAACTACTTACCGAGTTGGTAGAAGGTGTTGGCTCACACTCCAGTCATAACTTGGGTGGAAATAGCATCACGGCCGTGAGGCTTATCACGGGCAGGCCGTGATGCTCTCTGATCTTGGCATCCTACTCATCACGACCGTGATGGATATCACGGCTGGGCCGTGATCCTTTCTGTTCTCCTTTATTAGTTCATCATGGCCGTGACCACTGTCACGGCCAGGGCGTGATGGCTTCTGACTTTATTTTTCCCAGCCCTTTCTTGCTCTTCCTTCCTTCTCAACCTGAAAACACTAGACAAATCTATCAATTTGTGGGGTTTTTTTTTTGCCTCTGGATCTTCTCAAATTATTCAAGAGATAAATTCAAAAACAAAAGGAAAAGGGAAAGAAAACTTGGGTTGCCTCCCAAGAAGCGCTTATTTACGGTCCTAAGCTTGACCAAACTTCCTTCAATCAATCGGGGTCGGCTGGGCGTAGAAGTGTAGGAACACTTCTCTTCCATGGAACTTCTTCGAAAAGTCGATTCTGCTCATACGGCCAATTTCGCTTCCGCTTTTCTCTTTTCATTCGGACTTTCCTGGCCTTCCTTTCTCCCGGCGGAAGTTTTGTTTCCGCATGGACAACAACTCCAATTCCATCACTACTGGGTGTATCATTAGCTATGCATATCTTCGGAGTTGCTTCCATGTTGAGCTCTTCTTTTACCACTGGAGACGTTAAATCGATCATGCACACATGGCTCTCAATAGGAGGGTTGTCATAAGAGTTAGTCAATTGAAAATCTACCCTATCTTCCTCTACATTTAGAGAGAGTTTGTCATTCCTTACGTCTATTACTGCTCCAGTGGTGGCCAAGAATGGCCTTCCTAAAATGATGGGGAATTCAGAATTCCCTTTCATATCCAATACCAGGAAGTCGGTAGGGATGAAGAATTTCCCTACCTTCACAGGGACATTCTCTAGTATGCCTAGAGGAGTCCTAGTTGAGCCATCCGCAAATTGTAAGGCGAATTTGAATGGTCTCAACTCTTTCGTTCCCAACCTTTCCAAGATAGTGAGCGGCATCAAGCTCGCACTAGCCCCTAAGTCACATAAGGCTTGGTCTATTTGCACTTTTTCAATCGAGCAAGCGATAGAGAAACTACCTGGGTCTTTCAGCATAGGTGGCATTTTAGTTTCTATATCTACTAGCTTTTTCCTGACCAACCTTTGTGGGAAAGGTATCGGGGGTTGGTACGGTGGTGGAGGGACATACTTTGGTTCCGGCTCTTCATCGTCGCTCATGTCCTCCTCCGGTTCCACGTCCTTTTCCCCCACCCCAAGCTTATCATCCCTCAAGTGTATGGCATTACAATGCTCAATGGGATTAGCTTCGGGTTGACCCGGGAACGTACCCTTAGGTCTAGTGTGTGTGCTGGCTTGTTGGGCAATTTGTGTTTCTAGAATCTTATTGTGGATGGCTAAGTTGTCTACCTTGGATGCTAGCTCTTTTATTGCCTCGTTTACTGCCCTGCCTTGTTGTCTAAACTCCTCATTTTGTTTTGTCTGAGTTTCAACAAAACTTTCCAATAAAGACTCGAGTTTAGATTGCTGTACCTGAGGATACCCCTGTGCGGGTTTCCTATTACCTTGGCCCTCTTGGAACTCGTGGTTCAGCATGTTGCTGTAGTTGCCGTAGGAGAGGTAAGGGTTGTTCTTCCTTTGGTTGTAGGAATTTGGGGGAGCATAATTGGGCAACTTCGGGTTTGTGTCGTAGAAGTTGTGACAAGCGTTCACTCGTTCCCCCGAAGCGCCGGATCCACGAGCAATCCCTCGTGGGCACTCCATGATGTCGTGTCCCTGTATTCCACAAATCTCACAAACAAGGTTAGTAGCACCTATTGCACTCACATTAGCCCTTTCAAGCCGATCAAAACGTTTATTAAGTGAGTCTATTTTTGACATTATAAGATCAGTGCTATTAACTTCAAACTTACCCCCCGAAATCTTGTTCGGGATATTACCTCTTTCTGAACCCCATTGGTGGTAGTTGGTGGCCACGTTTTCAATGATGTTGAATGCCTCAGTCAGAGGCCTATTCATAAATGCTCCACCAGCTGCAGAATCAAGTGACACCTTGGAAGAGTAGTCCAATCCGTTGTAGAAGGTGTGCACTAGTAACCACCTCTCGAGTCCATGGTGTGGGCAAGACTCAGCAGCGATCCTTCTAGCGATCCCAAGCTTCTGATAAGGATTCTCCGTATTTTTGGAAGAAGTCGGTGATCTGGGTTCGTATATAGGCCGTCTTGGATGGAGGGAAGAATTTCTCCAAGAACGCTTGTTCCAGTTGGTCCCAAGTAGACAAGGTGTTGGCGGGTATTTGCTTTAGCCAAGTCTTTGCCTTTCCAGTCAGAGATGAGGGGAATAACCTTAAGCGAATAGCATCGACCGGTGCACCATGAATCCTAATCGCATCGGTGAACTCGAAGAATGTTTCTACGTGATCAGTCGGGTCCTCCGAGGGCAATCCTCCGAATTGGTGCTGCCTAATCATGTTGATTAGCATAGGCGGTATAGTGTAGTTCTCCGCCTCGATCTCTGGCCTAGTAATCCCAGTGCGCAAACCCCTAGCATTTGGGGCTGCGTAGTCCTTCAAAGGTTTCGTATCCGGTTGATTCGCCATGAGTGGAATGGGAATCAACCTTTCTCCCTCTCTTTGTAGTCTCCTACGTCTGTGAAAGGTCCTCTCGATTTCTGGATCTACCTCACTAAGGCTCCCAAGACTTAGGGATCTTTGCATATAACACGCAGAGAGATGGATACACTAGAAGAAAAGAAATTTTGATTTTTTTTCAGATATAAAAATTAAATAAATAAATAAAAATAAAAGGTCCAGAAAAATCAATTCAAAAATTGAATTGAGATTCTAAAACGCAGTCCCCGGCAACGGCGCCAAAAACTTGACAGGCGGCGTGCGAGCGCGCGTGCGATTCCGGCAAGTGTACCAGATTGTCGCCAAGTAATAAAAGATATCGATCCCACAGAGGCTGTGATCCCGAATCGCAGTTAATTATCAAATTGAGTAAATCGCAGTTACCTATGAGGCTGTTTATGTTACCAATCTGATTTACCCTTGTTTATTAACGAAATTGCCTTGAAGGCGAGTTTATCCTCTAATAGCTTAAGCTCCCTCTCGGGTTACAAAAGCCGTGCCCAATTGACCCAACCCCTACTCTCGTGGTAGTCAACTCAGATTGAACCCTTTGCGTTTCGTGACAACTCGACGATCCTCGAGGGACGGCTTCTAACTCTCGTGATTTCAGTCCCAAGTCTGACTCTATAGATCCGACACCTAAGTTCACCGCTAGGTTCCTCCTTAGAATGTATAAGTCGTGCAAATAAACCTAAGTTCACCGCTAGGTTCCTACTTGGAATATCTACGTCTCGCAAATAAGCGGCCGCCGAATTTACAAGTGATTAAAACACTAGAAATCATATCTAAAGCAAAATCGAAATTAACAATGATATTACATCAAATTTACAACATATTCAAACCTCGGGCATAGCCCCAATCCCTAGAAACTAAGCTACTACTCCAGCCTTGCCATGGAGATGACAGGCTTGATTACAAATAACATGAAAATAACCTAAGAGAAGAGAGGAGGAGAAAAAGAGAGATCCTAAATCTATGCCTAAGTAGTAGCCAAGAGTCCTCGTCTCTATGTGTGTTGTGTGTCTCTGCCTGGTCCTTATTTATAGACTTGGGAAGTTTGAATCCCAATCTAACTCAAATTCTGATCCAATTCGGTTTCTTCAGGTCTAAGTAATGCGCGTCACGGTCGTGATGGCTTCTGACTTATGCAGTTCTTTAGGCTTCTGAACTTTCGCGACGCGAAAGCCTTCTCGCAACGCGAGACTTGAATTTTCCAGCTTGTCACGACCGTGATGGATATTACGTCTAGGCCGTGACGGTCTCTGACTTGTGGGGGTTTTAGGTCACGGCCGTGATGCCGTGACAGACTCTGACTTCAGCCTCTCTTCCTTTTCAGTTTTGCTCGATCATGGTCGTGATGGGCTCTGTTTGGCTCATTTTCTTCACTTTTCAAGCCCTATTTTCATCCAAACTCCATCATGGTTAATCTTGAGCATTTTACCCTTGATTTCTGCAAAACAACACCACGAAAACCGCCTTACCCGTTCCAAAGGAAAATTAACCAAAAATCTAATTAAAAATGCCTAAACTACATGAATATGCATGCAAAATGATAGACAAAGATGAGGTGAAATCACACTCATTAGAGGGCTTCTTCGCCACCACCGTGAGGTACACTCTTAACCCCTAACTTTGTCTTTCCCGCTCATTCTTTGCAATAACTTGACATCTCTCTTTCCCCTTCCTGCGCACTAACTCTCCTTGTCCCTCTGCTCTCAGTAACCACTTCGAACGTTGGCCACCACTCGAGCTCCCCTCCCCACCACCACGCGAGCACCTATTTCTGGTGAGTCTTTAGGGCACATTTTTTTATTTTTGGTTTTGAGTGTATGTTGAAACTGTAGTTCAGTAGTTGAAACTTGAAACTGTGAGTTTGAGTTGTTTGGAATGTCTCTATTTTTGGTTTTGAGTGTATGTTAAAACTGTAGTCTCAGTAGTTGAAACTTGAAACCGTGAGTTTGAGTTGTTTGGAATGTCTCTATTTTTGGTTTTGAGTGCACGTTGCTCTGCTGGTTGATCTGTCACGGCCGTGATGCTCATCACGGCTAGGCCGTGATCAGTTCTGTCTGTGAGGGTCTGGTTCAGTTGGCACGTTACGGCCGTGATGGACATCACTGCCAGGCCTTGACCAGTGCTTGACAATCTTCAAAAACTATAGTTTTCAATCTCCCGTATTGTCCTTATATTGAAGATATGTTTTGTATATCTACAGGACCTATCTAGTTATTTTTATTTATACTTCTGTATTTATTTTGAGTTATAACCTATGTTAATAAATATATATTGTTTCTGAACAGGCATACATATGGATCAGTCGGATAGCCCACATGCACTAGAGGACACTGTGGGGGCTACGCAGGACCCGATCACGCATACGCCTGATTCTAGTGTAAGTTTACATGTTATATACTATCTTTAGTCCTTCTTTTTAATGTAAGTTTATAATGTTACAACCCTCTATTTTATCATTTTTTTTTTGTCCATACAGACATCACAGGCTCATAGGAAACGGGGTAGAGGAGCCACCTCGTTGAAGAAACTAGAGAAGGACAGGCAAAGCGGACAGAAGCTTGAGGTGTCCTTCGATGCTAATTAAAATGCCCAGGGACCCCGTGCTAAAGAATTTAATAAGTGGGTGTTTCTACAAGCGGCAAAGACGTAAGCATCAACTACAACCACTGGAATGACGTTCCACAGAACGTTAAGGATCAGATTTGGGAGGCTATCGCGATATTTTACCTTTACATTTGTTTGATTTACATTATTAGATAATTATTCGAGTTATAATCCATCCAGTTGTTATGTATTTAATGTATAGGTAGCTTGGATTGTGCCAAATGACGAGGATCATCGTCATAAATGTATGAAAATGGCATCAAAGCGTTGGAATGGGTTCAAGAATGATCTTACCAGGTACTATGTATCTGGGAAGAAGCGGCTTGATAAAATGTTCTCGGATTATCCCTGGATTGATCAAAATACTTGGGATATGTTTGCCAGGAGTCGACGGGATGGAGAATTTCAGGTTGGTTGATTAAGTTAATTTTGTATGCTTCTTATAGATCATTTAATTGTATTTAATTATGTGTTTTTGTTTGAATAGGCTAAGGCAAATAAGGGTCGGCAGAATCAGTCGAAGAACGTCCACCGCCACACCATGTCTCGGGGTATGGAGAATTTCAGGTTGGTTGATTAAGTTAATTTTGTATGCTTCTTATAGATCATTTAATTGTATTTAATTATGTGTTTTTGTTTGAATAGGCTAAGGCAAATAAGGGTCGGCAGAATCAGTCGAAGAACGTCCACCGCCACACCATGTCTCGGGGTGGGTACCAGACTCGGATCGAGCAGATGATGGCGGATAGGCTGAGGGCGAAGCAGGAAGAGCACTCTGCTAGGATTGAAAGAGGAGAGGTGCCTGAGGGCACACCTTAAGTCATCCGTCGGACATCGGCCGCGAGGATGTCTGGTTAGCCGGCCACATGACAAAGACGGGATCTTTTAAAGTTGATGCCACTCGCAAAGTGGCAGATAAGATTGTAAGTAAATAATTAACTTGATTTCAATTGATATTTGTATAGATATTTGCAACACTTTTCACTTGCACGTTTTTTCATTTTTTTCATTGTAGATGAATCTTAAAGCACAATCCTCCCAAGGCTCATTCGTCCCTTCTGGACGGCGGGACGTCTTGATGACTGCTCTAGGCAAGAAAGACCATCCTGGTCGGGTTCACGGTGTTCCTGGGAACGTGACCATCAAAGTATATTATGGCAAGTCTACTTCACGAAAGCGGGTGGTCGATGAAGCACCAATTTTGGCTGACATTATTCAGCACCTCATGTCCAACCCAGCTATTACAACACATCTGATGCAAAGCTTAATATCCAACCCAGAATTCAAGCAGGCGCTTGCCAGAGAGCTTTCCTCCGTCGGTTCATCCCAGGACACCGCAGGGCATGCCAACCCTTCACATGTGAGCACAAAAGAGAGTTATAGTAGGGCACATGTGGAGGACGATGAGTTGGCAGCTAGGGAGCGGGAGTTCGAAGTCCAACGCCATGAGCATGAGTTGGAAATGAAAAGGCGTGAGCTTGAGTTGGACTTCAAACGACGTGAGCTCGAAATTTTAACAAAGGTATGTATTCATTATTAATGTCCAAATTAGTCAAATAATTACTTGTGTTTTTTTTAATTATCAACAACTTATCTATTTTATTTTTCCTAAACTGAAGGCCAAGTCGACGTCGGTGTCGCTGTCACCTATCACTCGTTTGTTCTCACTTGGTGAGGATTATGCGTTTGAGATTTTTGAATGTCCATTGGAGCACGATGGATGGGTGGCATGCCCAGATCAACAGAGGATATTTTCCTTCTGTGGTGACGATCTCGGGAACGCCTGCAGAAATAACGTCTGGATGGCCAGCACAGTTTTGAGTCTCTGGTGCACGTAAGTTAATTTTAATTTTATAACTTATTTATTTTTGGTATTTTTCCATTTAATAATTTATTTTAATTTCAATATATATATTATGTAATTAACATCCAC
Source organism: Sophora flavescens (assembly GCA_030762895.1). Classification (NCBI taxonomy): domain Eukaryota; kingdom Viridiplantae; phylum Streptophyta; class Magnoliopsida; order Fabales; family Fabaceae; genus Sophora; species Sophora flavescens. The sequence continues at coordinate 159,504,664 of CM061066.1, read as the reverse complement.
ACCTTTTCATATCTTAGGTATCTCCATCGTCTTCAGCTTGATATGGGCGTTGCATCAGTTTACGGCTTCTTAGATCCGTCAATCCTTCTGCCCGAATTCTTTGCTGGCGATGCATTGAGTAAATACTTAGGGAACTTGTTGGGAGACAATCCGAAAGAATTATTTCTGGCTCCCTACTATATGAAAAACCATTGGCAGTTGTTCGTACTTCACCCGTCTAGGCATACTATCTTTTTCTTATGCTCTCTCCACCAAAACCCGCCATAGGAGGTGGTGGAAGCTGTAAATACGTAAGTAAATAATCTTAAATTTAATTTAAGTTTTAATATCAGTTGTTTTTAGTTTATTACACACACGATATATGAATTTGTTAATTAACATGATTATTTGTTTATGATAGCGCGCTGAAGGCGAGTAGCATAAGTTGCGCCAACGGGAGAAGTAGGACTTCTAAGGCTAAAGCAAATCCTGTATGGAACATCCTCAAGGTTTGGTAGTTTATTTATCAAATAATTAATATTATAATTACTAATTTATATGTATATTCAACTGACATTGAAATTAATTTTGTTGGTAGTCTCGATTTCAAATTGACGGGTGGTCGTGCGGCTATTATGTGATCCTTCATATGCTGAACATAGTCTCCGCATCTATTACGGATGGATGGAATAAGGTAATATTTAAACAACTTGTTAAATTATATATTATAGTTTTGAAGATGACTTGCATTGATGTTATTGTTATTATTTGAACGTGTGTAGGCATTTAACGACCAATCGCCTATTCACGAAGATGAGTTAAGAGACTTGAGGATGCGCTTCACTGAATTCTTCTTCAAGTATGCGGCTGAAAAAAGAATTGACAAGATACCTCCGCACTACTTAGATGAATAGTTTTTTTGTTAGACTTTAGAAACTAATTAATAACATGTATATATATATCCTTAGATTGGTAGTTTTGTTTTTAGACATTGGAGACTAAAATTTATATATATATATATATATATATATATATATATATATATATATATATATATATACTTGTAGAGATAGTTATGTTTTTCCTATACATGGGTTTTGGTTTTAAGTCCCCCCATTGTTCAATTTTTCCTTTGCAATTCTGTAATGTGTGTGATATTCTGTGTTACTGGGATATTTACTGAATGCAGGGATAGCTGAGGGGAGTGATATTTTAAAACTGAATTTAAAAAAAAATCTATTAACGTCAGTTGTATCAAGCAATTGACGTTAGTAGTATTTTATAAAATATACAGTACACTATTAACGTCAATTGTAATAAACATCTGACGTTAAAATTAAAACCTTTAACGTCAGTTCTTTATAACAACTGACGTTAGTTTTAACAAAATTAACGTCCGTTGTCTTAAAGAACTGACGTTAATAGTTTTATGTTTAACGTCTGTTGTTTAAACAACTGACGTTAATAGTTTTATGTTTAACGTTAGTTCTCAACTGACGTTAAAATATTAACTATTAACGTCAGCTGTATTTACGCCAGTCAGTATTCTTACGTAAAAAATCAATTTTAACTGACGTAAAAAGCACTTATTGCACTAGTGAATCTATATTGCATGCGCCAACTACACCAAGGTATCAATCAGGTGATATAAGATTTTTTCATAAAGAATTATACTATAGTAGCTTGTGTTTAGTTTGAAAATGATCAATGCTTATCAATGGATTAAATATAAAAGTGAGAGCTATGACAAGTATTCATTTGGAATTGATGCGAGGTAAATAGGGCTGGACAAAAGTACCATCCTGACCTGAGCCCGAGAAGACCGAATGGAAAATTAAGAAAACGGATGGGTCGTGTCGAATCTCGAGTCACGTGGTTTGCAGTCTCGGTTTCATGCGGATTGCGGCGAGCGGGTGCGGGTTGGGTAAAAAAAATTCGCCCCCGTCCGTACCGGACCGAACATGTAGTATTATTATTTTTTTTTTACTTAAACGACGTCGTGTGGATGAAACATGAAAGGTCAGCAGGGTTACACGTTTTCATTTGCTCCATTTTATGAGAAGTGAAGACTCAGAACCCTAGCACTCCCTCTCCCAAATTCCCTAGCACCTGCCGCCCCTCTTTCTCGTTCCTCTCTCGTTCACCTCTCATTCCCCCCCACTCAACCACCGTGGGCCTGCCATAGCACCACCTCCATCAACCAAGTTCATCAAAGCCATCAACCGTGACCCAATCTGCGAAACAGCCGAATGTTACTAAGATTCGTCCACCATATGGCTTTGTCAAATTCATCAATCGTCGACTCCGGGTGTACCGAAGCCTTCAGTCGCGGTCATCGTTGGTCCAGACTACAGAGCACCTTGCTGTTTCCTTGTTTCGTTGCAGATATGCAAAATGTGAGACATGCGGTACTCTGCCTTTGGTTCTAGAAGCTTCTCTTTTTTAGATCTGAGTGTGTACTTTTCTGGGGTGATGTTCTTGGATTATTATTATTATTATTGGATTGTGTTGATAGTTTGAAATAATTATTATGGCTTTTCTGATTTTGTTTGCTTCTGGGTTACTTTCTCCTACACTTCTTCTTTTCTTTCTATATATTTTTTTCTTTGTTGAAAACCAACAACCCGATCGAAACCCGTCAAACTCGTCACTCGACCTAACCGTTCCCCAAATAGACGGTGGTGGGCTGCATATTATCTCACTCAATTTTGGTCGGATTGAGATTTTTTGGTCCGAATCCATTCGAAACCGACCGCTATCCATCCGTAGAGGTAAATGTATTCTCATTGTTGATTTTCCACATGTCACTTTTCAGTGAAAAGGTATTGAGTGAAGTTGATAAGGGGTTTTTGACCAAACTGGGTTCCTTTTAGAAACTATTTACCAGTTTAGGGTTATTCTGAAACTATTTACCAATGGGGGGTCGTTTTGAATATTTTATTATTTTTTGGTCTGACGGGTCAAAGGCGGCACTGCAGATGGCGCCTTTGAAGGCGCCACTGCAGTTGGCGCCTACACTTTTTATTAAAAAAAAAAGAATCAAAAGGGGAGGCGCCAAATGCAATGGCGCCTCTGCCCCCTCCCCTACTAGCTACAGTAGCACACTGTAGCGCTACTGTAGCAGCACTTTTTTTTTTAAAATTTTAACTTTTTTAAAAAAATAAAAATTTTATTTCTAAAAAAACTTATTCACCAGATAATGAACTGAATTCACCAGATATTTGTACATGATTCACCAGATATTTACACATACTTAACCAAAAAAATTTATTTCTCATAAAAAACCATTCACCAGATAATGAACTGAATTCACCAGATATTTGTACCCGATTCACCAGATATTTACATATACTTAACCAAAAAAATTTATTTATCAAAATAACCCATTCACCAGATAATGAACTGAATTCACCAGATATTTGTACTCGAGTCACCAGATATTTACACATACTTAACCAAAAAAATTTATTTGACTTTTTAAAAAAAATAAAATTTTATTTCTAAAAAAACCCATTCACCAGAGACCCCAATGGCATAAGTCGAGGATCAGGATTTGTTGCATTCTCAACTCCTGATGAGGCATCCAGAGCTGTAAGTAGATGATATTTTCATGTTGAAAATAGTCAGTGGTTTTTTACTTTAAAAATGATTTCTTTTCCCTTTATTGTGTGGTAGCTCTTGGAGATGAATGGCAAAATGGTTGTAAGCAAACCTCTGTATGTATGTGACTTTTGCCCACATGCAAAAATACTCATTTATCAAGATAGTGGTAGGTACTTACAGAAGGACAAAGTTAGTGGTCCCGAAGGCAATACTGTATATTATGAGCTTGCTGAGAGAGCTTTAGACGGAACCATCGACGATGGGATCAAGGAATATTCATCTCAGGTAAATCCATCTTCTAAATTTCACTCCGGAGATTTTCTGCAATGCTCTCACCAAATAAATTTTTTTTACTACTGTAATAATAGATGAATATTTATTAGTGTAAATTGTTATTGCTATTATTTTTTTATGCCTCTTTGCGATATTATTTGCTACTCATTATTACGGGATTTTTTTATTACTTCTTGTTTTTTTATATAGATACTTTATAAAAAAGGAACCCAGTTTGGTCAAAAAACCGAGATCAGTTCCTTGCATGGGAGATGGCTGGGATCCTTGGGTTTCCCTTCAGACCATTCTCTTCCACGAACATTTTTCTCATTGTATTTTGTTCAGTTCAGTATATTTTTTTGGTTAGGTATGTGCAAATATCTAGTGAATTCAGTTCATTATCTGGTGAATGGGTTTTTTTAGAAATAAAATTTTTATTTTTTTAAAAAAGTCAAATAAATTTTTTTGGTTAAGTATGTGTAAATATCTGATGAATCGGGTACAAATATTTGGTGAATTCAGTTCATTATCTGGTGAATGAGTTTTTTTGAGAAATAAATTTTTATTTTTTTAAATAAGTCAAAATTTTAAAAAATTTAAATTTTTTTTTTAAAAAAAATGCTGCTACAGTAGCGCTACAGTGCGTTACTGTAGCTAGCATGTACGTAGGGGAGGGGGGACAGGCACCACTGCATTTGGCGCCTCCCCTTTTGATTTTTTTTTATTATAAAAAGTGTAGGCGTCAACTGCAGTGGCGCCTTCAAATGCACCATCTGTAACGGCGTCTTTGACCCGTCAGACCGAAAAATAATAAAATATTCAAAACGACCTCCTATTGGTAAATAGTTTCAGAATAACCCTAAACTGATAAATAGTTTCTAAAAGGAATCCAATTTGGTCAAAAACTCAATTGATAAGGCTTCTAGGCAAATAATGAGTTAATTAGCTCTACTAGACTGTGGCGTCACCGGGACCGGGATAGTGATGTGAGCTGAGAGTAATATTTTTCTAATGAATTATATATTAATCAAGTGACGAATTTCTCCATTCTATATATTTAGGCATGCAGATTTCATTTTATTTTAGTTAACATATATTTTGCTAGGACTCTCAAATTTTTCATTTTTATAATAGAGGCTTTTATGCTGCACCTTAATAAAAAAAAAATACAATAATGCTTCTTCAATGACGGCCATTAATTTAATACAAGACAAAATTAATGGTCAAAACAAGTGATCTGAAACCTTGATCAATTAATTTTGACAAACAAAAAATGTCCCCAATTTCTTTTTTGTCTTTTTGACTGATACTATAAGGGCTTGTTTGGTGATCAGGATAAAAGAGACATGATAAGATAAACTATCACATCATATCTTAAACTATTGTTTTGTGAGTCAGCAAGATAGGATAAATCAATCATGTCACCTATCATATCTTATTCATCTAGTTAAAATTTTATACTAGCCCTGATGAGTTACTGGGACCCAGCTCACCTAAACTTTATTGTACCAAAAAATTTTTAATAATAAATTAAAAAATATTAAAAAAACTAAAAAAAAGTTAATATTCAAAATTATAAAATATTAAAATAAATTTCATATAAAAGTTAAAATGAAAATTTAAAATCTAATAAAATATGCAAAAAAATGAAAATTTAAAATCTAATAAAATATAAAAGTATATAAAATAATAACTAAAATTAAAAATCAATATAAAAAATAAAAATAAATTAAATTAATAAAAATATTAATATTTTTTTATTTTTTTTATTTTATGACAAGACTTATACTGTTTTAAAAAAAACTGAAAAATATAAAATTATTCTAATAATTTAATTATATTTAAAGAAAAAACTAAAAATGAATATTGAAAATTATAAAAAAAATCAATTTATGTTAAACAATATTTCAAAAATTATAAAAAAAATGCATGAAAATAATATTTCAATTTTATAGTTGGCCCTCCATATCAATCTAACCTGACTTCGTCCCTGTCTCCTACAATAAACAATTGTGACAAAGAGAAGATGAAGTCTAGTTAAGGAGAATGCATTTCTGGAATCAAAGAAAACAATTTTTAAATTTTTTTAAAATTTCTAGAAATACTAGATTTGTTTTCAAAAAATGAAAAAGAAAAATGATGATAAAAATACTAAAATCAATATAGATTTTAAAAAATGAAAATATTTTTAGAAAGTAAACAGGCCATTAAGTTTTGGTGAATCTGGTTTCTATTTCTCATAATTAAAACTCTTTTTTCTAGTGATCGGAAACCAAAGGCTTATATCTTTCGTTTTATGGTGGTTAGAGCATCTCCAATGCTAAGGAGATAAACAACCCACTTTGGTTTATTAAGTGGACCCCATTGTGCCACATCATATTTAAGGAACCCATCCATTTTTTCACTCCAATGCTACATACAAGCAACCCTTAAGCAACCCAATTTTATATTATTTTTATTTGCACTTAAAATAAATAAATTTATTTTGTTAATTTTTATTTGACAATTGTTAATTTATTTAAACAGTACGTAAAATATGAATTTTTCTCACACACTCACTCATTCATTTTTATTACCATTGCGCTAGTACCTTCCCCAATTTTAATGTCTCACACAATCACCCATTTCGCTCGGTCTCCACTCTCCACAAAATATCTCCACTCCCCACTTTCACTTCTCTGTTCAACACTTTCTTCCTCTGTTCCCTTCCCTGCATCTTCGTCTCTCCATCTAAACCTCCCTTTCAAAAGAGCTCATTCAATTCGCTTGTCCCATTCTCCCTCTCGATCCCGCTTCTCCCTTTCTCCCTCTTCTTCTCTCTTCTCCCTTTTTCATGTGCGGCCATGCCCATGCGAGATCCAACAGAGGCAGGCCATGAGAACGTCGACGAAGGTGCGGCCATGCTTGCTCATGGCTAGGTAAGCTCATTCCAAAGCCCAGGTGGAGGTGCGACCTTGAATATATCCCTTTCTGTTGAAGTGGGTTTTTTTTTTCTGATTAGGGTTTCCTTATTTGGGGTTTTTGTGAATTGGGACTTTCTGATTTGGGGTTTTCTTGATTGGGTTTTGTAAAAAAAAAAATTAACTAAATTTGTTCTTGATGGTGCACTGTGTTGTGTATTTGTTGGAGACAAATCAGTTATTTTCCTTCTATTCTCTCTTCAATCAGTTAACACTGCTTCACCAAACCAAATAAATTGTTTTTTATTTGATAAGCAACCCTTTCAGGAGTTGCTTATACAAGCAATCGTTGCTTAATTTTAAGCAACCATGAAGCCACGTCAGTCAGCTCCAATGCTGAAAAAACTTAAGCAACCGTTGCTTAAGTTTAAGCAACCCGTAAGAAACTTGCGATGGAGTTGCTCTTGGAATAAAGTTGTTGTTAGAACTTAAACTAAACATAAATAATGTACATGGCATGCTTTCTTAAACATAATTGCGGAAATATTATTACTATATAAGCATGTATCTCACCTTAGGATCTACAACACGTTGATTTATCAAAGATTATAGGCATCCATTGTTTATGATCAACGTGCAGTAACCTGAAACACGAAGCGATGAAGAGAGATAAAGATTGAGGCGAACAATGAACACCCGTTGGCTTGTAGTTATTCCTCAATCTGGACTCCTCATTTCTTGGTCGCTCTTCAGACGGGGAGAAGAGGCGGTGTGCGTTCTGTTCGGTGTATTGGGAACCATAGCCTATATATAAGGTGATGGCCAATTAGGGTTCCCATTATTCCGAAATTGGCCATTAGTGACATCCACTCATATTTTTGCCCATATCAGATAATTAATGATAATCAATTATCAAATCAAAAATCTGATAAGCCTTATCCCTATATTGATCACAAATCAATTACGACCCCTAATTGATAAATAGCTAATATAATTAACTATCGATATTTGCCCACGTAATGATATTGGAATAAAATATTCCAACAATCTCCCACTTGGGAAATATATCATAATAATTATATCAGAGTTCTTTAGGGGCGCATCCGAAAGCTATTTATCCTTAGATTTCCACTTTACAATCTGGTCCACCTCATACATCAATAATGGGACCACCACGGCTGTCGCCACTAACGTATATCGTGACTAAACCCCGACGACCACCATATCAATACACATGATGACATAGATTGTAATACCCTGAAATTTTAATAATTTAATTAAAGACTTCAAGTGACATTAATCTAGTAGCTCAAAATTTCTTTTGTATAACGATAATAAATGATAATTGTTTTTTTGTAAGTTATAAATATGTTCGTAATTAATTAATTACGTGATGATCAACAATGTTTTGGAGTAATATTTAATAATTAATTTAAATGAGGATTTTAAGACTTAAACATGATATTGCATATTTGACACACCTTAGTAATTACATTAACTTACGTGATGACATTAGTGTTTTATAGAATTGTGGGCCTTTATCCACCTAAAGCCCAAAGTGAAGGTTATGTTAAGAAGGAGTGTCATCCCCTTCCTCCTTCATTTTCTTCTTCTTTTTGAAACCTTAGAGAGAGCTTAGAGTGAGAAAGTGTGAGGGAGCTTGGAGGAAAAGATTGTTGGAACCAAAGTGATGTTGATTTAATTAATCTCTAAGTTTTAATGTTAAAAAAATGATTAAATTTACTTGGCAAAGTGTTAGTTGAAATCTAACAAGGTTATCTCGTTTTGCAGGATCACTTGAATCTTATAAGTAATGGAAACTTAGAAAAAATTTTCATGTATCTGCTGGGAATTTAAATAAGAAATCCACGTCCATCCGTGTAGACAGGCTGCTCAAAAGCTTGGTAAAGTTATTTATTTATTTATTTATTTGAGTAGATTGAAACTTAAGTAGACGAGGCATGAGAATTTCTAAGTAGACGAAATATTAAAATATTTCTACAAGACGGAATCTAAGTTTCAAATTGAATAGCCAAGCTTAACTTGCCACGTTATCAAACGAGATATTTTTAAGTGAGTAGACAGACTTTAATGCCACGTCACTAGACGGAGATCAAAATAACTCACTGAGATATAGCAAGTCCAAAGACTTGAGTAGACGAAAGGATATGCCACGTCAGTGGACGAGCAAAATGAAAGACTGAATAGACTTAGTTTCACATATAACTAAGTAGACGCAGTTTTTAAGTAGACGAGCTCATCTTTTGATAAGCCTTCATAAATAATTTCAATTCGGTCCACAATGAATCATATTTATTTTAAATGATTGATATTTATTTCAAGAGAATTTTTTGTTCTTCTCATTTGTTTTATATGCTTAATGCTTTGTTTCCTTGTGAGAAAATCATAGTACCGTCGAAGAAATACAAAAAGCAACACAGTACAATAGAAAATGTAAAACGATATGTACGATAGCACTTTTATGGCTGGAAAAAGCTGGAAGTTACATAAAGGAGGAAAAACGGTTTTCAAGCTGCAAATGCTCAGAGCAGTGAGCCTCCATTTTGTACTACCCTGATAACCAAGAATACATTTCAGCATGGCCACGATCAAGCTATCAGTCACAACGGATATTGTGCATTCAAAGCTATCTCTAAACGGGAAAGTCAAAATGACCGTTGAAGCTTTTCAATAGTAGAAGAAGGTCACTATAAATAGAGGACCACAAGCGATGAAGAACAACTTTTGTCAATCCAATATTTGCGAGAACAAGCTCTCATTTCTTTCATTCTTTCAAAAGCAAAAGTCTGTATTCTTTAGTTTGAATATTGTGAAAATATTCAACAGATCTTAAACTTTCATATCCTCAAATATAGTGCGTTAAGAAGATCTTAAGTTAAAATCTCTTTGTTAGAGTTAGAGCCTGAAGAGGCTTGGTAAGAAAGAAATACTTGTAGCCTGGAGAGGTGTCGAATACTTAGTTGTAATCTATTTGTAGAAATAGTGGATAAAACCTTCAAGTCAAAGGGACTGGACGTAGCTCTTGGTTGGAAGAGAGTGAACCAGAATAAAATCATCTGCGTGAATCTTCTATCCTTAAACTCTTACAACTTTATTTGTTTATTCTGATTGTGGGGTTTTGATATTGCTTTTGTTAAGTCTCAAAAGTTCTTTTTCAGTGTGTGAATCTGCTTTATATATCATCGTGTGAGAAAAACAGTTTTAAAATGTTGTTTTAGAAAAATTATTAACAAACACAATTCAACCTCCCTTCTTGTGTTTGCCTGTGTCAACTTCAAAGATGCCATTGGAGAGCTTTGAGCTTGGTCTTCACACCCCTCTTCTTCATTTTTCATGTGGGTCATCAAAAGCTCAACAAATTCATGCTTTAAGGTGAGGGATTTTGGTGTTCATTGTTTGTTTGATTGTTTATTTTGGGGATTTAGAGTTATTCCCATGGGGTTTTTAGATTTGGATCATTGAAGATGAAATTGATCTTAAACCTTGTGTTTAATAATGCTCCTATGTGTGTTTTCTATGTTGCTCAAGATTTTGGTTTAGATGCATGTTTAGATTTGATTTTATGGAGTTGGATAACTATTAGATAAGGGATATTTGAGTTAACCAAGCTTGCATATGGATTTGAATGACTTAGAACATGTTAAAGATGAAAGCTTGTAAATTTCAGGATTTGTTTTGTGAATAATATGGTTCCGTCCGAATTTACTGGGGATGTTTTAGGCATGATAATGACATGGTACCACTTGGACATTGTTTATATATGTGTTAGGTTCTTGCATATTAAATTTGGTGAATTTTCGTGGAGTTTTGACCTTCTTATGACACTATATATGACAAACAGTGCTTCCTGAAAATTTCTGGGCAGAATCCGAATTTTATTTGATTTTTATGTATTGATTGGTGATAGTTTTTTACCAAATAAAAATACTTCAATGAACATATATATGTCAAGGATCTGCATATTAATTTTGAGGTAAAACCGAGTTCGTTTGACAGGGTAGAAAAATCGTTACTTTTAATAGCTCAGTAATTGACAGATTTTGAACTTTCTGTGTATGTTTCGGTTTTGAATATACTTGAGTACCGGATAAGTTGTTTCTGAGTTAGAAAATTTATTTTTAGAGTATTAACATGCTATATGATGACCTAGAAATTATTTAGAATTTCATTTACAGTGGAGATATTTTTAAAATTTCGAGGAAGTTCTTGTTGGATATACTTGTTTATGTTGTTCATGCATTTTGGTGATGATGAGAAGTTACTATTGTAGTATTTGTTATGAGATTGAGATATTCAATTGTACATGAGATATTGAAAGTATTGTGTACTGGATTCAGTTGATAATTTTATTGGTAAGTTATATTATATGCTTGTGATAAATACTATTGGATGTGCCAGATTGACAAGAAAATGAGGTAAATTATTTAGTTATCTCATGATTGAAATATTATTATTAGAATTATTGTTAAAGTGTTTCTTGTAGAGTAGGTTCATATATATTGTTTGAGAATTCACTAAATGAAATGTCTAATGTGAGATTAAGGTGTTAAACTGCTATGAAATTTTATATACTCAAAATATCGAGTAATAAAATAAGTTGATTATGTTATTGATGAATGCTAAATATGATATATGTTTACTATGAGATTGATAAATATGCTTGTTTGTAATGAATGATTGAGGTATTCGGTTGGAACTTATGGAAATTACTTGATGGAATGGATTGTCAAATGAAGATTAAGAATCTTTGGGTAGGCCAACCGGGGAGCGGGAGACTCTGGTATATAAATATCACTGCCGGGGATGAGGGGACCTCGTTAGATTCCACGGGCATTGAGGAAGGATGTTGATGTTTTCCGAAGGGTGCGGTATCTCCGGGGTACAAAATTAAAACCGTCGGGACGGGGGACCTTGAGTTAACAACCCCAAGTGGACCCAAAGATTCGATGTATATGACATGATTTGTATCACCTTATGAGAAAGACATGGATTTGAGAAAAGAATGTAGTGCAAGACATTCCATAAGTACTCTCTTGAGAGACGAGATGCCCAAACTGTATCTTTTTAGTTTATGAGACATTTTCCATACGTAAAGACGTTTATGATGTGTAGATTGAGAATGATTATCAATTTATTTGATCTAGTGCTTGCCTGATTCTGTTACTTTATTGATTGCATGTGTTTGGGGGAAACTCCCTCACCGAGTCAGTGGACTCACCCCACGTTTAACATTTCAGATGCAGGTATTTGTGAGATTGCGGAAGTCTTAGATGCCATATGGATAACTTTTAATGGGTTTAAGCATATATAGTTTTTAACAGTACTTTGTAATTTATGCTATTTAGTTACTCTGATGTATTATATTCATTATGTTGGCTTTTTGGTCTTGATTTCAGTTTGGTTTGGTCTATTTTTACGGCTAGCTGTTTTCTTGGGTTCTACTTGGGATTGTATCTTTTGTAAAGACAATAATATCCTCTTTTAAAGGTTGTATTTTAATTTACATTAGAGGTGTTATCACTTGTAAATGGGTTGGGGGTACCCCAAGTACCCCTATAAATAAATTTTTTGCTTACCAAAAAAAAAATTGCCAAAGTGAGCTTGAGTTTTAAAAAGCTTTTCTAGAAAACAATCTATATACCCAAACATAATGATTTTTTCACAAAACAGCTTAAACCTCCAAAAACGGCTGAATGAGAAAGAACTAATCTTTCCCAAACAAGCTCTAAGTGTAAAGATTTTTTACACTGTCAACCAATAATAAATTGTCACGTCATTGAAAATCTTTGATTCTTATCCAAATCACCTTAAAAGTCATTAATATCATGCTTTGTGATTAATTGACAGTGTAAAAAACGTTACACCGATAATGCATATCAATTAAACTCTTAATTATTACACTATTTCATGGTAAAAGGTAAAATTCATGCATGGGTATGTATTTCCTCTCATGACCAATGACGAGGAGTTATTGTGAAGTTCGAACAGCCAAGGTCTTGATTTTCAGTAAGATATTCGGGACCAAATCCTTTATGGCCTTATCTTCCTTTCTCAAGTTTTCTAACATCCATTTCCTACCCCGAATAATTTTTCACTTTGGAGAATTTATGGGGAATTGATCCATTTAATATTTGAAAAGATGAAATAATTAGTTTTCCAATAAAAAGTAACTTACTTTCTTGGTTTCTTAAGGAGTGTCCTAATGATACTCGTTAGTATGATCCTTTCTCTTAAATCTCTATTTTTTCTTCTGGTTTATGTTCTCAATTTATAGAATTACTACAAGACATTACGGGTGTAAGTGGACCGGGTAAACCGACCAACCCGAACCGAACCAACCCATAAAAAACCGAAGGTGGTTGGTTCAGGTAAAAAACCGAACCGAACCAATGGGAACCGATCTTCTTTGGTTCGGGTAGTGGTTTGTTTTCCAAAACCGATGAACCGATGACCCGAACCGACCATATATAATTCCCCCAAAATTTGACCTACTTTACTTTCTTGACCTAATTTACTAAGTATTATGCATTTCTGCCTTCATTTGACAGCTTCTCCGCCTCCCTCTCTCGCATCTGATCTGACCTAGCCAGCCACCAAGGGCTTCGCCGCTGCCAGCTTGCCGTACACAGCCCGACCGTGACTCAGCAGCTCCTCTCCGTCGTTGTGCTCTCCGCCGTGGTGCACACATCTGGGCCCTAGTCGTGTTCGTGGTCCCTGATTCATGTTCTCTGCCATCATGTTCGAGCCCACCGCTGGGTCCTCCATCGACGTGCTAGCTCCGCTGAATCCACTGTCGTTCACTGCTTCGTTCTCCGTTGAGGTCACACCGAACACGAAGATGAAGATGAAGATGAAGCAGAGACTAAGATGAAGATGAAGATGATCCAGAGACGAAGATGAAGATGAAGATGAAGATGAAGCAGGGATGAGGATGAAGCAGGGATGAAGATGAGGCAGAAATGAAGATGAAGTAGAAAGAAGTGGTAACGACGCCGCGGTGGAGTGATCGAGGGACTCAGGGACTCGGGTCATTGTGTACTGTATTCTAATTTTTTTTTAAACCGAACACCCAATCCGAACCAAACCAAACTTGATCGGTTTGGTTTGGTTCGGGTTTTGTAGTAAAAAACAAAGAAAACCGAATCAAACCGAACCGATCAATTTTGATGGGTTCGGATTTTTTTCCCGTCTAAAATCGAACCAAAAGACCTGTTACACCCCTACAAGACGTACGTAATTATGACAACTTAATTATATTTCTTTTTCATTTAAGTGCGTTTTTGGAGATGGTGAGGGTGTTTGGTTTATTAATTAAACAAGGGCATGGAGGGGTTTATCTAGATATTTCCTTGCCTACCAAACACACAAACCAAAAGAGAAAATAAAAACCCAAAACGGGTTGAACTAGTGGGATCATTCTAGATTCGTCGTGTAACAGAGTCTGTACAGAAATATTTTCAGAGTGTGAAAGATGTTTGACTCGAATCCTGACAAAAAATAAATTCATTGGGGGATGAGTAATATCCACGTGCTCCAAACCACAAACTGATATCTCATTCGCCAATATTTTATCCTCTCTCTAAATAAATAAAATATAAAAAGCGTGGAAGATAAGACGCAAATAGGAATCGCTAGATGTAAGTGTGTACAACAAAGCAAGAAAATTACTTTCGAGCTGTCTATTACTGTTCATGAATACAACAAAATGTGCTTACACCAATATTAATTATGGCTACAAATAATTAATATTATTAAAAAAAATATAACACGAACCACAACCTCACTCTCACCGGTCATCACTCATCACTCATCACTCATCTTCGGCCTTTTTAAAATATCATAAATTTATATAGAAATTTCAATTGTAGAAGAGAGAGAGTTGTGCACAGAATTCTCATGACAGGAACCTGCAGCAAGCAAACTTAAAACTCTCTCAAAAGAGAAAGAGAAGTTCCAACCCAACCCCTCTGAAAGCAAAAGGGATCAGAACTTAGAAGCTTTTGCTCCCCCTCATGATGGACACTTTGTCTAGCTTGACATAGCAGCTTTCTCCTCGTGTGAGAGCCCAAGAAGATTATTTATCTCCCCTTATCCATTCATTAACTGGGAAAAAATAATGGTACGGATTCATCTTTGATGTTTATTTTTGCATTATTTATTTATTTCCCTCTAAGATCCTTCGTGCGTGTGTTTTGTCTGTCTCTTTTCTTAATTCAACCATCAATTTTCCATAGACAATGATATTCCAGATGCAACAATTGTTTTTCAGCTCAGCTTCTTCAATGTTTTTCATGTAGAATTTTGCTTCTAGGGGTCTTGTTTAATTAAATGTCCATATTAAATTGTTTTGCAGAATTCAGATTCATTAACAACAAATAGCCTCTTTTCGCTTGCTTTTTTCAGGATCTGTGACTACCAAGGAAAACCCAATTTCGGTGGAAGCATATTAATATTGATGGAACGAAATTGAGCACTTGAAAAATATATACACAATGGGGTAATCAAGGTTTACAAATCAAAAAAGGAAGGTTATTGCATAGATAAATAAAGAGTGATAATAGTAAGTGTTGTTCTTGTGTTACCAACAAAGAGAATTAGAGAGATAAAAGATAGATATGGCAACGTACTATCATGGAAGCACTTCAGAAATTCAACCTTCTGCTGATGGGTTGCAAACACTTTACCTTATGAACCCAACCTACGTACCTTATTCTGACGCACCACCCAACATGCTCCTCCTTAACCCCAACACTCCCTCTCACGCGCTCAACTTCGCTAATCTCTCCCACGCGCCGCCACTCCCACCATCCCCCAACCAACAACAACACTTCATTCATTCCACAAACATCCTCGGATCCACCAACTCCGACGAACACACCCGGCCCTCCTTGTTCGGACACCATGAAACCACCGCCTTCCAAGGCTTCTCCCCCACCGCCGCCTCCTCTACGACCACGGTGGCAGCTCCTCGAGTCCAATATAACTTGTGGGGTTCGGTAATTGATCAACCTCAGCCGTCATCAAGCAGCTCCGCCGCCGCAGATGTGTCGCCGCAGATGGGTTTCCGGCGGCCTAGTCAGCAAGGGTTGTCACTCAGCCTTTCATCTCAACAAACGGCGCCATATAGATCACTTTCCGGCGAGCTTGAACTCGGTCCTCAAGTTGCAGCTATTGGCAATAATGGAATCTCGAGCGTGCAAGGTGTTAATGTTATCTTGGGGTCCAAGTATTTGAAAGCAGCACAAGAGCTTCTTGATGAAGTTGTTTACGTGGGGAAGGGAATCTACAAAGAGGAATTTGCAGATAAAGAGAAGATGAAGAAAGCGAATAGAGAATCATCAACAACATGTGGTGTTGGCGACGGTTCAGGTGGTGGTGGGGGAGAGACTACTTCAGGGAAGCAACAAGTGGTTGAACTCAGTACGGCACAGAGACAAGAACTTCAGATGAAGAAGTCCAAGCTTGTCAGCATGCTTGATGAGGTATATTATTATTATTATTATTATTACATGCACGTTCTATATTGTGTTTTTAAGTTTCCATTTAATTAAAGCTGTGGGATTTGATATTTGATATTCAAGAATTAATGATTATATATCTTTTGATCGATCTTATGAATGTGCTGCAGTTAAGTATTCACTTAATTGGTGTGAATGAGGTTTGGTTTTGTCTCTAGTTCAGGAATTGAAAAATCTGTGATCAAGTTTGTGGGGGGAGTGTGGAATAATTAACTATGTTTCTGTTAATTATTTGAGCACTCAATTTTAATATTCTAATTAACATTTTTTAATATTCCAGTCATGAATGTGACACTGCAAGAGGGTTAGTGAAATTGACAGGAGTACTGTCTCTCTCGTTTTCCTTTTCTTTTTCTTTCTTTCTTTAATTTTTTTTTTTTTTTTTTTCACAACTGTCTCTCTCGTTTTCACCTTCCCTATATCCTGAAAATTTGTGTAAAGGAAAGGAAACTGGCGAGAAAAGTAATTTGGTGTGGGCAGTGTCAGAGAATAATTTGGATTTGGACCCATTTGGGTCTGTTTCATGATTTATCCGCGACATGGCCCAATATTGATTGAGATCGGGGAAGGGTGGAGAGTATAAGTATAACTATAAGCCATTAATATTTCACCAAAATAGGAAAAAGATTTTTACACATTACTTTTTTACACTATTTTACATTAATATTTATTTGAGCAAAAAGAATTGAGAGAATGTATTGTGAATAATGTATTTTTGTTTTTCATTTTTATTACCTAAAAATAATGTGATGTAAAAATGGGATAATAAAATTAATATGCAAATAACATTATCGAGATAAAAAATATATATCAAATATGATTCTAATTAACAATTTAATTAAAAAAAATTGCAGGTAGAGCAAAGGTACAGGCACTATCACCACCAAATGCAAATTGTAGTAACATCATTTGAGCATGCAGCGGGTTATGGGGCAGCAAAATCTTACACAGCCCTTGCTCTAAAGACTATCTCTAAGCAATTCCGGTGTCTCAAAGATGCAATCTCTTCACAAATAAGAGCAACCAGCAAGACCTTAGGTGAAGATGATTGCTTAGGAGTTAAAGTAGAAGGGTCAAGGCTAAGGTATGTTGACCATCATCTAAGGCAACAAAGGGCACTACAGCAGCTTGGAATGATCCAGCCCAATGCTTGGAGGCCACAAAGAGGCTTGCCTGAAAGAGCTGTTTCTGTTCTTCGTGCTTGGCTTTTTGAGCATTTCCTTCACCCGTATGTAATATTTATCTTAAATAATTAGTCATATATATAGTTCTATGGACAATTAGCTTCTATATATGTCCTAGTTTATTACTTTGAGGTAGCGAATTTGCAATCAACTTAATGTCTAATTGTTTGGCCTGCAGCTATCCTAAGGACTCCGATAAAGTTATGCTTGCCAAACAAACTGGACTGACTAGGAGCCAGGTATGTGATCAAATTTTCAATCCATATGTAGTTTTGAAAAAAACTATGATAATCTCTAATAACAAGTCATGATATATATTTAATAAGTTAAAATTACGACGATACATTTTATTTTATTGCTTATTTTAAAAGAATCTTTTCCATTGATATACATCTAAAGAAAAGTATCACACAAGAATAGTAAATAAAAGAACTCGTTATATTGAATAGAGAATTTTAAATTTTTCTTGACTCATATCCACAGCGAGGATGAAGATTTTTTTCATTAAATTTTGGTGTTCCACGTATTGTTTCCACCAACACTAACTTGTCAATCAAATCAGTTAAAAATTTCTTGTAATATTAAAAATATAGAATATATTACAAGATGGTACTGGTGAGAACAAAATATGAAACACTAAAGTGAGACAGCAGATCTTATAATTGTACTTCAATTTGGAGATCCCACGTTCAAAACTCATTGACAGGGATGATTGGATGAACTATGGTGGATTTGGGGTTATGTAGCTCAAATTTTGATGACAAAAACGTGAAATACATCATCAAGATTATATATAGGATACTGACAAATCTGTTTTTTTTTTCTTTCCTTTTTGGTTTATCTTACATGATTTAGTAACGTGATATTGATAAAGTGAGGTAGTTATGGCAATGAGAGATGTTTCTGATATTGTTAATTTTTAATACAGGTGTCTAACTGGTTTATCAATGCCCGAGTTCGACTATGGAAACCAATGGTTGAAGAAATGTACATGGAAGAAATCAAGGACCAAGAACATAACAGTGGCTCCGATAACACCATGAGATCAAAAGAATCGAGCAAGGAGTTAGGCTCAACAACAAATGCTACCCCAGAAACACATGCCGCCATTAAACTCGATCAAAATAAAGTTCTCCAATCAAAACCCGAAAGCTTCAACAACCAAAACACTTCACCAACCGAGATCTCAACAAATTCTACCTCAATGTCCACATCTCCCATAGGAGGTAATTCCCTTCAATCCCACCCCAGTTTCCATCTTGCAGCAAGATCTTCAGACATTCAAAGGAGTCCAAACAAGCCTACAAGTTCAGAAATGCACAACTCTCCAAGTAGTACTATCCTTTCAGTGGACATTGAAATGAAGCATGGAAATACAACAAATAGAGAAGCCAACACCACAAATTTTGGCATTGAAAGGCACCACCACAAAGATGGCTACCCTTTAATGACTGGCATCAATGCAAACCATTGTGGGGGTTATGGAGCATTTTCCATGGAAGATATTGGAAACAGGTTTCATGTTAATACTGAGCAATTGGCTTCTAGGTTTCATGGAAATGGTGTTTCTCTCACTCTAGGACTTCCACACAATGAGAACCTCCCTATCTCAGGAACCCCACATGGATTCCTCTCACAAAATATTCACTTGGGAAGGAGAATTGAGATGGGTACCAATGGAAATGATCAATTCTGTGCTATCAACACTACTCATGAACCTTCTTCTCGTTCAGGCACCAGTTATGAGAGTATTGACATTCAGAATAGAAAGAGGTTTGCTGCTCAATTATTGCCAGATTTCGTAGCCTGAGAATTGATCATAGCTACTCGATAACCAATAAGAGAAAAGCTTTGATTTCTGCTATTGCATACAATCCACTTGGGACAAATCAGTTCAGAGTGTTTCCATAGAGACAAACTTAGCGCAGAAGATTCAGCTAGCACCTTAATAAAAGAAATGGAGAGGCGCATGTAGCTTTTACATACACATTTATTATAATACTTATGTATTAATGTAGCATCATTCTGGTATACTGATATATATTCCTGGCATGGGAGGGGAAGCTAGCAATCTAGCACCTTGTAAAGATGGAAAGTATTATATAGGACTTTATGAGAAGAGATTTCAGTTAGATTATTAGTTATAGAAATATTCATAAAGTTGGGGAGGGTATATTGTATTCCAATACGGTATTGAATGTAGCCAGGTACGTAGAAGGATTTGAATGATTTCTTTTGATAGGGAATATATATATTTATGCACGAGAGTAATTTGGGTATAGAAGAAGAAGTATTACTTTGTAAAATTAATTATTCTAGGATGTAACTTTTGTTCCATTTGTGCATTTGCATTTGGCCGTTAATATGTACGTCGAGGGGGTGTGGTATCATGGACGAAATGAAAGGTAATACGTACGTAATTTTTGGATGCTTTCATAAAATATATAGTGTACAAGAGCTTGAATGATCTACATTTTAGTAGTTATTTACTTTTTATATACTACTGCATGCATGCAAAAGTAAAACTCCACATTTATCGTGTTGTATATCTAGCCCCCTCTCCTTCAAACGAAAAAGGCTGAAAGCTGCTCTAGCTAGATCAGCTTTTTTAAAAATAAAAATAAAAAGAACAATACCGAATGACAAATATATAGCAAATAGGGGCAATTCTTTAATCATCCAATGTTGAGGTTGAGTTTCAATACTCCCTCAATTTTTATCTTGTCAAACCGGTTATCGGTAAATACGAATTTCTTTTCTGTTTAAACATATGGTATTCTCTCTCTTGTTTCTTGTTATTATTTGTTGCCAAAATTTTATAACATTTTTCTCTTGCCAAAAACTAAGTATCTCGTGCCGAGTGCCTAGTGAAAATTTCGTTGCTGACTAGTTCAGCCACCACTTTATGAAGTGACGATTAAAGTATTTTCATGAAGTTATTACAACCATATCGGTAACACCCTGCTTCTCGTTTAAGTGCTTTTATTTAAGTTGTTTGATTGGTTAAGGGCTTAGTGGGATTTTTGGTCCAAAAGTCCCTTTCTGGTGCATGAGCACACCTGTGCTTGAAGGATGAAGCGTGTTTCAACTTTTAAGTTGAGCACGACCGTGCTTAACAGTGAACACGCCCGTGCTCAATGACTGGACGCGTCTCGTAGGTGCTAAGTCAAGCACGCCCGAGCTCAATGAGGAGAACGACAGTGCTCGAGTCTGTGCCTTTATAAACAGAACAGTGATCGAGGGTTTACGTCATAAACCCTATTGTGACGACAGTAACCACCTTAGTGCGGCAGCAACCCTTTTTTTCCCTATCTTCTCTAAACCCATTGCTTTGTTGGAGTTTTGGAGACTTGTGGGAGCGTCTAGTTCGTCGATGTTGATTGCTATAGGTAACGACCCCTTCCCTATGAGTTTCCTTTTCTATTATTTGAAATTGGGAACTAATTGGTTGATGTTCTTGTTTGACCAAGGCTTGGAGAGTAACTGAGCCGCTTAAGGGAACGTAACCGATTTGTCGTTTAGCGACTTGTTGTGGAATCGTCAATCCAGGTATGGGAGAAGAATAATGTATACACTAGGCTAGCACTACAAAAAAGGTTATTTAGTGACCGAAAATAGTGACTGAATTTGTTGGTTACTGTTTGCGACCGGAATGGCGACCGGTTATAGGATCTACATGAAACCTGTTTATAGTTGATACTGCGACCGAAATAGCGATCGAAAAAGAGCGTAGCAGAGTTATCGGTCGCTAAATAAAGGAAAGTAAAAGTCAAAACTTGCTGACTTTTTAGCGACCGAAATGACGACCGAGTTAAATGCAACGGTTAAATTGTAATTATATTTGTGACCGATATTTATTCGGTTGCTAAACGACGCGTAAATTAATGAATTCAAATTTCAAATTAACCTAGTTAGCGACCGAAATAATTCGGTCGCTAATCATAAAATCCCTAAAACGCACGCGGCCCCCCCCCCCCCCCCCCCCCCCCAATTTTTCCTTTTCCCTCTTGTTTCTTCCCTTCCCTGCTCAGCTCCTCTCCTCCTCTCTTTGTCCGACAGCTCCTCCGGCGAGGCCACCACGAGCGACCCCCACCACGAACCAACACGTGCCACCCCTCCTTGCCCCCCATTTCCCTTTCCCTCTTCTCTCCCTCTCTTCTCTGTTACCCCCACCCCCCACCACTGCGAGCCGCCGCGGTCCGGCGACAACCACCCCCATCCCCACCACTGCGAGCCCAGGTATCCCTTTCCCTCTATCTCCCTGTCTCTATCTATCTCTCTTCCCCTCTATTGCGTTGTTTTTTTTTAATTTTCTTTGTATTTTCTTTTGCCTCCCTACAGAGCCACCACCACCTGAGAGCCACCGTGCACCACCGATCCACCACCACCTCCAGTAAGTTCCCTCTCTCTGTTCTCTGCCCTCTGCTTTCTGGATCTTTGAAGGCTCTGTTTTGTTTGTATTTTTGGAGCAAAAATTGCAACTTGCTTCTTTTATTTTTATTTTCACAAATCCATTATCCTGTAAATCTGTAATGGTAAATAGTAGACCATATGTCAGTAATATGGGTGCATTTTTTAGAGAATGCATGAGTTGTATTGGTACTGTGATGAATATAACAAACTTGTGAATCTAGACAGCAGCATTGACTATGTGTTTGGATACTGGATTTTCAACATGGATTATTGTGTTGCCTTCATATGGTTTGTTGTGTCAATTTGTTGTTATATCTCTTTTCTGTCATCATTTGTTTTTCATCTTAGTTTCATTTAATTATTCCTAATATTTATTCATGCTTCAAAACAAATTGATATGAATAACAGCAGTGTATCATGAAAGTGAAATTTTTGAATGGTTTTGATATAGGTGTATGGTTCATTTAAATTGCTTTGTGTGGGTGCCTATGGTTCCTGACAACGAAATTGAAGAGTGATGCTGGAAAGTTTTTTATGTTGGTAGAACTATTTTAAAGAGCAATGTTAGATACCCTTAAATAGCAATTTGTTTCAAAATATGTTATATGATACCCTTTTAACCTACTTTAAGATTATGCTTGGTTGATGATGCTTAATTTTTTTATGCTGTCACATGAAGGCCTAACAGCCATAAGCCATGATCTTTTATTTATTTATTTATATGAATGCTCTGGTTTGATCAATTTCTTGTTTTACTTTGTATGTATATATGTGTGTACTGTTTGGCTTATCTGTCATACAGTATTTGTTACATTCTGTTATTATTTACCCATCTAGCATACAAGCTACAACTTACAAGTGAGCCTAAGAGAAGCTCATTTTAGTTACTCTGTGCAATGAGTTTGTGCTGTAAACTTTTAATAGGATCATTGGGTTTATATGTTGTTTCTCGATAGGATTTGTGTGCTGATAATTTAATGTTTATTGATGTGTTTGCCAATATGTGTTGTTTGTTAGTGGAGAGCAGAGCTCAATAGGATGTGATCCAATCCGAAATGCTGGATGCTGGTTGTGTGCTGATAATTTAGAAGTTATGCATGTGTTTGACAATTATGTGTTACTTGTTAGTGGAGAGCAGAGCTCAATAGGATGTTTGTTACAATATGTTATCTAAGTTTTTATTGCTTTGCCACTAAAACAATGCCCGGCTTAAACAAGCTATGGTACTGATATGTAATAAAAATGTTTTGTTTATACTTTCATGAGTGGCAAGTGTGCAAGTAGGTTAATGATTTCCAAGTTTATACTTTTATCACAAGAGCCTTTGATGATGTTATTATTTTTTCTTACAGTTTTCCTTGTCGATTGACAACCACTCTAGTCGTCACCCATTTTCACTATTTGCTTGGAGTTGAGGTAGGTCAAATACTCTATCTTTTTCTTTGTTGCTAATGGTTCTTGAAGACTTTGAATCACTACAAGAATAAGGTTAATTAGCGACGGAATTTTTGCGACGGCCTCAAATCCATCACTAATTTTATGTTTTGCGACGGCTTATGCCGTCGCAAATGGTAGAAGAGATTACTGACGGAAGTTTCGTCACAAATCTGTCAGTAACGTTCCCGTCATTTTATGCGAAATGTTGGCACCAATTTGCGACGGGCATGGCCGTCGCTAATGTGCAAATGTTTGTCCAAGGTCATTTGCAACGGCCATATTGGTTTGCGACGGACCGTACTTTTGCGATGGTCATTCTCAATTTGTGACGGAATCATAATTTGCGACGGCCTAGCCGTCGCTAATATTAAAAGGCCGTCGCTAATTTCCAATAAGTAACTCGAACAGTTTTCTTCCTCCCTCAGTTGTCATCTTCGCCGTTTCTGCTCTACATACAGGTCTGCACGCAAAAAATCATCTCCTTTTGTTCATCTCTTTTTTCTACCTTCTGTCACTTCTTCTTTCTATTTTGTTCATTTTTCTTTCAAAATATTACACTACCTTCTCTCATTTCTTCTTTCTAATTTGTTCAACAAAAAAGCACCGTAAGTTTACATTCATAACATATTCTCCCACGATAGGAAGCATCGAATCGGTAAGAGTTTCCTATTTGTTCATCTTCTCTTTTTGTTTTCCGTTTTAAAATTTGTTTTGTTGTTTCTCCCGTAAGTTCTCCCATCTGTTCTTCAGATTTTATAGCATGTTGTTTTGTTCCTCCTATTTTTGGTTTGTGTATTATTAAGCTTATTTCTTCACTTCTCTGATCTGCATATTTGCCAGCGAAGAGAAAGCTGCCGCTCCTATCACAAGACATTCCAAAATTGTATGTTCTCATTTCTTTATTTGTTCTTGGTTGTTTATAGCATGTGAGGTGTTTTAGAAATTTACTCTTTGTAGGTAATGCCAAATTCTGTTATTTGTGGTAGTACAAGTTATATTCTTCCACATGGTATATAGTTAACTCTAATGTTTGTCTACCTGAAAAACCAATATATTTTGTTAAACAATTCAATAGGTGTTTGTAAATGTTAGCATGAAGAAGAAACAAAAAAGCAATAGAACATGAACTAACAAACCGAGAGCTAATCGTATAATAGAAGACATTATAGTAGTTAATAACATTCCAGAGGGCTAGAAACTTGAATGTTTGGTGAGTGAAATACTTTGGTAATTTACATCTGTCTTTATGGTTTTGGTACTTGGCAGCATTGCCCTTTTTAAGGTAACAAATGTCTTTTTATTAATTAATTAATTTATTTATTTATGCTTGTTAGACTTTTTCCATCGGTATTGAATTTTTTTGTAATGCTTGGACCAAGATATTTGATAAATGCGTCATAAATTGAGTAATGAAAGTTTGCTTATTGTTCATTGTTTATTTATTTATGGTATAAAGGTTTAAAACTATTAGGATTATCAACTTATGTATATTTCACAAACTTTGGAAGTTTTTTCATTTCAATGACTTTCTCCGTTATAGTGGCTGCTCTGCAATCTGTTATATTGCTATAGTGTTTTTAGTGGTGGGTGCTCCGCAATGCATTCAGTCATTAACTTCTCTGGCTGATAGTTTTAGTTCTTTTTAAACTAACTCCTTTATGTAACCATATGTG
The DNA here is from genome assembly GCA_030762895.1 of Sophora flavescens. Lineage (NCBI taxonomy): Eukaryota > Viridiplantae > Streptophyta > Magnoliopsida > Fabales > Fabaceae > Sophora > Sophora flavescens. The sequence continues at coordinate 159,479,663 of CM061066.1, read as the reverse complement.
TAGGCTACTATCTCAAGCTTGCTTTACGATGTCACTGACAAACTTGATGCATTGATCATTCTCATCTCCCAAAATTTTTGAAATATGAGCCAAGTTTGTATTCATGGTTTCTCGAGATTTCATATTTTGAAGAGAATCACTTGTCCAGAAAAAGGGTGTTTTGATTGAAACAACTGTGTTTTGGAACATTGTTTAGTGTAGGGAAATGTAAGTGATGTCTTGTGTTTGAAAACTAAATATAAGAACCATTTCTTTTGGCAAAGACAAGATGCGAATATGCTTTTGCCAAAATCTAATTTTTCTATGTTTTCCAGAATCCGAATCTGTTTGTGTAATGGCCAAAATATTTATAACACCCAATTACAGGAGGAATCACTTTTGGTTGTCTAGATGTGATTCTTGGATTCCAAGAAGCAACCCCTAGAAAACATAGGAGGTTGATGAAATCACTTTTTGAGTGTATTAAATTTACAGGAAGAATCTTTGTTGGTTGTCAATGTAGGCTTCTAGGGTGCCAAGAAGCAATCCCCAGGTTGATGAAATCAGTTTTTGAGTGTATTGTAAAATGATTTGAACTTCTCAATATCGCTATGTTATGTCCATGATTCATTGTTATGTATTCGTTGTGTTGGCTTGTATCTGTAGTGCTTGCTCTTGGCAAGAATAGCATGGGCGTCAACTTGGGTATGAATAATAGTAATTGTAGATTGTGTTTGGTTCACATAATTCTAGTTGGGGTTTACTTGGAATGGAGTATTTAATTTGATTTCCCTGTTGAGTACTGTCTAGCTTTTAAGTTCTTTTTATATATAGATTCTTACAGCTTTATATTTATGATTATATTCAATTTTCTGTTAAGCGTGTTCTTTGCATCATTAATTTTTGTTCCATATTTAATCTCATAATTGTTGCATATATTTGTTTATGAATTAGTTCTGGAGAGTCACGTTCGCTGAGAGAGTAAGAACGCGACTTTGAGGTTCAACAAGGGAAAATCGCTTCCAAGCAAACAAAGCAAGAGACGGTGTGTTTTTTTTTTAGTTAATTGAAAGAATGTTTGATACTGATTTGATCATTTTTTGGTGCACCTTGATATGGAGATTGTAATTGTTTTGGTAATATAATGCCTTTTGATTGATGTCTATAATCTGTTTGTTGAATCACCTAAATGCTTTTAGGTTGGAATGTGGTCATGTTATAGGTGGTTGTGTTAGTTTTCTTTTGATATTAATGGCTGAATTGGTGAGTAGCTTGAATCATAATCTCTTCTTGTGCTGAATGGACTATGAATTTTCTTTATTGATTTTGTGTATTTTTGACAGGGTTATGGTTATCAATATTATATTAAATGATCCTTATATCTTTTTGTTCACTTTTGCCTATATCTGTTAAGTGTTTTAAGTTTTAAGTTTCTTCCCTATATTATATTAAATGATTCTTATTCTTGTAATGTTGTTTATGTTTTGTTTCAAGTATGTTGGGGATATTATAAATTGTCTTTATAATAAATATTTATTTTCTAGATGAGTTGATCGTCGAGAAAAACCTTAATTACCCGTTTGAGGTGCAATATTTTAGAGCACGTGTACTGTTGCAAGTCATTGTGCTCTTGATATTGGACCTCGAATTGTCCAAGTGGGACAGTTTGAGAAAAAACTTTTTCTTTACTAGTATAATAGCTATTCATTAATTCTTACGTGATATATCTAATGAAAATTTGGTCTGACGCATTACCATTTGTTCTCTGGGTACATACTTGATTGTGATATCTCACCCTGGTCAAGTCATGTACTTGGAGACCAATGGGAAATGCTGCTGAAATTTCGTCAGATATGATACCTGAGAAGTGATGAGTAACTATTATACTAGTGTTGAAAAAGGTTTTTCTTGAATGGGATAGGGCCATAGCAAATAAAGAAATGGAGCAGTTCTGCGAGTTTGCCCAAAATAGTTTTTCATTATAGTTATCTTTTTTTGGCGCAAATGCAGAGGATAGAATTTGTTCCTTTGAATCGTACTTGGATGTATGATAGGGTTTATCCGCGTAGAGGGGGATTAAAACAATCTTTCTTAGATGGTGTTGAAGAATTTATTACCAAGGCAAGTCAGCAAGATACTTATAACAATAGGGGGTTGATTAGATGTCCTTGTGTGAAGTGTGACTGTACCCGAATTAAGAATGTAGACGATGTGAGGGTAGACCTGTATAAAGTTGGGTTTAGGCCTAATTACTGGATTTGGACAAATCATGGAGAAGAAATGCCGCAATTTGATTTTGGCATTGACCAGAATTGCACCGGTGGTTCAAGTAGTGGTGCAGAAGCTGGATATGGAGATCATATTGTTTCCATGGAGGAGATGGTGTGTGACGCTCTTATGATGTCCGGGTCGTTTGAGTCCAATAATACAGAAGAGCCTCCTAATGCAGATGCACAAAAATTTTATAATCTCCTAACAGAGGCAAATAAGCCTTTGTGGGAAGGGTCCCCCGACTCGAAGTTATCGATGTGTGTTCTACTGTTGTCTGCCAAGTCCAATTGGAGCATACCCGAGTTAGTCTTGGATTTCATTGCCAAAATGGTTTTGGCCGGGACGCCTTTCAAAGAAGGATTACCCAACAATTATTATGATGCGAAGAGGTTAATGTCCAAGTTAGGATTGGAGTCCAAGAGGATTGACTGTTGTCAGAATGGGTGCATGCTCTTTTACGATAATGAATTCGACAAAAATGATGGTGCATTGATTGAGTGCATATTTTGTCACGCACCAAGGTATCGTCAGCGCAACGCAAGTAGAAGTAATCTAAAACCAGTTCCGGTAAAGTCGATGTTCTACTTGTCAATCATTCCTAGATTACAGAGGATGTTTGCATCGATGCAGACTGCAGGAAAAATGACATGGCACCATGAGAATAGGAGGAATGCAGGAGTGTTACGCCATCCTTCTGATGGTGAAGCATGGAAGCACTTTGATCGGGTGCATCCGGATTTTGCCGTTGATCCTCGTAATATACGACTTGGGTTATGCTCGGATGGCTTTACCCCATATATCCAAGCCTCGGCATCACCTTATTCATGTTGGCCCGTTGTTGTTACCCCTTACAATCTTCCTCCCGAAATGTGTATGTCAAAGCCATATATGTTCTTGACTTGCCTGATTCCGGGTCCATCTAATCCAAAGGCAGGCATTGATGTATACTTGCAACCTTTGATTGATGATTTGAAGAGGTTGTGGAATGGTGTTATGACGTACGATATTTCTCGAAAACAAAATTTTACAATGAAGGCAGCGTTGATGTGGACAATTAATGACTTCCCTGCGTATGGCATGTTGTCTGACTGGGGGACGCATGGGAAGCTTGCATGCCCCCATTGTATGGAGCATACAAAGGCATTTACCTTAAAATATGGGGGGAAGTCGTCCTGGTTTGATTCCCATCGCAGGTTCTTATCGAACGATCATCAATTTAGAAGGAATAAGAATGCCTTCAAGAAGGGGGTTGTTGAAATGGATGGACCACCTCCGAGGTTAACACCAGAACAAATTTGGAGTAGAATCAGAGACTTGCCAAAAGTGACTGAAGCTAGGGTTTCCAAATTAGATGGTTACGGGCAGTGGCATAATTGGACAAAGAGGAGTATTTATTGGGATCTTCCTTATTGGAAAGATAATTTATTGAGGCACAATCTTGATGTAATGCACATTGAAAAAAATTTCTTTGACAACATTTTCAACACTGTGATGAACGTGCATGGCAAGACCAAAGACAACGATAAGGCTAGAATGGACTTACAGTTGTACTGCAGGAGACCGGATTTGGAGCTGAGACATCAGGATAATGGGAAGATGTACAAGCCAATGGCCAATTATACCTTGACTATCCAGGAAGCAAGGTTAGTTTGCCAATGGATAAAGGGGCTCAGGATGCCTGATGGTTATTCTTCTAACTTGGCAAGATGTGCTGATGTTATAAAAGGCAAGTTGCATGGGATGAAAAGCCATGATTGTCATGGGTTTATGGAGTGCTTACTTCCTATCGCCTTCAGTTCGTTTCCCCCCTATGTTTTGAATGCCCTTACTGAAATAAGTCAATTCTTCAAGGACTTGTGTTCTGCAACTTTAAGGGAAGACGATTTGACCAGGATGGAACAAAACATTCCACTCATTTTGTGCAAGCTGGAGAGAATATTCCCCCCGGGCTTCTTTGATTCAATGGAGCATCTTCCGATTCATCTTGTATATGAAGCCAGACTTGGTGGTCTAGTTCAATATAGGTGGATGTATCCATTTTAAAGGTAATTTAAGTATCACAGTTATTGATCCACTTTCATGCATATTAGTTAATTAATAATAACCTCGTCATTTTTTAATAGATTCATGGGCGAGTCAAAACGATCGGTGAAAAATAAGGCTAGGGTTCAAGGTTCGATATGCGCGTCTTACTTACACCGTGAGACAATTCATTTCTGCTCTCATTATTTCAAACACATGGTTTTGTCTCCAACAACTAGAAGGAACGAAACGGAAAATGAAAGTGGAAGACTACCTGGAACCTTATCAATTTTTTGTCTTCCCGGTCGTCATTCCGGAAAGGAGTTGACACATTATTTAACGGAGGCAGAGTGGAACTCAGATCATGTTCATGTATTGATCAATTACGCCGCGGTTAAACCATACTATGAATAAGTATGAGCTTATAATTTTTATTCCTTCGATAGCATATGTCAATTTTCATTGATGTTATCTATATATGTTCAGTTCATTCTTGTCTTCTCGTGATGCATCTGCTCGTACTCATGAAGATTTTCCAAAATGGTTTAAGCAATAAGTAAGTATCTTCCAATTTATCATTCTGTTATTCACTATAATGTATGCGGATAAAAACATATATCGTTAAACTTTGTGAATAGGTTTACAATGAGGCACCTACTGTCATTAATCAACATTTACGAAACTTGGCTGACGGTCCTCTGATACAAGTCAAAGAATGGCACACATACTTCGTGAATGGGTACAAATTTCATACTCAATCATGGACAGAAGACAAAAAAACAATAAATAGTGGTGTTTACGTAAAGGGTGAGCCAGGCGGAGTTGCAGATGACTTTTATGGTGTCATACAACACATATATGAGTTGTCATATCGTTATTTAGATTACCCTAAGAGAATAGTGTTGTTTTATTGTAATTGGTTCGATCCATCTAGTAGAGGCACTAATTTGAATAAAAAATATAATATTGTGGACATCCAAATGAGTAGAAGATATCATATGTTTGATCCGTTTATCATGGCACATAATGTGAGACAAGTATATTACGTTCCTTATCCAGCAACTCAAACAGAAAAACGAGGTTGGTGTGTTGCAATCAAGACAAAACCAAGAGGTCGCATTGAAATAGATGTTTCAGAGTTGGATGAGCCATATCAAACGGATGAAATGTCACATGCAAATGAGGTCATTGAAGTTGAACCAATCTCATGTTTACAAGACACACAAGTTGTAGGGGAAGAAGTGGATACCTCCAGCTTGACATCAAATCAAGTCATTCCGGATGAAGATGTTGAAGAAGCAGAATCAACATAAGATGAAGAAGATGAAGATGGCTATGAATATGACACTGGCTCAAATTCTGAATAACAATTACTTTATTTATTTTAGTGATGTATTTTGTATTAAGTTGTATTGTCATTGTCATAACTTTAAGTTCATTATGATTAGCATCATTTTCCATTATTTACAAATGTGTGTTTGTGCTTACTTTAAGTTAATTATTATCACCATCAATTTCCATTATTTGCAAATTTGTGTTTTGGTTACTTTTAATTAATTATTATTAGCATCATTTTTCACTATAGACATGACTGATGGCAAGGGAAAGGGTAAGGCACCTGCTGGAAGGGCACGTCGTCGTGGTCGACCCCGCTTTGTGACACGGACAGTCGATGACGGATTCATGTCCCTCCCGTCTACATCTGTTACACTACGCCCACCGCCCACACCCATGCCTCCATATGATATGGCACCGGCACCCCCACCTGTTGCTCATACACCATGTCCATCGCCAACACCCGTGCCTACACATGTTCTGACACCTCCCTACCGACCTGTTGCTCCAGCCACTCAGTTCATGGACACCTCCATTGGGATCACGATGATGCCCACCCCAAGGATTCCGACTCAGACCCATGCAGACAATTCCAGACAACCAGATGCATCAGGGGTGGATTTGCCCATGGACGGTGATCATCAGTCTAATGGTGACGACGAGGAGACTTATGGATATTCCTCGCCTATATCATCAGATGATGAGGAGATCGAGGTTATGTGAGATGGCCGAGTTATTGTTACCCCGACCGGTAAAGGGTAACAAAGATCTCAAATATTGTTATTTTATTGTTGAGTGCAGATTTTATATGTATGTGCATTGATTGTTCTCATGTTCTATTGATAAGGTTCCTTCCGTCGAGAAAATCTGCAGAGGTCGTCACGTATGCAGTTACGTCTCAGTTTGATCGGGCCTGGAAACATTGGAATGAGCTTGAGGATCAGGATCAGGATCAGGATCGATTCTTTGCGGCTTTTAAGGTATTTTGTACTTTTGAATTTACTTCCATTTTTTAGTTACTTTTAATGTTTATTTAGTTTATTATTATCCTAAAAAATATTATATTCTCCTTATTTACAGGAGAAGGCTGCTTGGAGAGTAGAGCATTCCACTGATGTAGAGATAATTTTTCATCAAAAAGCGAGCAAAAGCCTCTCCGAGTTGTTGACGAGATATCGGAAAAAGGGACAGCGTCCAAAATGGTGTTTCCCACCCATTTGGGAGGAGCTATGTGCTTACTGGGCTACACTTGAATTTAAGAAAAAATCCGCCCAGGCAAAGCTCAACAGGGCCTCGGAAAAGGGTGGGAGCCTGCACACTAGCGGCAGCATCAGTAATCAGGAGCATGCTCGACGCCTTGTAAGTTCCAACATCATATTTTGTTAATTCATTAGATGTCTGGCTATTAAGGTAGTGTAACTTCAAATATGAACAAGTTTTTTTTTGGTGCAGGCTAGGGAGCTTGGCCGTAGCGTCAAGCCGGTTGAGCTTCATGCCCGAACTCATACTAGGAAGGGTACCGGCGAGTATGTAGATGAGCGCTCTAGACGCACTCAGGTGATTTACATGTCTTTTTGTTGGAAATTATTTTTATTTTATATTTAATAATTATGGTCATTTTGTATGATGATGTGCATCAATTTTAATGACAGGAGGACTATCGTGATAAGTTATCTCAGGTTCGGTCTCAGGCAGCCTCATCTTCCCCTTCCACCACACTTGACCCAGAGGTGGAAGCCCAATTGGAGTTGCAGGCATGGGTCGAGGTTGTTTGGCAGAAGAACAAGGGTCGCATATACGGTATGGGAGACCTAGGCCAGAACTATCGACGCGGGTGCTCCAGCATCTTCACTCAGCAGAGTCGAGCATCGTCCAGTACTAGGCCCCACCAGTCTCATGAGTCTGCAGAGATGGTCTAGATGCGACAGACACGGGGAGCTCAGGATGAGATCAATCGGCAACTGCTTACTCAACAGACACAGATGATGGAGCAGATAGAGATGATGGCAGCTGCACAGAGAGAGCTCATGCTGTGTTTAGGAACCAGCACCCCTCAGCCACACGATCGCAGCAGACCAACACCTTCACAAAGACCTCCCCCTCGGCCCCCACCACCACCGTCCCGGCCGAGGGTCATCGCAGTGACCAGTGACGAGGATGATCAATCCTTTACAGATTTGTTAATGCGGGGCTATAGAGAGGGTTATTAGTTTCTTTGATATTAGATTTTATTTTGTATGATGTATGCACTCTGTCAAAACAATTTGCTTTTGTTTATGAATTTCATTTATTGTTTAAAATTATTATTCATTTATCATAATATAGTCTAAATTCTAATTAATATAAAAAATAACTAATGTTTATATTAATTTTGAATTTTATATTAAATATTAAATAATTAATTAAAAATAATTCATATTTTAAATAATTAATTAATAAAAAATTAGTTAATTAAATTATTTAGTTTTATAAAAATGTGTTGCAATTTGCGACGGCTATTCCGTCGCTAATTTATGTTGATTTGCGATGGTTAGGCCGTCGCTAATTTCTATAATTTGCGACGGCTATGCCGTCGATATAGCCGTCGCTAATTTCTCATAATTTGCGACGGCTTACTAATTTAGCCGTTGCTAATTAGCGACGATCATTTAAAAAAACCGTCAGAAACCTTTTGCGACGACCCAACATGTGACGGATTTGTGGCCGTCGCAAATCCGTCAGAAACATGTGTTTTGCGATGGATTTAAGCTGTTTGCGACGGCCTTTGGCCCTCGCCTAATTCATTTTTTCTTGTAGTGAATTGATTTGTTGATTGTTAGTGAAGAGCTGAGCTCAATAGGATTCTGGTTGTGTGCTGGTAGATTAGAAATGATGCATGTGGTTGCAATTGAATATGTTGTTTGTTAGTTGAGAGCTGAGCTCAATAGGATGCTGGTCGTATGCTGGTAGATTAAAATTGATGCATGTGGTTGTAAACTTTATATGTTGTTTGTTAGTGGAGAGCAGAGCTCAATAGGATGGATGTGTCAATTCTATGGCTTGATTGCCATTTTTATGTCCTTATTAACGTTTTTGTCGCTAAAATTGTGCTATGTATATAGAGTTAAATTTGTATCTTCTGTTATGGTTAATGAGTTAGAATAGCCTTAGTGGAGAGCAGAGCTCAATAGGATGTGATCCTGTCAAAAAGGCGGGATGATTGTTGTATGTTGCTAATTTAGAAGTTATGCATGTGTTTGACAATTATGTGTTACTTGTTAGTGGAGAGCGGATCTCAATAGGATGTTTGCTACTATATTTTATCTAAGTTTGTATTGAAATATGCTTCAATATATATTTGTTGAAGTATGCTGCAATCCTTATAAGTCAATGGTTTTATTTTCTGCTAGAGTTAATTATTAAGTTACGAAAGCCTTAGTTTCCTATTTGAGATTCAATATTAATGAGCATGCGTACCTTCTCGGGGCACGCATGCTCATTGTATTGAATCTTGAATTGTCCAAGTGGGACAGTTTGGGAAAAAACCTTTTTCACACTCGTACAATAGTCATTTCAATGTTCAAATGCCTTATATACTTGTTGAAATCTCGGTCTGATGCATTTCCTTTTGTTCTCCTGGTGCATACTCGATCGCGGTGATTCTCACCGTGCTCGAGTCGTGTACTTGGAGACCGATGGGAAATGCTGCCAAAATTTTGTCAAGTATAAGGTATTTGAATATGGGAATAACTATTATTAGCCGAGTGTGGTAAAGGTTTCTTCTCGAATGGGATAGGTTCATACCTTGTCATAAGAACGAGATTGATGGAGTTATTGGAATGCACCGTAATATATAAGTGTTATTGTAGGTTTGGTCATGCTATTTAATTGCCAGCAATGGATATTCCGGAGAATCGGAAATGGATGTACCGTAGGTTGGATCGGAATAAACGTCTTAGGGAAGAGTATAGAGTTGGAGTGGGTGAGTTTATAGAGTTTGTTGTTAGCCAGGAGAGATTAATACGGCTGGGCGGTGATCATTTGAGGTGTCCTTGCAAAATATGCAAGTGTCAATCTTTCAAAAGCGTGGATGGAGTTGTAGTTGATCTTTATGAGAAGGGCTTCATGCCTGATTACTATTGGTGGAGTAACCATGGTGAGACATTGCATGATTTAAACCCGATTGTGTTTGAAGGTTCGTACTATGGAAGTGGTGACCGGAGGGAAGAATTGAATCCATACGAGCAGATGATAATGGATCATGGTGGACCATTGGTTGGTGTTGTACTAGAAGAAGATGGGGGAGAAGATGGTGGAATGGGTTCCCAATACATAGAGGAGAATCCGAATCCCGAAGCTCAAATATTCTATGATATGCTGAGTGCTGCACGATCTCCATTGTGGGAAGAATGTCGGGAGTACACGGAGTTGTCGCTGTGCATGGAATGGTTGAGTATCAAATCTGACTACAATATGCAAGAAGGCTATTTTAATCGCCTCACCAGGTCAGTGTCCAAGGCGTTGCCAGAAGATAATCGGATGCCTACTAGTTTTTATCATGCTAAAAAGTCTGTGGAAAATTTGGGCCTGGGTTGTTTGAAAATTGATTGTTGCCCGAATGGATGTATGTTGTACTATAAGGATGTTTCAGCGGAAAGCATAACATGTTGTCGATTTTGTGGTGCGGATCGGTATAAGACAACCACTAGGATGGGCATTAAGAAGAAGAGGTCGCTAAAAAAGATGTGGTACTTTCCGCTCGTGCCAAGACTTACAAGATTGTACTCTTCGATGGCCACTGCAGCTCACATGAGGTGGCATAGTGAGCATGAGAGGTAGCAAGATGTCTGGTGTCATCCATCTGATGGAGAAGCTTGGAAGCATTTTGATAGGGTTCATATGGCATTTTCGCAGGACCCTCGGAACGTCCGATTGGAGTTATCTACTGATGGATTTAATCCTTTTGGGCAGTCTGGAAAAGCATACTCTTGTTGGCCGGTTATCCTGACTCCATACAATCTCCCCCCGGGGATGTGCATGAAGCGGGAGTTTATGTTCCTAACAGTCATAATTCCGGGTCCGTCTAATCCAAAAGGTAAGATTGATGTGTACTTGCAGCCGCTGATAGATGAGTTGACGATGCTGTGGAATGATGGTGTGTTGACATATGACGTATCTTTGAGGCAGAATTTCATCATGAAAGCAGCTTTGATGTGGACGATCAACGACTTTCCCGCCTATGGGATGATGTCGGGTTGGATGACCGCGGGGAAGCTTGGATGCCCAATATGTATGGAGCGATCGAAGGCATTCATGCTTAAAAACAGTCGAAAGGTCTCATATTTTGATTGTAATCGTCAATTCCTTCCAGAAGATCATCCTTATAGGCGGAACAAGAATGCATTCAAGAAGCGTTGTGCGGAGACAACACCGCCTCCACCACATTTGACTGGTCCTAATGTATGGCGCAGAGTACAGTACTTACCGCTCGTCCATGAATCCCAAGGAGAACATATTCCTGATTATGGCGTCAACCATAATTGGACAAAACAAAGTATATTTTGGAGGTTGCCGTATTGGAGGACGCAGCTACTCCGTCACAACATTGATGTCATGCATACTGAGAGGAATGTGTTTTTGAATGTGTTTGACACTGTGATGGACATCAAGGGGAGGACAAAGGATACAAATAAAGCCCGATTGGATCTGGCTAAAATTTGTAATCGGAAGGAGCTTGAGTTGCAGGATGGTGGTCGTGGCAGACTTATCAAACCGAAGGCAAGTTATACACTAAGCAAAACACAGAAAGTGGTCGTCTGTAAGTGGGTTAAAGAACTAAAGTTACCAGATGGGTATGCTTCCAATCTGGGTAGATGTGTTGACATGAAGGAAGCAAAGTTAAATGGAATGAAGAGTCATGATTACCACATGTTCATGCAACGGTTGCTTCCAATTGCGTTCGACGCATTACCGAAGCAAATTTGGAACCCATGATATCGTGCGAGTGCACGTGCGATCCGGGATTGTCGCCAAGCAATAAAAAGATATCGATCCCACAGAGACCGTGATCTCGAATCACAACTATTTATCAAATCGGTAAAACTGGACTATAAAGAAAGATTTTGAAAAGGTTTTGATATTTGAAATAAGAGATAACTCAAAATCTGAATCAAATAAACAGAAAGTAAATCTATTTATGGTTTTTCAGATTTAAATGGATTCCTAGGAATTTGGGTTACCAACAAGATCGTTTATGTTACTAAATTGACTAATCCTTGTTAATTATCGAAATTGCCTTGAAGGCGAATTTATCCTCAAATAGTTTAAGCTCCCTCTCGGGTTACAAAAACCGTGCCCAATTAAACCAACCCCTACTCTCGTGGTAGTCGAATTTAGATTGAACCCTTTACGTTTTGTGACAATTCATTAATCCTCAAAGGACGGTTTCTAACTCTCGTGATTTCAGTCCTAAGTCCGATTCTATAGATCCGACACCTAAGTTCACCACTAGGTTCCTCCTTAGAATATCTACGTCACGCAAATAAGCGGCCACCGAATTTACGAGTAATTAAAACACTAGAAATCAGATCTAAAGCAAAATCGCAATTAACAAAGATATAACATCAATTCATTACCATAAACAAACCTTGGGCATAGCCCCAATCCCTAGAAATTAAACTACTACTCAAGCCTTGTCATGGTGATGATAAGCTTGGTTAACAACAACATGAAAATAAAAATAAGAGAAGGGAGGTGAAGAAGAAGAGAGATCCTAAATTATAGCCTAAGAGTAGCAGCCAAAAGTCCTCTTTTGCCTCTGCCCAGATGCCTTATTTATAGATTTGGGAAGTTTGAATCCCAATCTAACTCAAATTAGATCCAAATCAGTTGCTTCTGATCCAAGTAATGCGCGCCACGGCCGTGATGGCCATCACGGCCAAGCCGTGACGGACTCTGCCTTGGGCGTTCCTTCAGTTTTTGGTCTGTCACGGCCGTGATGCTCATCACGGCTGGACCGTTATCAGTTCTGACTTTTGAGGGTCTGGTTCAGCTGACAGGTCACGGCCGTGATGGACATCACGACTAGGCCGTGACCAGTTCTGACTTTTGCCTTCTTTCTTTTCAGTTTTGCTCGATCATGGCCATGATGGTCATCACGTCTAGGCCGTGATGGGCTCTGTTTGGCTTATTTTCTTCACTTTTCAAGCCCCATCTTCATCCAAGCTCCATCATGGTTGATCCATAGCATTTAATCCTTAATTTCTGCAAAACAACACCACAAAAACCGCCTTACCCGTTCCAAGATAAAAACTAACAAAAATCAAATTAAAAATGCATAAACTACATGAAAATGCATGCAAAATTACAAGCAAATATGAGGTGTAATCACACTCATCAACCCACTTGTTGAGCTTAGCCACTTTTTCAGGGAGCTTACATCGACAACACTAAATGTGAATCAATTAAGGATATGGAAGTCAAGATACCTGTTTTGTTATGTAAGCTGGAGCAAATCTTCCCGCCGAGTTTCTTTGATTCCATGGAACACCTGCCAGTTCATCTACCTTACGAAGCAAGAGTTGGTGGCCCAGTCCAATACCGCTGGATGTATCCATTTGAGAGGTAAACAACATCAACTATTTTACTTAATACATATGAAATTCACGAACACGAGAGCGTAGTTTAGCTTTCCCTAAAACTTGTAATTATTTGTATGTATCCCTCTTTAATAGGTTCCTGCACTCCCTTAAACACAAAGTCAAGAACAAGGCATGAGTGGAGGGTTCCATTTGTGAAGCATACTTAGTAGAGGAGACTTCCACTTTTGCCTCTTATTTCTATCCGGACGAAGTTAACACGAGAAGGACAAGGATGCCTAGAAACGTTGATTCGGGTGAAGGAAGTTCAATAGTCCTCCTATATCAATATTCAACTATCCGGGCAGATTTAGTGGCAAATCAAAAGGATATTTCTTGGAGCAGCGTGACATTAATGCTGCTCATCTGTATATCCTTCAAAATTGTGAAGAGGTGGCGCCATATTTAGATTAAGTTTCTACAATGTCTTTTATAAGTTCAATTGACATTTATGATTATTAATCGTCCTGCTGTTAATCTCCCATATGTAGGATGTACGACAATTTTCTAAGGGATCTCCAACCTGACATTTCAAACGATCAGGTTGATCGAGAAATTACTTCTCACTTTGCTACGTGGTTCAGTAAATATGTAGGTTAAGCATCATCATTTGTTGCAATACATTTTATCTCCTTAAATACATAGCATGTATAAGAATAATATAATATTTGATTTTTTAGGTACTATATCCAGAAAACAATGTTCAAAATCCATTGTTGACAAATTTGGCATGGAGGCCTAACAGATGGGTTACATCATGGAATACTTACATTGTAAATGGATATAAATTTAACACAAAAACATGGAATGAAGGAATGCAGTCGTGTAACTATGGTGTTTGTGTGCAAGCCACTGATGGCAATGTAGAGGATGATTTCTATGTGGTTCTAACTGACATCCTTGAATTCGATTATACCGGTTTCCCCGTGATGAAGTCAGTTATCTTCAAGTGTGATTGGTTTGATCCTACTCTTGACGTAGGGACAAAAATCGATAAAAAATATGGTATTGTTCAAGTTAGGCTGTCTCGAAGGTATAATAAGGCATACGACCCATTCATTTTTTCACAACAGGAAGATCAGGTTTATTACTCGCCATATCCCGAAGGACATCAAGGCTGGTTGGGTGTTATTAAGATAAAGGCTCGCAGTATAATTATTGATAATGTAATCAACCAGCCTGAAAAAGATGCTCCGTACCAAGATGATGAGTTTTCAAGACCCCACATACCGTTGCCAATTACGCCGGACATTATTGTTAATTCTCTGGGGGGACATTTCCGGAAATGGGGAAGAAGTTGAAAGAGAGTTAATGGATCAATCCGAGTTGGACGCATCTAGCGAAGGCAATTCCGATCAAGTGAGACTGATGAGAGTGAGGGTGAATTTAGTGACGGAGATTCTACTTAGATAATTTATTTATGTCATAATTCATTGTGTAAATGTCATTCTACTTAGTAATTTATTTTTGTATTATTTACACTGTTGTGTAATCATCTTTTCATTTTTTTACACAGATGGCAGATTCCTCTAGAGGTAGGGGTCGTCGTGGAGGTCATTGCAGAGGTCATGCTGCGAGAGTCCCTTCGTCGGCCGACCCACAGCCTTCAGATCGAGACCACCCTACCAGTACCTCTGTGGACGGGACACCTCAGGGTGATGGAGTTGCACCCCCTATCCAGCCTCATGTGGTCGGGACACAGGCTGCACCCTCATCATCCACACCTATGACAGGACCATCATCATCATCGGGATAGGAGAGTCATGGTCTATCCGACAGGAGGATTCTTCTTATCCCCAGGGGGGATAACGAGTAAGCTAATTTAATTTTTTAATATATATAAAGTATCGTTAATTTCTATTTACTTGTTTTTAAAATTTATTTATAACATTTAGTAATGCTCTAATTTTGCTGCAGCTTTCTGCCTTCGAAGGGCCCTTCTGATTCGATATCGAAGATCCTGCGACGCAAGTTTGATGGTCCATGGCCAACATGGAAGGCCATCCCAGGGGGCCATAGGGATCAGTTGTTTCTAGAGTTTAAGGTAACAATTTATGAAGTTATTTAAATTAAATTTACATTATATATATATATACACACACACACGAATTTCCTAACAACTGTACGTTGCAGAAAGAGTATAGGTGGGACGTAGCTTTATAGGGTCTCGTCAGGGACATATCTGAGCATAAAGGCTCACCGGTCTTGAAGAATCTGACGAACAAGCTGAGGAAGGGTAAGAATAAGGGAAGTGGGTGGATCCTGAGATTAGGAGGCAGTTGACCAGTACTGGGCTACTGAGAAGTTCCAGGAGATCCAGGCCACAGCTCGGCGTAATCGAGCTTCTGATGGTGGCGCATGTGCTTGGACCGGCGGGTCTAAATCAGTCGTCGCCCACTACGACGAGTTGGTAATACATTAAACTTTTGACTTATTATACTATTTAATTAGTTTTCATTTTTCATTATTCTTATGAATTTAAGATTATATTTTTATGTGCAGAAATCACAGAAATAACGGACCCCCACTGCTATGGAGTTGGTGGAGAGGACGAAGAAGTTGAAGTCGGGGACATGGGTCAACGATAAGGCCCGTAACTATGCTGTAAGCAAAAAAACAATTTAGTGTTTACTTGTAATTTATTATAAATGATTTGTTAACATTGATTATAATTTTAACTAAATCTCTTCAACTATACTTTGTAGGTGGGCTTCAACGAGAAGAAGGACGATGCCATATCACGTGCCTCACAGTGACAAGATGAGGCCTTGACTGGTGATGGGCCCAGCTCTCCTATCTCCGTCGATGATAATGCCATTTACTTGGAGGTCGTCGGGGGCAAGAACAAGAAGGGGCACGTGTATGGCCTCGGACACCTGGGAGACGAGTTTATCGCTTCATCATCCGGCACGCCTACTCCTTCCTACGCCGATACCATCCCTTAGGAGCAGTTCAACCAAATGCAGGACACCATCACGCAGCTGAACGCGGAGCTTCGGGAGAAAAGTGAGAGAGAGCAGCAGATGGCGAACCAGATTGCACAGTTGACTCAGGCACACCAGCAGCTGATGCAGACGAGCATCGAGCAGGGCCAGACACTGCGGCTGGTGTTGGAGTAGATGAGGATCCAGACTCTAGTTACTCAGGGTGATGCTCTGATGGTTGTGCCGTCTGCTGTCGCTCCTCTAGTTCCGCTGCCAGCTACTGGTGCTGCTACTGCAGAGGACGATCAGATAGCAGACATCGGTGGTACGGATGCTGAGGATGATTGGATTCCTCCACCTCCCCCTCATCATGACTATTTTTTTTTCATATTTTTGACTTTAAACGATTCTTGTACGACACTTTGGATTATTTTATATATATATATATATATATATTCATTATTTTTATGATTGTATATTTCATTAGTAATTTGGTATGTTTTATTAGTATTTTTGCTAAACTTTAAAGAAAAACAGAAAAAAGTTATTATTTTAAAAATTTAATTTTAAAAAAATTAATAAAAACCAGTTTAGCGACCGAATTAGAAACCAATAATTCGGTCGCTAAACTTTATTTACCATTAACAGATTGTGGTCTAGCGACCGAAAATCCGTCGCTAATATAGGTTAACAATAACCAACATTGGTGACCGAACTAGCGATCGATAATTGGTCAGAAAATGGTTACCCAAACTATGCGACCAACCGTGTAGTGACCTTTTTTATTATTTAGCGACCGCACTTAAGGTCGCCATTTAGAGACCGAATTATTATTTCGGTCTCTAAAAGCTTAGCGACCAGGTTATCCGTCACCACCATGAATCGGTCGCTAATTCGGTCGCTAAATTAAATAGCGACCGAATTAGAAAGTTTAGCGATCGAATATGCCGGTCGCTAAACAGTTCTTTTTTTGTAGTGTAGGGAGTAGCGTAAGATGAGGGGTTCCCATAGCCCCGTTTATTGTTGTTATAATGTTATTGATGCCATGATCTACCTGGTTGTATGATTGAATTGTTTATATGTTTAATTGGATTAATTGGTGTGCCTATTTGTTATAATTGTTGAGTTGTTCATGATATGGTATGCCTATTGAATTGTCTTGTGCCATGAGTTTGGTATGAATGTCTATGTTATGGATGTTGTTGTTATGATATGGATTATGTTGAATGTTGGTTGGCTAACATTGTTAACACGTTGAATATGTTAATAAGACTCTAATTGGTTTAATTTGGGACTCTTAGCTAACATAGGAATTAAGGGATTTATTCTCAAATGCTTCATATGACATGAACCGCATTAGTGAGGGGCGAGGTTTCATGCCGAATGTTTTAGTTAAGACCATAGGATCTGTTAAGAGAATTAGGGAGCCTAAGGGACCTTGACCCCACTGTTTGGGTCTATGGTGTTGATACTGATGATGGTGGTAAGTCTTGGGTGCTTTTTGGCCCAAGCAAAGGAGGTGGTTTCCTTGTGTGTTGTTGTGCTCACGCATACATACTTTGGAGTTGATTAGTGGGGGATGTTCAACATAGGGGAGGTCGTCCTAGTTATGATGATCAGGCCCAAGTCTCGGGTGGTTCACCCATGGTTTGGTGAACCGTGCGCCCCGGAGGTGGCGTATCCAGTTATGATACGTCAGCTATCCAAGGGGTTCCTCCATGGTTTGGGGAACTGCCGGTGTTGGTGCTTTTTGGCCAATACGGATATGTAACTCCGAAGTTGACTTCCTGAGATAGTTGGATCCACAAGCATAACGGAGTAGCGGAGTAGGTGTTGCACCGCATAGCATCTTTTAACTGTTGACTTGTAATATGTAAATGATGATGTATGATGTTTGTTGTTATGCCTGATATGATGTATGTTCATCTTATTCCCTATTCTCATGCCGTTGTGTTTACATAATTTCTTGTTTTCCCGTTTCTGTTGTTGCATGTATCTCTTGTGCAGAGGACGGTGAGCAGCCAATGGAGGAGTGACTCTGAGGAGCCGCGACTCTAGTTAGGATGCTTAGTTATAGTTGTTAGTTTTGTTTATTGGTTTCAGTTTGTTTCCACGATGTATCCGGATTTTGGTTAAACCAGCTCTGTATGTGACATCGGGGTTGGATTTTCTTTATCTGTAATGTTTATGTTTATCTTTTAAAAACTATGTTATTTCCGTGTGGTTTATGTTGAGATATGAAATCTTTTTATCCAAGTGTTACTTTATTCAATTAAATGCATGTTTTTATATTTCCTCTTTTAAGTAAATGTTTTATATTAACGTGCGGGGTAGAAGGGTGTCACAATATCAACAAAGAGTGCGTTTGTTACATATTATTTGAAGAAAAAATCATTTTTTTTAAGTAAAAAATTATTTTTAATGAGTATGTCGGTATTTGTTTAAACTTTTTACAAAAATTATTATAAAAAAAATCATTTTTATGGTTAAAATTAAAATTTATTTTCATTAGTTTTTGGAAAAAATATTAACTACTTATTTTTTTTTTGAATTTTATGATTGTAAACAAACACAAAATAACTTCTGTTTTTTTTTAAAAAAAAAAATCTCTAAAAGATAATTTCTAAATTATTGAATATCAAAATTACTTTTTCTTAATCCGCAACAAACGGACCCTAAATTACCACTACTTAAATTAAGTAGTTTTGGTTACATTCTTTCACTTGCATCACCTCTTGCAAAATTTCACCATTTGATTTTATCTTGAATATACTTCAAACTTTTTGCATACCTTCATTTTATTTTTTTGGTTAAATAATGTTTTAATCCCTATACGTATCACTCATTTTTAAATTAGTCCCTATACAAAAAATATTTTTATATTAGTCCCTACACGAGCAACCGTTACCAAATAGGTCCTTGACGTTTAACGGTCGTTAACGACCGTTAATGACGATCATTAAGTTGGTCCTCACATGTGTTACTCATTTTTAAATTGGTCCCTACATGTATCACTCATTTTTAAATTGGTCCCTACATGTGTCACTCATTTTTAAACAAATGTCGGTGCCCCCGATTGGTCCTTATATGTGTCACTCATTTTTAAATTGGTCCCTATATGTCACTCATTTTTAAATTAGTCCCTACATGTTTCACTCATTTTTAAATCGAAAGGTTCCTTCTCCCACCTCCTCCATCTTCTCTCTTCCACTCTCAACCCTTCCTTTCCCCAAATTGCCCCTGATTGTGCCCTAGCAGCCGCAATCTTCTGATTGGCCCACACTGCCACCTACGGTGAGGTTTCGCCGCTATTCGGGATCGCTCTAGCCGAGGCATGCCGCGCGTTCTTCGTGGTTTGCAAAGCCGTTATTGAAAAATTGGGCATTTGTTCGAGCTTTGTATCGATTCTGGGAGGGTTGTTATGGAGAGCATAACAGCTTGCAGGCAAGCCTGCTGGAATCTTCAACAGCACTGGATTACACTCACTCAGTTGGTTCATCATGGAATGATATTTGTTCCTTCCGGATATGAAAGTTGGTTAAAGTTCCAACTGAGTGATTCCAGTAGACTTGCCTGCAAGCTGTTGTATTTCATATCCACTCTATGAGTGTAATCCGGTGTTGTAGAAGATTCCAGTAGGCTTGCCTGCAAACTATTATGCTCTCAATAACAACCCTGCCAGAATCGGTACGAAGCTCGAACAAATGCCCCAATTTTTCACTAACAACTTTGCAAACCATGAAGAACACACGGCACGTCTCGACTGAAGCGATCCCGAATCACCACGAAATCTCGCCGTAGGGACTAATTTAAAAATGAGTGACACATGTAGGGACTAATTTAAAAATGAGTGACACATACAGTGACCTATCGGGGGCACCAGCATTTGTTTAAAAATGAGTGACACATGTAGGGACCAACTTAATGATCGCCATTAACGGCTGTTAAACGGCATGGACCTATTTGGTAACGGTTGCATGTGTAGGGACTAATATAAAAATATTTTTGTACAAGTACTAATTTAAAAATGAGTGACACGTATAGGGACTAAAACATTATTTTAACCTAATTTTTTTTCGGTGCTTACCTTCATTTTAATTCTACCACTTGCGTGAATATGAAATAAACATTGTAAAAAAAATAAAAATAAATAAACATTGTATCTAGATTTTTTTTACAACATGGTATTAGGACATCAAAAATCTTCAGAACACAGCAACATAATAATCCAAGAAAATCCAAAACCAGAAACAGTAAGGAATGCCAGCAAGCAACTATTTCCATAACACATGTATCCTAAACATCAAAGCCTTTCCCCTAACATACAAAAAACAGTAAAAATAAGCCAAGCTGAAAAATACAATATGTTCTCCAGTAATCAACAACAAAACCAATAGAGGTAGAATTTACAAATCCTATCCCCTGTTACAGTATGACTAGTGCAGCAAACCGGCAACTTTCCCATCTTCGTATGGCATCAACAACCCAGATTTAGGTAACACCTGCAAATCAAGACAGATGCAATGTGGTCTTTTATACCACCGAAATCTCCATACCCTTGCGGACTCATTTTGGGTCATTTGACCCAATACGTCACCATTTCGGGTCATTTGACCAACCACCTGCAGCTTTTCATTTTACCCGCTACCTTCAGCATTTCATTCATACGGGGAATTTAGGACAAATCTCTCTCATCAATTCAAGCACAAAAATTGAAATCATTGCCATCTCCACTCTTTCGAATTTCTTAGCGACGTACGTACTTGCCAAAACCCTTAACTAATTTGTATAATAAGCTGATAAACATAAAGGACCACCAAGCTCCTCATTTCAAAAACCCGACACCACCTTGCAAATTCCATCAAATTAGTCACCCATAAGTTTTCATTGCTGAAGGGTTTCAATCGACATGATCGTTCGAACTTAATCCCTAATTCAATTTGGAAAAACATGGAACCCATTACACATGCATCGTATTATATGCATATTAGGGTTCTTCGGAGATAATGAAATAAAACAAAACATACCATTTTTTTTAACTGAAAACAATAAAAACAATACATTTTTACCGACCAAACTAAAGGAATACTCATCGACCAGGTTGCCCGTAATTCCTTTACCATCATTAATTGGTTAGAACCACTTTCATTTGGGCCGTTCATTATATTTATTAATATATCAATGGTCATTTCTCATGGAGGACCGAAACTCCGAGTTTATCATGGAGTATATTAGACGACGCCAATAAATAGTTCATGATTGTGTTACCATACTCATAGACATTAAATAAGTTTAGATCCTAACTCCTTCAAGCACCCTTAAGTTCTAGCAAACATGATAAACACCTAAGATTAAGGAGGGGTGACTTATGCAACTCATTTTTTGGGTCAATTTTATGGTGCACCCCTTGAATTTGGGGTGCACAGGCGCACCTCAAAAATTACCTGCTATAGCAGGTTTCAACGGTAATCTTTAATTGTCGCTTCCTTTCCTTTCATTTGTGGCATCATTGTCGCCTTCTCAGAAAAACCATTGATGACGCCAACAAGGTTGGTTTCATACTATTCTGTCTTCATGGGCATCATGCTTTCCATTACAGCATTCTCTATACTCACCCACATCCTGGCTGAGCTCAAACTCTTCACCACGCGTGTCGAAGAAACCGCCATGCTGTTGCCGCATTCAACGACGTCACTGCATGGGTCCTCTTAGCCTTTGTCCTGGTCCTTGCAGGACGGGGATGGGAGGAGCCGGGAGGCACATGATCCAATTAGTGTCCATCTTAGTTCTGTTCTCTGGTATCTGTTTGGTGAAATTTGTGATGATAATTCTTTTATGACACAAACTCTTATGAGAGAGAGAAGCGAAAAAAAGAAAGAGGAGAGTAAGCCCATTCGTGATAAAAGTGCATATCTACTGCACATTTCTGGAATTGTCTACAAAGTGGTAGATTTTCATATTATAGGTGTAGTAAAGAATGCACTAGAACCAACTATTTAAAAAAAAACTTACCACATCAGTTAGGCGGTGTAACCGTGTAAGCATGCTATAAATATAGCCTTGATGCACAGGTAGGAAGAAACACTGAAAGAAGAATCACCACAATAGTTGCGCAATGTCCCCTATAAAATGACTTTTGTAAAACCATAACATCCTCCCCACCAAAAGTGGCGTTGTGCGGTGGACATTGGATGAATATGGATGCGGCTTGGGCTAGGTGCAGCAGTGGAGCTCGTGGGTGGTTTGATTGCATGGCTGAACGACAGCAATAGCGGGTTGACGAGGATGAGGGCAGTCGGGCAGAGGACCGGAAAGAAACAAAACTATTAACTTAATTTTTTAAGATAACCTGTTCAACAATTTACAAGTTACTATTAAAAATCATTATGATATTTCTTCATGAAATCAACGGCTGATACATAAGGTTCCACTGCTGCACCATAAAACTCGCCCATTTGTTGGACTTTGCAAAGTGGTCTCTAAAAAAACTTAAATTTATTTCCCTAGAACCACTCATATCACCACCACACAGCGCCCCCTTCCACTCTATATTCCGCCACCAGTCAAGGCATACTCCATTTCCCATTAGCAAAAAACAGAGAGTACGGAGCTAGGATGCGATTTGAGATGACAAATATCAATGAGCTTGACCACTGTAATCGAATGTGGTGCAACTTCTCCGCATGAGGTTTGGAGAACTATAGAATAGCAATTGCATATAATTAATATGTCTTAAATTGGTACTTCTCCACACAGGGATTTCTCGTATAGATCAGTTTGAGAAGTACTTAATGTCTTAAATTTGTTTAATTTATGTTTAAAATATTTTATACATAGTTAAAAGATTTTTTAAGAGAACTTACAAACTTCAAACTCACTCCTTTCTCTCTACATACAGCTGCGTGCCACCACTGGAGGAGGTGGTTTTGGGCCCTTTTTTGGCCTGGAATCACCCATTTACTTCATTTTTCCTCCTCATTTATCTAAATAAGTGGTTTTTCCACATAGATCTGATTTTTTTTCGTGTTTTTCCTTGTTTTTCTCATCTGTGTGTGACGATATTATTGTTTGTCGTCTTGGTGCGGCGTTGTTTGGTTTCCCGTCTTGGTGAGGTGTTCGTTTGGTTCAAATTGGCATATATGTTTCGATCCATCATAGATTTGATCAAGACTTGGGCGTCAATGTTACTGATCCGGAGGCTTGGGTATTCCGGTGACTTTGATTTTGTCACTTTTACAGGCATTTTGATTTTGTCGTGTTACGCTATTAACACTACTAGAAAACTTGAATTTTCAGACGAAATTTTCAGACGGAAATGTTTCCGTATGAAATTTTATGAACATTTCGAACGGATTTGAGACGAATGTAATTTTCAATGAGATTCCGTCTCAAATCCGTCTCTACTTTGTCTCAAACTTTCGTGCCAATAACGGGCCAAAATATTTCCCACAGATTTCGGATGGATCGGTTTCATTTTTTTTTTTAATCTTGGGTCTTTTCAATCATCCGTTTGAAATCTGTCTGAAAAATTGAGACAGATTTCACACGGATTTGTTATTTCTTATATTTTTCTTGATTTATCTTACATCCGTCTGAAATCTGTCCGAAAATTTGAGACAGATTTCACACGAATTAATCTTAAATCCATCTGAAATCTATCTGAAATCTTTCTTGATTTATATTTTTTATATTTCTCTCCCTAACTTCAACTCCTTCTTCCATCACCCTAATTACTTTTGTTCCCTCTCATTCTCTCTTAATTTCTATGAAATGTAAAACCTCGTCCACTGAAGCACCTTCATCGTCACTGAGTAGGTAACCCTCTTTTTCTTATTTTTATTTTCTGACTTTCTTTATACCTTCAAACATTTTCCCTCGCCCAGTTTTGAGATAGCATGTCAGTGACCACTTTCATCCGCCTCCGTCCTCTCCTCCACCCTGCCGTCTCCGTTATCTCCTCGGCTCTGTTCTGTCGAGAAACGAAGAAATAGCTGCGCCGGCTGGTTCATCTCCGTTCCCCCCATCGTCGTGCGTGCCGCCGTCTCTGTTCTCTCATCCAACGCCTTCGTATCTTGAAGCTTCACTCGCGAATTTAGCGATGAGGTAAAATTCTTAGGGTTTTTTGTTCAAAGCTCTGTTCCCTTTTTTCTTCAAACATCTGATATTGTTTTTGCTTCAAACTCTGTTACGTTTGTTCCTATGCAACTGCGAACTTGTTTGTGTAATGGCGAGTAGCTGGAGAAGAACTGTGGGGAACGTGAGGTCGTTCGTAAGCAATTCAATGGGAGGTTTGAGGGGAGGAAGCAACCTCGCTTCCTGGGTGGTGGCCGGAACCCTAGCTTACTTCCTTTGGGTCAAGCCCTCCCAAGATCTCAAGCGTCAACAATAGGTTCCTTTCTATCTCTCTCTAATTCCTTTATTTTATCTGCAATTGCAAACCCTGATTCTGGAGTTTCTATTGTGTTCCCTCCCAATAGGAACAGGTTGCTCTTGCTGCCTCAGATCGTTATCGATACGTTGAAACTCGAAAACCCATTCCTGATCCTCAGGTTCCCCTTACCACTTTAGGATGCACAAATTCCTCCATCTTATGTCTTCTGTGGTCCCTTGCAGCGGTGGTAGCCCTCTGTTCTGACAACGAAACGACGACGGCGATGGAACCCAAGAAGACTCGTTTGTGCTTCCATTGCCAGAGAAACTTCTTTCCCCTTTGGCTTTCTTCTTTCTCCATTATTAATTTTCTTCTTTTGTTCTGCATCTCTGCTGTTGTTATTTGTCTTCTTTCTACTCTTTTGCTTATTCAACTTCCTTCTTCGTTCTCGACAGCGGTGAGGGGTCTCCTATCTCTTGCTTCGATTGATTGTTGTGTCTCAGTATCTTTGCCCAGCTCTCATTTGGACTTTCAGGTCAGGTATATTTACATCATTCTCTCCTAATACTTTCCTTTGTTCTTTCAATGCCCATACATAGTTTAAGTAAAGATATAGAAGACAGGCTAGCTAATCTTAGTAAAGTAAGGATAAATGAGTGGGTGGTGGGAAGGGAAAGGAAGAAATGAAATAAGTTTCACTGTGTTTGTTTTGTCTTGACAATGTTACATCTTTAAGTTCTGTTGTGTCTTCAACTTGAAGTTCATCCTTCAATGTTCCAATTTCTTCAATGAAATTTTATGCTAAATAAGTTAGGTTAAAGCTGGGTCGCATTGGTACAGTGCTGAGTTTTGTTGAACTTGATTTTGATTAAAAGTGAGTTTACTATAGAAATGTTCCTTGTTGTTGGAGGAAACTAGTGAGGACCATCTCTTTGGTATTACCTAACATAGCCTAAAAAAATTATAGCAACACCAGTAGCTTTTGCCTTGGTCTACAACAACTATATCCATGTGAATCTTGTACAATCATCACCTATAGATTAGAAAGTATCTTTTACCATTATATATTGGTTGATGATAAGGACCTTAAATATCACAATGGACTAAGTCAAATGGAGTGAATGATATATGGTTTTTGGAGATGAAGGTCAATCTTTGAAATTTGGTTAATGAACAAATATCACAGTTAAAAGTAGAAAAGGAAGATGTGGAGTGTATACATTCTGTTTTGGAGGGGTATATACATTATGTTTTCGAAATTTGGTTAAAGTACAAATATCACAGGATAGCTTAAGGGAGGGGTATATACATTCTGTTTTGGAGTGTAAGTTCCTGAAAGTTATGGTCAGAGGGTGTCATTAAAATTGCTGCTCTTTGAGGATCTCTTTTTCATGCTCTTTGAGGATCTTTGCAGCACCAAGAAGCATAGCAACATGAGCATCATTAGGCCCTGTAGTTTGTATTTATGGAAATGGGACCAATTCCATTCTCTTTGCAAGATGATAAATTATGTCTACATGTGCTACATTACTGAACTCGTGAAGTCCATATGTTTAAGCTGCACAATTAGGGAGATAGTTGAAGTATTGTGTGTCATTGAAATACTTTGTCTATTCCATAGCGTTATAAACATGTTTTTCTTTGTCTATTCCTCTTCGGATGTTGTATCCCTATCTATTTCAGTTGTATTTGCCCTTTTTGGTTTATTCTAGTGTAGTTTCTGATATGGGTGAGGCCTATATCACTACAAAAAAAGGTTGTTTAGCGACCGAAAATAGTGACCGAATTTTTCGGTTTTGCGACCGAAATGGTGATCGATTGTAGGATCTACATGAAAGACTGATTAGAGATAATACTGCGACCGAAATAGCGACCGAAATAGAGCGTAGCAGGGTTATCGATCGCTATTTCCGTCGCTAAATAAAGGAACTTAAAAGTCAGAAATTTTATGTCTTCTTAGCGACCGAATTAAATGCAACGGTTAAAAGTCAGAAATTTTATGTATTCTTAGCGACCGAAATAGCGACCGAATTAAATGCAACGGTTAAATTTTATTTACATTTGCGACCGATATTAATTCAGTCGCTAAACGGCACGTAAAAAAATTAAAACCGCGCGTGTTAGCGACTGATTTAAAACTCCGTCGCTAAATTTATGAATTCAAATTTCAAATTAACTCATCCCGCGACCGAATTTAGCGACCATTTTTTATTTAAATGATTGGCGACCGATGTAGTGACCGATTATTTCGGTCGCCAAATTATAAATCCCTAAAATCGTGAAATCTTTCCCTTCTTCCTCATTTCTGCCATCTCTTCCACCCTCACCCCTTTTCTCTCCCTCGCGTCGTCAGGCCGCCAGTCATCGTCGCCACCACCGCGCAGTGCGCACCGCCACCATCGCCATCTCCGGTAAGCCTCCGTCCTCCTCCTCCTCTTCTTCCATCTCTTCCCTCTTCCTCTCCTCTCTTCCTTTCCCCTCTTCCTGCTCTGTTTTTAATTCCCCCCCCCCCCCCGTTTCAATGCTTCGACCAATACTCCGACTACCAACATGCAGCCCTCCGGTCACCAAGCGCAGAGCTCCTCCTACCCTCTTCTCTCCTCATTTTGTGCATTCCCTGCTCTGCCTTGAGGTAACCATGGACTCTCTATATATCATTTTTTATTTTGCTTCATTGTTTCATTTCAAAAATTTTGGGGATTGTATGTATTTCATTGCTTGCTTTATTGCTTACTACTGAGAAGAGCTACTTGTGTATTTCATGTGAGTTGTGAGTTGTGATGATCATTTGTTTTCATGTGTCATTATTTAATCACTCCTATTAGGATTAGGAAGCTCTCATTGAGAAAGCACGAGAAATCTGTTTTTGTAATTTTTTTTTGAATGCATTGAAATATCAAAAGTCAAGACTGTGAGATTAGAATTGATGTTTACTTGAGCCACAGAATGCCATTGCTTCCTGTGAGACTGCAAAACATAAATAGGTTTTGGTTTTTTGTTGATTATTGACGTACCAATTTAACGGCAAAATTTAATCTGAGAACCCTTCTGGTTTGCTTCTTGTTGAATTAGCTGTGAAATTACCTTCCATTTCAGCATCTTAGTCTTTGATTTAGATTCAGTTCTGCTTTATGAAATGCATCTAAATTGGTTAGTGAGGATGTGTGCTATGGATTTTCAATTTGTTTTGTGCTAGGTGTCTACAATTTCAAACATGGATAGTTCATGGCTATAGTTCAAACAAATGACCAATACTGAGGCAGTTGTTTGAAGACCATTCTAGTTTAACATGTCCAGTAACAAGATTGTCCCTGTGTTAATGATGTGTTTTCTATTAAATATGTAACTTGTAATTTCTGGTCTGTTTATCTTTCCATATCTTGGCTGAATTTATGTCCTTGAAGGTTGTTCATTGTTCTGTTATATTGCCTCAGGGAATATCTCACAATAGTATGATCTATAGCCTCTGTGATGCATTTTGTTTACTTCTTTGTGAATAATTTCATATTGTATTGTACATGTATGCATTCTGATTGTATTGTATTTTGATTCGTTTGGAATCCATGAATTTGTTGGTTCTTGTCTGAATCTGTTTCAAAAATTCAAAAGAGGGTTTTAGGGATTTCAAGTTCTTGTTCACTTCTTTGTAAACAAAAAAATATTCTTTGTTGGAGTATGAAATGATCTAAAAACATTATTGTAGCCTGTAATTCCAAGAGAGCTTTTCACTCATTTTGAATCGGATTCATTTGGTAATTCTACTTATCTAAGGCTAGTACTTATATCTGAGCATGTTCATACATTTGGATTGCTATGAAGAATAGTTTATTCTCTTTAAAATAAAAATCTTTCAATAACAATGAATCAATGTAATTAGAATAATTTGATATGTATTTATTGATAACTTGTTTGGAAATGATTATGGAATCATATTTGTATATATTTACATTGTAAGCATTGGAATGAAGTTTAGACATATGACTTGTTTTCCTTATCGTTTTATCATAAAATGGATCCGACTAAATGTTTTGAGACAGCCATCCATATAGACCAGGTACAGTATCTCATCAACTTAAGAATAACGATCGGATTCTGATAAGCCTCTGGCTCATCTAGTTTTATGGCTAGTATGACCAGGGTTTTGTGCTAATTATATCTCATTTTTCACCCAAATTAGATTAGATTGTCCTCAAGCAAGGTTTTGAGTCTCTAAAGTAGTTTTAGGTTAATTTAGCCAGTTTTGAGTCAAATAAATCACTTATGACTATTTTATTGTTTTCAGATTAAGTTAGAAGTCAAGGGAATAAAGAAACAGAGGAAATTTCAAGTCTGGAGGTGTTCGCCTCGCGAGAGTCTTCTCGCCTCGCGAACCTGAAAGCCAGCTGAACAGTAAAATTGTCATCCTCTCTGGTTCGCCCCGCGAACAACACCTCGCCTCGCGACACTGATAGCTGACTGTTCCAGAGAAATGCAAACCGTTATGTGTCGCCTCGCGAATCCATGTCTCGCCTCGCGAGACTGAAGACCAGAAGCCATGACTTTTCCATTCCTCGCCACGCGAGAAGTACTTCGCCCCGCGAGAAGACCAAACGTTTCAGACTCTTCAGGATATTCGCCTCGCGAGCGAGGATTCGCCTCGCGAGCGAGGATTCGCCTCGCGAGTGGGCTCAGTTTCTGAATAGTATAAATTGTTGTTCTGGACAGATGAGAAGAACTTTTGCTTCTCCATTGTTTTTTTACATTTTGCTGTGTGTTTCGTTTTTCCATGGAGAACTAATATTCTTAGATTAGTCTACTGTAATCGAATTCCACTACACTTGAGGTTCTTGTAATTCTTGTTTTGTATGATTTTCCCCTTTCAATGCTATGCTATATATTTCTGTTTGCTTAATTCAGGAGTGTATAGTGTTGTGTTGATTTATTTTCGGTGATGTTATGTTCCTATATTTAATCGCGTTTGCTTAATTCGCGTGTGTACAATTCGTGTTCGCTTAGTTCACGAAGGGCTTAACCCCGTTTGCTTAATTCGGGAATAGGAACATATATCTGTAGTAGTGATTTCGCTTGTAAATTGTTGCTACAACCAGGAGGGGATTAGAATCTGCTTAGGGCTTGGAATTTACACGAACCGATGATAGTTGGGAAATCGAGAACAGTAGATTAATCGTTTTTAGCTATTTGATAATCTCTTTGAACTGCCTTGTTTTCATTGCTTTGTTTTGCTTTGTTTCTTATTTGCATTCAACCCCCCTCCCCCCCCCCCCCGCCCAAAACTGATTTTTGTGATAAATAACAAGTCAAGAGTCCTTGTGAGACGATATCCGAGTTGTCGCTCCTAAACTACAGTTTTATAAACAGCTCGCTTTTTAGCGCGTGCGCGACAGCGCGACCAAAAATTGGCGCCGTTGCCGGGGACTCTTGTTTGTTATTTTCGCATTTTTTTTCTTCGTTGTCTTTTATTTTCGTTTTTGTTTTGAATTGGTCTGGCTACTAGGTCTACTTGCCCTGAATTGTGTGATTTTGATCTTGAAATTGAAAGAACACTGCACACACACAGTAGAGAAATTCGGGCTAGCACTAGTAGTGATTCTAATTCTAAAACTGTTTTTGATAACATGGGTGACCAAAGGACATTAAGACAACTTGCTGCCCCTGATGTTAACTATAATGGATTGTGTATTGAATATTCTGGTGTTGTTACCCCCTTTGAATTAAAATCTGGTCTAATCCATTTGTTGCCAAGGTTTAGTGGTCTTACAGGTGAGGATCCACACAAGCATTTGAAGGAATTTCAGGTTGTCTGCTCCACAACCTTGAGACCGGGGGGAGTAACTGAGGATCACATCAAGCTGAGAGCCTTCCCGTTTTCACTACAGGGCGCTGCAAAGGATTGGCTGTTATATCTTGAGCCAAATTCTATTACCACCTGGAACGATTTGAAGAAGCTCTTCTTAGAGAAATATTTTCCTGCCTCCAGGGCTGCATCAATCCGGAAGGAAATATGTGGCATCGGACAAGGAAATGAGTCATTGGCTGAATATTGGGAGAGATTCAAGCAGTTGATATCCAGTTGCCCTGCCAGATCGATTTACGGCAGCTTCTTATCCAGTATTTTTATGAAGGGTTACTACCGATGGATAGAAATATTTTGGATGCTGCTAGTGGGGGAGCACTTGTTGATAAGACTCCAGCTGCTGCCAAGCAATTAATTGAAAATATGTCACTGAACTCCCAGCAGTTTACAACCAGAAGAAATTCTGTTGAGACAAGAAGTGTGAATGAGGTCCACAGTTCTTCCTCCATCCAGGCCCTTGAGAATAGAATGGATGAGCTCACTTCTTTGGTGAAGCAAATGGCAATGGATAAGGTTCAGCCATCAAGGTTGTGTGGCATGTGCAACTCTCCTGAGTACCCGTATGATGCATGCCCCATTCAGAGAGCAGAGTTAGTCATTGATTTGCCTCAAGCTTATGCAGTCAATCCCTATAATCAAGGCAACACTCAGAACCGGTACAGCACTCCTGACCTCTCCACAAATAGGTACCACCCCAATTGGAGGAATCATCCTAATCTTCGGTATGGGAACTCATCCCAACAACAACCGATGGCAGCACCACAGAATCCTCCTCAAGTGACCACTTCTGCACCTTCCGAATCTTCCTTAGAGGACATGCTCAAGCAAATGACTTCACAAATAACTGGACAAATAAATGCACAGAATCTCCAGTTTCAGCAGCAATTTGGACAGTTCCAGGCCTCACAGGCACAGTTTCAGCAACGAACAGATGCTAGCATTCACAATTTGCAGACACAGTTTGGACAGTCTCAACAGCGAACGGATGCTAGCATTCAAAATTTAGAGACATAGGTTGGACAGCTTGCCACCTCCATAAATAACATACAGCAAGCTCAAGGATCAAGTCAACTGCCTGCACAAACAGTGACAAATCCCAATGCCTCCAATCCTAATGTGAGTGCCATTTCTCTGAGATCTGGAAAAGTTGTTGAGGCAGCATCTGGAAAAGATGAAGAAATTGTTGAGGTAACTCCTGAGCCTTCTGTTATTGTTGAAGCTGAGAAAGTGTACATACCACCGATCCCCTTCCCACACAGAGTGCAGAAAAATAAGAAGATTGGTGGGGAAGACAAGGAGAGGGAAATTTTAGATGTGTTCAGAAAGGTAGCTGTGAATATTCCCCTTCTGGATGTGATCAAGCAGGTGCCCAAGTATGCAAATTTTCTGAAGGATCTATGCACCAACAAGAGGAAGTTGAAGGGTAATGAGAGAGTTAATTTGGGAAGAAATGTTTCAGCTCTTATCCAGTCTAAGCCTGCACCAGAAAAAGTTACTGTTTCAGCCCTTACTCAGGCACTACCACAGAAGTGCAAGGATCCGGGCACTTTTACTATTCCATGCACTATCGGGGACAAAAAATTTGAAAATTGCATGTTGGATTTGGGAGCCTCTATAAATGTCATGCCCACCTCTATTTTCAATAACCTTGATCTTGGTCCCTTGCAGTATACAGGTCTCACTATCCAGTTAGCCAACAGGACCAGTGCCCGCCCTATGGGAATGGTAGAAGATGTGCTGGTACAAGTTGATGAGTTGATTTTCCCTGCTGACTTCTACATCCTGGACATGGCAGGAGAGACAAATTCCAGTAGATCACCAATAATCTTGGGCAGACCATTCATGAAGACAGCTAAGACTAAGATTGATGTTAATGATGGGACTAAGTCTATGGAGTTTGGTGATATTGTGGCAAAGTTCAACATCTTTGATGCTATGAAACATCCATTGGAGGAGCACTCTGTTTTCCAATTAGAGTTGCTTTCTGAGATTATTGATGACACCCATGAGGACCTTGTTTCTGATTTTCCATTTATTTCTGGTTTTGATGATATATATTCATGTACTAACTGTACTGACACTAACTCGTGTGCTATTTGTGCTGAGTTTCTTGATTCAACTTTGCAGGGTGATAGTGATAGTAAGAGTGAAACTGTCTGTTCAGCAGAAGTTTTTGACATCATGGCTACTCCAAATGTACCATCCATTGAGCAGCCACCCTCCTTAGAGCTCAAGCCACTTCCTGGGAACCTGAAGTATGCCTACTTGGAGACGAATGAAAAACTTCCAGTCATCATTTCCTCCATCCTTGACTCTGACCAGGAAGCAAAACTATTGGAGGTTCTGAAGAAGCACAAGAAGGCGATTGGGTGGACCTTGGCTGACATCCCAGGAATTATCCCCTCCAGATGTATGCATAGAATTCTGTTGGAGGATGGGGCTAAACCAGTTAGACAGGCCCAAAGGCGGCTCAATCCATTGATTCTGGATGTGGTGAAGAAAGAGGTGACTAAACTTCTGCAAGCAGGTATTATATACCCCATCTCTGATAGTACTTGGGTAAGTCCAGTGCAAGTTGTACCCAAGAAGTCCGGCCTCACAGTGGTAAGAAATGATAATAATGAGCTTGTACCCACTAGAGTCCGAGAATAGGCTGGCAAGTCAGTATAGATTATAGGAAGTTGAACCAGGCCACCGAAAGGATCACTTTCCTTTGCCGTTCATAGACCAGATCTTTGGGCAGCTGGTGGTAAATCTCATTTCTTGTTTTCTTGATGGCTTTTCCGGTACTTCCGGATCCATATTGCCCCTGAGGATCAGGAAAAACCACTTTCACGTGCCCCTTCGGCACGTTTGCCTATAGGAGGATGCCATTTGGCCTTTGTAATGCTCCTAGCACTTTCCAAAGATGCATGCTTAGCATTTTTACTGAATTTATTGAAAATTGCATGGAGGTGTTCATGGATGACTTCACTGTATATGGCTCCTCATTTGATGCATGTCTGCATAGTCTGAGTTTAGTTCTAGAAAGATCCATTGAGACTGATCTGATTTTGAACTATGAAAAATGTCACTTTATGGTAGAACAGGGGATAGTTTTGGGTCATGTTATTTCTAAAGAGGGTATTTCAGTAGATCCTGCAAAAATTGATGTGATTTCTTCATTGCCTTATCCATCTTGCATTCGCGAGATCCGTTCTTTTCTTGGTCATGCAGGTTTCTACAGGTGTTTCATTAAGCACTTCAGCAAGATAGCTCTGCCATTGTCAAACTTGCTGAAGAATGATGCCATGTTCCATTTTGATGACAACTGCAAGAAGGCATTTGACTACCTGAAAAGAGCATTGACCTCTACCCCCGTCATCCAACCCCCTAACTGGACCCTCCCTTTTGAACTCATGTGTGATGCTTATAATTATGCTGTGGGAGCGGTTCTAGCACAAAGGGTGGGCAAGGCTGCCCATGTCATTCATTATGCTTCTAGGACATTAGATGCTGCACAATCAAATTACACCACCAGTGAGAAGGAACTGCTAGCTGTTGTTTTTGCACTTGATAAATTTAGGTCATATTTGCTAGGTTCAAAGGTTATTGTTTTCACTGACCATGCAGCTCTAAATTACCTGTTAAAGAAACCAGAAGCTAAGCCAAGATTGATCCGGTGGATGATTTTGCTCCAAGAGTTCAATGTGGAGATAAAAGACAGGAGTGGAGCTGAAAATTTGGTAGCCGATCACTTGAGCCGAATAGCAAGGGATGAGGATCCTTCTCCCATCCAAGATGATTTTCCGGATGAACAGCTTCTACATCTGCATGGGGTAACACCATGGTTTGCTGACATTGTTAACTTTCTTGTTGCTGGTGTTGTTCCTGCAGGTACAAGTAGATCCAAGATCCACAAGCTCAAGAGTGATTCAAAGTACTATGTGTGGGATGATCCGTACCTTTGGAAGTTTTGCAGTGATCAGGTGATTCGGAGGTGTGTCCCGGATAATGAGACAGAGTCCATCTTGCACTTTTCTCATGCCTCTCAAGTAGGGGGACACTTTGGACCACAGAGGACGGCAAGAAAAGTCCTGGATTTTGGGTTCTACTGGCCCACAATTTTTAGAGATGCCTATGCGGTTTACAGGAATTGCAAGGAATGTCAAACAGCAGGCCCTGCCGTCACTCGTAGGAGTGAGATGCCTCAGCAGCCCATGCTTTTTTGTGAGGTTTTTGATGTATGGGGGATCGACTTTATGGGTCCTTTCCCTGCATCTTTTGGTTTTGTATATATTCTTTTGGCTGTTGACTATGTTTCAAAGTGGGTGGAAGCAATCCCCACTAGGACTAACGATGCTAAAGTTGTTTCAAAATTTGTTAGGTCCAATATTTTTTGCAGGTTTGGCATACCTCGGACTATTATCAGTGACCAGGGCACTCACTTCTGCAACCGCACCATGGAAGCCTTACTCAGGAAATATGGAGTTGTGCATAGAGTTTCCACTGCTTATCATCCCCAGACCAATGGCCAGGCTGAGATATCAAACAGGGAGATCAAGCGATTTTAGAGAAAATGGTGCAGCCGAATAGGAAGGATCGGAGCCGCCGTCCGGAAGACGACTTGTGGGCTCAGAGGACCGCTTTCAAGACACCAATAGGAATGTCCCCCTTTCGACTTGTATTTGGTAAGGCATGTCACCTCCCGGTGGAAGTTGAGCACCGTGCATATTGGGCAGTCAAGTGCTGTAACTTAGAATTGAAGAAAGCTGGTATTGAAAGGAAACTCCAGTTGCAGCAGCTTGAGGAGCTTAGGCTAGAAGCCTATGAAAGCTCCAGGATTTATAAAGAGAAAACAAAACATTTTCATGATAGGATGATTGCTAGGAAAGAATTTTTACGTGGGCCGGCAAGTCTTCTTTGTTTAACTCCACTTTGAAATTGATGGCTGGGAAACTTAGGTCCAAATGGGATGGCCCCTTTGTTGTTACTAACGTTTTTCCTTATGGTGCAGTAGAGATTAAAAGTGCAGGTACCAACAAGTCCTTCAAGGTTAACGGGCAGAGGCTGAAGCCATTCCATGGTGTGGCTGCTGGTGTTCCTGCGGATGCTAATGTTGAGGAGCTCTCCTTGGAAGCTCCCACCTATACTGCCACTTGATCAGGGAGCACCCTTTCCATTCCCTCACTCTGATTTTATAGTTATGTTGTTTCATTGGGGACAATGTATGTTTTAAGTGTGGGGGAGGGAACTAATTGTAGCTTTGTTTTGTGTTTGGTTGGTCTTGTGTTTGAATAAATTGTGTGAGTCTCTGGTCGGTGAGCTTGATTGATTTTGATTGATTTTGCACAGATTGATTGCATGATTGATGTGATGATTCCCCCTAGGTTGAAAAAAAATTTTGTTTTTGAAAAGTGATCCCCATGTGATTCAAAACTGAACTTTGAGATTTTGTTATGATGGCATGATTTATGATAAGTTTGGGGTGAAGGGAAGCACACACTAGGGATAGAATCTCTGTCAAACAATTTGCAAAAATGTCCAGGTGAGGAATTGAGCCTCCAACATGTTTTTAACTGTGAGAATCACTTTTAAGTTGCACTTTCCCGAATTTGCTTGAATCTCTTTATGGTTTGCATGTTTATGTGTTTGCATCAAATGATTTAGGCATTTTCTTTGTAAATAACTACTTGGCCTAAAATAACCATCCCTAATGCATGTTCCTTAGTTAGCCCCATTGAGCCTAATTAGCCTGTTATTCTTGTTGACCTTATGTTATAAGCTAAAAATCTGAAAAACCATGTTAACCCGATCTTAGGATTAGGAGAGCATGAAATCTTAGCAAGAGAATGGTTGCAAGAAACTAAGTTTGGGGTGGCTACAAGGATATGATGTGTTGGTTGGGATTGAGAAAAAGAAAAAAAAATAATAAAAAGGTTGGAAAAAAAAAAGAGAAAAGAAAAGCAGGAAAGAGAAAAAGAAAAAAAGAGGAAAAAAAGAAAAGTGTAAAAATGTAAAAAAAAAATGCAAAGTTGTCAAAAAGGCTATTTGAATAAAAAGGCTGTAGTCACCCAAGGCAAATGAAAAATGAAAAAAGGAACTTGAGTGGAAATTCAAAGTGTAAATAATGTTCATGCTCTCTTAGTTCCTAGGGACTTAAGCCTAGTTCCTTTGTATATCCTACCCTTAGTCAGGCCTCATTACAACCTTAAAAGACCTTTTGATGTTGCATGCATGTTTTCTGTGGGAACCATTTTGAGATGAAAATCAAATTCATAGGAAGTGTTCTTAAAAGTGAAATTGAGTGAAATGTTGATTGCCTAGACAAACTGAGCGATTGAGTGAAACACTAAACTCCCTTGTGAGGAAGGCAGTTGTTTGAATTTGGTGGTCTCCCTCTTGTGTGTAACTTGGATCCCTTGCTTAGATTAATGATTGCTTGAATGATGAAATTCTCAATTGTTAGAATAAATGATTGTAGGGATTGCTTTGTCGAAAGGGGGGAACATTGAAGAAAACTTTTGATGTATTGCTTGAAATTTGTGCAAGGTTGATTGAATCTTTTAAGCTTGCCATGTCTTAAGTCTTTTTGATTTTTGAGTTGTAGTTTGCTTGGGGACAAGCAAAGTTTAAGTTTGGGGTATTTTGATAAGCCTCTGGCTCATCTAGTTTTATGGCTAGTATGACCAGGGTTTTGTGCTAATTATATCTCATTTTTCACCCAAATTAGATTAGATTGTCCTCAAGCAAGGTTTTGAGTCTCTAAAGTAGTTGTAGGTTAATTTAGCCAGTTTTGAGTCAAATAAAGCACCTATGGCTATTTTATTGTTTTCAGGTTAAGTTAGAAGTCAAGGGAATAAAGAAACAGGAAATTTCAAGTCTGGAGGTGTTCGCCTCGCGAGAGTCTTCTCGCCTCGTGAACCTGAAAGCCAGTTGAACAGTAAAAATGTCATCCTCTCTGGTTCGCCCCGCGAACAACACCTCGCCTCGCGACCCTGATAGCCGACTGTTCCAGAGAAATGCAAACCGTTCTATGTCGCCTCGCGGATCCATGTCTCGCCTCGCGAGACTGAAGACCAGAAGCCATGACTTTTCCATTCCTCGCCACGCGAGAAATACTTCGCCCCGCGAGAAGACCAAACGTTGCAGACTTTTCAGGATATTCGCCTCGCGAGCGAGGGTTCACCTCGCGAGTGGGCTCAGTTTCTGAATAGTATAAATTGCTGTTCTGGACAGATGGGAAGAACTTTTGCTTCTCCATTGTTTTTTTACATTTTTCTGTATTTTTCGTTTTTCCATGGAGAACTAATTTTCTTATATTAGTCTACTGTAATCGAATTCCACTACACTTGAGATTCTTGTAATTCCTGTTTTGTATGCTTTTCCCTTTTCAATGCTATGCTATATATTTCTGTTTGCTTAATTCAGGAGTGTATAGTGTTGTGTTGATTTATTTTCGGTGATGTTATGTTCCTATATTTAATCGTGTTTGCTTAAATCGCGTGTGTACAATTCGTGTTCGTTTAGTTAACGAAGGGCTTAACCCCGTTTGCTTAATTTGGGAATAGGAACATATATCTGTAGTAGTGATTTCGCTTGTAAATTGTTGCTACAACCGGGAGGGGATTAGAATCTGCTTAGGGCTTGGAATTTACATGAACCGATGATAGTTGGGAAATCGAGAACAGTAGATTAATCATTTTTAGCTATTTGATAATCTCTTTGAACTGCCTTGTTTTCATTGCTTTGTTTTGCTTTGTTTCTTATTTGCATTCAAATCCAACCCCCCCCCCCCCCCCCCCCACCCCACCCCACCCCACCCCACCCCAAAATTTATTTTTGTGATAAATAACAAGTCAAGAGTCCTTGTGAGACGATATCCGAGTTGTCGCTCCTAAACTACAGTTTTATAAACCGCTCGCTCTTTGGCGCGTGCGCGACAGCGCGACCAGATTCACGTAATGATGGTTAAGGCATAAACTAATCATTTACTAAATTGTTCTTGTGTATTTGCAGGATTTGATTTCAATCCCGCGATCATTCTACCGTCGTTGGGGACAACAAATACCGCGTGTTGTGACTATTGAAGACAAAAGCGGAAATCTGTTCAATGGGAATATAGTAATCCATGAGGATCGCCCATATTTTGCAACAGATACA
Organism: Sophora flavescens; assembly: GCA_030762895.1. Lineage (NCBI taxonomy): Eukaryota > Viridiplantae > Streptophyta > Magnoliopsida > Fabales > Fabaceae > Sophora > Sophora flavescens. Next base: position 159,441,149 of record CM061066.1, on the reverse strand, counting down.
AATGGTATCAAGGAGTTGTATTTGTTGTCCACTGGTGCATTGGCAAAGTTTAAGTACCTTGGGGGTTCTCGCTTCTACATGTTCATCCCTTTGGAAGATTGATGAGTTTTGATATTTTGATTAGTACTTATTGACTGTGGTGTATTTTTATGTTTTGATCGTTAATTAGTACTTATTAAACTTTTTTTTATAAACCATTATTAAACTTGCGTTAATTAACGTATATGTTTTCTTGATCATATTGACTGTGGTGTTTTGGATCGTTAGTACATCATATTTACGTTTTCTATTTATTTAAAAAAAATATTGGTGTATTTTGTTTATATCAAAAATTAAAAATCAATGGGGTAATAGTTGAAAAACAATATTTGGTCGGCAGGATTAAGTTACAGGAAAATTAAAAAAAAAAATCAAAATTTGCGACCGAATATCGGTCACCAAATTAGGCGAGCTGGGCATGCGACCAACTATACGGCGACCGAAATATATAATTTTGCGACCGAAATATCGGTCGCAGATTTGCGACCGAAATATAAGTTCGGTCGCTAAACATTTAACGACCAGGGTTTCTGCTACCCCCTTAATTCGGTCGCTATACAGTATAGCAACCGAATTATCAAGTTTAACGACCGAAATATTCGGTCGCTAAATAGGTTTTTTTTGTAGTGTATTAGCAGTTTTGTAGCATGTCCCCTGCTTCATGACATAAATAGATATAATATTTGTTTCTGAAGGTCTTTAATGGTGTTGATAGCTCAACATGGGACAGAAGAGACTCCAATAAATTATCGAATCATTTTAAGTAGAAGTGAATGAAAACCGTTATGTAAGGCAATCTAACAACAATTTCAATCAAACTCCTTTGTTGGTTTGCTGCCTTGCATTAACAATATAGTGGCAAAAATCAGAGTTTTTGAAGATTCCTTGCGGTCTAACTCTGCAGGCAGGAGTGCACAGCCTGCACTAAAGGGCAAAACCATTGGCATTACCTTGCACATGTAAAAAAATTTCTTGGATAAAGAAACTTGGTGCACCATTAGGCCAATAAATTATTAACATGTGATTAATATAATAGTAAGCTACTAATAAATGATGTGTCAATAATATATTGGCCTAGTGCTAACATTGTAAGTTGGCAGTAACAAAAACAAGGAGGATTCAATAGTTTTATCTTTTTCTCTTTTTTTCTTTTTCTGCAAACACTGCAAATCGTGCTTCAAATGAAGGTAGCTCTATGCATACTGGTGGTTCTATATCTATGGGTGAGCATGCACGTAGAATGGTAAGACGCTTGAAATTTTTTGATTGAGTATTTAATTTTATGAACTATTGTGAATTTTCTCATTGAAGTTATTACAAAGTGTAGGAGGTAGCTACACAAGTCAAACCTTCCATAGAAGAAGTGTTTGCTAAATGCCATTTGAAAAAGGACAACACTTGGGTTGATGATAGATTTGAGAATGCCATTGTATGTGGTGTTAACTTTAATTTTTCTATAACTTTTGTTGCATGCATAGTTCAAAATTGTTTGTTAGTGAAATGACTAACAAAAGTCAAATTGTAATGTTTTGTAGGGAAATTTTAAAAAGAGAAAATCAGAGCTTTCAGAATTATCATTGTCTCTAAATGAGGATGGTGACGGGTTGTCTTGTGAAAGCCAAAATATGCCAGATGACTTGACTATTTGGAAAGAAGTAGTTCCTAAAGGCAAAAAAGGGACATTATATAGTCTAGGTTCTATAGGAACCAATATCTCTTCAAAGTATGCTGTCAATTCATCCTCAAGTGCATCTAAGGACACAAACATGGAACAAGAGCTAGTAAAGTGGCAAGAAAAGGTTAAAGAGCAAGAACTTATAAATCAAGAGCAAAAGCGTAAGTTGGAGGAGCAACAAAAGAGGATTGAATCAACTAAAAGTTTGGTTGTTGCTTTATTTGGAAAGTTAAATATGCCACTACCTCCAAACTTTGTTTCTACGACAACTATGCAAGATGGATCAAATGAGACTAGTGAGCCCTCTAATGGCGACAATGATGATAATTTTAATGTTGATTGATGGCTTTGATCTAGATTTGTGAGTCATTAAATGTCTCTAGTTTGTTTTGATTTAATATAGATTGATGACACCTTGATGACACTAGTTAGTTTTATGTTGTTTTAGATCGATAAACATATTACTCTAGTTTGTGTTACTTTGTTATTGACTAATGAGTATTTTGATCATAGTGGTTTGTTTTATTGTGCTAGAACTAGAATGATGAAACACTTCTATGAATTTAGTTTATGTGATTGTTCTTGACTGTTAGGTAACAATATTATCAGGTATACTTGATTGCTCTTCACAGGTTAATGTCTTGTTTGAAATTTGTTCAAATATGTCAAAATTTTCAATTCAGTTTTATCTCAATCTGTGTGAAACTAAAACTTGAATAATGATTTTGATATTTCATCTTAGTGTTGTTTCAAAAGTAAATTAAGCCAATTTATAAATGTGTCAATTTCCTTTATAAAAAAATAATAATTTTTATTAAATTTGTCCAAAATCCGTCTCAAAACGTTTGTCTTAAATCCTTGCGAAAAGAGGATTGGATAAATTTATTTATTTAATCCGTTGGAAATCTGTCCCAAATAAAATCACAACATCCGTCCCAAATCCGTTGGAAAACAAAAATAAATCCGTCCGAAATTCGTCCAAACAATAACCAAAATCCGGATTTGCACGTTGTCCATATTCTGTCCACAATCCGTCTATAAATATTTTCGGACAGAATTTGGGACGAATTTTATTATTTCCAACGAGGCTTTTTTGGACGGGTGTCGTTCAGTCTGAAATCCGTCCAGAATTAATTATCCGTCCGAAATCCGTAGGAAATTTATCCAAATTTCGTCTGAAATCCGTCTGTGAATCTGTCCGAAAAAGACGGATTTCTAGTAGTGTAACCTGGGTGCTGTGAGTTTGTTCACAGATTCATCCTTTTCAGTTTTTAGCGATGTTGGATTTGTGTTATTTTCGATGTATTCTACCAATTTGAATAAATGAATATCTTTCTTAATAAAAAAAAGAGAACTTACAAAAATAATCATTTTTCTTATAAAAATATCATCCCATAATATATAATTTTTATAAACACCATTATATTTAAAGGGGGTACCCTATACAAATAAACTCCAACAAACTATCAAATGTAAATAAAATATTGATCTAGAGCCAAGACCAATCCACCAACCGAGCCAAAAAACCCAAAAATATGCCAACCCAAAACCCAAAAGTCCATTTATAGCCATTATGCCAAATTCCTACCAAAGACCAGAAAAAAGAAACGTGCAACCCATAATCAGCCCAAAGCACACAGTGCAGCAAATTAGCCAGATCCAAATATGCAAAACCACACCCAACACGACTAAAGATATAAAATAAACAGTGCGAGGAAGCATTTTCTCTGGATCGCCGTAAAGGTATTACTTTGGGTCTGGACTTCCCTGAATTTGGATTGTGGCGTTTCTCAGTCCGCAATCTCCTTCTTCCTGGTCTTTTTCATAATGAAATTCTTTTGCTATGCTTTGAATGGTTCCTTTGACATCCTGATTAGTCAGCTTCCTTGGCCGTACGTGAAGGGAGACTCTGTCTCTATCAAAATCTCGGAGGATGAATACTAAAGAGAGGTTGGAATGTTGCAAAAACAACCTTCATGACCGCTTGTTGTTGTTGAAAGGTAATGTCATGTAAAGATCTCCAACTTACGTGACAAACTTTCAAAACTATGGAAGCCTTTGGGTCAATGGAGAATGATTTCATTAGGAAAGGGATTCTATGAATTTAATTTTGCTTCTCAAGGATTTACGTAGTGTACGTCTTGCCTGTTGGGGTTTGGAACCTTCAACTAGGGCTATTACGTCTTTTTCAGTGGTTTCCAGATTTTATTCCTAATAAGCAGAATCGATCTCATGCTCAATGTTGGATTATAATTTATAACCTGCCGCAGGAATATTGGCGCTCGAAATTATTATTTGAAATTACAGGCGATTTAGGTATTACAATTAGTTTGGATGAAGCTACCCGTACTGGGGCATATGGTCACTATGCTCGAGTTTTAGTGGATGTCGATCTAACAGGGAAATTGCTTAAGGAGATTATGGTTGAACGTGAAGGTTTTGCATTTTCTGTCGGTATCGAATATGAGAAGACTAAGCAGAAGGATCCGCCATTGGTGCATAAGGATCCGTCATTGGTGCAGAAGACTAAGCAAGCTTATGTCCCTAAGGTTCCAGAGCAAAAACCGATTAAAGATAATGGGCATATTAATACATCACCGGGTGAAAAATTGAGTGACAGTGAATCGATTAAGGCCGTCTATGAGAAACCTTTATCCCCTGATCATGTCTCAAATTCCATTCCACATAACTTATCTCCTGTTGCAACCAATGCTGTTAATGACTCTATAGAGAAGATCTCAATGATAAGAATCTTCTGACTTCTGAGTCTAATTCAGCCCCTACGCATCCTTGATAGGCAAATGTTAGTAGTTAGTTGTTATGTTAATTTTTCTCCTTTGCCAAAGTTTGAACCTTGGACCTCCTATTCCTTCAACTCCTTTTACCCTTAGCTCTAACCACTTAATGTTGTTCATGATATCAGAATACTTGCCAAGTTTTTGGGAAATAGGGATGATGATGACCTAGAGAATAACTCTCTCTCAACAGAGAAGTTAAATAATGATAATGCTGTTGAAGTTGATTCTTATTTCACGGTAGTTTTGTCTCAATCTCAGAAATACAACCTGAGGAGGAATATAAAACCAAATGTTAGGTTTAAATGATTTACTTTGCATATATTTTGGTTTATGTCCGTCATACTTTCATTTTCTTTTGTTTTTCTTTTTTTTTTAATAAATTATGGTGTCATAAAGTCACCTTGCCATAAAAAAAAGATGATTATTTTTTAATATTAAAAATAAAATTGTGTTAGTAACATTACTCTTTTCTTAACGGAAGTTGGAAGCATCTCGTTTGGATTTTGGATTCTCTACATTCACGCATTCATGAAGTCACAAGATATATTATTGGATCAGTCTTATTTTATTTTTTAAATTTTTTTAATGCACGTTGAAATGCATCTAATGGTTTATATCAATGAATCTGTGAATGCGTGAAAATAGTGAATACGTGGAATCCAAATCCCACGATAAATATGATCCAAATCCGATAAATAAATATGACTCGGCTATAGGGTCCATTAATTATGCAAGGTCAAACTGTCAATCTATCAAGATTTATCAATAATATTTGTTTATTAAATATAAGTAAAGTATAGTTTATGATAAACCAATAAGTTAATTTTGGCTGAATTTTCCTGAGTCGAATTAATGCATTTCTACTTTTTAATTATTAGGCAATGATTATGACTCAAATATACAGAATTGACAAATTCTTGCAGTAAAGGACTGTCTGTTTAGTAATGCTACATAGATAAATTGTTTATGCAATGTCTATGAATACCGGGTAAAAGAATTATTTTTCTTTATAATCAGATTCATTTATTTCTAAATTTTTCATATAACCCAGAAAAGAAAAGGAAGCATACGTTAACATTAGTTGGTTAGTGAGTTGTAGGATGAAGACCTATGTTGACTTCATCGACCAAGGATCAGGACTAAGAAGAGGACTATTTGTTGCAAATTGGATTCGTTCCTGCCGCTGAATGATCCAGCTTCGTCCAACGGCAGGTTTCCTCCATTGGATCTCTTGGCATGGGGGACGCTGGATAGATTCTCCAGATGATCTCCAACAAAGCAGTCGTAGGATGGTGGTTGGAGGGGTGCTGGATGGATTCTTCGCAAGATCGAATTCGGGTCCCTATTTGTTGTATGGCGAAATATCTGAGACCTTTTATCAATGGCTTTCTTTTTCATGCCCCACAAAGCCATAAACTTGAGAATCCAACATGAATGTACAATGGTAGCACTTTCCACTAAGCATCCCTCATCTTCATGTGGTAGTATATACTAATGTAGCCGGAGAGTTGAGAAAGCCATAAAAATCAATGGAATCAAGCACAGGAAAATGGTCGAGTCTTCCAAATGATTTGGTGGAGAACATAGTGAAGCTCCTTGACTCTCCCATTGATCTAATTCGTTTCCGCAGTGTGTGTACCAAATGGAGATCCTCTCCTGCTCTCATCAACAACATTGATATTCAATTCCCTCTCAAGGTTCCAACACCAACCTGCATCGACCCTGACCTACGTCCCTTCTCTGTTTTTCTCATAGAAAGCACCATCTACAAAATTTCCAACACTTCAAAAAACACCAACAAATCATGGTTGGTCAGGGTGGGTTGTTCCTCTACAAAGGCAGGTAAGGTGCATCTCAAGGACCCTCTTTCTCCCTCTCTCTTTAGGAGCTCAACCACCAAAAAGTTTCCAAAAATTTGGAACTTGTTGGACTTGAGAATATCTGAGGTAAGCAAAGCCTATGAACTCAAAATTGAAAGTGATCAATTGTGGTCTAGTACTTTCATGATTAAGAAAGTTGTAGCTTCTAAAAACATTGATAATTTTGTAGTCCTGGCCCTTCATCGTCGCGGGAAATTATGTGTTTGGAGAATGAGTGAGAAGAAATGGATTCAAATAGAAGACAATGATGATGACCATGAATGGAGCAAATATATAGATATTGCTTATCATAATGGCAAGTTTTATGCAGTGGATATAAAGGGGTTAGCTATTTCTATTGATGGTACCCAAAAAATCACTCATATTGCACCTCCAAAGGTTTGTTCTGGATTTGAGTATTATGATGATAGAGGTAGGTACTTAGTGAACTCTAATGGGTGTTTGTTACTTGTTGATAATCCCCCAATACGTGGCTGCAATGTGCATTTTAATGTCTATAAGTTGAATGAGGATGAAGGGTTATGGATTCAAGTTGACAGTTTAGGTGATCAAGTGTTGTTTTTAGGTGATGATTGTTCGTTGTCTGTTTCAGCTAGAGATTTTGAGGGATGCAAGAGAAATTGCATTTATTTCACTGTTTATGGATACACCCTTTATGATGCTTATCCTGGCTATCATGCTTGGTTATTTGATATGGATGATCATTCACTCAAACCACTTTCACCACTGATGATTCGTTTTCCTAATCCTTTTCGTCCTCCTTCAACTTGGCTCAAGAGTAAAACGAAACTACTACTAGCCCTTTTACTTGGAGGCTAACAATGTGAAGGAGCCTTAGACTATCATCAGAATAATTCAACTCTTATGTATTTTGAACAATGGAGGGGTTGCTCAAAGTCTCAAACTATCAGGGGTTTAAGGAGCTTATGTTACTTATAGAGAGAGTTAACAAAAATAAATGGAAAGAAACATCTAGTGTCATTTTATATTACTAGATGATGTAGCTGGTTTAGTTGTGTTATAGTTTCTTAGAGGCTTTGCCCCTACTATGTACCAAATAAACGATGCTTATGTTTTTCTGCTGATGGACCGGGGGACTAGTTAAGCACCACAAAATTGAAGGGTATTTGTGGAAGCACCGGTGCTTGTGATTTTTCTATTGACTTTTGTTTTTTTTTTAAACATATTGAATTGCATTATATAATGTAAGGACGTGGGGTTACTATTGACTATTGGGATCCATTTAAAAACATCAAAATGGGGTGCCGCGATAAAGATGCTCTTATAAATCTCCAATCACGCCTTCTCTGTGGACTGTGGTGCTGAAAAAATATGCCAGTTTATTATCAAAGTAGCTACAAAGACACGGTCAGTTTTCCCCAATTAGATATGGCATGTTTCATGAAGCATGATCATAGCAAGTCTAGGGAATTATATAACACCAATATTTCTTCTTTTTTAAAAAAATTTATATTAAAATATAACTAAGTATTTTGTCGTACCTTATATTATAGCAATCTTCAACTTAAAATGAAATACAATAACAAATTTTGGAGAATGCAAACCTGATGCGTTGAATTTAACCCCTCCCCCCTTAGCAAAACATTAGCAATTTCCTCGCCAATATCCTCCGGAGCCATTGCAACTTTTTTCCACACCATCTGCAGAAAAATCCAATGAGATCAACATGACGTATCCAAGTGAACATTCCTTTTATAAAGAAACTAAAATAAATTCAATGAAGTGACGATGCTTTAGGGATGTACACGGGTCGGGTCGGGTTTGACTAACCCCGCCACTCGATCTAGTCAACTTCATACGGGTTTGATCTAGTCGGGTTCAATTTTTAGGTCAAACCCGAACCAAACCAACCCCACTAAAAAATAGGTTGTTTGGGTCGAGTTAATCGAGTCGTAGGACTTTTAAACTAAGACAAGAATTGAAGCTCAACTATGCATAATTGTTGTCGGTATATATAATTTTTTTTTTTTTACATTTTCAGTATATTTAAATTAAATCCAAAAAACAAATTAGCATGACAGGAGAGTGCGTTGGTGAGAGGGGTGGCCCAGATTCGTTTCTGTTAAAAAAGTTCAATCCAACCCATCATCTCAGTGGCTGGGTTCAGTGTGCTATTTTCGGCTTCGGCCTTTGGGTACGCTCAATCAATTTGGTAACCCATTGGAACCGCAAATTTTGACTTCTTTGTTTTTTATCCTTTTTGATAAGGACTCAGTTTTAGGTTTAAAAGAAGTGGATAAGAAACCCATTGTATACTAAATAAACAAGAAAAAGTTAAGAACCAAAATTTATGTATATCAATGAATCCCAAAAAAAAAAATTCAAAAAATCTATATATGTCAAGTAAAATTTTGATATACTTTGATGTAAAATATTTTACATTGTCAACCAATCAAAAAAATCATGTTAGATGTAACTTTTAAGATAGTTAGGATAAAAGTTAATTATTTTTACAATGTGCTAAATTATGATTAATTGACTTTGTAACTAATAATGTATACCGATTAGATCTAAAAAATATTTTTTGCATATGAATGATTTTTTTAACAAGTATATATGAATGACTAAGATAATTAAACATTAAAAGATTACGAGCTTGTTTGGTAACCATTGATTATAGGACTTTCAGCTGTTTTTTTGAAGAAAAAAAGTTTTTTTTATAAGAATCTATGTGTTTGGGTCTTCTGATTAAAGTGTAAAAAAAGCTTTTATTTGGTGAAAACCGCTGTTTTCAACCATCTGAATATATGGACTGTTCGATGGAAAAAATTTTGATTATGCTTCATTGAGAATGGCCTTTTCCCTATAAACCCCAAGTGCTCTTGTACGGAAAGTTTTTTGCTTCACTGTGCATAGAAGAATTGCGCTAAGTTAGAAATTTCATTCATTTTTTTTTATAAATAAAAGAAATTTAATTCGATGACTACAGGATATAAAATAAAAATTCTGATGTTAAAAAAAATCAAATATTATGAGTGGCCATACTCAACCACTGGTCTTAGACTTCTTTTTTTTGAAAAAGAAAAAGAAAATAAAAGAAAGAGATTTTCTATTATAAACAAATATCTTTCGTACACTTTTTCGTAATTTATTATATAAAAATAATTATTTTTCACCACTCAAATGAAATAGATTATCTTAAAATCGTTTTTCAGCAAACATATCCAAACAAAAACAAATTCTGATAATAATCGATTATTACAATAATCAATTATTTGAAAACAAATTATCAACATAATCTTTTTTTTTTCAACTTTCCTAAATACACTCTATAGCTCATCGATCATCACATTCCATCTATTTCCCAAACGATAAAAGGATAACTTTGTTTCATTTAATCATATAATATCTAAATAATGGAATGAAAATTTTATTTCATTTTATTCCATTTCATTTGTCACTCCCGTCAATTAAAATTTCAAACATATCCTAAATGACATTATCCACGGTCGCTAAATATTAAGTAAAACCAAATTGAAGTTCACATCCCAAAAGGTTGAGCCGGAATAATAAGACAAACACAAGCGTCAGAAGCTGGGGCACCCTTGTCAAAACAAAAATGATCCATTACGTGAATTTATAGATTTATAGATAAGAAACAACACTCATTCTAAATTATGTGGACAAGGTTCCAGTCAAAATATATATAGATATATATATATCTATATATATATATATATATCTAGATATTATGTGCACAAGGAAAGGGAAAACTGGACCCGTCAAAATTCGCTCCTATCATATTCATATGACCATATTTGGAAGCAATTACCGTTTGAAAATTGTGTATTACTTTTATTTTCTAGAAATCAATAACTGATTAACTAATTCTCCTTATTTTAACATTGAGCAGTAACATTGTGCAAAAAAAAAAAAAAATATTGAGCAGTAACACATGTTTGACTGATCAATCGAGATATATATATATATATATATATATATATATATATATATCAACCTAATAGTTATTTGTTTTCACTCACTCTCGCACTAAGTCATTGGGCGCGTGCGCCCACACACACAAATAAAAGATGTATCAACTAAGATGAGTATTTTTTAGTAAAAAAAAAACTAAGATGAATATTTTTATATAAGAGAGGGATGAGCAAATTTGAACAATTAAATCATACGTAAATAATCAAGATTAATTAGAAGTTGGTCAAAAAATACTCTAGCCGTCTCTCTCTCAAAACCTTCCCTTTACTCATCTTTTCATTATTCCTTATCCATCGGAAGGGGGTGGTTTTGGGGTATTTTTTGACCTGAAATCACTCATCTACATCATTTTTCCAAATAAGTGGTTTTTCCACGTAGATCTGGTTTTTCTTTCGTGTTTTTATGTGTTTTCGTCGTTTACGTGCGGCGGTGTTTTCTTCGTCTTCTTGTTACGACGTCATTTGGTTTCCCCTCTTGTTGCGATGTTCGTTTGGTTCAGATTGGCAGATCGGCTTGGATCTATTACAGATTCAATCAAGACTTGGGTGTCAACGTTAGAGATACAGAGGCATGGGTATTACAGTTAATTTGATTTTGTCACATTTGTAGGCATTTTGCCGTGTTATTATGCTATTAACCTGGGTGATGTGAGTTTGTTTGCAGATTCATCCTTTTCAATTTTTAGCGATTTTTTTTTTGATAACCCAACAAGATTTTATAAATAACGGGTACAAAGGGTACCCAAACCTGATTACAAAAAGGAGCAATTACTCCAAGGGACCAAAGATACCAGATCAACCCAGCACAAAGAATTCCTACTAGGTTGAAAATTAGTTAAAATCCCAAAGCAACCACAAGGAGCCAAACCAAAACCAATACCCAGATTTAGAACAAAACCAAATGAAGAAGACGGATGTACACCCAAAAGCCACCAAAAATAAAGTCCAACATATTACTAAAGAAAAGCCACCGGAAACGAAGAAAAACGGGAGCCAACCAAAGCCGCAAGCCAAAAAGAAGACAAACCTGCCACAGTAGGGAGACGAACTAAAAGCCACAACAGAGAGAAAAACAAGAAAAAAATGAACTCGGGTAGCATCTTCCACATATAAGTATAAATACGCAGTACCACCCTTTTGCAGAAAAGGAGAACCTCACACCAAGCATAATGAACAGTCATCAATAATTAACCAATGTAAGCCCGAGAGAAAAGGCACCACCTACCAACAGCAACTGAAGGGCCAGGATGTTGATGCCAAAGCAAAACCAAAGGGACAGAGTGGAACCAAGGGCGGACAACCTAGATATATTCACTGTGAGGCAAAGAGAGAGCAAAGCTGGGCTCGGCCGGGGAGCCACTTGAGGATAGAAGCAATAAGAGATAACTCCACCCTAATCCGAAGTGGCAAGATAAAAACACCAACAAATGCCAACCGAAAGGATGGGAGAGCTGTCAGGAAATGCCCAGCTGTCCCAAGACCTTTCCAACAAAAGGAACAAGCCGAACCACAACAAAAACAGATTGAGAGAAGGTACCAATGAAAACTCACGCAAAACCCATTTAAAAAAGTCACCCTCTCACCTAAAAAATTTGTCCCAGAGCCAAGAAACCCCTCACCACCACTTTTCTCTCCAACCCAAAATCCACCCCATCTTGAAATTGGGAGGACGTCCACCAAAAGAGCTCACCTGCAGAAACAAACAGAGAGAAAGTACATCCGGCCAACCATGTTAGATAAAAAATAAGGTCCTCACATTTGTAGCACTGTTTAGTCCTCACATTTGTATCACTCCTTTGACACTCTTTAGTATATCACACCCTCACAAAGTACCCTCTTGAAAAGCCTTTCTTCCTAACTGAAAGAAGCCTTCCAGGGCAAGACTTCCAAAATCGAAAGCCAAAGAGCAACCACCCTACACAAAGAAAAACAGAGTCCAAGGGATTCAAACACCACTTCCCAAAATTGAATTTCCAATTGGCGATGTTGAATTTGTGTTGTTTTCTATGTATTTTACCAATTTGAATGAATGAATATCTTTTTTAGTAAAAAAAAGATTAATTAGAAGTTAGTTAGTGATTATGTAATGACTAAAAAAAGTCATATGACTTTATATTCTCATCCAGATCATTTATACATGATCCAAAAGGCCTAGATTTATTTCAAGCATATTATGCTTATAAAATAATCCCTCTGGTCCACAATATAATAAACAAATGAGTCATTTTTTGGTTCAAAATATAAGAAACATGCATCAATTTCCACATATTAAATGATAATTTCTAATATTGCTCTTATTAATTACTGTCATTAATTATATATAGGCCAGCAAAATATTAATTAAAATTAAAAGGGATGTTTTTGGAAATTTATATATGAGTATTAATTATAATTAACTCATTCTAATAATTTTCTTTGATCTGTGTGTTTTAGGATTTTGTTTCTTATATTGTAGACCGGAGGGAGTAGTAATATATCTATCATCAATCTATATTAATTTTTTATGAAATCATTTTTAATATATAAAAGTAGAATTAGACACTAAAAAAGTAAAAGTAAACATCTTCATATTTGTTCCTATATTTATAATTATTTGATTTTGTAATTACTTTTGTGCTCTTGATTGTATAAATTTTAATGACTAAGGATCGATCAACATAATTGATAAATAACTAATTTTTAAGTAAACTTTACACTTCGAGAAGGGATTAGTTAATACTATGGATATACCAAAGAATAAGATCAATCAGGATAAAAAATTCCTTTGCCAACACCGCCTTGTGCTTCATAGTCGAACTTTAACGCAAGGGTTGAATTCAAACTCAATCAATCACTACTTTGACTACGGTGTAACTGCGCCACCTTATTTTGTTGCTGACTCTTGCTAATAATATCACCCATAAAATTTATAACAAATCCCATCCCAAAAAAGAATTAAACAAAGTTGTTCGTTGTACACATTCCTACGTGAGCACCATTAAGTTTGAAATTTGATTTGTTTTGGCATTTTCTCTCTTTCGTGGTTTGAACGTTGAAACACAATATCCACATATCCCAACAGCTGCCATATATATATCAACCGTCGACGTAAACAAAAATGGCCACTAAGATCGTGACATATGGCAGAGAGTGATGCCCACTGCCCAGCAAGATAACTCATGCATCCAAAATTCAAAAGCCAATAATAAAGTTCAAATGGTTGCGGTTAATGTTTGACCACCCATATAAAACCATTGACAAGCTTTAAGTATCCATGACCGGCAAAAACAAGGAAAATGAATTTTTTTTTTTTATAACATTTTAAAATAATATAGGGACAAATTTATGTGGTGTAAATTAAATATCATTATGTCATGTGTTTTAAATATAATTTATCATGTTAAATCAATTTAATTTTAATGCTTTATTAATACACTGTGGTTGATTGATAGTATAAAATGTTTTACATAAATTATTAAAAGTAAACTTTTTTTTATAGGCAGAAGTTAGCAGTTAGTTGTTATGTTGATTTTTTCTCTTTTGTCAAGGTTTGAATCTTGGACCTCCTACTTCTCCAACTCCTTATATCCTCATGTAGAATTTGGTACAAGTTTTAAAAAAGTATTCCCGGGAATGTTGGCATGGGAATAAAGTTTACTTATGTTTGTTACAGGTTTTAAAAATTTATTCCCAAACATAAAAGATTCCCGAAAATAAAATTAGTGAATTATAGTTATAAACTTGGGAAAACTCTATTCCCATGTGTGAAGGTGGAAAAACTTTATTCTCAAGAATCACATTCTCAAAAATATAGTTTGCCTGAAAATAAAACATTCCAGATACCAAATACTACCTTCCCTCAAACCACTTGAGCTACTCAAACCTCGTTAAAATTAAACTTATATTCAATAAAATCCGAATATTATACCCAGTATATATAACACTTTCATCTAGAAATTTCTTCTATGTTCTGTCTCCTATACATATATATTATATTATATTATTTTATTTTTAGAGGGTCTTTGACACCAATCCGGTGTCCAGAGTTTTTGACTCTGATTAATCTGGAGTGCTACCGAGAGGTAATTAAAGCATGACTAAGAATTGTTGCTGTCAATAATCGAACTCGTACATAATACAAATCATTCATTCTTAACAACAACACATTAAATACTTGTACCCAACTTGGTTATATTATAGGGTTGGGCTATGATGCACCACCCATATTTTACACCACCCACTATATCACCCATGTGGCAAATTTTGGGCCAATCAAATTGCCACATAGGTTGGTCAAAATTTCAAACTTTCTAGTTGTATTATACTGTAGTCAAACTATATGAATACAGTATATTGTAGTATAATATATGTGCCTTTTGTATTTGCAAATTTAACTCATATTAAAATAATTTTTTTGATTAAAAAAACTGATTATATTACAAAATATTATTGAGAACGAATATTATTTTAATTCATATTAAAATATTATTTTACAATATAATCAGTTGTTTTAATAAAAAACATTATTTTAATATGGGTTAAATTTGTGAATACAAAGAGTACATATACTATATTACAATATATTATATTCATATATTTGACTACAGTAGAAATACAACTAGAAAGTTTGAAATTTTGATCAAACCCATTTGGCAATTTGATTGGTCCAAAATTTACCATATATATGTGGTATAGTGGATGGTACAAAATATGATTGGTGCGTCCAACCCTATATTATATTATCCAGGGGTGTAATGGGGTCGGTTTGGATCGGATTTGAGGGGTTTCATCATCCGAACCGTTCAAATTTGATCGGTTCGGATTTGTCAAATTTCCAACTACGGATCCGAACCGAACCGATCACAATTGGATCGGTTCGGATCATCGGGTTACCTATTAAATTTTTTTTATTTACAGTTAAATATTAATAAAAAATAGAAAAATAAAATAAAATATACATATTTAATTATTAATTATATTAAATATCTATATAATAATATATTAATATTATATAAAATAATTTAAAAATAAATATTTTATAGGGTTCGGATCGGTTCGGATTAAATTTCTCGGATCCGAAACCCGAACCGATCTTGTTCGGATCGGTGTTTTGAAATCCGATCCGATAATCCGAACAAATCAAACAAAATCGGTTCGGATCGATTCGGATCCGCCGGATTCGCGGATCGGATTAGATCCACTTCCCCCCTAATATTATCTTCTTTCATGACGTTAATATCTGTAGAGCCACCTGAGAATCAAAAAATATATTTATAGAGCCACCATCTCTTACCGAAGAAAACGAACCCACCTTTTCTTCCTTCTCCAATTTAACATCTTACCCTCTCAGAAAAACAGATCATTTTCTTTTTGCTTTACCTCATCGTACAATGGCCGAAATTGAAATTCCTCAATTTTTCGTTTGCCCCATTTCCCTTCAGATCATGAAGGACGCTGTGACGACCATTACAGGCATAACATACGACAGAGAAAGCATCGAACAATGGTTGCTGACAGCAAAAGATTGTGTCTGCCCAGTTACAAAGCAACCTTTGCCAAGAAACACAGAATTCTTAACACCCAACCACACGCTTCGAAGGCTCATCCAATCATGGTGCTCATCAAACGCATCCAACGGTGTTGATCGAATGCCAACCCCAAGATCCCCTCTCGACAAGAACCATGTTAATAAACTTGTCATAAATCTTGAGGTTCCTCGCTACTTTCAAACGGCATTGGAGAAGTTGCGTGCTCTAGCTATGGAGAGCGAGAGAAACAGAAGGTGCATGGAGGAAGCAGGAGTAGCCAAGGCAATGGTTCACGTAATTACAAAGAATTTCAAGCAAGGTAATGTAAGTTATTAGCTCTATTTAGAGTTTGTCAATAATAGAAAACTATCATACTATCATATGTATATTAGAATCTATGATTCTCACGTAAAGTGATTTTTATTTGATCAAGTTGCAAGATAAAGCAAACAGATTAGAGTGGTGTCCATTTTCATCATATCTTTCGTAACTCTATCAAACATAATGATTTTCACATTTCTGTCCGACTGTCTTTCAATTCTATTTATATAAATGATAGAAAGAACTTTTTAGGGAGAGGTAGAGTCTTTCTTTTTTTTTATCATAATGTTATAACTCTCACCAAGTTATCACTGGTAAATAAGAGTCTCGTAACTCCTCATATTAACTAATAAGTATCTTTATTTTCATTAATATGCATATAGGTCCAAAATATTATTTCATACGAGTACACATAATAGTAAATTATTATTTTCTAACAGGTAAGACCATGTGCCTTGAAGAAGCTCTTACAATCCTTCGTATACTTTGGAGTAGTTCAGGTTCAGCCATGGCCAACAATAACATGAAGCACTTGGTTGGTGAAAACATGGACTTCATCAACTCGTTGACTTGGATTTTGCAACTTCATCACGTGGATAACAACATCAACATGGTAAACGAAACAATGTCTATATTGAAATCAACAATTATTGAAGTTGCAGATTCAACCCTTTTGGGTAGCTTAAACCTTGAATTCTTCAGAGAAATCGTGAGTGTAATGAAAAATCATAGAACACTCTCTCTACAAGCTATCAAATCTGCGTTGTATGTCCTTATAGAAACGTGCCCTTTGGGTAGAAATCGGATAAAGATTGTAGAAGCAGGTGCAGTCACGAATCTCATTGAGCTTGCACTCGAAAAACAAGAAAAGAACTTAACTGAACTCACGATTATACTTTTGGCGCATCTTTGTTCATGTGCTGATGGGAGAGAACAGTTTCTACAACACGCAGCGGGAATCGCAGTGCTTTCTAAAAGGACACTGAGGGTTTCACCTGCTACTGATGTTCAAACTCTTCGTATATTTTCATTGATAAATAGATTCTCAGCATCAAATGAAGTTGTTCAAGAGATGCTGAGGGTTGGTGCTGTGTCAAAGCTTTGCATGGTGATGCAAGCAGATTGTGCTTCTTATTTGAAAGAACAAGCAAGAGGGATCCTTAGGTTACACTCTAAAGCATGGAACAATTCTCCTTGTATTCAAGTATATTTGTTAACTAGACACCAAAGGTGATTGATTAACACTGAAAAGCTGATACTCCTTTTTCTACTGGACAAAACTCAGATAAATGGTACGATTTCATAGATACAGATACAATAGGTGCTATTTTTTTCAATAAAAATATGATATATATAACAGTTTATCAATGAAAATATAAGCATATATAACAATTATTACATATATCCTATTGTCATTAAATAACGATATCCAATATATTTATGGAATTGTAGAACTAAATTTTGTCCTTTTCTATTTTTACGGGGCTTTTTTCACCCTTCATTTTTAAGCCTTGATTATTTAGTATTTACGAAAATCACGTGCATCAATATTTGAATTTGAAGAAAGAAAACTTTCTCTTGGCCTCTTTGTGTACAGTACAGAAATAGTAATTATATAGACTTTGGTGTAAAGATGCGGCACTTTCTCTTTAACTAGGGGTTGATCGAGTGCCTTACAGGCTAGTTACGTTGATCAACAGCCGACAACTATGACAAAAGGGGAATGGTAGCTGAACATTACCTCAAATTAAACTTAATTTGTACATGTGCTTTATAACTAATCAATTTATTATTTCCATGTGGTTTTATTGGTTTTTGAATGGTTTTATTACAGGTAAAATTCACTTGGAAAACTGACCATTGCTACTACGACACCAACTGCTTTTATGTATTTTCATAAGTGCTTTTTGTTTTTGTTTTTGTTTTTGTTTTTGGGAGGGGAGGGAGGGGGATGAATTTGTTATCAAGGTTATGGTTTTCCAACTTCAAGCCAAAGTAAAATTGGATATACAAATGCCTTAAACGGAGATCTTAATCCAAAGTAAATCATGTGAACAAAGTAATTTTTTTTGCATACAATCCATATTAAGGGTATATTTACCTTTAAATCGTGGGTTGGGATTTCTATACTCTCTTTATCAAATCAAGGATCAATATACTCTTATTTGCCTACACTAGAGACAAATTCAAAAGTCTTAACAAACAATACCACATTATTTGGCATTTACAAAATTAATTAATAATTGGTCATCCTGTCACCAGCTTTTATAAAATTAAAATTGGTTAAATAAAAATATATTCCCATTCCAAACATCATTTCAATGCATTTTGTGGTATATATGTTTCACCATGAAAATGTCAAGTTGCTTGGATTTATATTTGCAATTTACATTTTGGGCTCCTCTTGCTTGTGAATTGTCAGTGTATGTAATTAGGATATTTTTGTCAATGTATTTTTTTTTCCGGTTTCTTAGTTTTATCTGTCACCTGTGGTGGGAATTTCAATTGCAGATTGTATTTGCTGGAGAAAATAAATGGCTATAAACACATTAAAATTTATATATATATGAAAATATTTTATTTAAAACTAATCATACTAATTAATAATTTATTAAAACTACTAAATATTAAATTTATTTTTTAAAAATAAATAAAAATGTGGACAAACAAGCACACAAATGCCTGTCTTTCAACTTTATAGGCTAATTATATATCTGGTCTTTGTTTTCTTAATTAATCTTTCAATTTTATACATGCATCATATCTTTGCTTTGACCATCAAAATTATATAGTCAATCCACGACAAACAATATTTGATGGTTTATTTTAGTGGAATAATTTGATGTTAAATGAGCCAAACAGGTATAATTATTTGTTTATTTCCCACTTTGGAGTTCTGGAAGCCAAAAGTTGGACACATCTGGACAATGACTCCTTGCAAACAATATATATGTAAATTCTTCAGTCTTATGGAAATGTCTCACAAATCAATTACTCTTACTACCAGTCAAGTTTAGAATTAGTGAGTGCGTTGAGTTTTCTCCATTCTCAAAGCAGACAGAGGAAAAAAGTCGTATCTTAACTCTCCTCTCCCAGTGATGAAAATGAAATATGCCATCCCTTTCTTTACTTTTCGCCTCCATAAATGGAATTATTATTTGTTCTCCTTTGACTAGTCAAAATTTGATTTAAGCATATCAAGTATCAACGATTGATGAACTCACAATTTTTTTTTGGGTACAGCCCCTAAGCCCAAATGAACGGGGAAAAAAAAAACTAAGAATGAATCAAGCTGGATAAGGGAAGTAGGAACTCCTGAAACATCATCAATCAAAATAATAGGAAGATTTGTAGGAGGAGACTCAGTCCTCGAACCATCACATCATTTTTTTTTGTTGCTGATTGTGACTGCAAAATTGAATTAAGAAATTAAATTATGGCACTCAAGGTTTTTTTTTTTTTTTGACTAAAGCACTCAAGGGTGTTAGCTTGTATATAGGGCTAAAAAATTATGTATGGTGCCGATACATTTATGTTGATTTTTTTTTCTTTTTGACATAAATACATTTATGTTGATATGATTAGGATTTTAGAATTATTCATTGGTACCTTACCTTCGGCCATATATGCAGAGTACGGACCTACTAAGCGATTTCTTTTTACATTAATATGTTTAATAAATTTTATTTTGTCCCCATAAAGATTTAGATGTTGTCCCCATATATCAAATTATCACCAATCTTTTGGAGAAAGTGAAAATTATTTTTATAATTTCTCATGTTTTACTAAGTAAATTGTTTCTTATTTCTCATCTGTAGATATAGATTTTCACATTGAAATGAAGTCACATTATATCTTATGTATTTTATATTATTTTTTATAACTTGTGTATATTTATTATATTTTTATTTCACAAAATTATTTAACAATTTTTTGTCCCAACTAACAAAAAATTCTGGGTCCGTCACTGTGCAGAGAGGGCAGTTGTTGTGTCGACTGAATTGCTGACCGGAACTAGGGGTGTTCGCAGATTGGATTGGATCGGTTTTGAGCTAAAAAGTCATCCGATCCAATGATGAAAACATCGTGCGGTTTGGATTGGATCGGTTTGCTTCCTTAAAAAAATCCGATCCGATCCAATCCAATCAAATGCGGTTTGGATTGGATTGAATAATTCGGTTTTTGTCATACTTTATTTTTTTTCCTAATGTCAAGTGTCATTTCTACTTATTTAATAGTGGATAAAAGATAATATTCATTTTAATTTGGGAGTTTGAGAAGAAAAAAATTATTGTTATTTTTTAACACGTTCTTTTATATTAATTCTCTATATTTACTCCCACTTATCCTATTTTTTTTCCTTGAATCGGCTACAAATAAATTTTAGCTAATTATTTTTCAAATTTACTTAATTGTTTTCCTATTTTTCATGATTACTCAATCAAATATATATATGCTATGCATCAAAAATTTTAGTAAAATATAACTTCAAGACATTAATATTTATTCTAAATAGTCTTATATATGTTATTCCAACAAAAATATTAAAGAGAATGATGGACATAAAAGTATGAAGAATAATGTTTAAGTATGAGTAATACTATAATTTCAAAAATAATAGTATATGTATATAATAGATCAGTTTGGATTAGATTGGATTGGATTTCACTATAGGATCCAAAATCCGATCCGATCCAATAAAAAATTACGGTTTTATTCGGTTTTCGGTTTTTTCGGTTTTTTTGGTTTGTTCGGTTTTCGGTTTTTCGGTTCGATTTTTGCGGTTTGCATTGGTTTGGATCGGTTGATGAACACCCCTAACCGGAACCTTTCTCAAGAGTTTGGTTTTGTGGAAATAATCTTACCTCCTCCTAATTTAGTTCATCTGTTGATTGGTGATTGTACTGAGGTTACCTTACCCTGCCTACTAGCTCTGCATATATTTTTTTGACTTAGACCCTTCCATTTACCAAAAAATAAAAAATGGAGATATTACAATGATTTATTTAATTTATCAATGAAAATCTAGCTCTTTTGACTTCTTTAATTCCTTAATTAATATCCTTAATGTACTAATAATTATTTTTTAAAATTTATTACAACATAAATAACAATTAATTACTTCATTAATTATCTTTCCTACAACAAAATCGGAAAATTCCCACACAAAATACGAGAAATTCTCCACAAATAATGGTTTGCTCAAAGCCATACATGAAACATTTTCCAATAATTATCAGAAAAGACCATGAATTATTAGTAGGAAAATGCTAACCAGTGTCTTGCATTGAAACTTGGTGCATTTCAAATTTTAAAGAGTGCATAACTTAGTTTTTCAATAAACTTTTTCTCATTTTGGTTTCTTTAACCAGTGCCATTAGTCGGGGCTGACCCAACAAGTGTTGAGGCCTAAAACGAATTTTGGGATGAGGTCTTTTAAAAATTCATAACAATATTTTATTAAAATTATTAATTTTTTATTTAAAGTTTATCTTTCGAGTTTTTTGATATGCAAAATCATTTATTAAATTACTATATTTTTTGATGAAGCATCATAATTAGGGACTTCGGCTCCCAAGTGACATCTCGGGTTATCCCACAAGTTTCGACCATTTAGACCGATTATGAGACTAATTTTCGATTGGTTGCTTAGAGCATATAATTAATCATTGGTTTTCGCACACTACAACAGATTAGACTTTTAATAACGCACCTTTTATAGCATTTCCGTGTGGAAATGCTATTAAAAGTGATGGGGGGGCTTTTAATAGCGTTTCCTTTAGAAAACGCTATCTTAGGTATCACCTAAGATAGCATTTCCGTGTGGAACCGCTATTAAAAGTGCCACTTAGGAAAAGATAGCGGTTCCACACGGAAACGCTATCTTAGGTGATACCTAAGATAGCGTTTCCTAAAGGAAACGCTATCTTAGGTATCCCTTTTCTTCAGAACAGTTAAACGCGGGACCTTGCAAGGTTTTCTTCCCTCTTTTTTCTTGCTCTCTTCATTCTACTGTAGCTCGTTGCCATCTCTTTTTTCTTCCCTCACCTTCGTTGCTCGCCACCGCTGCTGTTGTTGACCATCCTGCATGTTGTTGCTCGCCGTCGCTTCTCAAATGCTGTGAAACTCCGGTCACAGAACTGAAGTAACTATCCATTTTCAAAGGTAACTCTATCTGTTGGAATCGTTCACTATATATGCAGAAGATTTTTATTGAGTTAATGAAGGCATCTGTTAATGAAGATAAATGCCTCGTGTAGATAAAATGTAGATTTTATTAATGTTAATTATTCATTATCTCAAGTATCCAGTTATGTTGGGATTGTTAAGTGCTGTTGGATAATAGCAACAACTATTGCATGCTGAGCTCTTTTGTTGCACATGACTTAAGGTTTTTTGTAGCTTTTTCTCGTGTGTTATTTCCTCGAGATCATTGAGGATTTTGAAGTTTGCACTTAGTACTAAGACTTTGATATCAGATTAGGGTACAGACCACAAGCTGATAGATCTAATTGTTGAGGAAACTACATATGTTAATTAGAACCTGGTTTATGTTATAAATAAATCAAGTAATGAAAACAAGATAAATTCCATTTACTCTGAAGTTGAACTGAAATGAACATTCAATTACCATAACCATTGTTTCCTTTTCAGACCGATAGCCCATTAATGGTCAAGCCACAAATATGAGATTCTCCTGCAGCTAATCTTGACATTGGCAAATTCTTAAACTATCTCTGAATCTATGCTCCTCTTCCCCAATGTGCCCAATACCAAACTCTAATCTTGACTCTTGTTACTTGGAATGACATATAGGCAGCCTCTTCTGCAGTTAAGTCTGGTTTTGTTTCATTTTGTAAATTTCCTAGAGGTAGGTGTGCATCTTCAGGTTGTGATTTATTAAAGTGTGTGACCCTTTTGTCACATACCTTGTTTAAAAAAAGAAATAGCAAATCAAATTTCAGGTATCTTAAGTAATTTAAGCATGCTAATGTACTGTTGTAGCTGTTATGGTGAGATAATACTATTAAAGCAATATTTAGTACTTCTCCATTGATATAGCATTTATGTTGCTAGGTTTAATGAATTTGATGCCAATGGTGGACCCATTGCGAAGGAGTTGATTCCCAAGCTCACTGTTTTGAAGAAAAGCTGGTCCTCTAGATTGGGGTTAGAACTAGCAGATATTGATGTAAGGCCATCTTTTCTCTCACTATTGTTTTAGCTTAACGGATTTCATTTTTCACCTGTAGTTCCCTTCTAATTGATTTGCTTTGTTTTTTGATGATGGTTTCATCTTTGTGAGAACTATATATATATGGTGGAATCCACATAGGGACAAACTGCTAAATTGTGCTAATTACCAATACCAATGAATTTAACTTCTGATAGTAAGTTATATTGAGTTAAAAATTGATCCTGCTTGGATTATGGGCAAATAAGGTGTTTGCTTGTCTAGGTAATAGGTTTTGTTGTCATTTGTTAATTGTCATAGTATATACTACGGGTAAATCTAAGATTGATGGAAGAGAATCCAATATTTCCATGAGGTTTGTGCTCCCATTAGTTGGTATTCTAAATTTTTCTTTAATACCATTAGTAACTTCAACAGTCTTAATTTACCTTTGGTTCAAATGGTTTCAGACTTCCCTTCACCCCTTTGACTCGTTCAACCTATCTAGTAGCTGCCTTGCCATTGGATGCCAAGATTGAAATCGAGTGCATAGCTGCACTATAAGCACCGGTTGGTTCCTTCAGCAAACTCAGGTTAATAATGAACGTGGAAACTTAACCTAGTATTGGAGTTTAATTTTGGTTTGTCCTCCTTGAATCATGATGCTCTTGTCATTACTATTATTGCTCTAGTATCCTGATAGGAAGGAATTTAATCATCGGATTTTCTCTCAAGATTATGTGCCCCATTAAAAGGGAAAGAAACTAAGTCAACGACAATGTGTTTTGTTTGCAGTTTTTGTAATGATCGAGTATGAATTCTGATTGTTCCAAACAGGATCTTTGTCTAAACTTCAAAGAAACCTCGTTTAACTATGGATATTGTTCCGTAAATACTTTGAGACAAGATTTTCAAGGAAATCCCTGTCTCTTTCTTTTATATTAGGAAAGGCAAATAAGGTTGGAAAACTGACATTTCCCATACCAGTACTTTGATATAGATCCTTAAAGAAATCTGAAACTAAGTTCTGTAATTGCAATAGTTTTCTTCTTGTTTCACAATCCTCTCCTTGAACATAAAAGATACAACAGGTTCTTCAAGGGACCTGAAATCGCTACATCGATCCTTTCCTTTACCCAACTGAATACCCCCTCTCTCCCATCTTTCCCTTATGATGCTTCCCCACTAATACACAGCCCCCTGTCCACACTCAATTTGCCATGCGGAAAAACGGTAAAAGTTTTCATTCCTTTCATTCCTTTAATCAGTATACATTGCATGTAGACCTCAACCACTCTAAACTCAAAGTAAATATGTTTAATAAATATTTTTGTAGATCGGAAAGCATGGATCGGAAATGGATGTACGCCAATCGTTTAACGAAGGAGTATGAGGATGGGGTGAAAGAGTTCATTAGTTTTGCAGTTCGGCATGCGGAAAACCCTAGTACAATCATATGTCCTTGTTTAGATTGTTGTTATGCAAGGCGAGTTAGTGCAGCCGATTTGGAAGAACATTTAGTGTGTAATGGAATCGATCAAAGTTATACATGTTGGACAAAACATGGTGAGACAAGAGCTGAGTCTAGTGAAATGAGGAATCGTGTGAGATATTCATCATACGATACCGACACAAATACTTATGAGGGCGATCGTTTTGAAGACATTGCAAATGCTGTTGAAGAGGATCTTCGGGATTGTCCTCAAATGTTTGGGAGGTTGGTAAGTGATGCAGAGCAACCATTGTATGATGGTTGTACTAAATTCACAAGATTGTCGGCGATGTTAAAGTTGTATAACTTGAAATCGGGCAACGGATGGACTGATAAGAGCTTTACGGACTTACTCACACTATTGAAAGACATGTTGCCAGAGGACAATGTGCTTCCTAGTCGGACATATGAGGCTAAACAAATGTTACGCTCTATTGGCATGAGCTACGAGAGGAAACATGCTTGTCCTAACGATTGCATTTTATTTCGGAATGAATATGCATCGTTAAAGATGTGTCCTAAATGTAATGCCTCACGATATAAGAAGAAAGAATCAGATCCAGAGAAGGTTGTGTGGTATTTTCCCATAATACCCAGATTTAGGCGCATGTACCGTAGTAACGAAGAGTCAAAGCACTTGAAATGGCATGAGGATGAAAGGATCAAAGATGGCAAGCTGCGGCACCTGCAGATTCTCCGCAATGGAAGAAATTTGATCTTGATTATCCCGATTTTGGGCAAGAATCAAGAAACCTACGACTTGCATTGGCACTCACTTGATTTAACCCGCATGGTGTTCAAAGTAGCTCTCACAGTACATGACCTGTGATTTTGGTGATTTATAACCTATCCCCATGGCTATGCATGAAGCGCAAATTTATGATGTTATCTATGTTAATTTCTGGGCCCAAACAACCAGGAAATGATATAGACGTCTATTTGACTCATTTGATTGAAGACTTGAAACAACTGTGGGAGACAGGTGTGGAGGTGTATGATGGGTATAAGGAAGAAAGTTTCAATTTGAGAGCTATGTTGTTTGGCACAATTAATGATTTTCCAGCCTACGGTAATCATGCGGATATAGCATCAAGGGTCAGTGTGCATGCCCTATATGTGAAGAGGGTACGGATTGGATGCGGTTAGAACATTGTAAGAAGAATGTCTTTCTTGGGCATCGTAGATTTTTGCATCCAAGTCATCATTACTGGTGGTGGAGAAAGGCGTTCAATGGGAACTCGGAAGAAGGTAGAGCTCCTTCACCTTTGACGGGTGATCAACTTTTTGAAAAGGTAAAGGATTTGAATATCCAATTCGGTAAACCTTTTGCGAGAGATATTGTCACAAGAGGGTGGAAGAAAAGGTCGATTTTCTTTGAGTTGCCATATTGGAAATCATTATATGTAAGACATTTCCTCGATGTGATGCACGTTGAAAAAAATATTTGTGATAGTGTCATTGGTACGTTACTCAATGTGCCAGGGAAGACTAAAGATGGCATCAATGCAAGGTTGGACTTGGTTAGTAGGGGAATAAGAAGAGAATTGGGACCGACGAAGAAGGATAAAAGTACATATCTTCCTCCGGCTTCTCACACTCTATCTAGAAAAGAAAAAACTGTTTTTTGTAAGTTTCTTGACGGAGTTAAGGTTCCGGAAGGGTACTCTTCAAACATTAGGAACCTCGTATCGATGAAAGATCTCAAGTTAAAAGGTCTAAAGTCCCACGATTGTCATGTTCTCATGGAGCAGTTGATACCCATTGGTATACGGTCTATTTTACCTAACAAAGTGCGGGGGGCCTTAACTAAACTCCGTTTCTTCTTCAAGGCAATTTGCAGCAAAGTGATTGACCCTGGGAAGTTGCCATCATTGCAAAGAGAAATTGTTGTGACTTTATGCGAGCTTGAGATGTACTTTCCACCTTCATTCTTTGACATAATGGTTCATCTAACCATTCACCTTGTTAGAGAGACACAACTCTGTGGACCAGCTTATATGAGATGGATGTACCTGATTGAGCGTTATATGAAGATATTAAAAGGGTATGTGGAAAACCGATCACGACCAGAAGGTTGTATTGTTGAACGGTATATTGTCGAAGAAGCTGTTGAATTCTGTACCGAATACCTATCCAATGCTGATTCTATAGGGCTGCCAAAGTCTCGTAACACATGGAGAATGATGGGGCAAGGAATTACTGGAAATGAAATAGTGACTATATCAAGGATAGAATGGGAGCAAGCACACTTATATGTTCTGCACAATGCCGATGAGGTTGAGCCATATGTTGAAAAACACAAGGACATGCTTAAGAGTTTGTATCCAAATAAGAATCAAAATTGGCTAACTAGAGAACACAATCGTTGTTTTATAACGTGGCTAAGAGATCACATTTATGCAGAGTTGACTGAAAATGCTACTTCAGTTTCAAATAGATTGAGATGGTTAGCCAAAGGTCCAAGTTTGCATGTCTTCTCTTACCACGGTTATCAAATTAATGGGTACACATTCTATACAAAAGAACAAGATGGTCGGAGTACAATGCAAAACAGTGGTGTGACTCTTGTAGCTCAGTCGATGCATATCTCAAGTGCCAAAGACAGAAACCCGATATATGCAAACATGTCATACTTCGGCGTCATTGAACGCATATGGGAGTTGGATTACACAAAGTTTAAGGTTGGTGTGATTGGTTGCAAGTGGGTTGACAATAATAACGGTGTTCAGATTGATGAGTCAGGGTTCATGCAGGTGGATCTTAATAGGGTGGGGTATAAAGATGAGCCTTTTATATTAGCATCTCAAGCTCAACAAGTGTTCTATGTCACTGATCCAACTGATATGAAAAGGTCCATTGTTCTTTTGACTAACAAAATAATTACTAATGTTGATGATCAAGACCATGGAGATGTTGATATTGAAGATGATCATTTCGTCGGGACATTACAATCACTTGAGATTGATCCAACTAGGGATGATGGTATGTATATGAGAGATGATCATGATGAGGGGCTTTTGGTCAATCCACCATTTCGTACTAATAAAGGACAAACAAATCTCAATCCAATGAAGAAAAGAAAAAGGTTGACTTAAACATGTATGTAGTGTTTGTGTTTAAATGAACTTTCTGATCCTTTTATAGTTGTTTTATATTTTGCATCAATTAATGTTATATTAATGTCGATTGATGTTTTACTTGTATCTAATATTTTTGTAGGTAAATGACATCTTCAAGTAATTCTAGTGATGCCAAAGCGACGAGACGTGGGCCAACAGTTATGAAGGCGGTCATCCGCGCTAGGAGTAAAGGACAAAAATTTGATGTAATTTACTTACTAATCTAAGGATTTCATAATGTTGTTTGATATCTAGATTTAATTACTTTATTATTTTTATTAGGTTGAATGGAATTCTTTGGACCAACCAATTCGTGCTAATGGTAAAATATTGAAGAGTTACATTGGGGCCGTTGTTCGGCAAACGGTCCCAATTATTTGTTCTAATTGGAAGGATGGAGCTTTGGATGGTTTCAAAGAGAGCATATGGGCTGATGTACAGGTAATTGTTAAAATTTATGAATTATATTGTAAACTATGTAAACATACTTACTTCGACACGTTGTTTATATTGTTTTGCAGATGTCTTTTAATGTTGATGAATCTCGGAAAAAATTTGTACTTCAGGAAGCTGGTAACCTACATAGGGCATTCAGAACTAGATTGACCAAAAAATTTCTAAGAGATGCCAACGGGAGTATCATAGAGGAACCTCCATCACAATATCCACACATATCAAGGGATGAGTGGGACATGATTTTATAGCAATACGCACAGGAGATGCTCAATTCCTGGTATGTTTAATATCACGTTAGTCCTTATAATTTTATAGCAATACGTACATATGACATTAACCATGTATTAATATTACTTATATGTGTCTGAATAGAAATTAAGCAATGAAAATCACAACAGGGCGTTAGATCCTGCATGCCCTTACAAAGCATCACGTAAGGGGTATGCTGACATTGAGGATGAATTGGTATGTATATATATATATATTTAACTGCATGTGTGGTAAATATGACTTTTAAACTGTTTGGTTAATATATATTATCTCAATATACAGATGCAGGAGGCGGGGCCAGAAGTTAAGAAAATTAAACGCCATATTGTGTGGAGGAAAGCCCGCGAGAACAAGGCGGGTGTAATTGACAACAAAAATACGCTGACCGTGTGGAATAAATGTGTTAGTAGACTAACGTTTACATTTTCATTTGTTATTTTCTTATGATAATATATAATAATTTTAACATTTGCATTTCACCAATAACTATGTGTCAGGAGGAACTCATCACGATCTGCGGTAGAGGAAGAGATACAAGATTTTGGTCGCCAGGATATTCTTGCTAAAGCCCTAGGTGTGCCAGAGAACCCTGGTCGTGTTAGGGGTGTGGGTTTTGGCGTCTCTCAAAGAGACTACTTCCCACCTGAAGGTCGTGCAAAAAATAACTCGGAAACGAAAAGGTGGGAGACATTGGTGTCTCAACTCTCTGAAAGATTGAACATTTTGGAAGAAAAGCTGAAAAAAAAGGAGGATGAGGAGAAGCAGGCTAATTTCACAGCCCAAGCAAGCGTCAAAGATAGTTGCACTCTACCATCTGCCATCAGGCTTCCAGAGGTAATGCATGCCTTTTTTTTTTACTAGCTTCTTCGGGAGGGATTCACAGACAAAGTATATAGCTGACCGCTTTGCAACTACAGAAAGAGAATATCAGCCCTTGTTTCTAGCGCCGTGCAATGTTGGGTGAGTCACTTATCCTATAGGGCTTAATTCACAATAATGAATTACATAAAAGTTGAGGTGCTTAGGATTTGTTATCTCAACATTTTTGTAGGAATCATTGGGTGCTGTGCGCGATAAATATTGTTGAAGAGATTATTTACTATCTGGATCCCTTGAATGTTGATCCTAGGGGTCGCCCAGAATTAAAGAATCTGTTCAATAAGTAAGCATGCTTTTATATTTCTGATTTTCTATGATTATGTCGAATGGCTTCCATGGTAGATACATGTTGCAAGTTGTCATGGTCCTAATGTGCTTTTTATTTTTGACATTAGAACATGTGTTGAATTGACATATACTGGGTTGTGGCTGTTGTGGTTCAAAATAAAAAAAAGCATGCGTGTGTTTGTGATGATTGAAAATATGTTTCTTAATGAACTCTGTTTGATTTTGTGATTAGTGCTTTGCAAGTTTATCGTGCAAATATCGGAGCTAAGGTGCCGCGTTTAAAGGCAACCAACATTAAATGGATTCAGATAGAGGTACATTTGCAAAAACTTAATGCGCAATTAGATAAAAAAAACCTATATTGATTTACTATTTTATTTTTTATAGTGCCCAAGACAACCCAACAGTACAGATTGTGGGTACTATGTGATGCGTTTCATGAAGGAAACTATCTTGCAGAACCAAATTAAAATACCAATGGCGGTATGTTGTTTACTTAGATTTTAACTGTGACTGTTCAAATGTTTTAGCAATTGTAACTTAATTTATTTAATTTTTATGTCGCATACTTTCCCCGACTTCAAATGCTCCACATACTCCACTGCTCAACTATCTCAAGTCAAGGAAGATTGGTGTCGCTATATTGTTGAGAAGTTCGTTTGATTATGTCAAATTGATCCACGATGGTTGCAGCAATACTCATTGGTATGCGAATAATGATTTTGATCACAAAGTAATGCATGTTACAAGTGTATGTTTTGGCTTCGTAGGATGCAGAAAGTGAATGGCAATTTTTAAATATTACATGAAATTGTATATAGCACTTGCTTTCTTTGGTGATTGGGTTATTGATGCTAAATTTCAAAATCTTGTTCATAAAATGTTCATTATGGGAGTTTTCTATAACAACCAACAGGACGTATGGTTATACTTTTCTATTGGCAATCTTTAATTTATTTTATGCCTAATGAATCTGGAAATGGTGGTTGATATACACCTTTTTCAGCATATACATGCCTTCTCTTTAGCTCGGTGGATGTGTACTATCTTCTCTTGGTCCTGGTACACTTAGTTCAAACCATATTGATTTGGTGCTTGTGTTTGCTTACAGACCAGACAGGCTTTTACACCAAAACAAATAAATGAAGCATGCTATGTTGACATGAAGGCTAACAAAGATGTTTTCCAGAGGACATTGCTGTTATTGACCTTAAGGATGCTTACCCAACTGTGATGGAGGACTTTTATTAGTTTCTTGTTATTTGTTGAACATTTCTGACATTGATGGTTCAGTAACATTGTTCATTTGTTCATTGATATATGTTTGTTCTTATTTCTCACAGATTTCCCTCCTCTTTGCATAAATGAATTTTGGTGTAGTTCAATATGCAGGAATGGATTTAGTTAAGAAATATGTAAAAATTAAAAAAAAAAAAAAGGGGGAATAGATAGCGTTTGTTATTAACAAACGCTATCTAAAGTGACTTTAGATAGCGTTTGTTAATACAAACGCTATCTAAAGTCACCTATTAATAGCGCTTCCTAAATGCTATCTTTGCTAACGAGTTTTAATAGCGGTAGCATAGATAGCGGTTACAAACG
The DNA here is from genome assembly GCA_030762895.1 of Sophora flavescens. Lineage (NCBI taxonomy): Eukaryota > Viridiplantae > Streptophyta > Magnoliopsida > Fabales > Fabaceae > Sophora > Sophora flavescens. Next base: position 159,409,693 of record CM061066.1, on the reverse strand, counting down.
CTATTAAAAGGCATACGAAAACGCTATCTAAAGTCTAATCTGTTGTAGTGGCAACCTCTCAACTAGAGTGTCTTCACCAAGATTAGTATTTAGTAAATTACTATATATTAAATACTAACTAGTAAATAAATATTTTTTTTAAAATTAAAAAATATTACTTAACTATATAGTAACTACTAACTAGCAAGTAATTTTTTTTGAGACCTAAAGCCCTTGCTTGGGTTGCTTGTCTCAAGGGTTGGCACTACCATTAGCATGACCTTTAGGTAGCGTATGGTATAAGTTTTATAAAAATATTCCCGGGAATGTAGGTATGGAAATAGAAGTTTCCCATGTTTGGTACACGTTTTAAAAAGTTATTCACAGGCATAAAAGATTCCCAGGAATAAAATTAATGAATGATAGTTATAAACTTGGGAAAACTCTATTCCCATGTGTGAAGGTGGGAAAACTTTATTCTCGGGAATCATATTCCCATGAATGTAGTTTGCCTGGGAATAAAACATTGCAGATACCAAACGTCACCTTATTAGTATAAATTTCTGAAGAAAAAATCTATGAACACTTCAGAAGATTAACTAATTGGAATGAAAAAGAAATAACCAACTATTTTTATATGGTTGATTGAAAGATCTATGGAATTAAAGCAATCATCACTCCAGGAGTAACACCTGCTTTGGTGTTCAATGTGTTTCAATTTGGACTTATTGAATGTCTTTACTGAAGCAAAAATCTTGAAGAAATTAGTTTGTTCTCGTATCATTTTAAGGAAGCTGTTCAAACGTTCAAGAAGAATGTAGCTGGTGATAGAACCATTTATCTAAAGTTCTATTCAGCTTATCCGGATTTCCAGACAAAGCAACCAACCAAGCACTTAACCTTCATGGGAATAGGCAATAATAATTTCTCTTTGATGGATGAAGCAAAAGGAATCAAAGGAATAGGAAATGAATCATGCATCAAGACCATGTACAAAAAGGACCCAATGCTTTGTCACTAAGCAGAACGATCGGAAAAGTAATAAAGGAGAAAAATTTAACTGTCCTGACAAGCTTTGAATTTCATTTCTATGCTTTGGAGGGACCCGTGATGGATTACAGGCCAATTGTCCTAAGCCAATTATCCACACTAATTAAAGAAAGCAAAAAATCATGAATGTGAAAGGTATACAAGAAGAGAAAATTCATCAGAAGGCACAAGCAAAAGTCGGCAACAAGATAAGGAATCCGATGAGGCAATAATTGAAGAATGATGTAAGCGATTACGTCACTAGAAGAACTATTGAAATCTGATGTAAGCACTTACGAAATTGTAGGGTTATTTTTTTTGTAAATATGTCCTAAGTCCCTAAGCCTATAAATAAGACCTCTTATGATGAGGCATGAGAATTCGAATTAGAATTTTAATTTGAGTGTGAATCTCTCTTTCGAGAATAGCGTGCTACACCTTTGAGGTGTTAGTCAGATGATTGAGAGTTCATCCAAACTCCCTATGTAAAATATTCCATTGTTAAATAAAATCATTTTTCTTAAAATTATTCTATCAAATTACTATATTCAAGCAGGATCAGTAGAAATAGAATCAACGAAAGTAGAAGTGGGCAGAAGTAATCGATAATAATCTTCAAGAAACAAAGATCATGTATGATTACTCGAACACCCTTATTAGTTATTCAAATTGATTATTGGTCTTTATTTATTTGGAAATAATGTATGAAATAGAGAAAATTGATTATAGTGAAATAGAATACTTACAAATCACTGAAGAAGATGAAAAATTATCAAGGAAACATCTTAATAGATCCAAAATTATTTCGAAAAATACAGAAAGAAGATCAAGATCTAGTAGAAAATGCAAATATGATAGGAAAAAAGAAAATATTTATGAATATAATAAGAAATTTTAATCAAAAATAAAATATTATATATTATGGAAAGATAATGAATGAAACACCTATAAATATATCATAATCTCAAGGTAATCTATGTATTCAACTAATAAGCAAAAAAAAAAAAAAAATCAGAGTTAAAAAAAGAAATTTAAAGAACCAAGAACCAAGAACACAGAAGAAGACTATGATATATTTATACTGGAGCAGTACAAGTTTTAATTAAAGCAACCTTTCAGGAAGGAATAAATTCACCTATGGAATTAGTTCTAAAAGATAATAGATTAAATGATCCAAAAGATAAAATACTAGGTGTAATATAAGGAAATCTAGCCTATATAAAATTAAAGTTTGAATTTCGACCGAATATAGGAATTCCACTAAATACTTAGAGACTAGATCAAGCATTAATAGTTGGACATCAATTTTTAAGAGAAAAATTTAAAGAAGCCAATAGATAAAATATTTTCTATAACTTATTGTATAAATTATGTATCAACAAACTCACATCATAATATTACATTTAGAAATAATGATTGAATAGATATTCCAAGATTATTTGAAGATATCGGAAAAAATTATAATCTTTAGAAAAATGAAATAACAGAATTAGGAATCTTAACAAGTAGACCAAGAATACTTGAGATTGAATCAATTCTAAGACCAATTAGTCTTCCAGAACCAGAAAGAACTAATGAAGAAAATAATATTATTAAATTAACCAATCAAGTAAAAGATTTATCTTTGTATTTAAAGAATAAGATATGAGTAATACGGAAGAAATAAGACGTTTAGTTAAAGAATTAAATTCAAAGAAAGAAAGAACTAAATTAGATATTAAGGATCTTATAAGAGTCTTAAATTATCATCTTAAAAAGGACCTAGAAAATAGAGATAGAAAATTAATTGAAAAACAAATCATAAGAAAGAAAAATGAATTAATTAATTTGGAAAATACCGAAAAAAAATAAAATAGCGTTTTAGAGAAGGGATGAAATATATAAGAAATAAATGGGGAATTGAACCTTCAAGTTCCTCCTCGAGACCATCCGTTATTTTAAAATAGTAGCTCCCCCTTTTGAGGATAGTGACAATGATTAAAATAAGAATGGATTTTGATGAACAAACATATATTAGAAATAATAAGTGCTTTACAAATTAAATGAATCTCTCAATTGATTGTAAATAAATTATAATAAAAAGATAAAATAACCATATAGACAGGAAAAACTTTATTTAAATAATATGGATATGAATATTGAATCTGAATATCTATAAGAAATGGAATTATTGAAGAAGAAAGATATTCAGAGGATGAATATTGGTATTCAGAATAATGGATAGAAAAATATTAAGCGTGCTAGTTATGAATTTACGAAAAGACCGTAAACAAATAATAAGTGAAAAATAAGACATCAATATTGACAAGAAAATATCTACCAAAATCAAGTACAATTGGAAATAGAAATAGAATATCAACAAGAATTACGTGAATTAATATATGATTGATTATTAGAAATATATAAAAATATAGACAAATTACTAAATTAAAATGGATATTTCTAAAAATTACTACCCTAATTTATGAATAAATTAAAATTTTCGTAATTAATAGGGTGGTACCAATCTAGTATCAGAGCTAACTTAAAAATGGTCAACATTACAAAAATGCCACTGAACATATACAGTGTCGCCGTATTTGATGTCCAAAGCTATGTTCAAATAATAAATGATGAGGATAGTTTTCCATTGAAATTGTCGGTGATAATTGAAGTTGACACAGGCAAACACAAGAAGGGGGGAGGGGGGGTGTTGAATTATGTTTGTTAATAATTTTCGAAAACAACCTTTTTCAAAACAGATTTCTCACACAAAAAGATTAACACGGAAATTGACACACACAAATAGATCTTTTAGAAGCTTAACCAAAGCAATATCAAAAACCCACAGTCAGTACAAACAAATAAAACTGAAGAGTTTAGGGATAGAAGATTCACATAAGAGATTTTATCCTGGTTCACCCTCTTCCAACCAAGAGCTACGTCCAGTCCCTTCGACTTGAAGGTTTTATCCACTATTTCTCCAAATAGATTACAACCAAGTATTCAACACCTCTCCAGGCTTACAAGTATTCATTTCTTACCAAGCCTCTCCAGGCTCTAAATCTAACAAATAGATTTAACTTATGATATTCTTAACTCACTGTGTGTGAGGATATGAAAGTTTAAGATCAGATGAATATTTTCACAATATTCAAACTAAAGGATTACAGACTTTTGCTTTTTGAAAGAATAAGAGCTTGTTCTAGCAAGTATTGTATTGGCAGAAGTTGGGCTAGCAAAAGTTATTCTTCAGTATCTGAGGTCTTCTATTTATAGTGACCTTCTTCTTCACTGGTATTTAGAGAAAGAATTGAATGCATAATATCCGTTGTGATTGATAGCTTGATTATGGCCTTTGTGAAATGTACTCTTGGTTACCAAATTTGCACAAAATAGAGGGTCATTGTTTCTGAGCAATTTGTAACTTGAAAACTTTCTTTCCTCCTTTGTGTACAATCTAGCTTTTTCCAACAGTAAAGAAGAATTCGTACAAGTTACTTTTCATTTCCTCATTGTACTATTTGCTTTTTGTATTTCCTCAATGATACTATGATTTTCTCACAAGGAAACAAAGCATTAACCGGATAAAACAAATGGAAATAACAAATATTCTATTGAATTAAATATTAGTCATTTGAAATAAATTCATTTTGTGTCAGATTGCATTTATTCATTTTTAGAACAACATATACATAAGAGATAGAAGCTCGTCTATTCAAAAATCTCCGTCCACACAGTTATGTGTAAGAACGAAGTCTATTCACTCTTTCATTTAACTCGTCCACTGACGTGGCATATACTCTCGTCTACTATCAAGTCTTTGGACTTGCTATATCTCAGTGAGTTATCTTAATCTCCGTCTAGCGACGTGGCAATTAGAGTTCGTCTACTCGATCAATGAACTCATCTACTGACGTGGCAAGTTAAAACTAGTCTTTTTGTTTTGTAAAATTAAAATCTATATAGCAAACATTTAGTGCATGGTCTACTTAAAGAAACCAGTCTACTCAATTAAATAAATAAATAAGTTTACCAAAACATTGAGTAGCCCGTCTACACTGGTGGATGTGCATTTCTCTTTATGAGTCCAAGCAGATACATTTGAAAACTTATTCTAAGTTTCCATGTCTTATAATTTTTAAGTGTTCTTGCATAACTAAATAACACATGCTAGATTTCAACTAACACTTTGCCAAGCGAATTTAATCCTTTTGTTAACATCAAAACATAGAGATTATTTAATCCAAAACCACTTTGGTTCCAACAATCTCCCCCTTTTTGATGATGACAAAAACTAATTAAATTTGAGTAACAAAGTCTAAGAGAGCTTACAAAGCTCCCCCTAAGACAAAGCATTCAAACTTTTAATCAGGAAAAACATATGACAAATTCAGCAGCACATGTAATAACTTATCAGATTAGTGCAACTACTTATCAGTTAAGTATAGTATAAGACCTTTTAAATTCTTTGTCAACTTTAAACAAATTTTAGAGCAATTGAAAGTATATCATAACAAACAATATCAGATCTATACATTATCAGAGCATCTAGATAGATATATCAAAACAATATTTATATTAGCATAGCAAATCATGTCAAAGTATTAACAGAAGGAGACATGCATATGCAGACAAGTATATACTTTTCAAAAACTGCCTTTTCATCTTAAATTTAATTGTCTTTCCTTTCTTCCCCTTTTTTGTCATCAGACAAAAAGGTAAAAGGAGTGGACCATCATTGTCAGTATGGGAAACAATAAAGGAGAAACCAAAGAAGAGGTGGAGGTGGAGGAGGAGGATTTGGATTTGGTGGAGGAGGAGCAATCTGAGTTGGTAGATTTTGACTCTGTTAGAGTTGAAGCATGATGTTCATCATCTAGTTCATCATGATGTTTGTTGGAACCAGGGCTTCAGCTACCTGCTCTTTCACTTGTGCTTTGACTTTACTCTCTACTTTTTCATCTATAATTTTGCCAATAATTTCTTCAAAGTTTGGAGGCAGTGAGAGTGAGAGTCTTGAGCTTTCAGCACTATCCTGAGCATAGGCTTGACTTGGAACAGTATCTAAAGCTCTTGAAGTCTGAGGTTGCTCTGTTGGATGAATGACAGTTAGAGCCAGTGGTTGAGAAGAGTGCTTCTCAGAAGTGCTTTGTCTAGGAATGGACTCAGCAACTTCTTCAACCTCAGTTGCAGGTTGAACCACTTCCACTTGAGGATCAGACTTCACTTCTTTAACTGCCATGTCCTCAATGATGATTTCTTCTTTTATGTGCTATGATGGTGGAGAGGATAGAGGTGAAGCAACATATTGCAGCACTGGTGGAGGCAACTCCTTTCCCCAATGGATAGGGTCCTCTTCAAAAATAGGACTTATGACATGAATGCCAATGATGTCCTTATAGATAAGAAATCTGCAATAAGCAAGGCCAAACTTCCCTCTGACTTTAGGAATAAATTTCTTTTCTTCAATAGTCAGTCCAGAGGAGGAAGCATCCTGTGCACATGCCACCATGTGAGTCCTCCAGATGTCCACAGCAACATCCTCTTGAATATCTTCAGTTTGTTGAGTCAACCAGTAATCAATCACATTTTGGTCAGTGAGATTGATTGTTACTGGATCGATTATGTAGCTGTCAGGAGAAGGCATCTTGCCAGTGTTTCTCTGCTTTTTCTTGTCCTTGTCTTTATTGAGATCAATCATGGGTAGCCTAGGACAGATCATGTATGGCCTGATCCTAATCTTTGTTTTCTCATTATGTCTTAGCCAGGTTGGAGGGACAAAGTTTCCAGCTATGTCAATTCTAAAGTGGCTAAACTCCCACTTCAGCATCTCATACATCAATGTATCAACCAAGTCAGCAGCTCTGCCATAGGTGCCAGGATGTCTGAAGGTAGTCCACTTGGTGTTTCTGTCCATGATGAATGGAATGTGCCTAAATGATCTGGATCTTTTGTAGATCACATTGGCGAGATCTTTCTTGGCAGGGTCTGTGTGCCAATCAAAGATGATGTGTCTCTCAACTCCTTCAGTGAAGGGCTTGAAGGGTGGAAATTTTACTAGCTTTGGATAGATTTTTCTGGGAGAGAATTTCTGTAGGGGTAGGTGAGTAATGAGTGGTCCAAGGTGATTGTACAGTTTGGATGGTGGGATAGAAAGGTCTGGTAGAGAGAGCTTTAGGTTCATGTTTGTGATACAAGATCTTCCAATCTCTTTTTACTTTGGCCCAGTTTTCAGCTTGGCCATCATAGTAAACAGAGGGTGGAATGTAGGGGAATCTGGTTTTTCTATTTTTGGGAAAGGGGGCTCCTAGTATGACTCCATTATCTGGTTGGTTGAACCAGGGGTCATTGGCAGGGATGATAGGTTGGAATGTTGGTCTTGTGGGTGAGGTTGTTTGTGGTTGGTCTGGTAGGTTTGTTTGTGGTGAGAGGGGTGTGGGAATGTATACATCAGTCACATCAACATTCACAGAAGTACCGGAAACATCTATCCTATGCTCAAAGCTAGAAACTAGGGTATCTACTGCTAACTTAACAGGGTCATTAGCAGGTAGATTTACCTCAGTCTCAAAGACAGCTTTGACTTTCCTCTGTGGTTGCCTCCTTATGGTTGGAATGGCAGAGGGGGAAGCAGCAACAACAACGGTCTTTTGTTTCTTTAAAACAGAACTGATGGGAATTATATCCTCGTCATCCTCATCATCATCTTGTGACAGAACCAGATTTCTTGTCCTCTTTTGGGAAAAAGGCAGGTTGAGGGGCAGCAGCAGTAGGCTCCCTGATGACAATTTCAGTAGGCCTTTTAGACATAGGCTTCCTGGCAGCAGTGGTCTTTTTCCTGATATTCTCCTTTGGCTCCACAGTCTCAGCCATGTTTCGTTCCACCATTCTCCTTTAATCTTCATCAAGTCCTCAGTCTTAGCAATAGCAGCAGCAGCATATGTATTAAGGTTCATGTTTGCTATGTTCATTTTTCCAAAGTCAGCAGCTGACATTGGTTTTTCAATTAGAATACTGGCTTGTTCCTCAGGAGTCCTTGCAGCAATATATTCGTGGATTCCTTGTGCCTTGAAGATTTTTGAAAGAAGATGACAACAGGGAAATGTAGAGAGTCTATTCTTGTTCATCACAGCATCCCTAAATCTTCCATACAGAATTCTTGGAAGATTGATCTTTGTTTCAGTCATGAGGTGGCAGAGGCAGAACTTGTGTAGAGAATAGAGGTTGTCCTTGGACCCAACCTTTTGAAGAACTACCTTATTAAGTAGCTGATGAATGATTCGAACAATATCCTCCATTTCAACTTACCATGAGTGAGTTTTGACAGTGTCTTCTCTCATCAAACGGACTTCAATAGTCTCAGAACCACCCGAATCAGCTTCCCAAGTCTCGGTAAGAACTAACCCTTCTTGGGTTCAGAAAATAGCATTAGCAATGGTCTTTTCTGTGACTACAATCTTATTTCTCAACACCATAGAGGAGATGTCTGTATCAGAAATTTGAACATTCCTCCAGAAGTCCCTAATCAGGTTTGGAAAAACAGAGACTTTCTCTGTGAAGAGTCCTCCCCAACCAGCAACATTAACATATTTGCTAATATCCAAGTTATAGTCTTGCAATACTCCAAAGTTGAAATGATGGTCAATTGCCATGTTAAGCTTGTCCACGTTGAAGTTGGAACTATAAAAAGGTCTTGATGGGATTGATGGAAGTACTGACTCATCAAAGAGAATAAAGGATAAATTTGTCATATAGACAAAATAAATGCATTTAATAAGTATATGTATGGACGAGTCCAAACAGTATGCAAGCAGGTATAGATGCGATATGTATATTAATCATACAATGAACTTGAAATGCTTTAGACGCACATGCATCGGCAAAAGATTCTCTAGGCTAGACGCCTTAATCAATCCACACATAACATATTAAGATGCTTCCTAATGAAAATAAATATGTCCTCAACAAGAGGTTTAGTAAAGATATTTGTCCATTGATGGTCAGTATCCATGAATTGTATATCAAACACACCTTTTTGCACATAATCCCTAATGAAATGATGTTTAATTTCTATATGCTTAGCTCTAGAATGCAGTATTGGATTCTTAGATAAATTAATTGCAGCAGTATTGTCACACATAAGTGGAATACTACTTACAAACACATTGTAGTCCTCGAATTGATGTTTGATCCAAAGAAGTTGTGAGCAGCAACTAGCAGCTGAAATATACTCAGCTTTAGCAGTTGATAAAGCAATGATACTTTGTCTTTTGTCCAATGAAGTGACATCCTCCACTGGTACTTTTTCTTTCAATTCTTTCTCCAGCATAGTCAGCATCACAGAATCCAACTAATCTGTAATCTTCATTTTTCTTAAAACACAAACCCAGATTACTAGTACCTTTTAAATATCTAAATATTCTCTTAACTGCTGATAAGTGAGATTTTTTAGGATCAGATTGAAAATGAGCACACAAACATACACTAAACATAATATCAGGTCTGGACACTGTAAGATATAAAAGAGATCCTATCATACCTCTATATACCTTTTGGTCTATCTTTTTCTCTTTATCATCTTTGTTCAGTATGGACATGGGGTGCATAGGAGTGTTCATTGGTTTGCAATCATCCATGTTGAACTTCTTCAGGAGTTCCTTTGCATACTTGGTTTGGTGGATGAGCACCTCGTCCATAGTTTTTTTTACTTAAGTCCAAGGAAGAATTTGAGTTCTCCCATCATGCTCATTTCAAACTCTTTTTGCATTAACTTATAGAATTCTTTGTATAGAGACTCATTAGTAGCACCAAATATAATATCATCAATATATATTTGTACAATTATGAAATTAGACTTAATGGACTTTCTAAATAAGGTTGTGTCAATCTTTCCTCTATTAAATCCATTTTCCATAAGAAACGAACTTAACCTATCATACCAAGCTCTAGGGGCTTGCTTAAGGCCATATAAAGCTTTCTTAAGCTTATATACATGTTCAGGGTGAGTTTCACTCTCAAAACCCTTATGTTGTATAACATAGACTTCTTCATTAATAAAGCCATTTAGAAAAGCACTTTTAACATCCGTTTGAAAAAGCATAATACTATGATGAGCAGCAAATGAAAGTAAAATTCTAATAGATTCTAATCTAGAAACAGGTGCAAAAGTTTCAGTGTAATCTATACCTTCTTACTGAGAATAACCTTGAGCAACAAGTCTTTCTTTGTTTCTTATTACCTTACCATTTTCATCAAGTTTGTTTCTGTAAACCCACTTTGTTCCAATCACCGATTTGTCTTTGGGCAAGGGTACCAGAATCCAAACAGTGCTACTTTCAAACTGATTTAGTTCTTCTTGCATAGCTAGAATCCAACCGTCGTCCAGCAGAGCCTCGTCTATGGTCTTTGGTTTCAACTCAGAGACTAATGCAGAGTCTTCTTGCACTTGAAGGTTGATCTGGTTCTTAGCCTATCATTGGGGTTTCCAATGATTTGATCTTGTGGATGATAGTTCCTGAAGTACCAAGATTTTTGAACTGTATCATATTGAGAAGTTGAGGTATCTGGTTGTTGAGAGGGGTCGTCTACTTGATCATCAGCTTTTATCTCTAGTGTGTCTCCTAAGATGTTTAGATCAAGATCTGCAAAAGCTTCATCTAGCTCTGATAATTTCTTATCAGGCTATTTGTCATCAAACTTGACATGAATACTTTCCTCTACTATCAGAGTTCTACAATTGTAAACTCTAAAGCCTTTTGAAGTTTTAGAATATCTTAACAAGATTCCATTATCTACTTTTGCATCAAACTTAGCAAGTTGATCTTTAGTATTCAGTATATATCATTTACAACCAAAGATATGAAAATAAGATATGTTGGGTTTTCGTCCTTTCCACAGCTCATAAGGAGTCTTGTTCAAGATAGGCCTGATGTATATTCTGTTCTGAATGTAGCAGGCAGTATTAACAGCTTCAGCCCAAAAGTGTTTAGGGACAGAGTTGTCATTAAGCATAGTCCTAGCCATCTCTTGAAGAGATCTGTTCTTTCTCTCTACCACACCATTTTGCTGTGGTGTTCTAGGTATTGAGAAGTTGTGAATAATACCACTTTCTTCATAGAACTTATGAAATAGCTCATTTTCAAACTCTCCCCCATGGTCACTTCTGATTGAAGTGATACACATGCCTTTTTCATTCTGTACACGTTTGCAGAATACATAAAAAACCTTGAAAGACTCATCCTTATGAGTTAGGAACAAAACCCATGTCCACCTAGCGTAGTCGTCTATAATGACAAGACCATATTTCTTACCACTGACAGAAGCAGTCCTTGTTGGACCAAAAAGATCAATGTGCAGCAACTCTAGTGGTCTATTGGTACTAACAACATTCTTAGATTCAAAAGAACCTTTGACTTGTTTTCCCTTTTGACATTTATCACAGAGAGCATCATATTTGAACTTAAGGTTTGGTAATCCTCTCAAGAGGTTATGCTTATTTAGCTTTGAAATTAATTTCAAGCTTGCATGACCTAGCCTTTTGTGCCAAATCCATCGCTCATCTTTAATGGACACTAGACATGAGACACTTTGATTTGAGAGATCCTACAAGTCAATCTTATAAAGGTTGTTTTGCCTCTTAGCAGTGAATAAAAGTGATCCATCATCTTTCTTGACATTACACATGTTCTTATCAAAAGAAACATCATATCTACTGTCACATAATTGACTTATGCTCAGCAGATTATGTTGTAAGACACTTAATAAAAGAACATTATCAATGGAGGGAAAATGATGTTTACCAATTTTACCTATACCAATGATCTTTCCCTTTCGATTTCCTCCAAATGTAACCCAGCCACCATCTTTGTACCTAAGGTCTTGGAACATACACCTTTCTCTCGTCATGTGACGTGAGCACCCACTGTCCAAGTACCAAGATGTTTGTTTCTTTCATGTTGTTAAGTAGATCTGCAACAGGTATTATCTTATCTTTAGGTACCCAAACTGACTTGGGTCCTTTCTTATTAGTGGCTGAGACACCCTGTTTTGCCCCGGTGTTTTATTAGATTAATTACCTTCTTAAATCAATTCTTAACCGCGCGTTTATCGTGAAAATACTTAAAAATTAAAACTTATTTAATTATCATATAACTTCTGCAAATTTAAAAAAAAAATTAACATATGTAAATACACACCTAATTGTTCATTACAATACCAAAACACTGTTGAGGGTATCCTCTTAGTAGGATCCCTCACAGGCATAAAATTAATAACAGACGTACTTAGCGAAAATATAAAAATACTCCTTAGACACACTGGCCATAATGTCTAGACTCTAATCGTCATGGATCACAGCTCGACCCCCAGCGTCTGGTTCATAAGGAGTTCCATCCAACTCCTCAGCAATCTCTGTTTCATACAGAGTTCCGTCCATCTCCTCAGCAACGTAACCCTCCATCGGGTCTTCTAACGTAAACCAAAGTAACCCACAAAAATACATAAACATAGGGTATAAGAAATAGTTCTATCATCAAAAAGCGGAAAAGAGTCATAGTGAATTATACAGTAATTGTCATAGACAATCAATACACATAACTAACGAATCATCCTCAGGTCAATATATATTATCCTCTACCCTTATTCTCAGGCAATCTAACACGTAACCTCTCTAAACCTGTCACCATGTCTTTACGTTATCGTGGCCACTACCACTCCTGTCATCATCCCTCATTTGCATCGGGGCACACCTTCATTCCCGTTAGGATGTTCCACCTAGTGCACACCTCCATTCACGTTAAGGTGTTCCACCCCCATTCCCGTTAAGGTGTTCCACCCCTATTCCCTAAGGTGGAAGTGGTCTTGCAAGAACTCTTGATTTTACGTGTATTATATTACCAATACACGGCGTATTATATTACCAATACACAGAAGTGTTTTACATGTATTATATTACCAATACACGGTATATTATATTACCAATACACTTCTATTATATTACCAATACACATAAGTGTTTTACGTGTATTATATTACCAATACACGATGTATTATATTACCAATACACAGATGTCCTTGCGTATTATATTACAAATACACTTTTGTCTTTGTGTATTATATTACCAATATACTTTTGTCCTTGTGTATTATATTACCAATACACGGTTGTGGACAACAACACCTATACTTGAATCTCACCAACCCGTTTTAACAACATCTTAGTGCCTTAACCTTCCATTAGAACTTGACACATATTCTATGCCATAACACCTCTTTAACATTCCTCATCTAAGTTAGGAACTTCTAAATCATCATTATCCTCACACCCAAAACAATCATCTCTTAGACAACATATATATCTTTGCTTAAAATCCACTAAGCATAATAATAAAAACCAGTCAGATCATGCATAACACAATATCAATCAAAATATTCCAATATTACCAACATAGCACAAAATCAATTCAATAAAGGTAATAAATTCAAATCAACCATCAACAATATAAAGATCAACCTAATGTCAATAAACCTACAATCCCCGAATCGCCATTGGTTTTTCAGAAAAGGTTTCCAATGTGATTTTGGTCTTGTCGATTACTCGACTACTAGTAGGGTTTAGGTCGCCCTACACAATTATTATATAATCTGCTACTTATCCATTCCGACGATAGGTTGGTTCTTTCCCCCACCTGGGTTATCACCGAACTCCCGAACTCGAAGCTCCTCGTTGTCACACCACAAAATACTAACTCCACCTTCTGTGAAGGTAAGGAGATTAGATGCTCGAAGAGGTATACCACGAACGTCCTCGTTTCCTCCGCGATGGAAGTCTAAGGTTATGAACACAAAATCATAAGTTAAAATCAAACAAGAACACTAAACCACAAGGTATAGGTTCGGTCAAGACTAGTTCTTAGGGATAGAGATTCCCGAAAATTATACAACTCATGGATTTATGATCCTTAGTGTTAGGAGTTCATAAGCAATGATCACTTAACAAAGTTGAATTAAAATCCCACTAAGTTATAAACTTAGGGTATTTGGTCAAGGCTAGTAAAATACGCTAGCATTCACTAAAATTTCCAATCTCTTAGGTATAGCATCCATATGTATTAAGGAGCTCAAAACCATGATCATTTTGGAAAAATAATAACAACGTATTCTAGGTCCATAACCTTCTAGGTTCGGACTTCATAGGATTTATAGGTTAGAAATATTTAAACTTTCTAATCTCTTGGACTTAGCATCCAAATATCTTATGGAGCTCAAGTCCATGATCATTTTAGAAAACAATGGAAACTTAAACATTCCAATCTCTTAGACTTAGCATCCAAATATCTTATGGAGCTCAAGTCCATGATCATCTTGGAAAAATGAAAGTAATACATCCTAGCTTTAATAACATAGAATAAACAAGTTAGAAATCTTTAAACTTTCCAATCTTTTAGACTTAGCATCCAAATATCTTATGAAGCTCAAGTCCATGATCATTTTGGAAAACAATGGAAACTTAAACATTCCAATCTCTTAGACTTACATCCAAATATCTTATGGAGCTCAAGTCCATGATCATCTTGGAAAAATGAAAGTAATACATCCTATCTTTAATAACATAGAATAAACAAGTTAGAAATCCTTAAACTTTCCAATCTCTTAGACCTAGCATCCAAATATCTTATGGAGCTTAAGTCCATGATCATTTTGGAAAAATAAAAACTCAAACATCCTAGCACCTAAACACTAAGTTTCGGCCATCATAGGATGATGAGGAAAATATTCTTTGTTTAACAATAGCTCTTAGGTTTAGAATCACAAGGTATTAAGAGTTCTAAATCCATGATCATACTTGAAAAGTTGAAATATAGTATCCTAGGCTTACTTATTCATATTTTTAGCCATCATAGGAACAAGCTATCAAAACTTCCAAGATTTATAGATTTAAGATCAATGGATAGTTAGAAACTCAAACACATGATCATATTCCAAAAGTTGAAACAAAAACTTCATAGGTCACAAATGCAAGCATTCGGCCTTCATTGGAAGAGATAGGTAGAGATTTTTGTTTTACACAACCTCTTAGTATGTGAAAATATAAGTTAATACAAGACTATAGGAAGTGGTTTCAACTCAAAAGGAGTTTTCTACCATTTTAGGGAGATTTTAGAAGTTTAAAGCATATAAAGAACATATAAAGTAAACTAAGAAATAAAAGATGAAACTTGCAAAAAGATTCATATGAGAGCATTACCCTTAGTATAAGGAAGAACTTTAATGAAGAACTCAAGTAGAAGAGATAAATAAAAACTAAAGCTTTAAGAGCTTGAACTTTTAAAAGAAAAGGAAGAAGATGAAGTTTTAATGGAGTTTTGGAGAAGGAAGGTGATGAAGTGAAAAATGAGAGGTGTATATATAGAGAAGGGAGAGAGTGTCACGAAATTGAGGAGAGAGGAATGAGCTTGGAGAGCAAGTTTTGACCTTGTGCCTTGTTTGGTTGAAGAGAAAAGAGAAAAATAGGTTTTTAGAATATTATATGATACATTTCAAAAAGTCCATCATGACCACTTTTTAGGAGGTAGCTTAGGCCATACCTCTAGTGAGTCACCTCACTCCCTCATCTCACCTCAAGCCTTTTATGTCTCCTATTCTGCTCCATTTCGTACCCAGTTGCATTTCCGATCGTAATTCGTCCGACGTTTTCACCCGAATAAAATAATATTATATTTTATTTTTGAACGAAAATTTTCAAAATAACCAAAGTTGAAGTAAACATAATAAAAACACTAACTATCTTATTCACTGGTCAAAATTAGGTTTTCTGCACAGTAAACTTGTACCGGCAGTGAAAACTCAGATCGACTTTCGTCTGAATTTTCAAACGAAAATTTTACCGTAACCCTCTACCATAATGTAGACTATGAATATGATTTAATTTTAATCAAAAACACTTTCTAACTCTCAAATTTAAAATATAATTTAATTATATTTTAACCGGCTGAACAACATAATTAAAATCAGGCTGTTACAGTGGCCACTGGACGAGTATACTTAGCATGTTTATTGTGTATGCATCTAGATGTAATATGCCCACTTTTTCCACACACTTTGCAAAAGGTGTTGGACGAACTACACTTAGCTTTAGCATATTTACCTAGAACTTTTGAAGCTCTATGCTGTCTATGAGGTTTTGACTTTTTGTGAGATGCTTCTTGCTTCTCTTTGTCATAACCAAGGCCAGATTTACCAAGTGGTGACCTAGAGTACCTTAAAATGAGACTAAGCTTATCTGAGCAACCTACAAGCTTTGACAGACAGTCTGTTAGATATGTTACATCTTGTTTCAGTTTTGCAACTTCGCAAGAAACATCAGGCTCACACTCCGTTTTGTCAGCTAGACTGACATTCACTGATTTTAGTATGTCATTTTCATCTTTAATGTTTTGTTTCTCAATGCAGACCCTAACATATTATCTAGACAATTTAGAAAATTTCTTTTTGAGACTCCTATACTCTCGAGATAGTATGGACGACTCATGCAACAATTCATCAAAAGCATTTTGAAGAGTGGACGGGTCAGAGTCCATTACCTCAGCATCAGTGTATTCACCTTCTGATGATGTGTCAGTCATGAGACAGATATTTGCCTCTTCCTCAGCATTATCTTCTTCATCTGATGAAGACAGATCAAGATCCTCCCATGTAGCCATCAAACATTTCTTCTTTTTGAATAATTTCTTTTTATCCTTCAGCTCTGGACAGTCATCTTTGAAATGACCAGGTTTCTTGCATTCAAAGCATAAGGGTGGACCTTTTTCTTTGGAATCTAAATTTTCCTTTGAGAATTTCTTGTTGACCTGATTCCTTTTGAAACCACCTTTCTTTCTCCACATATGTTGAATCTTCCTAGAGATGAAAGACAGTTCATCCTCATCTGACCCTTCATCATTATCAGAAGGTCCAGACTCATATGATGACTCGGCAACTTTGAGAGCTTTTGATGAACTTGTTTTCTTTGCCTTTAGGGCAATAGACTTTCCTTTTCTTGAATTTTCTTCTTCATTAAGTTCGAGTTCATGAACCTTGAGAGATCCAAGAAGCTCTTCCAGAGAGAGTGTATTCACGTTTTTAGCTTCCTGAATAGCAGTAACTATAGGTCTCCATTGCTTGGATAAGCTCCTCAGAATGTTTGACATGATCTCTATTTTCATATGTTTTTCCAAGAAATCTGAGACTGTTGGTGATAGTCTGAAATCTCCTAAACATTTGATCTATTGTTCCATGATCAGCCATCTTAAACAGTTCATACTGGTGAACCAGCATGCTTATTTTTTAATCCTTTACTTGGGATGAACCCTCATGAGCTAGGGCAAGATTATCCCAAATTTCTTTAGCAGTATTGCAGCTATGAACTTTGTCATGTTCGGATCTGGTAATAGCACACATGAGATAATGCTTAGCTTTCAGATTCAGATGATGTTGATTTTTCTGTTCTTGAGTCCATTGGGCTCTAGGAACAGCAGCTCCACCTTCATCTCTTGGCTCTGTCTAGCCGGTTTCAATAAGCTCCCAAATATCTAAAGTCCGTGCATCTAAGATGGCCATCATCCTCTTATTCCAGTAGTCATAATGTGTTCCATCAAAGAGAGGAGGTCTGTTGATAGCTTTTCCTTCTGCATCCATGGTTGTTGGATCGTACTCCCTCTGCACTTGTTAGATGCTCAACCCTTTCGAGGCTGAGCTCTGACACCGACTGAAGTTGACACAGGCAAACACAAGAAGGGGGGTTGAATTGTGTTTGTTAATAATTTTCGAAAACAACCTTTTTCAAAACAGATTTCTCGCACAAAAAGATTAACATGGAAATTCACACACACAAATAGATCTTTTAGAAGCTTGACAAAAGCAATATCAAAACCCCACAGTCAGTACAAACAAATAAAACTGAAGAGTTTAGGGATAGAAGATTCACACAAGAGATTTTATCCTGGTTCACTCTCTTCCAACCAAGAGCTACATCCAGTCCATTCGACTTGAAGGTTTTGTCCACTATTTCTCCAAACAGATTACAACCAAGTATTCAACACCTCTTCAGGCTTACAAGTATTCTTTTCATACCAAGCATCTCCAGGCTCTAAATCTAACAAATAGATTTAACTTATGATCTTCTTAACTCACTATGTGTGAGGATATGAAAGTTTAAGATAAGATGAATATTTTCACAATATTCAAACTAAAGGATTACAATCTTTTACTTTTTGAAAGAATAAGACCTTGTTCTAGTAAGTATTGTATTGGAAGAAGTTGGGCTAGCAAAAGTTATTCTTCAGTATCTGAGGTCTGTCAATTTTTTGAATGTTGCAAATTTTGTCCTTTTGTCCAATATCTGTCAATTTTTTCAATGAACAATATAGAGGAACCACTCCTCTAAGCACACAGAACCTCTAGTTGAGGTTCTCTCTCTTCTGAGTCGCTGATTCAATATGATTCAATGGTTCATCTATGCTATTTACTGGTTTTGTCCATCCTTTTAGGGACTTTTTTTTTTGTTTCATCACATGATCTTTTACCGCAAAAGATCAACATGAGGTTCTATGCGCTTAGAGCAGCAGTTCCTCTCTGTTAATCATTGAAAAATTGACGGACATTGGACAGAATGATCGAATTTGCAACATTAACAAAATAGGGGGCCCAATGTGCATGGAAAAACTTTAGGGACCAAAATCGCACATGACCAGTAGTAGGGGGACTAAAACCGCAATTAAGCCTTTCTTTTTCTTTTTTTCTAAGCTGTTATCATTCCATGACACGTGGTGATTATCATGCCTTCTGGCTAATTGACGAAGGAAAAAACTTAGAAACAGTTATTTGCATCTTGTTCCTACTGTTCCTCACACAAAATATAACACATTAATTACATCTGTCTCAAAAGATGCACTTATTTAATGAAAATAACTACCTTTTTGTGTCTAGAACAGTACCAACTGCATATATAATATTGTACCTAAGTTTAGTCCCATTGACGAAACCTTACAAAATACAAATCTAAATCCAACGTGAAGTTTGAGAGAAGCCAAATATTCAGAACGAGTCAAATGCTTAAGGATAAAGTAAATAAGGATCTAATTTATATACCAATTAAATTTGTATATTTATCAGAAACATACAAATTTTTAAGAATGAAAAATATCTTCAATAAAAAATGTGAACACCTAATTTTGTTCGGAAATTTTCTCATTTCAATTAATATTTTTGAAAAAAAAAATTGCAAAAAAATAACTAAAAAAATTTGTTCTTGCTTTGGCCCAATTACATGATTAGACTTGGCCCAATTTCATTTTCAAAGTTACAAGTTTTTTTCTGTCCATCATCCAAGCCCAAGTGAAAAAGAGAAAAAAATATTAACATAATATATATATATATATATATATATATATATATATATATAACAAGAAAAAAAGGAAGCATTGCCTGATGGTCAACGTAGTCTCCCACGTCAATGTCATTGTCCACAACTTTCAAGTATGAGCTATTGTGCTTTCCATGCTCTCTTAGCTTTTATTTACCTTTTTACAAAAAAATAGTAACATGCTCCTTCTGCCCCTCTGCATGTCTGCATCGTTCAAGGACTGTGCTGGAGACAAAATTGCTTTGCTCCTCACTGTAACAAGGCACCACAATCGGGATTCCAATCCTCTAACGTTGAGGCGGGAAAAGTCACCTGGCGTTCAATGCTTCTGAGCCGTCGGATCAATCCGACGGCCCAAATGGCGACACGTGTTTGGGCCTTTTTTTTTTAAATGATGAAAACTCATAAATTAAACCCGTAACCCCCCCCCCCCCCCCCCAACTATCCCGTAATGTTCAAAGACCACCACGCTGCCATGCCACCACCGGACGCCACTGCATCGTCGGCCCGCTCCATCGTTGCCACTCCAACCACCATAAAAGGTAACATATTCTAAGTTAAAAAAGGAGCCCCTGTTGTGGTATTTCTTTGATTCTTTGTCAGACTTTAACATTAGCTAAAAACCCACATTGATTCCATCAACATAGACTTAGTTTTCTGGTTTTGTTTATGTTAACATGTTGTTGGCCTTTGGTTCTCTGCGTGTTTTCATCTGAACCTATGTGCTCTATACATTAGGTTTGTGAATTTGCATACATATCATAATTTGATTTCAAAGGAGATGCCTATTAATTGTAAAGAGTTTAAATTTGTTCAAAACCATGGAATAAATATATAGTTTCTTATTTGATGTAGTTTTCATTTTTTTTATTGTGAATTAGAAATATGTTTTTCTTGTTTAAACAATTTGTCTACCTTTTTTTTATTGTTAGAAATAGACTAATTGAAAACTTAAATTATTTAATTCTTTTTTCACTTGTTAGGTTCTTTGATCAAACATGATATCTTCAAATGTTGATTGGAAGCCAAGGATTGGTATGAAATTTGATAATAGAGAGGCAGCTTATGAATTTTGGCGCGCATATAGTGTACGTGTTGACTTTGGAGTTAGAAAATGTTACTCGAATAAGAGAAAAAAAGACTGTATTATATCATCATGTAGGTTTACTTGTTGCAAAGAAGGAGTCCGAAAGAAAGACAAGAGAGATACTTCTGTTAGAAAACCCAGAGCCGAGACTAGAACTGATTGCAAAGCAAAGATTTCACTTGTATTAAGGAATGGGAAGTTTGTCATCCATGAATTTATAGAGGACCATAACCACCCTCTACAACCTCCAAAGACAACACACATGCTTGCGTCCCACAGAAAGATAATTGAAGTCCAAGCATATGAGATTGATATGGCTGCAGACTCTGGGTTAAAGGAAAAGTCAACATTTCAACTTATGAGCAAACATGCAGGACATAGATCCAATCTTGGATATACATGGTTGGATGTAAGAAATTACCTAAAGGCAAGAAGACAAAGAAGTATGGTGTATGGTGAGGCCGGATGTCTTTCGCAATATTTTTAGCGGCAATTATTGGAGAATCCATCTTTCTTTTATGCATACCAAATGGATATAGAAGAACAAATCACAAATGTATTTTGGTGTGATGCAAATATGGTACCAACCGTGCTAATAGGCCACTTGTTCTGTTTTCTAGTTTCAATCACTATAGGGGTTCAGTCATTTTTGGTGCAACACTATTGTATGACGAAACAATTGAATCATTTAAATGGTTGTTTGAGACATTCTTACAAGCACACAACAAAAAAAACCTCAAACTATCTTTACTGACCAAGACCAGGCAATGGCTAGGGAACTTGCTGAAGTGATACCTGAGACTCGCCATGGTTTATGCACCTGGCACTTGTCGCAGAATGGAATTAAACAACTTGGAAACTTGATGAAGGGTGGAAGTTATTTTTTAAGTGATTTGAAGAAATGCATGTATGACTTTGACAATGCGGCAGATTTTGAGACAGCTTGGACCAACCTGATCAACGAATACAATGTTCATGAAAATAACTGGATCAAATCAGTTTATGCTATAAAATAAAAATGGGCTTCGTGTTACATGAAGGAAGCATTCACACTTGGGATGCGAAGTACACAACTTAGTGAAAGCCTGAATTCTAACTTCAAGTCTTGTATGAAACCGAATGTGGATATTATCCAATTCTTCAGACACTTTGAACGAGTTTTTGAGAAGAAGAGAGACAACAAGTTGACTTGTCAGTATGAGTCCCTACATAAGCTTGCAATGTTAAGATATGAGTTGTCACCAATACTATTACAAATGGCAAAAGTATACACACACACACACACATTGTATTTGATCTGTTCCAGAAAGAGTTTAAGTTGTTCTTAGCTTCATGCATATCAGAGAGAAATGAGTCTCACTCTTTATGCCAATATGTCATCACTAGGCTCAACCATGAAGGATCTTGGAGAGTATCATTTGATCGTGCTACAACCTCAATAACTTGTAGTTGTAGAAAGTTTGAGACATTTGGCATACTTTGTTCACATGCACTGAAAGTGTTTGAAGTACATGTTGTTAAGGTCATTCCTGAGAAGTATATTTTAAGAAGGTGGACAAGAGAAGCCCATTGCGGCGTTGTGCAAGATGTGAGGGATGATGGTATGCAACCGAAGGGATTCAAGCATAAACCTGGCTTAAAGAGACATAAGCGGGCAAAGGGTTGGGTTGAGTGTCAACCGGTAGGAAAAAAGGAGCTCACCAAGAGGACAACCACATGGTCAACCATCTCAGGCATATTGGTCGATGTGTTTCACTTGTACTAACTACTTATACTATCACTTGTTTTAACTTTACATAGTTATTTTAGGATAAAGAATTAGGAAGTCATCAGCCCTATGGAGTATCTTGTTCAGCACCTCCAAGTTATGAGTCTATTAAAACACAAGGGGATCAATTTAGTTTCATGGCGTTTTTTATGGTAATGTCATCTATCTTTTTGAAAAAAGTTTTATCCTTACATTTTTTATATTGAGATGATGATTAGTTTGTGTTTTTTTGTGTAGGCACCTCTTAATGAATCGAACACCGCACCATTAGATATCATGTCTTCAATCCCTGATCTACGTTGAAAGAATTGAAGCATTGATCACTTTAGATATCATTTTTTTTGAACTTTATTTTTTGGTGTTGATATCTCTATGTATTTTTTGATGGTGACATCTTGGTCCATTTTTTGATATTGATATCGTCACATATTACAACATTTTTTGGTGTATTGATGCAATTGAAGCTGTTACTCCTTACAGTTGTTAATTATTGAAGTTGTTACTTATTTGCTATTAAATATCTTTGTTATAGTCAACATGGGCAGCTTGCAAGAAGTAATATATAAGTCATAGTGTACAATATCAATAAGTCGAATTTCATCAATAGGAATACATGATGCCAAAACATTCCAATGGCTTGAAACTTTTATATCATATTGTACAAAATAATTTACTTTTACATTACAATTCTGAACAAAAAACATTGCAGATATTATGTAATTTTACATTACAAGTTTGTATTTTTGGTAGATATATTACTTGGACTAATCTGCTGCACCAATAAGCTCAACTTCATAAACTAAGTCTTTTGATAAGCTTGCAACCAAATCCCTAACCTTTATGACCTGGTTTTGAGCAGAAACCAAGGTTCAAACCAGAAGTGAGTGCATTGTAAATGATCAGAAAAATGAACCATGGAGCAGCCACAACAATTATGAACCAGATGTTCAAACCAGAAGTCAGTGCAGGGTAAATGAGCAGAAACCAATGTTTACAGAATATTTCAATTATGAACAATGGAGCAGCCATAGCAATTGGTTCAACCACAGCAAGATGTTCACCGAATGAATCGTGAAAAATCAAGGAAATTGAAACACAGAACCAACGTTTACAGAACATTTCCTCCATTTACAGAATGAAGCAAATTGAAAAATGAACCATGGAGCAAATTGAAACATTTCTTTCATTCACTGTCTTGGGTTCAAATTGAATCACATAGAGGGAGGGAGGGAGGCGTTCAATTGTGCGGATCCGATGGAGGGCGTGGCTGCTGCGGCGGAGGGCGGATCCGGAGGGCGACGTTCGATGGGCGGAGGACAGATCTGGATCCGTTTGTCCTTTTTCTGGGTTAGGGTCAATGGAGCGGCGCTGCGGTGGAAGGGCACCGTCAGTGGAGCGATGCCGGCGGTGGATCGATGCAGGCGGTGGAGTGATGCCGGTGGTGGAGCGGAGTGGTTTGTGGCCAGAACGTGGATATCTTCGAAAATGGGTAAGGGTAAGGGTCTTTGGCAATTTTGAGTTTTTCATCATTTAAAAAAAAAGGCTCGAAAACGTGTTATCTTCTGGGCTCAGAAGCATTGAATGGTTGGTGACTTTTCCCGCCTCAACGTCAGAGGATGGGAATCCCCACAATCGTCCATTTCTCTACAGCTGGTTTGGCAGGATTTGTTTGTCATCTTCTTCCCTTGTTGGTTAATAAATTTCGCCCAATAAAAGCAAGAAGGGGGGAACGAAAATACCATTCACAAAGATCCCTAGCTTCCTTTCATCTTCCTGTTCCTAGCCACCATAGCCTCAATCATGAACCACCTACCGACACACTTTCTCATCATCTTTCTTCCACCCCTAGCCATCAACAAACACTACACATACCTCCCTTCAATGACCAAGCTTTCATAACCAAAAAATAAAGTAATGATCAGAATATTGTCCCAAAACTCCTCCGCCATCCTCCGCCATGCCCTGTATTAATAACCTCCACTTCTCTGCATCTTCTTTTCATTGTTTCAAACTCAAATATCATAATATAAATCAATACACCTACAAAAAAAGATCAGGTTCTGTTTCAAGCAACTCCGCCACGCTCACTATCACGCCATCTTCTTTGCTCTACCACACTGCAGCTGCCGTTATCAGCCTTGGTGAACAACCATACCACCTTCATCCACTCCGCCCAATTGCGTCTCCTCATCGGTGTCTCCATATCTGTCCATCCTCGTACCGCCTCAGCCACCACGACGCCGCCATACTCCTCGAGCTTCGCTGCTGTCCGAGCCAGAAACGCTGCTACCCCCTGCTCCCTCTCTCGGTGTTGCAACACGCAGGTGAAGGATCAAGGTTGTTTGGTTGATCGGTTTCTGATCTGCAACTTTATTAACTCTCTGATCTGATATGAAAAATCTTTTTAAATAAAAATAATTTATAAAAATTAAAATCAATCAAACAATCAAGCTTTTTTTAAAGAACTACGTGGCTTTGAGTTTCTCATTGCACCCAGAATACATAGGAGCAAAATCAATCATTCTGTCAAGCCAAAACTAAATTTTCCTTATTTTAGTGTCTCTTTTTATAGCTAATTAATATTTAACCTTGTGTTATTTAGGGATGTCATATGGACTCGGGTGTTATGTTCAATCCCTTAGAATTAAGATTGCCCTATGGACTTATGTATCATGTTTAACCTTGCTAAAAACTTTTCAACATTTAATCAAAAAAGTAAAATAAATTTAAAATTAAAAAATATAAAATCATGTAACATCTCTCTTTTTTTAATTCCTATATTGTTTTTTTCTAAACAATTAGTTAATAATTTAATTAATGTTATTTTTGGGTTGTTCTATGGCAAATGTCATGCTCGATCGCTTAGATTTGAGGTTGCCCTATCGACTTACATGTTATGTTCAGTCTCATTTATGATTTATCATTGTTCCTTGTCAAGATTTTTATAATATATTTGTTTTGCTGTAAAAAAAAATATTGACGAGTCCATGGACCAGTCTGCTTAGCCCGCGGACTATGCGGGCTGGAGGCGGACGCTATATTTTTAGGTTCATTTATCATGCGGACTTGTCTGGTCCGGTCCGTTTCAGTGCTGACCAATTCGGACCAGACTGATTCATATATCCAGCTCTACCAACATCATATATTTATACTTCTATATTATTTTATATTTGATTTAATATTGACATCAGATCCTTATGGTGTATATCTCATATTGATAAAGATTTATTTGGTTTATATTGAATTCCATGATTTGTTAGGAATGGCAAAAGTCCCAAGGGGATACTTCCCAGAAGTTTTCAGGCCCACTCATCTATTATTACTCGACCATGAGACATCTAGAAATGCGGTAGATTGATACTGTGCCGCATTTGGAGGCGTTCCAGTGACTCAAACTCTTCCAAGTATCAGACATTGATGAGTTTCCTTTAATGGGAACCCGTAATTTTCTGCTCATAGGGCCGTCAGGAAATTCCCAAATCCTCGAGGTTCGGGGTGCCAATTGTCCCCCTAAGTGAGTATCTTTGTTTTTTTTTTATAATAAAAATTATGACTTTTTAATTTAATTTTTTTTGTTAACTTATTTTTAGGATAGACCATAACAATTCGATGATCACGATCAACACTGCTAATACAAATGCCTTGGTCGATTGGGTTGTTGAGGGTTGGGGGTGCAATAGAGCTGAAGCAGATTCTTAATGGTGGCAGGAGAATATACCATATTATAGACCCATTTGGGTATAAATTGATCATTTCTCCATTTGGATTTTTACCACAATGCAATATTTGTCGAACTAAATTCCGCTGCCAGAGTTTTAGTTCCACAAATTTTGAACATATTGTGGTAAAAATCCAAATGGAGAAATGATCCATTTATACTCAAATGGGTCTCTAATATGGTATATACTCCCGCCACCATTAAGAGTCCGCTTCAGCTATA
Source organism: Sophora flavescens (assembly GCA_030762895.1). Taxonomy (NCBI): domain Eukaryota; kingdom Viridiplantae; phylum Streptophyta; class Magnoliopsida; order Fabales; family Fabaceae; genus Sophora; species Sophora flavescens. The sequence continues at coordinate 159,383,508 of CM061066.1, read as the reverse complement.
TTGCACCCCAAACCATCAACAACCCAATCGACCAAGGCATTCGTATTAGCAGTGTTAATAGTGATCATCGAATTTGATGGCGTGAATCTGCAAGTGAACGACTTCGTCGTCAAGTAATAAAAATATGGAACCCACAGAAACCGTGATCTTAAATAACAATTAATTATTAGATTAATTAAACTAGACAAGAAAAAGATTTGGAAAAGATTTGGTTTTTGAAATAAGATTAACTAACAAATCAAGTATTTAAAACGCAATCAAATAAAATCGCAATCAAACCAAATCTGGAGATTTTCAAATTAAAAGAGATTTTCAGGAATTGGGTTACCAACAAGACTGTTCATGCTACTAAATTGACTACCCCTCTTGTTAATTATCAAAATTGTTTTGAAGGTGAATTTATCCTAAATAAATTAATGTTCCCTCTCGAGATACAAGAACCGTGCCCAATTAAATCAACCCCTACTCTCGTGGTAATTGTATTTAAATTGAACCCATTAAGATTCGTGACAATTCAATGAACCCTCGAAGGACCGCTTCTAACTTTTCTGATTTAAGTCCTAAGTTCAATCCTTATAGATCCAATACCTAAGTTCACCGCTAGGTTCATCATTAGAGTATTTATGACATGCAAATAAGTGCGCACCGAATTCACAAGTAATTCATGCAATAGGAATTAAATCAAAAGCAAATTAAAATTAACAATAAGTAAAACGTCAATTCATCATATAAAACGAGTCTTGGGCATAGCCCCAATTCCTAGAAATAAAAAGACTACTCAAGCATTGACATGCTCATAGCAAGCTTGATTAACAAAAGTATAAAAAAACCTAAGAGAAAAGAAGAAATTGAGAAGAAGAGAAATCCCAATTTTTGCCTAAGGTAGCAGCCCAGAGAGATCCCTATTTTTGAGCCTAAGAGTCCTATTTATAATGTATTGGGATTAAAACAATTACAAATCAGATAAAAAAAACAAATCAAAATCTCAGATTTTACGCGTCACGGCCATGATGCCTGTCACGGCCAGGTCGTGACAGATTCTGACTTAGAAAACTTGGCATTGGTTGGCCTGTCACGGCCGTGACAGATTCTGACTTTTACGTACTTTTCTTATCAGCCTTGCTCGATCATGATCGTGATTGCTGTCACGGCTAGGCCGTGATGGGCTCTGTTTGGCTTATTTATCTTGCTTTTCAAGCTCCGTCTTCATGCAAGCTCCATCATAACTGATCCTGAACATTTTAATCTTCAATTCCTGCACATAAACACCACAAAACCACCTTATCCGTTTCAATTTCTGGTTGCAGACTAACTGATTCTGTCTTGTAGGTCAGTTATGGAATCGGAAGTTGGTCGTGGACGTGGAAAAGGTCGTAGAGGCAGTCGTGTTGGTGGCTGTGGTAATATAGGAGAAAACTATGATGGTGCTGGTGGAATGGATCATGATCGTGATTGCTGTCACGGCTAGGCCGTGATGGGCTCTGTTTGGCTTATTTATCTTGCTTTTCAAGCTCTGTCTTCATGCAAGCTCCATCATAACTGATCCTGAACATTTTAATCTTCAATTCCTGCACATAAACACCACAAAACCACCTTATCCGTTCAAGGTAAAAACTAACAAAAATTAAATTAAAAATGCCTAAAGTACATGAAAATGCATGCAAGATAACAAGAAAATATAAGATGAAATCACACTCATCAGAATTGCCATGGTCTACCCTAAAAATAAGTTAACAAAAAAAGTTAAATTAAAAAGTCATAATTTTTTTTTAAAAAAAAAACTAAGATACTCACTTTGGGGGACAATTGACATCTCGAACCTCGAGGATTTGGGAATTTCCTGACGGCCCTATGAGCAAAAAATTACGGGTTCCCATTAACGGAACCTCATCAATGCCTGATACTTGAAGATTTTGAGGGATGCGATATAAGGTCATGTAATCTGGCTGGTTGTTTGGATGGTGGTCTTACTCTACTGATGGATTACCTTTTCACTGGCTGCTGTGTTTTGGGTCTGCTATTATTGGGGTTGCTTCCTGCTGCTGCCAGAGCTGCTGTTGATATGGGTTCTTTAGGTGTTCTACTAGCTGTGTTTTTTATGATTTGATTGTTCCCTTTTGGAAAGGAATTTAGCTTCTGTAATATCAAGTACTATCTTTGGGATATTTGGTCTTTAATCTTTTCTTGGGGGTCTTTAAAATACATACACAGGGACAAGGTGCTTGAAACCGTTTTTTGTTTTTGATGACGCTTTGTCTGGGGAGAATTTTGGGAAGTGTGGCACCTGTTTTAGGGGAGTTGTAAATCAACAAAGTACATCTAGTACTAATATTTAATACATACTTAGATTCATATAAAAAAAAAAACAAAACAAGAAAGAAGCCATGCTAGTCAGCCTTTTGGTTATCCTACCTAACAAACAACATGGTTTTAAACTTTTAATTCTCAATTTTATTACATGAGAGAAACAAAATTGGTGCTTGATAGTTATAAAGATTAATAAAAAAAAGAAAAAAAAGAAAGAAAAGTCATGATATATCATATAAAATTCCATTCTCTTCCTTTATTTTTCAATCATTTTAACCGTTTAGACTAATTTCAGTACGATGACCAATATTCAGAGACATTTCATTAGATAGAGTGGTAAACTTAATAATTTGAAAGTAATAGAAGCAACTTCTTTATTACTGCTCGTTTTCCATCATAAATGCGAAGTAGTTTACCTGAACCATACCTTAATTGGATATGGCTAATTTATATTTAAAAGTACGGTTCCCCTCCAACGGTTCCAAATTCCAATGGTGAAGAAAACTACGAGAGTTTGAGGATTGTTCCACATGAAAAACAAGAAGAACGTTTTGAAAGGCCTACATGGAAATGCTTCTCTTATGAAGAGTTGTTTGATGCCACCAATGGCTTCAGCTCAGGTGCTTAAGACTGCTTAACGTTGAAAATCATAAGTATCTTTCTTTGTGATCATGTGATTGAAAGTTAACATTATTTTTTGTTTGTTGTATCAGAAAATTGGGTTGGAAAATGAGGGTATGCAGAGGTTTACTGGGAATAGTGAAAGGTGGTGAAGAAATTGCAGTGAAAAGGCTCACAAGAACTTCAAGGTTTACTTGAATTAATGTTTTTCTAATTTTTTGATGGGTTTATTTTTATGAAATTTAATGTTTTGATTTCTGGTAGATATCTGATTTTGGACTAGCAAAATGGCTTCCATCTCAATGGACTCATCATTCAATTGCCCCGATAGAAGGGACATTTGGGTAATCTTCTTTTACCGATGTTGTATATTGGACAAAAAAATGGTTTTGAAAATGGGAACGCACTATGTTTTGCAGACATTTGGCACCTTGCATGGAGTTGTGGATGAGAAGACAGATGTATTTGCATTTGGAGTGTTGTTACTAGAGACAAGCTACTGCAGGGAATCTGTGATAAGACCCCAATTGATGAAACTACAAGTAACCTAATTGATAATGAGAAGGATTTGTCTGGGCATGATACAGGCCCAAGCGTAAGGCCCAAAAGGAATATAAAGAAACCTAGCTGGATGAGAGGCTTCCAGACTAAGTTAATTGAGCATCAGAATCTTGTATTTGAATTATGTTTTTGAGTGTTTTTGTATTATGATGGACAGATGTCATCTGATCCATATTTCATGTAACCACCTATCCTATATCTAGGGAGGTACTATGGAATGAAAGTCAAGAAAAGTTTGTCAGAAAATTATTTCCTTTCCCCCTTTTCTTTGGAGAGCTTTCCTACTCTCGAATTTAGGAACAAATTCTATAAACAAAGATAGGAAACCCTATCATTGGTGCTTTCATCTTTTCCCATGCCTCCCAAAAATACCCAAGCTCTAGAAGAGGCAGTGGCAGCCCTCCATGAAAAATTGGAGCAGCTTCATGTCAGGTTGGATGAGTCCCATTCTTCCCTTCAATCGACTATGGACTCCCGCCATGAAACCCTCGCCACTGTTCTTGCGGGTCTGGTTGACAAGGTTACGGGTTCTTCTTCATCTATGCCCCTCATTCACCCCCCCCCTCCCCCCCCCCCCCCCCCCCCCCTAAAACCACCCAAACTGACCTTACCCACCTTTGATGGCTCTAATGTGCTAGATTGGGTTTTTCAAGCTGAGCAGTACTTCCTTTACTACAATGTGGACGACCCTCAGCGCATGGAGTTGGTAGGGTTCTGCATGGTTGGGGAAGCTCTCAGCTGGTTCAAGTGGATGTTTGGCAACCATCAACTCTCCACTTGGAGCGCCTTCACTAAGGCTCTGGAGCTCCGATTTGGGCCATCTTCTTTCGAGAATCACCAGGCCACTCTGTTCAAACTACGCCAATCGGGCTCCGTGGTGGAATATCAGGCCACTTTTGAGAAATTGTCCAACCAGATCTTGGGGCTTTCTCATGAAACAATGCTCAACTGTTTCATCTCTGGGTTGAAGGCTGAAATCCAAAGAGAAATTGCCATCTTGAAACCTCACTCCCTGTCTCAAACCCTTGGTTTAGCTAAGCTCATAGAGGCCAAACTCCAAGACCAACAACCACGCCGCCCTCTCCACAACCCGGCCCTTCTCCCGAAACCACCTTCCACTTCATCCTTTCCGATCCGCCGCCTCAACCCCGCCGAGATGCAGGCCCGCCGTGCTAAGGGGCTCTGTTTCAACTGTGATGATCGGTGGCATTCTGGCCACCGTTGTAGCTCCAAGCAATTCCTGATCCTCCTCTCCGAGGACGAGGAGGCCACTCTACCCAACGACCCGGTTACACTTGACCCAGAACCACCACCCGTACCCACGAACCTCATCCTCACCCCCCCCCCCCCCCCTTCCCAACCCACCCTCTTTCAACTATCCCCCTCAGCCTCGTATGGCGGTTCGGCCCCGAAAAACCTCCGGCTGTTGGGAACGATTGGCGGCCATGTCGTGTCCGTCCTTATCGATACGAGGAGTTCCCATAACATCATCCAACCACGCCTGGCATCCTTTCTCCGATTGCGTGTGACACCGTCCCCGGAGTTCTCGGTAATGGTTGGTAATGGTGAGTTTATACAGTGCTCTGGGTTATCAGCCGATGTTCCCTTACGCATCCAATCGCACCTTTTCAAAGTACCCCTGTACCTCTTACCTATACAAGGCGCAGATGTAGTGTTGGGAATGGCATGGCTCAGTACTTTGGGAGCTGTACTTTCGGATTTTTCAGTTCCATCGATGTCATTTACGTATCAAGGTACACCCATCACTCTCTCTGAAAAGCTCCCTTCAATCCCTTCCCAAATTTCCCACACACAACTCAACCGAGTCCACTCCACCGGGTCTGTGGCCCAAATCTGCACCATCGTTTGTTGGCCCATTACCTCCCCACACAACATCTTTTGGGCCTTAGACCCTTCCAGCCCAACAGACACTCAACCACATCATGCCAACCCACAACTTCAAAATCTTCTCACGGAATTTCAAACCATGTTTGGAGTACCCCATGGCCTACCCCCACTTAGAGCCCATGACCACCATATTCACTTGTTTCCCCATGCTCAACACGTGAACATCAAGCCGTATAGGTATCCTCATTGTCAAAAGGAGGCTATGACTAAACTTATTTCTGAAATGCTTCAAGAAGGCATTATCCAGCCTAGCACTAGTCCTTTCTCCTCTCCAGTTTTGTTAATTAAAAAAAAAGATGGGACGTGGCGATTCTGTGTCGACTATCAGGCTTTGAATGCGATCACGATAAAGGATCGTTACCCCATTCCCACTGTGGATGGGTTGCTCGATGAACTGTTTGGAGCCTCAGTTTTTTCCAAAATTGTTCTTCGCTCGGGTTACCACCAAATTAGGGTGGCAGAGGGAGATGAGCACAAAACAACACGCACCATAGACGGGCACTTTGAATTCTTGGTCATGCCCTTCGGGTTGACAAATGCACCTTCAACCTTCATGGCGGCTATGAACGATCTCTTGAGGCCTTTCCTGCGCAGGTTTGTGGTAGTTTTTTTCGATGATATTCTGGTATATAGCCGTACTTGGGAGGATCATTTTGTTCATTTATGCGAAATTTTAACCCTGCTGCAAGCTTCTTGTTATTATGCTAAATGGACTAAATGTGTTTTTGGAGAACCTTCTATAGATTATTTGGGTCATATCATTTCGGCTCAGGGTGTGTGTGCAGATCCCACAAAGATACAAGCAGTCCAGGAATGGCCTGAGCCCAAGTCACTCACGCGCTTACGGGGTTCTTGGGCCTCACAAAGCTACACTAGAAAATTTGTGAGACACTATGCTACCATTGCAGGGCCTCTAACAGATTTATTAAAGAAGGGCGGTTTCTCTTGGACTCCAGAGGCGGCCCAAGCCTTTTCATCACTAAAAAAAGCCATGGTTACCACCCCTGTTTTGGGCTTACCGGATTTTGAGTAACCATTTCGGATTGATACCGACGCCTCTGCCATAGCCGTGGGAGCTGTTCTGTCCCAAGCTTCCCACCCCTTGGCTTATTTTAGCAAAAAAATGACTCCCAAGATGCGCTCGGCCTCGACTTATGTCCGAGAAATGTATGCGATTAAATAAGCGCTCAAGAAATGGAGGCAGTATCTATTGGGTCACAAATTCCTTATCTATACTGCTCAGCAAAGTCTCCGAAATCTGTTACATCAAACAATCCAAACCCCTGAACAACAGAAGTGGCTCACCGAATTGTTGGGGTTCGATTATGAAATTCACTACAAACCGGGTTTGGCAAATCGGGTGGAAGACGCCCTATCTCGAAAGAGTGAAGAATCACCCTCGCTGCTCCGTGCCGTTTCCTCTCCCGTCCCAAGTTTAATTGTCCAACTGAAGCGATTTTATTCACAAGAGGCCGCGGGTAAAGCCTTGGTGGATCAATGGCACTCTGATTCTGAATTTAGGGGCAAATTTAAACTGTCTGATGGGTTGTTGTACTTTGGTGACAGGCTGTTTGTTCCTTCCGAAAGCGAATTACAACAACGGGTCCTACAAGAACTGCATTCTTCCCCTGTAGGTGGGCATTCGGGGTATCGGGCTACATTGGCTCGAGTGGCCTCAGGATTTTATTGGCCATTGTTAGCCAAGATGGTGAAAACTTTAGTCTCTCAGTGTCATATCTGCCAACAACACAAGGCTGTCACGCGGGCTCCTGCAGAGCTCCTTCAACCCTTACCAATCCCAGAGCAGGTTTGGGAGGATATCTCTATGGATTTTATCACTCACCTTCCCCCATCTCAAGGTAAAACTGTTATTTGGGTTATTGTGGACCATCTTACCAAATTTGCACACTTTATGGCTCTTCCAACCAATTACACTGCCCAAACTTTGGCCACCCTGTTTTCAACTGAGATTTATAAACTTCATGGCCTTCCCAGGGCCATTGTGAGTGACCGAGACCCCCTGTTTCTCAGTCAATTTTGGAGAGCTTTCTTCCGTGAGCAAAAAACTACACTGTCCTATTCTAGTGCCTATCATCCCCAAAGTGATGGCCAAACAGAAGTCCTCAACAGATTCCTTGAAGCTTACCTTCGATGTTTTGTGAGTGATGAACCTCAGAAATGGTACTGGTTCCTTCATCTTGCCGAGCTATGGTATAACACTTCCTTCCATTCTTCTATTAATATGACCCCGTTTGAGGCCTTGTATGGACGGAAACCACCCGTCATTCCCCCTTATCTCTCTGGAAGTACCAAGGTTGCCACTCTTGATGAAATGTTGGGTCATCGACAGTCGCTTCTTAATAACTTGAAATCACACTTGGATACTGTAAGGCACCGTATGAAACAACTGGCTGATTTGCATCGTAGGGAGGTCACTTTTGATGTTGGAGATTGGGTTTACTTGCGCTTACAACCCTCTAGGCAAGTCTCGGTTGCTACCCGCCATTCCCCCAAATTAGCTCGCCGCTATTATGGACCTTTTCAGGTGGTCAAGCGTATTGGGCCTGTGGCCTATGAATTGGAATTACCTTCCTCTGCTAGAATCCACCCAGTCTTTCATGTATCCTTGCTAAAACCTTGCCGAGGCCAGCCTGATGTGCAGACTTGTCCCTTGCCTATTAATGCACAGGGAACCCACCCGTTGGTGACACCGATTCGGGTGTTGGGAAGACAAACAGTTACTGGGGATCAAGGACCAGAGGATCAAATTTTAGTGCAGTGGGAGTCGCAGACTGAAGTAGACGCTACAAGGGGGACCGTTGCCACATTGTTACAAACTTATCCTGAATTGGACCTTGAGGACAAGGTCAGTCTCCCAGGGTTGGGCAATGATAAGACCCCAATTGATGAAACTACAAGTAACCAAATTGATAATGAGAAGGATTTGTCTGGGCATGGTATAGGCCCAAGCGTAAGGCCCAAAAGGAATATAAAGAAACCTAGCTGGATGAGAGGCTTCCAGACTTAGTTAATTAAGCATCAGAATCTTGTATTTGAATTATGCTTTTGAGTGTTTTTGTATTATGATGGACAGATGTCATCTGATCCATATTTCATGTAACCACCTATCCTATATCTAGGGAGGTACTATGGAATGAAAGTCAAGAAAAGTTTGTCAGAAAATTATTTCCTTTCCCCCCTTTCTCTGGAGAGCTTTCCTACTCTCGAATTTAGGAACAAATTCTATAAACAAAGATAGGAAACCCTATCAATATGCATCCCTAAATTTCCTGAAGCAGGCTATTTCTGCTGCTGAGAAAGTAAATGCGCTATAGATCGTTCCCTTATTTTTGGATCATGCAATAGTATGTGTCCATTTGAACAGGGAGATATTCATCAAAAAAAAAAAAAATTGTGAACAGCGAGATTAAGTTGATTGCTTAAAATGTATTTTAATTTCTTTCCCTTTTTTAATTAATATTAGTTTTTCAGTAAATAAATTAATATCAAATACAAATACCCTGTCGAGTGTCGACTATCCCTAGGCTTCATATTTAATATATAAATTTTGTTAGGGCTGGACAAATTTTCGTAGTCGACCGAGACCCAAATAACCAGGAAAACAATTTGAGCGTGTTGGCGGGTTTTACCGGTTCATCAGTTCGTTGGTTTGAAAATACTGGGTTTACACAATTGCCGGCGGTCGGGCTCGGTTCCGAAAATTCCAGACCATCGATGACCGACTAAGTAGGGAAGAAGAGGTGGTTTGAAGAAGAGGAAGATGAGGTGAGGCAGAAGGCCGCCGCCACCACCCGAAATCTGTGAAGAACATGCGCTGTCTTCTCTGGTTTTCCGCCACCGCCAACGCCTGATGAACGACAACCGGAAAGAGGTTCGCCTTGTGTGAACGGTGACCACCAGCAAGCATCTTGTAGAGACCGAAAACGACGCTGGAGGGAAGGTGGAAGAGGAAGAAGATGAGAGAGGCTTTGAGAGTGGAGATGCGGTGCTGAAGCGGTGAGGAGGTGAGAAAGAGGGTTTCATTTGATTTAGGGGTTTTAATGGGCCAAAATAAAAAAATAAAAAAATAGTTCAAAAATATGTTGGACTAAAAAAAAGGACCAGGCCCAATCCGACCACACTTAAAATGGAATAAGTATCATCTTGGTAGTTTAGTGTGAAGCTCCTTGTGTTTGTGTGTTGTTGGGCCCAATAATTTGTTCAGAAGCCCACTTCGCACAACACAAAGAAACCTGAAGTTCAGTATACCTAAACCTAACCACAAGGCCACATTAGTTGAACAGTGCCGCTTGAACATTTTGTGATCTTAAGATGAAAATCCTAGAATGGCGTCGTCGAATCTCCTTCCCCTTCCCCCTCTCCCTCTCCCTCTCCCTCTCGACCACAGGGCGACTGCCTCAGATATTGTTCACAACATGATGGCGTTCCGCCTCTATGAAGCTTGTCTCTGCATCTCCTTCACACTATCACAGAACCTCATATCTGGTTTGATGGTGGGGTTATTTGTTGAAGCTGACTCGTATTTCATACCTCTTCTTTCCTTTATTTTTTTTTGCTCAAAATCCGTCAGAACCCGATCGTCAACCCGTTGGCCCGACAACCCGCCACCCGCCCAATCCGATGTCATGAACGGTCAGAATGGATTAGGTTTTTCCCTTCTCGGTTTGGTTCGGATTGCGCCGTTCGGGACCAAATCCGACCAAACCCGACCGTTGTCCAGCTCTAAACTTTGCAAAGGGATGTCTCTCTACTGTAATTCTCAATAGAGAAACATAGTTTTTATATCTTTTTGGTTGGATATGCAATCTTGTCATATCCTTTAAAAACTGAGGGCCTATTTGGTTTGCATTTTCATTTTCTGTTTTCATTTCCTGATTTCAAATATAATTATAATTATAATTATAACTAAAATAATTACAAAAGCGTCACATTATTTTCATCTTGCTTCGTTTTCAAATATTTGTACTAGAAACAGTGAAAACAAATAAAAAGTTATTTTAAATGTATCATGTACCAATCTTTATAAATAAGAAACAATATGAAAATAAGATGCCACTTTTGTAATTATTTTAGTTATAATTATATTTGAAATTAGGAAATGAAAATGTAAACCAAACATGCCCTTATTTTCTAGGGATGTTGTAGCTTAAAGCAGGGGCTGGTGTGTATGGGTCTTTGTAATGTTTTCAACTATTTGATTATCTTTATATATGGATTTAGGGTACCCTTGTACTCTTTGTAAACTCTAACATACATGAGTCATTAATAAGGATATTAAGAATTCATAGTTTTCACAAGTAGTGTGGATAGAAACACTACCCTTTCGTCATGCTTAAATGTCAATGCTTCAAGATTTGAACCTTCAATCAACAATGGAAACTATTCTATCCCTTCCTACTTCTTTATGCCCCTAACTTTGATGGAAATTAGGAGACTTTCTTTCTAGGTAGAGATAGCGAAATGTTTCATTTCCTTCTTTTATAATTGCTTCCATCAAGTAATACATCATTTTATTCATAAGACTCCTTCCCAAGAGTCATAATCATTCATTCAAATGTCAAACAATATGTCCTTTCATTCAAATATTAAACCACCACTAATATTTGTCACACACGAGACATTAATTCTTACATTCTCCCACTTGGCTCATGTGACAAAATACAATTTCATGGTTTAATAACAATCAATCATAATGCACATAAGTAAGGACAAATGTTTCATACATTTGTTACATCATAAGTCATATTTTAGAATAAGAACTAATAAGAGTCATGGCGGTCATATATCCCTATTTTGACATAGTTCCTTCGATGTACTACTATATTAGTCTTCTTCCTAATATGACATTTTCATGGGAAATACATAATATGTCTAACAATAATGTCATTTTAAAGACCAATCATGTTTTCAACATCATCATTCATAATTGTGCACACATAAGTTTGAAAACAAAAATTCAGAAACTTATACATTAATAAGCTTAGAGTGTCATACATACATAATTAATGAATTAAAAACATAATTTAACATTCGCTAGCAGATATAATGCCCATTCTTTCAACATGACCAGTAAATGCTTTGGGAGGTAACCCTTTTGTTAAAGGGTCGGCAATCATAAGTTCAGTGCTAATATGATCAATTGACACTCTTTGTTTCTGAACTTCTTCTTTAACGGCAAAATACTTTATTTCCATATGCTTAGCACTCTTAGAGTACTTATCGTTTTTTGAAAAGAAGACAGCTGTGGAATTATCACAATAAATTTTCATCGGCCTGGCAATACTGTCGACTATTTCGAATCCTGAAATAAAGTTCCGCAGCCAGTTAGCCTGAATAGTGGCCTCAAAGCATGCCACAAATTCAGCCTCCATAGTGGATACGGCAATGACCGACTGCTTCGCACTCTTCCATGATATTGCTCCTCCGGCAAAAAGATATAAGTAACCAAAAGTGGACTTTCGTGTATCCACACATCCAGCAAAGTCTGAATCTGAATATCCAACCACCTCAAGGTGATTAGATCTCCTATAAGTAAGCATGTAGTCCTTCGTTCCTTGCAAGTATCTTAGAACTTTCTTTGCAGCTTTCCAGTGGTCCATTCCTGGATTACTCTGGTATCTACCCAGCATTCTAACTGTAAAACTCATATCTGGTCTCGTGCATGTCTGAGCATACATCAAACTCCCAACAACAGATGCATAAGGAATATTTTCCATCTGTTTCCGTTCCAAATCATTCTTTGGACATTGCATGAGACTAAACTTGTCTCCTTTCTGAATTAGAACAGGAGATGCTAAGCACTTGTCCATCCTAAATCTCTCTAAAACTTTATTAATATATTCTTTTTGAGACAAACCCAACAATCCAAGTGATCTATTCCGGAATATTTCTATTCCGATCACATAGTTTGCCTCACCTATATTCTTCATTTCAAAATTGTTAGAGAGAAAGTTCTTGGTCTCACTTAACAGACCAAGATCATTAGTTGCAAGCAAGATATCATCAACATACAGAATCAAAAATATAAACTTACTCCCACTGATCTTCAAATATATACACCGGTCAACAGTGTTTTCCTTAAATCCAAAAGAAACAACAGTATCATTGAACTTAAGATACCATTGTCGGGAAGCTTGTTTAAGTCCGTATATTGATCTCTTAAGTTTACATACCATGTGTTCATTTCCTTTCTCTATGAATCTCATTGGTTGATTCATATAAACATCTTCCTCTAAGTTCCCATTTAGAAAGGCAGTTTTCACATCCATTTGATGCAACTCTAAATCATAATGAGCTACCAATGCCATGATAATTCTGAAAGAATCTTTCTTGGAAACTGGTGAAAACGTTTCTTTGTAATCAATGCCATCTTTCTGAGTAAAACCTTTAGCAACAAGTCTGGCCTTGTAACGTTCAAGGTTGCCATGATAGTCACGCTTAGTCTTAAAGACCCATTTACACCCAACTCTCTTGCAACCTTCAGGCAATTCTACGAGGTCCCAAACATCATTCTGTTCCATGGATTTAAGCTCATCTTTCATGGCATCTAACCATTTATCAGTATTATCACCATTAATGGCTTGTAAAAACGAAACTGGATCATCATCAATTCCTAAGTCATTTTCTGACTCTTGTAGATATACCACATAATCATTCGGTATAGCAGATCTTATTTCTCTTTGGGATCTTCTTAATGCTATTTCTTGTGGTTGTTCTATTATAGGTTCATTGTCAACCTCGAGAACATTAATTTGTTGTTCTTCTTGATTATTATACGGTTCGACAATTTGAGGAACAACAACTTGAGCAATAGGAACACAAGTCAAAGGAACTTGTATTCTTACTTCATTAATCTCCACATTTCGTGAAGCTTCACTCCCATTGGTTTCACCACTCTCAATAAACCTAGCATTCCCAGTTTCAACAATTCTTGTACTATAGGTAGGACAATAAAATCTAAACCCCTTAGACTTTTCTGGATAACCAATGAAATATCCGTTGATTGTTCTTGCATCTAGTTTCTTTTCCTGTGGATTATAAATCCTTATTTCTACCTGGCAACCCCAAACATGCAGGTGCCTTAAACTAGGTTTCCTTCCAGTCCACAGTTCAAAAGGTGTCTTTGGAACTGCCTTACTAGGAACCCTGTTCAACAAATACATGGCAGTTTTTAAGGCATATATACATCCACAATTATAAGGGTAAAGATGCATTACTTAACATACTCCTAACCATGTCCATTAAGGTTCGGTTACACATTTCCAATACACCATTTTGTTGTGGTGTACTTCGCATTGTGTATTGAGCACATATGCCACGCTTTTCTAGGAATTTAGCAAACGGACCAGAGTGTTGTCCATTTTCATCATACCTTCCGTAATACTCACCACTTCTATCAGACCTTATGATTTTCACCTTTCTGTCCAATTGCCTTTCAACTTCATTTACATAAATTTCTAAGGCATTCACCGCTTGAGACTTCTCATGCAGTAGATAGACATATCCATAACGTGAAAAATCATCAATAAAGGTGATAAAGTATTTTTCCTTACCAAAAGAATTAACATCAAAAGGTCCACATATATCAGTGTGAACTATCTCAAGAAGCTGAGTGCTTCTTGTGGCGCCTTTCTTTGTGTGTTTTGTTTGCTTTCCTTTAATACAATCCACACAAATATTAAGGTCAGTAAAATCCAAATTTGGAAGGACTTCATTCTTTATAAGTCTTACCATTCTTTCCTTGGAAATGTGACCCAGCGCTTATGCCACAAATAAGTAGAACGTTCATTCACTAAACCACGTTTAGTGCCAACATTATGATGCAAGGTCATAAGTGTTTCAACATATAGATTACCAAGATTCAATCTATATAAACCATCAATAAGTATACCAGATCCAATCATAAATGTATGCTTATACAAACTGAAACATCCATTACCAAACATAAAAGAGTATTCAGTAACATCAAGTTTAGACAAAGAAACTAAATTCCTAGAAATATTAGGTACATAAAAAGTTTCAAACAAATCTAAATGACGTCCAGTGTCGAGGATTAAACGATAAGTCACGACAACTTTCGCTGGAACCTTCACTTTATTCCCCATAAACACAAATTTTTCATTTGGTTTTACGGTTCATGCCATAAGAAATCCTTGCATCATATTAGAAACATGAGTTGTACATCCAGAATCAATCCACCAAGTATTAAAAGGAACTTCGACTAAATTTGATTCAAAACATACATAAGCACTAGACTTATCTTTCCTTTCGAACCAAGCTTTATGTATTGGACAATCACTTTGGAAATGCCCAATCTTTCTACAGAAATGATGTCTGTTTCTATAATGTTCCTTCTTGTGGATTTGAGAAGAAGAGGACTCATTGATCTTTAGGAGTCTCTTCTCTTTCTTATCATGTTTCTTGCCAACTTTCATTATAGCTTCTTGATAGGTAACATAATTGATGGAATGATTTCCTTGTTTCTTAACTCTGGTTTCCTCCAAAATTAACATACTGTGCAATTCCTGCACATTCCTTTTTTTTTTTTCATGGCGTCATCATAGTTCATTTGGAAAGGATCATGCTCAGACATTAATAAATTCAATATGAATTTCATAAGGAAATTCTCATGCACATCCATTCCCAATGACTTAAGTTTTGCTGCAATATTTATCATTTCGATAACATGTTCATGCATAGAACGTAAACCAACAAACTTGTGGTCAACGTACTCATTAGTGTCCCGGCAAGGGACTCATCAACTGTTTGGGAGAAATAAAGGATTGAAAATCATTAATGCTTTGAGTAACATACTAACATGCTTGAAGATTCATAACTTCATCAATGCATATTGATGTTCACCTTTGGGCAATCCATCAACATACCATACATGACATAATGATACTAGTAAAAGTTTACATAATTTGGTGATGATACATGTACCAAATAGAAACAATTATCATCTTTGGATATATAAATATAACTAATTGTGCATTTACACTACCAACATTTATGCTCATTAATTATAGGAACAAATAATCAACCTTTGGGTGATCCTTAAATGTCCTATAATAATGAACTTCAATTTACCCATAAAACCAATAATTATCAACTTATTCATAGCATCAAAATTATGGGTAATTGAAATAAAATCATACAATATGGAATTAAATAGACTTTAAAGATTTGACCACTTTGGTGATTAACAAATCTATCATACTTTAATTCCAATGTGCAAACACTTCATTAACAGTATCATACAATTCATTAGTGGCAAATACAAAATTGCAAAGTATCACTCGTCTTATATAAATATAATTTATATCAACAAAATGATTAATTGATACTGTAGCCTAGCGATCTGCACGTTAGCCTTTGAGTCCTGTGGTCATGGCTCTATCCTTCGAACCATGTCTCGTAACATTACAGAACCGACACTAACCGGCCACCAGGACAAGTCTTGAGTTGGTTTTAGCATACAACCGTTATTTTTATTTAAACTTACGTAGAACGCAAACATTCATTGTATTCTGCCATTGATGAACCTCTGTTCTATATACTTTTAATTACATTTCATGCAAACCACCATTCATCATACATTCATGCAGCGGAAATCATTAATACTACTTGAATCCTCAAAACATTAAAGAAAAATTCAAGGCATCATTCATGGATTAAAACCAAGCATCATCAATGGAAAACTATAAATCCCTTAACATGGCTCTGATACCACATATAAACTCTAACATACATGAGCCATTAATAAGGATCTTAAGAATTCATAGTTTTCACAAGTAGTGTGGATAGAAACACTAACATTTCGCCATGCTTAAATGTCAATGCTTCAAGGTTTGAACCTTCAATCAACAATGGAAACTCTTCTATCCCTTTCCTTCCTCTTTATGCCTCTAACTTTGATGGAAATTAGGAGACTTTCTTTCTAGGCAGAGATAGGGAAATGTTTCATTTCTTTCCTTTTATAATTGCTTCCATCAAGCAATACATCATTAATTTCATTCATAAGACTCATTCCTAAAAGTCATAATCATTCATTCAAATATCAAACAATATGTCCTTTCATTTAAATATTAAACCACCACGTAATATTTGTCACACACGAGACATTAATTCTTACCCCCTTTACAATATACCAATGGCTTATAAAAAAACAGGGATGTCGCTCAATATATTAATCAATACTATATATGCTACTTAAAATTGATTACCATCCGCATACTCATTTGTCATTTTCTCTACCAAGAGCATGAGGTAAGCTAACAATTGAAAAATCCAAAGCATCTTATTCAGCAGTACGTAACCTAGCAGTATCAACTAAATCTAATTACTCCCATTTTCTGTAAATTTAGCCAAGACTTGAATCCCTTGGCTGCCCAGATGAAAGGAATATGATCACAATTATAAATGGCAGCAAGCCTATGAAAGTTTTTTTTTTTTTGGGCAGTTCTTAGTACTAAAGATCAGTATAATGTTTTACAAAAAAAAATGATATATATAATTAAGGATTTTCCCCCCTCCATGGGAATTGAGATTCATTTGTAGAATTCCAAAAATAAACTGTGTGCAGAAATGTTATCTCTGGCATAAGATGCTTTCTCATCATATGCATGTATACAAAACAAATTAGAACTTACGAATTATGACCCAATTAGATCATGGATAAAATGATAATAAAGGTACAGGAATACATGGAGAGTTCTTCCAAAGCATAGAATGCAATTTGAGTATCTCCCTGGCCCTCTCCTTTGTCTTCAAACTGCTATCAACTTGGAGCACCAAACATAACTTGGACACAGCCCCAACTTGCAACATTTCATGAAGGACTCTAGAAGTGGCTGAATACCTACAAATAGAGGCCAAAATTCTAACACCTCTATCACTTCCCACATGAGAAACCCTTAGAATCTTCTTTGACACAATGGCCACACCTGCCCCATGGTTCAACAACTCAGCCCTCCCTTCTGCACAACCACAAAGTTGATCCAAAGCTATTAGCATGAGTTCACATGCCCTTCTCTCCGTGGCATCAAGAAGGAGCTCAATGAGCACTGACACAGATCCACCCTCAACCGCTTTGATTCGATTTCGGCCCCATGGACAAAGCTCCACGATAAGCTTCAATGCAGCCTTAGAAGCCTGTTGTGAAATATGATCACGTAGCACTCTCATTATTTCCATAAACAACGCGGTTTTGACACTGATCAATTGGATTGGATCAGCTACCTCAAATGCTGACTTCAATAGCATAGCTGCATAAGCTCTTGATTGGTAGTTTCCAAGCCTCAAAACTTGAAACAAAGACTCAAGAAACTGAAGACCCTCATTGTTTACCAGATTCTTAAGCATGGCTTCAGAAGGGTTAAGGTGAAATAAGACTTCAATAGCTGCTTCGCTCAGAACAGTTGAATCATTTTCTTGGATGTTATTCTTCATGGTCGAAGCCAAAAAATCTAATGCACCTGCAGACTCCAAACAGTTTCTATTCCTTTCGCCCTCGAAAGCAATAGATCGAAGCCTTCTAAGGCATTTGAGTTGCTTCTCCGGGAACCTCTTTGCTTCAGAAAGGAGTTTGAGAACTTGAGCTTTGTCAATGGGTGGCTTTGGAGTTGGAATACGTTCAACTCCAAGAGAGGCATTAAGGGTGCACCAAGCTTGGATCAAACGACGTAGAGTGTGGTTTGGGGTAAGATCTGTATCTAACAATGACAACTTAGTAACAGGACAAGTATTGTTCTTGCATGAAAATAACCATGTCTCTATGTTTTCTCTATCATAAGTGATTCCTGTGCAAACCGTGACAGGGTCTCTCATAAGTTGTAGAGAAATGGGGCATAGAAAATGGGCAGGTACCTCAATTTCATCCATATTTGGATGAACAAAATCTCCTAAATTGTTATGTATTGGCCAAAAAAAAAAAAAAAAGAGTTCTCGCCAAAATGTAATGACTTTGAAAATTTTGAGAAAGAAATTGACAGATTTGATGTAATGCTATTATCCTGCTGGAAAAATGAGAATAGAGAAAAAGAAAAGGTTGAGTTATCAGCTAGAAGGCTAAAGGGTGTGGAGAGAGTTGAATGGCGATGAGAACTCAAATTTGTGAATTGTGAAGTAGAGGCACGTTTAGTATTGTCACGAAATTTGTGGTAGAGACAGGTACGAACTTTTATACAAGTGGTTGTATAGTTGTAAACGATAAAGTCAACACACGGAAATTGATGAGAGATATGGTGAGGGTGAATTAATAGGGGCATTTTCCAAGGTTTTGGAAGCACAAAAAGTTTTAAGAGTTTTTTTTGTTTTTTCTAAATCCTTGAAAAAGTTTTTTTAATAATTTTTCTACTAATTTATAATGAAAATATTAAATAAAAAATATATACATTCAATATCTTATAAATATAAAAGTTATTAAATAATTTTCTCATCTTACAATTTAAAATATTAAAAATAGGGTCTCGCTAACGAGTGTCCTAAAGACATTGGTTAAGGAAACCACAAAAGGAAAATTTGTATTAAAAAATTAAGTGTTACACTCTTCGAAATGCTAAATACACCATCTTTCATATAATTTTTCCTTTTTTGCTTCTTTAAACAATGTCTTAAGAACACTCGTTAGTAATCTACTTAAAAATATTAATTATAAAATTTAGAATCATTCAGAGTTTAGAGTGACTTTCGTTAGCTCCGGAAGTATGTGTGATATATATAGAATAATAAATGATGAATTATAAGGTATTGACCATTTGACGTCGGTGTTACAAATTGCAAAATTGGAAATAAAGCCTCATACGGAGGCTTTTAGAGTTTTGACTTGCATTGATTAAATAAAAAAATAAAACGAGGGTGCCTATTATTTTGTCAAATTTTCTTTTTCTTTTTGTGGCAGTGCATTATTTTGTCTTTGATCTCTGCGTAGACCTTAATGCTTGCATGGCTGGCGCCGACAACTTCTAATGGGGCTCATGCATTGTACCATGATTCGATGGCTTCTCACGCTTTTCTCGGCTACGTCCATTAATGCTTATTTTGTTTGTCTACTCAGAAAATTTAGATAACGTGTTGGGAGCTGGGAAGTGGGAACTGCATACCTAATGGTTATTTGTTTTTGTTAATTTGACCCACACTCCTTTCTTTTTCCGATAGCTATATTCTAACATCAAAAGTTTACATCAATTTTTGATATCATGATGTAAATATTTGATTAATTCAGTTTATTATATAATTAATTATATATAAATATTTGGTTAATTCATAATGACTCATTAATCATATAAAGAATTAAATTAATCAGACATTTACATGTGATTAACCAAATATTTACATGATTATGGAAAATAAGCATCAGATAACCCATTAACCATATAATGAACTAAATTAACGAAAAATTTGTATATGATTAACCAATGTATCCACCTGGGTGTTAAACACAGTTGTTAGAATACCATAACTCTTCTTTTTCTGATACTAAACATTTGACCCGCACTCTCACTTACCGGTACGTCATTATCCATGTCCTAAAAATTATTAAATTCTTACTCCATTCGAACTCAATTATAAACAAAATTAACTAACTTCACATTTATTAAGAAAGTTAGTTAATTTAGTTTAATTGTCTTGATTTATGTAAAAAAAAAAATGAGTTACAATTATTCCCTCCGGTCTACAATACAAGAAACAAAATCATAAAACACACAGACGAAGGAAATTTATTGGAATTAGTTAATTATAATTAATCCTCATATAAATTTCCAAAAATACCCCTTCTAATTTTACTTAATATTCGAATGACCTATAATTAATGGCAGTAATTAATAAGGGCAATGAGTATTTAATATGTGTGAACATTGATGCATGTTCTTATATTTTGGGGAAAAGAATGATTCACTTGTTTCTTATATTATGAAAAGAAGGGAGTACTAAACTACCATTTAATTATCTCGGGAGTGTGCAATGCTCTTAGAAAAGTAGAAAGAGAATTTGTTGGGTTGGTTGATTATTTATTTTTTTTGATAAGCCAAATTATATTAATCGAGCACAAGTTGTACCCAAACCAAATACATCAAGTCCAAAAAGAAAATCTATTTAGAAATGATATTACCCTAAAAAAAAAATAGAATCATCCATACTGAGATGCCCATATAATTAATTCAAAACACCTAACACTAAAAGGTACAATATGACTATAAAAAAAACCTCCCCCATAATATCAATTCTCAGAACAGAGGAGCCTCATGAATATATAATCAACGCCCGCAATGATAATCCAACAGCACCAACAAAAACCCGAAAGACAGGACTAAGGTACATGTAGCTTTCAATCCCCACTCAATCCAAACATCACCAAGCAAGACCCGATCTCACCACTTATATTAAATAGAGTTTAATGAATTGATTTTTCTTATATTTAAATCCATAAAATATAGGTATCTTTTAATTTATAATTGAGCCTGGAGTACAGTTTTGTTAGAAAAAATACTATATTAAATTAGCTATGTTATTTGAACATAAAATTTGGACATTGTATATGATACCGTACATATTTATCTATATCACTAAATTACTTTTTATCTTCTTGTATATACGCATTTCAAAAATACATTAAAAAATCAAGGGATACCATATGGTGTCCCATTTTTTGTGTACAAAAATTATTTGCCATATTAGACTGATGCAAGTACAAATATAAAGAGAAGAATGTCATTTTGACACCAAAATCAAACACCAACATTTACTTTTATACTTTTTTTCATATATTTATTCATTATTTCTTTTATCTTTCATCATTTCTTTTTTAAACTCATCATGATTGATGGTGTCAAAAGTTTGTATCCATAGTTGTGTCAAAATATCATTTCTCATGTAAATAAGAGAGAGAACAAGCAGCAAGCATGAGATACGTGGTCGCAGTAAATTTCAACAGATTTCAACAATCACATGGAACTTGGAAGATCTGACAGGTTAATAGCTAGAGGTAAAGGCCTGTTTTTCTTTATAAGAATTATTATTTCCAATTTTTTATAAATAATTTGAATTATGTATTTGATTGAAAACATCAAATCAAAACACACCCCACAATATAATTAATTCAAAATAAGTGGTTATTAAATCAATATTTAACTCTAAATTATCATAATACATTGTCAGTGTATATACACTATCAATTCAATTAAATATATATAGTTACATTATTAAAAATATTTGATTTTTATAATAATTATCTTAAAAATCATGATGTGATATATAATTAATTAACGGTACAAAAAAATTTATATTCATCGTATATCAAAATTAAACTCAAATAATATGCATCCTGAAAATTGGCTATATATGTGACTTGTTGGATCATAATTCATACTTTCACTATATATAATTCCTGTATTATATTATGGTACTGAATAGCTCCAGATAGAGTCAAAGACAAGCATCTATACAAAACAAAAAAGCTGGATATATTAAAAAGTGATTAGTTTGTACTTTTGTACATGTAACATGAACAGCTAAGGTTTTAATTTTGGCATCCACTTTCCTAAGGTAGTGTGAAATGCGATAGTGCACCAAACATACAAGCAGAAAATAGGTATTTCACGCGAAAAAGATTACATAACACACTGAAATCACGCATGCTCAAAGAAATTGTTTTTCAATCATGCACAATTTTATATATGTTAAGGATCTCAAAAAAATAAATTTATTTATGAACTTGTGTATTTTATACTTTCAAAACTAAAATGTTTAGTGTCTGTTTACTTTATTTCCAGTTTCCTGCTTTCATTTCCTGTTTTCAGAAATAATTATAAAACTGACAACACCTTGTTTTTATTATGTTTCCTTTTTTCAGTGTTTCCTGTACAAATTTCTGAAAACAAGACACAATATAAAAAAAATGTGACAATTTTATAATTATTTCTAAAAATAGGAAATTAAAATAAGAAACTGTAAATAAAGCAAACAGACCCTAATTTTCTAATAAATAGTTACAGTTTTTTAATTTCTTTAACACGTGTAAAGTTGCAGAAAAACCCTTAAAGAAAAGCAATAGCGACCGGCAGGGATGATTAAACGCTCACTCTAGCTTGAAATTTGAATACGGTAATAAAGATCTGGAAATTGTTTAATACGTACGGTTGTCGCTTGCATTCATAGTATTTTGATTTTGATTTTTTTTTACACAATATTCTATCCTCTCTAGGAAAAGAAATAAAGAAAGAAAAGATTATTGGTCGTTGTTAGTTTGTTTATATGTACAGGCAGAAGGCAGGTTTATAATTTAACCCAATTTTGACGATCTGATCTAGATATCCATGTGCTGCAAAATTGAAATTATCCTTCACTCACATGGCATTGGAAGCTTCAAACCGATGGTGGGCTAATGCCATTTCAAATGCAATTACCGGTTTCACACAGTTACAAATATAGACCTGAAATAATAAATAATTAGCTAAACACAGCTGGTTTCAATCTTGTTTGTGAGTTTTGTTTTGGAAGGAACCAGGGATGTAAGGGAAATTGAGGGTTTGTGAGAATATCTTTTGTTTGTTAGTTTAAAAATTTGGAGGGAATGTTTGAGGATTTTAGAAAATCTCCAAACCCCTCATCACCCCATTTTTTTGGTTTACCCCAATTTGGGGTTTTTTGGGGTAAATAATTAAATTACTAATTTATCCTTCCAGTCTTTACTAATATGCATTAATAACTTTTTTTGAAAGCTGCATTAATATTATTTAAAGAATATTACTTAAGTTAATTTTTTAAATAAAGGTAAGATTGTAAAAATACGTCATAAAACCTCTATTTTCTTCCACGATACAATATGTACTTACAAACAAGGTGAGGGATAATACTCTCCTTCCCCTTTCCTCCCTCTCGTTTCCTTTCCCTTTGATCTCCTCCATTTCTTTCCCCCTCCAAACTCACAAACAAAGCCTAAAGAGTTTAATCGTGATACACTCGAAGTATGAAATTTTTTACAATATCAATCGGTCACAAACTATCTTATGCATAATTTTTTAGATAATTATGATAAGAGTCTAATAATTTTAATGATGTGATAATTTATAATTGATTAACAGTATAAAAATTATTTATACTAACGATGCATATCAATTAAATCTACAATCTAAAAGGATTAAATCTTAAGTGTGTTTTCACACTATTGTCATATATATTAAAAAAAACTTAATTATGTGATGACATTTTAATTATGTAATACCATATTGGCTAAATTAGTTTTGTCGTCCTCTAAGTCATTTATTTTGTTAAAGTTGATCTTTTGATGTTTATACGTGTCAAGTTAGTTGTTTAACTTTGTAAACATTAGTGTTAGCCTAACCGTCAGAAACGTGTAACACTGTAAAAAAAATCCAAAAGTCATTTTTCTCTCTTTTCTATTCTTCCTCTTCCACCATTTTTTTCAGGCAGCCGAAGCTGAATCACCATTTCGCATCCAAATGTGGCATCACTGTTATTGTCGTTTGCCAATCACCTGACCACAACAATGTCAACCCAGACTCATGCCTCTCCAAGCTTCGACCCCAAGTCCCCAACCACCACTTATAGAGCTGCAAGCCATGGCCTACCCATCCAAGATCGCCACCCGTGCTTTGCTCCAAATTTGCATTTTGGTCCTTTAAATTTTTAAAGGATCATCTTTTGGTTCCTGAAAGAAAAAAAATGATAATTTGATCCTCCAAATTTTGTTATAGGAGACACTCTGAACCAATGCATCTAACGGAGGGACTAAAGCGTCTTTCCTAACAAAATTTGGGAGATTGTCACTTTTTTTTTTAGGGAACAAAAAGGGTCCTAAAAAAATTTGAGGGATCAAAATGAACATTTACTCTTGTTAACATTTACAAAGTTAAATACTGATTTAAAACAAATAAAAGTAAGAGGATCGATTTGAACAAAAGACTAATTTTGTCAAACATATAATTAAATGATTATATAAAAGAGTTTACATCTATGATAAATCAAAATTAAACTGGGTCAAATCTAAACCCCAAATGCAATTCGCAGAAGAAATTGAAAATTGCTAAATTGACATAGAATTTGGGACAACATACTGTGCACAGAGTATGAACAGTCTTATGATGATCAGAAGCACTTTTTTTTCTTTTTTTTTTTAAATTTAAATTTTTTTGTAAATAAATTTTTTGATTAAGTATGTGTCAATATCCGGTGAGCGGAGTACAAATATCCGGTGAATGCCTTCAAATATGTGGTGAATGCCCATACTAAAACCAAGTTTTGGATGCCTTAGATTATCCGGTGAGCGTGGTTCAATTATCTCGATGAATGCCTTCAAATATGTGGTGAATGCTCATACTAAAACCAAGTTTTGGATGCCTTAGAGTATCGATGAACGTGGTTCAATTATCCGGTGAATGCGCTTTGAATATCCAGGTGAATGCCCATACTAAAACCAAGTTTTGGATGCCTTAGATTATCGGTGAACGTAATTCACTTATCCGGTGAATGCGCCCGAATATGTGGTGAATGTCTATACTAAATTAGCTTGTGGATGCTTTAGATTATCGGTGAGCGTAGTTCGATTATCCAGTGAATGCCTTCAAATATGTGGTGAATGCCCATACTTAATCAAAAAATTTATTTACAAAAAAAATTTAAATTTTAAAAAAAAACAAAAAACTGTCTTTCTGAAGACAGACAGTCTTGTTCTGATCTGCAATTGTCTGAAGATCTTGTTCATCTGATATATCGTATATTGTACGATAAAATGTGTCAAATTAGCAAAACTGGAAGAAATTGGCTCAACCTCAGGGCGAACGCGACAAATACGTAGAAAGTGTGCCGCCGAAGTAACTTAAAGAAATGAAACTACCTTGATCTGACCAGATTGTATATAATGAAAGAGCCATTTTTGTTGGGTTCCCTGTACTTTGTGTTTAGGTGATTTTATTTGATAGGTACGTTGAATTGCGTGGGAATTGAAACCGTGAACAGTCAAAAAGAGCAGAGATTTATTTAGATCACAGTTGAGGATATGAGTTAGCAATGAAATATATGGCAATTGCTGTGAGTTGTGTGCCTCGTGATAGTAGTGGCCAGAATTTCATTCTTTTATTATTTTGTTGCGAACAACCAAATTAATTGTATTAATTAATAGCATTCTGTCAGAACCTGCAAGTGCAATATCAGGCAATGCATATGAACCAGAAGGTTCATGATTCATGAAGGGGTAGAAATTTATAAAATGAACATTACTATAATTCACAGAGGACATTAACGTAAATCATACACAGCTCTTCTTTATTCGCCATCCTCTAATCAACCGACCCCCCTCTGTCAAAGCTCAAAGTATTAGTTTGCAAAAAACGTTTGGGGTTAATAGAATGACATTTGTAGGAATGTTTCTTTACATGTGAGAATATAATTTTTAGATTTTATTTACAGAATTTATTTTTAAACATCTTTTATATTTGAAATAATTTTTATTTTTTATACCAAATATGAAAAGAAAAAAAATATTCTCGCTTCATTTTCCAAAAAATGTCAAAATATCTCATACTAAACGTCACCTTGGTATTAGCTAACAAATATTCATAGATACTTTCAAATTTAGATAAAATCTAAATAAAATAGATTAACATAAAAAATATTAAAAATTACATATCAAATAAGTATACATAATGGATAAAGGTGAATCGCATCAACTAAGTTTATCAAGGATAAATAATATCAAAATTCGTGATTGATGACTTATTTGTAAGTATTTCTGTGAGCTTTAAGCGTTCAAGGAAATATAGAAGTTTGCTCTCTACCTATCAAGCCCCCAAAGTTGGACAATGAGTGCATTCAGCTATGGATTTCTCTCTGCCTAGCCCCTAGCTAGTGCCTAGTGTCGGCTGTTGGGTGCTAGGCACTGGCAAGTGGCAATTAATGAAGCCCAATATAAAAGACTCAATTGGAAAATTACGGGGCATCTTCTGGCCTTCATTTTCACGACCCCTATGAATTTAAGCTAATTTGGGTAACTTCTATGGTGGCGGGACGAAGAGAAGAGTGGAAGCTCACCTCAACACATAGTTCCTTTTTATAGAAGGATGAATTGAATAGTGTTTGCATTGATTGAATCAAAGTATTACATGTATATTTAATATTTATAGAGATACAAAAGAAGTATATGAATTTAAAGTAAGTGTAAATATCTAATTTTGTCTTGTATTTTCTGAATTTAATTAATTTTTCGAAAAGACAAGAACTATAAAAATTTCAAAAAGAAAAAAAATATGTTTCTTGCCTTTAAAAAAAAAATAAAAATAAATAAGTGTTCTTCTTACAATATAGTGGGACAATGGGTAAAAGACAAAAAAAATTAATTTGTCTCAGAACCAAAAGACTAAGTTAAGCTTTGTTAAATTTTCAAAGGATGAGAATTTGAAATCCAGGCATGAAAAGGGAAAATATCACCCTGCTACCCCTTATTTCTCATGCAGCATTAGCAAGGTCAATACAGAGCAAAAAATGACTCAACAAGAAATGGAAAATTACAGCATAACAGAGAAGTCTTGCAGATACAAAATCAATGAGAATGGAAGCTACAAAAAGACTCTCCAATGTAACTAGAGCAGTGGAACATTGGGTTTTGTTTTTTTGAAATCCTGCTAACAAAGAAGGAGAGCATCTTCATCAATATTAACACCACAACAGAGACAGAGCAAGGGGGGACGAAAATCAGTAACATGGAGCACATTGAGAGACACCATTTTCCCTTCATCTTTCATCCACATTCCCGCATTCTTCTTCATTTTTCTTGCAGACCATATTTATCCTCTTTTCGTATTTGAACCACCCTTAACCCACAAGCCAAAATCAGAACCACCATTACCTTCCATCTTCTTCATTTTACATATCCAAGCTCCTCCTCCCTCTAACTTGAACTACCCATAACCCACAAAACAATCAGAACCTCATTTTCACTTTGCCTCCACTGAGAAACAGAGAAGAAAGCTTGTCCCTTGTTGAACCAGAGCCATTTCCACGCTACCTCCGCCGTCTTTGCCATCTTCGCCAAGCATAGTTGCTGCTTCTCCTTAGTCGATGCTGCCTCTCCGACGCGAGCAACCATATGCCCAGCAAGCCACCACTAATCTCAACCAGATCCGCCGTCGTACTCCGCGGTGGCAGCTACATCAGTCCAACGCACAATCTCTGGCGCCGTCCAGCCGCACCGAGACTATCAGTGGTCCTCCCACGTCTCCGCCTGCTTCTGTCTTCTCCGTCGCCGTGTCATCCGCTCTAGTCACGAACTACCGATCCTGGTGTGCGGCCTCACCCGCGTCATCCGCCCAAGTCCACCGTCCGCCACCTCCATCAAACGTGCGGCCCTCTGCTCCGCTGCCATGTTTCAAGTTTTTGCAGAGTTGTGAAGGAAAGGAACACCAAAGGTTTAGTCTTTCACCAGTTTTGTTTTCCTGATACAATGTATCTATTTTAATAATTAATCTTTTTATTTTATTCATTTTCTTCTGGAAATTAAATTTAACTAATCAGGGTATTTATGGGTTAGTTACTTGGGCCAAACCAAACGGGTTTCAACAAAGTTCATAAATTAAAATAAATAAAATATAGAATAACTACTCATAAATAATTTTAGGATTGCTTTGTGAAATGTATCACACTCAATTTCTTAGATCTGGGATCGATCTATGGACTCATGTGCCATGTTCTATATCGCTTAGAAGTTTTTGAGACTTAGAATTTAGCCAATAAAAATGAAAAATCAAATAAATAAAAAATATTTTCATAAAATCAAATCTTTACTCAAAAAAAGTAAAGTCAACCAATCAATCGAACTCTTTTCTAAAGAACTACGTGGCTTTGAGTTTCCCATTGCACCCGGGAATACGTAGGAGCAGAATCAATCATTCTGTCAAGCCAAAAATAAAATTTTCTTTCTATTGTTTTTTTAGGAATGTCCTATGGACTCGGGTGCCATGTTCAATCCCTTAGATTCGAGGTTGTCCTGTGGACTTATGTGCCATGCTCAACCTCATTTAGGTTTTAACAACAATAATTCTTTCTTGTAAATAAGTTTTGGGGTAAAAATAAATATTTTCAAAGGTTATTAAATTATTTTTCACAATGAACTTGAGGTACTAGTTTTTAAACGAAGCGATGTAGGGTGCTAACATTTTCCCTACTCGTAACCGACTCCCGGACTCATATCTTTATCTTTTTTTTAAGACTAGATTCCTTAAAATAAATGGTTTTCCCTATGTTTTTCCCAAATAAAATATTGGTGGTGACTCATCTGTATTTTACCTCTTTCGCGACGCCCGGACGGGACGGTCGCGACACTAAGCTAAAGGATAAGATATACACAATCATAACAATCCTAAAACAGAAAGATAATTGGTAGGTAGTTATGACTCCTATACTCCCCGACAAGATGGCGGAGAGTTTAAAAACACCAATCTTGGACCCGAGAAGTTGAAAGCATGCAGCTTGTAAGGGCTTTGTGAGATGGTCTGCAAGTTGGTTTCTTGAAGGAATATACAACACCCGAAGTTCTTTGGAAGAAACAATATCACGAACAAAGTGATAATCAATAGTAAGGTGTTTCATCAGAGAGTAGAATACTGGATTTGCACAAAGATAAGTGGCCCCAAGGTTATCATAATGAGCGAGAGATTTGTTGGACGGTGGATGACGCAATTCCTTTACGAGTTGTTGGATCCAAAGTAGCTCTATAGTTGTAGAAGCACAGTCCTATACTCGACTTTTGTGGAAATAATGTAATCACCTGTGGACCTGCAATCTGAAGTGTCCCCTGTCCAGTCCGAGTCACATTAGGCCTGTAGGGTAGAGGAAGATTTTCTGATGAGTTGGAGACCATAATCAATGATTCCCTTAAGATATCTAAGCACATGTTTAGCTACCTGGAAGTGCAGATCAATAGGATGATGCATATGCAGAGATACACGATTAACAGGAAAGGAAATATCAGGCCTTGTGAGTGATAAATCTCGAAAGGATCCTATTAATTCTTTGTCATGACCGTCTCGTCCAAGCGCCGCGAAAAGAATGGTAAAAGCAAAGGAGTCGCCACCAATATTTTATTTGGAAAAAACATTAGAAAAATCTTTTATTTTAAGGAAACTAGTCTTAAAAAAGAGAGATATTTGAGTTCGGGAGTGGGTTACGAGTAGGGAAGGTGTCACCGTTCAAAAAACGGTACCTTAAGTTAATTGTGCAAAAATGTTAATAGCTTTTAAGTATTTATTTTTACCCCATTTTTTAAACTAAAAAAGCAAATAAACACACAAAAGGGAGAATAAAATTTTGGCTTGACAGAATGATTAATTGTGTTCCTACGTATTCCTGGATGCTATGGGAAACTCAAAGCCTCGTAGTTCTTATAGAAAAAAATTGATTGATTGATTTTAATTTTTGGTAAAGATTCCATTTTTTTTCAAAAAGGATTTTATTTCAAAAAGTAATCCACTTTTTCACAGGATCCAAGATAGCAGTGCTATACGATAAACCTTTACAATTCATACAACACTTGAGGGTGAAAATACATACATCGACGTTGTAAATTGTTGCGTGAATTCAAAAAAAAAAAATTTATTTTATTTCATAAAATTTGATAAAATCTTGTTAAAAGTGTAAATTGAAAACATTTCATTATTTTTTAACAAAATGGAGTTCACTATTGCACAGGGTTAAAGATAGCTAAACTATATGTTAAACCCTTACAATTCATGCGACACTCGAGGATGAAAAATTCATACATGAAAAAGCGTCGTAGATTGTTACGTAAACTCAAGAGATATTTTTTTAATTATGTTAAAAAATTGTTTTAACAAGAATTTTTCTTTTAACTATTTTTTTTTACTAAACATTTTCTTTTTCTTTTTTTAAAAAAAAGGGGTCTGACTCCAAATGAAGGGGCCAGACCAGTGAGTAAAAAAAAGGGGCCAATGTTCTATGGACACCAACTTTGGGCCATCATCCATCAGATCCTAATAACAACATAATAATTAAAAAAAAACAGTAAAAAACAAAAAGAAAAGGCAAGCAGTAGCCTCCCCGTTACGTTACCAACAATGAAAAAGGGGGACCAAGGAGAACAGGGGAAGCAGCGGCGGTTGGCGGATGCGGCGGAGGCGAGCAGCGCGGACGGCGGCGAGGCAGGAGACGGAAACGGCGGCGACAGCGGCTCTCGTTCGTGACTCGCGGCGAATGACTGAGGCGATAACGTGAACAGATCTGTAGATGCCGGTGGCGGTTCGTGCGTGACGGCGCTGCACCGAACATAGCAGGAGGGCCGGCGGTCCGTGACGGAGCTCGCGACAGAGACAGCTGCGGTGTGTGGAGCTTGCGGTGGTGAGGGTCCGGCTGCTGCCGTGCGTGGTTCTATCGTAGCTCTAGAACCCGAGGCCAGTGGCGGTGGCGGTGACGGTTTGTGTTTATGGGTTTTTCTCTTTTGGTTTTATGGGAGTTGTTGAGATTGAAGGAGGTTCTTGGTGAGGATGGAGAGGCTTCAAGATTGTGATTGTGGTGAAAGATGGAAAGTGGTCATGGGTTGATAAAGGCCAGGGAGAGAGTTCCCATTCCGAAGAATGAATCATCTCCATTCTCTGTTCTGCATTTCTTATGTTTATGGCTCCTCCCCTTTCAGATTTTTGGCTCCTCCCCCTTATGTGTTCTTGCTGTCCTGTATTTATAGAGGAAGATGACTCATTGACATTGGGACCATATTAGCTGGAGTATTGCAGAGGGTATCATGCTTTAGTCCATTTTAACTTTCATTTATGTGTCTCTTTTCTCTGATCTAGATATGAACCCTTCCCCAGGTCTAAAAAATTAACCAAAAATGATATTTGATGACTTAAGCTTTGTGGGAAAATGTTCTGATGGTTGAATTAGCTTCCCAAATGACCGTAGCTTTCTTGTTGAGTTCAAAAACAACTTGGAAGTATGTTGGTTAAACAACAAAAAAAAAAAACTGAAGGAGTGGGGAATGGGACATCTATTTATGATACATGGCAATCTCACATTCATCACTCAAAATCAGTCAAAACCAAAAATAATCATATTTAACAAAATTCGACCAATCAGAATGGATGCTTTATTGTGACATTTTTGTAAATAAAAGGTTGATTTATCCCTTTCACGAGACCATATGTTTTTGTTTTTTCAAAAAAATATCTTCCCCTTTCTCTTGTTTCTCCCCCATTTTCGTAGGTTCTCTATCTTCCTCTTTCAGCAATACCACCATTACTCTCCCTTTCTCTTTCTCTGGCGCAGAAGATGAAGGAGGTGGAACTTTTCTCTCTACCTTTCTCTTCGCCGGATCTGGATTCCCTCCATCATCCCCCATCATTTTTTTTCTCTCTTAACTCTATTCTCTTTCTTCATTATTTATCATTTTCTCTCTCACATCCAAAACCACCCCCCTTTAATTTTTTTGCTGGACTGCCTCCATCGCTGGAGGCAATCCTGATTGCTCTCCGCCTCTCCTTCCTCTGCTCTTCTCCCATTCAACACGTTTCTTAACATTTCATCTCTCACAGTTTCCGCAGATATACAAAGTCATTGAAATGGAGCTCATTTTCGAACTTCCTCACACTCACATGCATCAACGTTCAAGGAAGAAATGGAGGTTGGGTCGAGACATCCTTGAGATCTCAAAGGTAACTTATTTTTATTCTGAAATCTCGGATCTAAATGTTTTTTTTATTTTTTTAAATTTAAACTACATCAGAAATTTATTATTTTAATATCTTTTTTTTACATTAGAAATTCATATCAACAGATTCTATTCATGTAAACTGATTCTATTCATTTTGGTATGCTTGCTTTAGAACTGATCTTTGCCTTTCTGTTGCTCTTCATTTTTGTTAGTTGGTTCATTAGTCAGGTATGCCTCTCCCCAAATCTCTCATATTGGTTATGTTATGTTTAATGGATTTATGAATTGCTTTGATTCTGGATTGGTTCGTTTGTTTTGCATTGTTGTTAGGGTTTTATGTTTGTTGAAAAAAAAACCTTCTCAAGTTATTTGTCTCTGCCCATTTGTTTGGAATTTGGGATTGATCTGATTACTTTTATTTTTAGTTGTCTCAAGTTGTTTTTTCTGCTAATTATTCGACTAAAATTGTTATGTATTGAAGATGCCAAGAGGCGTGGCTTATTGATAGATAAATCTGTATGATTACTCAGAAGTCATGATTAATTATCAAATATATGTTTTTAATGTTGTTAATCATTGGCTTATAGCTAACAATATTTGAGGAAAATTATGATAGAGGACTTATTTTTAGTTGTGTTACTAAGATACCTTCAAACTCTGAAAATTATTCTTCCCTAGATAATTTTGTTGGTGAGAGCATGTGTAAAATAGTGGCAAGAGTTGTATTATTCAACAATTTGGTCTAAAAGCTAAGTCTTCACATACTAGCAACAGAGACCACAAAACAGGACATGGCATTATGCCACATTCATTGATAGAAACATTAAAAGGAGGTATCCATGGGATTCACTACTGCTTATTCTGTTTTTTTCTCTCTTTTTATTCATTAGGATAAGGACAACCTTTTATTATTTAATAGATACTTGCAGAGTCCTGGAATCTGTAGTCAAGGAATTTGACTTGAATTGTGATCGGGTATATGGATATGATATATGTAGCAAGTTTGACTTGGGTAAATTGCTAGAAGATTATCTTTTAATTAGTTTACAATTGGCTGTATCAAGAAACAAATGAGTGGAGTATGTAGCCTATACTTCGTAGTTTTCTGATTGATGGTTTCTTAGCATGTACGCATTTGGGGAGATGCATGCTGGACTATGGTGTGAAGAGAACCACACCAGAATACACGAACAATACATGTGAGATTTATCAAAGGGGTGCCTGTTGATGCTTTCACGAAATGTTCAAGTGGTGTTGCTTATTAAATTGTTTGATCTCTCTTTTACTATACAAGGTCCCTTCCTATTATGCACCCTCTAAGAACCACTTTCTATAACATGTTCTTCTTCGAGCACCTATTGGAAAGCTTCCTGAATGTATAATGGAATTTTATTTTTCTCTCAGTGGTACCTACTACTCATACTCAAAGAAGTTGCACTCTTTTAGAAAATCCTTATATAGTTATGCTTAATGTACTTTTCTTTGGGGCCAACTCTAGGAATGTGATTTTCAATTTGGTTATTGATTGATTTACAGGTTCTTGAATTTCATGAGGGGACCCTTCAAAATTTGTTTTGGAAGTGTTTTGGTTGTGATGCATGTTCTGGTGAAAGTGTTTGATGCTTTTAATAATGGTGTGCCAAACACAAAATGTCAAAATAATGGTCAAAACTACCTGCAACATAAGCATACAATTGACATTATCAGGGACAGACAAGAACCTTGATGCTCTTAATTCTTGGTATGAAGTACAAAATCTATGACAATACTCTCTCTATGGTCTATTCTCAAATCTTCGTGATTCCATTGTAGGACCATATTTTTAAGTTGATACATGTCTAGCTCATAAACACAAAAGATTGCACCAACTTAACTGTTATTTGTGTGAGAGTTCAATTGTCTCCCGTCTTCACATTCAAACCCCAAACAAATTGGCTATTTCTATTTCTATGTATCTCAAGTTATTGACTGAGGTTATTCCACGTAACAAGACATGTGATTGTGTTGATCCTACACCGATACTAAGTTATTGTCCATTTACTACAACATTATGATGGGAATCATAATGATACTGAACTGTTGGTGGAAGTTTTATGCCAAAGGGTTGAGTTGCTCTTTCGAGCTTCTGTATATTACTTTTTCCTTTCTCACCTTTGTAGTTTCTTTGTAGCCTTGAGAATATTCTTGATCCTGTTTTGTATTCTTTCATATTGATGAGTTTATTTATTTATTTTCTAAAAAATTTGTGATGTTCATCTTTCCTCACTCGAATTTATTATGCAAATTATTTTTCCAGAGTTCTAAGAACTTTTACAACCTTTATGAGTACCCTACTATTTAGATGTCAAAAAAGTTCTTTTGAATTTGACTTTTTGTGTTAAGACCAAGAGGTATCATCAATATCACAATTGCTAAGGAAAATGGGCAAAACAAGGAAGTTTAAATATTTTTGGAAGTCTGCTGGCCACCCATCAATATGGAAAATAATTGTCACTGGAAAAAACCAATCTTGCAAGCAATAACACGATATTGATGTCGCAGACTTTGCCAATAACTCCTTTGATATGATCACTGTATCAAATGTATTTAAGGGCTCTAACTAGGGAATACGACGTCAATATTTTATTGTTCTAATTGAGTTGTGCTTAGAGAACTTACTTCAATCTTGGGAGATTCTCTATTCTACTTTTATCTGTTTGTTGGTGGTTCATTATGGGATCAGAATCTTTAGTTGTTGGCTCATTATAGATACAAACTTACTCAAGATTAATTCATGCTTTGTAATTTCATTCTTGATTTGAAGAATACTAAGGGAAATCATGATTTGTAGCTTCATTGAAAATCTTTTAAGTAAATTTATTTTTTTATTCTAATTATGTTAGATTTAATTATGATAGAAAATCAAATTAAATTCATGTTTTTTTTCCATCTTCTTCAAAATTCAAAATCTTAATAATTTTTAGACAAATAATTATTCTTTTCTTATTTATTACATTATCAGCTAATTAATTTATTGATCATTTTTTATTTGAGCAAATCTGAATTTTCTTTTATAAATTAATATCTATATATAATTTAGTCAATATTAAAATTATAGATAAAGCAAAAGAGCATCTTCAATACTAAATGGTAAGCAACCCACTTTAGTTGTTTAAGTGGGCCTCATTGTGGATTCCACGGTGCCATATCACACTTAAGCAACACATTCTTTTTTTACTCTAATGCTACATACAATAAACAACCCAATTTTTTATTCTTTTTTATTTGTTATTGAATTTATTTTATTTTCATTCAATTAATGTTGACTTGAATCTTTTAGAAATAATATATTTTAATAGATAAGCAACCCAAGGAAGGGTTGCTTATATAAGCAACTTTACTAATTTTTAAGCAACCATAGGCACAACTCCAATGGTAAAATCTTATAAGCAATGGTTACTTATGAGTAAGCAACATGCACTGATGATGCTCTGACACACGGTTATAAACATTTTACAACAAAACAATAAAAAATATGTTTATAAATAAATTACATTTAATACATGGGCAAGAACATTTTATATCTCATCGAGGTAGTTTCTATATAAAAAATTTATCAGTTTATATATTCCAAGAGTTAAATATATTTTGCATACAATTGAAAAATTTAAATGAAAATATATTGAGATTTAGAGGTAAATACTTATATCCAATTTATAATTATTTTAATATAAATCGTGTGTAGCACGAACAATCAAAGTTCATTGGGAAGACATCAGTGAGAGGAGGCTTGATTTTTTTTTTCTCAAGTATGAGATGAGACAATTTCAAGTGTGATATTAAATATTACAGGGGATCTTTTAAATAATTAAAATATGAAATTTAAAATTATCATTTTAATGAATTCCACATATTACTTATACATACATTTTATCAGTGCGTTGCACATGTCATAAATACTAGTACTGTACGGGGGAGCAAGATACCAGGCATATTTTTTTTTGTTTTTTTTTTATATAATTTGCTTTTATTAAAGAAGTCTGAATTTTATTATTGGGCCAAGGATGAAGTTAGTTGGATTATGGACTAAAAACAACCTTATAACAAAAACAAATTGGGCCAATAACATGAAAAATTATTTTACTTCATTTTTCTCTGCATTTTTTATTATTTTTATCTTTTCAAAATATTTAATAAAAAGAGAAAATACCCGAACAAAATTATGTGTTCACAATTGCCTGTAGGCACTATCTGGTAGGGAATAATTGGTATGCGCTAGACCCAATCTGTTGTATAATTTTTAGAATGTATTGTAATTATTTTATTTTGATAAAATAGTTTGACATTGTATTAATTTTGATTTTATTTGTCATATTCAATATTTAGTTATTTAATTGATATGACAAAATCTTTGATTAAATTTAGACACTTGTTATAATGATAGAGATCATGTTAATGAGAGGCAAGTTTTTTTATAAATTAATCTTAAGTATTATTGATCGTGGGATTATTATGAATATGACATTAACCACTACAAGAATTTAAGCTATTTCCCAAGGCATATTACCCAGGGCAAAAAATCCCTAGGAAATTTTAACGTTTCCCACGGTTAAAGCCTTGGGAAAGTTCTCTCTATGGTTCCCACGGGTTGGGCCTTGGGTAACAGAGGCGCCAACTGCTCCCGCTTGTTTTCCCACGGATTGGGCCGCGGGTATCTGATTTAGATGTTTCCCAGGGCTGTGGCCGTGGGAAATATGTTACATGAGGCGCCGTTTCCCAAGGCTGTGGCCGTGGGAAATATGTTGAGGCGCCGTTTCACAGGGCTGTGGCCGTGGGAAATATGTTACATGAGGCGCCGTTTCCCAGGGCTGTGGCCGTGGGAAATATGTTACATGAGGCGCCGTTTCCCAAGGCTGTGGCCGTGGGAAATATGTTGAGGCGCCGTTTCCGTTTCCCAGGGCTGTGGCCGTGGGAAATATGTTGAGGCGCCGTTTCCCAGGGCTTTGACCAGAGTGTTTTCATCCGACTACCACCACTGCTTTTCTCCCCTCACTTTCCACCACTTCCACCTCCACCATACCCTTTGCACAACCCAGAAAACCCCCCCAAATAGAACCAGCAAACCAAAGAAGTTTGCAAAATCAGCGGTGGTAGGTGAACATGTGGCGCGACAGTGATGACAGAATG
The DNA here is from genome assembly GCA_030762895.1 of Sophora flavescens. Lineage (NCBI taxonomy): Eukaryota > Viridiplantae > Streptophyta > Magnoliopsida > Fabales > Fabaceae > Sophora > Sophora flavescens. Next base: position 159,346,250 of record CM061066.1, on the reverse strand, counting down.
ATCGGACGGTGTGGCGAAGGCGGACGACGACGGCTAGTAGGCGGCTCGCTGTGGATTTGAACCACATGGGTTAGATCCAGACCGCGAAGGTCAGAGCCAGATCTCGTCTGGTGTGACGCAGCGGGGCGGGCGGTGCTTCAATGAACGGTGAAGTAGGGCTTCGCGACGGTGGTTGGTGGCGGTGACGGATCCGAACCGCGTGGGTCAGATCCAGACCGCGCCTGGTGTGACGTGGTGGTGCATCGGTGAACGGCGAGGTGGGGCTTCGCGGCGGTGATTCGTGGTGGTGTCGGTTTGTGGTGATGGGGGTGGTGGTGGTGGTGGTGTAGAAGATCAGTGGCAATGGGGATGGAATTCACAACAGCCAACAGGGAACGAAAAGTGAATGACCAAAAAAAAATCTAACACAAAAAAAAAATGTGCTAAAAAAGTTAGATTCTTTTTTTTTATCCTTTGGAAATCAGAAAAAAAATACATAGGTTTCCCAAGGTTAAAACCCTGGGAAATGTTTCCCAAGGAAAATTCCGTGGGAAACGTTTCCCAGGGATTTTTCCGTGGGAAACTTTTCCCAGGGAGTAGTCCGTGGGAAATTTCCCAAGGGTGTGACCGCGGGGTATTTCCCAGGGCATACCCGTGGGAAACGTTTCCGACCAGCTGAAAACCGAGGGATCTGAATCCGTGGGTTATCCCTGGGAAATGTGTATTTTCCCACGGATTTTATGAATTTCCCAGGGCCATAGGCCGTGGGAAACAACGAAAATTCTTGTAGTGAATAATTTGGGAAGATCTATATATATGTGATAGTCTCTATTAGATAGAGATTAATAGAGACAAATATATAATTGGTTATTTCTCTAGATCTTAGATTTTGCCATGGATAACTAGTCTTTTTTTTTAGTAAGAGTTTAGGTGAGTTAGATCCTAGGGGCTCACCAGGATCAGTACATGTCTCACGGCTCAAAGAGCGCTTATAGAGATACTTATAGATTATCCATCAACTAGGTCCCCACATCGATAATGAGATTCGAACTCATGACTTTATGGATTATGAATCGTATCCTTATTAATTGAACTAACCTTGGTTGCTCGAGGATAACTAGTCATATCCACCACAAGTTTAGCACAGCACAACAATATATTGGAATCTAGTAGTCCTAATTGTCATAATTCGGTGGAAAATCCACGTTGCTTTATAGATAGTATTTTGTTTGAGCCACAAATTTTTATTCCTTTTTCTTCTTATCTTTAGTTTCACATACAAGGCCATGATAGCTTACTGAAGCATTTGTTTTTAGTTACATCAAAAAGCACAACCAAGTAAAAAGGTTTCGGGAGAGCATTCATTCTTAATGTCGGCCACCTTTTCTGTATAAATATGTCAAAATGCAACAAAGTTATTGTACATGAGTGAACAAATTAGCCAGTCTCTTTATCCATGACACTCAACAAGTCAACATATAGTTTGTTTTTACAGACGTTGCTGGTAAAAGACACTAAAAGTGGATGTAACGTGTGTTTGATCCGTGTTTGTTAAAATGATTTTGAATTAACTTGATTTTATAAAATTGATTGGATTAAAATTGAGTTTGAAGTGAAGTGATATATTTTTGAATATTTTTATAATGAAAACAAGTTTGATGTAAAACTTAGTGTAAATTTTTCAACTTAACTAAAAAGCTATTTTTTATCACTTCTAGTCAAACCGAGGTTTGGAGGCAAAATTGATTTTATCTGATTGTAACCAAACATCTATATTTTTACTAAAATCACGTTTTATAGGAGATAAAATCAATCATGATATTTCCAAGCTTAAAACCAAACACACTAGTAGTCTCACGGATGAATCATATATGAATGATCAAAATTAAAATATAAAGCTATATAACTTTTTTAAGTGATTATATAAACCCTAATAATGAGACTCCCACCCGATGGCTGGACTTCATTTTGTATTTTTATTTTACACTTGGGATACTCATTGTTTTTTTAATGAGCCTTTGGAACTTTGCGCTAGCTAGAAGTGATGATGGATCCATTTGGGATGTTTTGAGTAAACAAATCATTCCATCCAAAAATAAAAATATATTATGGCTCTATTTAGATTGGATTGATTCCTATATCAAATCCAAACCATCCAATCCGAATAAAAAGGTTGGGTTGGATTGGATGATTCAATTTTTACTAATACAATAACTAAAAAAATAAGTCTAAATAACATTAACAAATTGGGAAAGGTGAAAAAAAATTATGTTGATAATCGATTTTTGTATAATTGATTATTGTGATAATCGATTATAATTAGAATCTGTTTTTGTTTGGGTCTATTTGCTGAAAAACAATTTTAAAATAATCTATTTCGTTTGAGTGATGTAAAAAAAAAATCATTTTTATAAGTAAATAACAAAAAGGGTACCGAGTTATTTGTATAATTTAATAATATTTGTTTATAAATTTGTTTTGTAGGGGGTAAACAGAGAAGAGAGTTTTGAGAATGAAAAATAATCAAATCATCACAACAATCTTAAACTAAAACAAACTAGATGGCATAAAACAACTTTTTTCCTCCAAAAAAAACTTTCTTTTATAAATTTAAGCATGATGCCAAACTTGTTATTATTTTGAAAACAACTTTTTTGAGATAAAACAGCTGAAATGAAAAAAAAAAAGTTCAATTTTCCCAAACATTCTCTAAAAGTTAAAACATTATGAGCTAACAAATGTTTATTTTATGTTTGAAGTATTAAAAATAGTAAAAAAATTACATCACATCAAACTAATAAGTATTATTAATTAAAAAACTAACAAATAAAAAATAATAATGTAAAAAGTATAATAACCATATATTAATTAAATTTTATATATGCAATTTTCTTCGATTTGGTTCAATTTTAAACAAAGGAATTTGAAAACCGATATGATCTGATCAGTTTGCACAAAACAAGGTCCAAAAGAGTTCAATAAACATTAACTTTGTTCTGTCATTGATTTTTTAGATTGGTTTTCGATTTTTTTATTGGTTTGGATATGAACACTTCTAGCATTAAAAAAGTTTAAAAAAAAAATGAAAGTAAAAATATCATAATTTCATCGCTAATGACGACGGATTCAGATCCGTTACTATTTAGATGGGTTCTTATTCGTTGTTATTCGCGAGGGATGCTTATTTGACCGTATTTATGATAGAGTCGTTGTTCTTTCGTCAATTAATTGTTTGTTGATTTATTAAAAATTCCAAAAATACTTACTTATTTTCCATTTATTTCTTTGCATGACAATTGAATTTGAGTTCCTTTTTTTTCCTTCTCAATTCACGGTCTACACATTTGTTTTACTTGAGAATTAATAGTTGGAGATCGTTTACGTGGATGATATTCGATACCCATTATTTTATTACTCGTACTGATTTGATACACTTATCATGGTGTTGTCATTGTCAGATCCTCCTAAAAATACTTTGTTGGCTCCTAAATACATGCGTGTATGTGAAACTGTTTTTTATTTGTTGTAAGCTGCAATAATACAAGAACAAAAAAATTCTGTCATTTTAAGGAAATTATAAATCGGTGTATATAAAGAAAAGGAATGAATTGAGCGGATGCTCAGCAAAGAAATTCTTTAACCACTATAATTGTCAAGTGTTTGGGGGTGAATTTTCAAATTTGAATTCTTGACAAACAGATAGTTGAACACATGAAGTTAAGAAGGAAGTCTCAAAGTTGACTTGTATTGATTTAACTTAAGGAAATTGGCTACGTCATGAGTCGACAGAAGAAAAGTAGACAGAGGAATTCATGACAAAAGCTGGAATGCTGAATTCAGGTTACAAAAAGAAGAACAAGTGCAGAAGTCGACAGACAAGTCTTCAGTTGACGTGTCGGATGCAAGATAGTTTGGAAAATGCAAGTTGACACAGCGATTTGAAGTTTAGGCAGTTGTAGAAGTTTATTTATCAACTGGTTTAAATTTAAATATGACATAACTACCATGTATGTGTCAGAAAATAGAATATGAAGTTATTATTTGGAAGTTTATTTTGCTTTGTTTATAAATATTAGTTTACACAATATAATAAAGGTTGGTTGTTTGAGAAACATCCTACTATCTGGACCATATATCAAATTGATGGATTAAAATCAAATACTCCTTCCATCCTATCAATTTCAATACTATTTCATTCATCAATTCAAGTTCTTCACATTCATTTCTTGTTTCTTCATGTTCTTGCAATTATTTATCTACTGATTCTTTACTTTTATTCATGATGGCAATTTCATTTCTTGTTTATTAGTCGTCGTACCATCGTTTTCAAATTCTTTTTACAAACTTGTATTTGCTAGTTAATTTTATGTCAATTTCTTAATCTTTACACTTAAATTAATCATTTGAAAACTGTAAGTTTCTAAGTATTATATTTTCATGTCTACTTCAGTCAAAAAATATTTGCACGTCTACTTTATACAGTAGTTGCCAAAAGCCTTTACTGTCTATTTTAAATTAATTTTATATTTCTTTATTCTTTTCATTATTAGGTGACGAAAACTTATCTTTATATATAAAAGTAAGGTGGTGACTGGGGTAAATTTGTAAAATCACTTCATATTAGCTGGGGTATATTTGGTATTTTATCTTGCCTAATTTGAATTCCAAAAGTTCATTGAAGATCTAAATCTGTTGGATTTTCCGGTGCTCGGAAAAAGATTCACATGGTTTAAACCGGATGGTTCAACGATGAGCAGACATGATAGATTTTTGTTATCGGAAGAATGGGTAAATCATTGGGGGTTAGCATCTCAGTGGATTGGTGATAGAGATGTTTCAGATCATTGTCCGATTATGCTAAAAGGTGCAATTGCCAATTGGGATCCGAAGTCCTTTAGATTTAACAATTGTTGGTTACAACATCCAGATTTCAAGAACTTTGTAGAGGAGTATTGGGTGGCCTTGCAAGCTTCTGGTAGAAGAGTTCCATCCTTTAGAGAAAAACTTAAGATGCTGAAAGAGAAGATTAAGGTTTGGAATGTTGAGGTGTATGGTAATCTAGACTCAAAGATAAGCGGTTTGATTGCGGATCTAAACTCCTCGGATGCCTTGGCAAGTGAAAGGATGTTGTCTACTCAAGAAATTGGTCATAGGCGTGCTTTGAATGAACGGTTGTGGTGTTGCCAAAAGCAGAAAGATAGTCTTATGTATCAAAAGTCTAGAGTAAAGTGGTTAAAGGAAGGGGATTCAAATTCTTCTTTTTTCCCACTCCTATGTTGTAACACCCCGATTTTCGCTGCTTCGTAATATCGGTAATAAATATATAAATATATATATTTTTATCCGAGACAGAGAAAATGATTTTGGATAAACCAAGGTCATTTCCTTGTTATACTTATTTTTATAAGGTTACGAAGAAGTTTTTGGTTGAAAATTCAGACGGAAGCCGGTCTACCGTTTTCTGTGTCTTCACTGACAGTAAAAGTTTACTGCTCAGAAGACCTAATTTTGAGTCGTGAACGAGATGAAAAATGTTTTTATCGTATTTACTACGATCCTGGAAGTTTTGAAACTTTTGGTAAAAAAATTAAAATATTATATTTATTGCGGGCGTATACGTCGAGATATCTCTAGGAAAGCTTGCGCCAGATGAACTAAGGAATCGGCAACGTAGCAGAGATAATGGATTTGACCGACTTGCCGAGTATTTGTGACGAGCTTATCTGAGTCATAATGGCCATAATGGCACATTTATGACAAAGTGAAATTTTCCTATGAAATGACCATTTTGCCCTTGTCTTTGTATGACAATTGCAAGCAAATGCCATTGGAAAAGTTGACTAAAACTTACCCAAAACCCACGGCTCCCATCCTTCTTCATTAAGTATTGGTTTCTTCTTCATTTAAATAGGTTGTCTTCTTCATTAAGCCATTTTTCCATTTTCATGTTCTTTTGCTCCAAAGAGTTCATAATTCGCCAGATTTTGATTGGCAATTCTGACCAGTTTCTATTTTGAATCTCGAAAAACTTTCAACATGAAAGTTGTTCATCTTTCTCTCTTCTTTCCAACGACATAAAGATAATCCAAAACGGACAAGTATGTTGAGAGATCCACCCAAAATACTAAAACTATTCTAAAACCTAACTATGTTCATCTTCTCCCTTAAGTTTCTCAAGAACATCATGAAAAATTTGTGAAGAACATCATCCAAATCATCATTTTCTTTGATCATCAAGAGGTAGTCTCTCTTAATCTTGCTATTCTAAGCTTTTCTCTTCACAAGATTCTTGAGTTTATGCCTTTGATCAACATGTTCTTCATTTGTTTAAAGTTCTTGAAGCTAGATTCAAAAATTCATAACTAATTCTAGAAAAATCCTTTTGACATGAAACCAATTGCTATGATCTTATAATCATCTCTATTTTCATCATCTAGAAGCACAAGATCATGAGAAATTTCCTTCTTTGATTTCTGGTCATGGCCGAACCTAGGTTAACTTTGTGTTCTTAGGTTTTGTTTCAATTTCATGCCTTGATTCATGATTATAACTTGATAGTTCTTGTATTCAAGTATATATAAGATCAAAAAATCAAACTTTAACCTATTGATCTCATCAAAACCGAAACCCTAGGTATGAGCACTTGTTGGTTTTATGATTCAAAAGTTGTTTGTAACACTTGAATCTAACTCTAGGTTTTGAATGTTGATTAAATCCAAGAGTTTAGAAATTTTAGAGATTTCTAACTCCAAACTCAGCCCTTGGCCGAAACCCTAGTTCTTGGAACTAGATGAGTTTTAGTTCATGTTCTTGGTTCATAATCTTGGTTTAAGTGCTTAATCATGTTTAAGTTACTTATGGATCATAAATCCCTAAGTTAACAAAATTTTAACTTTCCTAACCTAGAAAAGTTGTGGAGGCCGAACCTTAACCTCCATGAGTCAAGTATGTTTTTGTTTGATTTGATTTATTTTGGTTGCAATTCGTTTGAAGGAAACAACTGAGTTAACCGATTTACGCTGATGGAGAGGAAAAATCGGATCGGGATCAGGAGATTAACAGAGGCAGTTAGTTCAATATTCAAGAGGTAGGGGGCTTGCCATGATGGATTTTTCTCAATAACTATTTGCTTGTAGTGTGGTTTATATGATTTATATGTGGTTGTGATTATTTGTTTATGTGGCTTACGTTGTGTTGTTTATCTGAGTATCGGTGATTTATCTGCTTTTAATTGATTTAATTATCTGCAGTAGTATATTATGTTGCTATGATGCATGATCTGCCCGGTGATATAATTATGATGATATTGTTGAATGATGTTGTTGAATGTTGTTTGAGAGGCCCTGGCGGTGGTCAGTGCACAACCGATTAATCAGATAAAAGATTTAATAAGCTGTGAAGATTATATTCAACGTTTTATGGGGAATGTTGGAATATAATAGTGGTGGAAAAATATTATTTTGAAAAATAATGAGTTTTTGAGAAATACAATTATTTTAAGGATTTATTAGTGTAGAAGAAATTTATGAGTCACGGTGAGAGCGTAACGTGAAATTTTTTTAGTAATCTTGCTAATTTTTACGCAAGAAATTCCTAAATATTATAAAAAGTTATTTTGTGAAATTAATATTCAAAAATACTTTATAAAAATAAAATAATAAAATAATAATATAAAATAAAAAGTCAAAGTTTGACTTTAAAAATATTTTCTTGGAAAATGATAAATGATGGCAAGTTTTGAAATTATTTACGGTGAAAGTTTAAAAATAGCGAGTACTTGTTTTGAGAAGAAGTTTAATCTGAATTGATTTAATTTTTATAGTTGAAGTTTCAGTAAAAAGTTTTTGATGATTGGACGTTTTATAAACGAATTTCAAGTAGAAAAGATTTTCTGTAAATGAGTTTACTCAATGACGTATTTTCGGTAATTTGGATAAGTTCACGGAGATATTATTTTGGATATGTTTTCATAGAGCGAAAATCGGCGTAAACGGCGTGAACGACGATATAGAACTTAGTAACCGAGATGTCGGGGTACTAGTGTTCTTATGACGTTATCCTATTTTGGATTTTGTTTCACGGACAAAAACGATGTAAAAACGGCGATATGGAACTTAGTAACCTAGAGGCGTCGGGATACTAGTGTTCTTATGATGTTAAAGACTTGGTGTCTAGTAGGTAGACTGTGTGTCTACTTCACGACGTAATAAACGACGGTAAAAGATTTATGATGTTTTCTATTACCACGAACCTAAGACTGATTGCAAGGTTTAGGGTTTCGTGACTAAGCACTCGGACTGCGTGTCCTGTGTTGTTAATGAAAGACTTTAAGACATTGAAAACTACGTTGGTCGTAAGCTTTTGAGCTTTGGCAAAGGAAAGATTACACACGAAGAAAACGACGAGAACAAAATATTTTATATGCATGCATTGGCAGACGTGCCCACGATATCCTATGTCGGATACCTTAATGATAGGGTATTTTGGCTACGAAGTTATGTCGGATACCTTGATGATAGGGTATTTTGGCTACGAAGTTATGTGTGGTGCTTTAATGAATAAAGTATTCCATGCCACGAAGTGCCTAATATATTTGTCTATTGAGCTTGATCAACTCATTTACGCGGTGTTGTGGGATCTCCGGAGATTAGGAAAAAGTTAGATGATGTATTGAAGTGCTCATGCATAATTTTCCAACGTTGATGTTTGGGGTGTGAAACCCATTGATAAATTGTATGCTATAGTAGGGATGCTTATGTTGTTATAACATGAAATTGTGCTTGTGCCTTCTTTTGTGCGAGCATTTAGTTATTTTGTAAAATCCCTATATTGGTGTCTCACCCTTACAACACATATCAGAGTAGCACAAGGGGTATGACCTCTACAAGAAGAAGGAGGCCATCTAGTTCGAGACATGTTGTGCTGCTCCTGTCGGGTGTAGTGTCTGTTAGTGGCGACCAGCTTAGGTCCTATTGTGTTATATGATGTTTTGGGAATGAACTAAACTGATAATGATTTAGGTATGAAAATATATGAGGCAGTATAGTTGTAAGATTTATATACTTTGTGTATCTGAATGTAATTTGATTACGTTGTTGTTGTTGTGGTTGTAAAGTTAAAAGAAAAAAAAAATTATCACCATATTTTGAAAATATGAATGTTGAGAAAACATTATTTTCCGAAAGTAACCAGCAAATAAAGTTTAATTTCCGCAAACGGGTAACCATGTGATGACCCGAGTTTAGGGTGTCACATTAGTGGTATCAGAGCTGGTCGAGTCTTTCGGGAATGTTGGGAAATAGGTCTGTTGTGTGGATGTTGTGTGTTCTCTGATTAAGATTTGTTTGGAATTACTTCTTAGAAGTAATGTGTGGTAATGACTATGTTTACGTTTCAGTTTCTGGTTTTTGGTTTAACTGATTATGGTTTATAGGTCAGTTATGGAACCAGTTGTTGAACCAGAAGGCTGGACGTGGGCGGGGGGCGGGGCGTGAACGCGGTCGTGGAAGAGGCCGTAGAGGCGGTCGTGTTGGCGGTCGTGGTAATATGAATGAAGATTATGAAGAAGGAATGGATTATGCAGCTCAGGCAATGGAAAATGTAGCAGCTGCGATTGCTAATCAGACTGCATCTATGAATGCCCATAATCAACAGGCACAGATTCGAGCTGAACAGCTGTTGAAGGGAAGAATTTAATGCTTTTAGGCGTCAAGATCCATCACAGTTTCATGGAGATGTGGATCCTGTGAAAAGCGACTTATGGATTCAGGAGTTAGAGAAAATTTTTAGACTAATTCATAGTCCTGAGGGAGTGAAGGTATCTTATGCCACTTTTCTATTGGTGGGCGATGCTGAGTATTGGTGGAAGGGCACCGAACAGCTATTGGAAGCCGAGAATCAGGAGATTACTTGGGAAGTATTTCGAACCAGTTTCTTAAACAAGTATTTTCCTCAAAGTGCACGAGCTGAGAAGGAGCAAGAATTTTTGCAACTTCAACAGGGAGATTTAACTGTTGGAGAGTACGCGGCAAGGTTTGAATCACTTGCTAAGTATTTTCGTTTTTTCCAAAACAACCCAAGAGAGGATTGGAAGTGTGAGCGTTTTGAAAAAGGATTGCGTTTCGAGATTAAGGAATCAGTACTACCATTGGAAATCCGGAATTTCCAAGCCTTAGTCGAGAAGTGTAGGAAGGTGGAGCTAATGAGGAAAGAGAGAGACAATGGAGGAACTGTTGGAGGACCCTCTCGTTCCAAGAACCAGAATCGAGAATCGGAAAGAGGAACGAAATCAGCAGAAGCCTTATTTCCGTCCATCAGGAAATGACCAGAATCGACAACAACATCATTCGAATTTTACTGCAACGGGGAGTAGTGGCCAAAATAACAAAAATCAACAACAATATCGTTCTAATTCTTCTGCATCATGGGGTGGAGGCCCAAGGAACCAAGGTCAAGGCCAAGTCAGGAGGTGTTACAATTGTGGGGATATAAACCATATGGCTGATAAATGCCCAGTGAGGGGAATCAAGTGTTTTAATTGTGATCAAGTGGGACACATATCGAAGGAATGTAATGCGCCAAGGCGTGGATCGGCTGTCAATAACACCAATGCTGTCAAGTCAAAGACTACGGGTAGAGTGTATAGTGTGCGGGGAGCTGAAACTTCAAACCATGACGGTAACCTCTTACCTACACTATTTCGTTCGGGTACAATTCATATTTTGTTTCGATGGATTGTGTGTGGATGTGTTGAAATTACTTGTTCCTGTGATTATCATGAGATGATCGTTTCAAATTTCAACAATTCAATTGGTCACTGTGACATTTAGTATGTTTGGCTGTCCTATTTTGTTCAGGATAGACGTTTTCTTGACAAAACTAGTTTCTCAAATGAGACTTGCTCCAGTCACTTTTACGTTTGGTAGAAAGTGATTATGTCCGAATTCTTGACGGACCATAGTTCTTTTAAATTGTTGGCAAGGATATTCTTGTGAGGGAAGAAACTTTCTTAGATTCAAGTTTGTAAATATGTACCGATCATACATTTTTACTTCCCTGAATTTGTTAAAGAATCTTTATACACAGAATATTCTTGTATTCTTATCAGATTGATGAAATTCTTTTACATACTTTCTTGTGAAAGTAAGGCTTCGGGATCTTTCATTCCAGTCTAGCTTCGTGTCACGAAATTTCGAGGACGAAATTTTTTTAAGTGGGGTAGTAATGTAACACCCCGATTTTCGCTGCTTCGTAATATCGGTAATAAATATATAAATATATATATTTTTATCCGAGACAGAGAAAATGATTTTGGATAAACCAAGGTCATTTCCTTGTTATACTTATTTTTATAAGGTTACGGAGAAGTTTTTGGTTGAAAATTCAGACGGAAGCCGGTCTACCGTTTTCTGTGTCTTCACTGACAGTAAAAGTTTACTGCTCAGAAGACCTAATTTTGAGTCGTGAACGAGATGAAAAATGTTTTTATCGTATTTACTACGATCCTGGAAGTTTTGAAACTTTTGGTAAAAAAATTAAAATATTATATTTGTTGCGGGCGTATACGTCGAGATATCTCTAGGAAAGCTTGCGCCAGATGAACTAAGGAATCGGCAACGTAGCAGAGATGATGGATTTGACCGACTTGCCGAGTATTTGTGACGAGCTTATCTGAGTCATAATGGCCATAATGGCCATAATGGCACATTTATGACAAAGTGAAATTTTCCTATGAAATGACCATTTTGCCCTTGTCTTTGTATGACAATTGCAAGCAAATGCCATTGGAAAAGTTGACTAAAACTTACCCAAAACCCACGGCTCCCATCCTTCTTCATTAAGTATTGGTTTCTTCTTCATTAAGTATTGGTTTCTTCTTCATTAAGTTTGGTTTTTTCTTCATTTAAATAGGTTGTCTTCTTCATTAAGCCATTTTTCCATTTTCATGTTCTTTTGCTCCAAAGAGTTCATAATTCGCCAGATTTTGATTGGCAATTCTGACCAGTTTCTATTTTGAATCTCGAAAAACTTTCAACATGAAAGTTGTTCATCTTTCTCTCTTCTTTCCAACGACATAAAGATAATCCAAAACGGACAAGTATGTTGAGAGATCCACCCAAAATACTAAAACTGTTCTAAAACCTAACTATGTTCATCTTCTCCCTTAAGTTTCTCAAGAACATCATGAAAAATTTGTGAAGAACATCATCCAAATCATCATTTTCTTTGATCATCAAGAGGTAGTCTCTCTTAATCTTGCTATTCTAAGCTTTTCTCTTCACAAGATTCTTGAGTTTATGCCTTTGATCAACATGTTCTTCATTTGTTTAAAGTTCTTGAAGCTAGATTCAAAAATTCATAACTAATTCTAGAAAAATCCTTTTGACATGAAACCAATTGCTATGATCTTATAATCATCTCTATTTTCATCATCTAGAAGCACAAGATCATGAGAAATTTCCTTCTTTGATTTCTGGTCATGGCCGAACCTAGGTTAACTTTGTGTTCTTAGGTTTTGTTTCAATTTCATGCCTTGATTCATGATTATAACTTGATAGTTCTTGTATTCAAGTATATATAAGATCAAAAAATCAAACTTTAACCTATTGATCTCATCAAAACCGAAACCCTAGGTATGAGCACTTGTTGGTTTTATGATTCAAAAGTTGTTTGTAACACTTGAATCTAACTCTAGGTTTTGAATGTTGATTAAATCCAAGAGTTTAGAAATTTTAGAGATTTCTAACTCCAAACTCAGCCCTTGGCCGAAACCCTAGTTCTTGGAACTAGATGAGTTTTAGTTCATGTTCTTGGTTCATAATCTTGGTTTAAGTGCTTAATCATGTTTAAGTTACTTATGGATCATAAATCCCTAAGTTAACAAAATTTTAACTTTCCTAACCTAGAAAAGTTGTGGAGGCCGAACCTTAACCTCCATGAGTCAAGTATGTTTTTGTTTGATTTGATTTATTTTGGTTGCAATTCGTTTGAAGGAAACAACCGAGTTAACCGATTTACGCCGACGGAGAGGAAAAATCGGATCGGGATCAGGAGATTAACAGGAACGGTTAGTTCAATATTCAAGAGGTAGGGGGCTTGCCATGATGGATTTTTCTCAATAACTATTTGCTTGTAGTGTGGTTTATATGATTTATATGTGGTTGTGATTATTTGTTTATGTGGCTTACGTTGTGTTGTTTATCTGAGTATCGGTGATTTATCTGCTTTTAATTGATTTAATTATCTGCAGTAGTATATTATGTTGCTATGATGCATGATCTGCCCGGTGATATAATTATGATGATATTGTTGAATGATGTTGTTGAATGTTGTTTGAGAGGCCCGACGGTGGTCGCTGCACAACCGATTAATCAGATAAAAGATTTAATAAGCTGTGAAGATTATATTCAACGTTTTATGGGGAATGTTGGAATATAATAGTGGTGGAAAAATATTATTTTGAAAAATAATGAGTTTTTGAGAAATACAATTATTTTAAGGATTTATTAGTGTAAAAGAAATTTATGAGTCACGGTGAGAGCGTAACCGTGAAATTTTTTTAGTACTGCTAATTTTTACGCAAGAAATTCCTAAATATTATAAAAAGTTATTTTGTGAAATTAATATTCAAAAATACTTTATAAAAATAAAATAATAAAATAATAATATAAAATAAAAAGTCAAAGTTTGACTTTAAAAATATTTTCTTGGAAAATGATAAATGATGGCAAGTTTTGAAATTATTTACGGTGAAAGTTTAAAAATAGCAGTACTTGTTTTGAGAAGAAGTTTAATCTGAATTGATTTAATTTTTATAGTTGAAGTTTCAGTAAAAAGTTTTTGATGATTGGACGTTTTATAAACGAATTTCAAGTAGAAAAGATTTTCTGTAAATGAGTTTACTCAATGACGTATTTTCGGTAATTTGGATAAGTTACGGAGATATTATTTTGGATATGTTTTCATAGACGAAAATCGACGTAAACGACGTGAACGACGATATAGAACTTAGTAACCGAGATGTCGGGGTACTAGTGTTCTTATGACGTTATCCTATTTTGGATTTTGTTTCACGGACAAAAACGATGTAAAACGACGATATGGAACTTAGTAACCGAGACGTCGGGATACTAGTGTTCTTATGATGTTAAAGACTTGGTGTCTAGTAGGTAGACTGTGTGTCTACTTCACGACGTAATAAACGACGGTAAAAGATTTATGATGTTTTCTATTACCACGAACCTAAGACTGATTGCAAGGTTTAGGGTTTCGTGACTAAGCACTCCTGACTGCGTGTCCTGTGTTGTTAATGAAAGACTTTAAGACATTGAAAACTACGTTGGTCGTAAGCTTTTGAGCTTTGGCAAAGGAAAGATTACACACGAAGAAAACGACGAGAACAAAATATTTTATATGCATGCATTGGCAGACGTGCCCACGATATCCTATGTCGGATACCTTAATGATAGGGTATTTTGGCTACGAAGTTATGTCGGATACCTTGATGATAGGTATTTTGGCTCGGTTATGTCGGATACCTTGATGATAGGGTATTTTGGCTACGAAGTTATGTGTGGTGCTTTAATGAATAAAGTATTCCATGCCACGAAGTGCCTAATATATTTGTCTATTGAGCTTGATCAACTCATTTACGCGGTGTTGTGGGATCTCCGGAGATTAGGAAAAAGTTAGATGATGTATTGAAGTGCTCATGCATAATTTTCCAACGTTGATGTTTGGGGTGTGAAACCCATTGATAAATTGTATGCTATAGTAGGGATGCTTATGTTGTTATAACATGAAATTGTGCTTGTGCCTTCTTTTGTGCGAGCATTTAGTTATTTTGTAAAATCCCTATATTGGTGTCTCACCCTTACAACACATATCAGAGTAGCACAAGGGGTATGACCTCTACAAGAAGAAGGAGGCCATCTAGTTCGAGACATGTTGTGCTGCTCCTGTCGGGTGTAGTGTCTGTTAGTGGCGACCAGCTTAGGTCCTATTGTGTTATATGATGTTTTGGGAATGAACTAAACTGATAATGATTTAGGTATGAAAATATATGAGGCAGTATAGTTGTAAGATTTATATACTTTGTGTATCTGAATGTAATTTGATTACGTTGTTGTTGTTGTGGTTGTAAAGTTAAAAGAAAAAAAAAATTTATCACCATATTTTGAAAATATGAACGTTGAGAAAACATTATTTTCCGAAAGTAACCAGCAAATAAAGTTTTATTTCTGCAAACGGGTAACCATGTGATGACCCGAGTTTAGGGTGTCACATTAGTGGTATCAGAGCTGGTCGAGTCTTTCGGGAATGTTGGGAAATAGGTCTGTTGTGTGGATGTTGTGTGTTCTCTGATTAAGATTTGTTTGGAATTACTTCTTAGAAGTAATGTGTGGTAATGACTATGTTTACGTTTCAGTTTCTGGTTTTTGGTTTAACTGATTATGGTTTATAGGTCAGTTATGGAACCAGTTGTTGAACCAGAAGCTGGACGTGGACGGGGACGAGGGGCGACGCGCGGTCGTGGAAGAGGCCGTAGAGGCGGTCGTGTTGGCGGTCGTGGTAATATGAATGAAGATTATGAAGAAGGAATGGATTATGCGGCTCGAGGCAATGGAAAATGTAGCAGCTGCGATTGCTAATCGATCGCATCTATGAATGCCCATAATCAACAGGCACAGATTCGAGCTGAACAGGCTGTTGAAGGGAAGAATTTAACTGCTTTTAGGCGTCAAGATCCATCACAGTTTCATGGAGATGTGGATCCTGTGAAAGCTGACTTATGGATTCAGGAGTTAGAGAAAATTTTTAGACTAATTCATAGTCCTGAGGGAGTGAAGGTATCTTATGCCACTTTTCTATTGGTGGGCGATGCTGAGTATTGGTGGAAGGGCACCGAACAGCTATTGGAAGCCGAGAATCAGGAGATTACTTGGGAAGTATTTCGAACCAGTTTCTTAAACAAGTATTTTCCTCAAAGTGCACGAGCTGAGAAGGAGCAAGAATTTTTGCAACTTCAACAGGGAGATTTAACTGTTGGAGAGTACGCGGCAAGGTTTGAATCACTTGCTAAGTATTTTCGTTTTTTCCAAAACAACCCAAGAGAGGATTGGAAGTGTGAGCGTTTTGAAAAAGGATTGCGTTTCGAGATTAAGGAATCAGTACTACCATTGGAAATCCGGAATTTCCAAGCCTTAGTCGAGAAGTGTAGGAAGGTGGAGCTAATGAGGAAAGAGAGAGACAATGGAGGAACTGTTGGAGGACCCTCTCGTTCCAAGAACCAGAATCAGAATCGGAAAGAGGAACGAAATCAGCAGAAGCCTTATTTCCGTCCATCAGGAAATGACCAGAATCGACAACAACATCATTCGAATTTTACTGCAACGGGGAGTAGTGGCCAAAATAACAAAAATCAACAACAATATCGTTCTAATTCTTCTGCATCATGGGGTGGAGGCCCAAGGAACCAAGGTCAAGGCCAAGTCGGGAGGTGTTACAATTGTGGGGATATAAACCATATGGTGATAAATGCCCAAAGTGAGGGGAATCAAGTGTTTTAATTGTGATCAAGTGGGACACATATCGAAGGAATGTAATGCGCCAAGGCGTGGATCTTTGTCAATAACACCAATGCTTTGTCAAGTCAAAGACTACGGGTAGAGTGTATAGTGTGCGGGGAGCTGAAACTTCAAACCATGACGGTAACCTCTTACCTACACTATTTCGTTCGGGTACAATTCATATTTTGTTTCGATGGATTGTGTGTGGATGTGTTGAAATTACTTGTTCCTGTGATTATCATGAGATGATCGTTTCAAATTTCAACAATTCAATTGGTCCATTGTGACATTTAGTATGTTTGGCTGTCCTATTTTGTTCGGGATAGACGTTTTCTTGACAAAACTAGTTTCTCAAATGAGACTTGCTCCGATCACTTTTACGTTTGGTAGAAAGTGATTATGTCCGAATTCTTGACGGACCATAGTTCTTTTAAATTGTTGGCAAGGATATTCTTGTGAGGAAGAAACTTTCTTAGATTCAAGTTTGTAAATATGTACCGATCATACATTTTTACTTCCCTGAATTTGTTAAAGAATCTTTATACACAGAATATTCTTGTATTCTTATCGATTGATGAAATTCTTTTACATACTTTCTTGTGAAAGTAAGGCTTGAGGATCTTTCATTCCAGTCTAGCTTCGTGTCACGAAATTTCGAGGACGAAATTTTTTTAAGTGGGGTAGTAATGTAACACCCCGATTTTATTTTGCTTCAGTAATATCGGTAATAAATATATAAATATATATATTTTTATCCGAGACAGAGAAAATGATTTTGGATAAACCAAGGTCATTTCCTTGTTATACTTATTTTTATAAGGTTACGGAGAAGTTTTTGGTTGAAAATTCAGACGGAAGCGGTCTACTGCGTTTTACGTGTCTTCACCGACAAGGTAAAAGTTTCTGCTCAGAAGACCTAATTTTGAGTCGTGAACGAGATGAAAAATGTTTTTATCGTATTTACTACGATCCTGGAAGTTTTGAAACTTTTGGTAAAAAAATTAAAATATTATATTTGTTGCGGGCGTATACGTCGAGATATCTCTAGGAAAGCTTGCGCCAGATGAACTAAGGAATCGGCAACGAAGCGAGAGATGATGGATTTGATCGACTTGCCGAGTATTTGTGACGAGCTTATCTGAGTCATAATGGCCATAATGGCACATTTATGACAAAGTGAAATTTTCCTATGAAATGACCATTTTGCCCTTGTCTTTGTATGACAATTGCAAGTAAATGCCATTGGAAAAGTTGACTAAAACTTACCCAAAACCCACGGCTCCCATCCTTCTTCATTAAGTATTGGTTTCTTCTTCATTAAGTATTGGTTTCTTCTTCATTAAGTTTGGTTTTTTCTTCATTTAAATAGGTTGTCTTCTTCATTAAGCCATTTTTCCATTTTCATGTTCTTTTGCTCCAAAGAGTTCATAATTCGCCAGATTTTGATTGGCAATTCTGACCAGTTTCTATTTTGAATCTCGAAAAACTTTCAACATGAAAGTTGTTCATCTTTCTCTCTTCTTTCCAACGACATAAAGATAATCCAAAACGGACAAGTATGTTGAGAGATCCACCCAAAATACTAAAACTGTTCTAAAACCTAACTATGTTCATCTTCTCCCTTAAGTTTCTCAAGAACATCATGAAAAATTTGTGAAGAACATCATCCAAATCATCATTTTCTTTGATCATCAAGAGGTAGTCTCTCTTAATCTTGCTATTCTAAGCTTTTCTCTTCACAAGATTCTTGAGTTTATGCCTTTGATCAACATGTTCTTCATTTGTTTAAAGTTCTTGAAGCTAGATTCAAAAATTCATAACTAATTCTAGAAAAATCCTTTTGACATGAAACCAATTGCTATGATCTTATAATCATCTCTATTTTCATCATCTAGAAGCACAAGATCATGAGAAATTTCCTTCTTTGATTTCTGGTCATGGCCGAACCTAGGTTAACTTTGTGTTCTTAGGTTTTGTTTCAATTTCATGCCTTGATTCATGATTATAACTTGATAGTTCTTGTATTCAAGTATATATAAGATCAAAAAATCAAACTTTAACCTATTGATCTCATCAAAACCGAAACCCTAGGTATGAGCACTTGTTGGTTTTATGATTCAAAAGTTGTTTGTAACACTTGAATCTAACTCTAGGTTTTGAATGTTGATTAAATCCAAGAGTTTAGAAATTTTAGAGATTTCTAACTCCAAACTCAGCCCTTGGCCGAAACCCTAGTTCTTGGAACTAGATGAGTTTTAGTTCATGTTCTTGGTTCATAATCTTGGTTTAAGTGCTTAATCATGTTTAAGTTACTTATGGATCATAAATCCCTAAGTTAACAAAATTTTAACTTTCCTAACCTAGAAAAGTTGTGGAGGCCGAACCTTAACCTCCATGAGTCAAGTATGTTTTTGTTTGATTTGATTTATTTTGGTTGCAATTCGTTTGAAGGAAACAACTGAGTTAACCGATTTACGCTGACGGAGAGGAAAAATCGGATCGGGATCAGGAGATTAACAGGAACGGTTAGTTCAATATTCAAGAGGTAGGGGGCTTGCCATGATGGATTTTTCTCAATAACTATTTGCTTGTAGTGTGGTTTATATGATTTATATGTGGTTGTGATTATTTGTTTATGTGGCTTACGTTGTGTTGTTTATCTGAGTATCGGTGATTTATCTGCTTTTAATTGATTTAATTATCTGCAGTAGTATATTATGTTGCTATGATGCATGATCTGCCCGGTGATATAATTATGATGATATTGTTGAATGATGTTGTTGAATGTTGTTTGAGAGGCCTGACAGTGGTCAGTGCACAACCGATTAATCAGATAAAAGATTTAATAAGCTGTGAAGATTATATTCAACGTTTTATGGGGAATGTTGGAATATAATAGTGGTGGAAAAATATTATTTTGAAAAATAATGAGTTTTTGAGAAATACAATTATTTTAAGGATTTATTAGTGTAGAAGAAATTTATGAGTCACGGTGAGAGCGTAACCGTGAAATTTTTTTAGTACTGCTAATTTTTACGCAAGAAATTCCTAAATATTATAAAAAGTTATTTTGTGAAATTAATATTCAAAAATACTTTATAAAAATAAAATAATAAAATAATAATATAAAATAAAAAGTCAAAGTTTGACTTTAAAAATATTTTCTTGGAAAATGATAAATGATGGCAAGTTTTGAAATTATTTACGGTGAAAGTTTAAAAATAGCAGTACTTGTTTTGAGAAGAAGTTTAATCTGAATTGATTTAATTTTTATAGTTGAAGTTTCAGTAAAAAGTTTTTGATGATTGGACGTTTTATAAACGAATTTCAAGTAGAAAAGATTTTCTGTAAATGAGTTTACTCAATGACGTATTTTCGGTAATTTGGATAAGTTACGGAGATATTATTTTGGATATGTTTTCATAGATGAAAATCGACGTAAACGACGTGAACGACGATATAGAACTTAGTAACCGAGATGTCGGGGTACTAGTGTTCTTATGACGTTATCCTATTTTGGATTTTGTTTCACGGACAAAAACGATGTAAAACGACGATATGGAACTTAGTAACCGAGACGTCGGGATACTAGTGTTCTTATGATGTTAAAGACTTGGTGTCTAGTAGGTAGACTGTGTGTCTACTTCACGACGTAATAAACGACGGTAAAAGATTTATGATGTTTTCTATTACCACGAACCTAAGACTGATTGCAAGGTTTAGGGTTTCGTGACTAAGCACTCGGACTGCGTGTCCTGTGTTGTTAATGAAAGACTTTAAGACATTGAAAACTACGTTGGTCGTAAGCTTTTGAGCTTTGGCAAAGGAAAGATTACACACGAAGAAAACGACGAGAACAAAATATTTTATATGCATGCATTGGCAGACGTGCCCACGATATCCTATGTCGGATACCTTAATGATAGGGTATTTTGGCTACGAAGTTATGTCGGATACCTTGATGATAGGGTATTTTGGCTACGAAGTTATGTCGGATACCTTGATGATAGGGTATTTTGGCTACGAAGTTATGTGTGGTGCTTTAATGAATAAAGTATTCCATGCCACGAAGTGCCTAATATATTTGTCTATTGAGCTTGATCAACTCATTTACGCGGTGTTGTGGGATCTCCGGAGATTAGGAAAAAGTTAGATGATGTATTGAAGTGCTCATGCATAATTTTCCAACGTTGATGTTTGGGGTGTGAAACCCATTGATAAATTGTATGCTATAGTAGGGATGCTTATGTTGTTATAACATGAAATTGTGCTTGTGCCTTCTTTTGTGCGAGCATTTAGTTATTTTGTAAAATCCCTATATTGGTGTCTCACCCTTACAACACATATCAGAGTAGCACAAGGGGTATGACCTCTACAAGAAGAAGGAGGCCATCTAGTTCGAGACATGTTGTGCTGCTCCTGTCGGGTGTAGTGTCTGTTAGTGGCGACCAGCTTAGGTCCTATTGTGTTATATGATGTTTTGGGAATAAACTAAACTGATAATGATTTAGGTATGAAAATATATGAGGCAGTATAGTTGTAAGATTTATATACTTTGTTTTTCTGAATTTAATTTGATTAGGTTGTTGTTTTTGTGGTTTTAAAGTTAAAATAAAAAAAAAAATTTATCACCATATTTTGAAAATATGAACGTTGAGAAAACATTATTTTCCGAAAGTAACCAGCAAATAAAGTTTAATTTCCGCAAACGGGTAACCATGTGATGACCCGAGTTTAGGGTGTCACATTAGTGGTATCAGAGCTGGTCGAGTCTTTCGGGAATGTTGGGAAATAGGTCTGTTGTGTGGATGTTGTGTGTTCTCTGATTAAGATTTGTTTGGAATTACTTCTTAGAAGTAATGTGTGGTAATGACTATGTTTACGTTTCAGTTTCTGGTTTTTGGTTTAACTGATTATGGTTTATAGGTCAGTTATGGAACCAGTTGTTGAACCAGAAGCTGGACGTGGACGGGGGCGAGGGACGAGGCGCGGTCGTGGAAGAGGCCGTAGAGGCGGTCGTGTTGGCGGTCGTGGTAATATGAATGAAGATTATGAAGAAGGAATGGATTATGCGGCTCGAGGCAATGGAAAATGTAGCAGCTGCGATTGCTAATCGATTGCATCTATGAATGCCCATAATCAACGAGCACAGATTCGAGCTGAACAGCTGTTGAAGGGAAGAATTTAATCGCTTTTAGGCGTCAAGATCCATCACGAGTTTCATGGAGATGTGGATCCTGTGAAAGCCGACTTATGGATTCGAGGAGTTAGAGAAAATTTTTAGACTAATTCATAGTCCTGAGGGAGTGAAGGTATCTTATGCCACTTTTCTATTGGTGGGCGATGCTGAGTATTGGTGGAAGGGCACCGAACAGCTATTGGAAGCCGAGAATCAGGAGATTACTTGGGAAGTATTTCGAACCAGTTTCTTAAACAAGTATTTTCCTCAAAGTGCACGAGCTGAGAAGGAGCAAGAATTTTTGCAACTTCAACAGGGAGATTTAACTGTTGGAGAGTACGCGGCAAGGTTTGAATCACTTGCTAAGTATTTTCGTTTTTTCCAAAACAACCCAAGAGAGGATTGGAAGTGTGAGCGTTTTGAAAAAGGATTGCGTTTCGAGATTAAGGAATCAGTACTACCATTGGAAATCCGGAATTTCCAAGCCTTAGTCGAGAAGTGTAGGAAGGTGGAGCTAATGAGGAAAGAGAGAGACAATGGAGGAACTGTTGGAGGACCCTCTCGTTCCAAGAACCAGAATCAGAATCGGAAAGAGGAACGAAATCAGCAGAAGCCTTATTTCCGTCCATCAGGAAATGACCAGAATCGACAACAACATCATTCGAATTTTACTGCAACGGGGAGTAGTGGCCAAAATAACAAAAATCAACAACAATATCGTTCTAATTCTTCTGCATCATGGGGTGGAGGCCCAAGGAACCAAGGTCAAGGCCAAGTCAGGAGGTGTTACAATTGTGGGGATATAAACCATATGGCTGATAAATGCCCAGTGAGGGGAATCAAGTGTTTTAATTGTGATCAAGTGGGACACATATCGAAGGAATGTAATGCGCCAAGGCGTGGATCGGCTGTCAATAACACCAATGCTGTCAAGTCAAAGACTACGGGTAGAGTGTATAGTGTGCGGGGAGCTGAAACTTCAAACCATGACGGTAACCTCTTACCTACACTATTTCGTTCGGGTACAATTCATATTTTGTTTCGATGGATTGTGTGTGGATGTGTTGAAATTACTTGTTCCTGTGATTATCATGAGATGATCGTTTCAAATTTCAACAATTCAATTGGTCACTGTGACATTTAGTATGTTTGGCTGTCCTATTTTGTTCAGGATAGACGTTTTCTTGACAAAACTAGTTTCTCAAATGAGACTTGCTCCAGTCACTTTTACGTTTGGTAGAAAGTGATTATGTCCGAATTCTTGACGGACCATAGTTCTTTTAAATTGTTGGCAAGGATATTCTTGTGAGGGAAGAAACTTTCTTAGATTCAAGTTTGTAAATATGTACCGATCATACATTTTTACTTCCCTGAATTTGTTAAAGAATCTTTATACACAGAATATTCTTGTATTCTTATCAGATTGATGAAATTCTTTTACATACTTTCTTGTGAAAGTAAGGCTTCGGGATCTTTCATTCCAGTCTAGCTTCGTGTCACGAAATTTCGAGGACGAAATTTTTTTAAGTGGGGTAGTAATGTAACACCCCGATTTTCGCTGCTTCGTAATATCGGTAATAAATATATAAATATATATATTTTTATCCGAGACAGAGAAAATGATTTTGGATAAACCAAGGTCATTTCCTTGTTATACTTATTTTTATAAGGTTACGGAGAAGTTTTTGGTTGAAAATTCAGACGGAAGCCGGTCTACCGTTTTCTGTGTCTTCACTGACAGTAAAAGTTTACTGCTCAGAAGACCTAATTTTGAGTCGTGAACGAGATGAAAAATGTTTTTATCGTATTTACTACGATCCTGGAAGTTTTGAAACTTTTGGTAAAAAAATTAAAATATTATATTTGTTGCGGGCGTATACGTCGAGATATCTCTAGGAAAGCTTGCGCCAGATGAACTAAGGAATCGGCAACGTAGCAGAGATGATGGATTTGATCGACTTGCCGAGTATTTGTGACGAGCTTATCTGAGTCATAATGGCCATAATGGCACATTTATGACAAAGTGAAATTTTCCTATGAAATGACCATTTTGCCCTTGTCTTTGTATTTTCAATTGCAAGTAAATGCCATTGGAAAAGTTGACTAAAACTTACCCAAAACCCACGGCTCCCATCCTTCTTCATTAAGTATTGGTTTCTTCTTCATTAAGTATTGGTTTCTTCTTCATTAAGTTTGGTTTTTTCTTCATTTAAATAGGTTGTCTTCTTCATTAAGCCATTTTTCCATTTTCATGTTCTTTTGCTCCAAAGAGTTCATAATTCGCCAGATTTTGATTGGCAATTCTGACCAGTTTCTATTTTGAATCTCGAAAAACTTTCAACATGAAAGTTGTTCATCTTTCTCTCTTCTTTCCAACGACATAAAGATAATCCAAAACGGACAAGTATGTTGAGAGATCCACCCAAAATACTAAAACTGTTCTAAAACCTAACTATGTTCATCTTCTCCCTTAAGTTTCTCAAGAACATCATGAAAAATTTGTGAAGAACATCATCCAAATCATCATTTTCTTTGATCATCAAGAGGTAGTCTCTCTTAATCTTGCTATTCTAAGCTTTTCTCTTCACAAGATTCTTGAGTTTATGCCTTTGATCAACATGTTCTTCATTTGTTTAAAGTTCTTGAAGCTAGATTCAAAAATTCATAACTAATTCTAGAAAAATCCTTTTGACATGAAACCAATTGCTATGATCTTATAATCATCTCTATTTTCATCATCTAGAAGCACAAGATCATGAGAAATTTCCTTCTTTGATTTCTGGTCATGGCCGAACCTAGGTTAACTTTGTGTTCTTAGGTTTTGTTTCAATTTCATGCCTTGATTCATGATTATAACTTGATAGTTCTTGTATTCAAGTATATATAAGATCAAAAAATCAAACTTTAACCTATTGATCTCATCAAAACCGAAACCCTAGGTATGAGCACTTGTTGGTTTTATGATTCAAAAGTTGTTTGTAACACTTGAATCTAACTCTAGGTTTTGAATGTTGATTAAATCCAAGAGTTTAGAAATTTTAGAGATTTCTAACTCCAAACTCAGCCCTTGGCCGAAACCCTAGTTCTTGGAACTAGATGAGTTTTAGTTCATGTTCTTGGTTCATAATCTTGGTTTAAGTGCTTAATCATGTTTAAGTTACTTATGGATCATAAATCCCTAAGTTAACAAAATTTTAACTTTCCTAACCTAGAAAAGTTGTGGAGGCCGAACCTTAACCTCCATGAGTCAAGTATGTTTTTGTTTGATTTGATTTATTTTGGTTGCAATTCGTTTGAAGGAAACAACCGAGTTAACCGATTTACGCCGACGGAGAGGAAAAATCGGATCGGGATCGGGAGATTAACGAGAGCAGTTAGTTCAATATTCAAGAGGTAGGGGGCTTGCCATGATGGATTTTTCTCAATAACTATTTGCTTGTAGTGTGGTTTATATGATTTATATGTGGTTGTGATTATTTGTTTATGTGGCTTACGTTGTGTTGTTTATCTGAGTATCGGTGATTTATCTGCTTTTAATTGATTTAATTATCTGCAGTAGTATATTATGTTGCTATGATGCATGATCTGCCCGGTGATATAATTATGATGATATTGTTGAATGATGTTGTTGAATGTTGTTTGAGAGGCCTGACAGTGGTCAGTGCACAACCGATTAATCGGATAAAAGATTTAATAAGTTTGTGAAGATTATATTCAACGTTTTATGGGGAATGTTGGAATATAATAGTGGTGGAAAAATATTATTTTGAAAAATAATGAGTTTTTGAGAAATACAATTATTTTAAGGATTTATTAGTGTAGAAGAAATTTATGAGTCACGGTGAGAGCGTAACCGTGAAATTTTTTTAGTACTGCTAATTTTTACGCAAGAAATTCCTAAATATTATAAAAAGTTATTTTGTGAAATTAATATTCAAAAATACTTTATAAAAATAAAATAATAAAACAATAATATAAAATAAAAAGTCAAAGTTTGACTTTAAAAATATTTTCTTGGAAAATGATAAATGATGGCAAGTTTTGAAATTATTTACGGTGAAAGTTTAAAAATAGCAGTACTTGTTTTGAGAAGAAGTTTAATCTGAATTGATTTAATTTTTATAGTTGAAGTTTCAGTAAAAAGTTTTTGATGATTGGACGTTTTATAAGCGAATTTCAAGTAGAAAAGATTTTTCGTAAATGAGTTTACTCAATGACGTATTTTCGGTAATTTGGATAAGTTCACGGAGATATTATTTTGGATATGTTTTCATAGGCGAAAATCGGCGTAAACGAGCGTGAACGACGATATAGAACTTAGTAACCGAGATGTCGGGGTACTAGTGTTCTTATGGCGTTATCCTATTTTGGATTTTGTTTCACGGACAAAAACGATGTAAAACGGCGATATGGAACTTAGTAACCGAGGCGTCGGGATACTAGTGTTCTTATGATGTTAAAGACTTGGTGTCTAGTAGGTAGACTGTGTGTCTACTTCACGACGTAATAAACGACGGTAAAAGATTTATGATGTTTTCTATTACCACGAACCTAAGACCGATTGCAAGGTTTAGGGTTTCGTGACTAAGCACTCCTGACTGCGTGTCTGTGTTGTTAATGAAAGACTTTAAGACATTGAAAACTACGTTGGTCGTAAGCTTTTGAGCTTTGGCAAAGGAAAGATTACACACGAAGAAAACGACGAGAACAAAATATTTTATATGCATGCATTGGCAGACGTGCCCACGATATCCTATGTCGGATACCTTAATGATAGGGTATTTTGGCTACGAAGTTATGTCGGATACCTTTGATGATAGGGTATTTTGGGTATTCGAAGTTATGTGTGGTGCTTTAATGAATAAAGTATTCCATGCCACGAAGTGCCTAATATATTTGTCTATTGAGCTTGATCAACTCATTTACGCGGTGTTGTGGGATCTCCGGAGATTAGGAAAAAGTTAGATGATGTATTGAAGTGCTCATGCATAATTTTCCAACGTTGATGTTTGGGGTGTGAAACCCATTGATAAATTGTATGCTATAGTAGGGATGCTTATGTTGTTATAACATGAAATTGTGCTTGTGCCTTCTTTTGTGCGAGCATTTAGTTATTTTGTAAAATCCCTATATTGGTGTCTCACCCTTACAACACATATCAGAGTAGCACAAGGGGTATGACCTCTACAAGAAGAAGGAGGCCATCTAGTTCGAGACATGTTGTGCTGCTCCTGTCGGGTGTAGTGTCTGTTAGTGGCGACCAGCTTAGGTCCTATTGTGTTATATGATGTTTTGGGAATAAACTAAACTGATAATGATTTAGGTATGAAAATATATGAGGCAGTATAGTTGTAAGATTTATATACTTTGTGTATCTGAATGTAATTTGATTACGTTGTTGTTGTTGTGGTTGTAAAGTTAAAAGAAAAAAAAAATTTATCACCATATTTTGAAAATATGAACGTTGAGAAAACATTATTTTCCGAAAGTAACCAGCAAATAAAGTTTAATTTCCGCAAACGGGTAACCATGTGATGACCCGAGTTTAGGGTGTCACATTAGTGGTATCAGAGCTGGTCGAGTCTTTCGGGAATGTTGGGAAATAGGTCTGTTGTGTGGATGTTGTGTGTTCTCTGATTAAGATTTGTTTGGAATTACTTCTTAGAAGTAATGTGTGGTAATGACTATGTTTACGTTTCAGTTTCTGGTTTTTGGTTTAACTGATTATGGTTTATAGGTCAGTTATGGAACCAGTTGTTGAACCAGAAGCTGGACGTGGACGGGGACGGGGACGTAGACGCGGTCGTGGAAGAGGCCGTAGAGGCGGTCGTGTTGGCGGTCGTGGTAATATGAATGAAGATTATGAAGAAGGAATGGATTATGCAGCTCAGGCAATGGAAAATGTAGCAGCTGCGATTGCTAATCGATCGCATCTATGAATGCCCATAATCAACAGGCACAGATTCGAGCTGAACAGGCTGTTGAAGGGAAGAATTTAACTGCTTTTAGGCGTCAAGATCCATCACAGTTTCATGGAGATGTGGATCCTGTGAAAGCTGACTTATGGATTCAGGAGTTAGAGAAAATTTTTAGACTAATTCATAGTCCTGAGGGAGTGAAGGTATCTTATGCCACTTTTCTATTGGTGGGCGATGCTGAGTATTGGTGGAAGGGCACCGAACAGCTATTGGAAGCCGAGAATCAGGAGATTACTTGGGAAGTATTTCGAACCAGTTTCTTAAACAAGTATTTTCCTCAAAGTGCACGAGCTGAGAAGGAGCAAGAATTTTTGCAACTTCAACAGGGAGATTTAA
The DNA here is from genome assembly GCA_030762895.1 of Sophora flavescens. NCBI lineage: Eukaryota > Viridiplantae > Streptophyta > Magnoliopsida > Fabales > Fabaceae > Sophora > Sophora flavescens. The sequence goes on along the minus strand of CM061066.1, from coordinate 159,318,210 downwards.
CTGTTGGAGAGTACGCGGCAAGGTTTGAATCACTTGCTAAGTATTTTCGTTTTTTCCAAAACAACCCAAGAGAGGATTGGAAGTGTGAGCGTTTTGAAAAAGGATTGCGTTTCGAGATTAAGGAATCAGTACTACCATTGGAAATCCGGAATTTCCAAGCCTTAGTCGAGAAGTGTAGGAAGGTGGAGCTAATGAGGAAAGAGAGAGACAATGGAGGAACTGTTGGAGGACCCTCTCGTTCCAAGAACCAGAATCAGAATCGGAAAGAGGAACGAAATCAGCGAAGCCTTATTTCCGTCCATCGAGGAAATGACCAGAATCGACAACAACATCATTCGAATTTTTTTGCAATGGGGAGTAGTGGCCAAAATAACAAAAATCAACAACAATATCGTTCTAATTCTTACGCATCATGGGGTGGAGGCCCAAGGAACCAAGGTCAAGGCCAAGTCAGGAGGTGTTACAATTGTGGGGATATAAACCATATGGCTGATAAATGCCCAGTGAGGGGAATCAAGTGTTTTAATTGTGATCAAGTGGGACACATATCGAAGGAATGTAATGCGCCAAGGCGTGGATCGGCTGTCAATAACACCAATCTTTGTCAAGTCAAAGACTACGGGTAGAGTGTATAGTGTGCGGGGAGTGAAACTTCAAACCATGACGGTAACCTCTTACCTACACTATTTCGTTCGGGTACAATTCATATTTTGTTTCGATGGATTGTGTGTGGATGTGTTGAAATTACTTGTTCCTGTGATTATCATGAGATGATCGTTTCAAATTTCAACAATTCAATTGGTCACTGTGACATTTAGTATGTTTGGCTGTCCTATTTTGTTCAGGATAGACGTTTTCTTGACAAAACTAGTTTCTCAAATGAGACTTGCTCCAGTCACTTTTACGTTTGGTAGAAAGTGATTATGTCCGAATTCTTGACGGACCATAGTTCTTTTAAATTGTTGGCAAGGATATTCTTGTGAGGGAAGAAACTTTCTTAGATTCAAGTTTGTAAATATGTACCGATCATACATTTTTACTTCCCTGAATTTGTTAAAGAATCTTTATACACAGAATATTCTTGTATTCTTATCAGATTGATGAAATTCTTTTACATACTTTCTTGTGAAAGTAAGGCTTCGGGATCTTTCATTCCAGTCTAGCTTCGTGTCACGAAATTTCGAGGACGAAATTTTTTTAAGTGGGGTAGTAATGTAACACCCCGATTTTCGCTGCTTCGTAATATCGGTAATAAATATATAAATATATATATTTTTATCCGAGACAGAGAAAATGATTTTGGATAAACCAAGGTCATTTCCTTGTTATACTTATTTTTATAAGGTTACGGAGAAGTTTTTGGTTGAAAATTCAGACGGAAGCCGGTCTACCGTTTTCTGTGTCTTCACTGACAGTAAAAGTTTACTGCTCAGAAGACCTAATTTTGAGTCGTGAACGAGATGAAAAATGTTTTTATCGTATTTACTACGATCCTGGAAGTTTTGAAACTTTTGGTAAAAAAATTAAAATATTATATTTGTTGCGGGCGTATACGTCGAGATATCTCTAGGAAAGCTTGCGCCAGATGAACTAAGGAATCGGCAACGTAGCAGAGATGATGGATTTGATCGACTTGCCGAGTATTTGTGACGAGCTTATCTGAGTCATAATGGCCATAATGGCACATTTATGACAAAGTGAAATTTTCCTATGAAATGACCATTTTGCCCTTGTCTTTGTATGACAATTGCAAGTAAATGCCATTGGAAAAGTTGACTAAAACTTACCCAAAACCCACGGCTCCCATCCTTCTTCATTAAGTATTGGTTTCTTCTTCATTAAGTATTGGTTTCTTCTTCATTAAGTTTGGTTTTTTCTTCATTTAAATAGGTTGTCTTCTTCATTAAGCCATTTTTCCATTTTCATGTTCTTTTGCTCCAAAGAGTTCATAATTCGCCAGATTTTGATTGGCAATTCTGACCAGTTTCTATTTTGAATCTCGAAAAACTTTCAACATGAAAGTTGTTCATCTTTCTCTCTTCTTTCCAACGACATAAAGATAATCCAAAACGGACAAGTATGTTGAGAGATCCACCCAAAATACTAAAACTGTTCTAAAACCTAACTATGTTCATCTTCTCCCTTAAGTTTCTCAAGAACATCATGAAAAATTTGTGAAGAACATCATCCAAATCATCATTTTCTTTGATCATCAAGAGGTAGTCTCTCTTAATCTTGCTATTCTAAGCTTTTCTCTTCACAAGATTCTTGAGTTTATGCCTTTGATCAACATGTTCTTCATTTGTTTAAAGTTCTTGAAGCTAGATTCAAAAATTCATAACTAATTCTAGAAAAATCCTTTTGACATGAAACCAATTGCTATGATCTTATAATCATCTCTATTTTCATCATCTAGAAGCACAAGATCATGAGAAATTTCCTTCTTTGATTTCTGGTCATGGCCGAACCTAGGTTAACTTTGTGTTCTTAGGTTTTGTTTCAATTTCATGCCTTGATTCATGATTATAACTTGATAGTTCTTGTATTCAAGTATATATAAGATCAAAAAATCAAACTTTAACCTATTGATCTCATCAAAACCGAAACCCTAGGTATGAGCACTTGTTGGTTTTATGATTCAAAAGTTGTTTGTAACACTTGAATCTAACTCTAGGTTTTGAATGTTGATTAAATCCAAGAGTTTAGAAATTTTAGAGATTTCTAACTCCAAACTCAGCCCTTGGCCGAAACCCTAGTTCTTGGAACTAGATGAGTTTTAGTTCATGTTCTTGGTTCATAATCTTGGTTTAAGTGCTTAATCATGTTTAAGTTACTTATGGATCATAAATCCCTAAGTTAACAAAATTTTAACTTTCCTAACCTAGAAAAGTTGTGGAGGCCGAACCTTAACCTCCATGAGTCAAGTATGTTTTTGTTTGATTTGATTTATTTTGGTTGCAATTCGTTTGAAGGAAACAACTGAGTTAACCGATTTACGCTGACGGAGAGGAAAAATCGGATCGGGATCAGGAGATTAACAGGAACGGTTAGTTCAATATTCAAGAGGTAGGGGGCTTGCCATGATGGATTTTTCTCAATAACTATTTGCTTGTAGTGTGGTTTATATGATTTATATGTGGTTGTGATTATTTGTTTATGTGGCTTACGTTGTGTTGTTTATCTGAGTATCGGTGATTTATCTGCTTTTAATTGATTTAATTATCTGCAGTAGTATATTATGTTGCTATGATGCATGATCTGCCCAGTGATATAATTATGATGATATTGTTGAATGATGTTGTTGAATGTTGTTTGAGAGGCCTGGACGGTGGTCGATGCACAACCGATTAATCGGATAAAAGATTTAATAAAGTTGTGAAGATTATATTCAACGTTTTATGGGGAATGTTGGAATATAATAGTGGTGGAAAAATATTATTTTGAAAAATAATGAGTTTTTGAGAAATACAATTATTTTAAGGATTTATTAGTGTAGAAGAAATTTATGAGTCACGGTGAGAGCGTAACCGTGAAATTTTTTTAGTACTGCTAATTTTTACGCAAGAAATTCCTAAATATTATAAAAAGTTATTTTGTGAAATTAATATTCAAAAATACTTTATAAAAATAAAATAATAAAATAATAATATAAAATAAAAAGTCAAAGTTTGACTTTAAAAATATTTTCTTGGAAAATGATAAATGATGGCAAGTTTTGAAATTATTTACGGTGAAAGTTTAAAAATAAGCAAGTACTTGTTTTGAGAAGAAGTTTAATCTGAATTGATTTAATTTTTATAGTTGAAGTTTCAGTAAAAAGTTTTTGATGATTGGAGCGTTTATAAGCGAATTTCAAGTAGAAAAGATTTTCTGTAAATGAGTTTACTCAATGACGTATTTTCGGTAATTTGGATAAGTTACGGAGATATTATTTTGGATATGTTTTCATAGACGAAAATCGACGTAAACGACGTGAACGACGATATAGAACTTAGTAACCGAGATGTCGGGGTACTAGTGTTCTTATGACGTTATCCTATTTTGGATTTTGTTTCACGGACAAAAACGATGTAAAACGACGATATGGAACTTAGTAACCGAGACGTCGGGATACTAGTGTTCTTATGATGTTAAAGACTTGGTGTCTAGTAGGTAGACTGTGTGTCTACTTCACGACGTAATAAACGACGGTAAAAGATTTATGATGTTTTCTATTACCACGAACCTAAGACTGATTGCAAGGTTTAGGGTTTCGTGACTAAGCACTCGGACTGCGTGTCCTGTGTTGTTAATGAAAGACTTTAAGACATTGAAAACTACGTTGGTCGTAAGCTTTTGAGCTTTGGCAAAGGAAAGATTACACACGAAGAAAACGACGAGAACAAAATATTTTATATGCATGCATTGGCAGACGTGCCCACGATATCCTATGTCGGATACCTTAATGATAGGGTATTTTGGCTACGAAGTTATGTCGGATACCTTGATGATAGGGTATTTTGGCTACGAAGTTATGTCGGATACCTTGATGATAGGGTATTTTGGCTACGAAGTTATGTGTGGTGCTTTAATGAATAAAGTATTCCATGCCACGAAGTGCCTAATATATTTGTCTATTGAGCTTGATCAACTCATTTACGCGGTGTTGTGGGATCTCCGGAGATTAGGAAAAAGTTAGATGATGTATTGAAGTGCTCATGCATAATTTTCCAACGTTGATGTTTGGGGTGTGAAACCCATTGATAAATTGTATGCTATAGTAGGGATGCTTATGTTGTTATAACATGAAATTGTGCTTGTGCCTTCTTTTGTGCGAGCATTTAGTTATTTTGTAAAATCCCTATATTGGTGTCTCACCCTTACAACACATATCAGAGTAGCACAAGGGGTATGACCTCTACAAGAAGAAGGAGGCCATCTAGTTCGAGACATGTTGTGCTGCTCCTGTCGGGTGTAGTGTCTGTTAGTGGCGACCAGCTTAGGTCCTATTGTGTTATATGATGTTTTGGGAATAAACTAAACTGATAATGATTTAGGTATGAAAATATATGAGGCAGTATAGTTGTAAGATTTATATACTTTGTGTATCTGAATGTAATTTGATTACGTTGTTGTTGTTGTGGTTGTAAAGTTAAAAGAAAAAAAAAATTTATCACCATATTTTGAAAATATGAACGTTGAGAAAACATTATTTTCCGAAAGTAACCAGCAAATAAAGTTTAATTTCAAGAACGGGTAACCATGTGATGACCCGAGTTTAGGGTGTCACATTAGTGGTATCGAGCTGGTCGAGTCTTTCGGGAATGTTGGGAAATAGGTCTGCTTGTGTGGATGTTGTGTGTTCTCTCGATTAAGATTTGTTTGGAATTACTTCTTAGAAGTAATGTGTGGTAATGACTATGTTTACGTTTCAGTTTCTGGTTTTTGGTTTAGCGATTATGGTTTATAGGTCAGTTATGGAACCAGTTGTTGAACCGAAGCTGGGCGTGGGACGGGGGCGAGGGCGTAGACGCGGTCGTGGGAAGAGGCCGTAGAGGCGGTCGTGTTGGCGGTCGTGGTAATATGAATGAAGATTATGAAGAAGGAATGGATTATGCAGCTCGAGGCAATGGAAAATGTAGCAGCTGCGATTGCTAATCGACCGCATCTATGAATGCCCATAATCACAGCACGATTCGAGCTGAACAGTTGTTGAAGGGAAGAATTTAACTGCTTTTAGGCGTCAAGATCCATCACAGTTTCATGGAGATGTGGATCCTGTGAAAGCTGACTTATGGATTCAGGAGTTAGAGAAAATTTTTAGACTAATTCATAGTCCTGAGGGAGTGAAGGTATCTTATGCCACTTTTCTATTGGTGGGCGGGCTCTTGAGTATTGGTGGAAGGGCACCGAACAGCTATTGGAAGCCGAGAATCAGGAGATTACTTGGGAAGTATTTCGAACCAGTTTCTTAAACAAGTATTTTCCTCAAAGTGCACGAGCTGAGAAGGAGCAAGAATTTTTGCAACTTCAACAGGGAGATTTAACTGTTGGAGAGTACGCGGCAAGGTTTGAATCACTTGCTAAGTATTTTCGTTTTTTCCAAAACAACCCAAGAGAGGATTGGAAGTGTGAGCGTTTTGAAAAAGGATTGCGTTTCGAGATTAAGGAATCAGTACGACCATGGGAAATCCGGAATTTCCAAGCCTTAGTCGAGAAGTGTAGGAAGGTGGAGCTAATGAGGAAAGAGAGAGACAATGGAGGAAGCTGTTGGAGGACCCTCTCGTTCCAAGAACCAGAATCGAGAATCGGAAGAGGAACGAAATCAGCGAAGCCTTATTTCCGTCCATCAGGAAATGACCAGAATCGACAACAACATCATTCGAATTTTTTTGCAATGGGGAGTAGTGGCCAAAATAACAAAAATCAACAACAATATCGTTCTAATTCTTACGCATCATGGGGTGGAGGCCCAAGGAACCAAGGTCAAGGCCAAGTCAGGAGGTGTTACAATTGTGGGGATATAAACCATATGGCTGATAAATGCCCAGTGAGGGGAATCAAGTGTTTTAATTGTGATCAAGTGGGACACATATCGAAGGAATGTAATGCGCCAAGGCGTGGATCGGCTGTCAATAACACCAATGCTGTCAAGTCAAAGACTACGGGTAGAGTGTATAGTGTGCGGGGAGCTGAAACTTCAAACCATGACGGTAACCTCTTACCTACACTATTTCGTTCGGGTACAATTCATATTTTGTTTCGATGGATTGTGTGTGGATGTGTTGAAATTACTTGTTCCTGTGATTATCATGAGATGATCGTTTCAAATTTCAACAATTCAATTGGTCACTGTGACATTTAGTATGTTTGGCTGTCCTATTTTGTTCAGGATAGACGTTTTCTTGACAAAACTAGTTTCTCAAATGAGACTTGCTCCAGTCACTTTTACGTTTGGTAGAAAGTGATTATGTCCGAATTCTTGACGGACCATAGTTCTTTTAAATTGTTGGCAAGGATATTCTTGTGAGGGAAGAAACTTTCTTAGATTCAAGTTTGTAAATATGTACCGATCATACATTTTTACTTCCCTGAATTTGTTAAAGAATCTTTATACACGAGAATATTCTTGTATTCTTATCAGATTGATGAAATTCTTTTACATACTTTCTTGTGAAAGTAAGGCTTCGGGATCTTTCATTCCAGTCTAGCTTCGTGTCACGAAATTTCGAGGACGAAATTTTTTTAAGTGGGGTAGTAATGTAACACCCCGATTTTCGCTGCTTCGTAATATCGGTAATAAATATATAAATATATATATTTTTATCCGAGACAGAGAAAATGATTTTGGATAAACCAAGGTCATTTCCTTGTTATACTTATTTTTATAAGGTTACGGAGAAGTTTTTGGTTGAAAATTCAGACGGAAGCCGGTCTACCGTTTTCTGTGTCTTCACTGACAGTAAAAGTTTACTGCTCAGAAGACCTAATTTTGAGTCGTGAACGAGATGAAAAATGTTTTTATCGTATTTACTACGATCCTGGAAGTTTTGAAACTTTTGGTAAAAAAATTAAAATATTATATTTGTTGCGGGCGTATACGTCGAGATATCTCTAGGAAAGCTTGCGCCAGATGAACTAAGGAATCGGCAACGTAGCAGAGATGATGGATTTGACCGACTTGCCGAGTATTTGTGACGAGCTTATCTGAGTCATAATGGCCATAATGGCACATTTATGACAAAGTGAAATTTTCCTATGAAATGACCATTTTGCCCTTGTCTTTGTATGACAATTGCAAGCAAATGCCATTGGAAAAGTTGACTAAAACTTACCCAAAACCCACGGCTCCCATCCTTCTTCATTAAGTATTGGTTTCTTCTTCATTAAGTATTGGTTTCTTCTTCATTAAGTTTGGTTTTTTCTTCATTTAAATAGGCTGTCTTCTTCATTAAGCCATTTTTCCATTTTCATGTTCTTTTGCTCCAAAGAGTTCATAATTCGCCAGATTTTTATTGGCAATTCTGACCAGTTTCTATTTTGAATCTCGAAAAACTTTCAACATGAAAGTTGTTCATCTTTCTCTCTTCTTTCCAACGACATAAAGATAATCCAAAACGGACAAGTATGTTGAGAGATCCACCCAAAATACTAAAACTATTCTAAAACCTAACTATGTTCATCTTCTCCCTTAAGTTTCTCAAGAACATCATGAAAAATTTGTGAAGAACATCATCCAAATCATCATTTTCTTTGATCATCAAGAGGTAGTCTCTCTTAATCTTGCTATTCTAAGCTTTTCTCTTCACAAGATTCTTGAGTTTATGCCTTTGATCAACATGTTCTTCATTTGTTTAAAGTTCTTGAAGCTAGATTCAAAAATTCATAACTAATTCTAGAAAAATCCTTTTGACATGAAACCAATTGCTATGATCTTATAATCATCTCTATTTTCATCATCTAGAAGCACAAGATCATGAGAAATTTCCTTCTTTGATTTCTGGTCATGGCCGAACCTAGGTTAACTTTGTGTTCTTAGGTTTTGTTTCAATTTCATGCCTTGATTCATGATTATAACTTGATAGTTCTTGTATTCAAGTATATAGAAGATCAAAAAATCAAACTTTAACCTATTGATCTCATCAAAACCGAAACCCTACGTATGAGCACTTGTTGGTTTTATGATTCAAAAGTTGTTTGTAACACTTGAATCTAACTCTAGGTTTTGAATGTTGATTAAATCCAAGAGTTTAGAAATTTTAGAGATTTCTAACTCCAAACTCAGCCCTTGGACGAAACCCTAGTTCTTGGAACTAGATGAGTTTTAGTTCATGTTCTTGGTTCATAATCTTGGTTTAAGTGCTTAATCATGTTTAAGTTACTTATGGATCATAAATCCCTAAGTTAACAAAATTTTAACTTTCCTAACCTAGAAAAGTTGTTGAGGCCGAACCTTAACCTCCATGAGTCAAGTATGTTTTTGTTTGATTTGATTTATTTTGGTTGCAATTCGTTTGAAGGAAACAACTGAGTTAACCGATTTACGCTGACGGAGAGGAAAAATCGGATCGGGATCAGGAGATTAACAGGAACGATTAGTTCAATCTTCAAGAGGTAAGGGGGGCTTGCCATGATGGATTTTTCTCAATAACTATTTGCTTGTAGTGTGGTTTATATGATTTATATGTGGTTGTGATTATTTGTTTATGTGGCTTACGTTGTGTTGTTTATCTGAGTATCGGTGATTTATCTGCTTTTAATTGATTTAATTATCTGCAGTAGTATATTATGTTGCTATGATGCATGATCTGCATGGTGATATAATTATGATGATATTGTTGAATGATGTTGTTGAATGTTGTTTGAGAGGCCTGACAGTGGTCAGTGCACAACCGATTAATCAGATAAAAGATTTAATAAGCTGTGAAGATTATATTCAACGTTTTATGGGGAATGTTGGAATATAATAGTGGTGGAAAAATATTATTTTGAAAAATAATGAGTTTTTGAGAAATACTATTATTTTAAGGATTTATTAGTGTAGAAGAAATTTATGAGTCACGGTGAGAGCGTAACCGTGAAATTTTTTTTAGTCTTGCTAATTTTTACGCAAGAAATTCCTAAATATTATAAAAAGTTATTTTGTGAAATTAATATTCAAAAATACTTTAGAAAAATAAAAATAATAAAATAATAATATAAAATAAAAAGTCAAAGTTTGACTTTAAAAATATTTTCTTGGAAAATGATAAATGATGGCAAGTTTTGAAATTATTTACGGTGAAAGTTTAAAAATAGCGGTACTTGTTTTGAGAAGAAGTTTAATCTGAATTGATTTAATTTTTATAGTTGAAGTTTCAGTAAAAAGTTTTTGATGATTGGACGTTTTATAAACGAATTTCAAGTAGAAAAGATTTTCTGTAAATGAGTTTACTCAATGACGTATTTTCGGTAATTTGGATAAGTTACGGAGATATTATTTTGGATATGTTTTCATAGACGAAAATCGGCGTAAGCGAGCGTGAAACGGCGATATAGAACTTAGTAACCGAGATGTCGGGGTACTAGTGTTCTTATGGCGTTATCCTATTTTGGATTTTGTTTCACGGACAAAAGCGATGTAAAACGGCGATATGGAACTTAGTAACCGAGGCGTCGGGATACTAGTGTTCTTATGATGTTAAAGACTTGGTGTCTAGTAGGTAGACTGTGTGTCTACTTCACGACGTAATAAACGACGGTAAAAGATTTATGATGTTTTCTATTACCACGAACCTAAGACTGATTGCAAGGTTTAGGGTTTCATGACTAAGCACTCGGACTGCGTGTCCTGTGCTGTTAATGAAAGACTTTAAGACATTGAAAACTACGTTGGTCGTAAGCTTTTGAGCTTTGGGAAAGGAAAGATTACACACGAAGAAAACGACGAGAACAAAATATTTTATATGCATGCATTGGCAGACGTGCCCACGATGTCCTATGTCGGATACCTTAATGATAGGGTATTTTGGCTACGAAGTTATGTCGGATACCTTGATGATAGGGTATTTTGGCTACGAAGTTATGTCGGTATGTCGGATACCTTGATGATAGGGTATTTTGGCTACGAAGTTATGTCGGATACCTTGATGATAGGGTATTTTGGCTACGAAGTTATGTGTGGTGCTTTAATGAATAAAGTATTCCATGCCACGAAGTGCCTACTATATTTGGCTATTGAGCTTGATCAACTCATTTACGCGGTGTTGTGGGATCTCCGGAGATTAGGAAAAAGTTAGATGATGTATTGAAGTGCTCATGCATAATTTTCCAACGTTGATGTTTGGGGTGTGAAACCTATTTATAAATTGTATGCTATAGTAGGGATGCTTATGTTGTTATAACATGAAATTGTGCTTGTGCCTTCTTTTGTGCGAGCATTTAGTTATTTTGTAAAATCCCTATATTGGTGTCTCACCCTTACAACACATATCAGAGTAGCATAAGGGGTATGACCTCTACAAGAAGAAGGAGGCCATCTAGTTCGAGACATCTTTGTCTTTGCCTCTCTGTCGGGTGTAGTGTACATTAGTGGCGACCAGCTTAGGTCCTATTGTGTTATATGATGTTTTGGGAATAAACTAAACTGATAATGATTTAGGTATGAAAATATATGAGGCAGTATAGTTGTAAGATTTATATACTTTGTGTATCTGAATGTAATTTGATTACATTGTTGTTGTTGTGGTTGTAAAGTTAAAAGAAAAAAAAAATTTATCACCATATTTTGAAAATATGAACGTTGAGAAAACATTATTTTCCGAAAGTAACCAGCAAATAAAGTTTTATTTCCGCAAACGGGTAACCATGTGATGACCCGAGTTTAGGGTGTCACATATGTTAACTTCAGGAGGCAAAAAAATAACATTGTCGCTCTTCAGACAGCGGACAGCTGGGTAGAAGGTGTGCAAGAGGTCAAACAGGTGGCCTTATCTCCTTTCCATTCTCTTTACTCTATTCAGGATAGACCCAGGCCAAATTTGGATGGGTTAGATTTTAATATTCTTTCCCCGGAACAAAATGCAGTCTATGTGCACCTTTCTCAAAGGAGGAAATTAAAGAGGTTGTGTGGTCTTATGATGGTGATAAAAGCCCCGGCCCGGATGGATTCAATTTCACTTTTCTAAAGAAGTTTTGGCCTTCTCTAGGTAATGAGATTGGCCTACTTGTGGAGGATTTTTTCACAAATTCGAGATTGGCTCCAGGGTGTGTTTCCTCTTTTGTTGCATTGTTGCCCAAGCGGGATAATCCACAAAAATGGGTGATTTCAGGCCTAACTGTTTAATAGATTGCATCCACAAGATTGTTTCAAAGTTATTAGCATCGAGATTGAAGTCCGTAATTGATACTTTGATCTCTTCATCACAGTCGGCCTTCTTATCTAATAGGCAGATTTTGGGTGGGGTGTTGTCTATTAATGAGGTTGTAGATATGGCTAAAAAGAATGGCTCGGACTATTTAATTCATAAGGCGGACTTTGAGAAGGCTTATGATTTGATACATAGGGATTTCCTTAGGTACATGATGAGAAGGATGGTTTTTTGCGAGAAGTGGATGTCATGGATGGAGGTTTGTGTCTTCTCAGGTAGAGTTTCGGTTCTAGTTAATGGGAGCCCGACTCTTTGAAGTGCTTATGCGAGAGTGGTTTGAGGAAAGGTGATCCGCTTGCCCCTTTTCTCTTCCTTATTGTAGCAGAGGGCCTTGGAGGCTTAATGTCCATAGCGGTTCAGTTGGGTTTGTTTTCAGGCTTTGAGGTTGCTCCTTCTTCTGTGCTCTCTCATCCGCAGTATGGCGATGACACTATTTTAGTTTGAAAGGGGACCTTGGACAATTTGTGGATTATTAAAATGGTATTAAGGTGTTTTGAAATGGTCTTCGGGCTAAAAGTTAATTTCTTCAAGAGAAGCTTATTTGGAATAAATATTGGGGATGATTTTCTATCAGCTGGAGCTACTTTTTTGAGCTGTAGGAAAGGAAAAATCCCTTTTTTGTACTTAGGCTTGCCGGTTGGGGCTAATCCATGTAGAGGATCTACTTGTCACCCGGTTGTTGATGTTATGAGAAAAAAGGTTGGCTAGATGGAAAGCTAGAAGGTTGTCTTTTGGGGGGAGAATAGTGCTTTTGAAATCGATGCTCTCAAGTATCCCACTATATTATATCTCTTTCTTCAGAATACCAAGGAAATTGCTAAAAATGCTTATTGGGATTCAAAGATCCTTTCTTTGGGGCGGTATGAACACCCTGCTTTTCGTTAAATGCTTTTATAAAGCTTGTTTGGTTGTTTGAGTTGATTTTGTTAAGTTTAAGTTGTTGGCTAAAGGATTAGTGGGATTTTTAGCTCAAAAGTCTCTTTCTGGTACATGAGCACGCTCGTGCTCATTAGCCAGCACGCCGGTGCTTAAAGTCGGGAGTGTGTTGCTAGCTTTAAGTTGAGCACGCACATGCTCGACAGTGAGCACGACCATGCTCATATGTGGACCGCGTCTCGTAGACGCTAAGTCCAACACGCCCATGCTTGATGAGGAGCACGACCGTGCTTCGTGCACAGCCTATATATGTTTGCACAGAACCAAGGGTTGTGTTTTCAACCCTATCTGTGGTGGTTGTTAGACCTATTGCGGCTGACACGGTTCCTTTCCCTTTTTCCCTCATATTTCAGAATAGTTCTTGAGTATTGAAGGCCTTTGGGAAGTGCAGTTTCATCTGTGCTTATATAGAGGTAACGTTCCTTTCCCCTTGTGGTTTGCTTTTCATGATGTTTAATTGGAAACCGATGGTTTGTGTTTTGTTTGGCCAAGGCTTGGAAGGTTAACTGAGCCGCTTTGGGAACCGTGACCAGTTTGATCGTTTAAGTGTAGAGTAACCTTCAATCAAGGTATGGGGAGAAGGGTAGTGTACTCATTAGGCAGTGGGGGTAGTGTAAGGTAAAGGGGTTCCCATAACCCCGGTTGTTGTCAATTTGTATGCCTATGTGATACATGATGATTATATGATAATATGTTCTAGCTGTTTTTGGTATATGCTTCATATTCATGTTCATGATATGTTCTTGATGTTTATGTTGATTACCTTGATATGAACAAGATGGTATGATGATTATTGTTGTTAACATGTTGATGAGTGTGATGATGATGAGTTTTTAATCTGGAAAATATGTTGCTAAGATGACCTAGGATTAATGGATTTAATCCCTAAAATAATTGGTTAAAAATCTGTGTTTGAACTCTTCCCAGAATAGTACTGTCATGCATTGAGCACGTCCGTGCTGAAGTGCTCCCAGTTTGAATTCTGGAGAATGGCCGCGAATTAAACACGACTGTGCAGCAGAGGAGCACGACCGTGCTGTTGAGCAAGGTCATACACAACAGGAAGCACGATCGTGCAGATGAGCACGGTCGTGCCTAAAAGGAAGCACGCCCATGCTTCACTTATGTGACAACACGCCCTTGCTTCACTTATGTGACAGCACGCCCGTGCTGGGGAAAAGCACGCCCGTGCTCACCACTCTGGACAGAATCTGATATTAAGGATTTAAAGGGGTTTTTAACCCCCGATCTTCCCCAATGACATGATGATAACATAATGACAAGACTAGATAACTTAATTATATAATAATTAAGACGTTGAAAGACGATAAGATGGTTAAGTTGGTATCCGTTGGGATATCGCACGTTGTACCTTCGTGCTTTTTTGGTCAAGGGGCCTTGACCCCACGGTTTGCGTCTAAGGTATTGATGATGTTGAAGTCTTGGGTGCTTATTGGCCCAAGCTTGTTGAGTTGATGTTGAAGTCTTGGGAGCTTTTAGACCCAAGCAAAGGAGGTGGTTGTTGTTTGTTGTTGTTTGCCATGCATAGAGCATTGGAGTTGATGGTTGAGGGGGAGGTTCGACATAGGGGAGATCGTCCGAGAGTACGATGATCTGGCCATCCACGGTAGGTCTCCCGATGGTTTTGTGATCATGGCCCCCCGTGATGAGGCATCCACGGTTTGATGCATTGGCTATACATGGAGTTCACCCGATGGTTTGGTGGACTGCCGGTGTTGGTGCTTTTATGGCCAATACGGATATGTAACTCTGAAGTCGTTCACTAGTGGAAAATATACATTAGACGGTAAAGGTTTACGTCAGTTAACCAAAAACTAGACGTTAAAAAGGGGGCGGTGGCAGTTTTGTAAATAATTAATTCCGTTAACGCCGATTGTTTTAAGGACTGACGTTAAAAGTGAGGCGGTGGCAGTTTTGTAAATATGAAATCACTATTTGCGTCAGTTGTTTAATGAACTGACGTTAAAAGTGTTTTGCAAGAAATTATTAAAACTTTTAACGTCAGGTGTTTATAAACCTGACGTTATAAGTGTGATTTTTACTTCAGTTAAATAAATAACTGACGTAAATAATCAACTCATTCCTATCTTTCTTTCGTTGTCATCTCCCTGTTGTCACTTTTAACGCAGATCATCACTCCATATAGTGCAGTTTATTTCTAATCTTTTTTTTTAAAAAGTTTATTTTTAATCTTAATTAATTAGCTTGAATTAGTAAATTAACAAATTCTTGTGCAAATTAAAATAAATAAACACTTAACATAAAACAAGTTATATATGTATAATCAAATCGTATCTCATTGAAGCGATTCATAAGTTACAATTACATGTTTAAAAGATAAAAAATTTCCGCAAGATATATAGCACTAAAATATAAAAAAGTTTCTGCTTCAACATCATTTTCTTCTCAGTCCTGTGCTCAGAATCTCCAACATTGAATGCATCCCCTCCCTCATTTGAAGTCGATGCTCCATCTGAATCCACAGTCACTTTGGAGCCGTGGCAGAGTGAAGGGTGCACTCGATCTGTTTCAGCAATATTCTTGGAACAACCACTTGGTTCCAAAGCTGAGGTTTTGGAACTGTAGCTGCTGATTCTCCAGAAGGATGATGGTGTGTGTAATTCACATAATGCGATTTACACACCCTTATCACCCATGTAATGCGATTTACACAACCCCATAAGTTGTTTTGACCATTAAGACAGAGACCTTTAAGTCTAGGTATAGGAAGAAAGAGTGATGAAGTTAATCTCCATGGTAGAGCCATATTGTGAAGCAGAAAAATTAAACGAAGGAAGGAAGCTATTTATAGGAGTAGGGGATGAAGTTACTAGGCGTCGTAAGTTGCTAAAAAAATTAAATTGATCATTAAGAGCATTAGGTTCCAAGGCGCATTGGGAGTTGGCCTGGCAGTCATATATTATAAACGTGCAGAAAAGAAAACGCCCGAAGGAATAGGAAGAGACACTTTTAACGTCAGTTGTTGAATAAAACTGACGTTAAAAGCGTTTTTAAAATAAAAAATATTTATTTTTAACGTCGATTGTTTATACAACCGACGTTAAAAGTGTGATTTTTACTTGATTAAATAAACAGTGGCGTAAATAATCCTATATCCCTATCTCGAAATGCCCTGTTGTCACACAGTGCGTTAACGTCGATTGTTGAATAAAACTGAAGTTAAAAGTGTTTTTAAAATAAAAAATATTTATTTTTAACGTCTGCATTGTTTATACAATTGGCGTTAAAAGTGTGATTTTTACTTGATTAAATAAATAGGCGACGTAAATAATCCTATATCCCTAGCTATCCGAAATGCCCTGTTGTCACTCAATTAACACGAGTCTCGAGCCATTTTGTGAAGGAATAGAAATATAGAGGAAAAGAAGAGGCGATGTGATCACATTCTGAAGAAGAATGTTACTTTAACACTTTTAACGTCGGTTGTATTCAACAACGGACGTTAAAAGTGTTTTTTAAAAAATATTAATATTTAACGTCGGTTTGTTAATAAAAGCGGCGTTAAAAAATTAATTGTAACGTCGATTGTTTAATACAACTGACGTTAAATGTTGTTTTATATAACGTTTACACCCGCGCGCCTTCTGCACTTCACTCTGTACGTACGTCTGTTTTCTCTTTTCATCACGCTCAACCCTAAATCACTCTCAACCCTCTCTCTCACTCTCACCCAGCACAGAACCCTAATCGCGAGCTCATCTCCACCGCAACCACCGCGAGGGCTTCTTCGCCACCACCGTGAGGTACACTATTAACCCTAACTCTGTCTTTCCATTCATTCTTTGCAATAACTTGACGTACATCTCTCTTTCCCCTTCCCGCGCACTAACTCTCCGTGTCCCTCTGCTCTCAGTAACCACATCGAACGTTGGCCACCACTCGAGCTCCCCTCCCCACCACCACGCGAGCACCTATTTCTGGTGAGTATTTAGGGCACATTTTTGTATTTTTGGTTTTGAGTGTATGTTGAAAGCTGTAGTCTCGATGAGTTGAAACTTGAAACCGTGAGTTTGAGTTGTTTGGAATGTACGTCTCTGTTTTTGGTTTTGAGTGCATGTTGCTCTGCTGGTTGATCTGTCACGGCCGTGATGCTAATCACGGCTAGGCCGTGATCAGTTCTGCCTGTGATGGCATGGTCTATTCAGTTGGCACGTTACGGCCGTGATGGACATCACTGCCAGGGCCGTGACCGATTGCTTGGCAATTAATCTTTAAAAACTATAGTTTTCAATCTCTCGTATTGTCCTTATATTGGATATATATATGTTTTGTATATCTACAGGACCTATCTAGTTATGGATCGTAGTTGGATGGTTTGTAAGCGTACTAGTCTTTGAGTATTTGAAGGGGGTGGGAGAATTTATAGAATTTGCTCAAAGGAATGTTCCTAATAGTAATGGAATGTTCTGTTGTCCTTGTGTCAAGTGTTTGAATACGAGGAAATGTACGGTGAAGGATATACGTACTCATTTGATTTGTGAAGGGATTTGCTTGAGTTATACAAGATGGATATGGCATGGTGATATGTTGTTGAGTAGTAATACGGCGAGTGTCTCCCAAAGTGAGGACGTTGACGTAGATATGGAGGATGATCGAGTAGAGGACATGATCCGTGATATTGGACAAGAATCTTTTCATCGAGCGCATGTGTATGATAGGTTGTGCGGTGATGCGGATAAGCCTTTATATCCAGGGTGTACTACTCATACACGGTTGTCGGCGGTGCTAAAATTGGTTTGTGTGAAGGCGAGAAATGGTTGGAGCGATAAAAGCTTCACGGAATTGCTTGAAGTGTTGAAAGACTTGCTTCGGAGGACAACACATTGCCTGGCCCGTAACTATGAGGCCAAGAAGGTATTGTGTCCTATGGGTATGGAGTATAAGAAGATACACGCAAGCCCCAATGATTGCATATTGTACACGGTGTTCATGAAGACAAACACGATTGCCCCAAATGTGGGTTATCACGATACAAAGTGAAGGGTGGTGATGATGATGATGATGTTGATGATGTGAGAAAAAAGGGTCCTCCTGCGAAGGTGTTGTGGTATCTTCCAATAATTCCAAGGTTCAAGCGATTGTTTGCCAATGCGAAAGATGCGAAGAATCTTAGATGGCATAATGATGAGAGGAAACGTGATGGAAAGGTTCGCCATCCTGCTGATTCTATTCAATGGAAGAATATCGATACTATGTTTCCGGATTTCGCCGATGAGCCAAGAAACCTAAGGCTTGGACTTGCTACGGATGGAATGAATCCTTATGGTAACATGAGTAGTATTCATAGTTCATGGCCTGTTCTTTTGGTGATTTACAACATGCCCCCTTGGTTGTGCATGAAGCGCAAATACATGATATTGTCTATGATGATTTCGGGCCCAAAGCAACCGGGAAATGACTTAGATGTTTATCTAGGTCCCTTGATTGAAGACTTGAAAACGTTGTGGGTGGAAGGTGTTGATATAGTTGATGGGTATTCTCATGAGATTTTCAAGCTTCGTGCCATGTTATTTTGCACCATCAACGACTTTCCAGCATACGGTAACTTGTCCGGGTACAGTGTCAAGGGGCATAAAGCATTCCCTATATGTGAAGAAGGCACATGCTACACTCAGTTGCATCATGGAAAGAAGACGGTTTACCTTGGGCATCGGAGATTTCTTAGACGTGATCACCCATATCGTAAGATGAAAAAAGCTTTTAATGGATGCCAAGAGACGGAAGAAGCGCAAGACGGCCTTAATTGGAGAGCAGGTTTATCAGAGGGTAAAGGACATCGATGTTATATTCGGTAAGTCCAAAAAGAAAGGTAAAGCTGTTGAGAAAAACATATGGAAGAAGAGGTCGATATTCTTTGATCTTCCATACTGGCGCAAGCTTGATGTCGAACAATTGCATTGATGTGATGCATGTGGAGAAAAATGTGTGTGATAGTGTGATGGGGACGCTTCTCAACATTCAGGGCAAGACAAAGGATGGTGTGAATGCTCGTCTCGACCTCGTTGCTATGGGTATACGAGAGCAGTTAGCTCCGATTGTTGAGGATGGTAAGCGGACTTATTTGCCGCCAGCATGTCATACTTTGTCAAAAAAAGAGAGACAAAGTTTCTCGGGTGTCTTCAGGGCATCAAAGTTCCACATGGTTACTCTTCAAATATGAAGAGACTTGTCTCTAGTGATCTTAAATTGGTTGGCTTGAAGTCTCATGATTGTCACATCTTGATGCAACAACTTCCGCCCGTTGCTATTCGTGGTATTGCTACCAAAAATGTGAGACATGCCATTACTCGGTTGTGCTCATTCTTCAATTCTATATGTAGCAAAGTCGTTGACCCCCGTATGTTGGATGACTTGGAAGTTGAGGCTGCTACAATCTTGTGCCAATTGGAGATGTATTTTCCTCCTTCCTTTTTCGACATAATGGTTCACTTAATTGTTCATTTGGTGAGGAGATTAGATTATGTGGGCGGTTTTTCCGAGATGGATGTACCCGGTTGAGCGCTACATGAAGATCTTGAAAGGGTACATGAAGAATCCTCATCGCCCTGGAAGCATCTATTGTTCAAAGGTATGTTGCAGAAGAAGCTATTGAGTTTTGTTCGGACTACCTTCATAACACGGATCCTATAGGGGTTCCTAAGCCTCGGCATGATGAGATCAGATGTCAAGGTAAGGGTACACATGGCTTAAGAATTAATAGGAAGGATCGGGAGGAAGTGCTTCAAGCACATTTGTATGTATTGAACAACATCCAATGTGTTCAGCCTTTCTTATTTGAACATAAAAGAAAAGTCAATTAAGAAAACCCTCGAATGAGCGAAAGGTGGTTGTTGAACAAGCATAACAAGACTTTCTTACCATGGTTCAAGGAAGAAATGCTTAAGGATGGTAGTACTGCTTTTGATGACGTAAAATGGCTAGCACGTGGGCCTAACTTCAACGTCATATGTTGGAGCGGATACGACATAAATAACTTTTCCTTTTATACAAAGGAACAAGATAACAAGAGTACCATGCAAAATAGTGGGGTTATGATCGTGGCCGAAGCAATGCACTTCTCTAGTGCAAAGGACACAAAACCCGTTACAGCACCGAGACCTTACTTTGGATATATTGAAGATATTTGGGTGCTCGATTACACTAAGCTTACGGTGCGTATTTAAATGTAAGTGGGTTGATAGTAATGGTGGTGTACAAACCGATGAATTGGGGTTCACATTGGTAGACCTCAACAAGTTAGGTCATATAAATGAGCCTTTCATAATGGCTTCCCAAGCAAAACAAGTGTTCTACATCACCGATCCTTCTAACAAAAGGTTGTCCGTGGTTCTCCAAGGAAAAAGCATGTATAATGGTAGTGATGAAAATGAAGATTCAAATCTTGATATTCCTGAGACTCCTTCTTTTTCAACAAACATGCCTACTATAATCGAGGAGACACAGGTGGACGATGTACATGCCACTCGTGATGATCATCACGAAGGGATATTGATATAGGTAGTTTAAACTTAGTATACATTTATAACCTATGTTAATAAATATATATTGTTTTGAACAGGCATACATATGGATCATTGTTCCATTTTTCCTTTGCAATTCTGAATGTGTGTGATATTACGTATTCTTGGGATATTTACTGAATGCAGGGATGGCTTAGGGGAGTGATATTTTAAAACTGAATTTAAAAAAAAAAAAAATATTAACGTCAGTTGTATCATACAACTGACGTTAAAGTATTTTATAAAAATATACAGTACACTATTAACGTCAGTTGTTTATTACAACTGACGTTAAAATTAAGACCTTTAACGTCAGTTCTTGATAACAATTGACGTTAGTTTTAACAAAATTTACGTCGGTTATGTTAAATAACTGACGTAAATTTTGACAAAATTAACGTCAGTTGTGTTAAAGAACCGACGTTAATAGTGTTATATTTAACGTCAGTTCTCAACTGACGTTAAAAGTGTAACTTTTAACGTCAGCTGTATTTACGTCAGTCAGTATTCTGATGTAAAAAATCAATTTTAACTGACGTAAAAAGCACTTATTGCACCAGTGGTTTATCCTGAGTTAGTTTGGAACCACATGCATAATAGAGTAGCGTTGCATTGCACCGCATAGCATACTTGTTGTTATGATGTTGATATATGTTGATGTACATGTTGTTGTATGCTTATGATGTTGCCATGTCTGTTTGTTTACCTTGCTTCCTATTTCCATGCCGTATATGTTTACATGATTCTTACTCCCCGTTTTCTGTTTGTTTGTTTGGCATGTTTGGCTTCATGCAGAGGATGACGAGTAGTTCGGAGAGGAGTGACTCTGAGGAGCCACCTCTCATAGTTAAAATTTTTCTTTCAGTCTAGTTAGTTTCAGTTGTTTTTCCGTGATTTACGGAACGACTATACCAGCTCTGTTGTGACATCAGGTTGGGCCATTTGTTTATGTTTTACTCATTTATATTATTTAAAGCATGGTTTTTATTTTCCGCGGTTGTGAACTCATTCATTTGGGACCTTTCTACCCACGGACAAATGTTTAATTAATTCAGTAAATGTATGTTTTGTTTTATACCTTTATCTTTTAATGCTTTATAATATGCGGGGTAGCAGGGTGTCACATTTAGTGATATCAAAGTAGGTTTGTCCTATCAGGCCGTGGTATGAGTCTATTGTGTGCTCTTGTTTGGATTGTCTATACTTGTTATGGACAATGATGCTTATTAAGAGTTATTTTGGACATGTACAGGAACTCATGGCAGGTAAAGGACGTAACGATCAGGCAATTGCGGACGCATTGGCACTCCTTGCCAATGCTATCAGTCAGGTTAACAACCCCAACAACAATGGTGGGCCAGCTGAGTTTCAGGGCCTGGACAAGTTTCGGAGGAACAACCCTCCGTCGTTCAAGGGAGCTTATGATCCGAAAGGAGATTTGCTATGGTTGAGGAAGACTGAGAAGATCTTCCGAGCAATGGATTGCAGCGATCAGCAGAAGCTCATCTTTGCTACCTTCATGCTGACTGAGGAGGCTGGGCATTGGTGGGAAAACTGCTGGCAGCGGATGCAGGCTGAGGGCACAGTGGTTACATGGGTTGAGTTCACGGAGAGGTTTCTAGAGAAGTACTTTACGGTAGACATTAAGGACAAGAAGGAGATGGGATTCTTGGCTTAGGCAGGGATCTATGTCAGTTGGTGAATGTGCTGCCAAGTTCGAGGAGCTGGCGAGGTATTACACTCCGTACCAGCATACTGCAGATAAGCGTTCTAAGTGCGTTAAGTTTAAGGCTGGACTTAACCCCGAGATCAAGCAGGCGATCAACTACCAGGAGATCAGAGTCTTCCCAGTTCTGGTCAACAAGTGCAGGATTTATAAGGATGCTAGTCAGTTCAAAGTTGCCAATTCCAGAGGATCGGATAGTCAGAGCGGCAAGAGGACTGATCAGAGAGACAAAGGTAAACATCGTTATGCTCCGACCGGCAAGGACTTCAAGTAGGGTGGCAAGAAGCCACAGTTTCAGCAGGACATGTTTAGGGGCGGGTTCTCTAATGCCTAAAGGCCCATGAGGTGTGGCAAGTGCGGCACAGGATCACTATTCCTCTTAGTGCAAGGAATCACTGTGATTTACTTCGGTGTGGCACGTCAGGAAATATCAGCCTTGATTGTGAGGGATCCAAGGCAGAGCCTCCCAATGCTAGCAAGAGTCGGCGAAGTCTCCTACCAGGTAGTCTTACCACCGTTCTTATCCAATCTCCATAATGTTTTTTATGTATCTCATCTAAAAGTATATCCATGACCCTAGTCACGTGATAGTACCCGATGCGATACGGTTGAAAGAGAACTTGACGTTTGAGGTGTTACCCCTTCGAGTCGAGGATAAGAGGGTGGATCAGCTAAGAGGCAAGGGGATTCCTTTGGTCAAAGTAGTTTGGAGTGGGGCTACTGAGGAAAGTACTACCTTGGAGCTGGAGAGCAAGATGATGGAAGCGTACCCGCATCTTTTCGCTTGAGGTACGTCGAAATTTCGATGACGAAATTTTTTATAAGGGGGGTGGAGTTGTAACACCCTGCTTTTCGTTAAATGCTTTTAAAAATCTTGTTTGGCTGTTTGAGTTGGTTTTGTTAAGTTTAAGTTGTTGGCTAAGGGCTTAGTGGGATTTTTGGCTCAAAAGTCCCTTTCTGGTACATGAGCACGCCCGTGCTCATTAGCCAGCACGCCCGTGCTTAAAGTTAGGAGCGTGTTGCAAGCTTTAAGGGTAGCATGCTCGTGCTCAATAGTGAGCACCATCGTGCTCATGTGTGGACCGTGTCTCGTAGACGTTAAGTCCAGCACGCCAGTGCTTGTTGAGGAGCACGACCGTGCTTCGTGCACAGCCTATATATCTTTGCACAGAACCGAGGGTTGCGTTCTCAACCCTATCTGTGGTGGCTGCTAGACCTATTGCGGCTGACACCGTTCCTTTCCCTTTTTCCCTCATATTCAGAACAGTTCTTGAGTATTGGAGGCCTTTGGGAAGTGTGGTTTCATTTGTGCTCATATAGAGGTAATGTTCCATTCCCCTTGTGGTTTCCTTTACATGATTTTGAATTGGAAACTGATGGTTTGTGTTTTGTTTGGCCAATGCTTGGAAGGTTAATTGAGCCGCTTTGGGAACCGTGACCAGTTTGATCGTTTGAGCGTAGAGCAACCTTCGATCTAGGTATGGGGAGAAGGGTTGTGTACTCATTAGGCAGTGGGGGTAGTGTAAGGTAAAGGGGTTCTCATAACCCCGGTTGTTGTCAGTTTGTATGCCTATGTGATACATGATGATTATATGATAATATGTTCTAGCTGTTTTTTGGTATATACTTCATATTCATGTTCATGATATGTTCTTGATGTTTATGTTGATTGCCTTGATATGAACATGATGGTATATATGATGATTATTGTTGTTAACATGTTGATGAGTGTGATGATGATGAGTTTTTAATCTGGAAAATATGTTGCTAAGATAACCTAGGATTAATAGATTTAATCCCTAAAATAATTGGTTAAAAATCTAAGTTTCAACTCGCCCGAGAACAAGATCTTGTCGTGCATTGAGCACGCCGTCTGCTGACTAGGGAGAGCACGACCGTGCTCCCGGTTTGAATTCTCGGAGAATGGCCCCGCAGTAAGTACGGTCGTCCAGCGAGAGGAGCACGACCGTGAAGTTGAGCACGACCGTACACAACAGGAAGCATGGCGGTGCGAGATGAGCACGGCCAGTGCCTAAAAGGAAGCACTCTTGTGCTTCACTTATGTGACAACACGCCCGTCTTTGGGATAAGCACGCCCATGCTCACCCCTCTGGATAGAATCTGAGATTAAGGATTTAAAGGGTTTTTTTTTAACCCCCAATCTTCCCCGATGACATGATGATAACATAATGACAAGACTAGATAACTTAATTATATAGTAATTAAGACGTTGAAAGACGATAAGATGGTTAAGCCGGTATCCGTTAGGATTTCGCACGTTGTACCTAGGTGCTTTTTGGCTAAGGGGGCGTTGACCCCACGATTTGGGTCTAAGGTATTGATGATGTTGAAGTCTTGGGTGCTTATTGACCTAAGCATGTTGAGTTGATGTTGAAGTCTTGGGAGCTTTTAGGCCCAAGCAAAGGAGGTGGTTGTTGTTTGTTGTTGTTTTCCATGCATAGAGCATTGGAGTTTATGGTTGAGGGGGAGGTTCGTTGGCTATCCATGGAGTTCACCCGATGGTTTGGTGGACTACCGGTGTTGGTGATTTTATGGCCAATACGGATATGTAACTCTGAAGTCGTTCATCCTAAGTTAATTTGGATCTACATGCATAATGGAGTAGCGTTGTATTGCACCGCATAGCATACTTGTTGTTATGATGTTGATATATGTTGATATACATGTTGTTGTATGCTTATGATGTTGCCATGTCTGTTTGTTTACCTTGCTTCCTATCTCCATGCCGTATATGTTTACATGATTCTTACTCCCCGTTTTCTGTTTGTTTGTTTGGCATGTTTGGCTTCATGTAGAGGATGGCGAGCAGTCCAGGAGAGAAATGACTCGAGGAGCCACCTCTCATAGTTAGGACCTTTTCTTTCAGTCTAGTTAGTTTCGATTATTTTTTCGTGATGCACGGCAGTTATACCAAACTCTGTTGTGACATCGGGTTGGGAGGTTTGTATATATTTTACTCGTTTATATTGTTTAAAATTAGGTTTTTATTTTCCCAGATTGTGAAATCGTTCATGTGGGACCTTTCTACCCATGGACAAATGTTTAATTAATTCAATAAATGCATATTTTGTTTTATACCTTTATCTTTTAATGCTTTATAATATGCGGGGTAGCAGGGTGTCACACGGTAAGGGGGGGAGGAAAGGTATTTGTTAGGTAAGCTGGGTTAGAGTATGCTTGCCAAAAATACAAGGCGGGTTAGGGGTTAAACATTTAGACATCTTTAATCTCAACTTACTTGCCAAGTGGAGGTGGATGATGGTTGTTGATAGGGTGCGGTTTGGATACCTATTATACATAGTAGATATGGTCATTTTGAATCATAGGAGGAGATTCTTTGGAATGCCATGAACTCTTCGATTTGGTGGGGGGGATCTAAGAGCCATAGATTCTCGCCATAGTTGCTCCTCCAAATTGGTGTTACGAAGGATTATGTCGGAAGGTTGGTAATGGGGAAAAGACCAAATTTTAGGAGCATGTGTGGTTCGGGGGTGAGAGTTTGAAGGAGGCCATCCCAAGATTATATTCTTTGTCATCCGGGAAAAATTGCCCAATTTCCAACTTCGGATTGTGGGATGGGGTGGTGTGGAGGTGGAAGTGGGGTTGGAGAAGACCTTTTTTCGAGTGGGAGAAGGAGGTGTGTAGGATGTTTGAGGATACCTTCAGAGGCACTTACTTATGTAAGGATTTGGAGGATAGGTGGATGTGGAAGTATGGTGGTTGTATGGAATTTACGGTTAGAGAGACTTACAACTTCTTGTTGTCTAGCTCTCCCTTGTTCCTTTCTTCTTATTTGGAGGATAACATATTCCAAAAATTTTGGAATTGTTGTGCTCCAAGTAAGGTTCTTGCTTTCTCATGGAAGCTGTTGTTGGATCGTCTACCTACTTATTCGAATCTAATGCATAGGAATGTCTTGCCAAGTTCTGAAAACGGATGTTGTGTTCTTTGTAGGAGTGGTTTGGAATCGACTACTCACCTATTTTTGCATTGCTCCTTTACAATGAAGGTGTGGTCTTTTGTATACAGATGGTTGTGTTTTCCGTTTGTGCTACCATATGATAACACAAACCATTATATTCTTCATAGAGGGCTCTTCAATGGATAAAAAAAGCAAAGAAGATCATAAGCTTATTTTGGCATACAATAGTTTGGACCATCTGGATACTAAGGAATCAAGGTATTTTTAATAGTGAAAATGTTGATTTTTTGAATACTATTTAGTTGATTAGACATAGATCATGGTCTTGATTTTCATCCGGTGCTGGTCAGACATCTTACACATTTACAGACTAGTGTATAAGTCCAACATGTTGCATACTGTAGGATTGGTTTCGGTTCTGGGTGTGCAGAATTATAGCTATGCTAATGTTTTGATATGTTCCTGCATAATTATTTGCTGCGCATGTTTAGGTCTGCCATGGGTGTTGCTCTCTTTTATAATTGCTCTCTTTTTCTAAGTGTTTTGTTCTCATGAGAAGTGATGGCTACAATACAAATTAGGGGTGGTGGATAGTATACTTGATACTTGATCTAGTTTTTATTTTTTGATATACAACTTAACATATGGGATGTGTTTTGTTATCAGCTAAAGTGTTACATTGTATATGGGTTTGGTACCTCTAGTACCCACGTTAATTCAAATTCTGCTTATAAAAAAAAAGGACATTTATGTATATATATTTTTTGTATTATATTTCTTTTTTTTTAAATTTTATTAAAAAATAGCCTCCTTGAGTCACTATTTAACGGGTCTTTATTATTGTGAGCACTCATTTTGTGTCTTATTTATTTTTCCATATTTTTATTTGTTATATTATAAATTGGATTTCACATGTTTATATATATGCATGTGTGTGTATTCTTCATTCTTAATTTTATATATTTTTTAGATATATTCTCAATTATATAATTTGTAATTTTTTATTATATCTGAATATATATAAAAGTAAGGAATACATGAGTATTTTTTTTTTCGTTTAATTGCGGATCTATATTATATACCATGCATATGTGTGTTGTTGTGTATAGTTTAGGATTTAGGGTATGTGTTTTTTAGTGTATATGTATGAGGTATCCATTATCAAATAACTTACATTTGAATATATGGAAAGGTCTAACTTCTCTATATTTTATGTTTTAATTATAATAAAAAAATTAGTTATTAGCCTTTTATTATTTTCCAATTTCAAATATAAAACATATTTTAATATTATGTAACACATATTGATTTTATGAAGTTAATTTTATGTTTTATGGTTATTTTTAATTTTATTAAACTAAAGATATATAGTGTGAATATAACAGTAATTTTTGAATAGATATATTTGAATAGATGGAAGAAAATAACAATTTTTTTTTGTGAAATGCAAAATTGTATTACAAAGGAAAAAGCACAAAATTTGCTTACAAAAAGATTACAACTATATATATTACAATTGTTGGTAAACAAATTTGGAGAGGAAGCCAATTGGAGAGAAAAGGCTTGAAAATTAGTTTCGGCAATCAAGTAATTAAATATCATTGTTTTTAGTTCATTGGACTGGTTTAAGTGTAAGTGATTTTTCCATTAAAAACATGTTTTACTAAGTGTTTATGTTAAATAATATTGTTTGTTAGTAAATGGAAATTAACATGCCTATTTGGATATTAATAAATAGATTTGTTTATACCCACCTACTTACCTATGTATTTATATATTTTAATTACTTTTCTTTATAGCTGCCTACTAGATTCTTTGATGTTTTTTTTGTCTTTAGTGGTTGAACCGGATGTTTAGCTCGACATTTTTATTTTTTAAAAATATAAAAAATCAAAATATAAAATATAAGATGAGAAAGCAAAGGAGATGGTGGAGGGTAAAAATATAAAATAACTCATGTAAAAATTACATATTTTTGGGTTAAAAATTTATTATTAGGAGGTTTGAGTCATTACTCATTCATATGTATGAATTCAATAGATTTAAAATTAAATATTTATTATTTAATAATCTCAATGAGATAACACATCTGTAAGTAAAAAATAAATTTAGAAATTGAAGTCATTTTTGCCATGAAAAATATTAATAAAGAGAGCGAGTTTTAATAATACGAGTAAGAATTAGTTCTAAAAAAATTATGAAAGACGTCATAAAAACAAAATAGAAATATTAAATAATTATTTTAGTCTTTAAAAATGCATATAATCTTACGTTGTTAGTTCAAATAAGATTGATATTGATTTAATTTATTAATTATAAAACCGACAGTAATTTGGTTTGGATATGAACTTATACAATAGCATTCAGTTATATATGATAAATATACTACGATAGCATTCAGTTATATGCTTAAAATAAACAATCTTCTCAATACCAAGTACATTAAACAAAAATCCGCTATTGTATCTCACATTTTTTGCCTTTGTTTTTAAATGTTAATTTTCCATATTTAAATGCTTAATTATATGGTAGCCGCGATATCAAATTTTAAAAGTTTTAATGGTATCAATGTTTTCACATTTAGAAATTCCAAACAAAAAAATATGCTATGATTTTTCATTTAAAATAATACACGAATACTTATTCGTTGCTCTTTTAATTTGTTATTGTCATCAACATGTGGTTGGTCCAAGTAGTAACGAGCTTAGGCCCCTCAAGCAAGTGGTCAGGGGTTCGATCACCGGCTCTTGCGTATGGAGAAAACCAGGTTAGGAGAGGTCAGCCCTTAAATGTCATCCGATACCTCGAGAGATTAGTCTCTGCAATTACACGCGGATGATACACTAGGAAACCAAAAAAAATTGTTATTTTCAATATTTAAAAATATGAAAAAGTGTAAATTAATCATACATAATACATTGGTACATTGCATGACTTTTAATCATACCAGTGTTTTCAAATTTAGAATTCTCAAACAAAAAAAAAATCATGCAATATTTTTTCATTTAAAATAATATGCAAATACTTATTTGGTGCTCTTCTGAATTGTTATTTCAACATTTTAAAAAATACACAATATTATAAAATAGTCACAAATAATATGTCCGTGCACCACACGGTACAAAATCTAGTATTATTATAATCTTTCCTTTTGTATGTCGAATTTGCACTAATTTGACAGTCATTTTACTTTTATTTTCACTATTATATTGGTCAAAGTGATTCTTGTCAACTTTATATTTTACTGGACAAAAGGTTTTGTCAATGATAGGACCTCATATGTGGACTTGGGTCCAAATGGGCCAATAGCTCAGCATTCATCTAGTGCTGAGAGTGTGTTGCTGAGGTGGCGGAGAGAGAGAGTGATGAGGGCAAGGTGTGTGAGGGGGTTTCTGTTATATGGGGATTGTGTATGGGGAGAAAGGGGTATCTAGAGAGATCATTGGAAAGTTATGGGCAGAGAGCATTTTGTTCTCTGAAGGGGCTTGGCTCTTGGACAGCAGGAATCTTCATTCCTCTGTATTATCTTTTTTCTGCAAATAATACAAACAACATCTCTTATCTTTAAACATTTTCTTCTTCATTCTGCAATTTACTTCTCTGGATTCTATCAAACTGGTCCGACCTGCCGGATTCGCTTGGAGAGGATATCTTTGAGAAAGGGATCGGCGCTTTAAGGAGAAGGGTGTGAGAAAATGGAGGCCAAATTAGCAGCTATGGAATTTAAGGATACCAGCTTCAGAGTGGCTCTAGCAAATATGCAGCTCGAGATGGATAAAAATCACGAGATACTGGTGGCCTTGTTAACAAAAAGGCTGGGCCATAAACTGCAAGAGGGCAAGGGAATGACGGAGAGTGGTGGACAACAGAAAACAACACCAGAAAAGGGGAAGGAAGAATCTCCAACTCGGTCACCTTTGGAAAACCCAAATGAAAATGGGTTTGAGGGCCGACATGACGGAATTCATTCTTGTGCAAGAAAGATGAGTGCGTCACAGAAAATTTCTCAGCAGTTGAAGCTGCCAGAGGAGACGCAGGAACAACCCAAGATAGGGGAGGCAATTCCCCAGATGGGTATCGCACTGGTAGAAAGGAGTAGGAAAGAGGGAGTGGAAGCCTTGGGTGTTTGGGTCTCAGATAGGCAAGTCGATCAGCTACCTCCACCAGAAAAGTTAGCCACCAGCCCACGCGTGATGGTTGGAGAGGGCCGAAAAACCCAGAGCCCAATTGACCACGCACCGTCGCCGGAACCACCGGAACCGCCGGACACCGGGTCACTTGCGGCGGCTCCTCCACAACCAGAGTCGCCGGTCGTCGGCCAACCTGCAACGGCCAGTGGGTTGTTGTTGAATGAATCACTATGGGCGCATACGTTTGAAGATCCGCCGGAGACACCAGATCCGCCACCACTGAGTGAGCCAACTGCACCGCTTCCAGATCCGCCTGAACCGCCCGATCTATGCTGCCTGTTGTCCTGGCGGCGGGCGGCTGGTCTCAGGGACAGCATCGCCGACGACCCAAGCTCCGGCTCCGGAGCTGCCGGCGCCGCCATCACCGCTGGGGACTGTCTGGGCCTGAGGTTGCAGCTGTTGGTGAATAATGAAGCTGTTGGGTTCAGAAATGAAGATAGAAGGGAGAAGAGAGGGGCAGAAGAGAAAATACCAAGAATAGGTCAGTTATTTGACCTAATGGGTCAAGCCCAAGTTTCTATGATTAGTTGTGATAATGATAAAAAGGAGGTATGGTCACACTTGAAACAATATTATGGGCCTCTACTAAAAACTAAATACTTGACCCAATTTCTTAATGAATGGAAGAAGTTTCAGGAGGAATGGACAATGGGCCTAATGTTTAGTGGGCCAAACTCTAACTCTTTGATTAAATTGGAGAGACATTTCAATGCCCTTGAACTGAATAAATTCAGTCAACATGGTGATGTCAATTCTCTTAAAAAGCGCATAGCTCACTCGTTGCAAAAATCACTCTCGGTGACGAGGAAGTCTCTCATTGCTCATCGGGAGCAAGTGCAATGCCCAATTCACTACTATCAAGGAGAGGCTGAATCCACTCACAAAGTCAAAATCTTTGAGAAATCTAGTTTGTCACATGCTTTGGAAACTAAGATGGTCGAGCAAATGAGACAAAGCAAACATCACAAGAAACAGGACTTATCAGCAATCTTTGCTACATGAGTTACCTAACACAGGAAAGCATTCTAACATTCTTTCTCGAGTTTATCAATAGAGAGATACAGTATTCGGGTATACCATCTTCAACGGTTCACCTGCATGGTAATCTCAAGTTGGAAAACAAACATGGACTGCTATTTTTCAAGTTCAAGGAGACGTGCCCTAAAGATGTGTGTGTGGCCAAGACATGGAGAGAAGGTAATCTTGTCAATTGGGTATATACCTTTCACTCCATTGATAACAGAAAGAAGAGCAATGCCAATGGTTTGGAATCCCATGATTTTGACAAATATTCCTCATTAGTAGCACAGATGCTAGTGTCCTGTAATTTATATTACGAACTAGAAGGCAACGTATTTGATAACAACTCTGTGGGGACAGAATTTGTGTTGTATGAACTTACACACTCAAGACAAAGTGTTTTACTTGCAAAAAGTCTCTGTGTGAACAAAATGCTTATACAACTCTAAAAGCTTCCCGTGTTGGATTGAAGGAAGAAACCTTCAGGCTGGATGAAGAGAGTCTTGTAATTAAAAACAAACTTGAAGTCAAGCCTCAATCAAGCAATGCTGGATTTGATGACTCGATTCTTCTCCTTGGTGGTCAACTAAATTGTATACAAACCTTGGAACTGCCGCCATTGTTTATGCAACCAATTTCTATACTAGAGCCAGATTTGTAGAAGCTGTCAAGGCATCACTTTCGAGATGCTTTTCGCGTTTTCTTTGCTTTAACAATGACAACTATTGGAATTTCCCAATCAAGCTCTTTAGCTTCTAGCAAAGCCAAGACAGCCATTGCTTCCATATTTGAAATAATTGGTAGGGAATCAAAGATAGTTCCAAGTGATGAGTCCGGTCAAATTACACTTGATGGAATAGTAACTGAAATGTTACTGACTCAAGTGGTTAAGGCAAGCGAGAAGGGCCTTGTAAACCAAGAAGGGGCATTTCAGTGTTTGGATCCAACCATTCCCAAATTTCACTCATTCTTGTTCTTTGGTACCGCTGAGTTTGAATTTCCAGTGGCGCTTTGCCTTATGCTCATGTTCCCAACAAGTGGGATCCTGGGGGCAAGGGCTTGGTTTTCAACTCGTTAATCGAGTTTTAATTCCGTGGAAAGGGGAGACTATGGAAGAAACTACATGGGAAGAAGCATTCAATATGAGAAACCAATTTCCCACATTCAGACTTGAGGCCAAGTCTGTTTTTCAAGAGGGTGGCAATGATAGGACCTCATATGTGGACTTGGGTCCAAATGGGCCAATAGCTCAGCATTCATCTAGTGCTGAGAGTGTGTTGCTGAGGTGGCGGAGAGAGAGAGTGATGAGGGCAAGGTGTGTGAGGGGGTTTCTGTTATATGGGGATTGTGTATGGGGAGAAAGGGGTATCTAGAGAGATCATTGGAAAGTTATGGGCAGAGAGCATTTTGTTCTCTGAAGGGGCTTGGCTCTTGGACAGCAGGAATCTTCATTCCTCTGTATTATCTTTTTTCTGCAAATAATACAAACAACATCTCTTATCTTTAAACATTTTCTTCTTCATTCTGCAATTTACTTCTCTGGATTCTATCAGTCATTATACTTACAATTTGATTTATGTCAAATTTATATTTTGATAGACAATTTCAGAAATTACTCAGACGAGATTATGGCATAACTCGAGAATCCCACGCTCACTTGATCTTAATTAATTATTTGATTTGTCAGAATTTGACAAAACCAAAAATCCGCGTAAACATCAAGTACAAATGCTAAGCATTGTTGATATGGATTCAGGATTTTAAATAGAAAGTTTTCATTGGAAATGAGTGAATTCAACGGACTAAGAAGTGATGTTCTCAGATTTTCCAATGAAAGAACAAAATTATTATGCTTCTTCTTTTATTATTTTGTGGATAATATGCATATAGCATATACTAGTATAAGGTCATCGTCACTCAAAGATTCCCAGTGTAATACTTCAAAACTTAAAACAATGCTCTCTCACGTAATCTTCCGTTGTCTTTTTGGACGGTAATAGATCCCATAATTCTTCAGCTGTTATGCGAAAGCAACTAAGAATTAAAAGGTAAGTCAAAAAAAAAAAAAACTAACAATTGGGGCCCGGGGGTGGGGGGGTGGGGGGTTTGAGTTCTCTTGATTATTCAATATAAGAAGAAAATTTGCCAAGCGCATAACCAACGGCTTGGTTTAATATGTTTTTATAAATGTGGCATCTGGCATGTCAACTCGAACATTTGGTTAAATTTGAGTAGAAAATAAATAAAAACGCTGTTTTACGTTGATATATATAAGCTTTATAGGTTTTGAGTGGCATGGCTTTATTATAGTTTAGAGGCAGACAACGTGCATCTGGTTTCCCTGGGTCTCCTCATTCCTTGGTTTATCTCAAAGGATAGTTAACTTTCGATTGCATTAATGATTTGTTTTTCTTATCTGGTATTTGGTAAATGCATGCAGGATTGGCTAATGAGTTAAAAAAAAAATTGTTTGAAGATAAATAGTGGTAGATCCAGAAATTTTCTTTAGTAGGGGCAAGAAAATAATCTATAAATATTTTTACAAGAGATAAATATTATAAGCTTCTAAAATGTAAATAATCTCATGACAAAAAAACTCAAAGTACCTAAATTTTTACAAATTATAATTACCCTCTACTCATTTTTATATTTTGAAAACGTTCTATATTTTTTTTATTTTCTATACTATTAAAAATAACTCTTGATGTATATAACTAAATAATTATTCAGCCATTTATTTCTTATGCAACTGCGATTTTGTTTTTTTATTTTACCGTTTGTAATTGTGTCAAGTGAGTCAGTGATAAGTGAGTGTGTTTAGTAGGGCAAGGAATAATAGGTTAGAAAAAAGGATTAAAGTGGCGTTTGGAAGAGCTTATTTAAGCTCCTTTTGACTTATCTGATGACATAAGCTCTTATGCAGTGTGTTTGGCAGAGCTTATAAAAATAACTTATGGCATCCAATAAGGAGTTTTTGACTTATTTT
Source organism: Sophora flavescens (assembly GCA_030762895.1). Classification (NCBI taxonomy): domain Eukaryota; kingdom Viridiplantae; phylum Streptophyta; class Magnoliopsida; order Fabales; family Fabaceae; genus Sophora; species Sophora flavescens. The sequence goes on along the minus strand of CM061066.1, from coordinate 159,283,980 downwards.
CATAAGTCACTGGGAGAAGCTTATGGAATTATCATAAGAGCTTATGCACTAAACACCCTCTCCGTATTTTTCACTATTCGAATCCTCTCATGCCCCTTTTTTTCTTTTTCTTTTTCTTTCTTTAAGCGCTTATGACATAAGCTCTCATGCGATAAGGTCTTATGTGATAAGCTCTTAATTAAGTTGTTTATCCAAACGCACCCTAAGTAGTTGTACATAGGAATTAAAATATTTGAAAATCCTCCCAAAAAAGAAAATCAAATTATTCTCTTTTTTATCTCTTGTGACTTTTTTATATTCGTTATAAGAAAATATATCTTACGAGGGCAATATCATTTTTTTTTGTGAGGGCAAAAGAAAAAATTACTAAGTTAATGTAAAAAAATTTGACCTTCTGGGGGCAATTGCCCCCACCCCTACACAAGTGGATCCGCCGGTTAAGGTAATGTGTTAGTTTTTAGTAAAAAAATATTTTTAAGTCAATAAATAAACACTAAAAATTATGGTGGAGTGTAATTTATAGTCTAATTCACAATTATTGTTATTTTGATAAACTTTAAGATGAAATATATTAAGTTGATAATCATATATCAAATGTATTTTGAATAATTTGCTCCTAAATGTTAATCAAATTTATTTTTGTAATTTCATACTGTATATATTTGATCTTGATCACCCAATATTATATTTCTTACTCCGGTCCTATACATTTATATTTTAATCAAGGTTTTGAAAACCGGACCGGGTCGACCGGTCCGATCGGGAATCGGGACCTTGACCGGTCCGGTCAGCTGGCAAAACCGGTCCTATGGTGAACCGGTGCAAAAACCGGAAAGCCGGTTCAAAACCGGTAAAATCGGTCATAATCGGTAGTGAACCGGCCTGAACCGGTTTTCTAAAAAAAAAAATTAGTATAAAAGGATTTTGATCATCCTAGCCAAAACCGATTCTTTTGTTTTCTAACATATGTGGGCTGGTTGTAGATTTTGGGTTGGTTTTTCCTATGAAGATGATTTTAACATATATCTTTATATTTATTTAGTTTAATTTCAAAATAAAAAAAAATTGTGCTTAATAATTTTAGTTGTTATGTTGTTTTTTTGTTTAATATTGTTACAAATATTATATTAAAAATTAAAATAATATTATTTAATTATAACCGATTCAACCTCGAACTGCTGCCTTCACCGATTCGATGGCCGGTCCGGTTTTGTAAACCTTGATTTTAATTTGGTCAGTCATATATAATGTGTGGTCGGTCATGTGGAGATGTGCACCTAAAAATGTATACGGTGCATTATTCAATACAAAATGCAACGAAGGGACCATAGAGAGACAAATGAAGTCTTTATATCCAAAAAGGGGTTTCTGAAAAAAAGACGAGACGTGCTTTTATTTGCCTCCACATATGTTGTTCCTTGTGTGATTAAACTATATACTACTAGTTTTTTGTACAAAAATAAATAAATATATATACTAGTTTAAAATTTATATAGAATTAAACTATACTAGTTTAGCCCCCCACCCCCCTCCTCCCCCCAAAAAAAGATGATGCTCAATAAGTGTCGGATTCTCATTGAGGATATGTTTGGATTGATAAAATGATATGAAATGCAATAGAGCAGAATGAAATAAAAATTTCATTCCATCTTTTAAATATGTTATTAAAATTGATTATTAATTTGTGAAAAATATAATAAAATATCAATGCAAAATCATATCCATTTATAAAAAAATAAAATGCAGAATCACAACCACAGGTCTCAGTGCAAGTGGAGAAGCACAAATCGCAGGCCATAGCAGCAAAATACTAGCAATTGTAAAGCGCCCAGAAACCATGACGAGAGAACAAGTCAAAGTTGAAGCAAAATATCAAAAGGCAAGTTCGAAGTATGACCAAATAAAAACAAAGAGCAATCCTGAAAGAATTGTACTGCAACCTACAAGGCTAACAGAGCCCATGTTGGGGATGAAACACACACTCTGTAGTTGAGAAAAGAAAAAAACAGAATATAGACAGCAGAGAAATAGAGAAGTAGAGGAAAGTAGAGAATAGAGAATGAATACTGAAAAACTGAATTTTATTCACACCACACCTTGGTTTACATTGCATCCCTTATTTATAATGCACATTACATTCAGCTGAAACTAACAATCCTTCTTATAAGGCACACTAACTAACTTTCAACTAACCATAACTGCCCTAACAAACTAACAAACTATGCTTTGGATTAACTACAACACTCCCCTTTAATCCAAACATTCATATGATACAACTCCCAACTCACTTCTGAGTTTTACAAACCTATCAAGTTTAATTGGCTTAGTCAATATATCAGCAACTTGAATTTCTGTAGATCAGTGTGCAGCCTCAAGCATTCTCTTGTTGACTTGTTCCCTAAGGAAGTGGAATCTTGTCTCAATGTGTTTGCTCCTTCCATGAGAGACTGGATTTCTAGCTAAATTGATAGCTGACTTGTTATCGATTAACAGCTTGATAGGTTTCTCCACTTTAATCTTTAGTTCATTAAGCAAGGAATCTAACCAGATAGCTTGGCAGGCAGCATATGAGCCAGCTATGTACTCAGCCTCACACAAAGACAAGGCCACCACAGGCTGTTTCTTAGAGCACCAAGAGATTGGTGCACCAAGAAACTTGAACAAGTATCCTGTTGTACTCCTTCTGTCCACCCTGTCTCCACACCAATCTGAATCCGAGTATCCTAACAAATCAACCATTTGATGAGATGACTTGCCAGGAAACAGCACACCAAACCTCACAGTTCCTTTCACATATCTCAGGATTCTTTTGGCAGCTAGCATATGTGACTTCTTTGGTTGGTTCATGAATCGACTGATGAAACCAACTGAGAAGCACAAGTCGGGTCTGCTATTACATAGATACCTCAAGGAGCCAACTAGTTGCTTGAACAAAGTCGCATCTACTCCTTCTTCTGTTTCAGTTGCTTGCAGCCTTGGATTTGCCTCTGCAGGTGTTGTTGCAGAGTTACTGATCATCATCTTTGAATCTCTCAAGTATCTCAAGATACTTACGTTGGTGCAGCACAATTCCTCTTGGAGTAGTGGCAAACTCCATTCCAAGGAAATATGACAACTTTCCCAAGTCTGTCATCTCAAATTCAGTCATCATTAGTGCCTTAAAACACTCAATTTATGTGGAGTCGTTTCCTGTCACAAGGAGGTCATCAACATACAGACAAATGATCAATGGGCTTGCCTTTTTCTTTACTTTCACATACACACCATACTCAACTCGAGCATTTAGCAAACTCATGCTGCAGTAGGAATGCATCTATTCTTTTATTCCAGGCCCGAGGGGCTTGCTTAAGGCCATAGAGGGCCTTGTTTAGCTTGTAAACCATGTCTTCTTTCCCTTTAATCTCAAAACCTGGTGGCTGAGTTACATACACTGTTTCTTCAAGTGGTCCATTTAGGAATGCTGATTTCACATCCATATGGCATGGAGACCATCCTTTGTTGCTTGCCAAGGCCACTACTAGCCTTATAGTTTCTAACCTTGCCACTGGTGCAAAGACTTCTGAGTAATCAACTCCATGTTTCTGCAAGAAACCTCTAGCAACCAATCTTGCCTTGTGCTTAGCAATAGAGCCATCAGGATTCAATTTCAGTTTGAAAATCCATTTCACATCAATTGGCCTTTTATCTATTGGCTTGTCAACCAATTCCCACGTGTGATTCCTCTCAATGGCATTAAGTTCATCAATCATTGCTGCTTTCCAGTTCTGTTCAGTCATGGCTTCTTCAAAGTTCACTGGTTACGCATCGCGAGGAAGAGCAAAGTGAACTAATTCACCCTCGGATGTTACTGCACTGTCAGGTAACATATCAAAATCATCAAATCTGCCTGCCCTTTGCCTTTGTCTCTGTGGCCTTGTTCCTTGAGATGCTTCAGTGATCAATTCCTACTCATCCACTACAGACTCTTCCTCAATTAATACTGGAATCACAGGATTGAAACTACCTTTTTGCTCATTCCAATCCCATGACTCAGTTTCATCAACATACACATCTCTACTAACTTCAATTTTTCATTTGATGGATCATACAATCTATATGCACCAGTTATGTGATATCCTACTAAGATCATTGGCTTACTTTTATCTTGCAACTTTTTCCTTCTAGCATCAGGCACATGCTTGAAACATAAAGAGCCAAATATTTTTAAGTGACTCACCATTGGTTTCCTGCCAGACCAGCATTCTTGAGAACCTTCGCTTGAGTCTCTTAGTAGGACACCTATTTAACAAATAGTCTGCTTGTGGTGATTGCTTCACCCCAAAAAGAATGTGGTAGCCTTACGTTTCATCATGCTTCTGGCCATGTTCAACACAGTTTTGTTTCTCCTTTCAGCCAAGCCATTATGCTGAGGAGTATAGGGGGCTGTAACCTCATGTTGGATACCACACTTTTCAAGGAAATCCTCAAACTCTTTTGATGTGTACTCACCTCCACCATCTGTCCTTAGCACCTTGATCACCTTGCCACTTTGCCTTTCAGTGAGAGCTTTGAATTTCTGGAAGACCTTAAACACCTCACTTTTGTTCCTTATCAAGTAGAGCCACTGCATTCTGCTGAATTCATCAACAAAGGTCACAAAATACTTATTTCCACCTAATGAGGGGACCTCAAGAGGACCACAAACATTTGAGTGAATCACATTCAACACATCAGTTGCTCTCATAGGTAGATATGTAGCAAATGTATTTCTGGACTGTTTTCCAGCAAAGCAAACCTCACATACTTTTTCAGGTATAACTATCTTTGGAAGTCCTATCACCATCTCATCTACAACCAATTGTTTTAGACTTCTAAAGTTTAAGTGACCAAACCTCAAGTGCCAAAGCCAGCTTTCTTGGTTTGTCATAGTTGCCTGAAAACACTGCATCTCAATTTGTGTTGATGTTGGCTTGGAAGGTTCTGTTCTTGGAGAGGGGAGACCTTAGTACCAATCTCTGATTTGGATCATACAGTTCCAAGGAATCATGCTTCATTGTGACTGAGAATCCTTTCTCAACTAGCTGCCCAACACTCATCAGGTTGCATTTCATCCCAGGCACAAACAACACACTTTCAATGAGTGCTGTCTTGCCATCCTTTCTTTTGATCACAATGGTACCAACACCTTCTGCTGCAAGTGTTCTACTATCTGCAAGCCTGATCTTCGCCTTTCTGTTGGAATCAAAGTCCCTCAACCACTCCTTGTGGCCAGTCATGTGGTTCGAGCACCCTGTATCAAGGTACCAAGCTTCACTGTGAGGATTCACATCATTGGTTGCAACCAGCAGAACCTGATCTTCATCTGAATCCTCATCCTGAGCAACATTTGCCTCTTCTTCACTATCTTTGAACTGCTTCCCTTTTCCTTTGCCATGCCAGCATTCTGATGCAAAGTGTCCCCACTTCTCACAATTGAAGCATTGGACTTTCCTTCTATCTTGAACTTTCTTGCCACCTCTACCTCTGCTTGGACCTCCTCTCCCATTCCTGCTAGGGAAATCAGCTTTATCACCATTCTTGGAATGATCTTGGCTCGAAGACCATCCTTCTTTACTTGTTCTCGCCATAATTTCTTTTGCCTTTCTTCCATTTCCCTCTATCTCGCTCCCCATTTCTTGGAGACTTGAGCTTGCAAGTGCTTGCTCTCTGCTGCCCGCCTCGCACTTCTTTCATTCAACTTCGCTCATGAGCCTCCAAGGAATTCTGCGGTTCCTCGAGTTTCATGTCCTCCACATCTTTGGCTTCTTCGATTGCAACCACTATATGGTCAAACTTCACAGAGAGTGACCTTAACACCTTCTCAACCATCTGTTGATCTGTGATAGTCTCCCCACAGGTTCTCATTGAATTCACTATGACCAAGAGCCTGTCAAAGAAATCGAAACGATTCTTGGTCAGTCATCAGGTGATCAAACTGTCTTCTCGGGGACTGCAACTTGACCTTCTTGGTCCTCTTAGCACCAAGATAGAGCTTCGAAGTGTGTCCCAAGCTTCCTTGGCTATCTTTGCATTCGAAATTTTCTCGGAAGCTTGCAAGATCCATACATTGATGGAATAGACATTTTGCTTTATAATCCTTCTTCTTAGTTGCATCATCATCCCTCTTCGAGACTCCTCTTTTGACTGTCTCCAAGAGTTCTTAATAGCCAAGAATGGCTTCCATCCTCACAGACCAATAATCCCAATTCTTGCTATCAAGAATTGGTAGATTAGACATGAAATTACTGCTTCCATTTGCTGCTATGATTACAGCAATGGCAACACTCACAGGCCCCTTATCTTCTTGCTCTAGATACTAATTTGTTGGGGATGAAACACACACTCTGTAGTTGAGAAAAGAAAAAAACAGAATATAGACAGCAGAGAAATAGAGAAGTAGAGGAAAGTAGAGAATAGAGAATGAATACTGAAAAACTGAATTTTATTCACACCACACCTTGGTTTACATTGCATCCCTTATTTATAATGCACATTACATTCAGCTGAAACTAACAATCCTTCTTATAAGGCACACTAACTAACTTTCAACTAACCATAACTGCCCTAACAAACTAACAAACTATGCTTTGGATTAACTACAACAGCCCACAACAAAAGCAAACGGCACACGCTGAACGATGCAGCCAAAACATCGTGGAGACAACGATAGAAGAAGTAGCAGACGCAGAACATGGAAGAAATGGGAAAGACACATAGGATAAGGACAAAATAGTTAATTGATAATTTTATAAATCATTCAATTTTTCATTCCATTTCATTCCTCCCATGGGAGGGAACCAAAATAAGGGTAAGTAATGAAATGTGATGGAATGAGTTTTATTGGGTTCCATTCCATTCTCTTTTATGCAATCCAAATAATGGAATACTGGATCCTTTCATCCATTTCCATCAATCCAAACTTACCTGAGGCAATGGGATTGTGGGTTTCTAGCCACCAAATCATATTGGCCTTTCCCAAAGTTGATTCCTTCGTTTCCTTCTTAAGCCATTTTCACCCAATAAAGGCCACTTCCTGCCTCACCTAATTGGTAATATTACCCATGTTCATGGTAGCCGTACTTTCTCTCCATTGAGTATGGCCCAATTACCTCACTTTCCTTGTCATGGTCTCGATGTTATTTCCTCCGTCAATAACTTTTTACTAGTGCTAGAGCCGTGAAATGCACGGGCATTTCATCCTAATCAAAGTAATTATTTTAGAAGATTTTTAGGTCTATATATGTATCCTTTTTATTTTGTAACCCAAAAAACTGTAAACTTAAACAAAACATACAAGGGAATTGTTGATAATAGCAAAAAAGATATAGGATATTTTTGTTTCAATGTTTCAAGTTTTGGATTGTACACGTTTTGAAATCAAGACACTTGCATTTATCTACTATCTTTTTCTTTTAGTTGTTTTTTTTTGTATATTATGATGAACATACAAGTGTCTTCATTTTGCTGGCTTTTGTTAGAGCATCCTCTGATGATGACACTGGAGTTGACACCTCTGATGATGATGCAATGCGACAACTTACGGAAAATGTTAGTTTCTGTATTATTATACTTTTTCGTAAGTGTTATTCTACTGGAACTTATGGAAATTAGTATTTTTTGTAAGTGTATAAATTTTTTTACACTTACCCAAAAATATAAGTCCCGTAAGTGTTTGTTTTTTATTTAATTTTTTCGTAGGTATACTTTCCATAATAGACCCTGTAACATCCGTTATTTTATGCATGGTTAATGTATGAGGGTTAGGGTTAATTAGGACTTGGAATATATAGCTGGGATGTGGTTTGAGGCATAGAGACCCTTGCTTGGCAAGCACACAACCTTTTCGAGTGAGTTTGAACGTAGAAACAAAATTAAGGTTTCCCGGTTAGCATCTTTGAGACATCTGAGTGTGAAATAAGAAATTTGGAGTTAGGAATGAGATTACACCTTTTTGATGGTTTGAAGCTGTTTATTAGGTCTTGACGAGCCTATATATCAAATTTGAGGTCAATCGGACGTCGAACGGGTCAAGAACGCAAAGAAACACAAACCGAGTGTTTTGTGATCGATTAATTAATTGAAAGTCAGAATATTAATTTAGGTCAGTCCTGAGTACAATAGCTCTTAGGATTAAACTAAAATAATTACAGAAAAATATTCCAGTAGTAGGTTACACAGGAAGATGTGAAAGAAAACACCCAGTTGTGTCGACGGAACAACACCCAGTGATACGTGTCGTTACCAGGAGGAAGGTGGCCATGGTGACGCCACCTCACATTCCACCTAACCCTTTTGCATGTGTGACACCTAACCCTTTTGCATGTATGACACCTAACCCTTTTTGCATGTTTGACACCTAAACCTTTTGCATGTGTGACACTTAACCCCTTTGCATGAATGACACCTATCTCCACTACCCCTTTTGCATGCATGACACTTGTCTTCCCACTAACTTATCAAAACCTACCTAAATTCATCTATAAAAGCAAAATCACAAAAGTGACTTCATTTTTCTTCCTCCAGCCTCATTTCACTCATCCTTCCATAGCCAATTTCGTTCCCTCGCCTCTGCATGTGTTGGCTGAATAGTTAAGTGAAGGAAAAAACAAGTTGCACACTCATTCACACCCAAAAACTCATCTTATCCTGTTTCTGTAAAACCATCTCCTCACCTTCTTCCACCGTTGGATCGTGTTGGAATTTCATGGAGAGGTTCTAGGCTAGTAGTTCTTCACATCCAACGGTTAAAAGTTCTATGCTTTCCCCAGAGTGAGAGTTATTCAACTCAGAAAAAGGCGATAAGCTCAACCCGAGTAGCTCCTGACCAGTCACCTTGGGAGGCTCATCCACCGTTGGAGCGAGCTGAAATTTTTGGAGAAGGTAAGGAAAAAGTAGCTCTTTAATCTCACCGTTCACTTTTGTAAATATTGAGCCAAAACAGTGGCAGATTTTAGGGTGTTTGTTGTAGATTCTAAGTTCCTAACAGGGTGTTGTTCACAATGTGGTTTATTAGGTGGACTTTCGGAGACTCAGGGGCCTAGGTCCGTGTGAGGCAGAATCGTGAGGAGTAGAGGACGACTAATTTCGTTGCGTCTAGGTCATCGTACGACTCTCCAGGTGGGGGAAAGAAATTATTTAACGTCGGAAATGGCACGGTGACGTTTAATTCGATAATGGCGTAGGACGACCCAAACCCTACATGATTGCGAGTAACGGACAATGTCCATATCACGCTGGGGACTACTTAGTAGTACTCGTGATGATATTGAGATTGTGTGTTTATCACCATTATGTTTATTATATATTTTATGATTGTCTGCTTGGATGATTTGACTGGTTGAATTGATGTTGATAACTGCTGGATGATGATGTTATGAGTTGTGATTACTTTATAAGCATGATGTAACACCCTGTTTTTCGTATGCTTCTTTATCAATAAATACATGCTTTAATGTATTTATTTTTGATAAAATCCAGAGGATGATTTTATTTAAAATAAAATCATTTTCTTGTGTTGTTTTACCGTATGAAGTCACAGTAAAATTTTCGATCGAAAATTCAGACGAAAACTGGTCTGGTTTCTCACTGCCAGTACAAGTTTACTGAGCTAGAGACAAAATTTTAATTCGTGAACGAGACGGTTAGTGTTTTTATGATGTTTTTTGTGGGTTTGGATTTTTTTGAAAAATCTTGTTCGGGGCCAAATCTTAGGGATTTCCCGGGTGAAATCTTAGGGATTTCCCGGGTGAAATCTTAGGGATTTCCCGGGCGAAATCGTCGGGAAATACGATTGGGGAAGTCATCTGATACGCAATGGAGCAGAGCATCAAGAGGATGAAGTGACCCCCTTAACTCCAATCACATCACACCACCTTAACTCCTTATCCTCTCTACAAGCAACCCACATTATTTCTTCTTCTTTCCCCTCAAAACCGTGACCCCCTCCCTCATTCTCTATAAATACCCTTCATTTCCACCATTCATCACTTTCCTCCATTTTCTCACATTTTCACTTTACTACCTTTCTTCTTCTTCTTCTTTCTTACAAAGTTCACATTTTTATCAAGCTTTTCTCTTAAAGTTCTTCATCAAAGTTGTTCATCTTGTTAAGGTTAATACTTCTATGTAGTTCTTTTTTTCAAAGTTTCATATTTTGTTTCAAAGTTTTCTTCATATGCTCTTTATGTGCTTTCAACTTCTAAAACCTCTCAAAAATGGTAGAAAACTCCTTTTGAGTTAAAACCACTTTCTATATTCTTGTATTTACTCATACTATCACATACTAAAAGGTTGTGTAAAAAAAAGTTTCCTAACCTCTTCTTTATAAGGAGGCCGAAACCATGTATATGGTTTGGATGAATCTTGTTTCAACTTTTACATGTATGAGTTTGTATTTAAGTTTCATTTCCAAGATGATCATGGACCAATGCTCCTTTATGTTAAAGGATGCTATGTCTAAGTGATTGGAAAGTTTAAAGATTTGTTTTCCAAGATGATCATGGACCAAGGCTCCTTTATGTTAAAGGATCCTATGTCTAAGTGATTGGAAAGTTTAAAGATTTGTTTTCCAAAATGATCATGGACCAAGGCTCTTTATGTTAAAGGATGCTATGTCTAAGTGATTGGAAAGTTTAAAGACTTTTACTCTATTTTTATGTAAAGACCAAAACCAATGAGTTTTAAGGCAATGGTGTTTAAGTTTTGTTTTCCAAAATGATCATGGATTAAGACTCCTTGATATAGGAGGATGCTAGGTCCAAGAGATTGGAAAGTTTGAAGATTTCTAACCCCTATTTCTTGAAAAGGCCGAAACCTTCAATAGTTATGGCAAAGATGTTGAGTTTTGTTTTCCAATGTGATCATGGACTAAAAAGCTCCTTATGTTAAAGGATGCAACGTCTAAGTGATTGGAAAGTTTAAAATATTTTCTTGCTTTATTTTCCTATGATGGCCGAATGTAACATTTGACCTAGGATGTGTTATTTTATTTTGTTTTCCAAGATGATTATGGATTAAAGCTCCTCTATGTTAAAGGATGCTATGTCCAAAAGATTGGATGATTTAAAGATCCCTAACCTCACAAACTTGTTAAGGCCGAACCTAAGAGTTCTTGGTCTAAGACATTTGATTTTTCGATTTTCCAAAATGATCATGGTTTCAAGCTCCTTACTAGGTATGGATGCTAACCTAAGGAGATTGGAAAGTTTAGAAATTCCTAGCCTATTTATCTATGCTTGACCGAAACCCTAAGTCAAGTACTTAGTGGGATTTTAATTCAACTTTGTTAAAAGATCATTGTTTATGAACTCCTAACACTTAAGGATCATAAATCCATGAGTTGTATAATTTTCGGGAATCTCTAACCCTAAGAACTAGTCTTGGCTGAACCTATACCTTGTGGTTTAGTGTTCTTGTTTGATTTTAACTTGTGATTTTGTGTTCATAACCTTAGACTTTCATCGCGGAGGAAACAAGGACGTTCGTGGTTTACCTCTCCAAGCATCTAATCTTCTTACCTTCACGGAAGGTAATAGGGGATTTCCTAAAGATATTCAATAACTGTATGCATGTGTGTAGGTGTTTAACTAGATATTTATATGTTGATTGAGATTACTTGGTTATTTAATGTTCTTGAACTGTTATGCTATTATTTGATGTTGAACTGTGCTTGTTCTAAATGTTATAATGCATATATGTGATGAACTGCTTTCAAGCGTGATATTAGCATTGAACTGAGAATATATACTGCTGTTGATTGAAAGTTTACTAAGCCAGTTTTGTGTCTGTGCTCAACTGTTATGAGAATTAAAAACCTTAATAAGCTTTGAAGATGAAGGGATTGGTGTTCTTTTCCAAAAGCTCACTAACTTAAAGTACTTGTTTTAAATGTTGAAATGGTTTTGATGAACTATTGTTATACAAGAGAAAAATCCTTTTCGAACTATGTGTCTTCAAGTGAAAACTTTCAAGATTATTTGGCAATATCCTATTGGGGATTTTCAAAGATAAAAGTATTTCAAAGATGCTTTACAAAAGATTTTCAAAGGAAAGGTTTTCTCCTAAATGTTTTAGAAACTTTCCGATAGCCTGGATAGGTTATCGAGGATTCGGTTTTGAATTTGTTTTTCACTGAACGAAAAATAAGTACTTAAGAAAAAGAATCTAGTACGCGAGACGTTGCCTCTAGTATTCAGTTATACGCACGTGATCTTGGATCAGTGTTAATTCCGGGCCATGAGTCCTATTCATGATGTTTCTGGACTGATGGTCCAATTCTCGAAATTGAGGACAGCGCGTTCTGATTTCGTTGTGGTGGATTGTGTGTCCTAATCACGTTGTTGTGGACTGTGTGTCCTAATCACGTTGTTGTGGACTGTGTGTCCTAACCACGTTGTGATGAACATTGTAAAAGGTGAATGTTGTTTTCTACGACCACAACCCTTGACTGCGGCATCGGTCTCGGGCGTTGTGATTGAGCATTCGGACTGTGTGTCCTATGCTTTCAAGCTTTCAAGTGATGGGGAAATGATGATTAAGTCGTTAGCTTTGAGCTGCGACAGCGAAAAAGAATGAACACAAAGAAAACCTTTTAAATAAAACATTTTCCCATGTGCATTTCCCCAGGTAAACGTGTTTTCTTATATATCAGATACAAGGTGGTATCTGGGAGTCTGTCCATGTAAACCGAGTTCAGAGGCACATGTGACATTGCTCTTCCTGAGACCTTAAATGCATGAGGGTATGGAGGCAACTGCCCCCTTGGGCTAGAGATTGACCAACTCTAATTCTTCTCCAGTGAAAAACGGTGTTGATATCTCATGAGATTAAGTTAGAGCCTGATATTGAAGTGCCATGCATATTTTCAAAGGTTGACTGTGCGGGTTTGAGACCCTTTGATATAACACTGTTATGCTATGTATATGCATGATTTAACTGCTTATATGATTCTGTGATGTATGTATCATGTATATGGTTGTTGTGGGATATATCTTATGACGGTATCTCACTCTTGCACAACTGTATGTTCTGTTCTTTTCTTCTTGTATCGGGAATGCGCGTGCTCTTAGATGGATCTGGACGTTCCCTTGGCACTGACGAGATCGAGTAGCGAGGTATTTGATCACGCTGGGTCGACGGGGAATTGGACTATACACGAGGGAGCGACGACCGCGACATATCGAGGACCAGTCACGACCACCGAAACGAATGCTAACGGAGTGCCCGTACGAAGGATTCATACCGTCGAGACGAGGATTGTGACGCTTCCACCTCCATGGCACTACCTCCATACGCTACAAGTCACCGGACTCCTTCATGAGCACTTTGATCCAGTGGAACCGCTTGCGGATGATCCAGTGGAGGAGGATCTCGAAGAGGATCCCGAGGAAGAGCCTCTTGAGTTCATAGAGGTCGAGGATGATGAGGAGGAGGAGCCAGAGTACCATCCGCAGGATCCCGGCGATGACGACGTCCCTATCGACGATGGCGGTACCGTTGTTGATCCGACGAATGATATCTCGTCTGAGGGTAGCATCTGTCGCCATTGGTAGATCGTTTGTCGGCTTTTGGAGTTGTCCCGATAGTCCCCGGGCTTTTAGAGTCATCTTTTAAGTCTTGTACCCAATTCCCTATTCCCGGTTTGATGTTTTCTTTTTACCTATTTCTTCAGTAGCTGTTTCAGTGTATGTTGGCCAGTTCGACAAGTCCTGTTTTGTAATCAAACCTAAGATCCCAAGTGGGACAGTTATATCTATATGTATGATGTTTATTTTCATGTTCTGAGTGTTCATCACCTTCTGTTAACTGTTTGAAAAAAAAATGAGTACCATTTTTCAGTAACCTTATATAAAAGGTTATTTTTCCGAAGGCGACCAACGTTTTAAATAAGTTTCTTTTCCGCAACGGGTAACCATGTGATGCCGGGTTTTAGGGTGTCGCACATGATATCTTATTATTTTAATTAGATTTTGATATTGATTATTAGTTTGGAAATGATGATTTTATGACATGTTAGTAATGATGATGCTATGACATGATGATATTATGGTATGATGTGTTGAGTGTTATAATTGTGATTAGAGTTTGAGTAAATGATAAGTTATATCGAGACATGAGGATGTATTGGGGAATTCATGTTATGTGTGTTAGCGATACCTAAGCGAGATGATTCCCTGAGATATGATGATAATGAGATTGATGAGATAAGATTTTATTGAGGTTACCTATGAGATTATGATGAGCGGTTTGGGCACTGGGGGTGACCTGAAACATGGTCGCGTGATATGGTGGACTGAAACATGGTCGTGTGGGGTCTTTGTACCACTGATGGAACAAACATCTTGAGCAGCAGTAAAATCTTCATCTAACTTCCTCTTGCATGGAGTAATATTCAGATTACTTCCTAATCCATCACAGCTTAGAGAAACAAGACTTACAATTAATTGAGAATCATAATCCTGCACATTTCCAAAAAAAAAAAAATAATAATAAAACCAGCTAACATAAAAAAATAACATCCTGAATCCCAACAATCCAAACAATCAAAAGCTCGCACTATAAGGTTCATGGTCAGTCCCCAAATTTGGAAAAGGTGGAGCAAACATAGCCTAACAATAAAAATTAAAAAACATACCTAAAATTCAGAAATCTTCCAACACAGCAAACAAAATGACAAGAAATAAAAAAGAAATAAATTAAATCAATACTACATATCAGGCAGGGATACATAAAAAAAATACCTTGTTTGGAGTCAGCTCTGAATCTGGCAGCTGAAGCATAGCTATAATAGTTTCATCAGTACATATCTTCCTAACAAGATATGAAACATCAACCTGGTTCCCTTGCTCAGCCTTGTTTTCAATCTTGAAAAACATCCTCCTACCAACCAAAGAATTAAAGGCATCTGGATAATCTTTCTCACCCAAATCCTGCACACCACCAACATGGGAAACTATAAAATATAAAAACCCGAACCATAAATGAAAACAACTATATAAATCAACAACCATCACTGGACATTGAATAGTGGACATAGACCACAAATGACTCAGCAACCAAATCATCACAAAGCTTGAAAGTGAGCTGACTGACATCACGATCAAACAACATAAATACAACAGTTCCTGTATTGTCAGCAACTTGAACCTTCACCTTACACCTAAAAATTCAATGAAATAATTATTTATTAAACCAAAAAAGTATATATAAGCATCAGAACAATGTTAGACCAGACAAAAACAATAAAATATTTACAATGAATACCTAGTTGCCACATTTAATACAGGAACCCTACAGGTTTCACAAAAGTAGATATTGGAATGAATTTGGTCAGACCGATTGCACTTGCGGGCAACATAAAACCAGGATGAATCAGTCACAATATCTACTATGGATGCCAGCACAACAAACATACCAGCCTATATAACAATAACGAGAAAAAAAAAAACAAAGAACATGAGATAAAATATAATGAAACAACCCCACCGAAAATCACAAATATCAAATTATATAAGTCATAATTCATTGAACACCTCTTTCAAATTCTCCAACTCAAACCATCTTTCTAGGATGCGTCTTCATAAAGGATCCAATGTTTCTTGTATTATCCAGAACAACAGCCAACGGTTCAACATCAAAGATCCCATGTTCAGCTATGCTGAAATCACGTGAAGAAAAAAACACAAATTAAGGATCAAAGATATTGTTCATGACATTTAAAAAGTAATAAAAGGTAGAAAAACACGAATATCAATTAATAAAATTATTCAATATAGTTATTGTAACAAAATAGATAAGTTTTGCTGACTCATTTTTGAACACTATGGCTTTGGGAATGTCATGATTGAATATCAACTTGGTAGCACTCATACTGTTTTGAATAACCACCTTGCCTATAAGTAGAAAAAATAGAAAAGTCAAATAGAATAGAATACAGAGAACAACTATAAGATTTTCAAAAACAATAAGTCAAATCACAACAGATATAATAATAGTAAAAATAACTACATACCTCTGAAAGTCTTAACTATAGCAAGTTGAACAGCAACCACAACTTGAACATTGTTCCCACTATCCAGAAATTGCCTCGACTGATCAACATATTCACCAAACAGTGTACATTCGAATCTCCCACTATAATGCAAAGGTTATTAATGAAACACCAAAAATACAAAATATATAAATATAAAATATAAAAAATAATAAAAATAATAACAAAGTAAATAAAAAAATGGACAAATTGCTATGTGCAATCAGCAAGCTCCATAACAACCATACTTGTGACCTTCTCATTTCTCTCACAACGACGTTCTGGAAAAACACTGGTCAAAATTCACATAACATCTGTAAAAAATCAATATTCAACATTAATTATAGGCATAAAATATAAAATATATAAAAGACAAAATAAAAAACAAACACAACTAAATTAATTAAAACATTACTCACCAATCAGATGCTCATAATTTTCATCCAATTGTATCACCTCATGAAAAGTGACACAACTAAGTCTATACATGGGGATAGCAACACACTCCTTCCTCATAACAGTTGTTTTGAACATGAAAAAAATGCTTAAATTAATGGAATGTAGCCCTGTAGTTACCATTATTCTCCACCACACTAAAATAAACAAACTTATAAACAGAACCCTCCTCCAAGAGATGACTGAACTTATAAAGCAAGTTCCTCTTCATAGTAGCCTGGATCTTCCCTCCCTAACAGAAGAAAAAAAATTAATCACCATCATTTTAAAAAAGAAAAAGAAAAATACAACATAAACAAATAACTTTTCTTGGAAAAAAGAATACATGGATAAGAAGTAAACCATACATATTCATCCATCAGAACCATCTCCATTGAATTGGTCTGAGCAGGATTGTTAAAAGACGGAACAACCCACAATCTTATAACCCTAGCTTTCAGACGAATCGATTCCCTTTTAGTCACTATACTGCTAATTGAATCAAAGTTCAAAGCCATTGCAAACCAGATTTTAGAAATTCAGACTCAAGAACACAATTAGAGATAAACAACATAAAACATTGAAGCATTAAACTCATGTGCAAAATCAAACCAACTAAACCCAATATATATAGCCACTCACCAAAATTTGAATTCAAAAATGAGAGGCAAGAAATGATGAAACTCGCCTAATACCCTGGTAACACCATCACCATGACCAAAAACAGAGAACACGGGCACAGTGAATAATCTAATCAACAAAATATTAAAAAAAAGGGGAAATCTAAAAAATCACTACCCGAAATACCATCATGCTCAGCCATCATCACCTGTCGAAAGAAAATTAGGCGAATAAAAATGAACCAACTAAAAATTACAAGCAAACTCAACTCTACTCAAAGAAATAAGATATTTCCTTTTAAAAACATCATTATCTGCCACAAAAACCACTCCATTGTAAAAAACCATGACAGACAAGACCCTTGAACAGAGCGAACAATACGAGGCCGAATGAGAGAGATAGGTAGAAACTCTGTAAGGATGGGTCGGAAGACTTTCCCAACAATGCAAAATGAAGATATTTCACCAAATACAAATACTGAGTTTTAAAAAACAACACACAAATACACAAATCAACCCAAACAAAAATTGGTCAATATAGCCATAGCCTACACATCTATGTAATCGGAAAAAGTTGGCAAACAGTGATTATCAGTCACATCCATTTTAGAGGTTCATCCCCTTTGACAAGTTTCAGGAACACTATTGCTTTCAATTATATTAAAATTTGCTTTTCTTTTATATCAAAATATCATTATTTTATTCACATAATAAACACCAAATAAATAAACATAAACAAAATATATAAAAACTAAAACACCATTGCACGAATAGATCAGTTATTACATCTCTCTTTAAAAAAATTAATATCAGGTTTTCTATTTTATATAACACATCCTCAATCTGGTTCCACAAAAAATAAAACATCCTCTATATTTTTAGTTTTTAATTTTTTAAATTGTAAACAAACGCATATATATTTGGAAACAAAAAATTGTAAAATAAAACGATATGACCAGGAAAAAAATGGACGATCCAAAATATCTCCTGGATACAATCCAATGGCAATCAATATCCAAAATTGGCAAGAGAAAATGCAAACAACTTTCTTATTATATAAACAAAATATATTCAAAGAAATAAAACAATTGATTGTCTCGAAAATTGACCCACTGCAACAGACTGACAAGAGAAGGTAAACTCACAATAAATACAATTATTACTGATCAAGAAAGAACGCCAAAAAACATAAAAATAAATTTTTTAAAACAAAAGCAAACAAAAATAATTAAACAATAAAACATTCAATAAAACACATTGTGGGTTGAGCCTCCCCTTAATAATAAGTGTATAGATGGTATAAATGTATAAATAATTAAACAATAAAACATTCAATAAAACACATTAAATTAGTATTTAATTTTTTACTTTATTTAGGAATACGTAAATATAAATTTGGCAACTATTTATGTAACATATTTTTCGTAAGTATAATTATCCAAAAATATAGTATTTCCGTAAGTGCTTTTATAATGTCCGATTTACTTTTAATTACAGAAACTGGTTTTCCGCAAGTGTTAAATTTTTCTCACTTGAGAGAAATACAGTTTTCATAAGTGTGTTTTTTTATTAAGTTTGTTTTTTTATTAATACATAATGATATAATTACCCTTAAATATATTACTGTACTAATTATTAATTATATTAATAATATAATTATTTTTTATTTTTTATTAATAATATAATTATATTAATAATATAATTATTTTTATTAATTATATTATTTATTAATAATAAAAATATTATTAATTTTTATTAATTTTAATAAAACGATATAATTTTAATTCTAATTTTTTATTAATTTTAATTACGAAAACTGCTTTTCCGCAAGTGTAAAATTTTGCTCACTTGTGGAAAATACAATTTCCGTAAGTGTGTATATTTTTTTATTAATTATTTTATTTTATTAATACCTATAATTATCCCTAAATATATTACTGCACTAATTATTAATTATATCAATAATAGAATTATTTTAAATTTTTATTAACAATATAATTATATTAATAATATAATTATTTTATTAATTATATTATTTATTAATAATATAAATATAATTACTTTTGTGTTAATTTAAATTACGGAAACTGCTTTTCCGCAAGTGTTAAATTTTTCTCACTTGCGAAAAATTCAGTTTCCGTAAGTGTGCTTATTATTTTTTAAATTTTATTTTTTATTTTTTATTATTACCTAATGATATAATTATCCCAACTATATTACTGTACTAATTATTAATTATATTAATAATATAATTATTTATTAAAATTTTTTGATGGATATTTACTAATTTTTATTAATAATATAATTATATTAATAATATAATTATTATTTTTAATTATATTATTTATTAATAATATAAATATCATTAATTTTTTATTAATTTTAATAAAACTATATAACCAAGAAAAAATTGAACGGTCCAAAGTGTTTCATGGATACAATCCAACGGCAATGAGTTTCAAAGATTGCCAACAAAAAATCAAACAACCTATCAGACAAAGAATTCATGGTCTCAAAAATTGGCCCGATGGGGCAGACAAACACTCCCTTGACAGAGTCAACTCAAAATTAATGCAATTCTTACTGATAAAGAAAGAAAGCCAACAAAAAAAATAAAAACAAAAAGAAAAAAAATTAAACCAATAAAATGTTCAACAAAAGTCATAAAAAATGTCAATAAAATAATCCCAAAAAATGTGAGAGCGACACGTCAGCACTAAAGTCAAATTGTGGGTTGAGCCTTAATAAGTGTATAGATGCTTTTTTTTTTTTTTTTGGTGGGTGAACATGGTACGAAGAAAATGATGGGTTAATTAATTTTTTTTTATGCAAGGTGATCCTATGTCACCATAATGATGGGTTGTTCTTTTAATATAGTAGACTATTGAGAGAATCTCATAAAATCATATAATTATGTAGTTGCAGATTTTTAGGAAATCATATACATGTTTTAGGAAATCAAATATTTGGCTATATTAGGCACAGACAAATAGGAGGATATGTTGCAGTAATTATAGGGGTCTTTTGGCCTTGTATCTTGTATCTTGTATATATTGTATGCATTTGCTATTGGAATAAATAGAAAAAAAAACACAGCAGTCATATATGAATTTGGCATCAGAGCGCAGGGCAACCTCCGTTGTGCTGCGTCAGTGATCATGATTGTAGATGGCGACGAGGGAAGCGGCAATAGTTCTGATTCCGAAAAGAAGATGACTAACACTTCTAGTCATGAACAGAAGAAGGCGTTGATGATCGATCCAACATCTCCTTATTATCTTAGCTCTGGAGACAATCCGGGTATCGTTGTTACACCGGTGCAGCTCAAAGGAGACAACTATGATGAATGGTCAAAGGCAGTTCATAACGCCTTCCGAGCCAAGAAGACACTTGGATTTATCGAAAGAAAAATTCCGAAGCCGGCGAACGATTCATCTGAACTCGAAGAGTGGTTGGTAATCAATGCGATGCTGGTAGGATGGATATTTAACACCATCGATTCATCTTTGAGATCCAGTATCTCTTATTTGGAGAATGTAAAAGATCTATGGGATGATTTGAAGGAATGGTTCTCTATTGGCAATGATGTGAGGATTCACCAACTGAAAACTGATATTGCTAATTGCAAGCAATCTAGGCAGAACGTGGCAGCCTACTATGGGAAGTTAAAATCAATGTGGGAAGCACTGGTCAGTTACATGAAGAATCCAACTTGCAGTTGTGCTGGGTGTACATGCGGTGCAGCACAAGAATTAGCACAAAAGCGGGAGAAGGAGAAGGTCCATCAATTCTTAATGGGTCTCGACGATGCCGTATTCGGAACAGTACGTTTAAATATCTTATGCATGTCACTATTGCCCAATATAAACAAGTATATGCAATGGTTGTGACTGAGGAAACACACAAGTCGTTGGCACGTATCTGGGATGAAAGAACAGATGCTGTTGGCTTTGCGATTCAAACCACACCTCACAGAAGATCTGGGCAAAACAGAGGAGGTGGTCGAGGGACATGCACCAATTGTGGAAAGCATGGTCATGAAGCCAATGAATGTTTTCAAATAATTGGATACCCAGATTGGTAGAACTCCGGTAAAAACAAAAGAGGTGCAGGACGTGGCAACCGAGGCACACGCAACAAGGCCATAGGCCGAGGTAGAGAGACACACATTGCAAATGCCGCACAAGTGCAGCAAGCTCAAAGTGCAGCAGACATGCAGACGGGGGGAGTCACAGATAAGCATGGGTCTTTCCTCGGGCTGAGCAATGATCAATGGTCAGCACTAATGACCATTCTTAATAGCCACAACATCATCCACCGAGAAACTTACTGGGAAGCAAGTGAAAAACTCTTGGTTGCTGGATACGGGAGCTTCAAATCACACGACAGGTGATATTATCTTGTTAACAAAATTAATTGATGTCTCACCGTGTCCCGTTGGGTTGCCTGGCGGAAGAAATACAGTTGCGAATAAAGAAGGAACAATAAATTTTGGAAAAGGCCTAGTCTTGAACAATGTGTTATATGTGCCTAATTTGGCTTGTAATCTTATATCTGTCTCCCAATTGAAACATGACTCAAATTGTGCAGTCACTTTTTCTGACAAATTATGTTTGATACAGGACCGCACTTCGAGGACAGTGATTGGTGTAGGTGAACAACGGAATGAGGTCTATCATTTTCAGGCAGTGACCTTTGTGCAGGCATGCAAAACAAGTGGAGCTGATTCATTTACCATGTGGCATAGACGTATGGGTCATCCTTCAATACAAATAGTTAGTTTACTTCCTAGTATTCATGTTGGTAAGAAAGATAAGAATGAGCAAGTTTGTGATATTTATTTAAGAGCTAAACAAACAAGAGATATTTTTATTCCTAGCCAGAATAAAGTCAATGAGCCTTTTGATTTAATACATTGTGATGTGTGGGGACCTTATCGTATTACCTCCTCTTGTGATGCTTCTTATTTTTTGACTATTGTGGATGATTTTTCTCGTGCCGTGTGGATATATTTGTTGGTAGAAAAAGGTGAAGTTGGGAACACTCTTAAAAACTTTTGCACTGTGGTGGTTACTCAATTTAACAAAAAGGTTTAAATTGTGAGAAGTGACAACGGTACTGAATTCAGAGTCTTGAAAAGCTATTTTGTTGAACAAGGAATAATTCATCAAACTTCCATGGTTGACACTCCGCAACAGAATGGTCGTGTCGAAAGAAAACATAGACATATTTTAAATGTTGCTCGAGCTCTCCGTTTTCAAGAAAATCTACCCATTGAATTTTGGGGTGAATGTGTCCTTACTACAGGGTACTTGATTAATCGTACACCATCCGTTATACATAAAGGTAAAAGCCCCTATGAAATATTGTTTGGTCAAACTCCCACTTATTCTCATATTCGCATTTTTGGGTGTTTGTGCTATGCACACAACAGACCTCGACAAAAGGACAAGTTTGGTGAGCGAAGTCGAAAATGTATTTTTGTGGGCTATCCTTATGGGAAAAAGGGTTGGCATCTCTACGATTTGGATACTGGAGAGTATTTTGAATCTCGTGATGTTGTGTTTTGTGAAAATGAGTTTCCTTTCTTGACTAATGCTTCCAATGTGCAAGATGACTCCATTTCTTCCACACAAACCTTGTGGAACGATGGCCCTCCTCTTATTGATGAATCTAACATGGATACGCATGATGCAAAGGGGAGTAGAAACATTGAAGAAAGTGTTGGGGATGCACAAGATATGATTTTGACCCAAAGACAGTCAGGTGAGGATTCAATGTCAACACCTCACATGACTGAACAACTTGGACGTGGTCACAGGTAACGTCGCCTACCGAGCAAGCTCCAAGATTATATATGCCACACTGTGAGCTGTGCTAATGACCCCACTTCCGTGTCACACCCACCATCACAGTCCTCAGGTACGTTGTATCCTATCACACATTATGTGACTTGCAATAAATTTTCCATGAGCCATAGACAGTTTCTTGCAGCAGTCACTTCTGGGCATGAGCCATCTCGGTTCTCTGAGGCTGTTCGAGATCCCTTGTGGCACAGTGCTATGAAGCAAGAAATAGATGCACTAGAGAGAAATGGCACTTGGACATTAGCAACACTACCACCTGGAAAGAAGGCTATTGGATTCAAGTGGGTATACAAGATTAAATACAAATCAGATGACAGTATTGAACGTCACAAGGCAAGACTAGTTGTTCGAGGAGATAACCAGAAAGAAGGCATTGACTATAATGAAACTTTTGCGCCGGTTGCAAAAATGGTCACAGTTCAGACTTTATTAGCTGTGGCAGCTGCTCGATCATGGATATTGCATCAGATGGATGTTCATAATGCTTTTTTGCATGGTGATCTGGATGAGGAAGTTTATATGCAACTACCTCCTGGTTTTTCCTGTGGAGATTCTAAGAAAGTATGTAAACTTCGAAAGTTTCTTTATGGGTTACGACAAGCACCGCGAAACTGGTTTGCAAAACTTGCTGCTGCATTGAAGGAATATGGGTTCGAACAATCTCGTGCAGATTATTCACTATTCACTTACTATAGTGGAGAGGTGATCTTGAGTGTTCTTGTATATGTTGATGATCTCATCATAGCGCGGAACAATGGAGATGTGATTGAGCTTTTCAAAATGTACCTTAGCAAATGTTTCTACATGAAAGACCTAGGGAGTTTGAAATACTTTTTAGGCCTTAAGGTAGCAAGATGACCTCATGGGATTTTCTTATGCCAGTGAAATTATGCTTTGGACATCATCTCAAACAGGATTATTGGGGGCAAAACCAGCTAGTTTTCCTCTCTAGCAAAATCATAGGTTAGCCCTTGCTAATGGCGCTATTTTAGAGGATCCAGAACGATATCGTCGTCTAGTTGGGAGGCTCGTTTATTTGACTATTTCTCGGTCCGAACTTAGCTACTCTGTTCATATCTTAGCTCAATTCATGCAATGTCCTCGAGAGGAGCATTGGGAAGCTGCAACACGGGTAGTTCGTTATTTGAAGGGTAATCCAGGCCAAGGGATCTTTCTTCGCTCTGATAGTGATTTGAAGCTATATGCCTATTGTGATTCAGACTGGGCAAGTTGCCCTCTTACATGGTGCTCCTTGACAGGGTATTTTGTATTCTTGGGAAGATCTCCTATATCCTGGAAAAACAAAAAGCAAGTAACTGTCTCTCGTTCATCAGCAGAAGCTAAATATAGATCTATGGCCACCACAACTTGTTAGTTGAAGTGACTTAAAGCCCTCTTGATTGATTTACAAGTGCCTCATCCCCAACCCATGCGGCTCTTTTGTGATAGTCAAGCAGCCATTCATATTGCAGCCAACCCGGTGTTTCATGAACGCACCAAGCATATTGAGGTAGATTGTCACTACATCCGTGATGAGATCCAGGATGGTAATATTGTCACAATGCATGCTCGGACTTAAAATCAGCTTGCGGATATCTTGACAAAAGCTCTAGGCAAACAACAATTTGAATTTCTTTTGGGCAAGTTGGGCATTCGAGATCCTCACGCACCAACTTGAGGGGGAGTATTGAGAGAATCTCATAAAATCATATAATGATGTAGTTGCAGATTTTTAGGATTGAGAGAATCTCATAAAATCATATAATTATGTAATTGCAGATTTTTAGGAAATCATGTACATGTTTTAGGAAATCAAATATTTGGCTATATTAGGCATAGACAAATAGGAGGATTTGTTGCAGTAATTATAGAGGTTTGTTGGCCTTGTATCCTGTATATATTGTATGTTGCTATTGGAATAAACAAAAAAAACACAGCAGCCATATCTTAATTTAGACCAATGTTTTCCTCTGGAGAAGGCTAAAATCCTATATAAAGAGTTTGGAGGACTGGTTATATAACCGGTAAAGCCACCTCCTCCCAAACCTCCCCTTTCCTTCCTCTACTGCCATTGTCCTCCCTCTCCCTCCTCCTCCATCATCAATCCCTAACACCAAACCTAGATAGAGCCTACCGTCGAGATCACAATGAATTGATCTCACTGATTCTTGTAAGCTTTGTCATTTCCTTTCCGACAGAGTCGTCGGTTTTTCCATTGCCAAGTCACCTGAAAAACTTGCGAGCAGGGATATATAGGATCAAAAACCAACAAAAGTCATGCATATCTCCATAATGAATAGCTCACACCACACCAACGATCCAAAGTAAGCAACCAAAAGCATCATTGAAGAAACAATAATTTAAAAAAATTAAAATAAAAAATATCATAAGGGTTGATTCTTCCCCGTCATAACTAACTCCGGTGTTAATTGTGTCAATCACGTCATTACTTAACGATAATTAACTAATGACAAAAATTATTTCAAAAGTTTTAAAGCCTACAAGAATCAAATTATAAATTTTTTTGTTACAGAAATTAAAAGTAAAACAACTCCCTATTTACAAAGACCAAAATGTTTATTAAACCCCTACACTATCACATGAGATGGAACACACATGGATATAAGTAATACATGTCTATCAACTATCAAGCTAACCAAACTTATTTATTTTTATAAACAAATGTTAGTATGTTAATTGTTAAATTACACGCTAACCAAAATTAAATGAAAATACACAGTCTTTCTATGGAGGTAATTGCAATACCGAGTTTAATTTACACATATCAGGTAACTTAAATTGTAGTAGTTATTTGACTACAAAGTTAGGCACACTAATACCAGTAAACTATAAATTAAGAAGTCAATTTAAGTTAAGACAATTTAATTTGACGGATTCGAAAAAAAATTGATATATACAATGATGTAATACAGAGATAGAGCATACTTGCGGCCACATGCTCACATATATTCTCCCTGAATATTTGTAGCAAGTTATTAATTAGAGTAACTATAAAATATTTTTTTATAAACCAACATGTGGTTGGTTCAAGTGGTAAGGAATATAGACACCTTAAACAAGTGATCAGGGGTTTGAATCCTAACTCTTATGTACAAAACAAAACAAAAAATACACGTCTGTTGAATAAGTAAATAAGGACCTTGAAAACCCCAAACAAAACAAAATACACGTTTGCTGAATAAGTAAATAAATTCAAAAAAATGTAGGCCGCTTGAATAATAGAGATGTTATTCATTATTTTGTAATAATAATAAAAAATTAACTGATATTATTGTTGGAATCAAAGTGGTTTTGGATTTAATAATCTCTAAGTTTTGATGCTAACAAAAGGATTAAATTTGCTTGACAAAGTGTTAGTTGAGATCTAACAAGTGAGTTCAGTTTATGCAGGAATATCCAAAATAATATAAGGTATACAATGCTTGGACTCATGCAAAGAATTACCCGTCCAAAGGTTATTTAAAATGTTTATATTTTAAATGATAAGTAGACAGGTTTTCCGTAGTAGACAAGGCTATAAATGAATACATAAATAGCTTATTAGGTATAGCAAGTCCAAAGACTTGAAAATAAGCGCGTCCATTCTGCCACGTCAGCAGACGTGTGCTATCATTGAAACTCAAGTATACATCCACAATGCCTAACTAAAATTCAGTAGACGTCCATAGTGCCACGTCACTGGACGGAGTCTCTCTAAGGACTTAGTAAGTCCAAAGACTTGTGTGGACGAGCGCTTCTGTCACTTTAGTGGACGAGCACTTCTGTCACTTCAGTGGACGAGCATTTCTGTCACTTGTGTGGACGAGCGCTTCTACCACATTAGTGGACGAGCCAAATAAAACCTTATGTAGACTCATTCTAAAACTGAATGCTAGTAGACAGCTCTATATGTTTTATATCTTTACTACCTTGAATATGATTTAATGCAATCTGGTCCACGATGAATTTATTTAAATGATTGATATTTATTTCAATTGAATATTTGTTCTTCCCATTTGTCTTTATCCGATTTAATGTCTTGTTTCCTTGTGAGAAAGTTCATAGTACTATCAAGGAAATAAAAAAAGTAAAAAGTACAATTGGAATTGCAAAATGATATGTACAATGACATCTTTATTGCTGAACAAAAGCTGGGTTATACACAAAGGAGGAAAGAAAGTTTCTAAGGTACAATTGCTCAGAATATTGAGCCTCCATTTTTGTGATTTTCTGATAACCAAGGATGCTTTTTGCATGACCAAAATCAAGCTATCAGTCTCAACGGATATCATGCATTTAATGCTATCTCTAAACGGGATTATTCTAAGTAACCGTTGAAGAATTACAAGAGAAGAAGAAGGTCACTATATAAGTAGAAGACCTCATATATTGAAGCTAACAACTCTTGCCTGCACAACTTTTGCTAGCTAACAACTCCTGCCTATATAATATTTGCGAGAGCAAGATATTATTTATTCTTTAAAAAGGCCAAAGTCTGTAATCTCTTAGTTTGAATATTGTGAAAATATTCAACAGATCTCAAACTTTCATATTCTCACACTTAGTGAGTTAAGTAGATCAAAGTTGTAAATATCTTTGTTAGAGTTAGAGCCTGAAGAGGCTTGGTAGAGAAAGAATACTTGTAGCCTGAAGAGGTGTTGAATACTTGTTGTAACCTATTTGGAGAAATAGTGGAGAAAATCCTTCAAGTCGAAGGGACAGGACGTAGCTCTTGGTTGGAAGAGAGTGAACCAGGATAAAATCTCTTGCATGAATTTTCTATCCCTAAACTCTTCAGTTTTATTTGCTTATACTAACTGTGGGGTTTTGATATTGCTTTTGTTAATCTTTTAAAATGGATTTCTTGTGTGCTTTATCTCTTTATCTTCTACTTGCAAAAAAGTTGTTCAAAAAGGGTTTTTGCGAAAATAATTAACAAACACAATTCAACCCCCCTTCTTGTATTTGCCGGTGCCAACTTCAGTTGGTGTCAGAGCTCAGCCTTGACAGGGTTGAGCATCTAACAAGTGCTTAGGTAGTACGATCCTACAATCATGGATGCAGAAGGACAAGCTATCAACAGACCTCCTCTATTTGTTGAAACTGATTATGATTATTGGAAAAAGAGGATGATGGCATTCTTGGATGCACAGAATGCTGACATCTGGGAACTTATAGAAAATGGCTACACTGAGCCAAGGAGTGAAGCTGGAGCTGCAGTGCCTAGAGCTGAATGGACTCAAGAGCAGAAAACCCAACATCAACTAAACTTGAAAGCTAAGCACTATCATATGTGTGCTATCACTAGATCAGATCATGACAAGGTTCATAGTTGCAACACAGCTAAAGAAATCCGAGATACTCTTGCACTAGCTCATGAAGGTTCCTCACAAGTGAAGGAATCAAAGATAAGCATGCTGGTTCACCAGTATGAGCTATTCAAGATGGTAGATCACGAAACTATAGATCAGATGTATGGAAGATTCCAAACAATCACCAACAGTCCCAGGTCTCTTGGAAAGGTCTATGAAAATAGAGATCATGTGAGAAAAATCTTGAGAAGTCTCTCAAAGCAGTGGAGACCTAAGGTAACCGCTACCCAGGAAGCAAAGAATCTGAATACTCTTTCTCTGGAAGAGCTTCTGGGGTCATTAAAAGTTCATGAACTTGAACTTAATGAAGAGGAAAACTCTAGAAAAGGAAAGTCCATTGCCTTAAAGGCCAAGAAAGCTAGTTCCTCAAATATGCTTAAAGTTGCTGAGTCTTTAGATGAAGTTGATTCATCAAATAATGACGATGACTCAGATGAGGATGAACTATCTTTCATCTCCAGAAAAATCTAACACATGTGGAGAAAGAAAGGTGGATTCAGAAGGAAGAAATTCAACAAAAAATTCTCCAAGGAGAAGTCAGATTCTAAGGAGAAAGGTCCACCCATGTGCTTTGAATGCAAAAAACCAGAGCACTTCAAAGCTGACTGCCCAGAGCTGAAAGAGAAGAAGAAATTCTTCAAAAAGAAGAAGGGTTTGATGGCTACATGGGAGGATCTCGACCTGTCTTCTTTAGATGAAGAAGATGAAGCAGGAGAAGAAGCAAACATTTGCTTCATGGCTGACACTGCATCAGAAAGTGAATTCACCGATGCTGAGGTAATAGAATCCGATCCATCTATTCTTCAAACTGTTTTTGATGAGTGTGATTTCACCTCATATTCCCTTGACATATTGCATGCATTTTCATGTAGTTTAGGCATTTTTAATTTGATTTTTATTAGTTTTTACCTTGGAACGCGTAAGGTGGTTTTGTGGTGTTTATGTGCAGGAATTGAAGATTAAAATGTTCAGGATCAACCATGATGGAGCTTGAATGAAGACTGAGCTTGAAAAGCAAGAAAACTAAGCCAAACAGAGCCTATCACGACCTCGTCATGATAGGCATCACGGCCATGATCGAGTAGGGCTGAATAGAAAGAAGGTTAAACTCAGAACTGGTCACGACCGTGACATGCCAACTGAACCAGACCCTCACAGGCAGAACTGGTCACGGCTAAGCCGTGATGGTGGTCACGGTCGTGACAGACCAAGCAGCGAAGCCATCTCCAAGTCAGAACCCATCATGGCCAGGCCGTGACAGGCATCACGACCATGACGCACAATATCTGGAATTTTAATTGCTGATTTGATCTGATTTTGTAACAGCTTGGAATTCAAGTTACCCTACATTGTAAATATAACTCTAAGGCTCGAAAATAGGGATCCCTTGGGCTGCTACCTTAGGCAAAAATTAGGATTTCTCTTCTTCTCAATTTCTTCTCTTCTCTTAGGTTTTCTTATGCTTTTGTTAATAAAGCTTGCTATGAACATGACAATGCTTGAGTAGTGTTTTTATTTCTAGAAAATGGGGCTATGCCCAAGATTTGTTTTATGTTATGAATTGACGTTTTACTTCTTGTTAATTTTAATTTGCTTTCGATTTAATTCCTATTGCATGAATTGCTTGTGAATTTAGTGCGCACTTATTTGCATGTCATAGATACTCTAAGGAGGAACCTAGCGGTGAACTCGGGTATCGGATCTATAGGAATCAAACTTAGGACTTAAATCACGAGAGTTAGAAGCGGTCCTTCTAGGGTTCACTGAATTGTCACAAAGCTTAAAGGGTTTGATTTAAATTCAATTACCACGAGAGTAGGGGTTGGTTTAATTGGGCACGGTTCTTGTATCCCGAGAGGGAACATAAACTTATTTAGGATAAATTCACCTTCAAAGCAAATTTTGGTAATTAACAAGAGGGGTAGTCAATTTAGTAGCATGAGCAGTCTTGTTGGTAACCCAATTCCTGGAAATCTCTTTTGATATTGAAAAATCCCATAATTGATTTGATTGCGATTTTGTTTGATTGCGTTTTAGATATTTGATTTGTTAGTTAATCTTTTAAAAACAAAATCTTTTCCAAATCTTTTTCTATTCCAGTTTAATCGAATTAATAATTGATAGTTATTTAAGATCACAGTCCCTGTGGATTCAATTTTTTTATTACTTGACGACGAAGCCGTAAACTTGTGGATTCGTGCCCATCAAGTTTTTGGTGCCATTGCCGGGGATTGTGCTTTCTTGAATTTCAGTTTAATTTTTAAACTTATTTTTCTGGACATTTTTATTATTATTTGTTATTTATTTCTTTTTCTTTTCCTTTTTTTTTCCTAGAGTATATATCTCTCTCTTGCAGGTGTTTTTCTCTCTTATGCAAAGATCCCAAAGTCTTGGAAATCTCGTTGAAGTTGACCCCGAGATTGAAAGGACCTTTAATAGACGTGGGAGACTACAAAGACAAAGAGTGAGATAAAGGTTGATTCCCATTCCACTCATGGCGAACCTACCGGATACCAAACCACTGAAGGACTACGCAGCCCCAAATGCTAGGGGTTTACGAACTGGAATTGCTATGCCAAAAATTGAGGTGAGAACTACACTATACTGCCTCAGTTAATTGGCATGATTAGGCAACATCAGTTTAGAGGATTACCCTCGGAGGACCCAACTGATCATGTGGAGACATTCTTGGAGTTCACCGATGCAATAAGAATTCAAGATGCCCCGATTGATGCTATTCGCTTGAGGTTATTGATAGTGTGATTTTACATGATGTTTCATATACACTTTTGCATGCATTTGCATATAGATTAGGCATTCTTTATTTTATTTTTGTTAGTTTTTCCCTTGGAACGGGTGAAGCGGTTTCTTGGTGTTGTTTTGCAGGAATTAATGTAAAAATGATCAAAATCAGCCATGATGGAGCCTGGATGAAACAGAGCTTGAAAAGTGAAGAATATGAGCAAAACAGAGCCCATCACGGCCTGGCCGTGATGACCATCACGGCCATGATCAAGAAGAGCAGAAGGCAAAAGTCAGAAGCTGTCACGGGAAATGCTCGCCCCGCGAGAGGCTACTCGCCTCGCGAGCCTGAAGACCAGTCTATGCAGAAATGTCATCTTCTCTGCCTCGCCCCGCGAGAGGCTACTCGCCTCGCGAGACTGTGGACCATAAGCCATCACGCCCAGGCCCTGATACTCATCACGGGCGTATTTGAGAAGAACCTTACTATCTCGCCTCGCGAGCCACTCTCGCCTCGCAAGAGATCCAATCTCTGAAGACCAGATTTTTAACATTTGCCTCGCGAGCGCACGCAGATTCTGATTGGTATAAGTTGCTGTTTTAGGGCAGAATGAGAAGAGTTTTTAGGATAGGGCACTTGGAGGCACTTGGAGGCTGCGTGGATAGAGTCATGCTGCTGCTACAATCGCCACTCCACAAGCCATTTGATCCGGGTGGAGGATCCTAGAACGTCAAGCTAGTGACGTTAAAGAAGCGCTTATTGGGAGGCAACCCAACTTTTCTATTCCTTTTTCCTTTTGTTTTTGATTTTTAACTCTTGAATAATTTGAGAAGGTCAAGAGTTTTCTTTTACTAATAAAATTGCCAAGTGATTTCAGGGAAAGAAGGAAGGGAGAGCAAGAAGACAAGAAAGAGAAAAGTCAGCACCCATCACGGCCGTGATACATTTCCCAAGCAAGTTTCTGACTAGAATGAGAAGCCAACACCCGCTACCGCCTCGGTAATTCGTTCCAATTTTTCTCCTCTTTCCAACTTGATTGTTTACATTGGGGACAATGTAAATTCTTAAGCTTGGGGTAGGGGTATTTTGCTTTTGCATCCTTCATGTTGCATTCATATAGTTTTGCACGATAGCTTTGCATGATCACACAATTAGATTGCCCTTGTTTAGATTTTGCATCCAAATTGTGATAACTGAGTGCCAAATAAATTGCGATAGTGAATTGTTGAACCCAATTTTTTTATTCTTGTGATATGGCTACAAATGAAAATGTTTGAGATGATCTTTGATAGTTGATAATTAGCATATGGTTCTATAGATTTGTGTTTCTCACTGATTTTTGAACTACTAAATGTGAGATTTTGAGCCAAAAAGGGGTACTCACTATATCTACCCCATTCTTTGTGTTAGAGTGTTATTCCTCTTGGATTGCATTTCTCTAGAACTTGACTTGAAACCGTCTTGAAGCTTAAAAATTTTTGAAAACATTTTTGAAAATGATTGAGGCACTAGGCATTTTTCTGGCCTTATGAGCTTTGAATAATGAAATGCTACCCCTTAGTTGCCCAATTTTGAGCCTGAAAGAATTAAATACTTTTCTTGGTCCCTTGAAAAATTTTGATGAATGATGCTTGATAGGGCACCTTTTAAAGTATCACACAAAAGGGTAAAAAGGTAGTTGAAAAAAGTATGGGATGAAAGAATCAGAAAAATATTTCTCTTGAGCTGAAAAATCTCCTCTTCTCCAAGCAAAAGGAAAACAAAAGAAAAAGAAAAATGTAGAGAAGGGGATGACAAAAAGAAATGAGAAATAAAATGAAAAGAAAGAAAGGTGACGAAAGTGAATTGAAACCCAAAAGGACAGTTTAGAAGGTGTCATGATTTGCAATGCTTGATGTTTTTGTTTAGCCCTTTTGAAATATCATTTTCTTGATTTCCCCACCTAACGTTAAATCCCATGGCCACGTTACAACCAAAGTAAAGACCTGTTGATTCTTAATTGTTTTCATTAATAAAGTAGAGATTTGGTTGATAGTCAAGCCTATGGTAGAATTCATTCCTTGATGAAATTGAGCGAAATGTCATATATCCCTAAACACTTGAGTGAGGTGAGAAAGAGAGCCAAGCAAATGAATAAGCTTGGGGTGATCTTCATGTGAGAAAGAGTGCCCAAATCAGTGAGAATATGAATCTAAGAAACCCAAGCTTCTAATTGGACTTGAACTGATTGTCTCTTACTGAATTGTTTGAAATGCCTATTACTTGGATTAGTATTTACTCGGGTTCTTGGTTCACTATCCATGCTTTGATTAGTTTGATCTTCTGGCCTTAGTGATTGCTTGAGGACAAGCAATTGAATAAGCTTGGGGTGATTTGATAGTGTGATTTTACATGATGTTTCATATACACTTTTGCATGCATTTTCATATAGATTAGGCATTCTTTATTTGATTTTTGTTAGTTTTTCCCTTGGAACGGGTGAAGCGGTTTCTTGGTGTTGTTTTGCAGGAATTAATGTAAAAATGATCAAAATCAGCCATGATGGAGCCTGGATGAAACAGAGCTTGAAAAGTGAAGAATATGAGCCAAACATAGCCCATCACGGCCTGCCGTGATGACCATCACGGCCATGATCAAGCAGAGTAGAAGGCAAAAGTCAGAAGCTGTCACGGGAAATGCTCGCCCCGCGAGAGGCTTCTCGCCTCGTGATCCTGAAGACCAGCCTGTGCCAGAAATGTCATCTTCTCTGCCTCGCGAGACTGTGGACCAGAAGCCATCACGCCCAGGTCCTGATACTCATCACGGGCGTATTTGAGAAGAACCTTACTATCTCGCCTCGCGAGTCACTCTCGCCTCGTGAGAGATCCAATCTCTGAAGACCAGATTTTTAACATTTGCCTCGCGAGCCAGGTCTCGCCTCGCGAGCGCGCAGAGTCTGATTGGTATAAGTTGCTGTTTTAGGGCAGAATGAGAAGAGTTTTTAGGAGAGGGCACTTGGAGGCACTTGGAGGCTGCGACTGGACTAGGGTTTCAACCCTAGAAGGGAGTTGCTGAGAGGGGCTGCTGTGATAACGGTGGAAAGCTCCCATGGAGCCTCTTCTCTCCTCTTCTCCTATTTCTCTGGTTTGGCTTTCTCTGTAATTATGAGTAGCTAATCCTAGTTTGTTGGGATTAGATGTAACTAAACTAAACTTCATGTGTTTATCTTGACTGATTAATCTATGTTTATGCTTCTCTGTTAGTGATTGATTTTCCATGCTTAATGCTTGTTGTGGCTAGCACCCCCATGACTCGATTAGTGTTTTGATATGCAATTGGGAAATTCGTATTAGAACCGGAACTGAATTTAATCACCTAGTAACCCTTGCATATAGGAATGGAGTTTGGTTTACTAGTAATCGCGTAATCCCTAATCCTAATGCAAATTCATTAATCTAGGCCACCTAAGGAATTAGGGTCTATTAGTGGATTTAGGCTCTT
Source organism: Sophora flavescens (assembly GCA_030762895.1). Taxonomy (NCBI): domain Eukaryota; kingdom Viridiplantae; phylum Streptophyta; class Magnoliopsida; order Fabales; family Fabaceae; genus Sophora; species Sophora flavescens. The sequence continues at coordinate 159,249,418 of CM061066.1, read as the reverse complement.
GTCATCCGAGGAATCGGGGCTTGAGTAATTTAGTAGATTGATTTTAATATTTGAAGCATGAATGGGAGGTATCTAGTCCTGGTATTGCATGAGGTAGAGGTTTGGTGAAGTCTAGTCCCAACATATCCTTTCTACACTCCAAGTGTTTGTTAAAAGTCCCCAAAAAGACAAAAAAAATATTTTATTCCTTCTGTTTTGTTTATTTTGATTTCTCTGCACAGTCTAGATAGTTGTTGAGTTTGTGAATTGGTAATTGACATCCAATCCCCGTGGATACGATAACCTGTCTCACCACCGTATTACTTGCACGACTGGGTATACTTGCCCAGATCCGTCAACAATTATTCCCCTCCTCTCTGACAGGAAAGGCAAAAGCTTGGTTGAAGCAAGTGCTGCCTAATATTTTGTCAACTTGGGACCAACTGGAGCATGCATTCTTGGAGAAATGCTTCCCTCCATCCAAGACTACTTACCTACGAACTCAGATCACCGGCCTCTTCCAAAAGGATGGAGAATGCTTATCCGAAGCTTGGGATCGTTACAAGGGATTGCTAGAGTCTTGCCCACATCATGGGCTCGAGAGGTGGTTGTTAGTGCATACCTTCTACAACGGATTGGATTACTCTTCGAAGGTGTCACTTGACTCCGCAGCTGGTGGGCCTTTACGAATAGACCTCTGACTGAAGCGTTCAATATCATTGAAAACGTAGCCACCAACTATCACCAATGGGGTTCAGAAAAAGGTAATAACCCGAAAAAGCTTTCGGGGGGTAAGTTTGAAATGAATAGTACTGATTTAATTATGTCTAAATTTGACTCATTGAATAAACGATGTGATAAGCTTGAAAGGCTAATGTGAGTTCAATAGGTGCTACTAATGTTGTTTGTGAGATTTGTGGAATGCAGGGACATGACATAATGGAGTGCCCACATGGTATTACTCCTGGATCCAGTGCTTCGGGGGAATAAGTGAACTCTTGTCACAATTTCTATGACACAAACCCAAAGTTGCCAAATTATGTTCCCCCAAATCCTTACAACCAAGTGAGGAAGAATAATCCTTATCTCTCCTACGGGAACTACAACAACACGTTGAACCACGAATTCCAGGAAGGCCAAGGTAATAGGAAACCCGCATCATGGTATCCTCAGGTACAAATGTCTAAACTTGAGTCTCTTTTGGAAAATTTTGTTGAAACTCAAACAAAGCAAAATGAAGAGTTTAGGCACAAGGTAAGGCAGTCAATGAGGCAATAAAATAGTTAACGTCTAAGGTAGATAACTTAGCCATCCATAACAAGATGTTAGAAACTCAGATTGCCCAACAAGCTAGTACATATTCTAGAACTAAGGGTACGTTTCCAGGACAACCCGAAGATAATCCCAATGAGCACTGTAATGCTATATACTTAAGGGATGATAAGCTTGGGGTAGTTGAAAAGGATATGAAATGTGAGGAGGACATGAGTGAACATGAAGAGATAGAGCCAAAGTATGTCCCTCCACCACCTTACCAACCCCCAATACCTTTCCCACAAAGGTTGGTCAAGAAAAAGAAAGTAGAAAAAGAAACTAAGAGCTTAATTGAGGAGCATGATGCCATGATAAAAACTAATATGCCTCCTAAACTAAAAGATCTAGGAAGTCTCTCTATTGCTTGCTCAATTGGAGAAGTGAAAATAGACCAAGCCTTATGTGACTTAGGGGCTAGTGCGAGTTTGATGCCACATACCATCTTTGCGAATGGATCAACTAAAACCCCTCTAGGCATACTAGAGAATGTTCTCATAAAGGTAGGGAAATTTTTCATTCCTACAGATTTTATGGTGTTGGATATGAACGGGAATTCTAAATTCCCAATCATTCTTGGAAGGCCATTCTTGGCCACAGCTGGTGCAATAATAGATGTAAAAAATGGTAAGCTTTCCTTGAATGTAAAGGAAGGTAGGGTGGATTTTGATTTGGCTAACTCATATAACAACCCTCCTTTTGAGAGTCATGTGTGCAGGATTGAGATAATGCCTCCAAAGGTGAAGGAAGAGCATGACATGGAAGCAACTCCGAAACTTTGCATGACAAATGATGCACCAAATAATGATGAAATCGGAGCTGCTCAATATGTGGAGTTAAAACTTCCGCCGGGAGGAAGTAAGGCCATGAAACTCTAAGTGAAAAGAGTAAAGCGAAAGCTCATGTGGCCATATGAACAAAATAGGCTCTTTGAAGGACTCCCTTGGAAGAGAGGTGTTCTTTCATTTCCAAGCCCAGCTGATCCCGGTTGATTGAAAGGAGTATGGTCAAGCTTTAGACCGTATAAAATAAGAGCTTCTTGGGAGGCAACCTAAGCTTTCTTTCCCTTTTTAATTTGTTTTTGAATTTTGTTTTTGAATAATTTGAGAAGAGTAAGAAGAAGAAAGATCACAAATTGATGGTTTGCCAAGTATTTTTAGGTTATGAAGGCATGAAAAAATAAAGTCAGAAGAGATCATGGCTATGATGGAGCAATTTAAAAAGGAAGAGAAGACCAGAATGGATCACGGCTAGCCGTGATGAGGGACACGACCGTGATTAGCCAACAGCTGAAGATTAGAAAGGAACACGGCCCAGCCGTGATAGCCCTCACTGGTGTGATGAGAAGGACCCAGAATATCAGAATGTATCACGGCCTAGTCGTGATGGAAGTCACGGTCGTGACAGGCTAGCTCCAGCAAAACAGATTTGATCACGTCCTAGCCGTGATGTAGATCACTCCCGTCATGGGGACGGGACTTGCATGACACTAGAACTGGACACAGCCTACCTGTGATGAATGTCACGGCCATGACACGTCTTCCAACAGCTCTATGACTGGCGTCTGAGCCAACACCCTCCACCACCTCGGTGAGTTGTTCCATTTTTCTCCTCTCTCCGACTTGATTATTTATATTTGGGACAATGTAAGTTTTTAAGCTTGGGGTAGGGGTATTTTTGCATTTTTTTTGCATTTTTGCATTTTTCATGTTGCATTCATATAGGCATAGTTTTGCATAATCACATGATTAGATTGCCCCTTGCTTAGAGTATGCATCCAATTGTGAGAACTTTGTGCCAAATGAATTGAGACAGTAAATTTTTTAACCCAATTTTCGTATTCTTGTGATAGGCTAAAAATTAAAATGCTTGAGATGATCTTCTGATAGTTGATGATTAGCATGTGGTTCCCTTAGATTTGTGTTTCTCATTGATTTTAAACTACTAAATGTGAGATTTTTGAGCCTAAAAAGGGTACTCAATAAATCTACTCCATTCTTTGTGATTGAGTGTTTTATTCCTCTTGGATTGTGTTCTCTAGAACTTGACTTGAAACCGTTTTGAAACTTAAATTTTTTTTAAAACATATTTAAAAATGATTGAGGCACTAGGTATTTTTCTGACCTTCTAAGCTTTGACTGATTAAATGCTACCCCTTAGTTGCCCAGTTTTGAGCCTACAAGAATAAAATACTTTCCTTGGTACCTTGTTTATTTTGATGAATGATACTTGGTATGGCACCTTTTAAAGTATTGCAAAAAGGGCAAAAAGGTGGTTTGAAAAATAAATTGTGGGATGAAAAAGTTAGAAAAATATTTCTCTTAAGTTGAAAATCTCACCTTCTCCAAAAAAAAAAATTAAACAAAAAAAATGGAGAAGGGGATGAGAAAAAGAAAGTGAGAAATAAAAGAAATAAAAAATAAAAAAAATAAAAAGGAAGAAAGAAAGAAAGGTGGAAAAGTGAATTAAAACCCGAAGAGGGTATTTTAGAAGGTTGTCATGCTTTGAATTGTTTGATATTTTGTTTAGCCTTCTTGAATTTTCCCTTTCTTAATTTCCCCACCTAACAATTAATCCCATGACCCCATTACAACCAAAATAAACGACCTCTTGATTCTTATGTGTTTTCATTAATAAAGTAGAGATTTTGGTTAATAGTCAAGCTTATGATAGGATACCTTCCTTGAGGAAATTGAGTGAATTGTCATATACCCTTAAACATTTGAGTGAGGTGAGAAGAGTGCCCGAATTAGTGAGAGGCATGAATCTAGAGAATCTAAGCTTCTAATTGGACTTGAAATTGATTGTCTCTTGGTTACTTATTTGGATATGCCTGTTACTTGGATTTATTATTCGGGTTCTTGGTTCACTGTCCATGCTCTGATTGTTTATCTTTTATGGCCTTAGTGATTGCTTAAGGAGAAGCAAAATCTTAAGCTTGGGGTAGTTTGATGAGTGTGATTTCACCTCATATTTCCTAGACATATTGCATGCATTTTCATGTAGTTTAGGCATTTTTAATTTGATTTTTGTTAGTTTTTACCTTGGAACGGGTAAGGTGGTTTTGTGGTGTTTATGTGCAGGAATTGAAGATTAAAATGTTCAGGATCAACCATGATGGAGCTTGCATGAAGACGGAGCTTGAAAAGCAAGAAAACTGAGCCAAACAGACCCCATCACGGCCTGGCCGTGATAGGCATCACGGCCATGATCGAGTAGGGCTGAAAAGAAAGAAGGTTAAACTCAGAACTGGTCAAGTCCAGGCCGTAATGGCCATCACGATCGTGACATGCCAACTGAACCACACCCTCACAGGCAGAACTGATCATGGCTAGGCCGTGATGGTGGTCACGGTCGTGAGAGACCAAGCAAGAAACCATCTCCAAGTCAGAACCCATCACGGCCTGGTCGTGACAGGCATCACGATCGTGACGCGTAATATCTGGAATTTTAATTGCTGATTTGATCTGATTTTGTAACAGCTGGGATTCAAGTTACCCTGCATTATAAATAGAACTCTAAGGCTCGAAAATAGGGATCCCTTGGGCTGCTACCTTAGGCAAAAATTAGGATTTATCTTCTTCTCAATTTCTTCTCTTATCTTAGGTTTTCTTATGCTTTTGTTAATCAAGCTTGCTATGAACATGGCAATGCTTGAGTAGTGTTTTTATTTCTAGGAATTGGGGCTATTCCCAAGATTTGTTTTATGTTATGAATTGATGTTTTACTTCTTGTTAATTTCAATTTGCTTTCGATTTAATTCCTATTGCATGAATTCCTTGTGAATTTGGTGCGCACATATTTGCATGTCATAGATACTCTAAGGAGGAACCTAGCGGTGAACTTAGGTATCGGATCTATAGGAATCAAACTTAGGACTTAAATCACGATAGTTAGAAGCGGTCCTTCGAGGGTTCACTGAATTGTCACAAAGCTTAAAGGGTTCGATTTAAATTCAATTACCACGAGAGTAGGGGTTGGTTTAATTGGGCACGGTTCTTGTATCCCGAGAGGGAACATTAAATTATTTAGGATAAATTCACCTTCAAAGCAAATTCCGATAATTAACAAGAGAGGTAGTCAATTTAGTAGCATGAGTAGTCTTGTTGGTAACTGACCGCGCTATCGCCACGCGCCAAAAAGAACGAGCGTTTACAAAATAATGTAGTATAGAGCGACAACTCGGATCGTCTCTCAAGGACTCTTTAGTTGTTGTTATTATTAACAGAAAAAGTTAGAAAAAGTCAGAATTGGGGGTTTTGGATTGAAAACTAAATTAAGAAGCAAAACAGAAAACAAAGCAAGAAAACAGAGCAGTTACCAAATAAGCTAAGCGATTAACCTACTGTTCTCGGTTTCCCAACTATCATCGGTTCATGAAACCCTAAGCAGATTCTAATCCCCTCCCGGTTGTAGTAACAATTTACAAGCGAAACCACTACTACAGATATATGTCCCTATTCCCGAATTAAGCAAACGGGGTTAAGCCCTTCGTGAACTAAGCGAACACGAAATGAACACACGCGAATTAAGCAAACGCGATTAATTATAGGAACATGATATCACCGAGATAAACCAACACAACACAATATACTCCTGAATTAAGCAAACAGAAATATAAAGCATGGCATTGAAAAGAGAAAAGCAAATGAAACAGGATTACAGAAACCTCAAGTCTTAACAGAAACCAATCACAGTAGATTAATCTAGGAGACTAATTCTCCATTACAAAAGAAAACAATAAACTAAACTAAAAAAAAACAAAGAATAGAAACCAGCTCAGAAACTAGCCAAAACTGGCTATTTCTGACCCCCTTTCTTCATTTCTGCCTAAAACTACTTATATACACGTTTCTGGAATCCAAGTCCTCGCGAGGCGAAGCACCGCTCGCGAGGCGAATTATGCGAAAGGTCTGCAACTCTTGGTCTTCTCGCGAGGCGAGCATAGCTTCGCGAGGCGAACGCTTCAAATTCCCAAACTGCAACGCCCGTGACCTTCAACACGGGCAAGCCGTGATCGTCTCTGACTTTTCATGGTTGGATGACTCGCGAGGCGAGCCATTTCTTCGCGGGGCGAACCAGAGACTTTGCATTTTCTTGGAACAGTCAGCTTCGGGGTCGCGAGGCGAGCAGCCTTCTCGCGGGGCGAGAAACTCCAGAATTATTTCTTTTTATTTACCTGAAAACAGAAAATAAAAGTAAATACTTTATTCACTCTAAATCAACTAAATTAACTTAAAAACACTTTACAGACTCAAAATACTACTTAGAGACAATCAAGTCTAATTTGGGTAAAAATGATATAAAATAAGCACAAAGCCAAGGTCTTTACTGGTTATAAAACCAGTCAAACAGAGGCTCATCAAAATACCCCAAACTTAAACTTTGCTTGTCCCCAAGCAAACTATACTCAAAAACTTAAAAAGACTCAAGACCTGGCAAAACATGGCAAGCTTAAGAATTCAATCAACTTTCCACAGATTTCAAGCAATTTTTCAAAACAATTTTTCCTTCAATGTCCCCCCCTTTCAAGCAAAGTAATCCCCACATTCATTTATTCTAAACAATTGAGAATTTCATTATTCAGGCAATCAGAAATCTAAGCAAGGGATCTAAGTTACACACAAAAGAGAGATCACCAAATTCAAACAAATGCTTTCCTCACAAGGGAAATTTATGTTTCACTCAATCGCTCAGTTTGTCAGGCTAACATTTCACTCAATTTTCACTTTTAAGAGCACTTCCCATAAATTTGATTTTCATCTCCTAATGGTTCCCACAGAAAACATGCAAGCAACATCAAAAGGTCTTTTATGGGTTGTAATGGGGCCTGGCTAAGGGTAGGATATACAAAGGTACTAGGCTGAAGACCCTAGGAACTAAGAGAGCATGAACATTATTTACATTGAAATTCACTCAAGTTCCTTTCTTAATTTTTTTTCTTTATGCTTCTGGGTGGCTACAGCTTTTTATTTTCTAATACTTTTTTTTTTTATTGTTTTTTTTCTTTTTTCTTTTTTTTTTCTTTTTTTTTCTTCTATATTTTTTTTCACAATTTTTTTATTTTTTTATTTTTTATTTTCTTTTACAATCCCAAACAACATATTACACCTTGCAACCACCCCAAACTTTAGTTTCTTGCACCCATTCTAAGATTACATGCTCTCCTAATCCTAAGATCGGGTTAACATGGTTTTCCAGATTTTTGGGCTTATAACATTAGGTTATCAAGAATTAATAGTAGGCTAATCAGGCTCAAAGGGGCTAACTAGGGAACATGCATTAGGAATTTGTTATTTTAGGCTAAGTAGCTATTTACAAAGAAAATGCCTAAATCATTTGAAGCAAACACATAATCATGCAAACCAAAAAGAGATTCAATCAAATTCAGGAAAGTGCAACTTAAAAAGTGATTTTCACACAGTTTAAAACATGTTGGAGGCTCAAAACCTCACCTGGACATTTTTGCAAATTGTTTGAAAGAGATTCTATCCCTAGTGTGTGCTTCCTATCACCCCAAACTTATCATAAATCATGTCATCATAACAAAATCTCAAAGTTCAGTTTTCAATCTCATGGGGATCAAATTTTCAAAAATTTTCCAAATCCTAGGGGGAAACAGTCAATACATATCATGCAATCATCTATGCAAAAATTAATCAAATCCAATAAACTTGCCAATACTAGACTTAACACAACTCCTGAGCTTCTCAAATTATTCAGGAGCTTTATTGGAAACAAAACAGAAATAAAGCAAAGAAAAAAAAAAAGAAAATTAAAAGAGCAAGGTAAAGAAAAACTCATTGAGGGGCGGTTCCACCGGGATCCCATTGCTTGTAACATAAGTCCCACATGGTAGCCAAAGGGTGGTAGTTCATTCCATGCTTCCCTAACTTGCAGCCTTTATACGGAAGTGGGTGCTTGACAATCATAGTAACCTCGCCCAGTGCGGCGGACTTTTCACTTCCTCTGGGGTCACAGATGACCTCTTTCTCAATAAAATCCCCCCAATAGAAGTGGGTTTCAACCACTTGGACTGGCCATGGTGCAGAATCCAAGGGTGCAAAATCTAGAGCTGGTGGCTCCTCAGGGGGAGGTGGCAAACAGTTAGTTGGGGTCTCCGGTGTTGCTTCAACTCCTGCAAGGTCTTCATCCACTGCACTACCGGATTCATCACTTGTTAAACCTGCAGAAATCTCATCACACACCACAGAAAGGTTAGAGTTAGTACGGTTAGTAAATATATTACAATAAACTACATCAGAAAGCGGCTGAATGTCTGGAAGTTGCTTGAGCTTGGAGGGTGGCTGTTCAATGGATGGTATATTTGGAACTTCGGCTGAACAAACAGCATCACTCTCACTATCACCCTGCAAAATAGAGTCAAGAAACCCAGCACAAACATCACACGGGTTAGTGTCAGTACAGTTAGTACATGTATTAACAGAAACTGAGTTAGTAAAGGTCTGATTGTCTGGACTTTCTGCACACGGTTCATCCACCCCATCATTCTCAACACATGCATTTGATTCCACAGGTTCTTCATTATCCTCAAGCAAGGTGGAGCAGATGTCCTCTTGATCCTCCTGATCCTCATTTTCTTTGTTTCCTTCCAAGTATAAACCTGCATAACAGTGTATACACAAAGCAGCAGTACCATCACAATAACAATCATTAGAATCAGGGGATTCAACACATAATTCATCATCAACAGAAATATCATCATCAAAATTATCATCAAAAGTATTTTCAGGAATAACCATCTGTGAATCCTTATGTTCCTCAAGGGGCTGTGGAGTTAGCATTGCAGTCGAGTTGGCGGTAACTTGGTCAATTAGAGCCCACAACTTTTGAGATTCAGCTTGGTCCCTCTGGTATTGAGCCTCCATCTTCTGTTGAAATTCAAGATTTTGTTGTGCCATCCGTTGATTGTTCTCTTCCATTTGTTGTAGCATTGAAGCAATCTCATCCAAGGTGCTCTGTGAAGGTTCGGAAGGTGCAGAGGTGGTTACTTGGCTAGGATAGTATGGTGGTGGCTCACTAAAATTAGGATAATACATGCAAGGTGGTGGTTCATAATAAACATTAGGCGAATATCCATACATGTAATTATCCATGGCAATCAAACAACCAGACAAAGCAGACAGAACTAATTAGCAAAGATTTTTTTTTTTTTTTTAAATTTTATTCTCTGCTAATAACAACAAACCAGAGTCCCCGGCGACGGCGCCAATTTTTGACCGCGCTGTCGCCACGCGCCAAAAAGAACGAGCGTTTACAAAATAATGTAGTATAGAGCGACAACTCGGATCGTCTCTCAAGGACTCTTTAGTTGTTGTTATTATTAACAGAAAAAGTTAGAAAAAGTCAGAATTGGGGGTTTTGGATTGAAAACTAAATTAAGAAGCAAAACAGAAAAAAAGCAAGAAAACAGAGCAGTTACCAAATAAGCTAAGCGATTAACCTACTGTTCTCGGTTTCCCAACTATCATCGGTTCATGCAACCCTAAGCAGATTCTAATCCCCTCCCGGTTGTAGTAACAATTTACAAGCGAAACCACTACTACAGATATATGTCCCTATTCCCGAATTAAGCAAACGGGGTTAAGCCCTTCGTGAACTAAGCGAACACGAAATGAACACACGCGAATTAAGCAAACGCGATTAATTATAGGAACATGATATCACCGAGATAAACCAACACAACACAATATACTCCTGAATTAAGCAAACAGAAATATAAAGCATGGCATTGAAAAGAGAAAAGCAAATGAAACAGGATTACAGAAACCTCAAGTCTTAACAGAAACCAATCACAGTAGATTAATCTAGGAGACTAATTCTCCATTACAAAAGAAAACAATAAACTAAACTAAAAGAAAACAAAGAATAGAAACCAGCTCAGAAACTAGCCAAAACTGGCTAATTCTGACCCCCTTTCTTCAGTTCTGCCTAAAACTACTTATATACACGTTTCTGGAATCCAAGTCCTCGCGAGGCGAAGCACCGCTCGCGAGGCGAATTATGTGAAAGGTCTGCAACTCTTGGTCTTCTCGCGAGGCGAGCATAGCTTCGCGAGGCGAACGCTTCAAATTCCCAAACTGCAACGCCCGTGACCTTCAACACGGGCAAGCCGTGATCGTCTCTGACTTTTCATGGTTGGATGACTCGCGAGGCGAGCCATTTCTTCGCGGGGCGAACCAGAGACTTTGCATTTTCTTGGAACAGTCAGCTTCGGGGTCGCGAGGCGAGCAGCCTTCTCGCGGGGCGAGAAACTCCAGAATTATTTCTTTTTATTTACCTGAAAACAGAAAATAAAAGTAAATACTTTATTCACTCTAAATCAACTAAATTAACTTAAAAACACTTTACAGACTCAAAATACTACTTAGAGACAATCAAGTCTAATTTGGGTAAAAATGATATAAAATAAGCACAAAGCCAAGGTCTTTACTGGTTATAAAACCAGTCAAACAGAGGCTCATCAGTAACCCAATTCCTGGAAATCTCTTTTGATATTGAAAAATCCCATATTTGATTTGATTGCGATTTTTTTTTATTGCGTTTTAGATATTTGATTTGTTAGTTAATATTTTAAAAACCAAATCTTTTTTTAGTCCAGTTTAATTGATTTAATAATTGATATTTATTTAAGATCACGGTCCCTGTGGATTCGATCTTTTTATTACTTGACGACGAAGTCATACACTTGCGGATTCGTGCCCATCAGAATTGCTACAAGAATCATGCATACTGTCTAAAGAGTATAAGAGTCTCAAAAAGAAGTTTATTAAACTTTCTAGAGACTATGATAAGGTCTGCACAATAAATCAAAACCTTAGGGATGAGAATGAAACATTAAAATCAAACAATGTTAGTCTGACTGACAAGACTAAGTGTAAGTCTAATAGCTCTTGTGAAGTTGAACAACTGAAACAAGATGTGACATACTTGACAGACTCTCTGTCAAAGCTGGTTGGTGTCTCAGATAAATTAAATCTCATGTTAAGATATTCTAGATCACCACATGACAAATCTGGCATTGGCTATGATAGAGAGAAGCAAGATGCATCTCTGAATAAACCAAAAGTTCATACACAATATAAGGCTTTTAAAGTCCGTCCACGACATACTAAGTCAAAACCAAGCCCTTCCAATACTTACTGCAAAGTATGTCGAAAAAGTGGGCATGTGTCATCTAAATGCATACATAACAAGCATGCAAAGAATTCACGATCTATGATCACTAACAAGAAAGGACCCAAGTCAATTTGGGTACCTAAAGATAAGATAATCCCTGTTGCAGATCTGCTTAACAACAGGAAAGAAACAGAAGTCTTGGTACTTGGACAGTGGTTGCTCACGACACATGACAGGAGAAAGGTATATGTTCCAAGACCTTAGACCTAAAGATGGTGGGTGGGTCACTTTTGGAGGAAACCAAAAAGGAAAGATCATTGGTATAGATAAAATTGGTAAACATCCTTTTCCCTCCATTGATAATGTTGTTAGTTAATGGTCTTAAACACAATCTGCTTAGCATTAGTCAATTATGTGATAGTGGGTTTGTTGTTTCATTTAATAAGAATATGTGTTCTGTCAAGAAAGCTGATGGATCACTCTTATTCACAGCCCAGAGGAAAAACAATCTGTATAAGATTGACTTAGAGGACCTCTCAAATCAAAGTGTCTCATGTCTAGTGTCCATTGAGGATGAACGATGGATTTGGCACAAAAGGTTAGGTCATGCAAGTTTGAGATTAATCTCCAAACTGAAAAAGTATAACCTTGTAAGAGGTCTACCAAACCTTAGTTTCAAATCTGGTGCTCTCTGTGATGCATGTCAGATGGGAAAACAAGTCAAAGGTTCCTTTGAATCTAAGAATGTTGTTAGTACCAACAGACCACTAGAATTGCTACACCTTGATCTTTTTGGTCCAACAAGGACTGCCTCTGTTAGTGCTAAGAAATATGGTCTTGTCATAGTAGACGACTACACTAGATGGACATGGGTTATGTTCCTTTCTCACAAGGATGAGTCATTCAAGGTCTTTTCTGTATTCTTCAAATGTGTACAGAATGAAAAAGGCATATGTATAGCTTCAATTAGAAGTGATCATAGGGGAGAATTTGTCAATGAGCTATTCCATGAGTTTTGTGAAGAAGGTGGTATTCAACACAACTTCTCAATACCAAGAATACCTCGGCAAAATGGTGTGGTAGAGAGAAAGAACAGATCTCTTCAAGAGATGGCTAGGACTATGCCCAATGACAATTCTGTCCCTAAGCACTTCTGGGCTAAAGCTGTGAACACTGCCTGCTACATTCAGAACAGAATATACATTAGACCTATTCTGAATAAGACTCCTTATGAATTGTGGAAAGGTAGAAAACCCAACATTTAATACTTTCACCCTTTCGGATGTAAATGTTATATTTTGAATACAAAAGATCATCTTGGTAAATTTGATGCTAAAGTAGATAATGGAATCCTTCTAGGATTTTATGAAACTTCAAAAGGCTTTAGAGTTTATAATTCTAGAACTTTAGTTGTAGAAGAATGTATTCATGTAAAATTTGATGACAAACAGCCTGATAAGAAACTATCAGAGCTAGATGAAGCTTTTGTAGATCTTGATCTAAATATTTCAGGAGAGAAACCAGAAATCAAGTCTGATATCTAAGTAGACGACACTTCTCAACAACAACCAGAAACGTCTATCTCTCAATAGGAAAATGCTCATAAGTCTTGGTATTTCATAAACTACCATCCTCAAGATCAAATCATTGGTGACCCCAATGACAAGCTAAGAACTAGGTCAACCTTCAGAGAACAAAGTGATTCTGCTCTCGTCTCTGAATGTGAACCGAAGACAGTGGACGAAGCTCTACTGGACGAAGGATGGATTCTTGCTATGCAAGAAGAGCTAAATCAGTTTGAGAGAAGTGAAGTCTAGACGCTTGTACCCCTGCTTGGAGACAAGTCAGTCATTGGAACAAAGTGGGTCTACAGAAACAAGCTTGATGAAGATGGTAAGGTTATGAGAAACAAGGCAAGACTTGTTGCTCAAGGCTACTCTCAAGAAGAAGCTATAGACTATACTGAAACATTTGCACCAGTTGCTAGACTAGAAGCTATAAGAATTTTAATATTGTTTGCTGCACATCATAGCTTTATGCTTTTTCAAATGGATGTTAAAAGTGCATTTTTAAATGGCTTTATTAATGAAGAAGTATATGTCATGCTACCTCATGGCTTTGAAAATTCAAATCACCCGAAACACGTTTATAAGATTAAGAAAGCATTGTATGGACTTAAGCAAGCTCCTGGAGCTTGGTACGATAGGTTAAGTTCGTTTCTAATGGAAAGTGGTTTTAACAGAGGAAAAGTAGATACAACTGTAGCGACCAAAAAAAGGACTAGTTTTTCCTTTTAGAGAGAAAACATGGAGTCACCACTAACTTTATTTAATTTCGGGGAAGTTGGAAAACCCTTTAACAAAAAATCTTTGGGTTCGGGAGTTGATTACGTCTAGGGAAGGCATGGAGACTTAACCCCACGGCACCCTATAACATCCATAAAAATGGTTACCCAAAATTAGTTGTATAAATTATTAATAACTTTGAAAATATTTGTTTTACCCCGAAAATCTTTTTTTTAGAAAAAAAAACATCTTTGGTTGTGAAATTTTTTTTGAAGCTAAATGAGGTTGAACATGGCACGTCAGTCCACAGAGCAACCTCAAAATCTAAAGGGTTGAACATGACACTTGTCATAGAGCAACCCGAAAAAAACATTGTTTTAATTAAGTATTTAGAACCGGTTGAAGGGGATTTAAGTGATCATCTTTTATTTTTTTATGTAAAAGTATCTTTAACATATGAAAATATAACAACAATGAAATATTTTACTAAATCATTCAGTAAACAGAGACACAAACATCATAGTAAACAGAGAAAAATGAAACATTTTACTAACTTATTCAATAGATAGAGGCACAGAAACATCATAGTAAACAGAGACAAAAATGAAACATTTTACTAACTTATTCAGTAAATAGAGGTACAGAAACATCATAGTAAACAGAGACAAAAATGAAACATTTTACGGATTCATTCATTTTTCCAAATGACGAAACATACAGCATACATCATACCAACTCATTCAGTTTCAACATCTATGGGTTTTTCTTTTGTCATAAACAGAGACACTGAAAAATAAAATGTCAAGAGAAACTTATGAATAATATCAACAAAGAGAACAAGGATTACCAAATGAGAGCAGAATAACAATAATTTTGTTTTCTCCCAGTGGTAAGATTTCAAGATCAAAACCTTTACATTTCAATTTCACTGACTCTTTTAACTCTTCCTTCTTAACCACTCTAATAATAGAGAAGAGAAAAAAAACTCAGATCTCTAATCTCTTTTCTTCACAAAGAAAATGTCAGATAAAAATCTCTCTCTCTCCTTCTGTTTCCATCCCCCCCCCCCTTTCTCTCTTTTTACTCTCCTTTTATAGACGGAGGAGAGGGCTTCTTGCTTCTTCTCACCATTGGCTTCAAGGTCGGTCTGTACGAAACCCAAGGCTTGGGCGGTTCTGAGCAGCAATAGCGTGTGTTCAGATGGGAGCGGTACGAGCAGCGGGAAAGAGGTGATTTGACGTGAAGGTTGCGTGTTTGAAGAAAGAAGGAGATGGGGGTTTTGTCTAACATGTAAGATGGGTTTTTTAGGATTAGGAGAAGTAACTCAATCTCCTTTCTTCTTTTCGTTGATTGTCTTTTTCTCCTTGTTTTCTTCGTCCTTTCTTCATTATCTTCTCTTTCTTTATTCTTCAGCCTGAAAATGAAATTGTAGTGGATGGAACCTCCCTGTCCAACAAAAGTTAGATATGCAAAATTAGATATGCATTGGACGGACCACCTCGTCCAACAGAAGTTTAAACATGCAATGGATGGAACCTCCTCGTCCAATCAAAAAAATGTGATGCAAATGGACTGGACCCATCCAACAAAAATGTAATGGACCGGACGTGTCCAACAGAAAATGCATTGCAAATGGACCAGACGCGTCCAACAGAAAATACAATGCAATGGACTGGACGCGTTCAATGCAATTCCAACAAAATATGCAATGCAAATGGACCGGAGGTGTCCAACAGCAAATGCAATGCAAATGGACTGGACGCGTCCAACAGAAAATGCATTGCAAATAGACCAGACGCGTCCAACAGAAAATATAATGCAATGGGCTGGACGCGTTAAATGCAATTCCAACAAAATATGTAATGCAAATGGACCGGACGTGTCCAACAGCAAATGCAATGCAAATGGACTGGATGCGTTCAATGCAATTTCCACCAAAATATGCAATGCAAATGGACCGGACGTGTCCAATGCAAATGGACTGGATGCGCCCAACTGAAAATGGAATGGACCGGACCCGTCCAACTAAATATGCAATGCAAATGAACTGGACTTGTCCAACAGAAAATGCATTGCCAATTAGCTACAAGCCTCCTTCTTTCTTCATCATTTTCTTTTCCTTCTTTCTCTCTTCACTATTATTTTTAGTCTCCCTAAAAAAATTAGAATAAAATGAAGACGGACAAAAATGAGAGTTCACAGTTGCCCCTCTTTACTTGTTGCATACTAGAAGACATGATTAGTTGTGACTCTTCATGTATTGTAGTAATGAACAAGTAAAGAAAAAGAACACATATTTTGTCTGTGAGGAGCTCCGAAGAAAACCTCGCAGTTTGAAAATAAAATTGCAGTGGACGGAACCTCCCCGTCCAACAGGAAAGTAAATATGCAGCGAGCCTCGGAGCCTAAAAATAGACTTGCAATGAGCCTCAAAACTCGAAAATAAACTTGTAGTGAGCCTTACAGCTCGAAAATAAAAATGCAGTGAGCCTCAGAGCTCGAAAATAAAATTACAGTGGACGGAACCTTCACGTCCAACAGAAAATTAAATATGCAATGGACGGAACCTCCTCGTCCAACAGAAAATTAAATAAGCAATGGACGGAACCTCCTCATCCAATAGAAAATTAAATATGTGGTGGACGGAACCTCTTCGTCCAACAGAAAATTAAATATGCAATGGACGGAACCTCTTCGTCCAATAGAAAATTAAATGCAATGGACGGACCCTCCTCGTCCAATAAAAAATTAAATGTGCAGCGAGCCTCAGAGCTCGAAAATGAACTTGCAATGAGCCTTAGAGCTCGAGAATAAAGACGCGGTGAGCCTCAGAGCTCGAAAATAAAATTACAGTGAGCCTTAAAGCTCGGAAATATTCAATCAGTAATCTGAAACAAATTAGAATCCCTTCCTTTTGAGGACAACGGAACCAAATGCTCCATGGAAAAACTTCCCCCAACCAAACCCTCGTTCACCGGCCACTCTGGGACGAGGCATCACTCATTCTTTTAACAACATTGGTCACCCAAGAATCTGATAACTTATAAGGTGGATGTTATGTTTGTCCTCCCAAGCTTATTTGCATCATTCTTTTGTCGTCCAGTGCATGCTACCTCTTCCATTGAATTTGAAGTATTGAGTCCTCTTGGTTCAAACCATTCATTGGTGCTACCACTAGAATTATCAAATCATACCATTAAACTTATATTTACTTTTGTTGAGACATGATCATAGTGATTGAACATGAGAGTGAACACGACAGGGGAGTGTGAAAGAAAAGCCTCTTGCCTTAATACGAGAATTTAGTTTTTTAAGAGACAATAACAACGAGAACAAAATTACAAAAGGGATCATGAAGATTTAAAAGCAAAGAAAATTATGAGCATCACATAAAATTTGCCCCAGTGTTGGTCCTTTGATTTTCATTTAATTGATTCCCCTTAGCCTTTTGATGACACAGATCTTGGCTTCTGTTTCTGATTCCTCAAACACACCTTCTTCGATCATTCCTTAACAATTTTGCCCCAGTATACTCAGTTGGATAAAATTGCCCCAGTATGGTGAGTGCTTGCGAAAATGTTGGATCATATCCTCCTCCTAGGCTGCCTTTGCAGGTTTTCAGCCTAAGGTTTCTTTGCCCTAACTTTTGCCTAGGTTACCCTTTTGGGTTTTCAACCTAGCGGGCCTTTGCTTTTCTTTTGTTTTCATTGTGTTTTGCCCTAAATTTTTCCTAGGCTGTCCTTTCGGGTTTTCAACCTAGCGGACCTTTTCTTTTGTTTTCATTGTTCTTTGCCCTAACTTTTGCCTAAGTTGCCCTTTCGGGTTTTCAACCTAGCAGGCCTTCAAGCATAGAACTTTTTCACAGCATCAGAGCTTAATGGCTTGGTAACTCTTCTCCATCCATGTTTTGCATAATCAAAGCTCCTCCTGAGAATGCTTGTTTGATAATATAAGGGCCTTCATAATTCGGTACCCATTTTCCTCGGGCATCCTCCTGACTAGGGAGGATTTTCTTTAAAACCAGGCCTCCCGCGCAAAATTCTCTAGGACGAACCTTTTTATTGAAAGCTCTTGCCATTCTGCTTTGATACAATTGCCCATGATAGATAGCTGCCAGTCTTTTCTCTTCTATCATGTTCAACTGCTCATATCGAGTTTTCACCCACTCAGATTCTTCTAAATATGCTTCCATCAAGACTCTTAGCGAAGGGAGTTCTACTTCGATAGGTGAGACAGCCTCCATCCCGTACACCAGAGAGAAAGGGGTTGCCCCAGTTCTTGATCGTATATTAGTCCGATAAGCATGTAGAGCATATGGCAGCATTTCGTGCCAGTCTTTATAGTTTACAACCATCTTGGCAACGATCTTCTTGACATTTTTGTTTGCTGCTTCAACTGCACCATTCATTTGAGGCCTATAAGGAGCCGAATTGTGGTGTTTGATTTTGAAACCATCGCAAAACTTTTGAATCTCAGTACCATTAAGATTAGCTGCATTATCTGTGATTATCCTCTCTGGGTCCCGTATCTACAGACGATGTCCTTCTTGAGGAATTTGAGAAACACCCTTTGAGTTATGCTGGCATATGAAGCAACTTCTACCCATTCAGTGAAATAGTTTATCGCCACCAAAATGAAACGATGACCATTGAAAGCCTTGGGATTAATGGGACCGATGACATCTATTCCCCACATCGAAAAAGGCCACGAGGATGCTAAATTGTGCATTGCAAACGGAGGTGCATTAACCCGGTCTACATACATCTGATATTTTTGGCATTTACGAACATGCTCCATACAATCTGACTCCATAGTAGACCAATAATAACCACTTCTCAAAATTTTCCTAGCCATCATGTGACCATTGGCATGAGTCCCACAGATTCCTTCATGAACTTCGATCATGATCAATTTAGATTCGCGACCATCCACACATCTGAGTAGGGTACCATCATATCCTCTTTTATACATGACTTCCTTGCCTAAGAAAAAGGCCATAGCTAGTCTTTAGATGGTCTTTCTATTTACTTCGCTCGCCTCTACCGGGTATTCCTTGTTCTGAATATATTGCTTGATATCATGATACCAAGGCTTACCATCAGGTTCTCCTTCCATATAAGCACAGTATGCCGGTTCATCTTGCACTCTAACTTGGATGGGTTGGACATTGGTAGGGATATCCAGCTTGGTCATGGCAGCTAGTGTGGCTAAAGCATCAGCAAACTGATTCTTGTCTCGACTTAAATGAGAGAAAGTAAAATTCGTCGAACTTTGCAATCAACTGAGTCAAGTATTTATGATACGGAATCAACTTGGAGTCTTTGGTTTGCCATTCACCATTGACTTGGTAAATGATTAAAGCTGAATCCCCGAAGACTTTCAACTGCTTTATATCAAGTTCAAGTGCCATTTGTAATCCGCCAGCACATGCCTCGTATTCTGCAATATTATTCGTACATTCAAATTTCAGTTTTACGGCCACCGGGTACTGCTTGCCATTTGGTGAGATAACCACTGCTCCTATACCGCTGCCATGCATATTGACTGCTCCATCAAAGTACATCTTCCACACATCTTCCCGTTCTTCATCTTCCTCGAGGGACATTATCTCTCCATCTAGGAACTCGGAGTTGACAGGCCATCCATCCTCAAGAGGATTCTCTGCTAAATGGTCAGTAATCACACTTCCTTTGATGGACTTTTGAGTCACATATTTGATGTCAAATTCTGACAATATCACTTGCCACTTCGAAACTCTTAAGGAGATATGAGGACTTTCGAAGATATACTTCAAAGGATCCATTCGAGAAATTAGCCAAGTGGTGTGATATAACATGTACTGTCTGAGTCTTCTGGAGGTCCATACTAGTTCACAACAAGTATTCTCGATTGCCATATAACGAGCCTCACAGGCTTTAAACTTCTTACTCAGATAGTAAATTGTCTGCTCCTTCCTACCAGATTCATCTTGTTGTCCCAGCATTGCCCCCATTGAGGTTGGCAGTATGGTGAGATAGAGTAACAATGGACGACCTTGGGTAGGTGGTACCAACATTGGAGGATTCAGTAGATATGCCTTTATCTTGTCAAAGGCTTCTTGACAGTCATCATCCCATCTTCCTGGATTATTCTTCCTGGGGAGTTTGAAGATTGGCTCGCATGTGCTAGTCAGATTTGCAATGAAGCGAGCAATATAGTTCAATCTTCCAAGAAGACCCCTTACTTCTCGCTCGTTCTTAGGTGCTGGCATGTCACGTATTGCTTCTACCTTGTTAGGGTCCACCTTTATTCCTTCTCTACTGACAACAAAGCCAAGTAAATTCCCCGCGGATGCACCAAAAGTACATTTTGCAGGGTTGAGGCGCAACTTGTACTCTCTTAGCCGCTCGAACAACTTCCTCAAAACTACCACATGGATTTATCCTTCCTTGGACTTAGCCACTATATCATCAACATATACCTCTACCTCCTTATGCATCATATCATGGAACAATGCTACCATAGCACGTTGGTAAGTGGCCCCAGCATTCTTTAATCCAAAAGGCATCACTTTGTAACAAAAAGTTCCCCAAGGAGTGATAAAAGTTGTCTTTTCTTTATCGTCATCGTCCATGAGGATTTGATTGTACCCAGAATACCCGTCCATGAAAGAAAACCTATGACTTCTGGCTGTACTGTCTACAAGGACATCAATATGAGGTAGGGGAAATCATCCTTTGGACTAGCTTTATTCAGTCTCGGTAGTCCACGCACATTCTGACCCTTCCATCCTTCTTTGGTACTGGAACAATATTAGCTACCCATTCCGGGTGTCTAGCTACTTCCGGAAAGCCAGCCTCTAACTGCTTGGTCACTTCTTCCTTGATCTTCAACGACATCTCAGGATGCATCCTCCTTAATTTTTGCTTCTTTGGAGCCACATCTGGGTATAAGGGAATTCTATGCGATGCTATCTCAGGATCTAAACCTGGCATATCTCTGTAGGACCATGCAAAAACATCCAGATACTCTTTGAATAGTGCAACCATTTCTTCACGCTCTGGGTTATCCACTATTTTCAACTCCTTTTTGTCTTCTTCGGTTCCCATATTGATTACTTCTGTAACCTCATTATTCGAGCTAATCCCTTCTTCTGACTGTTTCACCCTCTTTATGAATTCTTCAATGTCTTCTTCTTCCTCATCGGATTCAAGGTTGAATTCATCAACGGCCGCGAGGGAATCAATAAATGAGTTTTCAAAGTTCCTTTCTCGAGGTAAGTCTTTAGTGGAAGAAGTATTCCTGGAAGAAAAAGTCGAGAATAGGAGAAGTATAGACAAGAGTCTTATTTGTGAAAGAAAAGCTTAAACAAAGTAAAGAAATGAAAGAGAGAAAAGAAATGATGGAACCAAAAGGAAAACACCAGGCAAAGTGCTACATTCTCATTCATGTCTCAAACAAAGTAAAAATCAGTTCATATTTAGTACGATAAGATAATTACTTCATGGAAATAACATCAACAAATGATTCAGACCGCCAATTATTGAGAACTTCATCTACTTCAGAGTTTAAGTTTCTTCCTTCCTCAGGCATACGGGCAGCCATCCAGGTCCGAGATCTGGTATTGTGAACTCGGGTTTGATTGGTGTCACCTTTCCTAGGTCGCGCAATGGTTCTCGAATCCTCAGAAGGATGTGACTCTGTAAAGCATCCTGGAATCTCATTAATAAACCCAAATTTTTTTTGTGTGTGTATGTATGCATGTGCAAGTTAACATCCTTTATTCGATCGTGAGGGTACTCTTAGGAAGACTGTCGTATACACCTATAGCAAGAAAACTCATACTGCAATCAAATCTAGTGGTATGGTTCCCTCTAGATTGAATGCAGTTGGTGTCAAGTCCAAGGGAGAATCTACTCCTCGATAGACCGCACCCGTACTAGCAACGTCCTCATTTTTACGCAGAAAACACATCGTTTTTAGGGTAAAAATATAGTTTATGACGTATCTAAGGGAGAATGCACTCCTCGATAGATATCATCTAAAAAATGCTCGATAGACACGGATGAAAACTTACATTTCATTATAAATATTTCGATACAAATCATGAGTCTTTGATCAAAATAAAAGAAGTACATTGATGGTTTCCATCCTTCTCCGAGGTCTACAAAGTTCTATGTTAAGAGTCTCATCTTCTTTTTCCTGAATCCTCTGGCAAGTTTCCCAAAATGATTGAAGAATTCGGTCACCTTCGGTGGTAGCTGAAGGAAATGGTTCATACGAATGTGGACGAATGCCTCTTCAAATCGCTCCACCAGCTGGGAAGTGTGATATTGGAGCTTATCCATCATGTCCTCGTATTTTCTCTTCCATGCTTCCTTTTCATTCATTACATCCTTCACCACCAATTTCCATCCCTTTACCCATTTTATGTGACGTTGAGCGTCAACTCTTTAGAGTCTTTTATCTTGGTTTTGAGCCAATTTTCTCTCATGTTGGCTTATGCTAGTAGCTCGCAATACTTGGCTGCTTCGCTCCATCCTCGATCAGAGTACACTTCTGTTTGGGCCAAGGATTCTTGCAGGGATTTGATGTCTTACGAGTGCACGTCGTGCGATCCGGAAAGTGTACCGGATTCGTCGCCAAGTAATAAAAAGATATCGATCCCACAGAGATCGTGATCTCAAATCGCAACCAATTATCAAATTGACAAAACTAGACTTTAGAAAAGGATTTTGAAAAGGTTTTTGATATTTGAAATAAGGGATAACTTAGAAAATCAGATAAGGAATGCAATCAAGTAAAACAGAAAGTAAATCAGTTTATGGTTTTTCAAATCTAAATGGATTCCTAGGAATTTGGGTTACCAACAAGGTTGTTTATGTAACTAAATTGATTACCCCTTTGTTAATTATTGAAATTGCCTTGAAGGCGAATTTATCCTCAAATAGTTAATGCTCCCTCTCGGGTTACAAAAACCGTGCCCAATTAAACCAACCCCTACTCTCGTGGTAGTCGAATTTAGATTGGACCCTTTATACTTTGTGACAATTCGTTAATCCTCGAAGGACCGCTTCCAACTCTCGTGATTTAAGTCCTAAGTCTGATTCTATAGATCCGATACCTAAGTTCACCGCTAGGTTCCTCCTTAGAATATCTACGTCACGCAAATAAGCGGCCGTCGAATTTACGAGTAATTTTAACACTAGAAATCATATCTAAAGCAAAATCGCAATTAACAAAGATAAAACATCAATTCATTACCATAAACAAACCTTGGACATAGCCCCAATCCCTAGAAATTAAACTACTACTCAAGCCTTGTCATGGTGATGACAAGCTTGGTTAACAACAACATGAAAATAAAAATAAGAGAAGGGAGGAGGAAGAAGAAGAGAGATATCCTAAATTATAGCCTAAGAGTAGCAGCCCAAAAGTCTACTTTCATCTCTACCTAGATGCGTTATTTATAGATTTGGGAAGTTTGAATCCCAATCTAACACAAATTCATATCCAAATCAGTTGCTTCAGATCCAAGTAATGCGCGTCACGGCCGTGATGGTCATCACGGCCAGGCCGTGATGGCTTCTGCCTTGGGCGCTTCTTCAGTGATTGGTCTGTCACGACCGTGATGCTCATCACGGCTAGGCCGTGATCAATTCTGCCTGTTGAGGGTCTGGTTCACATGATATGTCACGGCCGTGATGGGCATCACGGGCAGGCCGTGACCAGTTCTGACTTTTGCCTTCTTTCTTTTCAGTTTTCTTTGATCATGGCCGTGATGGGCTCTGTTTGGCTCATTTTCTTCACTTTTCAAGCCCCATCTTCATCCAAGTCCCATCATGGTTGATCCTGAGCATTTAATCCTTAATTTCTGCAAAACAACACCACAAAACCGCCTTACCCGTTCCAAGGTAAAAATTAACCAAAAATCATACTAAAAATGCCTAAACTATATGAAAATGCATGCAAAATGACAATGAAATATGAGGTGTAATCACACTCATCAAATCACCCCAAGCTTAAGATTTTACTTGTCCTCAAGCAATCACCAAGGCCAGACGATATAAATAATCAGAGCATGGATAGTGAACCAAGAACCCGAGTAATTAATCCAAGTAACAGGCATGTTCAATAAGTACCCAAGAGATAATCAATTTCAAGTCCAATTAGAAGCTTAGGTTTCCTAAATTCATATTCTCATTGATTCGGGCACTCTTCTCACCTCACTCAAGTGTTTAAGGGTATATGACAATTCGCTCAATTTCCTCAAGGAAGGTACTCTACCATAAGCTTGACTATTAACCAAATCTCTACTTTATTAATGAAAACACAAAAGAATCAAAAGGTCTTTTACTTTGGTTGTAACGAGGCCATGGGATTAATCGTTAGGTGGGGAAATCAAGAAAAGGAAATTTCAAGAGGGCTAAACAAAATATCAACATTGCAAAGCATGACACCTTCTAAAATACCTTTTTGGCTTTGATTCATTTTTCCACCTTTCTTTCCTTCTTTTTATTTTATTTCTCCTTTCTTTTTGTCATCCCCTTCTCCATATTTTTTTGTTTATTTTATTTTATTTTATTTATTTGGAGAAGGGGAAATTTTCAATTCAAGAGAAATATTTTCTAACTTTCTCATCCCATACTTTTTCAAACTACCTTTTTTACCCTTTTTACAATACTTTAAAAGGTGCCATACCAAGCATCATTCATCAAAATAATTCAAGGTACCAAGAAAAGTATTTTATTCTTTTAGGCTCAAAATTGGGCAACTAAGGGGTAGCATTTAATCAATCAAAGCTCATAAGGCCAGAAAAATACCTAGTGCCTCAATCGTTTTCAAAAATTTTTAAGTTTCAAAATTGTTTCAAGTCAAGTTCTAGAGAATACAATCCAAGAGGAATAAAACACTCAATCACAAAGAATGGGGTAGATTTAGTGAGTACCCCTTTCAGGCTCAAAAATCTCACATTTGGTAGTTTAAAATAAGTGAGAAACACAAATCTAAGGAACCACATGCTAATTATCAACTATCAAAAGATTATCTCAAGCATTTTTATTTTTAGCCTTATCACAAGAATAAAAAAATTGGGTTCAAAATTCACTATATCAATTTATTTGGCACCAAGTTCTCACAATTGGATGCATAATCTAAGCAAGGGGCAATCTAATCATGTGATCATGCAAAACTATGCCTATATGAATGCAACATGAAAAATGCAAAAATGCAAAAAATATACCCCTACCCCAAGCTTAAAAACTTACATTGTCCCCAATGTAAATAATCAAGTCGGAGAGAGGAGAAAAAAGGGAACAATTCACCGAGGTGGTAGCGGGTGCTAGCTCACATGCCAGTCAAAGAGCTGCTGGGAAATGTGTCACGGCCGTGATGCTTATCACGGCTAGGCCGTGATCAATTCTGGTCTTCAGGGTCCTTCTCATCACGCCCGTGATGGATGTCACAGCTGGGCTGTGATCCTTTCTGGTCTTCTCTGGTTAGTTCATCACGGCTGTGACAGTGGGCGTGATGACTTCTGACTTAATTTGTCCTTGGCCTTTTTGCGCTTCCTTCCTTCATAACCTGAAAACACTTGGCAAAGCCATGAATTAGTGATCTTTCTTTTCTTATCTTCTCAAAGTATTCAAAAACAAAATTCAAAAACAAATGGAAAAGGGAAAGAAAACTTGGGTTGCCTCCCAAGAAGCGCTTATTTACGGTCTTAAGCTTGACCATACTTCTTTCAATCAACCGGAGTCGGCTGGGCCTAGAAGTGCAAGAACACTTCTCTTCCATGGGAGTCCTTCAAAGAGCCGATTTTGTTCATATGGCCAATTGCTCTTTCGCTTTGCTCTTTTCACTCTGAGTTTCATGGCCTTGGTCCCGCCCTGCGGAAGTTCTAACTCCACATTATAAGCAACTCCGACTTCCTCACCATTTTGTACATCATTTGTCTTGCAAAGCTTCGGAGTTGCTTCCATGTTAGGCTCTTCCTTCACATCTGGAGACTTTATATCGATCCTGCACATATGACTCTCAAAAGGAGGGTTGTTATATAAGTTAGTCAAATCAAAATCTACCATACCTTCCTCTACATTCAGAGAGAGTTTGCCATTCTTTACGTCTATTATCGCTCCAGCTGTGGCCAAGAATGGCCTTCCTAGAATGATAGGGAATTTAGAATTCCCGTTCATATCCAATACCATGAAGTCGGTAGGAATGAAAATTTTCCCCACCTTTACGAGGACATTCTCTAGTATTCCTAGAGGAGTTTTAGTTGAGTCATCCACAAATTGTAAAGAGAATTTGGATGGACTCAATTTATTTGTTCCCAACCTCTCTAAGATAGTATGCGGCATCAAGCTCGCACTAGCTCCTAAGTCACATAAGGCTTGGTCTATTTTCACTTCTCCAACTGAGCAAGCAATAGAGAAACTACCTCGATCTTTTAGTTTATGAGGCATATTAGTTTTTATCATGACATTATGCTCCTCAATTAAGCTCTTAGTTTCTATTTCTACTTGCTTTCTCTTGACCAACCTTTGTGGGAAAGGTATTGGGGGTTGGTAAGGTGGTGGAGGGACATACTTTGGCTCTGTCTCTTCATCTTTGCTCATGTCCTCCTCACATTCCACATCCTTTTCAGCTACCCCAAGCTTATCATCCCTCAAGTATATGGCACCACAATGTTCATTGGGATTAACTTCGGGTTGTCCCGGAAACGTACCCTTAGGTCTAGAATATGTGCTGGCTTGTTGGGCAATTTGAGTTTCTAGCATCTTATTATGGATGGCTAAGTTATCTACCTTAGATGCTAGCTCTTTTATTGCCTCGTTGACTGCCTTACCATGTTTCCTAAACTCTTCATTTTGTTTTGTTTGAGTTTCAACAAAACTTTCCAAAAGAAATTCAAGTTTAGAATTTTGTACCCGAGGATACCCCGATGCGGGTTTCCTATTACCTTGGCCTTCTTGGAATTCATGGTTCAGTGTGTTGTTGTAGTTCCCGTAGGAGAGGTAAGGGTTGTTCTTCCTTCCTTGGTTGTAAGGATTTGGGGGAGCATAATTTGGCAACTTCAGGTTCGTGTCGTAGAAGTTGTGACAAGAGTTCACTTGTTCCCCCGAAGCGCCGAATCCATGAGCAATACCACGTGAGAACTCCATTATGTCATGTCCCTGCATTCCACAAATCTCACAAACAATGTTAGTAGCACCTATTGAACTCACGTTAGCCATTTCAAGCTGATCAAAGCGTTTGTTCAGTGAGTCAATTTTAGACATTATAAGATCAGTTCTATTCATTTCAAACTTACCCCCCGAAATCTTTTTCGGGTTATTACCTCTTTCTGAACCCCATTGGTGGTAGTTGGTGGCCACGTTTTCAATGATGTTGAATGCCTCAGTCAGAGGCCTATTCATAAAGGCCCCACCAGTTGCGGAGTCAAGTGACACCTTCGAAGAGTAATTCAATCCATTGTTGAAGGTATGCACTAACAACCACCTCTCGAGTCCATGATGTGGGCAAGTCTCCAGCAATCCCTTGTAGCAATCCCAAGCTTCGGATAAGCATTCTCCGTCCTTTTGGAAGAAGCCGGTGATCTGGGCTCGTAGGTAAGCCGTCTTGGAGGGAGGGAAGAATTTCTCCAAGAATGCCTGCTCCAGTTGGTCCCAAGTCGACAAGGTATTAGCGGGCACTTGCTTCAGTCAAGCTTTTGCCTTTCCAGTAAGAGAGGAGGGGAACAACCTCAAACGATTAGCATCAACCGGGGCGCCTTGAATTCTAACTGCATCGGTGAACTCCAAGAATGTCTCCACGTGATCAGTCGGGTCCTCCGAGGGCAATCCTCCGAATTGATGTTGCCTAATCATGTTAATTAGCATAGGCGGTATAGTGTAGTTCTCCGCCTCAATCTCTGGCCTAGCAATCCCAGTTCGCAAACCCCTAGCATTTGAGGTTGCGTAGTCCTTCAATGGTTTCGTATCCGGTAGATTCGTCATGAGTGGAATGGGAATCAACCTCTCTCTCTCTCTCTCTTTGTAGTCTCCTACGTCTATGAAAGGTCTTTTCGACTCCGAGGTCGACCTCACTAAGGTTTCCAAGACTTAGTGATCTTTGCATAAAAGAGAAAACACAGAGAGATAGATGCTAAAAAAAAAGAAAGAAAAAGAGATTGATGAAATTATTTTTTTTTAATAACAAAAATCAGTTAAAAAGAGAAAGAAAAGGTCCATAAAAATAAATTTAAAAATTAAATTGAGATTCGAGGAAGCACAGTCCCCGGCAACGGCGCCAAAAACTTGATGTCTTGCGAGTGCACGTCGTGCGATCCGGCAAGTGTACCGGATTCGTCGCCAAGTAATAAAAAGATATCGATCCCACAGAGACTGATCTCAAATCGCAACCAATTATCAAATTGACAAAACTGGACTTTAGAAAAGGATTTTGAAAAGGTTTTTGATATTTGAAATAAGGGATAACTTAGAAAATCAGATAAGGAATGCAATCAAGTAAAACAGAAAGTAAATCAGTTTATGGTTTTTCAGATCTAAATGGATTCCTAGGAATTTGGGTTACCAACAAGGTTGTTTATGTTACTAAATTGATTACCCCTTTGTTAATTATTGAAATTGCCTTGAAGGCGAATTTATCCTCAAATAGTTAATGCTCCCTCTCGGGTTACAAAAACCGTGCCCAATTAAATCAACCCCTACTCTCGTGGTAGTCGAATTTAGATTAGACCCTTTACGCTTTGTGACAATTCGTTACTCCTCGAAGGACTGCTTCTAACTCTCGTGATTTAAGTCCTAAGTCTGATTCTATAGATCCGATACCTAAGTTCACCGCTAGGTTCCTCCTTAGAATATCTACGTCACGCAAATAAGCGGCCGCCGAATTTACGAGTAATTAAAACACTAGAAATCAGATCTAAAGCAAAATCGCAATTAACAAAGATAAAACATCAATTCATTACCATAAACAAACCTTGGGCATAGCCCCAATCCCTAGAAATTAAACTACTACTCAAGCCTTGTCATGGTGATGACAAGCTTGGTTAACAACAACATGAAAATAAAAATAAGAGAAGAGAGGAGGAAGAAGAAGAGAGAGATCCTAAATTATAGCCTAAGAGTAGCAGCCCAAAATTATGCTTTCATCTCTGCCTAGATGCCTTATTTATAGATTTGGGAAGTTTGAATCCCAATATAACACAAATTTAGATCCAAATCAGTTGCTTCAGATCCAATTAATGCGCGTCACGACCGTGATGGCTTCTGCCTTGGGCGCTTCTTCAGTGATTGGTCTGTCACGACCGTGATGCTCATCACGGCTAGGCCGTGATCAATTCTGCCTGTTGAGGGTCTGGTTCAGCTGACATGTCATGCATCACGGGCAGGCCGTGACCAGTTTTGACTTTTGCCTTCTTTCTTTTCAGTTTTCTTTGATCATGGCCGTGATGGGCTCTGTTTGGCTCATTTTCTTCACTTTTCAAGCCCCATCTTCATCCAAGCCCCATCATGGTTGATCCTGAGCATTTAATCCTTAATTTCTGCAAAACACCACCACAAAACCACCTTACCCGTTCCAAGGTAAAAATTAACCAAAAATAAAATTAAAAATGCCTAAACTATATGAAAATGCATGAAAAATGACAATGAAATATGAGGTGTAATCACACTCATCAGGATTCAACTCTCTTTTCTAGTATATGTATTGTTTCAACGTGAACCCCTACATTTGTCTCGAGCTTTTTTTTCTTCCTTTGAAGTTTGACAAGCATCTTCTCTTGACATCATATTTTTGCTAGAAGCTCTTGAATTTCTGCTTCTTTGTCTTTTCTTGCCCTTTTTGTGCGACTCGGGGCTTCGTGGGCATCGGCGCATTCGTCCTTCAAATGCTCAATCTGTAAACTCAGCTTCTGCACTTGTCTTCGGAGCGTGATAATAGTTACTTCGGCAGCTTGGTCCTTCTCATCAAAAATCCTCATCTGAGCTTTTAAAACTTCGATTTCTTTCAGCATTTGATCTTTGGTAAGAGGATTATTTTCCCTATGGAGAGGGGATGCAGGTCTTGGAGGGAAACCTCTTCTTGCTTCTCTCCATACTTCATATCTTTTTGTGTGAGCTATGATTCGCCTTCCTAATTCCTCCGGTCCTTTCATATGAACATCATTCCATGCTGACCTTACTGTTATCGTTTGACTCTTGATGCTTTCACTTTCTTGGTATAGGAAGGATATCCCATCGAGCAGCTCTTCGGGGGGGTCATCCTGTGTCCACTTGAGATGACGCATCACCAAAGCTGGTGAGTATGATACACAACCTCTGGGACCCATCAATGGAACATTCGAAAAACTTCCACAGCTGAATACAACTGAATCTCCATTATACCATGGACACATCCAACTAAATGACCGCGGGTCGATCTGATCAAACTCTTGTTTCCATTCATATAGCTTACGTGGCTTTAGTTGCATGCGAGCGAATCCTTTCAGCGGGTCATCTGTTCTATCAATTTTATCACGAGCGTACAAGTGAGTCATGATCCAAACATACAATATTGATGCACAACATCACAGTTTCCCTTGTTGATTCTGATGACAAACTTGTAGGGAGAGGAAAGTTTCAGCTAAGATAGCAGGGACCGAGTTCACACCATATTCTCCGACCCTATAGAAAACATCCATGACTGACTGATCAATCAGATCTGGTACAAAAGGAAAGAGCACCAACCCATATATCATGAGGGCTAGTACTTTGTTGAAAGCAAACCATCGTTGTTGCTGGCCCAGCTTGTTGAGATACACTTCCAAAAATCGCCTCTTCAACCCTTTGGTGGTTCCCTTTTCTGCTTTCTCTATCTGTTCCGGTTGAAGCTCCAATAGACTTTCTATCTTCCAATCTGTTACATATTGGCCATAATACATGTAGACACGTCTTCTTTTGAATTGGCAGTCTTATCATATAAGCATACTCTTCTATGGCCAGAGTGATGTCTAAGTTAGGCAATTCAAAACACCTCAAAGTTGAATTCCAATATTGGGCCAGCACACTTAGAGCAGGAGCTTCCACTGGAACACGCAATAGGTCCAATATTCTACCATACTTGCTGATAAAGTCTGAGCGTGCTTTTTCTGACATTTACTGGCTGAGTTCACATAATCTCTTCACGTCATTGAGTGTCACATCGATCTTCATACTTTTCTTGGAACAGCTCGCGTTGCTAGTACTCTTCTCTGAACCAAACTTTTCCATTTTCTTTTTATAAGGTGAATACCAAAATCTTCCAACAAAGAGACACAAAAAAAATGAGTATAGTGAAGCAAATGTATCTTGCATGATTCATGTTGTAGGGGACCCAATGGGGTTGAAAACCCTGATGGGTATGCATCACCTTCATTATGACATAGCGCCTATTAGATGTGCAATAATATTTGAATATGTCATTCAGGTTTGAGGCAGCAATGTGGCGCCCCTAGTTTTGTGAATATTCACAATGAACATGCATGACAATTTATGCTTATGATGATAGGGAAAGGAAAGAAAAGTACGCCCCCTTTTGTCCTAAGCCAAGTAAAACCTAAGGATGGACACACCCTAAGGTTAGGACTCTAAACAGGTGGGCCACTAGGTCTGCTCTATTAGTGAAAATTGGGACGGGTCTAGACCTCTAAAAGTCATGGTCCCCAGATTGCCCTCATAAGGATATGATTCATGAATCTAGCCATAAGTAAGGATAGACCCTCTCAATATGACTATTCCATGATCTCATGTACAATCTGAGTGGTGAACCGACAAGTATCAGGGAGGTACAAGACCTCTTCAATGACAATGTCGGAGCACCGCCTAATCCTTGGGTTTTTGAGCAAGCTCGGGTATAGAGCTAAGTGTGTGTGCAATATGTGATAGTGATGTGTATGAAGGGGGCATACAAACCTGTAACACTTAAAAGTAAAAATAAAAAGAAAAGACAAGAAAAACCTACAAAACAAAAACATAGGTATATATAAAAATGGTTATAAGTCCTCTACCATATTGTTAAAACACGGGAAAAAAGAAAAGAAAGGAGGAGGAAACAAAAACATTGTTAGTGAAACATATATAACAATAACATGAGTTAAAATGTATGTACAACTAATTCTTCTCATTTAAATAAGAGGAAAACCCAACCAAAAGGACAATCCAAACAAACATCACTAAAAATAAAAAACATTTTTTTAGTTTTGTCATTTAATTATTGTAAGGAAAAAAAATTGCAAGATATAGCCATAAAAGGTAAAACAAATAAGCTACAAGTTACTAAAAATTTGCAAAACCAATTTTTACAGGCTTGACTCTCTTAAAAGGATCCCCAGTGGAATCGCCATCTGTAGCGACCAAAAAAAGGACTAGTTTTTCCTTTTAGAGAGAAAACATGGAGTTGCCACCAACTTTATTTAATTTCGGGGAAGTTGGAAAACCCTTTAAGAAAAAAACTTTGTGTTCGGGAGTCGATTACGTCTAGGGAAGGCATGGAGACTTAACCCCACGGCACCCTAGAACATCCATAAAAATGGTTACCCAAAATTAGTTGTATAAATTATTAATAACCTTGAAAATATTTGTTTTACCCCGAAAATCGTTTTTTTTTTAGAAAAAAACATGTTTGGTTGTGAAATTGTTTTTGAAGCTAAATGAGGTTGAACATGACACGCCAGTCCACAGAGCGACCTCAAAATCTAAAGGGTTGAACATGACACTTGTCATTGAGCAACCCGAAAAAACATTGTTTTAATTAAGTATGTAGAACCGGTTAAAGGGGATTTAAGTGATCATCTTTTATTTTTTTATGTAAAAGTAGCTTTACCTTATGAAAATAGAACAACAATGAAATATTTTACTAAATCATTCAGTAAACAGAGACACAGAAACATCATAGTAAACAGAGAAAAATGAAACATTTTACTAACTTATTCAGTAGATAGAGGCACAGAAACATCATAGTAAACAGAGACAAAAATGAAACATTTTACTAACTTATTCAGTAGATAGAGGTACAAAAACATCATAGTAAACAGAGACAAAAATGAAACATTTTACGGATTCATTCATTTTTCCAAATGACGAAACATACAGCACACATCATACCAACTCATTCAGTTTCAATATCTATGGGTTTTTCTTTTGTCATAAACAGAGATACTGAAAAATAAAATGTCAAGAGAAACTTATGAATAATATCAACAAAGAGAACAGGGATTACCATATGAGAGCAGAATAACAATGATTTTGTTTTCTCCCAGTGGTAAGATTTCAAAATCATAACCTTTACATTTCAATTTCACTGACTCTTTTAACTCTTCCTTCTTAACCACTCTAATAATAGAGAATAGAAAAAAAACTCAGATCTCTAATCTCTTTTCTTCACAAAGAAAATGTCAGATAAAAATCTCCCTCTCTCCTTCTGTTTCCGCCCCCCCCCCCCCCCCCCTCTTTTTCCTCTCCTTTTATAGACGGAGGAGAGGGCTTCTTGTTTCTTCTCACCATTGGCTTCAAGGTCGGTCTGTACGAAATACAAGGCTTGGGCGGTTCTGAGCAGCAATAGCGTGTGCTCGGATGGGGGCGGCGCAAGCAACATGAAAGAGGTGATTTGACGTGAAGGTTGCGTGTTTGAAGAGAGAAGGAGATGGGGGTTTTGTCTGACATGTAAGATGGGTTTTTTAGGATTAGGAGAAGTAACTCAATCTCCTTTCTTCTTTTCGTTGATTGTCTTTTTCTCCTTGTTTTCTTCATCCTTTCTTCATTATCTTCTCTTTCTTTATTCTTCAGCCTAAAAATGAAATTGTAGTGGATGGAACCTCCCTGTCCAACAAAAGTTAGATATGCAAAATTAGATATGCACTGCACGGACCACCTCGTCCAACAGAAGTTTAAACATGCAAGGGATGGAACCTCCTCGTCCAATCAAAAAAATGTGATGTAAATGGACTGGACCCGTCCAACAAAAATGCAATGGACCGGACGTGTCCAACAGAAAACGCATTGCAAATGGACCAGACGCGTCCAATAGAAAATACAATGCAATGGACTGGACGTGTTCAATGCAATTCCAACAAAATATGCAATGCAAATGGACCGGACGTGTCCAACAGCAAATGCAATGTAAATGGACTGGACGTGTCCAACAGAAAATGCATTGCAAATGGACTAGAGGCATCCAACAGAAAATACAATGCAATGGATTGGATGCGTTAAATGCAATTCCAACAAAATATGCAATGCAAATGGACCGGACGTGTCCAACAGCAAATGCAATGCAAATGGACTGGACGCGTTCAATGCAATTCCAACAAAATATGCAATGCAAATGGACCGGACGTGTCCAATGCAAATGGACTGGACGCGCCCAACAGAAAATGCAATGGACCGGACCCGTCCAACTAAATATGCAATGCAAATGGACTGGACTTGTCCAACAGAAAATGCATTGCCAATTAGCTACGAGCCTCCTTATTTCTTCATCATTTTCTTTTCCTTCTTTCTCTCTTCACTATTATTTTTAGTCTCCCTGAAAAAATTAGAATAAAATGAAGACGGACAAAAATGGGTGTTCACAACAACTCTATTTAGAAAGTCTATTAAGTCAGATTTCATTATAGTACAGATTTATGTTGATGATATCATTTTCGGTGCTACTAACGAATCTTTGTGCAAAGAATTCTCTAAGTTAATGCAAAAAGAATTTGAAATGAGCATGATGGGAGAACTCAAGTTCTTCCTTGGACTTCAAGTTAAACAGTCTATGGACGAGGTATACATCCATCAGACTAAGTATACAAAGGAACTTCAAAAGAAGTTTAAGATGGATGATTTCAAACCAATGAATACCCCTTTGCATCCCACTTCAATAGTGAACAAAGATGATAACGAGAAAAATGTAGACCAAAAGGTATATAGAGGTATGATATGATCTATTTTATATCTATCTGCGTCTAGACGTGATATAGTGTTCAGTGTTTGCTTTTGTGCTCATTTTCAATCTGATCCTAGAGAGTCTCATCTCTCAGCAGTTAAAAGAATATTTAGATATTTAAAAGGTACTACTAATATGGGTTTGTGCTTTAAGAAAAATGATGATTACAGATTAGTTGGTTTTTGTGATGCTGACAATGCTGGAGATAGAATTGAAAGAAAAAGCTCCAGTGGAGGATGTCACTTCATTGGAGCTAACCTAGTGTCATGGTCAAGCAAAAGGCAAAGTACCATTGCTCTATCAACTGCTGAAGCAGAGTACATATCAGCTGCAAGCTGCTGCTCACAACTTCTATGGATCAAACATCAATTGGAGGACTACAATGTATTTGTAAGTAGTATTCCACTTATGTGTGATAATACAGCTGCAATCAATTTATCAAAGAATCCAATATTGTATTCTAGAGCTAAGCATGTAGAAATCAAACATCATTTTATTAAGGATTATGTGCAAAAAAGGTGTGTTTGATGTTCAATTTGTAGATACTGACCACCAATGGGCAGATATCTTCACTAAACCTCTTGCTGAGGATAGATTTATCTTTATAAGAAAGCATTTGAATATGTTGTATGTGGATTGAGCTAGTGTGTTTATTGTTATATTGGTCATCCATTGTATGTTTTCTCTGTACGTCCACTAGTCATGACGTCCAGAGCAAGTGGATTCTACGCGTCCACTACCTATGTCTTTGCACGTCCACTCTTAGTCTTGTGTGGACTCGTCTATGCACACATTTATTGCTTATATTAATTTGTTCTTGAACACGTTTATATAAAATGCTTCTCTTTCCTTGCTGAGTCAGCTACCCTCATCAATCCCATCAAGACCTTTTTATGGTCCCAAGTTACCAACGCCGTTTTATCATTATGACATGTCATATCAAAATTTTTTTTGTAAAAAAAAACTTTTGATATTCAAGATTCATTTAAAAGAAATCTTTTCCCTCTGAGAAAAACTTTACGCTTTCATAATCTCTCGAGCTATCTCTCTTTACCTCTCTCTGCTCTCCAAACCCTAAGCTTGTTGATCATCTACAATAGCATCTTCAACCTTCAACGTGGACAAACTCAACTTAGCAATAGAGCATCATTTCAACCTTAATGTGCTAAAAGACTACAATCTTGACATAAGTAAATATGTCGATGCTGATGGCTGGGAAGGACTCTTCACAGAGAAAGTCTCTGTTTTCCCAAATCTTGTCAGGGATTTTTGGAGAAACATCCAACTGACAGAAACTGACTTCTACTCAACCGTATTAAGAAGGAAGATTACAGTCTCAAAAGACTATTGATGAAGCAATCTTCTGTTCTCAGGAAGGACTAGTTTTCAATGAGTCTTGGGAAGAAGACTTGGGCGGTTCTGAGACTATAGAAGTCTGTCTTATGAAGGAGGACACGGTCAGGACTCACTCGTGGAAGGCTGTTGAAATGAAGGATATCATTCGTATCCTTCACCAGCTTGTCAACAAAGTGGTGCTTCACAAGATTGGATCAAAGGACAACCTTTCATCTAGTCACAAGTTCTGTCTCTGCCATCTTCTCACAGAGACAAGAATCAATCTTCCAAGAATCTTTATGGAAGATTCAGAGATGCAGTGATGAGCAAGAAAAGACTCTTTGCACTTCCCTTTTGTCACCTTCTCTCGAAGATTTTCAAGGCTCAGGGAGTTTAAGAGTCTCTTGCTGCCAAGACTCCTGAGGAGCAAGCGAGGTTACTGACTGATAAACCAATGTCTGCTGCACACTTTGGAAAGATGAACATAGCCAACATGAACCTCAGTACGTATGCTGCTGTTGCAATGGCTAAGACTGGGGAATTATTGGTGGCTAAAGAAGAGATGATCGAACAGAATAATGCTGAAGTCCTAGGGGTTAGAAGGGTAACCAGGCAAAAGACAACTGCTACAAGAAAGCCTGCCCCCAAAAGACCACCAAGTGGGATTGCTATCAGGGAGCCTTCTAATGCCCCTGCTGCAAAGAGGCCAAGGAAAATTATCCTCTCTCATAATGAAGATGAGGAAACAGATGAGGATAGCATTCCTATCAGCTCTATCTTAAGGAAGCAGAAGATCTCTGCTACTGCTGCTGAGGCCGTTGTGCCTGATCCTTCAATTGTACCAACAAAACCAAGGAGACAACTAGCAAGAAAAGCTAGGTCAACCAAAACTCCTAAGGTAACTATCTCTGCTAATGATCATGTTCAATTAGCAGTAGATGACCTTGTATCTAGTTTAGAAGCTAGGATAGATGATACACCTATTCCTTCTTCAAATGACGTATATATTCCCTCACCACCTCAACCAACAAAAATAACCACCTCACAAGTCGATGATACCTGGTTAAATCAACTAGATGAAGGCATTTTCCCTGGTGCACCTTTCCCAAAACCACTGAGAACCCTATTTCCTCCCCTCATCTCGTCTTCCGTCCTTTACAATGGCAAATCTGAGGATTGGGCCAAAGTAAAAAAAGAATGGAAAATTCTATTTCACTCTCACCAATCTAAACCAGAACTCATCCTAAACAGATGGTATCCTCTACCTAAATATGAGGAAGAAGTTAGCCAATCTATTAAACCCCTCTACCTACCTCACCCAGAGTGTCAATTAATCAAAACCGTGCCTTCTCAAATGCACAATAATTTAGGGCCTTTAGTCACCCACCTACCTTTAGCCAAATTCCCCCCAAAAGAAAATTTACCCAAACCTTGTCAAAACTCCTCTGTTCATGCCAATTACTGATGGAGTTGAGAGGCACATTATACCCGTCTGGGAGACTGACCCCAAAAGGAAGAATCTTCCTACTATTCCTGAGAAGAGAGCTAGATCATCTAAGCATGTCCCCATGATCATGCCAAGGGACACAAAATGGATGTCCTTTGAGCATCCTAGAATCTATGGGAAGGCTGCTGATTTGTTCATGGATCAACTCTGCCTTGATTTGCTGAAATGGGAGTTCAGCCAACTCAGAGCTGATAGAGCTGCAAATTTTGTTCCTCCATCCTGGCTGAGACATAAGGAAACAACCAGGATTGGAATCAAGCCTTACAGAATCTGTCCGAGATTGCCAATGTTGGATCTTAACAAGGACTTGAAGAACAGAAGGTTTAAGGGTGTGATGCCTGAAGCTGAGTCAGCATTGCTTGACCTTGATCAAGAAACTTTGGATTACTCAATGACGGATTTCCTTCTAAATAAGGAATCCATTGAGTTAATTGATGAGCACAACGCTGCTGATTTTTGGAAATCACATTTAATTCACTGCACCGGAGAGGCATCTTCCTCTGGATTGTTTGATGAAGAAAAGGAATATATTCCGAAGGTCAGAGGAAAGTGTGGACTCTCACACTTTAGGTACATGATATATAAAGACCTCTGGGGACTTCCTATCAACAGCAGAAATGTGGAATTTGTCTACCCTGTCAGATGGGCAAAGGATATCCCTGAGCCAATTATACAATATGGTTTTGTCACAGCTTCAACATCATCCTCTGAGCATACATCTGAAGAACTAGTTGTGGAAGGCCTTGAGCTGAATGTAGAAATCTTCTCAAAACCTGCTTCTGAACCTTCCACTCCCTTAGCTTATGTAGTTCCTGTTGAGCCAACTCTGACAGAAAAGTCTGATGAGATCTGTGCTTCTAAGCAAGGTGATGAGTCTGTTAAGACATCTTCTCAACCATTAGCTCTTGCTATGGTTCATCCACCAGCCCAAGCTCAAGACGCTATCTCAAACTCTGCTAAGAGCTCAAGACAATTATCCTTGCCATCCAATCTTGAGGACATCATTGGTAGAATTGTTGATGATAAGGTTGGAAAGATAGTTGAAGAAAAGACTGAGCAGATGGCACAACAAATTGAAGAAAGAGTGCAAAAGCAAGTGCAAGACACCTTGGCCCTTACAAATGTCATGGTGACTCAAATGCTGGCCTTGTTAATGGAATTTCAGAAAAATCAAAATCCAAACCAACCCCCTCCACCACCTCCTTATTCTTAGAATCTCTGCTTTCTTATTTTATTTTGCTGACAGTGATGGTCCACTCCCTTTTTACCTTTTTGGCTAATGACAAAAAGGTGGAGAAAGGAAAAGAAAGAAATATATATACAAAGTCAGATGTTAAAAAGCTCTTTTATGTTTGCATTTGCATTGATCTGCTTTACTTATATTATTTGCTCTGATACTTGAGTTTATATAGATTCTAATTATGATAAGTGTTTGTACTTATCTGTTAGTCTGCTTAAGTATGCTTTGTCTTAGGGGGAGCCTTGCAAGCTCTCTTAGACTTTGCTATTTAAATTTAATCAGTTTTTGTCATCATCAAAAAGGGGGAGATTGTTGGAACCAAAGTGGTTTTGGATTTAATAATCTAAGTTTTGATGCTAACAAAAGGATTAAATTTGCTTGGCAAGTGTTAGTTGAGATCTAACAAGTGAGTTCAGTTTATGCAGGAATATCCAAAATAATATAAGGTATACAATGCTTGGACTCGTGCAAAGAATTACTCGTCCAAGGGTTATTTAAACTGCTTATATTTTAATTGATAAGTAGACCGATTTTCCTTAGTAGACGAGGCTATAAATGAATACCTAAATAACTTGTTAGGTATAGCAAATCCAAAGACTTGAAAATAAGCGCGTCCATTTTGCCACGTCAGCAGACGTGTGCTATCATTAAAACTCAAGTATACATCCACAATGCCTAACTAAAATTCAGTATACGTCCATAGTGTCACGTCACTGGACGGGGTCTCTCTAAGGACTTAGCAAGTCCAAAGACTTGTGTGGATGAGCACTTCTGTCACTTCAGTGGACGAGCGCTTCTGTCACTTCAGTGGACGAACGTTTCTGTCACTTGTGTGGACGAGCGCTTCTACCACATTAGTGGACGAGCAGAATAAAACCTTGTGTAGACTTA
The DNA here is from genome assembly GCA_030762895.1 of Sophora flavescens. Lineage (NCBI taxonomy): Eukaryota > Viridiplantae > Streptophyta > Magnoliopsida > Fabales > Fabaceae > Sophora > Sophora flavescens. Next base: position 159,209,802 of record CM061066.1, on the reverse strand, counting down.
TTCTAAAACTGAATGCCAGTAGACGACTCTATATGTTTTATATCTTTACTACCTTGAATATGATTTAATGCAATCTGGTCCACGATGAATTTATTTCAAATGATTGATATTTATTTCAGTTGAATATTTGTTCTTCCCATTTGTCTTTATCCGATTTAATGTCTTGTTTCCTTGTGAGAAAGTTCATAGTACTATCAAGGAAATACAAAAATCAAAAAGTACAATTGGAATTGCAAAACGATCTGTACGATGACATCTTTATTGAACAAAAGCTGGGTTATACACAAAGAAGGAAAGAAAGTTTCTAAGGTACAATTGCTCAGAACAGTGAGCCTCCATTTTTGTGATTTTCTGATAACTAAGGATGCTTTTCGCATGGCCAAAATCAAGCTAGCAATCTCAACGGATATCATGCATTTAATGCTATCTCTAAACAGGATTATTCAAAGTAACCGTTGAAGAATTACAAGAGAAGAAGAAGGTCACTATATAAGTAGAAGACCTCAGATACTGAAGCTAGCAACTCTTGCATGCACAACTTTTGCTAGCTAACAACTCCTGCCTATACAATATTTGCGAGAGCAAGCTCTTATTTATTCTTTAAAAAGGCAAAAGTTTGTAATCTCTTAGTTTGAATATTGTGAAAATATTCAACAGATCTCAAACTTTCATATCCCCACGCTTAGTGAGTTAAGTAGATCGAAGTTGTAAATCTCTTTGTTAGAGTTAGAGCCTGAAGAGGCTTGGTAGAGAAAGAATACTTGTAGTCTGAAGAAGTGTTGAATACTTGTTGTAACCTATTTGGAGAAATAGTGGAGAAAATCCTTCAAGTCGAAGGGACTGGACGTAGCTCTTGGTTGGAAGAGAATGGACCAGGATTAAATCTTTTGCGTGAATTTTCTATCCCTAAACTCTTCAGTTTTATTTGCTTATACTAACTGTGGGGTTTTGATATTGCTTTTGTTAATCTTTTAAAAAGGATTTCTTGTGTGCTTTATCTCTTTATCTTCTGTTTGCGAAAAAGTTGTTCAAAAAGGGTTTTTGCGAAAATGATTAACAAACACAATTCACCCCCTTCTTATGTTTGCCTGTGCCAACTTCAATTATGAAAGAGAAAATCACCATAACACAAAAATTTACCCTATCAGAAGCTTTGTACAAGGTTAGCAAATGAGTATTGGTATATGATCATTACTTCCCTAATACATTTCAACTCACATGCTTTTAATATTTCGTTAGACACTTAAACTTTCTTACGAGAGGAGTTGGATATTATCCTATGTTATAAATAAAATTAAAATAAATATGCTATATATAAACATAAAGTGTAATGTTGTCTAGATGTCAAATTATTTTATTCTAGGCCTCCTTTTATACGGAAAAAAAACTTCATGGTGGTGTAGGGGATCCGGTTCAAGAAGCTTTTTGGCACCCTATAAATACCCCAATTCCCCTTCTTGCAGTATCATCAAACCACAGCCATTCCTCTAACATAATCTGAATCAGCATCCATACCACCCTTATCCTTTCTTCTTCATTTGCAACTCGCACTCCCACTAGCCTCTAAGTACACCTCTGTTGGATGCTATTGCGTTGCCTCGGGTAATTGATTCAGCCTTTTGTTTTTTTTTTTTTTTTTTCCTTTTGTACTTAGCTAGCATTATGTGTATTTTTCTAAAGGACAAAACATAACATTGTTCTATATGTGTTTTTTTTTTTTATAAAAAGTTTAGGTGAGTTGGGTCTCAGGGGCTCATCAGGGTCAGGACAGGCCTAACGGCTCAAAGAACGCTTATAGAGGTACTTACCGATTATCCACCAACGAGGTCCTCACATCGGTTGTGGGATTCGAACTCACGACCTTGTAGGTTATGAACCGAATCCTTACCAACTGGATCAACCTTCGTTGGCATTCTATATGTGTTTGTAATGTTGTTTTTCAACAAAAATAAGATGAGAAATTATATTTGAGCACCAAATTTGGGACACCATACAATATCTTTTTGGTTTTTTTGGTGTATTTTTGGGATGCGTGTATATAAAGAAGATGAAAAAGTAGATGAAAGATAGAGATAAACACATATGATATCTAAAATTATATATTCAAATATCATAACTCAAATAGAATATGTGTAACAACTATTATACATGTCGTATCTTTATTGATGAGCTGATATAATTTTTTTTTTTTAATTAAAAAAAGCATCACAAGCGTGCATGTAAGTTGTCATTTTCTAAATCCACATGCATGTACCCAACTTCCTTTGTAAACTTTGAAATTCTGTCACATACTTCACTAAGTTGGACAAGAAGTTATTGCATACTCCAGAGCAACAATTAACACATTCATACTAAAATTTTAAGCACATCAATCTAAAATCAATGGTAAAAATGTTAGCACACTATAATTTCTCAGCTTAGACAGTTTACTGTTCCTGCTTCTTGGGCTCTTTTTAGTGTCATTTTCCTAAATTTTGCCAACTTCTTGTATGTAGCTAAATAGGTATTTGTGCTTCGCTTTGGGTTATTGGAGAATGGAGATGTCAACTTCTATTGAGTAAGAAAATCCAATCCAAAGGCCTATCTTCATCTCTGAGAAAAGAGGAAGAGATTATGCTCCTTCAGAAGCAGGGCATTGTCATCATTTTGGGCTCTGATTGCGAGCCAAACATAGCTGCTGCAACTTCTCTCAAGAAATGGCTCTCTCAAAATGGGTTATTTCCCATGAAAAGGATTGCTTCATCTGAAGAACTCTCACACTCAAAACTCACTAGTACTAATGCTGACTCAGTGTCATCATCATCTGAAGGAGAAGATGACTATGAAGAAATGAAAGAGCTGGGCCAAATTTGGAGCACAATTCAACAAGACAAGAAGCAGCAGCATCAGAAAGCAGAACAATTTGATCTCTGGAGCTCAATCTTACCCCAAAAGACCAAAGAGGAAACCACCAATTCTCTTGCATTAAGTCCTTATATTCACCCACTTGTGAAAAGGTCAAAAAGCTGTTTGAATCAAAAGAGTTTGGAAATATGCACAGAGAGTCTTGGATCAGAAACTGGCTCTGATGGGTTCTCATCTGAGAAAGCTGAACATTCAGATGAGGACAAGAAGGAAGAAAAAGAGCAAGAGCAGTTACAACAAGCAGAGGAAGTGACAGTGGAAACGCATGATGAGGAAGAGTTGCAAAACTTGCAAATGCCAAAATATAACTATGCTTCCAACAAGTCCTTGCAACGTTCTTTCCCTCCTCCTCCACTCGCTTCAGTCCACGCCTTAATGTCTCACTGCGACAATGGAAGGTTGTTCCTACAAGCTGTGTTTGTTCCTTCTCAGAACAACTTTTGTGCTACACGCCAAGATGGTCGCCTTGTCCTCACGTTTGCTAGTGAGGAAGATCATGTGGAGGAGTTGGAGGAATATGAAGAGAAAAATGAAGTTGGGGATGTAGAAAATGTGATAGAGCAAGCAACAATGTTGTCTAGTGAGATTACAGGTGTTCAAAACTTAGCATTAGTAATGAATAAACCAAAATGGTCAGACAAGTTCAATGAATCACTCCTACCTAGGTTGGCTCGGTTGATTCCTTCAACAACAGTAGCTGTGGCTTCTTTTAGTGCTTATGAACACTATTTGAAGACTAAGTCCAATGCAAAAGCTGCTTCACTTCCTAACCAACAAAATGACTACTTATCCTTGAACAACAGTAGCTGCAGCCTCTTTGTCTCTAGGGACATTAATCAAACTTCAAATGATCAACAACAATTGCTGGTTCTGAGAGGGAAGAATGGTGATTACATGGTGCACAATTTGAAGAGTTGGAAGGATTCTGGGAGGTCTTTTCCCTATTGCATTGCCACCTGAACTGAGTCACAACCTCATGATGTGGTCATGTTGCTAATCCAAAACCTTTTCCTTAAATACTATTGATTACATATTTTCTCTATGTCCAGTTCCACTCCTTTTGGGTGCTGTAGTCAAAAAAAAAAAAAAGAAAGGAAAAAACTTAAAATAGGTCTTTAGCTACTGTTTCTATTGTTCTTCACCGAAAATATATTATAATTATTGTAATCTGTCTCAAAAAATTACCTATTTAATGAAAATGATTATATTTTTGTCTCTAGAACAATACCAACTATATTGTACCCAAGTTTAGTGCTAAAAGAAGATGGAGAGGGAGATAAGGATATTGACTACTTCGAAGCATTTCTCCGGTACCCTTAATGAATAGAGGGTTTCTTACCCTTTATAACTTTTATCTTATTTACTAGTATCTTCGCAATCAATTATAAAAAAAAATAACTAACTTCACACTTATTAAGAAAGTTAGTTAATTTAGTTTAATTGTCTTGATTTATGTATATATAAAAATGAGTTACAATTATTAAACTACCCTTTAATTGTCTCGGGAGTATGCAATACTCTTGAAAAAGTGATAGGAGAATTGGTTAGATTGGTTGATCGTCTTGACTTTTGGAATACTGACATTAAATAGAGTTGAATTAGTTAATTTTTGTTTATATTTGAGTCCAGAAAATATAGTTATTTTTTTACTTATAGATGAGTCTAGAGGAAGTATAATTTAATACCTAGTTAATTTAATTTAATAATATTTTATTCTTTATTCATAAGTTTATGGTTTTCGAGTCTTCACTTGTTACTGTTTAATTTATATTTAGAGTAAAGGTTCAAAGTGGTCCCTGAAATTTTTCGAGGACTTCATTTTAGTCCCTAAAAAAATTGACAATTTTGTCCCAATGGGGGACAATTTGGTTCTCCAAATTTTAAAAATGAAGGACAATTTGTAAAAACCACATTGTCCTCATTTTGAAATTCGAGATCAAATTGTTATTTTTTTTAGGGACTAAAACGGGTCTTCCAAAAATTTTAGCAACCATTTTCTGCCTTTACTCTTATATTTAGACATAAAACTGAAAAAAGAATGCATCGCGACTATATAGGTGTAAGCAAACCACTTATTAACTAAGATAATGGTGGTGTTGGCTATATTGTTTCTACCAAGTAAGAAAACTCCGATTAAATACACCTACTATAACCAAGAAACAAAGAATTCCCTCTGCTTCCAAAATCCTTTACGGACAGAAGACGGTGAAAATTGTTAAAAGAGGCTGCAAATGTCCTGCTTATTCATCTGAAAAAATTTCGGATGAACCAGCGTTCCCAGGGTCAAAATCTATTCTCCAAGTGTTCATCATTGAGAATCCAGCATATGAACCATAAAAACCTGAACATCATCCACTTGTAGAGAGGAATTGGGTAAATGGAGAAAAGGGCAGGGATCAGATGAAGAGTCCTGGGTTTAAAACCAATCCCTAGGAGAAAATAATGGATATACTCATAGATTGTGTAAAAGTTAAATATAAGTGCTCATCTTTGACGTCGTTGACTGTGTTGTCTTGCTCTTTATCATCGCAATTTCTTTAAGAAAAGTGCTAAGGGATGCCCTAGGATACTTAACAACCAAATTATACAGGGAATTCGTGCATTTAATATTTCAAAAAATGAAATACTAGTTTTTCAATGAAAAGTTACTTTTTATTGATTCCTTAAAGAATTTGTGATATTTGGTATTAGAAATATTTTATTCTCAGTCAACTTGCATCTCAGGAATAGAGTTTTTCCACGTTCACATATGTGAATATAGCTTTCCCGATTCTATAAGGTGGCATTCCCAAGTCTATAAGGTGGCGTTTGGTATCTGAAATATTTATTTCCAGGTAAACTACATTTCTGGGAATGTGATTCTCGGGAATAAGGTTTTCACACATGGGAATAGAGTTTTCTCAAGTTTATAACTATTATTTACTAATTTTATTCCCGGAAATCTCTTATGTCTGTGAATAACTTTTTAAAACTTGTACAAAATATGGGAAACTTTTATTCCCTTGTCTACATTCTCGATAATATTTTTATAAAACTTGTATTAAACGTTACCTAACTATCATTCACTAATTTTATTCTCGAGAATGTTTCATGCCTGAGAATAAATTTTTAAAACTTATACTAAATATGGGAGACTTTTATTTCCTTACCAACATTCCCAGAAATACTTTTTAAAAACTTATACCAAATGCTACCTAAGAACACTCATTAACAAGATCATTTTTTTAATTACGACTTGTTTGCTTTTGTAATATAATAATAATAATAATAATAATAATATAAGTCGCCAAATGTTTTTTGAACAAGAAAATATGGACACCGTGTATGTATATACAAAAAGATAAAATATCAATAAGAAATAAAAATAAATATGTATGATATCATATATAATGTTTAAATTTTGTGTTCAAATAACATACCATTTCTGATATAAGTCAATGAGGTTTCAAAATGGGTCATATCCTGCCTAATTGACCTTATTTTTTTTGGGAACACCATGATCCATCCATTGCTTCGGAAACTTAAAAAACATGCAATTTTTTTTTTAACATGATTCTTGATCATAAATCAAATCCTTTTTTTAAATATCCATAATTAAAATAATTTAAAGAAATAATTTTTACGAAGAAAACCAAAGGACAACACATGCACCAAATGGATTTTTTGGAAAATCAACATGAATAACCAAAGTTAGTTCGTTTAAATATGGGAATATTGTGGCTACCATCAAGAGACTTATGCACCAAGAATGGGAGTCTTTTACACACTGTTACCAACCACGGGATCGAAGAGATGAAGATTAGCTTCATAGGAAAAGTAGTTCTTGGAAGCATGAAAGCTTGCAAGTGAGAAAGAATTCTCAAATGGAAACATATTGAAAGATGATTAATTGTGTATATTGGTGTCTTATTTATAGGCTAGATTAGGCTAATGATATGTAACTAACTCCTAACCAACTCACTAACCATATATTCTATTACCCTCTTGCAAGCTGATAAGTGGTAACACCACAATCAGCTTGAATTACAAAATCATCAAAAGAAAAAAAAAGAAAATATCAAAAGAAAGAAAAGGTTACTATAACCTGTAAAAAAAAGGACACTAAAACAAATAGAAGAAAAAAAAATAGCTAAGACCCAACAATAATGCACAATCTAGTAGCCAGAAATAAAACTTCAAAGCCCAAAACTTATCCAAAAAAAAAACTAAAAGCCCAAGCAGTTTAGCCCGGCTCAGTAGAGTGTCACCATTCCAAACCCTAACTTTCTTTGTTATTCCAGTGCTCCAAGAGAAATTGGGATCCGGTGGAGAAGGGATACACAAAAGAGAGGTCCATGGTGGGTGCGATGGCTTCGACAACGGAGAAGAGATTGAAGACGCCGTTGACGGAGACAAAAGACGCGAGCAAAATGAAGGAACTTGTTGGCGGCGCTGTCGAGGGGAAGAAGCCGAAGATGGTGAACGATTTATGGTGGTGGAGCTCAACAGTGAATGGCAGGGGTATCCGTCGGGATCAAAGACGAAAACGGAGTGTCGTGGAGGTGGAGATGAAATCGCAGAAGCCGCTGCTCCACCAGGATCGAACGTAAATACTGAGTGGTGTGGCGGCATTGCGGGATTGGAGACGGCGTTGAGAGTTCCGCCGGGATCGAAGGTCGTGATGCAGACTGCAATGGCGGTGCTTGCAAAGATGAGATCGGAGCGATCACTCATCTTCTCAAGCGATCGCATGGTGATTACCAGAACTAACTCCTCAAATTGAAAGCATGGAAAACGAATCAGATCCGGTGGAAGGAAGGCGGAGTCGACGAAGCTAGCCACTGACATGCGAAAGCCGACGAGTCCGAGTTGCCGAGGCGGCGAACGATGTTGGCGAGGATCTTGGAGAGGGAGGCAGAGGATCTTGAACACTGGATCTTGAACCATCAAGGTACTGCAAACAGAGGAACCACCATTGTTGTTCTGATTAGCGGTGTTGCAACCTAAGCCAAAGTTATCGAAGGCAGCAAGGAAGCAGGTGATTTCTCCTATCTTGATTGCAGAACCTTCGATCTCTGGTTTCATTGGCTTGATCGGCTTGATTGGAACAAGATCACAGTGGAAATTCCCAAACTCCATGAGTCCAGAATCAAGAACAGCGGTGGCGGCATCTTCGTCGGAGAGCCTCGGTTCTTCCTCCTCTGAATCTGAAACTTCCTCCATCGAATCGGAGTCGTAATCTTCGTCACTCTCATCTGCGGCGGAAGCACGGTATCGCTCTGATACCATGTTACCAACCACGGGATAGAAGAGATGAAGATTAGCTTCATAGGAAAAATAGTTCTTGGAAGTATGAAAGCTTGCAAGTGAGAAAGAATTCTCAAATGGAAACATATTGAAAGATGATTAATTGTGTACATTGGTGTCTTATTTATAGGCTAGATTAGGCTAATGATATGTAACTAACTTCTAACCAACTCACTAACCATATATTCTATTACACACTCTTAGAGAGGGAAACTTGACTTTTTGACCAAACTGGGTTCCTTTTAGAAACTATTTACCAGTTTAGGATTATTCTGAAACTATCTACCAATGGGGGTCCTTTTGAACACGTGGCATATTTTATTTTTTTTACTCTGACGGGTCAAAGGCGCCAGTCAGGCATAAATAAAATACCAGTAATAACGAGTAGCAAATAATATCACAGGAGGCATAAAAAAAATAATAGCAATAACAATTTACACCAATAAATATTCATCAATTATTACAGTAGTAAAAAAAAAATTACCTTCTAAGAATTAAAATAAAGTCACATGCAATTTTAAAGGAACACCGCTACAAAAAAAATTATACTATAAGTATAGGGAGTACTGATGACATTAATGATAAAGTATCTATTTAAAACAACAAGAGGCAATAAAAAAACTCGTAATAACGAGTAGCAATTAATATCACAGGAGGCATAAAAAATAATAATAGCAATAACAATTTACACTAATAAATGTTCATCAATTATTACAGTAGTAAAAAAAATTACCTTATAAGAATTAAAATAAAGTCACCTGCAACTTTAAAGGAACACCGTTACAAAAAAAAATTATACTATAAGTATAGAGAGTAACGATGACATTAATGATAAAGTATCTATTTAAAACAACAAGAGGCAATCAAAAAAATACCTTAATAACAAGTAACAAATAATATCACAAGTAGTAAATAAAATTTCCTACTAAGGACTATTTATAGAGGAGGAACTGAGGGGGGGAGCTGCTCTTCGTTTTTTTTTTTGGGGGGGGGGGAACGCCCCCTGCAGCGCCACGTGGCGCACTGCAGGGGGCACCCCCCCCAACACACCCACACCCCACAGAATGCCTTCGCAGAAGCAGCCCCCCCAAACGAAGAGCAACTCCCTCCCCCTCAGTTCCTCCTCTATAAATAGTCCTTAGTAGGAAATTTTATTTACTACTTGTGATATTATTTGTTACTTGTTTAGGGTTTGGGGGGGCGTGTGTGTGTTGGTGGGTGTTGAGTCACCGGCAAGTGTACCAGGTCGTCGCAAGTAATAAAATAAACACGGTAAGTAATTACCGAGGTCGAACTCAGGGATTGGGCTACCAATTCAACTAATTTGCGGGAAATTAGATACGTTGGTCAAGTAACAGAAAGTGGCTGAGATTGGAGAGAGAATAGGATCGAAATTCAATTAACAAATCTAATAAAACTAAGCTATTAAAATCTGAAATTAAAATGTCCAAGGTCACAAATCCACCTATCCAATCATGCATACCCAAGTGATGATGAATTCCTCCCTAAGTTCAATTACAATGTCAACCGGGACCCCCAAATTCTCCTATATCCACTGTCGTGCTCAATAGGACGTATTCGATGATTGGATTAATTACTTACTAGGTCTCATAATCCTAATCATCAAACTCTATTAATTCTTGTTCCCTATAAGGTTGCACCGATCTCCTACTCACTCTCGTGCAATAGTCGATCGATGATCCCAATCCAAGTTCTAAAACGCGAATTGCCTCCTAAGCCTCATCACGTTTAACTAGTCAATCACGCATGCATATGATCAACACAATCAAATCAGAATTGGAAAACATTAATTGAGAAAAGGGAGAAAGACATACATCACATCGAATCTACACCGCCATGGGTGGCTTAATTGTTCCCTCAGACGAGGGGATTAGTTCCTCATGCTCATAGACAAACACTCGGACATAACCACCATAGTAAAGTAAAAGAAGAAAAAGGGAGACGCAGCTCCAAAGAGATAAGAAATCGTCCTAAACGCTACTCTAAACAAGTGGAAAAACTAGGATTCCCCTGTTCTGATACTGAAACAGCAATATATAGGATTCCTGATCTGCGCTCGCTCGCGAGGCGAGCAAGCTCTCGCGAGGCGAACATTAAAATTAGCGCGCATTCAAATTGGACTCTCGCGAGGCGATTTTCAATTTTGGCTCCATCCTGAGTTTGAATGCTCGCGAGGCGAATTGTGACTCGCGAGGCGAGACAGAAAGGATGACTTCTCTGGCACAGTCAGGCCTTCAGGTTCGCGAGGCGAGCTGGTGACTCGTGAGGCGAGACAGAATTGATGACTGTTGCTGCTCAGCTGGTCTTCAGGCTCGCGAGGCGAGAATACTTTAGCGAGGCGAGTATCTCCAGAATGGAAATTTCCACTGTTTCTTGACTTTCCTTGACTCTCGGAGCTTCACTTCTAACCTGAAACAATAAAAAGAAATAAAAAGCGTAATTCTATTCAAAATAGACTAAAAACTACTAAAAATGCCTAGAACGAGTCAAAGTCCAACTTAGGAACAAAACAAGGCAAATTTGGGCGAAAACGAGATTGAATTCGAATAATTTGCACAAAAACCACAGTCCATCTAGTTTCTGGCTTATCAGGGGGGGGGGGCTGCAGCGCCACGTGGCGCATTGCAGGGGGAGGTGCCACTGCGCCTGGCTCCTTTGAAGGTGCCATTCGCAGTGGCGCCTCTCCCTGCAGTGCGCCACGTGGCACTGCAGGGCAGGTTTTGTCTTTTTAAAAAAAAAGTGGTAGGCGCCAGTCTAACAGGCGCCTTTGACCCGTCAGAGTAAAAAAAAAATTATGCCACGTGTCCAAAAGGACCCCCATTGATAACTAGTTTCAGAATAACCCTAAACTAATAAATAGTTTTAAAAAGGAATCCAATTTGGTCAAAAAGCCGGGGGAACTTTGTGGCTGATTACCTAGCAAAATTGGGAGTTAACTGTGATACAAGACTCACAATGATAGATGAAGCACCTAGTGGAATGGTAGCCACTTTGCTAGCTGATGCCATGGAAGTCTCGTTTGTCAAACTTTAATTTTTGTTGTTTCTGCTTTCTTTTGGCTTTCTTTTTCATATGTAACCAAAAAAAAGTCAGTTCGTATAGATGATATAAAACGCATTATAAAAATAAGAGTTTAATGTATACTGTCAGGATAAAGTTTTTTTTTACTGTCAATCAATTACAAATCATGATTATTTATTAATTTTAAGATAATCAGGATAAAAATCAAAGATTATTAATGATGTGGCAACTTATGATTGGTTGACATTGTAAAAAATATTTACACTCACAGAATATATCAATTAAAATCTAATAATAAACATACAAACAACAATAGAAGGATATCAAAGCATTAAGAGTCTGTTTTGTTTAGATTTTGATAGAATTGATTTTGAAGGAATTGATTTTGATAGAATTGATTTTGAAAAAATTGATTTGTGTTTGGTAATTGTTTCAAAAGTGAGTTTAAAAGAATGATTTGTGGTTGGATGATAAAAGTAAAACCACTTTTGATGTGTAAATATAAAGAATTTTATAAGTCCCATACCCAGAATCTATTCTACTCAACGGAAAAGCTATAAACTCTTGCATCCACCAGAATCAATTCTACTCACGCAAGAATCAATTATTTTCAACGGAATTTTATAACCAAACACATGAATAGTATTCAAACTTGATTTTAACAGTGCAAACGGAATTTTGGACCCCAAACTACAGTTTGCAACTGTAAACCAAACTAGCACTAAATCATGCATAAAACTAACATATCAGTTTCAATATATTTTTTTCAAAATAAAATTCATGAAATCTTCAACATTATTTATTTCAATTTCAAAAAAAGTCAAATGTTTTAAAGGAGTGAGGTGCATAATATTGAAATCGAAGAAACCCTAGTTTTTAATTTAGAAAGAAAATGGTCATGTAAAGAGTTTTAATTGAAGTAACATTAGAGAGAAATATAAATATTGTTTAACTTTTCAAAGTTAAAGGATAAATTTGACAACAATAAAAAAAGGATAAATTTGACAAAAATAAAAATAAAAACAAATATAATAAAATAAATAAATTAAAGTACAAAATATTCATAATTTGCCAATAAAACTGTTTTACAATTATATTATATATATAAAAAAAAAGAGATGGGTTAAAACTTAGAAACATATTCTGAACTCAATTATAAGAAAAAAGTATTTATATTTTATGATCTCAAATATAAGCAAAATTCAATGAATTCAACTCTATTTAATGTCAGTGTATTTCAAAAATTAAGAAAATTAATCAATCCAACCAATTCTCATTTCATTTTTCTAGAACATTACATACTTTCAAGACAATTAAAAAATAGATCAATAATTATAACTCACTTTTTACATAAATCAAGATAATCAAGATAATAAATTAAATTAAATAACTTTATTAATAAAAATAAAGTTAATTAATGTTACTTATAAGGAGGGGTGCATGCTAGTAGGGCGGATTGGGACCTTATAATGCCTTGTGATATATAAAGTGTCAGAAACTGTCGAAAGTAGAGCTTTTATTGTCGTTTAAGGGGATTCCCAAACGATCGGCGAAACTGGTTTTCTCGGTCACGAATTCACCTTATTAGCGAATTTGGTTTGTTCGTTTCGCGTTTTGAGAATCTGAAATGGGAGAAACCACCGTCGATGACGATTTACTTCTCAAAAACTTCTTCGCCGAAGTCAGCGAAGTTGAGAGGGATAACGAAGTCCTGAGGTACAATATACACATATCTCTGTATTTGTTTGTTTATGTGTAATTCGTTATGTGATTCTGTGTTTTCGAATTGTAATTTGCTCTTGCTCTTTCTCTTCTGTGTTCGTATTTTCTTTTTTGGCGCATGCGCTCTTTGCTGCAGTAGGTTTTGGTCAGGGTGCGATTAGGGTTTTCGGACAGTTTTTCTTGTGTAATTATTGCATCTGATGGAGAATTTATGTTATGTTGTTGTTGGATTATTTACTTATTATCTGCTTTCTGATTATTATCAGTGTAGCTTCCAGAGCTGAGATAATTACATATTCTGAAATTGCATCAGATTAGTTTTTAAGGTTAGAGATGTATGATTGGCATTGTAATTTAGGTTTTCATTGTTGGATTTGAGTTAAAGATTGGCGAATCTTACCAAGTTAGTATCAATAGAGCAACATCTGGTTATATAGTACATGCGCTGATACCTAATGTGGATATTGTGCGCTGGAATATTGTCTTTGAGAGAAGTTGTAACAAGCATGTTATGTGGCCTGAAAGATAGAGGTGAAATCAGTTATTGGTGGCTCGTTAGTTAGTCGTTAACAATGAATGTTGACAGAAAGATCCTAGTGAAAATTTAGAAGCTAGTTGAGTTTTGATTTTAAGCATACATATTGTGAATTTGTAGTTTCGAGGTATGTTTCGTTTTTATAAACAAATATTTATTTCCAAAATAAGAAATTTTGTTCTTATTTTTAAGTTCTATTCTATATACTGTGCTGATCAATAATTATTTGTTTTGATTTTCTCCACAGGATACTCTCTTGTTTTAAGTTAAATCCGTTTGAGTATTTAAAGCTACCGTTTGATTCATCAATTGATGATGTGAAAAAGCAATACCGCAAGGTAACTTCTTCCTCCAGCTGAGGGCTGTTTTAACTGTTCTTTTGGCCTCTTATAACACACTCTTGCCAATCTTTTGCAGCTGTCGTTGATGGTTCACCCTGACAAATGTAAGCATCCACAGGCAAAGGAGGCTTTTGGAGGTACATGAATACATGCTTTTTAATTCCTCCGGTGGAGTTAAACATTGTGTTTATTATTGTTTGTTTTTTGTTTCTTTGAACTATATTTAGTTAAATTATTGTTTAGCGCAAGTTTTTTTTTTATATATTAAACAGCTTGTGTCCTAAAAGTTACGTGTAGTCTTATATCCTGGTATTTACCAATTTCCTCCAGTAGGTAAATGTGTGCGTTAATCAAAATAGAACATGAAGGTACTTATTGATTGATAGAAAATGGAGCCAAGCTCCTTACAACCAGAAAAGTATTCTGGGAATTATTGGAATGGAAAACAGCCAAGAAAAGAAGAAAGTTCACAGAAAGTAGAGAGTCACAGCCTTAGGAACTGCCACCTCCACTTAAAAGTTAAAACCACATTTCACTAACTTTTCCTCCCCTCCTACAAAAGGGAGACGCAGCTCCAAAGAGACAAGAAATCGTCCTAAACGCTACTCTAAACAAGTGGAAAAACTATGATTCCCCTGTTCTGATACTGAAACAGCAATATATAGGATTCCTGATCTGCGCTCGCTCGCGAGGCGAGCAAGCTCTCGCGAGGCGAACATTAAAATTGGCGCGCATTTAAATTGGACTCTCACGAGGCGATTTTCAGTTTTGGCTCCATCCTGAGTTTGAATGCTCGCGAGGCGAATTGTGACTTGCGAGGCGAGACAGAAAGGATGACTTCTCTGGCACAGTCAGGCCTTCAGGTTCACGAGGCGAGCTGGTGACTCGCGAGGCGAGACAAAATTGATGACTGTTGCTGCTCAGCTGGTCTTCAGGCTCACGAGGCGAGAATACTTTAGCGAGGCGAGTATCTCCAGAATGGAAATTTCCACTGTTTCTTGACTTTCCTTGACTCTCGGAGCTTCACTTCTAACCTGAAACAATAAAAAGAAACAAAAAGCGTAATTCTATTCAAAATAGACTAAAAACTACTAAAAATGCCTAGAACGAGTCAAAGTCCAACTTAGGAACAAAACAAGGCAAATTTGGGCGAAAACGAGATTGAACTCGAATAATTTGCACAAAAACCACAGTCCATCTAGTTATAGAACTAGATAAGCCAGAGGCTTATCAAAACACCCCAAACTTAAACCTTGCTTGTCCCCAAGCAAGCTAAAACTCAAAAAAGACTCAAGACTTGGCAAGCTTAAAGGATCTAATCGATTTCGCACAAATTTCATGCAATCCTAACAAAACAGTTTTTCTTCAATGATTTCCCCCCTTGCATCAATGTAATCCCCACATTCATTTACTTTAAACAATCGAGAACTTCATCATTCATGCAATCATTAATCTAAGTTGAGGATTAAAGTCACACACAAAAGGAAGATCACTAATTTCAAACAATTGCCTTCCTCACAAGGGTATGTAAAATTTCACTCATTCGCTCAATTGTGTCTAGGCTATCAACTTTTCACTCAACTTCACATTCCAAGAGCACTTCCCATGGATTTGATTTTCATCTCAAAAATAGTTCCCACGAAAACATGCATGCAACATCAAAAGGTCTTTTAAAGGTTGAAATGGGGCCTGGCTAAGGGTAGGATATTCAAGGATACTAGGCTTAAGTCCCTAGGAACTAAGAGAGCATGAGCATTGGACACATATTCCACTCAAATTCCTTTTTCCATTTTTCTGTTTGCCTCGGGTGACTACAGCCTTTTCCTTGCTAATCTTTTTGTTTTGCCCCTTTTCTTTTGGCAAATTTTTTTTTTTTGCCTTGGGATTCAACCTTTATTTTTCTTTTTCTCACCCCAATATGAAACATCACCTTGTAGCCACCCCAAACTTAGTTTCTCACAACCTTTCTCTTGCTACGCTTTCATGCTCTCCTAATCCTAAGATTGGGTTAACATGGTTTTTCCAGATTTTGGCTTATAAAATAAGGTCATCAAGAAACAATAGGCTAATTAGGCTCAATATGGCTAACTAGGGAACATGCATTAGGGATGGTTCTTTTCAGGCCAAGTAGCTATTCAAAGAAAATTGCCTAAATCATTTGATGCAACACATAAACATGCAAACCATGAAGAGATTCAAGAAAATTCGGGAAAGTGCAACTTAAAAGTGATTCACACAATCAAAAACAAAGTTGGAGGCTCAAATCCTCACCTGGACATTTTGCAAATTGTTTGACCGAGATACAATTCCTAGTGCGTGCACCTCATCACCCCAAACTTATCATAAATCAAGTAATCACAATAAAATTCTCAAAGTTCGGTTTTCAATTTTTCACATGGGGATCAACTTTTCTATTTTCAGAACCTAGAGGGAAATCATCAATGGTCAAAATAATTCATGCAATCAATCTATGCTAATTTAATTAAAATCCAACAAGCTTGCCGACACACATTCATACACAACACTCTTGATCTTCTCAAATTATTCAAGAGCGACAAACAAAAACAAAAACAAAAAACAAAGCAAAAACATCAATTGGTTCCCTCCCCCACACTTAAAGCATACATTGTCCTCAATGAAAGAACATAGATATATAAAATAAGAGTGAGGAAAGGAGAGGGTGCTCCCTGATCAAATACTAGTGGAGGTGGCCGCTTCCACGGAAAGTTCTTCTACGGTTGCATCCTCATCCAATTGTTCCCTTGGGCACCCCTCTGTTGCACAGCATCCTGGAAGAACTCCTGCAAATTTAAACCTTAATTGCAGATTCGTGAGGTGATAGATAACTCGCGAGGCGAATCTGGAATTCCAACAACTGATGATGCCCAGAATCGCGAGGCTAAAGCATCCCTCGCGACGCGAGACAGAAGCGTGAGCAAGCCTATGAGATTCAGGGCTTCTGTCTCGCGTGGCCACTATGGATTCGCGTGGCGAATCAAGCTTTTGTTTTTCAATATTTATACATGAAAATGGCAGAAACTAAAAATAAAGGATACCTAGCTTGGGTTGCCTCCCAATAAGCGCTTCTTTAACGTCACTAGCTTGACTTGTTAAGAAGCATCCACCTGGATCCCATAGCCTGTGGCACAAGGTCCAAGAGACGCTCATCATGTGAGATCCTCCACCCGAATCCCATGGTTTGTGAAGTAGCCCTTGCAGGAGCAATACGACTCTATCCATGATCCCACCTGGCCCGTGTGTGAAAACTCCATTGACCTCTGTAATTATAAACTCACTTCCTCTCGGGTCAAATGGTGTTTTCTCGAGGAAGTGTGTCAGACAAGTGGGAGGGTCTAACTTACCGATGTCCACACATGCATGTAAGCCACCATAGTTATCTAATGCAGTAATTTCAGGTTGCTTGGCAAGCATGGTGAAATCCTCTACCACTTTATCTGCATTTTGATCTCTACCCCTTTGCTCCGGTGCCTTGTCACTTACCAACTCCTCTTTCTCTGGTTGCTCTTCCTCAACTTGTGGTAATTCTTCCTCAACTTCCTGAGAACTAGTTGCATCCCTGTTAGACCCAACACCCCACTGCTTCTAGTTGTTATGGCATCGCATTGGTTCTTAGGGTGGTTCTTGGTATCACCTGGGAAAGTCTCTGGGGGACGCTCATTTAGTTGCTGTGCGAGCTGGGCAATCTGCATCTCTAGATTCTGAATTGTCAACCCTGTATGCGTTGCCAACTTGTCAACTGTCGCATTCACCTTCTCTAAAGCTGTGCCTGTATCGATTGACAACTTCTCAACTGCCGCATTCATCTTCTCAAGAGCCAACTCCCAAGGTTGTCTTCCGCCATCCTGCTGAGGTTGTTGTTGCCAATTCTGTTGAGGTTGTGGTTGCCAAGCTAGACCATCGCCAGCATTACTCCAAGCGAAACCCGGATGGTCTCTCCTCATATAACCACAATACTGATTCTGACTCTGATAGTTGTTCTGGGGCACGCTGTCATAGAAATTATGGCATGAGTCCACATATTCTTGAGAGAAGTAGAACGGACAGCTCTGAGTGTCATGGTCTCCATTACAATTTTCGCAACCCGGAAGCATTCCCTCGTGTACCTCGCATACAAAACAAGGCAAGACCAAGTGGAATCAAAGAACTAGAGAGAGATAATAGTAAATAAAAATAAAAATAAAAATAACTTAACCAAATAATCAAACTTCCCTAAAAATTAGGAAAATTGGTTGTGCCAATCCCCGACAACGGCGCCAAAAACTTGTTGAGTCACCGGCAAGTGTACCGGGTCGTCGTAAGTAATAAAATAAACATGGTAAGTAATAACGAGGTCGAACTCAGGGATTGGGCTACCAATTCAACTAATTTGCGGGAAATTAGATACGTTGGTCAAGTAACAGAAAGTGGTTGAGATTGGGGAGAGAATAGGATCGAAATTCAATTAACAAATCTAATAAAACTAGGCTATTAAAATCTGAAATTAAAATGTCCAAGGTCACAAATCCACCTACCCAATCATGCATACCCAAGTGATGATGAATTCCTCCCTAAGTTCAATTACAATGTCAACCGGGACCCCCAAATTCTGCTCCATTCTGTTAGGATTCTCTCATTCCCCCTGCTCCAGCTCAACATTACTTTTCTTCCCTTTGACCAACTTCTCTTTTGGTCCATTCCCTGAAATGGGGCTCATTCCTTTATGTTGTTTTCTTGCTCTCCACCTAGACACCAAAATTTCAATCCTGCATCTTCTAGAATATACTTTAGTGCTTATGGGTCTAATAGAATATAAGACACATTATGATGAAGGGGGAATTGATCATGGAAGAATTACTTCTGAAATAATCAGATCGATACTCTGGCAGATGGAGAGAAATCTCTTCTTTCCTTTGTATATATAGTGGAAGATAGGGCTCAGAAGTTCAACTAGTTTTGTATGGGTAGACCTCTTTTCCTCTCATTGGCTTTGATATAGCTTTTGGAGGCAAACTGATATTGGACAGTTCCATCAACATAATTTTTATTAAATTGTCCAGTGTCATTTAGATACAGTTTGTAACTTATTCTTTGCACTATCTGACATCTTTATCGAATTTCAGCTTGACCAATCCAGTGATAGTGTTGTTTCCATATGTCAACTATATATGCTTATGTCTAAGAAGGAAAATTGAAGAATTTATCATCTGTATTGTATATGTCACTAAATTGTTAATTGAACTTTGTTTAATAAGTACCTTTTGCTGGTTACGACTACAGTCTGAGAGTCAGGAAGCAGGATCCTATTTCTGAGACTCTGCATGATGAGTTTGATTCTGAACTTCTGTTTCTTGTATGGAATTGTATGGAATTTTCTGATGTTATGGTGTTAGTGTAAAAATAGCATGTTATTCTTTTAGCATAATGAAAACTGGACATCAATTATGATAAGTTCTGCACCCAGAGGGTTCGCATTAAAGTTATTATTTATTTATTTTGACTTTTTTGTGCTATTTACTTGCTTGCAGCACTAGCAAAAGCCCAACAATTATTACTAGACCAAAATGAAAGAGATTATATTCTTAGCCAAGTTAATTCGGCGAAAGGTTAGTGCAAATTTGTCTTCTTACTTGGCATATACTTATTATGTATCTTGTGAAGGTGAAAATTATTTCCACTAAGGGCGACCTTGGACTTTTGAGAGAAATGATTCTGAATTAATTTGGAACCTGGATTACTATCTTTATCATTCTTGCGGCTGGTCAATAATATTTTTTTTGTTGTTGTTTTTTTTCTTTTTGGTTTTTTAGCACCATTGCTTAATGATAAAAGGTCATTCTTGACCCTGTCTCAGCTTGAGTGCTGTGACTTACTCTCCTGGGTAAAAGTCTTTATTAAACTGGCTATCTATGTGGTTGCGCGTATGTCTGCATTCCCTCGATTGGGGAGTTAATGAACAGTTTGTACTATGTTTGAAACTTGGAAATCTCAAATTTGTGAGGTGGGGTCAAGCTTTCTTTCGCTGTGTGCAACATATTTCTCTGCTTGTTTTTATTTTCATTCTTTAAATTTTTTTGTTTATTTTGGGAAAGGTAGGGACATATTAAAGAAAAGAACTCATCTTTTTTCCATTGATTTGGACTGCAGAAGAACTTAGAGCAAAGAGGAAGAAGCAGCTGAAGAAAGATACAGCTTCAAAAATTAAGTCAATGGTTGAAGAGGTATGCATATTTACCAGTGTTCTTGTGTAAGGTTGGGTTCTTGATCACACCCGAATGCACAACCTAGAATTTTTAGAATACTCACCCCTTGTTGTTTGAGTGTGTTCCTGTTTGGCTGTGTCTGTATTTTGCTGCCCTTGTGGTCTGAATACGCATTGAATATTGAGATTACCAGTTCTTAACATTTTAAAATTACTATGTTACTATTCTTAAAGGGACAACCCTTGGTTTCTGAAAAGACGTATTTTGTATCTGTTGCATGTCAGGGAAAATATGATAAACAATATGAACAATCAGAGGAGTTTCAGCAGGAGCTCAAAATCAAGGTTCGTGAACTATTAACAGAACAAGAATGGAGGAGAAGAAAAATGCAAATGAGGGTATGCTCTTATTACCCCTTGTCATCATTAGGAGTCTGTTTATCTGTGCAAATTTGGCCAGAGAGAAAAAAGATGTATACGAGAAATTCTTGTTTTCTGACCTTTTAGCTTATTCGATATTACGTAGATAGCAGAGGAGGAAGGCAGATTAAAAAGAGATGAAGAGGAACAGAAAGAAATGTGGAAAAGAAAGCGTGAACATGAGGAGGAGTGGGAAGGAACAAGAGAAAAAAGGGTTAGTTTTCTAGATTTCATCTTAACCTTCATTATATACATCATACTGTAGTTTGTGTTTATTATTCTTTGACAATAAAGGAATCTTTTTTTTTTTTTTTGGTGGTAATTTTGTCCCTGCAAAATATATAATAAAGCTGTAAAGTGCTCCAGAGTTTGGCCAAAATGTTGTTTAGGTTCTACATGTACTTTCTGGCTGTCTATAAAATTTAGTGCCAGTGTGTAAGCATATCAGGAGAATACTAAATTAATGAGACTATTATTTAGAAAAATATTTGAACAGAGGATGCACCACTTCAACCTTTAGGGACACAGAAGATTCCTTGCAAGTTAAGGGCCTGTTTGCTTTGTTTTCAGTTTCCTGTTTTCATTTCTTGTTTTCAGAAATAATTATAAAACTACCATCTTGTTTTCATTCTGTTTTCTGTTTTCATAAATTTGTACAGGAAATTGTGGAAACAGAAAAAAGTTGTCTTCAGTGTTTCCTATACAAATTTTTGAAAACAAGAAACAAAATGAAAACAAGGTGACAATTTTGTAATTATTTCTGAAAACAGGAAATGAAAACAGGAAACTTGAAACAAAGCAAACAGGCCCTAACATGCTCTGCATACAGTTTCCAAGGACTGATTTCAATTCAATATTCTCAGTACTTATCAAGGTAGTAATACTTGGGGCCTTTGGCCTATGCATCTTAGATACCAAGCTTGATAATCCCTTTTTGTGGGTTCATCAAATTTAAAAATGACTTTAATTTCTGGTTCTTCAAAGTTGACTGTTGATGGAATCTTATAGTTCTAGGGAACCCTGTTTGTGATGTGTGATCCTTCCATGCGCTCACACTAACCTCATCACATATATCTTTGATTATTCCATTATAACCTTGGTTCTATTAATTTTGGCTTTACCTGTTGTCAATTATTCTCTTACTTTTCACTAGTCCTGGGACACTATTTTATTTGGGAAATGCTAACGAGTGTCCTAAGGGCACTCTTTAAGAAACCAGTAAAAGAAACTTTGTATTGAGAATTGGTGTATTTAATGTTTGAAGAAGTTAAAAACTTAGTTTTTCTATGAAAACTTGCTTCTTGTGATTCCTTAAAGGACACTCGTTAACATGACCCATTTTATTTACGTTGCCTTCCTATAAAAAACATGTCGCAAATTTTGTTGGCATGCAGTATTATTTTTTTTTTTCCAGAAAAATCTATACCATAAATAGATGGATGAATTAACACAATTCACTATCAGGTATCCAGTTGGAGAGATTTTATGAAGGGTGGAAAGAAGGTGAGATCCTATGTTTGATGATTTTTGTTTAAGCACACATTCCGTTGCCGTATACCTCAGAACAAAAGAAATGAGGAATTGCTTGACTAATATCACCTTTTTGTTTGTCTGCAGACCAAGAAAGGAGAAATTCGGCCCCCAAAGCTCAAGACAGAAGATCCCAACAAATCCTACGTTCAGAGGCCTGTAAAAAGAGGTTAGGTTCGGCCATTGTGCTGAAGGATTTTACTGGCAATCCGAATCTGGAGAACATATTCATGCAGGCCATCCACTGTGTCAATTTGATAGTTGTAAGGATATGGAATGAAAATCTCATATCGGGATGCTGCACCCTCCCTAATACTAATACACAGGAGTTTTTAAGTTGTATTCCTTTATTAGTAATTTTTGAGAAATTATAATGTCATAACCCATATCTATTGGTTACGGCGTACAAAAAAGAAACCTATACTTACTGGTCATCAGCTGATGAGATGCTGGGTTAGACATGTTTATGGAGTTTAATCCAATTGCGGAGACCTCGTTCTTTTATTTGCTATTTAATAAACCCTAAAAATTCTGCCAACTGACATATTATCCAAAAGTATAAACAAAAATGGGATGGTTGCGTTTAAAACTCAATTATCAACCCCTTTTTATGTATAGGGATGATTTACTATATAATTTGGAAAGAGTTAAAATTACATATTTCACTTTAGCTGTTGTGCACTGCAATTCTCAATAGCAAGGAAAGCCTGGCATAAGCAACGGAAACCAATTCAATCGCCCAAGCTCCTTCCAGCATAAGGCAAAATACAAAATCTACTATCAAAATTCATATATTGTCATAAAATGTTAATTCACACAAAATTAATTGTACAGAGCAAGGACGAAAATTACACAAAGCAACACCTATGATACAATGACCTCGAAAGATTTCTGATATATATCTCACTATCACAGAAAAACCCTCATGTCCACTTGATTTTAAAAAAATAAAACCCAATAATGGCTATCGGCAAGAAGGAAAAAAAATATGTAAGAATTAATGACAAAAATAGCCAGCACTGACGGCCATGACAGAGAACCATGACCTTGACTTCTTACCTATGCTCAATTTACAATGGGTTGGTGAACCCGGACTGCAACTTCTAGCTTTGTCAAATTTTAAGAACCTAGCCAGTGGCCATCATCCTCGCATCACGAACTTGTATCTCCTCAAGGCCTGCTGATTGACCGGTAAAAACCAAAACTAAGAAGGGTGCATTTGGTTTGTTTTTTAATTTTTTGTTTTCATTAATAATTACAAAAATGACATTATTTTCATTCTATTTATTGTTTTCAAATATTTATACAAGAAACGGTGAAAATAATGTGACATTTTTGTAATTATTAATGAAAACAGGAAACAAAACAAAGGCACCCAAAAATTCTACAGGGAACAGGGATCAAGATCACAAGTTCGGAGATCACCGTAAGTGGGCATCATGCTATATACATAACACTATAGGCCATAGCACGAGCCATTAAGGCATAAATATTAGGGACATTCTTAAGATCACTATATCCAAGCGAGTGAACCTCGGTCGTTTGTTACTTGGGGGCGGCCTCTAGTTGGTGTTGGTGGTCTGTTAGCATTCAACTCCTGTACATAATAATAACATTTTTTTTAAATTAAAAACACCATATAGGGCTATGAAAAGACGCCAGCTTAAAATTCATTTAGATGTGCTCGTGTATATTTGATATGTGCAGTTTACACAAAACCACTATGTAATAGAAAATATGTGGAGTACCTGCATCCATGTATCTTCAATGTGACGTTCTGGTGATGTTTCTGGCGAAGAAATTGCAGGTGGTAATGGATGAATCAGTTTAGGAACCACAACAAGGTCTCTACCCAAAACTAATATTGCCCCAGCATTATTTGCAGTACCTATTGGAACAAGGAAGTACCAGATTTACAAGGGGAAACATTTTCAAAGGAAGAAAGTGCAATGCAGAGGTCAGCAACATATACCACAATAATTTGTAGCTGAGAAAAGCGTGATCAGATGTCCCTGGGCAAAACGCTCAAACCCATCCATGACACATTCATGTGCACGAACAATCAGCTGAAGATCATTATTGTTGCAAAATTCCATGACACGATCAGGCTGCAGTACCAAACCACATTTAGATGAGCATAAGAGCACATAAGCAAGATTATCGGGTAGTTTGAACTTTGAACGTTAAAAAAGTACAGACGCCATCCAACAAGGCAACTATGCCTGTGATTTACAATTCAATTAAGACCCAACACAAGCAAATTTCAAATTATAGGAAATATCTACTGCTGGTGTTCTTAATAGCATCAGCCATCAGCATAGGGATGGGGCTAAATAAGATTGTACAGCACTGTTGTACAGACTGGGCCCGGGAGATCAGAGCCAGGGTGCACGCCAGTCCAGTCAACCTATGGGCCTGGGTGACCCAGTGGCCCACCAGCCCGGATTGACCTGGGTTGGCCCTTTTTAATTAAAGAAAGTGAAACTTAAGGGCAACTTTTAGGATTTAAACACCATAACTAAATGTCCTCAAGAGTCAAGAAATGCATTCTAATTCTACTGCTG
This sequence comes from Sophora flavescens, assembly GCA_030762895.1. NCBI lineage: Eukaryota > Viridiplantae > Streptophyta > Magnoliopsida > Fabales > Fabaceae > Sophora > Sophora flavescens. The sequence goes on along the minus strand of CM061066.1, from coordinate 159,185,259 downwards.
GACCATTCCGTCGAGTATTGTTCTCAATTTCTTAATTTATATTGCCGTCGAAGAATAGGTTATTAACACTGCTTAATAGTGCTTATTTGAAAGTAAATTTTCAGAAGTATTTTCTGTTCGGTATTTTTATAATATAACATTTTTGTATCAAGTAGTTTTTATATAATATATTTTTTAAAAATAACCCCTCCTTCATCCAGGTTTTCCAGTTTGGACAATTAACCCATGGTCGGACCGTTGACCCAGCCTTTTGACTAGGTTGACCTCTGGTTCGGATTATAAAATTATGATGTACAGGCCTTAATCATCTTTTCAACTTAAAACTATACATAAAGCCTGGCTTTTAAAATATAATTATCTTATAGATACATTTAAACTAGCCAAAGCTTCAAAGCATAAACACCCTTCAATTAATTTCAAGTTTCAATGGATGCTAGAAAATCCGGCAGTAGCAATGCATCAACAAGGGTTTTGAGAGTAATGAAACAATTATTATACGAGCATTTCAAATCTATCACATAAATCAATATCAGCATATTATGTATCACAATATTTATCATCTAGAAACATTGAAATTACCAAATTACTGTATATTTAAACACAAACAATATAACTGAGAAATTGATTATTTTCAAAATAACAAGGAGCACTCACCCCAAAAGTAACTAATCCAGGACCTCTGGCATTTGGCCGCAGTCCTTCCACACTGTCATTCTCCGTAGGGTCAGACCTAGAGATAAACAAAGGACATGATAAATAGTGACAAACATTGAAACATGCAATATCATATCAATACACTAACCACAATAGATCCATAAGCACAATTGATCCTGCTTCCATTGGAATCGGACGCTGAATATTCTCAATCTGTTCTACATGATTTATTGAACGACCAATACCACCATGCATGCAAATAATTTTTTTCTCAATCAGAGCAGCCAGAGGAAGCCAATTAAACAGACGGTTTATCCGATGCCATGTCCAAATTCCATCTCTCTCACCCTGATCAGCAACTTACATGGTTGATATACCCAATATATAAATAAGAAACAACGTCTGGTACTCTGATATGAAATTCCTTACCATCCTCTCGATGCATTCAATTCGGAAACCAAAAAGGGCATTAATATCTGCAGCTTCATGGTTTCCACGTATTAAATGTACATTGCTGGGATACTCAACCTGCAATATTCGCATAGCCATGCGTAAATCAGAGGTTATCAAACTTGACCAATAGAGAGAGACAACTTAAACCAGCAAGAGTACCTTCAGAGCAAGAAGAAGGGTTATAGTTTCCAAGCTGTGCTGCCCCCGATCAACATAGTCTCCTAGGAATAGATAATCGATATATCTGATAGTCATTTATACAATATTAGCAATAGATAAAATTGAATGCCAAAATCACCAGTTTTATAATGCCCTAAGATTTCAACAATGCACCAAGTGTACAAAAACTAACAAAGAAATGCTCCCTCTTAAGTTGGATTCCACAGATGTACAAACCCAAATTTGAAAGCAAAACAATTAGCCTAAATCAAGGTTTTTAAAACCGGTCAACGTACCGGTTTAAGGTTCAATGGTTGAACCGTGGTTGAACCCATATTAATTAAATAATATATTTTAAATCTTTAATATAATCTATAATATATAAATATATAAAGTTTATATATATATAGGGGACATATCAAGTGAGAGGGCCTTATTTATATGAGAGTGAGAGGATTATATCATAGCCATTGGATCAAACTTTTAACGGCCAATATTAAACCACAAAGTCATGTGACTTTTATAAGTGGTCATGTGATATTTTAAAATCATGAAATAACTTTTAATCCTAACCATCCATGTATGGTTGTATGGCCCAAATTTATCCCTCTCACTCTCATATAAGAAAATCTCTCACTAGATATGCCCCATATATATATATGACAAATATCAAGTTAAAGTATGCTTTCCCATTCTTTGACCAAGACGCAGTGGGCAATTAAACGATTCTTCAAGTTGAAAGTATGGTTTCCTGTTCTTTGATCATGCAACGAGAACAAGCTCCCTGAACTTGGAGTTATAGAAAATAATTGTAGAGATTGACCATCCAACCTAAAGCCAAGATCAATTATGGAGGAAAGAGTTTTGTAATGGTTTTCCACCTGAAGCTTGAAAGGGTTGATAGGCTGCATGAATTCTTGTGGGACTGCCTTGTGAAGCATGAGCGTTGTTCTACCTATAAAACCAATTAGATCTCTTGCTTATACCACGCTAGCATTTAGTGTAAACGGGTAACCGACCTTGGAACGCTTTAAGGAAAATAAGAAAACGACCCCGTTTTCTATTCTGAAGTTTTTTTTTAAAAAAAAATTTAAAATTTAAAATTAGCAAACCGGTTCAAACCTGTATTTGACCGGTTTTTACCGGTTTTACTGGTTTTGAACCGGTTTACCGGTTCTTTCACAGGTTTCATGCAAGTCCGGTTATAGGGGCAAACCGAACCGTCCTTATTCCCGATTCCCGGTTGAACCCGCCGGTCAGGTCCGGTTTTGACTACCTTGGCCTAAATAATTATAGAACGCGGGTTGTAATTTGGACATCTTATACATCAATAACCATGCTTAAATACGCAACAGTAGGGGTACACAGTAATAATATCCATTATTCATAAATGAAACCATCCATGGGAATTATGAATCTTACGCTATGTCGCCAGCAGTTGATGGTGCACCATACTCATCAAAGAGGCGCATGAGATCCCCAAACTGTCCATGTAAATCACCAAATATTTTAATTGGTGCCCTAAGTTGTAAGACACTCAGTTCACTTGAAAATATCCGCTCAGCACTATCACAAAGATCAGCAATTTCATTGCAATCTAAGAAAAATTGCCGGCGAACTGGTGGTTTCCACCCACGAGGCTTTAAGAGGTGTGCTATGACCTATAAAAAAGGTGAGGGAACTCAATCAGAAACACATCTGAATATAAGAGGAAGCAAACATGCTTGGTAATGAACAGAATATGTAGGAGAAAGCCAACACGAGGATGTAAATGAAAACCATAATGCAACACAAGACACATAAACCAAAGAAGGAAATCATAAAATTGTGATGCAACAGAAGAGGTGTGGAGAAGGCGATGGTAATAAAAGGAATGTCAACAAAATATGACCTATCATACATTCTGAACCTGATCAACTGATCAGTTATTCATGGTTACAACATCTGATAGCTAAGTCCACGACATTTGACAGGTAAGGCCACAATATTGACAGTTCATGTTATTTAATATCATCAGATATATTGTACACCTGATCTTGATCTACTACCATTGCTGATTTTTTTTTATTTATCAAAATACAAATTATTTTTGTAATATTATTAATATGAATTATTATTATTCTTGGCATGTTTGATAACTAGTTGTAAAGATGAACTTACCTTTTTTGGCACACTATTGATAGACATCTGTCGATCTAATAACTTTCTAGCAGCAGTTGCATTTTCTGGAGTGCCATAACTAACCCGCCTGCCTTCATTTTCAAACTGATCGATTGAAAGTTGTCTAACCATACCACCTAAAGCTCCACCCGTCTCTGCAGCAACAACCACCTAGAGAAAGAAAAATCAACATAGAAATCAGAAATTGCAGCTTAAGTATTTTATAGAACATTAGAAACTTATACACTGCATAATCTTTCCTTGGTAATCAAAATGTGTTACTCACAGCTCTGTGATGCAGCCGAACTCCACCAGGAGCAATGTTATTTGACCCTTCAGAATCAGGCTTAATCAAGGAAGATACTTCTTTCCCACTTGGGGTAGCCTCAGCTCCACGGTCTCTGTCAGGTAATTCAACTTCTCCATTCTCTTGGCGTGCCTTGGCAGCAGCCAGTGTGGCACTGATAGCTTCAGCTTCTGCAGCTGATGCTTCAACCAGATACTCAACTCCTTTGATAGGTCGGCTGTTAACAAAGTTATTCAGATGAATGAAGCCAAAGAAGCAACATTAAATACTTCTCCCAACGAGGATGAAAAGTAAAAACAACTAACTTACCGCGATCCCTGAAGCATGGCATTTTCTGTACTGATATCAGTATAGATGTCGCCGTTCATTGGGGGTGCAACTGGATTTCCCAAAACAACAGATCCATCAGCAGCCGCTTCAGGCATTGTTTGCCTTGTCCTATCATCAACAAATCCATATCGTCCAGGTAAGCATCCTGCTTGTTCATTAGATGCAGCTGCTGCGGCAGCAGCATGTGAAGCAGCAGTTGTTGTTTCAGCGGCAGCAAGATCCTCAGCAACAAGTAGGTCATCTAGCAAGACTCCTGCAGCATAAATACAATACACTATGGTCAGTTCAGCTCTTGAAGTGATGAACTAGTTAAGTCACCACATGATTATCCCAAAATGAACATTTACAAAAAATCTACAACAAACATAAAACCTAGTAAATATTTCAGACAAGACCAGACATTTCAGCGTGCAATGCAAGATGAACAGGAATTGGCTGACCATTTTCATGAACAATAATAATGGGAGCAAAAACGTGATATACTTGATTAAAAGGAAAAACAGACTATGGTTAATCTTAAAGAAAATGATAAATGAAACTTTGATCAATTTATATTGTAAATTTGTAATCTCCGATCAATAGCAGAATATTTTTTATCTGAGAAGTGTTCAGCAACTCAGTTCATTGGAATTACCCTGTGATTGTTCACTCAAATGTCATAGCAGCCAATTCTGACCTAATTGAATGGTATATCCCAATTCATAACCATGGCTATCACACTAATTAAGTCATTCCATAATCAGTTTCGATCTCCAAAAAAATCCAATTTTTGTATTGATGATTGGCATCAACATTTTCTACTGTTTGCACAATAATTACAGATATCAAAGCCAAGATTCAAATGTCCCTATTGCTTCAAGTCCACAAAAAAAAAGTGAACAAATTCAACCAAAAATTATTGCTCATAAACAAGAAAATCAAAGACACCAGAAAAGGATTTCAAGCTGTATTAGAATCACAAAAATAGTCATAAGTCATGACTAGATTGATAAAACTATCACGTGAGAACAAGCAAATAGGAAATAAAATCTGACAACATGAATCCATAAAAAGTTATATTACCGACTTACCCCCACGTAAACCACCATAAATAAAAATTAGGTCACCAATAGCAGCAGCTGCATGCCTACAGCGCCGAGTCAACTCAACCGCAGCATCGCCTCCAGCTGCATCAGCACTGTATCTACCAGTTCTTGGACTGGTAACGACAGATTTTGTATCACACCAAACACCAGCAGCAGTGTCCAATACTACAAACAGAAAAATCAAAACAAAAGAAAACAAAAAAGAAATCCAAATAAAGCATCAATTCAATTGTGATACTATAAAACTTGCCTCCATGCAAATAAATAAACACAAGAAAATGACCATTGGTTCAAAAAAAAATTTAAAATAAAATAAAATTGCAGCCCAAATTAAGCATCAGCAAAGACCGAATGAAACATAATATTTCTGTTCCTTTATTTCACAAAAAAAAATCTTCTGTCAAAGAATGGGAAAAAAAATAGTATACACGAGTGGGGGCAGAAGATAGAGAGGTAAGGCAAAAAATCAATATCTGCAACACCATGATCAAGTACCTGCAACACTTGATGAGTCTTCAACCATTCGTCCTCCACCAAGAGCCCCACCAGATACATGGAGCCTTGCATTAACAAATACCTAGAATCATTAAATTAAGCAAATTATGATCCTGGAATATATAACCAACTTAGAAAAAAGAGAATAAAATGAAGGAAACGGAATCCAACTGCTGCATGCTGATATCTTGGAGATGGTGAGACACCTGGGGCAATTGCCCATTCCCAACGACCATCTCTATGCTTAGCAAGTCCATAAGCACTTGCCAATGGCTGCAATGAAGTGGTAAAAAGATAATTTCACCAAAGACTAGGAGGAGAGTAAGAAACAATTCACAAGAACCGCCGAAAAATGTTAAACAGAAATTGAACAGCATTACACATATCTATCCACCAATTAGTGTTAGTTTGTGTAAGAATAGCTCTGAAAACAGAAAGAAGACATTGATAGGGTAACTAATCACAGACATCTGAACCCAACATAAAAAATAAAATGACCACAATTATCAATGCCATCTGCCAAAACGAAAATCAGATATTTTTACATGCAGCAGGTGAGTTACAATCTTGCTTTTATGTGAGTCTACTGCTCTATGTATTTGATGGGAGAGCTTGGACTCGGGACTCTTCTGGTTTATTCTCTTGTAAATCCCTCTTCCAATTTTTCACTAACTCCATTAACCATTAAATGTTCCCTCTTCAATATAACTATCCGGAAGTTTAAAGATTCTTCTGTGGTGAAGTCCATCGTATGGACAACAGTTCTTAGCAGGATTATTAACACAAATGATTTGTTAAAGAATGACACTGCTCACACCCTTGTCAAGTGTCATTTGCAAGTCCATCTCAGAAACAGCAGATTACTGCTGCATTGTCAGGCTCAGCCGCTCAGGCTACCTTTCTCTAAGTAACCTTTTTGGGATATTTATGAGCATATTGGGTCCATCTTACATAGAACAGATCTTTCTGGTTTGTTTTAAAGGTTTTGGTGAAAACAGGGAGGCTAAAATTCTGTAGCAGTTTGCAATCATAGCCATTTTATGGTGTATTTGGTTAGAGTGGAACGCACACATCACTAAGAGCAGTCTCCTTGCCCTGAAATTTGCTTTGGTATACGGTTTTTTCTTAGCTTGTCTCTAGTGGCCCCTGGATAACTCAAGGTTTTGCCTTCTCTGGTTTGCAAAGGGGATGTTGCCTGTTGCATTCCTTCCTAATTTCCAGGAGTATTTTTTTTCTTGTTTTCCCAGCTCTTGAGGATACCTTATACCCTGATGACTTATTTATCTTTTTATAATGCATCTTTTCCTTATTGAAAAAAGAGAGCGAGATTAATCAAAGATGATTAACTCTGCATGGACAACTATCGGGAAAACCATATGCTAGGAGATGTAGAGAAAGGGATATCAATAACAAATTCAGGTAATTGTATCAGGCATGCATTAAAAGCTTCCCAGGTAAATCAAATCAACAGAATGAGCAAATAACTCACAACGCTATTGGCATCCCTCCCTCCACAAAGCAGAAGAAGCCCATCAGAGCGTGCACTTGCAGTTGCATACCTACTCAAAAATAAATTACAAAATTACAACTCAACCCACATTATGATAAGTTGCACTTGACAGTAGCCAACTAAATAAATACAAGGAAAGGTAGGTATAGAGTTATTTGTTTACATTTTCGAAGGTGAAATACTTAAATTACTCCAATGTGCTAACAAAAAACACAGCAATAATGAGATATTTTTATTCTGCAGTACAGAGCATTACTGCTAATCAAAACTAACAATTAAGTTAACCGATAAGACCCTACACAAGCACTACAGTCTAAGTTCAAGGTTTTCACACATAAAAGCAGCAAGAAAATGAAGGTGATTCTATGCAGTAATCATAATGCTCACAAAATAAAGAAAGAATAAAGCAATCATAAAATAATACACCAGCCCAAATCCACAAACCAATAGTAAACCAATGGACATTATTTCTAGACATGGAAAATTTAATGAAAATTCAGAGAATTAATTTTTCATTCATTTTTGTAGAAATATGGTCCAATATTATCTAAGAAAACACAGAGGAGAGAAACAGAACAATACAAACAAACCCAAGACGTTTTCCATAGACATGAAAATGGTTAAAAAAATGGGAACAACATAAAACAAAGTTAACAAGTAAATTAAGTACATAAAAACATATCTATTTAACCAATTAACATTTCTGCATAAAGTCATTCTGGAAATGAAGTGTTTAACCTAACCACTGAATAGTTTGGTTAATGCAATAACTTGAGTGACAATCTTCAGAACCTAGCTCAAGACGTCAAAGGCTACAAAATAAACAAACACTACCTTGTGTCCATAAGAATTTAAAACTGATGCACATAGTGATGTCAAAAGATCAGTCTAGAAAAGCAGCATTAATGGAGACAGAAGAATACATGCATGGAGGTGGACCCTCTCCTTCTGGCTCCAACTTGCGCCATTCATAAGGCTTGGCAGCTGTATCCAAGGCCCACACATCAGCCAAGGGTCTCTTCCCTGGAAAGCAAAAACCAAAACCAAACTAGAGTAACATAAAATAAATTTACACAAGACATAAACAACCAAGGCATACAATGCAAAAGGGCTAGCATTTGGGTAGTTACCATCGTTGCCTCCAATTGCCATAAGATACCTCTGCCCCACCAGAGCCATTACATGTCCATAACGTGGCCCTGGCCCAGGGCCTTGAACAGACACTCTTCATAAATTATAGAGCCTGTCAGATTAGATAAATGCCATGGAAACATCTAGGGAAAAAACACATAGGTTACAAGTCTAACCTATGCCAGCGGGGCCATTGCTGAGTGAGATCAAGAACATGAAGGTCCTCTGCCGACAAACCAGCAGGACCAATGCCACCCTGTGTAACAAAGCAATATTCCACTAAGAATTTAGCTAATCATTTAAAGAAAGGAAATACATCCACCAACAGTAAGATAACGTAAGAGATACTCTCTCCATGCTACCTGAATAACCACCATGGTTCCCACAGCAGTCGCCACGTGTGCAGCCCTTGGAGTTGGAGGTTCTCCAAAGGGAGTTAACCTGCATTATATTTCCCTTATAAGTACTAAAGTGAAGTACATAAGGCTAAACAAGCATTACTTAAGTCTTAACAGAGGTGGGAAAGAATAACCTAGTTCTAAGCTTACCTAGACCATTTATTAGTCAAGACATCATAACAATGGACATCAGCTGTGGCACCAGCTAAACCTGCAGAGAAAATGACAGAATAGCAATCATGATAGATTTCAAGCATAAACACTTATCACTCAATTATTGAAGCAACAATGCATGCCATTTTGAATTCCAGAAGAAGCTCCCTTCTATCCAATCAATATCAACTCTTCTTCAAAGAAAAAAAAAATGTGCAAAATGACTAAAATCTACATAAATCAAGAATCAAGAATGTCTGGTACCATTCCTACAGGAAGATGAGCAGATGTAATTCCCATATAATCAAGAATGTTTGCACCAAATCAAGTTCAGTTTTAGTTACTGACATTGGCATGCACCACAAAACTAAATACAGACATTATCCTACTTGGATGACTTTGACATAAAGAATTAGAACAAAAATATTTGGAGCTTCAAATGCAAACCAAAAGCATGATGTTCTAAACTATGATATAGAGCATGGAAACAATGTGGTAACAGGAATGCATTATTATCTTCAAGAAATGCTACTTATTTGCAACATCATTTGAAATGAATACTCTTCACGACATAAACTGAAATATAACCATTCTTTCTGACGTTCATAGGGTTCCTATACAACTGAATGACACTTAATATATCATACATGGTAACAAAACGTTATATGCAAACGGGAAAGGTACCAGTCAGTCCCCATAGTCACATTCTTGGGCTCACCACCTAAGAGCTTAAGCTTATAGAGGTTGGTTCTTGACATGGTATCAAAGCTTTTACGACCAAGTGGTCAGAAATTAATCCTTGCCACCCCTTCATAATTAAATTAAATATTAGGAATTTTTCCACAAAAAAAAAAATAGGGGTAAATTGGACTTGAGTGATGTCGATGCTTCAAGCCCATATGGCTTTTACATGAAAGGGTGTGTTAGAGAATAGAAATATAAAACCATTCATGGGATTTCACCTAAGAGAGCTGAAGCTGCTAAGAGAGTTGGCTATTGACAAGCTCATTTGGTTGAATGGAATGAAGCATGTTAGAAGATATTAAGGCTGTTGGTTTCGGCGTTAGTGGGCTGGGGCTTGTACACCTAAGTATTAGTATAAATAGGAGTACCAGATAATGGAAGTGTATTGCATTATCTTATTAATCATATTTCTCAGTTTACATAGCAGCCATCGCTCTCTTCTCTATCTTCCTAACCCTAAACTTAGAGCGATATCATCCGCCTTGAAGGGCCTGTCCTTTCTGCTGGTTTGAGTCCCTTAGAGCTCTTTTGTATATTCTCCTAATTGTTTGCCTTCTCTTTCCTCTGTTATCAGTTCCGGTAAAAAGAAGAAAAGAAAGAGCTAGATTCATTTCCTTTACTCTCGACAACAACAGAGGAGGCTGTTGCTTGAGGCTTCAGGTGGTCACGCATGGTCACTGATGTTTACTTTGTTATCCTCTGTTTCTTTTCAAGGATACCTTATCCCTTCTTGTATTTTCCCTTCTTATCAAATAATATTTCTTTTTTCATAAAAAATAAAAAATAAAAAAAAGAAACAAAGTTGTCATATAAATACTCAGTTCATTGCATTTAATTGCATCATAGACATGCACAAAGACACATATTCTTTCCCTAAAATAAGATTAGAAATGGATGTGTGCAGGAGAAAGTTAGAGCACCAAATGAGTCAAATATGACAGAGACTCCTTGAAGGTGGTTTGATCATGTGAGCAAGCGTGTTGCAAAGGCCCGATGTGAATAAAGAATCAAATATAGTTCAATTAAAAGGGGTAAAGGACGACCAAAGAAGACATCAGAAGAAAACATTAAAAAAGCTTTACTCTGAATTAGTTTATTGAAATTTTGGTTTGTGATAAAGCCCTACGATGTCGTTTGATCAGCGTATCCAAACTCACTAGTGCGATAAGGCTTGGTGTTTGTTGTTTTGGTAAGTTAAATTACCCAACAAAGGAATGATCGTGAATGCTATTTCCATTCTATCTATTCCGATCTACCCTATCCATCCACAAATGAACTATTACGGAGCTTTCGTATTCAACAAAGCCAGGTTTATAAAAGCCCTGGATTCCAAGACAGGAAACATTTAGTTCATAAGAACCAAAGAAAAAAAGATGCCACCAAAAACGGATAGGCCTGGCAAATCACCAATTCATTGCCATATACGCATTTCCATGACCTAAAACAGCAATGCAATTAGGGGCTATGCCTTTAGTTTAGCTAATTTTCTGACACTCGCAATTAAAGCTACTCCATAAAAAGCATCTATGTAACCATGATTCTTTGATCAATCATAGATAACTAATAACTAGACACTGACAACAACAAACACTTGCATATGCAGCTAAAATTTAATGCAACCATAAAATACCTCGAGTATGCAAAGCTTATAGCTACCAAACTAAACATTACCAGAATTCAAAATACTTTAACCAATATATCCTGATTCCCGGGGAATGGAATGCTAACATATGCATTGAAAAATACAGTAAGATAATTAAATACATACGTATGCCAGCATTTCCAGCAGAAGAAGGAGTCCCCGAAGCCGCGGAATTGCCTTCAAGCGCAGTGGCACCACCGAACAGAATCAGCCTGGGACCAATGTACCCCGACGCACCCGCCTCTCCGACAGCTGCCACCGCCGTCAATGTGTGGCCGCACCGTGGCCCCGGCCCGTCCTCCTTCTTCTTCAAAATCGCATTCACCACAGTGTAAGCTGGCGCCAGTCTCGGCCCAACCACAGGACTCTGCTGCACCTGCTGTTGCTGCTGCGCCGGTGGCTGCGACGGAGATCCGCCGCCGGAAGATGGCGGCTCCGGCAACTGCTCTCCCTCTATCGCTGTATAAGCAGCGTGATTCTCCACGGTCCGATCGTGATCGGGCTCTGGCACCATCGAGGAATCGACTTCCATTGCTTCAACCCTAAGATTCGAGCAATTTCGTGAAGATCGGAGCTAGAATTCCAGCAAAATCGCATTCCGAACCAACATTTCTATTCGTTTGAAACGAACTCGCTTTCGCTTCGTTCGATAACAAACACGAGAAACAAAGAAACGACCCCAACGTTCAGAATTGATAAGCCTTAAGATCGTCGATTCTTCATTTCGAAGACGAAAAACGAAAAACACGCAAAATTCTCGGAATGAGTAACCAGCTGAGAGAAAAATCGTTTAGGTTTTTCTTCTCTCTCTTTTTCTCTTCTCTTCTGCGTTGAAAGTTGAAAGTTGAAACACAGAAAAGAAAAGAAGCGGCCGAAGCAACTAAACGGGAACAGAACAGAACAGAAACAAAACAATCTCGCAAACCCAAAGCGAAAAGAATTGAAAATATGAAAACTAAAATAAATAAATATAAATATTTTTATAAATAAAATCCAATCACTTTCTCTGTCATGTCCCCGTCTCTCTCTGCGTCAAAGGTGTTGTGTCTTTCTCTCTCTAGATTTTTTTTATAATTTTTTCTTCGTTTTATTAAAGAAAAAAGGAAAATGTTTTATGTATATTCTGTTTCTTTTTTCTCACTGGAAAAGCGAAGAGGGGTGACCGGAACCAACGGTTAGGGTATGTACGGAAGAACACGGTTGTGGCGGCGCCCAAATAAGGGATGACCGGGGAATGCTTAAACTATTTAACGGTGTTCTCCGGTTCCTTAGCAGGGTTGCCTTTAGTTAAGCCACCCTGTGGAGAAGGGTTTAACAATGCATAGGGGAGGAGTGGAGTGGGAGCACGCGCTGTTCAGCGTTTATGAATGTCATATTCTTTTTTTTTTAATTTCTAAACTCAATGTATCTTAACACTATCAATTAAGAACTAAACATTGTTTATGTGAATGTCATGTTCTAATAATAAGAAGGAAAATTATTCTCATAAACATGACAAAAATAAAAATGATATTTCCTTTTTTATTGAAAAAACGAGGTATATACTATATAGATCGTAGGGACGGAGCTATGTTATACCAAAAGGGGCAGCTGCCCCACCCCCCACATTAAAAATTTGTTCTTTTTAAGTTTTGAATAATTTTTTATTGTCATGTTAAAAAAATAATGTTGCCCCTACTGTGTTAGAATCATATTCTCCATAACACTTTTAGATTTGTTTTTAACTTGCATTTGATAAAAAATATAATGGGAATTACTAATGAGTTATCTTATATATTGTAAAGAAATGATTAAGATGTTATAAATATTATGATATTAGTTAGAGTGTAAAATAATAGAATGTAAAATATGAGAGATGATGGGTGGCATTATTTCCTAATTGACGTGTTGTTTTATTATTTTCTTGTTGACATTATTTCCTCATTGAAGTATCATTAGTTAGAGATGAAGCAAAATATGAAGACACATAAAAAACAATTATAACTTGTTTGGTAAAAAATAATTATAATTTGTAGAAGTTGATACGTCTTTAATTTTTTGGTATACAATAATATGATTTTTATGAGAGATCATTTGGATGTAAATGGAGATTTGATTTCAGCCACAATTAATTTTGTAATCTCCAATTTTTGACTTGATAAAAATAATGTCATTATTTTATCGCTTATGTATTTATATATATTTTTTTAATATGAATATTTATAATGGGTAAAATTTCTGGGTTCATCTCGGTATACACTTATATAATTGGTTTGTACTTTAAAAGATATAGATAGATATACTGTGTATATAGATTTGAGTAACGTGTCACTTTTTGATGTTTACTTTAACAAATAATACTAGTTGTACATTCATGTCTCGTATACGCGACAATGAAAAACTAAGACAAAATAAGAGTGAAATTTAACGATAGTTGAATAGTAGGTATTGTAAAGTGAGAGTGCCAATGAATTAAGTCAACTCAAAATTAATTCAAGGCTTGACTTCTTAATTAGCTTGTTAGATAAATAACTTGAAATTGAAACTCCTCCCCTTTTTTGGGGGGCAGATAAGTCATCCCTTGTTTTAGTTCACCAACTATTGAGATAGCTTATATCTCATTTAGTTTATATTATTTCTATTTGATATTTGTTTAAGAGTTTCGTTTCCATATATTATTGGTGTAAAAAAATTTATACTGTCGAACGATCATATGTCATTACATGTGTGACTTTTAAGATAATCAATATAAAAATTAAACATTTTAATGATTCAATAATATATGATTGATTGTTAATACAAAAAGTGTTTTAGTTAAATCCTTTTGTTTAATGTAATTTAAGTTTTCAAGATGGACCAAATAGTTTGCAAATTTGCTTGAAAAATGAGTTTCAACTATAAAAAATAGTTGATATAAAAATCAAGTTGAGTTATAAGATAAACCATTTCTTATTGAATTAAATTAGGTTTGACTCGTTTTCAACCATAATATGAAGTGACATGTGTGAAAGAATGTATGAGCAAGAGTAATTAAAGGTGTGCAGGTCCTCTCCATTTCCACGAGAAATAAGCATCTCCATTTTCCTTCATCTCCATCTGACACATGATACTGAAAGATTTCAAGGATTGAGAGATTCAATTAGTTCTTTGCTTGAAAAATGAGTTTCAACTATAAAAAATAGTTGATATAAAAATCAAGTTGAATTTTAAGATAAACCATTTCATATTGAATTAAAGTAGGTTTGACTCGTTTTCAACCATAATATGAAGTGACATGTGTGAAAGAATGTATGAGCAAGAGTAATTAAAGGTGTACAGGTCCTCTCCATTTTGAGACACCCTATTGTGCCCCGTTGTGTTATTAGATTAAAAACATTATTCATTAACTCCTTAGTCGCGTGCTTAACATGAAATTACGTAAAAATTAAAACTTAAGTAAAATCAACATAAAACTTCCATTAATTAAACACCACACCATAATTATAGTATGAATACACAGTTATGTCTCATAAACATATTACAAAACACTGTTGAGGGTATCCTCTCAGTAGGGTCCCTCACAGGCATAAACTTAACAAAAGTCATACATAGCGGAAAATATAAAAATACTTCTTAGACACACTAGCCATACTATCTATAGTCTAATCACCATGGATCACAGCTCGACCTCCCGCCTCTGGTTCGTAAGGAGTTCCGTCCAACTCCTCGGCAACCTTTGTTTTATATAGAGCTCCATCCAGCTCCTCAGCAACATATTCCTCCATCGGGTCTTCTAACGTAAATAAAATAGACACACAAAAATACAGAATATAGGGGATAAGAAGCAATCTTATCGTCAAAAAGGCGGAAAAGATTCATAGTAAATATAGAGTAATTATCACAGGCAGTCAACACACATGGTTAACAAATCATCCTCAAGAATACCCTGTCATCCTCTACCCTCAATCTCATGCTACTCAAAGACACCATAGCTGCACACCTATTTCTAAGGTGAAAGTGGTCTCGCGAGAACTCTTGATTTTACGTGTATTATATTACCAATACACGGTGTATTATATTACCAATACACAAATGTGTTTTAAGTGTATTATATTACCAATACACGGTGTATTATATTACCAATACACAGATGTCCTTGTGTATTATATTACCAATACACTTTTGTCTTTGTGTATTATATTACCAATACACTTTTGCCCTCGTATATTATATTACCAATACACGGTTGTGGACAACAACACATGTACTTGAATCTCACCAACCCGTTTTAACAACATCCTACAGCCTTAACCTTCCATTAGAACTTGACACATATTCTATGCTAAGATATAAAGTGCTAAGATCATGGAAAGATACTAGGAGTGATCATTGAACAAGAATAAAATTATACAAATCAATTTGCTTCCATTTTCATGAACATAGGCAAAAATGGGGTTCAAATAAAAGTGATCATGAGATAAAGAATCAAGCTTCATGAAATTTTCTAATATAAGAACTTATGATTCATGTTCATGGGAGAGATAAATTGGGTTTCCAACAAAATGAACATGAAAAGAATTAGAAGGACTCGAGAGGAAGAACATGATCAAGTTACCTCAAGCTAGTAGAGAAGATGAAGAAAAGTTGATGATTCCTTTGCAAGCTCTTCAATGGAAACTAAGTTGAAGATGGAAGAAGAAGATGAAAGTATGTGATTGATGTAGATGGCCAATCTTTAATGATTGTGAGGTTTAGAGTGATTAAATTTGAGGTTTTCTCCCAAAAATATGAGGTTTTTGCCTTAGAACATCAATTTTTCACGTTTGGGGTCGATCAAGGGGGTTTTATAAAGATTTCCCATGATATAATCGATTATATAAGGCTATACAATCGATTACAGATCTCATAACCGATTATGGAACTCCTCATAATCGATTATGCATGTTCAGTTTTTAGGTTTTTAGTTCCAAACAGCTCATAATCGATTATGGGTTACATATTGATTATGATGATTACGAACTTCAGGAACTCAGTCCAGAAACCTTGTAATTGATAATGGTGGTTCAAATAATCGGTTATTGGGAAAAAACAAATAAGGAACCTAAAAAATTGATTGTGTGTAAGGATACAAAGGATCAATGAGGTTATTAAAACACTTAATAGGTTTTGTTTTAAATAAAAACAGGCTGTTACATTACTACTCATCTTAGAAAAAAACTTCCGTCCTCGGGATTTACATACCTTAGAAAAGATATGGATATTGTTGTTGCATATCTGCCTCGCGTTCCCAAGTAGCAACTCCAGTAGTTTCATCCCATATGACCTTAACCAAAGGAATTTGTCTACTGCGAAGCTCCTTAATCTCTTTATCTGTTATCCTTACAGGTAGAGCCTCGTACTCTAGATTCTCTCGCAGTTGTATAGACTCAGATTCATTAACATGAGAAGGATCGGGATAATACTTTCTTAACTGAGATACATGAAAGACATCATGAAGATTGGAAAGATTTGGTGGTAAGGCAATATGGTAAGCTACTGGACCAATCCGTCGAAGAATTTGAAAAGGTTCAATGAATCGAGGAGTAAGTTTTCTGGACTTGATAGCTCTGGCAATTCCAGTTTTTCGAGTGACTCTCAAAAACACGTGATAACCTTCCTGGAATTCCAATGGTCTCCTCCTCTTGTCACTATAGCTCCTCTGCCTATCCTATGCTTCCTTCATCTTTTCCCTTATCTTCCGGACTTATTCCGTAGTCTGTTGCACCACTTCTGGACTCAAAACTTGGTTCTCACCAGTCTCATACCAACATAACGGGGTCCTACACTTTCTACCATATAAAGCCTCATATGGTGTCAATCCGATACTACTGTGGAAACTATTGTTATAAGTAAATTCAATCAATGGTAAGAATTTATCCCAACTGCCAGTGTGCTCCAACACACAAGCTATCAAAAGATCTTCCGATGATTGAATTGTCCTTTCTGACTGTCCATCGGTCTGGGGATGATAAGCAGAACTCATTATTAACTTTGTCCCCAGGGCATTTTGCAATTGTCTCCAAAATCTAGATGTGAATCAAGGATCTCGGTCTGAGACAATGCTCGATGGCACACCATGCAACCTAACAACTTCGTTGATGTAAATTTGGGTTAACTTCTCCAAACTACCAATAGCTAAGAAGTGAGCACACTTCGTCAACCTATCAATGATAACCCAAATTACATCATGTCTCTTCGGAGTTCGTGGTAATTCAACCACAAAATCCATAGCGATACTATCCCATTTCCACTCTGGGATATCTAACGATTGTAATAATCCTACCGGCTTCTGATGTTCAATCTTAGCCTTCTATCACACCAAACAAGATAGAACATATTTTGCTACTTCCTTCTTCATCCTTGTTGTAACATCCCTGGCTGCTTTATGGATTGACGATTGTCCCCACAAACCAACACGGGTCTTTTCAGCGTGCTTTGTCCTCACTCACACGCTTCCTTGGAAAACTTCCCAGGAGGTCACCCATCCCAGAATTGCTCCAAGTCAAGCTCGCTTAACTGTGGAGTTCTTAAGTGATGGGCTACCGAAAAGAAGATGCATCTTGTTAGTATAGGTAGTACCAATCAATTCATATAAACATTCCTCAACTGTATAGTCCCATACCTACAGAGTCTCAAGATCCCTCTCATTCGGGTGTGTAATCGGTTCATTCATGTGTCCCTCCGCCTAGAAGCCTGCCAGGAGCCGCTCCTTGTCCGTACCTTCTTGCACCGGCGACCACTCCCCGCCCTCGTCGGCACCCGGGTGTTACATGCTCACCAGCTTCCGCTTTGGTTCGTCCCCGAACCACACCGTATTGGGAGAGGTGTCGCTCTGATACCATTTGTAACATCCATGGCTGCTTTATGGATTGACGACTGTCCCCACAAACCAACACGGGTCTTTTCAGCGTGCTTTGTCCTCACTCACACGCTTCCTTGGAAAACTTCCCAGGAGGTCACCCATCCTAGAATTGCTCCAAGCCAAGCTCGCTTAACCGTGGAGTTCTTAAGTGATGGGCTACCGAAAAGAAGATGCATCTTGTTAGTATAGGTAGTACCAATCAATTCATATTTACATTCCTCAACTGTATAGTCTCATACCTACACAGTCTCAGGATCCCTCTCATTCGGGTGTGTAATCGGTTCATTCATGTGTCCCTCCGCCTAGAAGCCTGCCAGGAGTCGCTCCTTGCCCGTGCCTTCTTGCACCGGCGACCACTCCCCGCCCTCGTCGGCACCCGAGTGTTACATTTGTCCACCAAAACTTTTTCTTCAAATCCTGATACATCTTAGTGGATCCAGGATGAAAACTCAGTTTACTTTTATGTGCTTCTTATAAAATCATTTTCCTAAGCTCTACATCCTATGACACACATATCCTCTCTCTAAACCTTAACACACCATCTGTTCCTTTACTAAACTCAAACTTTACCTTCATTTATACTTCTACTTACTTCATGTAGATATTGATCCTGAACTTGTTTATCCTTAAGATCTTTCATAAAATCACTACTAATAGTGATCATACTCAAACAAATTTTATTCTCAACCAACTCCATCCCTAAGTTCAAATCTCTGAACTGTTCCAGTAATTCCAACTCTTTAACCATCATAGCGGATACATGCAAAGATTTCCTACTCAAAGCATCCGCTACAACATTCACCTTTCCAGGATGGTATAGTAAATCAAAATCATAGTCCTTGATAAATTTCATCCATCTCCGCTGTCTCATATTCAATTCTTTTTTATCGAATAGATACTTTAGACTCTTATGGTCACTGAAGGCATTAAACTTCGTACCATACAAAAAGTGCCGCCATATCTTCAATGCGAACACTATTGCTGCTAACTCCAAATCATGAGTCGGATAGTTCCTTTCATGAATTCTCCATTGTCGGGAAGCATACACCACAACTCTTCCCTCTTGCATCAATACACATCCCAAACCTTGATATGAAGCATCACAGTATACGTTGAATTGCCCTAAAGGATCAGGTAAAGTCAACACAGGTGATGTAGTCAACCTATCCCTCAACTTTTGGAAACTTTGCTCACGCTTATCTGTCCATACAAAAGTTGTATCTTTCCTCGTCAATTGCGTCATAGGCAACGCAATCTTCGAGAATCCCTCTATAAACCTTCGATAGTATCCATCTAATCCTAAAAAGCTTCGTACCTCACTTACTATCTTAGGTCGTTCCCACTTATGAACTGCCTCAACCTTAGATGGATCTACTGCTATTCCTTCTTTATTGATCGCATGACCTAGAAACTGAACTTCCTCCAGCCAAAACTCACTTAGAAAGTTTAGCATAAAGCTGCCTATCCTTCAACACTTGCAGCACTACTCTCAAATGTTCATCGTGATCTTCTCGCGTAAGAGAATATATAAGGATATCGTCAATAAACACAACGACAAACTTATCGAGGAATGGTCTAAAAATTCTGTTCATGTAATCCATGAACACTGTTGGAGAATTAGTTACACCGAAAGGCATAAATAAATACTCATAATGCCCGTACCTCATCCTAAAAGCTATTTTAAGTATATCTTATTTCCTTACTCTAATATGATGGTATCCAGACCTCAAATCAATCTTAGAAAACACTACCACTCCTTTCAACTGATCCATCAAATCATTTATCCTAGGCAATGAATACTTGTTTATAATTGTCACTTTATTTAACTGCCTGTAATCCGTGCACAACCTAGCACTTCCATCCTTCTTTTTAACAAACAACACCGGTGCTCCCCAAGGCAAAACACTCGATCTGATGAACTATTTCCCTAACATGTCATCCAATTGTTTCTTCAACACAACCAACTCGACCGGTGACATCCGGTAGGGTGCTATAGATATAGGTCTTGTCCCCGGTACAAGATCTATGGTGAATTCCACTTCTCTTTCCGGTGGCAAACCTGGAACGTCTGGAGGGAAAACTTCAGGAAACTCTCTCACAATAAGAATAGAATCTATGCTGGGAGTCTCATTAGCTTCCACTGCAAAAAGCATCTCGAACTATTGAGAGTTGTCACTCTTCATAGATACTCCTTCATTGGCAGATACTATACTAGAAGGTTCGAGAAATGATAAAGTCTTGCTAGAACAATCTAGCACTACATGGTTAGCCGAAAGCCAATCCATGCCAAGAATAACATCTATCTGTTGCACAGTCAAACAAACAAGATCTACAATAAATGTCCTATTCTCAACAACAATAGGACACTGTAAATAAACAGACATAGTAGTTAAAGGATTACTAGTTGGAGTAGATACTGTAACGGTATAAGTTAATTTGGAAACAATTAAGTTTAAATGATCCACACACTCGAGCGAAATAAAATAATTCATAGCGCCTTAGTCAAACAACACATACGAAAGCCTACCAGCTATCAAACACATACCTTGTATAAGATCAGTAGATTGAGAGGATTTAGCTCCTTTCACGGTAAAAATTCTTCTAGTGGCTTGAGGTCTGGTCACTTGTGGTCTTGCTACCGGAACTCCTCTTCCAGCTCCACCTCCATTGTTTCCAACTCCTTTTCCCATAGCTGTCGGTTGTTGTACAAACCGTTGTCTGCAATCTCGTGCCATATGACCTGGTTTCCCACAGTTGAAACAACTAGGCCTATTCATACAGTCTCTACCATAATGTGGTCCTCCACATCTGAAGCAAACCAAGTCTTGTTGTTGCTGACCCGCTCTAGCCACTGATGCTGATGCAGGTGCCTGGAATGGTCTAGCATATGGTCTATGTCTCCACTAAGAACCACTTCCTTCGCGCCTCTGAAAATTTGAACGGTTAGGACCTCCACTTCTTAATTGTTTCTGCTCATTGGCCATCCTCAGATCTATACTTTCAATAGCACTGCATCTCTCCACCAGGTTCGGGAAATACTGAATGTCGAGAGACACTTCAGTCCTCTGCAGTTCATTTGAGTCCTTCCTCAAGCCTTCTACATTGTCAGTCTTCATTTGGAAACCTCTGATAATACTATGAAAACTTAATCAAAGCCTCAAAACGTGATGTATAATCACCTACAGACATGTTGCCTTGTTTGAGGTTTGTGAATTCTTTTTTCTTCTCGCATCGAACTAGACGAGGAAAATATTTTCTAAGAAGCAGTCTGTGAATAACTGCCAGTCAATGTTTCTGTTCTCAGCTTCCAATAATCTTTTCTTTCCTTTCCACTATAACTCTGCTCCTTCAGTTAGCATGAAGGCATCATAAGTCATTTTCCTCTCCTCGTTACAGCGCACAGTAGCAAATATCTTCTCAATCTCTTGTATCCACCATTCAGCCTTCTCCGGGTCATACTCTCCTCGGAATTGAGGTGGCTTCCATTTCATAAAAGTAGCCAATCCTACATCCTCAGCTGCTGCAGCCCTTCTCTGGTTCTTTAATTCCAGCTGATCTCTATTCATTTGCAGCATCTCAGCATTCTGTTGGGTTTGTAGCAGCATAGCAGCAGCTATTGTTTCCATGGTATTGGGAGTCGCAGATGACTCTCCTCCGTTGATGTTATTGTTGAAAGCTCCTATAATTCTTTCCAGAGTTCTGTCACCGCTGTTGGTTGGACGTCCTCTTCCTCGAGCCATGGTTCTGTAAAAGAAATCATCCGCTCTCATTAGTATGTGATCAGCCTCTGGCTCGTCTAGTTTTATAACTAGAAAGACCGTGGTTTTGTGCTAATTATATATCATTTTCGCCCAAATTAGACTTGATTGTCTTTAAGCAGCATTTTGAGTCTCTAGAGTATTTTTAGGTTAATTTAGTTGATTTAGAGTCAAATAAAGCACTTATGTTATTTCTTGTTTTCAGGTTAATAAAGTGAAGCAGTTTTGGATTTTTCGCCCCGCGAGAAGGCATTCGCCCCGCGAACCTGAAGCGTGACTGTTCCAGAAATTGCAAATCTTTCTGTCTCGCCCCGCGAAACATGACTCGCCTCGCGAGTAATCCAACCCTGGAAGACCGGAAGCCATCACGGCTTACCCATGTTGAAGTTCACGGGCGTTACAGTTTGGAATTTGAAGAGTCTCGCCTCGCGAATGATAAGCTCGCCTCGCGAGCTCGCCAAACACTGAAGACCGTTCGTATTATTCGCCTCGCGAAGGTATGCTCGCCTCGTGAGACCGCGGAATCCAGAAGCTGTATATAAGTCTGTTTTAGGACAGAACAATTTAATCTTTTGTTTTCTCCTTAGTTTAGATGGCTGTAGAATTAGGTTTAATGCTTTGTTTTTCCTTTGTAATGGAGAGCTAATCTTCTTGGATTAGTCTATTGTAATTGATTTCCACCGCACTTGAGGTTATGTAATTCCTGTTTTGTTTGCTTCTCCCTTTTCAATGCTATGCTATATATTTCTGTTTGCTTAATTCAGGAGTGTATAGTGTTGTGTTGATTTATTTCGGTGATGTTATGTTCCTATATCAAATCGCGTTTGCTTAATTCGCGTGTGTTCATTCATGTTCGCTTAGTTCATGAGTACTTCACCCCGTTTGCTTAATTCGGGAATTAAGAACATATATCTGTAGTAGTGATTTCGCTTGTTAATTGTTGCTACAACCGAAAGGGGATTAGAATCTGCTTAGGGCTTGGAATTTGCATGAACCGATGATAGTTGGGAAATCGAGAAGAGTAGATTAATCGTCTTTAACTTATTTGATAATCATTTTAACTGCTTTGTTTTTACTGCTCTGTTTTCTGTTTTGTTTTCTTTATTTAATTTCAAATACCCAAACCCCCCAAAATCTGACTTTTTCTGTTAACAACAACCCAAGAGTCCTTGTGAGACGATACTCGAGTTGTCGCTCCCTAAACTACATATTTTTACAAACTGCTCGCTTTTTGGCGCGTGCGCGACAGCACGTTCAAAAATTGGCGCCGTTGCTGGGGACTCTTGTTGTTATTGACAGGGAAAAAAAACAACAAAAAAACAAAAGAAAAAAAAATCTCTTTGCTGAATTAGTTTTGGCTGCTTTGTCTGGTTGTGAATCTTAGTGCTTACCATGGATAATTATGTGCAAGATTTTATGCCCAATGTTGATTATGAACCATGCATATATTATCCTAACTTTGATATGCCACCACCATGCATGTATTATCCTGACTTTAGTAAACCACCACCATGCATAAATTATCCTAATTTTGCTGGAAGTTATGAGTTTAGCAGTGGTTTTGACATGATTGGTGTGAATGAGGTCCATAGCTCTTCTTCCAACTAGACCCTTGAGAATAAAATTGATGATCTCACTTCTTTGGTGGAGAAATTGGCAATGGATAAGGTTCAGCCGACAAGGTTGTGTGGCATGTGCGGCTCTCCTGAGCACCTGTTTGATGCATGCCCCATTCTGAAAGAAGGGCCAGTTACTGATTTGTCTCAAGCTTATGCAGTCCATCCTTACAATCAAGGCAATAATCAGAACCGGTACAACGTTCCTGACCTCTCCACAAATAAGTACCACCCTAGCTGGGGAAACCATCCAAACACTTGGTATGGGGACTCACAACTGATGTTACCACTGGCACCACCACAGAATCCTCCCCAAGCGACCACCTCTGCACCTTCCGGACCTTCACTAGAGGACCTGTTCAAGCAAATGGCTGCACAGATAACTGCAAAATTGGAAGCAAACAATCTCGAATTTCAACAGATGATGGAAGCAAGTCAGCGGGACTTTGCCACTCAAAATGCTCTCATCGTTTCCCCATTAGCTACACTGCAAACTCCACATCCCCTTGAAGAACATACAGATTCGCAAATAGTTATTCTTGACAATACCTCTGAGGATAATTTTGATAATAATGTCAAGAATACTTCTGTTGATGAACTGTGTGTTAAATCTCCAGATATTCATACCTTTCCTGATTCTATCTATTATACTTCATGTGCTGATTGTACTGACATTGCTTTGTGTATAGCATGTTTTGAAAGGTATGAAGAGCAAAACATCCATATGGAACAGGAGACATATGAGGTTGAGGGCCCTGTTCGGTCAGGAAACATAGAAAATGAGGATCAGGAGGACATCTGCTGCACCATGCTTGAGGATAATGAAGAACCTTTGGAATTAGATGCATGTGTTGAAAGTGATGTGGTGGATGAACTGTGTGCTGAACTTCCAGACATTCTAGCCTTTACTGATTCAGTTTGTTGTACTATATGCACTGACTGTACTAACACTAACCTTTGTGTGGTGTGTGCTGAGATTTCTGCAGGTTTAGCAGGTGATGGGTTTGTTAGCACAGTGAATGAAGAACGTGCAGAAGATGAAGCAGCATCGAAGACCCCAGCTGCCTATTTGCCACCTTCCCTTGAGGAACCACCAGTGACGGAGTTCAATCCTTTGGATTTTGCACCCTTGGATATGAAGACACTGTGGCCAGTCCAAGAGGTTGAACCCCACTTCTATTGGGAGGACTTTATTGACAAGGTTGACAAGGAGGTCATCTTTGACCTGAGAGGGAGTGAGAAGTCCGCCGCACTTGGCGGAGTTACCATGATTATCAGGCGCCCGCTCTCATACTTATGCTGTAGGCCATGGGATCCGGGAGGATCATACTGCAATTTGGGCATTCCGTGGCCACTGTATCACAGACAGTGGGATCCAGGCGGAAGCCTCCCAATGAGTTTTCTTAAACCCTTTCTCTTTAGTTTACTTTCATTTTCTTGTTAGTTTCTACTTTACTTTATTTTTGTTTTGTTTTCTTTTAGCTCCTGAATAATTTGAGAAGATCAGGAGTATGTGTGTTGAGTCTTGAGTCAGCAAGCTTGATTGATTTTGATTGAATTTGCATAGATGGATTGCATGTTATTTGTTGACTGTTTTCCCCCTGGGATTTGAAAACTGAAAATTTGATCCCCATTTGAAAAATTGAAAACTGAACTTTGAGATATTTTGTTGTGACGGCATGATTTATGATAAGTTTGGGATGAAAGGATGCACACACTAGGGATAGAATCTCAGTCAAACAATTTGTAAAATTGTCCAGGTGAGGATTTGAGCCTCCAGCATGTTTTTAATTGTGAGAATCACTTTTGAGTTGCACTTTCCCGAATTTGCTTGAATCTCTTTATGGTTTGCATGTTTATGTGTTTGCTTCAAATGATTTAGGCAGATTTTTCTTTGTAAATAACCACTTGACCTAAATAGAAACAGTCCCTAATGCATGTTTCCTAGTTAGCCCCTTTGAGCCTAATTAGCCTGTTAATTCTTGATGACCTTATGATATGACCCTAAAATCTGGAAAAAAAACCATGTTAACCCGATCTTAGGATTAGGAGAGCATGGAACCTTAGCAAGAGAATGGTTGCAAGAAACTAAGTTTGAGGTAACTACAAGGATATGATGTGTTGTTTGGGATTGAAAAGAAAAAAATGTAATAAAAAGGTTGGAGCCAAAGGCAACAAAAAAAAAAAAAAGAAAAAGAAAAAAAGAATGAAAAAAGAAATAAAAAAGAAATAAAAAGTACAAAAATTTCAAAAAGGATATTGAAAGAAAAGAGACTGTAGTCACCCAAAGTAAAAAGAAGAATGAGAAAAGGAACTTGAGTGGAATTTCAATGTTTTGAAGTGTTTCATGCTCTCTTAGTTCCTAGGGACTTAAGCCCAGTACCTTTGTATATCCTACCCTTAGCCAGGCCCCATTACAGCCTTAAAAGACCTTTTGATGTGGCATGCATGTTTTCCGTGGGAACCATTTTGAGATGAAAATCAAATTCATGGGAAGTGCTCTTAAAAGTGAAATTGAGTGAAATGTTGATAGCCTAGACACAAACTGAGCGAATGAGCGAAACACAAATTGCCCTTGTGAGGAAGGCGATTGTTTGAATTTGGTGATCTCCCTCTTGTGTGTAACCCGGATCCCTTGCTTAGATTAATGATTGTTTGAATGATGAAATTCTCAATTGTTTAGAATAAATGATTGTGGGGATTGCTTTGTTTCAAAGGGGGGGAACATTGAAGGAAAAATCATTTTGGTGAATTGCTTGAAATTTGTGCAAAGTTGATTGAATCTTTAAGCTTGCCATGTCTTGAGTCTTCTTGAGTTTTTGAGTTTTAGTTTGCTTGGGGACAAGCAAAGTTTAAGTTTGGGGTATTTTGATCAGCCTCTGGCTCGTCTAGTTTTATAACTAGAAAGACCGTGGTTTTGTGCTAATTATATATCATTTTCGCCCAAATTAGACTTGATTGTCTTTAAGCAGCATTTTGAGTCTCTAGAGTATTTTTAGGTTAATTTAGTTGATTTAGAGTCAAATAAAGCACTTATGTTATTTCTTGTTTTCAGGTTAATAAAGTGAAGCAGTTTTGGATTTTTCGCCCCGCGAGAAGGCATTCACCCCACGAACCTGAAGCGTGACTGTTCCAGAAATTGCAAACCTTTCTGTCTCGCCTCGCGAAACATGACTCGCCTCGCGAGTAATCCAACCCTGGAAGACCAGAAGCCATCACGGCTTACCCATGTTGAAGGTCACGGGCGTTACAGTTTGGAATTTGAAGAGTCTCGCCTCGCGAATGATAAGCTCGCCTCGCGATCTCGCCAAACACTGAAGACCGTTCGTATTATTCGCCTCGCGAAGGTATGCTCGCCTCGCGAGACCGCGGAATCCAGAAGCTGTATATAAGTCTGTTTTAGGACAGAACATCTTAATCTTTTGTTTTCTCTTTAGTTTAGATGGCTGTAGAATTAGGTTTAATGCTTTGTTTTTCCTTTGTAATGGAAAGATAATCTTCTTGGATTAGTCTACTGTAATTGATTTCCACTGCACTTGAGGTTATGTAATTCCTGTTTTGTTTGCTTTTCCCTTTTCAATGCTATGCTATATATTTCTCTTTGCTTAATTCAGGAGTGTATAGTGTTGTGTTGATTTATTTCGGTGATGTTATTTTCCTATATCAAATCGTGTTTGCTTAATTCGCGTGTGTTCATTCATGTTCGCTTAGTTCATGAGTACTTCACCCCGTTTGCTTAATTCGGGAATTAGGAACATATATCTGTAGTAGTGATTTCGCTTGTTAATTGTTGCTACAACCGAAAGGGGATTAGAATCTGCTTAGGGCTTGGAATTTGCATGAACCGATGATAGTTGGGAAATCGAGAACAGTAGATTAATCGTCTTTAGCTTATTTGATAATCATTTTAACTGCTTTGTTTTTACTGCTCTGTTTTCTGTTTTGTTTCCTTTATTTAATTTCAAATACCCAAACCCCCCAAAATCTGACTTTTTCTGTTAACAACAACCCAAGAGTCCTTGTGAGACGATACTCGAGTTGTCGCTCCCTAAACTACATATTTTTACAAACTGCTCGCTTTTTGGCGCGTGCGCGACAGCACGTTCAAAAATTGGCGTCGTTGCCGGGGACTTGTTGTTATTGACAGGAAAAAAAAAATCTTGGCTGAATTAGTTTTGGCTGCTTTGTCTGGTTGTGAATCTTAGTGCTTACCATGGATAATTATGTGCAAGATTTTATGCCCAATATTGATTATGAACCATGCATATATTATCCTAACTTTGATAGGCCACCACCATGCATGTATTATCCTGACTTTAGTAAACCACCACCATGCATAAATTATCCTAATTTTGCTGGAAGTTATGAGTTTAGCAGTGGTTTTGACATGATTGGTGTGAATGAGGTCCATAGCTCTTCTTCCAACCAGGTCCTTGAGAATAAAATTGATGAGCTCACTTATTTGGTGGAGAAATTGGCAATGGATAAGGTTCAGCCGGCAAGGTTGTGTGGCATGTGCGGCTCTCCTGAGCACCTGTTTGATGCATGCCCCATTCTGAAAGAAGGGTCAGTTACTGATTTGTCTCAAGCTTATACAGTCCATCCTTACAATCAAGGCAATAATCAGAACCGGTACAGCGTTCCTGACCTCTCCACAAATAAGTACCACCCCAGCTGGGAAAACCATCCAAACCCTTGGTATGGGGACTCACAACTGATGTTACCACTGGCACCACCACAGAATCCTCCCTAAGCGACCACCTCTGCACCTTCCGGACCTTCACTAGAGGACCTGTTCAAGCAATCATGTCAAACTCTCCTCGGAATTGAGGTGGCTTTCATTTCATAAAAGTAGCCAATCCTACATCCTCAGCTGCTGCAGCCCTTCTCCGGTTCTTTAATTCCAGCTGATCTCTATTCATTTGAAGCATCTCAGCATTCTGTTGGGTTTGTAGCAACATAGCAGCAGCTATTGTTTCCATGGTATTGGGAGTCGTAGATGACTCTCCTCAGTTGATGTTATTGTTGACAGCTCCTATAATTCTTTCCAGAGTTCTGTCACCACTGTTGGTTGGACGTCCTCTTCCTCGAGCCATGGTTCTGTAAAAGAAATCATCCGCTCTCATTAGTATGACATATAATACTACATAGGCAAGTATATACATACCATATGCCATACCAATATTAATTTTCGTAGTAAAATCGGACACACTACCCAACTTCTAAGCATAGATAAAACCCGAGGTGGATTTAACTAGACACGGTCAAAAACAACATCCTAGACCTTGCAGTCCGATCATAATTAAACTGCTCTGATACCAAATGAGACACCCTGTTGTGTTATTAGATTAAAAACCTTATTCATTAACACCTTAATTGCACGCTTAACGTGAAATTGTGTAAAAATTAAAACTTTAGTAAAATCAACATGAAACTTCCATTAATAAAACACTACACCATAATTATAGTATGAATACACACTTATGTCTCATAAACATATTACAAAACACTATTGAGGGTATCCTCTCAGTAGGATCCCTCACAGGCATAAACTTAACAAAAGTCATACATAGCAGAAAATATAAAAATACTTCTTAGACATATTGGTCATACTATCTATACTCTAATCACCATGGATTACAGCTCGACTTCCCGCCTCTGGTTCGTAACGAGTTCCATCCAACTCCTCATCAACCTCCATTTCATATAGAGCTCCGTCCAGCTCCTCAGCAATATATTCCTCCATCGGGTTTTCTAACGTAAATAAAATAGACACACAAAAATATAGAATATAGGGGATAAGAAGCAATTCTATAATCAAAAAGGCGGAAAAGAGTCATAGTAAAATATATAGTAATTATCACAGACAGTCAACACACATGGTTAACAAATCATCCTCAAGAATACCCTGTCATCCTCTACCCTCAATCTCATGCTACTCAAAGACACCATAGCTGCACATCTATTTCTAATGTGGAAGTGGTCTCGCGAGAACTCATGATTTTACGTGTATTATATTACCGATACACGGTGTATTATATTACCAATACATAGATTTGTTTTACGTGTATTTTATTACCAATACACAGATGTCCTTGTGTATTATATTACCAATACACTTTTGTCTTTGTGTATTATATTACCAATACATTTTTGTCCTTGTGTAGAACTTGACACATATTCTATGCCATAACACCTCTTTAACATACATCATCTAGATTAGGCACTTCTAAATCATCATTATCCTCACACCCAAAACAATCATCTCTTAGACAACATATATATCTTTGCTTAAAATCCACTAAGCATAATAATAAAAATCAGGTAGATCATGCATAACACAATATCAATCAAAATATTCCAATATCACCAACATAGAACAAAATCAATATAATAAAGGTAATAAAATTAAATCAACCATCAACAATATAAAATCAACATAATGTCGATAAACCTACAATCCCAGAATCGCCATTGGTTTTTAAGAAAAAGTTTCCAATGTGATTTTGGTCTTGTCAATTACTTCACTACTAGTAGGGTTTAGGTTGCCCTACACAATTATTATATAATCTACTACTTATCCATTCCGACGATAGGTTGGTTCTTTCCCCAACATGAGTTAATACCAAAATCTTGAATTCGAAGCGGCTCGTTATCACACCCCAAAATACCAACTTCACCTTCAATCAAACAACACAATAACAAAATTAATCAAACAAAATCACCCTTAACTATAATAGGCTAGATTCGGCCAAGGGGTTTAATTTTGTGGGGGTTTGGGTTTTTATTTTCATTCAATCTCCTAGATATAAAGTGCTAAGATCACGGAAAGATACTAGGAGTGATCATTGAACAAGAATCAAATTATACAAATCAAGTTGCTTCCATTTTCATGAACATGGGAAAAAATGGGTTTCAAATAAAAGTGATCATGAGATAAAGAATCAAGCTTCATGAACTTTTCTAATATAAGAACTTATGATTCATGTTCATGGGAGAGATAAAATGGGTTTCCAACAAAATGAACATGAAAAGAATTAGAAGGACTCAAGAGGAAGAACAACATCAAGTTACCTCAAGCTAGTAGAGAAGATGAAGAAAAGTTGATGATTCATTTGCAAGCTCTTCAATGGAAACTAATTTGAAGATGGAAGAATAAGATGAAAGTATGTGATTGATGTAGATGGCCAAGCTTTAATGATAGTGAGGTTTAGAGTGATTAAATTTGAGGTTTTCTCCCAAAAATATGAGGTTTTTGCCTTAGAACATCAATTTTTTACGTTTGGGGTCTGTCAGTGGGGCTTTATATAGATTTCCCATGATATATCGATTATGGAACTCCTCATAATTGATTATGCATGTTCAGTTTTCATGTTTTTCTGTTCTAGACAGCTCATAATCGATTATGATGATTTTGAACTTCAGGAACTCAGTCCATAAAACTTGTAATCGATTATGGTGGTTCAAATAATCGATTATTGGGCAAAAACAAATAAGGAACCTCAAAAATTGATTGTGTATAAGGATACAAAGGATCAATGAGGTTATTAAAACACTTAATAGGTTTTGTTTTAAATAATAACATGCTGTTACACTTTTCCACGAGAAATAGGCATCTCCATTTTCCTTCATCTCCATCTGACACGTGATACTGAAAGATTTCAAGGGATGAGAGATTCAATTAGTTCTTAGCGCATTAGTCTTTCATACCAGATTGTGCTCTTCATGTTACAGATGGAGATGAAGGGAAATTGAGATGTCCATTTCTCTTGAAAATTGAGTGGATTTGTACGTGATTAAATGTTGGTTAATATGCGAACTACCAACATAAATTTTTTTACAGAAATAATTAAAGAAATTGGGGTCATGATATTATTAAAAATGTTAAAATGGAAGCACAAAAAAAAAAGTTTAAGTGGAATGTTGAACTAAACAGAGTTATGAGTAAAAAAATTGTACCAAAAAAAAAGAGTTATGAGGTAAAAATACCATAAATCTGATATATATTTTTCAACTATGTTGTATCAGTTGCACTAATTTATTACAAAGAGTAGGCACTCTTTTTTTTCCCGATAAATAAGCATTTCTCATTAAAAGATCAAGCTTAAGCATCAAAATGGGAAACTCTCCATACCTTCTAGAAAGGGTTGAAGAGACCCCATCCTATCATGCTCAAAGCTAGACATAAAAATAATACAACCAAGTATAAGAAAACTAAAGAGACTGCTATGTCCTCATGAACCTATCTGCCATATACATGAAAATATAAACATCCCTATAAACCTATGCCCTTTTTTATATGTAAACCCCACACCTTTTTAGCAAGGGAGCTCCCATAAACAAAGCTACACCTTACACAGTGTATCAGACAATACAGAGCATCCACAAAGCTCCCAAAAAAAAGAAAGAGAGAGACATGATCATTCCACAATCGTCACTGCATTGCCTTTGCATCTCCATGTGAGGATTTATCATCAATCAAAGCATTTCTTGGATACATCTTGCTTTCACATGTCATATATGCAGAAAAACCCTGTAACAGAAACAAAAATCCTACCAATGCAGCAACATTAAGGCCATTTCAATACAAATTCCACCAAAATATCAAGTATTTAAGCAAAACACCTACAAAAAACAGCAACAATAGACAGTCAAAGTGCAAAAACATCAGGAACCAAAACACGGTCACAAAGATCAAAACCCAGACACTAGTATTCATTTACATTACATCCATACACTCCATATTTCTTCCATTTGCGCTCCTTCCTTAGCTAGGCCATATGCAATATCATGGCTTCCCTGTTTGTATGCATAAAGGTGACCCCCTTTAATAGTACCAGACAATTTTTCAACTTATTGCAGTAGAATCGAAGCTTCCATTGGCATTCCTCACTTTTATTCACCTAAGAGAGGGCTTTTTTTGAATCTGATTCTAGGATGATTTCCATCCTTTTAAGCCATTCCCGCTGAATTGACATTTCAAAGGCAAAACTAATAGCCAGAAATTTTGATTCATTAGAGTCCCTAACACCCACTAATTCATTAAAAATACCATTGCAATCCATAATTACATGTCAAAAGGAAAGTAAAAATGACTCTCAAATTAAAATTTCACTTTAGCCCTTTGTGAGATTAAAAATGTGATTAGATAAACAATTTCATTACTATAAGCCATTGTTTTTGTATGTGAGATTAAAAATGCGTCTAGATAAATAATTTAACTAAATACTTATTCAATAATATTTATCACATGAGAGCTTATAACATTTCTAAGCTCTTTTTTAGCTTATTTTATAAACTTCTCTAAAAAGTATTGTTGAAATAAGTAAAAAAAAAAGTTTTCTAAAAAAAAATATTATAAAATTTTTAGAAAAATTATAAACTATTTTTTAAAGCTCTTTTGTATACTTGCTTAAATGTATATATGATAAGATGAGTCCAAATAAATTCTCCATTAGCTCTTTTAAATGCCCTAATTTCCTTATACTTAGGTATCCCCACAATAGATATTTATACGAGTTGAACCTTGATGTTTGATAGAGATTAGAGATATAATAAAGTTGGTTAATGATATAGTATTCTATATTATCTGAACAAGTGACATAAAAGTTAATTCTTATAGGCCTGTTATTTTAATTAAAATTTAAATTTCAACACATGTTATAAATGATAAATAATTTTATACGTTATTCACACTTTAAACCCATAAATTAATTCTTATATAAAAATTATAATAATATTAGTTATATGATTTCCCTACCCGCATAAACTTCATCTCACCCAAGAGAGCAATTTTCTAACCAATTTCTCACCACTTGCAGCTGCAAAATCTAAGTTATAATATTCATTTGTGTTTAGAAGTGGTTTGGTGGAAGATAATGGTGGCGTTTGGAAGAGCTTATTTAAGCTCCTTTTGACTTATCTGATGACATAAGCTCTTATGCAGTGTGTTTGGCAGAGCTTATAAAAATAACTTATGCCATCCCATAAGGAGTTTTTGACTTATTTTCATAAGTCACTGGGAGAAGCTTATGGAATTATCATAAGAGCTTATGCACTAAACACCCTCTCTGTGTTTTTCATTATTCGAATCCTCTCATGCCCCTTTTTTATTTTTCTTTCTTTAAGCACTTATGACATAAGCTCTCATACGATAAGATCTTATCTGATAAGCTATTAATTAAGTTGTTTATCCAAACGCACCCAATATTCATTTGTGTTGTGTACTGGCCGAGGTTATTAACCCGGCCACCGAGCTCAAGTACCAGGCCCAGTCCGGAAATTAAGGATAATAAATCAAAGATCATTTAATTAAAGAAATAAGATATTGATATTAAATCCTGATATTATCTAAAATAACCTTATCTGGTTAAAAGAGATAATATCCCTTAAATTAAGGAATCATATCTCAAAAGAGATATCAAGAGACAAATCATAACTCAAAAGAGATATTAAGAGATAAATCAAATCTCTGAAAGATATTAAGAGATAAATCAGATCTTTAAGAGATAGGGGAATCCCATTATAAAAGGAGGAGTACCCCTCATAAGAAACGGATTTTTTTCACTGAATCCCGGTAACTCTCCCTTAAGCGTGTTAGAGGAACTAGTGTCGACCAAGAGACTCTCAGACAGTCATTGCTCCCTAGTACTCGTCCGATACAAAAATTAAGGGATCGAGATCACCGCCCAGCCAAGGGATGAACTTAGAACTACGTCTGGCTTTGATTCCCACTGGGATACGTAGGACCAGAATATCACATTCTGTCAAGCCAAAATCTAAAACAATCTCCTTGGTTGAACGTTCTATGGCGAGATTCCGACAAAACGGATCTTGGCAGGAACATTTGGCGCCCACCGTGGGGCCGGTAAAATTTCCCCTGGTAAAATTTTCCACGTGATCAGCTCGAAGCTTGGGGGGCTTGTGTATGGGCCGAGATACAGAGCTCGGCTAAAACATCATGAAAGCTTCTACGCCTAATCAGCTCAAAGCTTGGGGGGCTTGTGTACTGGCCGAGGTTATTAACCCGGCCACCGAACTCAAGTACCCGGCCCAGTCCGGAAATTAAGGATAATAAATCAAAGATCATTTAATTAAAGAAATAAGATATTGATATTAAATCATGATATTATCTAAAATAACCTTATCTGGTTAAAAGAG
The DNA here is from genome assembly GCA_030762895.1 of Sophora flavescens. Lineage (NCBI taxonomy): Eukaryota > Viridiplantae > Streptophyta > Magnoliopsida > Fabales > Fabaceae > Sophora > Sophora flavescens. The sequence continues at coordinate 159,150,645 of CM061066.1, read as the reverse complement.
ATAATATCCCTTAAATTAAGGAATCATATCTCAAAAGAGATATCAAGAGACAAATCATATCTCAAAAGAGATATTAAGAGATAAATCAAATCTCTGAAAGATATTAAGAGATAAATCAGATCTCTAAGAGATAGGGGAATCCCATTATAAAAGGAGGAGCACCCCTCATAAGAAACGAACTTTTTTCACTGAATCCTGGTAACTCTCCCTTAAGCGTGTTAGAGGAACTAGTGTCGACCAAGAGACTCTCAGACAGTCCTTGCTCCCTAGTACTCGTCCGATACAAAATTAAGGGATCGAGATCACCGCCCCGCCAAGGGATGAACTTAGAACTACGTCTGGCTTTGATTCCCACTGGGATACGTAGGACCGGAATATCACATTCTGTCAAGCCAAAATCTAAAACAATCCCCTTGATTTAACGTTCTATGGCGAGATTCCGACAAAATGGATCTTGGCAGGAACATTTTGCATGTCACTTCATATAAAATATTGTCTTATAAACATCTAATCATTTATAACTTGAAAGTAGATTAGACAATTAATTTGATATTTTCTTATTTTCTCAATAATGAGATCTAGCATCAACTTCTAATCATTAGAATGGAAGGCGTTTCTATGGTTAAATCGCTACAATTTACATTCTAAACTTAAAATAAATAAATAAATAAATAAAACTTTGCCAACTTGGCAGCTGGCCATGGACACCGCGCGCTTCATTTTAAAATTTTAAGGAAAAAATGTATATATATCACCTAAATTTTAGTGTATTTGCAAATAGGTATCCCAATTATTGATTATTCTCGATTAATTCTCAAACGTTAAGTATTAGTGAAATTTGTCCTTCTATTAACTCTCATTAACAATGATGAAATCTAACCATTCATTTCAGTTTGATCTGAACCATTGATTGCAGTTTATTTTATTTTTTATTTTTTTACAAAAAAGAGAGAGCAAAAGACAGAGAAGTTCTCTTTCTGGCGTCGTCTTCTCCTTCTTCTACCTTGTTCATCCCCTCTTCTCTGTTAATGAATATATTAAGCCACGAAAATTGTTTATACGGTATATCTCTGAAAGTAATCAATATTCTCTCTTGATTACCCATTATGTTATGCCGCACTTTTCACTTTACTCCATTTCCATTGCAACCTTTGTCTTCTTACTGTTCTCTGTCTCTGGAAAGATCTATCTATGACTTGATTTTTTTCTTCAACAAATTGCAAACCCGATAAACGAACAAAAAAAAACACATATAAAGTCCAAAAGGATGGCTGGGGCAGCACAAATAATAAGAGCTAAGGATTTAAAATATTGAAGGTTCCAGATTTAAAACTCGATAAAGGAAAAGAAAATTAATTAATAATTAATATATTGACATATTAATATTTAAAAAAAAAAAAAAAGGACCGTAGCGGCGGGATGAGCCATGATTTTGCGGTGCTCGTGATATTGGCCCTCCCACCTTGCATCCTTTTTTTTAAGGCAAATTTTAATTATTTTAAAAATTAGATATAAAATTATTTGTGATTGATCGAGAATATAAACTTACTTTTATATATAGTATAATAGTGAAATTAAATCCTTATTTTTATATGCATAGAATACGTTACTTTTTTGGATATATATATATATAGATAGATAGAGAGGGTTTCTTTAGTTATCGCAAATAACGATGGTGAAACTAATGATGGTGAAACTAATGATGCGTTGATTTGGGGAACTCATAATCTGGGTTGTGTTAGTAAAATAAGGGATCGATAGCTGTGCCGTGGATGAATTACTGTCTTAAAAATAAGATTCCGATAGATCTAAGATATAATCTGACAAACGGTTTGCTTCTTAAGATTAACACAGCAAGTTTTTGAACTTGTACACTCAAGATCAAGAACAATGAAGTTTACACAATATAATTATCCAAATATAGAGATAATATATCAAAGTAGGAAGTTTTTCTCAAAACTGAAAATCCATCTCAGTTCCATACCTCTATATCTCCTTTATATAAAGGCATTTTTCGCCCAAACCCTATACTGCCGTTGGAGCCTTTTCTGGCCTATTTACACCATGATTTTCATTTATTTCTCATCACTAAAAATAATCAAAGAAAAAGAATGCTAGGCAACGTTCATAAGAAACCAATTAATATAAAACGTATTTTAATTAAACGAAGAGACATTAATATTTTTATATGATAATTTATATCAAAAAGTATCTCTATGTAACAATATATATTTTATGCTGCCATTATTCCAGCAATCCCCCCACTAATCGCAAGCAAGTAAAAGAACATTTGGGCAAAGAAAATGATTAATGTTTTAGTGTTAATATCCTAAGGATTTGAATTAATACATAGTGAAGCGAGGTAACAATTTTATCCAAGAAGTGAATTACTCTTGAACTAAATGGACTTAGTTGAGATCCCAACAACATGTATTGTACCTTTGAACTTGTGTAAACTCCGCGATAAATAATAACACAAATATATACCCATGGAACCGTGACGTACCTCCCGCCATTGTCACTGTGGTCTCTGCGTTAGTGAGTCTCCTCTGTCTTTGGCTCTTCCAAACCTTTACCCTCATTCACAAATGGTGTATATTCGTATATAATTCGCAGAGAGCAGGCTTAGGGACCAAAAACTGATTTATAGACATTCTACCATCAAGAATGTTTCTACTGTTACCATTTCCAATAATGGTGACTCAAGGCCATTCATCACCAAAACATTTGTAACATATGGACCAATTAATGTGAATTATATGCCTAATGAAAGTGTAACTGAAAATCAAATCAAATAAAACGTTACATTGTCCCACTTGGTCCAATACGTTTGACTCAAACTTAAGCGAGTCATCAAACAACTTTCTTAAGAAACAAACACGTGAATCATAGCGATAGTTCCTCTAAGAGCGAGTATTATCATCCATGTATCACAATGTATTTTATTTCTCAAGTGTTTACTTAATGTGGTAACAAAAACTTAATGAATAAACCCTATGTTTATTCTTGGTCCAAAATAAATATATTTTCTCAAATAAATTAAGTGCACATAAATATGAGAAAACATCAATCCATAAGAGTTTCATTCAAAACTGAATGTATACATTCATAAAGTGGAACCAAGTCCCATTTTCTTTGTATGATCCTTAAATTTTATTGGTGACATGCCCTTAGTCAAAGGTTCAGTGATCATCAACTCAGTGTTAATATGCTCAATGACCACTTTCTTATCTATGACGCATTCTCTAATGGCTAAGTACTTAATGTCGATGTGTTTGCTTCGACTTCCAATTTTGTTATTCTTAACCATAAAGACACCAGCTGAATTATCGCAGAAAATTCTCAATGGTCTAGAAATAGAATCCATAACTCTAAGACCAGAAATGAAGCTCTTAAGCCATACACCATGTGAAGTTGCCTCAAAACAAGAGACAAACTCGACTTCCATAGTAGATGTAGCAACCAATGTCTGCTTAACACTTCTCCAAGAAATAGCTCCACTGGCCATCAGGAAAATGTATCCTGATGTTGATTTGCAACAATCAACACAGCCAGCAAAGTCTGAATCGGAGTAGCCAATCACATCTAGATTGTCCGTCTGTCTATACATGAGCATGTAATCTTTGGTTCCTTTAAGGTACCTCATCACCTTCTTAGCAGCTTTCCAGTGGTCAATACTTGGATTACTCTGATATCTTCCTAACAAACCAACAGCAAATGCAATGTCGGGCCTTGTTCATACCCGAGCATACATAAGGCTTCCAACAACAGAAGCATAAGGAATGTTTTTCATTTGTTCCCGCTCAAAATCATTCTTTGGGCATTGGTTCAAATAGAACTTATCACCCTTCACAATGGGAACAACACTTGGTGAACAATCCTTCGTCCGAAATTTCTCTAAAACCTTGTTGATATAGGTTTCTTGTGATAGACCTAAAATACCTCGAGGTCTATCTCTATGGATATTAATGCCAATGACATAAGATGCCGCTCCCATATCCTTCATATCAAAATTCTTAGAGAGAAATTGTTTCACCTCATGCAACAAACCTTTATCATTGGTTGCAAGTAAAATATCATCCACATATAAAACAAGGAAACAAATTTTACTCCCGCTGACCTTCTAGTATATACATTGGTCCATAGGATTTTCAACAAATCCAAATGAAGAAATTATCCCATGGAACTTGAGATACCATTGATGGGAGGCTTGCTTTAAACCGTATATGGATTTACTAAGCTTGCAAACCAAGTGCTCACCATCACTAGAAGAGAAACCTTCAGGTTGTTTCATATAAACCTCCTCCTCTGGATCACCATTAAGAAAGGTTGTTTTCACATCCATTTGTTGCAACTCAAGGTCAAAATGAGCAACTAATGCCAAGATGACACGAAGAGAATCTTTCTTAGATACTGGAGAAAAAGTCTTTGTAATCAATTCCTTCCTTTTGAGTAAATCCCTTAGCAACAAGTCTCGCTTTGTATCTCTCAATGTTACCTAATGAATCATTCTTGGTCTTAATGACCCATTTACAGCCAATACCCTTTGCTCCATTAGGTAACTCTGCAAGGTCCCAGACACCGTTACTTTTCATGGAATTCATCTCATCTTTTATGGCATCGTACCAAAAACTTGACTCTTTGCAACTCATGGCTTATGCAAAAGTTTCAGGATCATTCTCAGCTCCAACATTATAGTCAGATTCTTGTAGATACACTACATAATCACTAGGAATAGCCAATTTTCTTTCCCTAGGAGATCTCCTTAATGCTGGATCAACATTCTCTTGTGGATCATGTTGTTCAGCTGGTTGTTCATCAATTTCAGGCATTTGATGTTCAACTTGATCAACTGGATTATCAGTATCTTATGGAATCTCAATGACTGGTTGTTCAACATCCATTTGATCTTGAGGGGTGTTATGAACAATAACCAATCTATCACTTGAAGTGGAAGGTTGAGACTCTATATGATCAGTTACAGAAACTAATTCCCTGAATTGGATCACTCCCACTGAACAAGTCATTTTCAAGAAACTTGGCGTTTCTTGACTCCACAATCCTAGTAGTGTGAGATGGATAATAAAACTTGTAACCTTTAGACCTTTCGGCATATCCAACGAAATACCCACTAATGGTCCTTGGGTCCAATTTCTTCTCTTGTGGGTTATATATCCTTACCTCAGACGGACAACCCCAAACGTGCATATGTCGCAAACTCGGTTTCCAACCTTTCCATAATTCAAAGGGTGTCTTTGGAACAACCTTGGTTGGAACCCGGTTTAATATATACACAACCGTCTTTAGTGCTTCAGCCCACAAAGATTTAGGAAGATTGGAGTTGCTAAGCATACTCCACACCATGTCCAATAATGTTCGATTTCTTCTTTCTGCAACACCGTTCTGGTCCGGAGAACCAGGCATGGTGTATTGGGCAACAATCCCATGTTCTTGAAGAAACTTAGCAAAGGGACCAGGTGCCTGTCCACTCTCAGTATATCTACCATAATATTCCCCACCTCTATTTGATCTCACTATCTGTATTTGCTTTCCACATTGGTTCTCAACTTCAGCCTTAAAGACTTTGAAGGCATCCAATGCTTCGTTTTTATTATGAAATAAACATACATGTATTGTGAGTAATCATCAATAAAGGTGATAAAATATTTCTGACCATGTGCATCCATGTCTGGACAACATATATCTGTATGAATTATTTCTAATGTGTTCGAACTCCTACTAGCACATTTCTTATGTATGTTGGTCTGCTTTTCCCTTAATGCAGTCCACACAAGTTTCAAAGTCAGTAAAATCAAGAGTACTAAGTACTCCATCTTTCACTAATCTTTTAATTCTCTCTATGGAAATATGTCCTAATTTTCGGTGCCATAACATAGAGGAATTCTCATCAATATTACACCTCTTAATACCAGTGTGAACATGCATAGAACAATTAGTGGCGTCATTTTCCAAATAAATTGGATAAGGACCATCAGACAAAATACCATTCCCGACACAATCAGAATTATGAAATAAACTAAATGACGTGTCCTTGAAATTAAAGGAATATCCAAATGGTACGAGTCTGGAAACTGAAATCAAGTTTCGTGAGAAACTTGGAACATAAAAGGTCCTTTCAAATTTTAAAATAAAACCTACTTAAAGTTAAAATGCAAGTTCCAATAGCCTCCACATGTGAGCCCATCTTGTTTCCTGATAAGATGCTTTGCTCACTTCCCACTGGCTTCCTTAGATTTTGCATACCCTGCAAGGAGTTTGCAATATGGATTGTTGAACCAGAATCAATCAACTAGGTGTTAATATTAACATTAGTCATATTACATTCATAACAGACAAACGATATTAAATTACCTTTCTTCTCAAACCATTTTTGGAACTTGGGGCACTGCTTCTTCATGTGTCTCCTCTTTTTACAGACAAAACACTTTGTTTCTTTCTTAATATCAGCTTGACGTGGTATTCTGCTATTCCCCTTCCAATTGGCTTGAGACTTTTCAAGTTTTACAACTTTGTTCTTCCCGCGATCAGTTGTCAGCAATGCACTCTCACCTAACTCCATCACAAGCCTTTCTTCTTCTTGAACACACATGGTCATTAATTCATTGATTGACCATTTGTCCTTATGTGTGTTGTAGGAAATCTTGAAAGGCCCATACTCCTGTGAAAGTGTGTTCAGAATGTAGTGCACCAGGAATGACTCAGACATATCAACCTCGAGTTTCTTAAGTTGAGCTGAAATGTCACGCATTTTCATTATGTGCTCACGCACACCTTTCACACTGTTGAGTCGGTGAGAAGAGAACTTCATGATCAGGGTGCTTGCCAATGCCTTATCAGAAGTGACGAACTGTTCGTCAATGGCTTTCAACAAATCTCGGACTTTCTCATGCTGGTCAACAAAACCACGTATAGTTATCTCCTCCAAGCTCGGGAATGTCACATCGGATATCAGAAAAATTAGCAGGTCGAGAACCTGCATTAAACCCAAAGACTCATGTCAAAAATTGAGGCATATAAAACTAAATTGTATGTTTCACCAATGTAAACATGCAGAAAATGAATCTTAAGACATAAAAAATTGCCTGTGGGGGACTAAACTTTTAATTCAAGTAGATCCATTTGTACTTCATGATAAAATTATCAAATTATTTACTTAATTTCATACTTTTTGAGTACGAAATAATTTGATTTTCGATCCTAATATTTTACTTTATGATAAAACTATCAAATTATGTACCAATTCATAATTCCTGTGGGCAAATTATGAAAATAATCTGATACTTTATCCTGATTAATTATATAAATATAATAAAAATTCCTGTGGGACTTTTTTTTTTTTTTTGATAAAGGGACAAAATTTATTATGTTAAGTATAATTAATCACAATATTATGTCTAATTCCTTATGTGATCCCAAATAAAACCTAATATATAATTTTAATTAATTAAAGATGCCGTGGCTATTCTTTAATTAACTAAAATTATAAGGATCACTACACAATAGAATTAAGTTTCATGAGAATAATCTTAATTATACACATTCTAACAATACCAAAACTTAATGATATAAATGTGTATAAACAAAAGTCTCATAAAAAAGTGCATAATTAAAATATAATTTAATCTTATGCACAAAGTAAGCTCAGCACATAATATTTATTAATGCATAATATCATCACTTAATCTAGATTGCACATAGAATAACAAAATAATATAATATATATGAACAGAATGCAATATATAACATTAAATCGACATGTTTATCAAAAATTGCTTACTTGCGCAGTGTCCATGTGCTGCACCCTGTGACCCATTGTCGTCATGGTCACGGGATCGAGATTGCCTTCCTGAAAAAAGGTCAAACGTTTTTATTTTATTTTAAATAACGTTACTGTTCATCAAAATTAACACAACAAACTCTTGAAATTATGGACTCAAAATCAAAATTAACACAACAAACTCTTGAAATTATGGACTCAAAACCAAGAACAATGGAGTTTACATAATACAATTGCCCAAATATAGAGATAATATATAAAGTAGGAAGTTTTTCTCAAAACTTTAATCAAAAAAAAAAAAAATGTTTTTCTCAAAACTGAAAATCCATCTCAGTTCCATACCTCTATATCTCCTTTATATAAAGCCAATTTTCGCCCAAAACCTATACTGCCGTTGGAGCCTTTTATGGCCTATTTCCACCATGATTTTCATTTATTTATCATCATTAAAAATAATCAAAGAAAAAGAATGCTAGGCAACGTTCATAAGAAACCAATTAATATAAAACGTATTTTAATTAAATGAAGAGACATTAATATTTTTATATGATAATTTATCTCAAAAAGTATCTCTATGTAACAATATATATTTTATGGTGCCATTATTCCAACAGTTTGTACTCAGCCAAATCAGCTTAGTTTTGGTTAACTAGTAATCAAATTGACAATGCCTTAAACTGGTCTTGGCTTTGGAAACTCAACCTCCCTGAGAACATGAAGCATTTCATGTGGTTATCTCTTCATGGCAACCTCCCCACAAATGCCTTTAGATAGTGTAGACACCTTTGTCCCGATTCCTCCTGCAAGAGATGTGGCAACACTGTGGAAACTTTGATTCATACCCTTAGAGATTGTTCTAGCTCTAGCCGTATTTGGGACATGCATGCTTCATTTTAACAGCAAACAGAACTTCTATTCTCAAACTTGCCAAGACTGGCTGCAAGACAATTCCTCAGGGGAGCGAGGTACCCTTTTTGCTGTCACTTGCTGGAAATCGAGAAATGCCTTAACTTTTTCAGACTCCAGGTGGTTCAAGTGGCATATCATGAGCCAAATCCAGTCGTTAGTTGACCTGATTCAAGATTCTGATTTGTCTGTTAGTAATAAACGTGTTAGAGGTTAGGTGGTCTCCTCCTGCTAATACCTGTTGTAAAGTTAATGTTGATGGCAGCTCTCTTGGGAACCCGGGTAGATCTGGTTTTGGGGGTCTTATTCCAAATTCTCTTGGAGAATGGCTCTATGGTTTCTCAGGCTTCTGTGGCATAACTACAAACTTGAATGCAGAACTTCTTGCTATTTATCATGGGTTGAACTCAGCTTGGAGACTTGGTTTTAGACAAGTTATTTGTGAATCGGATTCACAGCTTTCCCTGTCCTTGCTCCAAAATGGTGTTCATGACCTTCATCCTTTTGCTCCTCTGGTAAATTGCATCATGAACTTCAATTCTTACCCTTGGATTCTCAGCTTCAATCACACTCTTCGAGAAGGGAATGAATGTGCTGACTGCGACACCCCATTCCCAAGTATCACATTTACGTAACATGTTGTAAAAATCAAACTTAATAAAGATACTAATTCACTGGTTTCCTTCGGAAAACAAAATTTGTTTTCTAATTCTTTAAGTTTCTCAAAAATAGTGATAAATTTTTTTTCCTTTTTATTTTTACTGTACACACACTCGAACACCAATAAAATAATATACATCACTATATATATTACATATGCCTCAACGTTTTACAAAAGACCTTTTTCTTACCAGGTCACCTCTACTATCACACATATTTTACATCAATTGAAATATCATAACTATGTCATAGTGGAGTCTGAAAAACATTACTCAAAAGATGACTCTCAGTAGTCACTAAGTCAGACTAACCTAAAATCTCACTCTACCCGAAAACTACATCCTAAGCTGGTCACCACTACAGAAATCCATTGGAGAGTCCAGTATAAACTTCCCCACCTCCATGAGGTGTATCTGGAGAGGATACAACAGCCCCCTCTCCAACAGCTGGAAACCCTCCGTCATTTAAAGGAATATAGTCTGGATCAACCATCGGATCCTCTTCGGGGTCCTCCTCCATCTCCACCTGTACATCCTCTGGAATCAAGACTATAGGTGCATGAGGTGACTCCGGTGCTACCTGCTGTAACGGATGAACGAAAGGAGGTGGTTGGTGCTCCAGGTTTCCATGTTGTACCAGATATCGTAGGATCATCCAAATGGGCGGTAATGAAACTTCAATCGTCTCCCTACTATGAATCAATTGCTGTGGTCCGTCTGCTACAGTACCTCGGAGCGTTCTCATAGGACCCGTGTAAGTAGCACTCCAAGCTCCTGGGTTTATCACCTAGGCGTTCCCTTGGTCAGCATTGTCGAACATCAGGGCTCGGACCCCTGAGTAGTTCAGATCCGCTGTGCCCGGATCCATCTGAACGCAGATATATACATAGATTCCACATAGTAAAGGAAACAACAAACAAATGTGCAAGGGTGAGTTACCAATATATGAGTCTTGATAAGACAACCCAATGCACGACACACAAATAGTAAATACCATATATTCACAGCATACTAAAACTATTCAAAACAGTAGAATAATTTAATTCAAAGGGTTTCATACCCGACAGTCATCGTCATTTTATAAAAATGCATGACACTCCAATATTCAGGCTCTATTTTAATACCTAATCTCCGGAGATCCCACAACTTTCTGTTTCGTTTTGAGCTGACCAAGCTCTGCACATGGCCCATTGTAAAAACGAAATAAAACAATGTCCAAAAGAACACATAACACACTGGCCACACAGTTTCACCAAGGTTATTGTTCAAAAATGTAACTCATTGGCTCACATAGAATCCCAATGGTCACTGCGAATAATGGAGATTATTGTCCATAACCTATTGCATCACTCAAAATCACAATAGTTATGGCATAAAATTTGACACACAGTCCAGTAAAGATACATTGGCTCACACAGAGTCCCAATGATCAAATGGAAACATAGTTCATAACAAATACATTGACCCACTCAGGACTCAATGATCATAACACATGACACGTCTGCCAACTATGCATGAGAAAAACTTTTATTATCGATTTCTTTTCTTTGTCGTAATAATCTTTCCATGTCGAAGCACAAAACTAACGACCATGCTTAATTTCTTATTAAGACTTTCCACTTAAACAAACATATGACACACAGCCCAAATGTTTTAAAACTTAACACAGGACACACAGTCTGAGTGCTCAATCGCAAAGCCCTAAACCGATGCACCAGTCTTAGTCTTGCAGATATGGAACTTACAATCTCCATATCAACTTAGGACACACAGTCCACAAAATCATTGCAGGACACTCAGTCCAATGACACAGTTCCCTGATCTACGTGTCCACAGAACACTAGAACCCCGACGTCTCGGTTCCTAGGTTCATTTATCCTCTTGTAAAACATTTCGATCAGTGAAAAACAAATACAAAACAAAAGCTCTGAAAACTTATCCAAGTTTAACGGAATAATTTCACTGAATAAAATTCTCTTACATAAATCATTTTTCTGTTAAAACGTTGATAAAACCTGAAAATCATTGATAAATTCCTTTTATTTGTAATTATTTCATTTTTGAAAATAAGTTTCAATAAAAGTTAACTTCCAAAAAGTATTTACTAATTCAACTCATAAATTCTTAATAATAAATAATTATTTTTCTCAAAATAAATCAATGAAATTCTGTGTATTACTTAAATAATTTTTCTGTCAGATGTAATTGTTTTGACTGCTATATAACATTATTTTCGGAACTTAATTACTTTAAATAACATTTGATAATAAAATTGAATTTATTTTGTAAAAATTAGAGCCTGTGAAAAATTTCACAGTTTCGCCTTTATTGTCACTTATTGACACAGTTTCCACAAAATATTATTAAAATAATAATTTTTTTCACTTTTCTCAAAATTTCCCAAATTAATCACTCTGATTAATTATCCAAGCTCATTAAGCTTTTATCCTCAAATTAATTTTAAACACTGACCAATGTCAGGTTTCTCAATCCAACACTCAACAGCATATAAAATTTAAATCACAGAATAGCATGACATATATCAATTCATGACATGCATCACAATTATAATATAACCAAATAATTATAATCATGTAAATCCACGTATCATATAAACTCAATTACTCAGGTAAGTATCTAATCAATCCAGCAGTTAACAGTAAACAATGTAATATCATAAAATATTTTCTACAAAAAATTAACAAATGACTCCAACAATAGGCATGTGATTATCTTAAAATCCTCAGGCATACTCCCCTTACCTTTTTGAAGATTCGAATTAATAGTTTTCAAGATCTTTCACGATTTTGTTCCGTTTTTTCCTCCTTGGCTTAAATCAAACCACTCTATCGATTCCTTCATAACAAATTGCAACCAAAATAAATCAAATCAAACAACAATACACTTAAATCATGAAGGTTAGGTTTCGGCCTCAACAAATTTTCCTAGGTTAGGAAAGTTGAAAATTTGTTAACTTAGGGATTTCTGATCCATAAGTAACTTAAACCTGATTAAGTACTTAAACCAAGATCATGAACTAAGAACATGAAATAAAACTCATCTAGTTCCAAGAACTAGGGTTTCGGTTTTTCTCAAGATCATAAGCTAGAGGTTTTAAATTTTTCTCAACTCTTGGATTCAATCAACATACAAAACCTAGAGTTGGATTCAAGTGTTACAAGACAACATTTGAATCAAAAATCTATCCAATATTCATAGCTTGGGTTTTGGTCTTTATGAAACAAATAGGTTAGGGTTTGATTTTTGACCTTCTATTTACTTACATACAATAACTATCAAGGTACTAAGAGATTAAATCATGAATCAAGACATGAAAATGAAACAAAACCCATGAACACCACTTTTTCATGTATTTGGCCCAGTTCAGAAAATTGGGAAAGAAATTTCTCATGATCATATACTTCTAGATGATGAAAATAGAGATGATTATGATATCATAGCAATTGGTTTCATGTCAAAAGGATTTTTCTAGAATTAGTTATGGATTTTTGAAGTTAGCTTCATGAACTTTGAATGAAATGAAGAACATGATGATTCATGTCATAAATCCATAAAAGTTGTGAAGAGAAAGGCTTTAAATGACAATATGAAGAGTTCTTACCTCTTGATGATCAAAGAAAAGGATGATCTTGATGATGTTCTTCATAAAATTCCCATGGTGTTCTTATGAGTTCTAAGACAAAAGCTTAAAGTTTTGGAGAGAAATGACATGAAATGAGAGAATAAAATTGCCTAAGTGTGTTATGATGAAGGAGCCATGGGTTTTGGGGGGTAATTTGGTCAAAATTTACAATGGCATGGCTTGCAAAATTCATGGAAAGCTAGGGATAAAATCGTCATTTCCATACAAAATATCATATTGTCATAAATACGTCATTATGACCATTGTGACTAGGATAAGATCGTCATAAATGCATGTCACATCAGTCACATCAGCTACCTCAGCTCCGTTGCCGGCTCCTTGATTCATCTGACACGGGTTTTCCTAGAGATATCTCAATGTTTTCGCCCGCAATAAATATAATATTTTAATTTTACGCTAAGTTTTTCAAAACTTCCAGTATCGTAGTAAATACGATAAAAACATTTTTCATCTCGTTCACGAATTAAAATTAGGTTTTCTGAACAGTAAACTTTTATTGTCAATAAAAACACAGATCGAATTCCATCTGAATTTCAACCCAAAATTTTATCGTAACCCTAAGATATAAAACATAACATAAAAATAAGAGTGATTTATCCAAAATCATTTTGAGTCTTAAATAAAAATATATATATTTATTATCGATATTTAAAAGCATAGAAAAATGTTACTCTTCAGACCAAGACTTCAGCGCCTGGGATTTCTGCACGCCCCAGATTTTGGGCTATTCTTTTAGCTGATGCCTTAGGTGTTGTCAGGCTGCGGCCTTAGTTGTTGTTTCTGCTTTCTTGCTTTCTTCTTGATAAAAAAATAATTTTATGCTTAAAAAGGGTATAATAGATTTTATATTTGTATATAAAGCATGTGGTTGATTAATACTTATCTAAGGGTATATGGGTTTGGCGCATTATGCACGATTGTACGAAGGTGACATATTATATCAGCACACCATTTTTATAATTCCAAAGTGTGGTGGAATCTAATAGACAAGTCGACATGGACCAATTACCTGCCAGATCAGTATTGTATGCTCTTATCTTCGAAATATTTAATTTTTTAACCATTTAGATTCCATCCATTATCAACTGATTTTTTATTTTATTTTTAAATTTCTTGCAACATATAAGAAAGAAATATCCCAATGAAAGTGTTCTGGATCAATATCACATTATCACGAATCCAGTTACATCAATATACAATTTTTTTTTTGTGAACCATCAATATATATATATCTTGTCAAAATATATATATATATTTTGTACAGGCCGAGGAGTAAAACCCGGCCACCTAGTTTGGATATCCGATCCAACCCAGATATTAAGGATAAGATATTTATATTATCTTCAATAATCCTGACATTATCTCAAACGACCTTATCCGATTAGAAGAGATAATATCTCTTAAATTAAGGGATAAGATATTGATATTATCCTTAAATAATCCTGATATTATCTCAAATAACCTTATCCGGTTAAGAGATGAATTTAAGATATTATCTTAATCAATGTTGATATTATCTCACATAACCTTATCCGGTTAAAAGTGATAATATCCCTTAAATTAAGGAAATCACATCTCAAAGAAGATTTAAGAGATAAAAGGAGATAAATCCAAATCTCTTAAAGATATGGGGATCTTATTATAAAAGGAGGAGAACACAAGAGAGTGACTCACTTTTAACTAACCCCGGTGACTCTCCCTTAAGTGTATTAGAGAAACTAGCTCGATCAAAAGACTATTGAAGAGTCCTTGCTCGCTGATATTCATCAGATACAAGATTAAGGGATTGAGATTACCGTATGGCCAAGGGTTGAACCTAGAACTACGTCTGGCTTTAATTCCCATTAAGATACGTAGGACCGGAATACAACATTCTGTCAAGCAATAATCTAAAACAACCCCCATTGTTCACTCTTGGTTTGACGTTCTACGGCGAGATTCCGGCAAGTCGGATATTGGCAGGAACATTTGGCAACCACCGTGGGGCAAGGTAAAACTTTGCCCCGACCACCGTGCAACCACCGTCAGTCACCATACGGGCTGGACCATACCCTCTAATCTCTCCAAATAGTTCGAAAAGAGAAGCCGAGTGAAACTGCTCGAACCCCGGTGACCATCACGACGGTCCAGTCACCAGCAGTCGCGCTCCGTGCACCCGCTCGGACCACCGTGCAGCACCTGCCTCCCACTCCCTACTGCTGTTCGAGTCAACTCGACAAACGCTCTTTCATCTTTGCCCACAGATCCGCTGCGAGACAAGCCCGCCGCCGCCGTTGCTTATGAGCCAGATCGCGAGCCAAATCTCAGCTTCAGGAAGACGGATCTACGGCGATCTCTAGCTCGCAACATAGATCTGCAAATTTGGAAAGGTTCAATGGTCCGTCCTCATTCATCTGGATTTATATATCTTGGAGCACACCCAATGCTCAATGAAATACCCATATGTACAGTAGTTATGAGCATTGTGGTGCAGCGGGTGTTGGTATCCCTCCAACCAACACAAAAGCTCTAACTGAGTCAGGATCAATTCAAGTTCTTAAGGTCGCTTCCAAGTGCCTGACAAAATTCTTGGTTTGAATTCACGATGAAATCAATCCAAGTGGTGGAGAGCTGAAGAAGATTTCTTAGAGATAGCTCGGTCTCGGAGAGCTGAAGATGTCTAGGAAAGCTCGACCATAGTAGCTTGAGGGAATACCTAAATCAGAGGCCGCGAAATGCTCAGGTGATATTGTTCTTTAAATCTAGTTTAAATATAATATGATTTGATATATTTTGCTCCACACCTTTAATGTTGTGTTATGCAGCATCATATCATTTATATATTTGAGCAAAGTGATGTTCGGATGATACCACTCCCAGAGTCACAAAATTTGCGACTACAAAGTGGTTGAGCTCCGGCTCCCTTGAAAATAACAGGTCGAAGCTCCGTGCTTCCCTTTCCACAAGGTCGAGCTTCGGCTTCCTCAAAACTCACAGGTCGAGCTTTGCTCCCTTAAAAACTCACAGTTCAGCTCCGGCTCCCGAAAGGTCGAGCCAAAACTCCCTCTCAAAATTTTACTAAGAGAAAAACAAGTCGAAGCTCCTCAAATTAAAACCATGGAGGCCGAGTTAGACTCCCTCTATAAAAATCATAGAGATCGAGCTCAAGCTCCATTTAAATGGAACAGTGTGGGGAGAACATCTCCCTTAGAAAATAAAATTCCATCAGCTACAGCACTCAAACACCATACTAACTCACAAAAAGACAAAAAGCCTAAAAAGACTGACCGAGCTAAAATCGACCGAGTTGAGGTCGAAATGCCGGGCCTATAAAGGTATACAACACCCAACGGTGGTTAAAAAACCTAAAAAGGCTGATCGAGCTAAAATCGACTGAGTTAAGGTCGAAATGCCGAGCCTAAAAAAGGAAAACAACGCCTAAGAAGGTAAGTAAATACCTACAGGTATTTCGAGTTTGAAAAACTTGAGTAAACCGTGTAATACGCCAAACCGTAAAAACTGAGCACTAACTTATTACAAACATTTTCTAAGTAAAAAGTAACTCGTAAGCAAGCACATGATTCCATTAATAAAAAAGGGGCAAAGCCCGGAGTACATAAGAATTCAAAATAAAAGCATTGCCCTAGGAACCTTTTCCCTAGGCTACTCATGGGCATCCCCATGAGCAACGATTTCAACAGGAGTGGAGTTGGGCTCGTCTTCGGCACTCGTAGGCATAGCAGAAGATTGGTCAGGAAAGCCCATTTCGCCTTCACCATCGGCTCCTTCCTCTTCTTGAGTTACCTCATCCTCCAGCTCGGACAACGGAACTAGAATTCCATCTCTGTTAAAATCCTTGTCCACACCGGCTCTCGAAAGATCAGAATCAGGAAGAAAGCGCTGGATTTGTTTTATAGCACGCGAGAACCCAGAAACACGTTCCCTTATAATCTTGGCTTCAGCTTCCTTCAACTCGAACTGAAGCTTGCAATTAGCCTTTTTCTTAGTAGCAAGAAACTGCTAAAGATTGTCAACGGAAAGCTTTAAAGCCTTGGCAGCCCTCTGAAAATCAATCCTTTCATTTTAGAGAGCTCGGATTGAGGAGAGGAGTTGGTCTTCTCAAGCTCGACATTTTGAGCTTTCAATTGCCCAATTAGCCGAGCTTGCTCTTCACACTTTACCACGGCTTTTTCAAGCTCATCCCTAGTGTGCAAGTTCGGGGAACTTCCGCCTTCATGCTTTTCATTATTAGAAAGGTCGTGGCTCGAAACACGGGTAATGGAGGAAACTTGGAGAGCATAAGCAGCCGCGACTTTCATGCTCGTGTCAGGGCCCTATTCTAGTAAAAGCCGAGCATATGCTGGCTTAATAACTTGAGAAACCACTAAAGGGCCCGAGCTAAAATTGTGTAGCCAAGAACAAAGGGCAGAAGCCCAAAAAGCCGAGGCGAAGCATTACTCCCTCGCACCAAAAAGCCGAGGTCGAGCTATGCTCCCTCGCACTACGCACTGAAAAAAGTCGAGGTCGAGCAATGCTTCCACCCTTGCACTAAAAAACCTAGATCGAGCAAAACACCTTCGCACCAAGGTAATGTCCACAGCAGATCATGCATATTAGAGACCCAAGATTTGAAGGAAATCCTGGTAGTGTTCGACCCAATAAGCTGGAATCCCAAGTAAGACTTGGCTCTGGACGAAAATCCGAGCAGTGCTCGGCCAAGTAATTCGACAACCCAAGAAAGACTTAGTTCTACAAAAAAATTTCCGAGCATTGCTCCCGAATCATAATCCAAAGTCCTCGGCACCAAAAAGCGTGATAAGATATGCGGGTTGACATTTAAGCTCTTTCGCTTATTTCAAGCTCGGAGCTTGGGGGGCTTATGGGGATAAAGGAAGGATATTCTCGGAAATCACAGAGGCCGAGGATATATCTTAGCCTACAGCTCGGTTGTTATTATGAAGAACTTGTATGAAAACTATCTTCTCATACAAATTGGAAAAGATATTAGGAAAGTTTATTCTGAGATACACCTTTAAGATTGGTAAAAATAATGACATTCGGTTGAGCTCCTGCTCCTGTAACACCCCGACTTTTCGCTGTTTTCTAATATCAGAAATTTATATAATTATGTTTATATTTTTATCTGAGACTTAGAAAACCGTTTTAAATAAACGAAGTTTACCACTCAATCCTACTTGAATGTAGGAAGCTACGATTAAAATTTAGGTTGGAAAGTCAGGCGAAACCCGGCCCGTGAATTCCATTGACAGTATAATAATACTGCTCAAAAGATCTAATTTTAATTCGTGAACGAAAGACTTAAGTTTAGTATTTTATTTTCTACAATTCTGTATTTTTAGAATTTTTTTTCAGACAACATAAAATAATTTACGTATTACGGGCGGAAAGCGTAATCGGGTAGACGACGGAAGGGAAATTAGAGTTTCTAAGAGCCGATAGAGGTTTTAACTTAGGATTTTGAGATGATTCAAGGGGATGAATTATATTTTTAAGTCTAGAAGGTTTTTCAGGGTTAAATTGAAAAATTTAGGAATTTTACGGTTAAGCCCCTGAACTTTTTGTAAATTACCCTTTTGTCCCTAAATTAGTTTTTTAAGTTTTTTCAAGTGGATTGGGCTAGAATCCTTGTTTCTAATCTTAAATGGTCGTGGTTTAGAAGCCCAAAATTTTATAGTTCATAGTTTGAGTTCAAAAAGCCATTAAAGTTTCCTTAAGTTTCCTATCTTAAGCCTAATGCCTAAATTTTTAAGTGGGACCCACAAAAATGAACCCAAGCCCAAAATAACCCAGCCCATGCGCAAGCCCATGAGGGATTGATGGCTGCCCTCATTTGTTGGATGATTCAAGTAAATTCTAGAATGTTCTACATTCTTCCACATTATTCTTTAACATTCTCAAAACTTCTTCAACAAGTTAGGTTTTCCTAAAATATCTAATGCCACAAATCAGCCCAAAATAGTCAAGTTAGTCAAGATAAGTTTGCATTAAATGTGGCAAATGGTCATCATGACAATTTATTGGCAATTTGCAAAATAGTCCTTAAACTTTTGGAATCTTTGCAAAATGGTCCCTATGAGTTAATTTCACTTAAGTCCTTAGAAAAATCACCTCCTTTCTATTTGATCCTCAAAAGTGGCGCAGCCACATGTCTATAAATACCCTCCCTCATGATTCATTTGATTCCTATTGCCTTTTTGTACAAAAACCTAAAGTTCATAAGTCTTTGAGTGTCAAGTTTGTGAAGCAAGTTCTTGGATCTTCACTTGTTTTTGATCTCCAAGAGGTGAATCCTATTCTTCTTCTCTAATCATGTCTATGTTCTTCAATAAATTTCTTGATTCAAAGTTTATTTCATAGTTGTTCATCACTTTTAAGTTTCTAGATCTAGAACTTTGAAAATTCATAACTAATTCTAGAAAAATTCTTTTGACATGAAACCAATTGCTATGATCTTATAATCATCTCTATTTTCATCATCTAGAAGCATATGATCATGAGAAATTTGTTTCCTTGATTTCTGTGTTGGGCCGAATTCATTGAAAAGTGAGGTTCATAGGCTTTGTTTCATTTTCATGTCTTGATTCATGATTCAATCTTCTAGTACTTTGATAATTCTTGTATAGAAGGTCAAAAATAAAACTCTAGCCTATTTGTTTCATAAAGGCCGAACCCTAGGTGGATGAAATTTGATGAGTTTTTGTTCAAAGTTTTCATTAATGATCTTGTTAATCAAGCTATTAGTAAGTATGCTTAATAAATCCAAGTTGGTTTATTAAAATAAAAACCCTAGCCCTATGATCATGTCAAGGCCGAATCTAGGTATATGAGGGTTAGGAAGTTTTGAGTTTGAAATTTAGTTGTTTAGCCACTAATCCATGATCTTTGTTGATTAGGACCATAAATCCATGACTTAATCATGATTAGAAATTTTAGAGATTTCTAACCCCAAAACTCAGCCCTTGACCGAAACCAACATGTAGGATTTTAGGCTTGATTTAGTTGTTAGTTTGTTGATTGAGTGTTATGTTTGATGAAGGATAAACTAGATTGTCGTATACGTGTGTTGACGGTTCCCAGATCCACGACAAAGTTTTGAATCGGAAGCTAAGTTCTTCAAGAGGTAAGGGGAGCTTACCTGAGGGATTTTTCTTAATAACTATTTGCTTGTGGTGTGGTTTATATGATTTATATGTGGTTGTGGTTATTGGTTTTGTTATTTACGTGGTGTGATTTATCTGTGTATTGGTGTGGAGTTGTGTTTAATTTATTTAATTATTTGCAATTGTATATTATACTGCTATGATGCATTATCTGCCTGGGAAATATCTGTGATATAACTGTTGGTTGATGTGTGAGAAGCCTGACAGTGGTCAGTGCTCAATTAAAGTTAATCGGATAAAAGCTTTAAGAAGCTACGCAAAATTATATTCAATGTTTTAACGGCAAAATATTGATATATAATATTAAAGGAATTTTATTTTGAGGAAAATGAGGAGTTTTGGAAAATACTTTAGCACTGCTAGATTTTATATAAGAAAACCCGGAATATTACAAAATATTCTTTTATGAAATTAATTGGTGAAAATAAGTTAATCATGATTTTAGAAAATTAATTAAGTGGAAAAAGTTAAGTTTTGGCTTAAAAAGCCTTAAAAATAATATTTGACGGCAAATTTGGAAAAGTGTAGACGGCAAGTATTTTTTTGAAACGGCAGTGCATATTTTGAGGAGAATAAACCTCAAGTGACTCATTGGTTTGTAAAAAACTAAGTTGTTATTATTTAAGGATTTTATAATGAATTTCTACCTTGGAAAAAGAATTTATGAAAAATCAAAAGTTGATTCAACCGTGTTGAAAGTACAGTTGGACTTAGTAACCGAGATGTCGGGGTACTAATGTTCTTATGACGTTATCCTATTTTGGATTTGTTTTTCCTGCACGACGTAAACGACGATATGGAACTTAGTAACCGAG
This sequence comes from Sophora flavescens, assembly GCA_030762895.1. Taxonomy (NCBI): domain Eukaryota; kingdom Viridiplantae; phylum Streptophyta; class Magnoliopsida; order Fabales; family Fabaceae; genus Sophora; species Sophora flavescens. The sequence goes on along the minus strand of CM061066.1, from coordinate 159,129,643 downwards.
ACGTCGGGGTACTAGTGTTCTTATGAGGTTATAGACTTGGTGTCTAGTAGGTAGACGGTGTGTCTACTTTACGACGTAATAATCGACGGTAAAAGATTTATGATGTTTTCTATCACCACGAACCTAAGACTGATTGCAAGGTCTAAGGGCTTCGTGATTGAGCACTCGGGCTATGAGGTCCAGTGTTGTTAATAAAAGTTGTAAAGATGTTTAAAACGATGATGGGTCATAAGCTTTTGAGAGCTTTGACAAAGAAAGATTGAACACAAAGAAAAGCGTTAAGAATAAAGTGTTTTCCATGCATTTGGCAGACGTGCCTGGTGTTCTGACTGAGGGTCTGTGACTGTGCGTCTGTGACTGCGGGTCTGTGACTGTGCGTCTGTGGATCGAGGGTCTGTGATCGTACGCTCGTGATCGTGCGTCTGTGGATCGAGGGTCTCGTGATCGAGGGGTCGTGATTGGGGTCTGTGATCGTGTGCGGCCGTGGCTGCGGGCCTGTAACTATCGAGTCTGATCAACTCATCACAATGTTGGAGATATCTCATGAGATTAAGTGTGAATGTTTAGATGATGGATAGAAGTGTCCATGCATAGTTTTTCAATGTTGATGTTTGGGGTGTGAACCCCACTGATAAACTGTATGCTATAATTGAGATGTTTATGTATATGTGTATGTGTCTTCTTTTGTGCGAGCATTTAGTTATTTTGTTAAATCCATATATTGGCGTCTCACCCTTACAAACATATCAGTGCCGCACAAGGGATGCGATCTCTACAAAAGGAGAAGGCTGACTAGTTCGAGACATGTCTTTGTCTTTGCTCAGGTTGTTGGTAGTGTCAGTTAGTTACGACCAGCTTAGGTCCTATTGAGTTATGTTATGTTTTGAAAGTCACTAAACTGATAATGATCTAGATGTTAAAAACATATGAGGCATATAGTTGTATAACTTATATACAGTATGTAATTATGTGTGATTTGATTTCGTTGTTGTTGTCTTGAGGAAGAAAAAAATTTATCACCATATTTTGAACGTTGAGAAAACATTATTTTCCGAAAGCAACCAGCAAATTAAATTTTATTTCCGTAAACGGGTAGAGTTGTGATGACCCGAGTTAGGGTATCGCAGCTCCCTACTACTAGGTCGAGCTCCGTCTCCCTACTCGGTTGAGCTCCGACTCCCGACCACTTGGTTGAGCTCCGGCTCCCGACTACTCGGTTGAGCTCCGGCTCCCTACTACTAGGTCGAGCTCCGGCTCCCGACCACTAGGTTGAGCTCCTACTCGGTTGAGCTCCGGCTCCCGACTACTCGGTTGAGCTCCGGCTCCCTACTACTAGGTCGAGCTCCGGCTCCCGACCACTAGGTTGAGCTCCTACTCGGTTGAGCTCCTGCTCCCGACTACTCGGTTGAGCTCCGGCTCCCGACTACTCGGTTGAGCTCCTGCTCCCGACTACTCGGTTGAGCTCCTGCTCCCGACTACTCGGTTGAGCTCCGGCTCCCGACTACTCGGTGGAGCTCCGGCTCCCGACTACTCGGTTGAGCTCCTGCTCCCGACTACTCGGTTGAGCTCATGCTCCCTACTACTAGGTCGAACTCCGGCTCCCTACTCGGTTGAGCTCCAGCTCCTGACCACTCGGTTGAGCTCCGGCTCCCGACTACTAGGTTAAGCTTCGGCTCCCTACTCGGTTGAGCTCCTGCTCCCGACTACTCGGTTGAGCTCGACCTCCCGACTACTCGGTGGAGCTCCGGCTCCCGACTACTCGGTTGAGCTCCTGCTCCCGACTACTCGGTTGAGCTCCTGCTCCCGACTACTCGGTTGAGCTCTTGCTCCCTACTACTAGGTCGAGCTCCAGCTCCCTACTCGGTTGAGCTCCGGCTCCCGACCACTCGGTTGAGCTCCGGCTCCCGACTACTCGGTTGAGCTTTGGCTCCCGACTACTCGGTTCAAACGGAGAGGCAGGCCACGACCCCTCTCGCTTGGAAGTCGAGGAGCGACTCCTTTCAAGCAAACAACTCGGGAGTCGAAGAGCGATTCCTCCCGAGGTTCAAATCGAGAGCCGAGCTACGACCCTCTCGCTTGTAAGTTGAGGAACGACTCCTTCAAAGCAAATAACTCGGGAGTCGAAGAGCGATTCCTCCCGAGGTTCAAATCGAGAGGCGAGCTACGGCCCTCTCGCTTGGAAGTCGAGGAACGACTCCTTCCAAGCAAACAACTCGGGAGTCGGAGAGCGATTCCTCCCGAGGTTCAAATCGAGAGGTGAGCTACGACCCTCTCGCTTGTAAGTCGAGGAACGACTCCTTCCAAGCAAATAACTCGGAAGTCAAAGAGCGATTCCTCCCGAGGTTCAAATCGAGAGGTGAGCTACGACCCTCTCGCTTGTAAGTCGAGGAAAGACTCCTTCCAAGCAAACAACTTGGGAGTCGAAGAGCGATTCCTCCCGAGGTTCAAATCGAGAGGCGAGCTACGGCCCTCTCGCTTGTAAGTCGAGGAACGACTCCTCCGGCTCTCGACTACTCGGTTGAGCTCTGGCTCCCGACTACTCGGTTGAGCTCTGGCTCCTGATTACTGATTTGAGCTCCTGCTTTCGACTACTAGGTTGAGCTCCGGCTCCCTACTCGGTTGAGCTCCTGCTCCCGACTACTTGGTGGAGCTCCGGCTCCCGACTACTCGGTTGAGCTCCGACTCTCGACTTATCGTTTGAGCTCCGGCTACTCGCGGGACTTGTGTATGGGCCGAGGTTTAGAGCTCTGTAGCTCGAATCCTCAAGCTCGGTCGCCCGAGCTATTCACCGAGTTGGAAGATATATATATATATATATATATATATATATATATATATATATATATATATATATATATATATATATATACCGAAGTATGAAGCTCGACCAATTACCTCGCCAACTCGAAAGACCAAAGAGGAAACCAAGTCCCTAAGCTCGGCTAATGTCATGAAAGCTTCTACGCTTTACTAGCTCAAAGCTTGGGGGGCTTGTGTACTGGCCGAGGAGTAAAACCCGGCCATCGAGCTTGGATACCCGATCCAACCTAGATATTAAGGATAAAATATTGATATTATCTTCAATAATCTTGACATTATATCAAACAACCTTATCCGATTAGAAGAGATAATATCCCTTAAATTAAGGGATACGATATTGATATTATCCTAAAATAATCCTGATATTATCTCAAATAACCTTATCCGGTTAAGAGATGAATTTAAGATATTATCTTAATCAATGCTGATATTATCTCACATAACCTTATCCGGTTAAAAGAGATAATATCCCTTAAATTAAGGAAATCACATCTCAAAGAAGATTTAAGAGATAAAAGGAGATAAATCCAGATATCTTAAAGATATGGGGATCCTATTATAAAAGGAGGAGAACCCAAGAAAGAGACTCACTTTTAACTAACCCTGGTGACTCTCCCTTAAGCGTATTAGAGAAACTAGCTCGACCAAGAGACTATTGAAGAGTCCTTGCTCGCCGGTATTCATCAAATACAAGATTAAGGGATTGAGATTACCGTATGGCCAATGGTTGAACCTAGAACTACGTCTGGCTTTGATTCCCATTGGGATACGTATGACCGGAATACAACATTCTGTCAAGCCATAATCTAAAACAACCCCCATTATTTACTCTTGGTTTGACGTTCTACAACGAGATTCCGACAAGTCGGATCTTGGCAGGAATATATATATATATATATATATATATATATATATATATATATATATATTCAACCCAAATCAAGGATGTAGGCCGTAAAAGATGGATGAAAATAGGAAATGCAACTAATTGCCGCTGCTGCAACCACCGACGCCACTTTGCGAATCATTGTCATAAATCGTTTTGGTTATGAATGTGTTTCAAAGAGTTTATAGAAAGTTTATTTGAGCTTACGAGAATATCTTATAAAAATACATTTATAAAAGTAGCTTATGATATTTATATAAGTTTTTTTTGTAGCTTATTTTAATACGCTTGACAGAAAAACTTATGAAAATAAATTATTTTTAGCTTATTGAATAAACACTTAATTAAGTTATTTATCTAAATATACTATGTGTGTATTTGGATGAGCTTTTGACAAATGTGATTTTAGAAGGAATTGATATTGTACAATTGATTTTGATTAAATTTGAGTTAGAAGTAAACTGATTTATGTTTAGATGCCTTAATGAAAAAAGTGATTTGTTGACCCAACATTACCTATCAAGTCACAAATTGTAGAATCAATGTTTGTATCTAACGTGAAAGGTACATATTTCAGCTTTAAGATCAAGGTGATTTTGGGGCTATAATCACTTTCTGACCATGGAAGCCAAACACCAAAAGTATTCAGTCAAACCATGTTTGACTATGGCAGAAGAACTTCCAACCGTTGAAACTTTCAAACAAAACACACACTATGTCGAAAACCTCGACGAAGAAAGTAGAGTGGTCCCCTTTTATTAGTAGCATTGCATCCTTTTTGCGATCATTAGTAATGTAAATGAGTTGCCAACGAAGGTTGTTCCATTTGGTGAGGATAAGCCTCATAACTCATAATATCGTGAGTTCAAATCTCACTGTCGATGTGAGGATCTCGTTGGTGGGTAATATATAAGTACCTTAGTAAACACTCTTGGAACTGTGAAGCCTGCTCTGATCTTGGTGAGTCACTGGGATCCAACTCACCTAAACTTTTAAGAAAAAAAAAAGGTAAATGAGTTAAGTCCAGTCAAACACTACAGGTTTAGGCTTGACTTATGGGAAAAAAATATGACATTTCAAGTTTGGTTAATTTATTTAAACAAGTCAAGTTTAAGCGTGAATTTGACTTTCTTAAAAATATGAAACTTCAACTTGGTTTGAATGGCGCATTTACTACTTTATTTATTTATTTTATCAAATATCTCTTTGAATTATTTTTAGATTTATTTATTTAATATTTAACAAATATTTTTATGCTAAAAGACAAAATAAAAGTAGAAATAAAAAATGTATATACAAATTCATTGCATAAATATTTTATAACTTTCGGCCATTACTATATGGGTAATACACACATACACGAGCTATTGATACACGAACACTAGAAATTGAGATATATAATTCATGATCATGTTTGAGATTTGTTGTTCTTTTTGGGTGAACTCGGACATCCTTCGATAGGGAGCTAGAGACTAACCTCGAGATACTGAGATCCAATTAAGGGGTTGACATCTCCCAAAATATGTTCTTCCATATGTTCTATTGATAAACTTTGTGGTGGAGTGCTATTTACTTTAAATTTTATTATTCAATCACATGTGCACACCTTCATCGTGAATTGAATTCGTTTGTTTTAGATTTCGATAAAATTGTTTGTAAAATAATTGATGTTAAAAGAATAGGTTTTGAAAAAAAATCAAAGTTTTAAAAAAATATACATATTACAAAAGCTTTACTCGAGTAGACAAGGAAAAAATGAGGATTATTTTGTGTGGTGAGAGGTAGGGTAAGTTGTAAGTGCAAAAACCGGACCCCCACTGGCAAGCAAAATTAAGCAAAGCGGTATCCTATATGCAAAAATAATGCATATTTGACTTGAACTTGGATAAATAAGATAAGATACATAAAAAAATTGCTTGCTTAAGGCAACTTTTTTTTTTGGGATTCTCGAAGTATCATCCGATGAATCTTTCATAATACTGTTTAATGTAATTTAATAATAAAAATAACTCATCACTGTAAATTCAAAATATTTTTCGTAACAGCTGTTATTATTATTATTTTTCTTTTTTAAGGCCCTCGTTTTGGTTTTGAGGGGAGTTCCTTGGGATTGGCTACATCTACAATCTACAATCTACAATGCATTACAAACAAAAGCATATAACTTCATCTTAGATTGACAATAACATACCGGGCCTCTCATATTAGGTGTTGAAGTTTTGCAGTCACCATAGGGGTATGATCTTCACATGGCCCGTGTCTACTGGTTTCTGAAAGAAGGATCTTTTTTCCTGTGAAGCTTCTTATGGTGCTTATGAGATGCATTATTCTTAATTGTAACTTCATTTGAAGCAAGCCCGTTGGCCATGTCAAACGAATTGAGGTCATCCAATACGTGTTCAATATCTGGTGCAACTTCACTGTCATCATCTGAAGAGTTTTCAGTACCAGATGAATCAGAGTGATGCAAGTTGGGTGAGTCAAGTCCTGCATGATCTTCCAAAGCTAGTTCCTCATTGAAAATTCCAGGGGGCATTTCATAGTGAGGCAGCTTTCCATCAATGTAATCTTTCAGTATCTGGCGGGTAGCTCTAGTTTCATCAGGCAGTCCACTTGAGGCAACATACCCGCGAGAAGCACAATATGCTCTCAAAAGTTCAGATGCCAGAGGGGGGCGAGATTGTGGCTCATATGGCTTAGGTTTTGGTAGACTGATCTTATAAATCTCTTCGATGACATGTCTTGGAACTCTATCAGCTACAACTTGGACAGCCTTCTTGTGTTCAGTCATCCTATCTATAGGCAACACTCCACAAGCAATCATCTCATATCTTGAGCTTGTGAAAGATGGAAAAACTAATCCAGGACAGTCACAAAGGGTCAACTTGTCAGAAATAATTAATGTTTGGAAGTGCTTTGTCTTCCCCGGAGTAGAGGTGACGCCTGTCCGTTTTTTACCAACCAGAGCATTAATAGTTGAACTTTTGCCAACATTAGGATATCCAACAAATCCCACAACAACAGTACTTGATGATGAACTAACACCAGCATTTTTGTCAGGAGATTGAATGTTAGATGGCCCTGTCTCAGAGGAGCTTGAATTTCTTCTCATCTCTACTATTGCTTCGGCCTCTGACTGCAAGCGTGCCAAAAGCTCATCCCTGTCATATATCTCTGTGTCTGGGTTATTATTTCTCCCCAAGTCATTATCTTCCAATGCTGACCCAAGCCTTTTGCCTTCAAGAGCTGCTGAAGCAGCTTTAGCTGACCAGTAGATGAAGAGAATATCACGAGCACAAAAATACTCTGCCCATTTCTCTCTGCAAGAAAGGTGGGGATCACAAGAATCTCAGCAAGACAGAAGACCGAGAGTGATGATTTGATGGATTATAACTATAAAACTTATATGGAAGACTTAAACCTCATAGAAGCTGGTAAGAGATCCGCCTTATTAATCAAGAGCAATGTGCGTTTGTGCTCATCAACCTCTCTTGCATATGCCTGTCTCAGTAAAACAATGCAAAAAGGATCATGTCTGGCACTCGTAATTAGAATGATTTTTATAAACAAAGTAGATAACTTGACACTTCGGTAAAAGCAGTATATGATCAAAAATCATCTATGTTCTTTCTAATAGCTTAGATAAAAGCTAAATCACAAATATAGTCAATTTGATATATTATTTATAAATTTCATTTCTACTAGCAGTTGCATCTAAGTAGCAATTTAGTTATAAACAAATCTTAAATAGTCTCTAATAATAGCAATGTCATGTCCACGTTTTGAAACTTCCCTATATCCTCATTTGCATGCTGCGTCACATCACATGTTCCTTAATGTACTTACATGGGATTTAATTTCAAAGGGATGGTGATAAAACTTAATTTTATTGATGCAAAAAGCCAAAAACCAATTAAAGCAATATATGTAGCCCCAAAGATTTATTACTTTATGATAAATTATGTATCTATCACAAAAAAGAATGTCATCTTCCACTTTGCAGTTTATATGCCAGTTGCCACCCTCTCCAATAGAAAGTCTTCCTCAATATCTGACCCTTTTCAATCAGTGCTTAGATTTGCTACAGACCTTAGAGATCTCTAGATTTGTCAAGTTTCTTTATTATGCTCACAATCAACACTTCCTAAAGGAGAAAAGTGTAAGCAATGTATTACCTCAAGATCAGGACAGCGATAGAATAGTGGATCTCGTGCATCAATAACCATAACAAGCTGGTCAAAGGGAGAGGGAATGAGATTATCATCTTAAACATGCCCTTATAAACAAAGCAAAACAAAAAGCAGATACCAGATATACAAACTGCTACACCATGTATAGTTGTATACAATATACTTCTCTATAACTACAAACCATAACAGTGTTCTTACAAACCAACAACCGGGAAAAACTGCTGAGAGAGAGAGAAAGAGGATGAGATGATCATCCAAAAAGTTTCAAGTTCTTAGAAACAAAACAAAGAGAAAACACTCGAAAAATATTTACTACTCCAAGTATATTCTATATAACTATGAATCTATGATCATAAATTCATAATTAATATGAAACAGAAATATCAATTATCCATATAATGCTTTTATAAAAGATAAGATAGTTTTGTTAAAGAATGAATGTATATCTGGGGAAGGATAAGAAATTATCATAAAATGCACATTACTGTCCATGTTTATTTGGCAATCATATTGAAATTTGAAACTCTTTATCAACCAAAAAAGTAGAAATTTCTAGGTGAAACTTGAAAAAGATGATATCAACTTACCAAATCACTGCGTTCAACAACCCGCCAGAGCTGTCTCCAGATATCAAGATTTTTTTCGAATGGAGTAAGGACAAGCTTCTCATTTTCCTCAAGTCTGAAACATCATAATGCTATAATATGAATAAAAAATACCTACAATGCAATTGTCCTTATTTTCTTGTACTTCTGATATGTCACTGACAGAAATCATTATAAATTATACAATAATGTTATTTGCACACCCATTTGGGACACCTTGGTTAATCACGTATAAATATTTGGTTAATTTAGTTCATTATATGGTTAATGGGCTTATTTTCCATAACCATGTAAATATTTGGTTAATCACATGCAAATATCTGGTTAATTCAGTTCTTTATATGATTAATGGGTCATCATGAATTAACCAAATATTTGCACGTAATTAACCATATAATGAACTGAATTAACCAAATATTTATACATGATTAACCAAGGTGTCCCAAATGGGTGTCCCATTTGGGTGTGCAAATAACATAACTGTAAATTATAATTGCTGTGGCCTAAGTCTGATTTCCAGCTTAGCAGTAAAGCATCATATTTATCCTTTCCTGTTAATTTACATTTTAGACACATGTAATTATACATTGATTAACAACACAATATGAGCAGATATTATGGACCTAACCTTGCTAGACTGCGACGCCAAATTAAGAAAGCTTGTCTTTCATTGTCATCAAGCTCCTCAACAGACATGTCTGTACTCCATGGTGGCCTAAAGGAGGAAAAAAACTCAGACCAACCAACCAAGGAAGAATTGATTACCCAGACAACGAAAGAAAAGAAAAACAACATACCTGCGTGGAACACGGAGACTGCTAGCATGCAGCGCCTCCTCCCTCTTCTGCTGCTTCCTCATTTCTTCAGGTGTCATCTCACTAGTGCCAATGCCAGAGTTCAAATCCCTACACATATAACAAACATCACAAATTCTTCACCACGTACATACACACAAAGTTAAAGAATAATGTCTGAGCAACATGATAGGCGAAACCAAGAACCGCTTAATGAAGGTACATAATTCCTCACACACTGTCACCTCCCCATGTTTACAATTCCATTTCAGTAACATGCTCACTAAAAATCGAGGTAGATACTAGATATAGAGAAATTCTTAGGTGCTCCGCACTAATTAAGCAATAAAAACATATTGCTCTATATCATTCACCGTGTACCACTTCAGCTGACAATAACATTGAAAATGTTGTTAGTTAAAGTAAGAGAGACACTGATGACCGGTGTAGCTAAGATGCATGGACAGATCTGTGGTAACGTTTTAATTCTATTCTATTGCTTTTAATTTTTAAAGGTGAATAATTTGAAACTAAACTAAGATTAACAAAAAAAAAAAAACTAAATAAATAAATTGCCCCTTATTTGATAAAGGAAAAAAGAGATAAAAAGTGCATAAAATGGAGTAAGGTGAATTACAGATTGATGGGACGGTTGGAGGAAGGGTAATCGGCAGCGAAGAGAGATAGAGGGTAGTGTGCTTGTTCGATAATGGCGTCGATGTCGGTGATCTCAGTGAAGGATTCGAGAACCTTCTTCTTATTGTGTAAATGGCCCTTTTCCTTGCTCTGTTGGATCATCTGGTTGTGCTGCTTCACCAGAGCTCTACCAAGCTCTGATTTCTGGTTCTTTCCCATTGTTGTAGCTGGAAATGATGGAATTAAGAGAGGAGAATGAATATAAATGAGCCAGCTGATGCAAGCTTGAAGCTTCACTTTTTCTGAAACCCTATAGTTTTCCCTCTCGAGACGAGTCTGAAACTGTTTTATTTCTACCTTTTATAGGTTACTGAAATGTTAATTTATTTTATGCTGAAAGATATAGTATTTTTAGAATAAAAAGAGTTTTTAAACTAGTTCTCACATAAAAAATTCGTCTTTGCTATTTTTTTGTTTTAACATCATCATAGTTTTTTAAAATGCATACCACATCATATTATATGACCGTAACATCTTGATTGCTGATAAAAATAAATGTCAACCTTTATGTCATAACATATATGTCATCTTTATGTCATAGACTTTTACTTTATATCGTGTGCTTTTTAGTGTTTACTTTATTAAAGTTATGATTGTAATGTATCTTAAAATATCCATCACAAAAGTTATCTTGTAATATCTTTGGTATGCTTTGTTTGTATTCTAAATCCCTTATAAATAGAGGTCTTTTGTGTTGTAAGAATCACGTTGAAATACAGAAATAAATAAAAGTTAGAGTGTTCTAAAAAATGTCTTGCTTCTAAGAACATGTCCTCCTCCTTCTTGAGCTCTCTTTTATACTACTACTTCATGGATCAGCACTTGCCTCGAATGAGGATCCAGTGCATCGGAAAGCTCTTAGTAAACGATCCAGAGTAAGAAATAGGTGGGGAGATTGAAGAAATCAGTTCCGTTTCTATAGGCCTAAGAGACATATAGACCGTATCTTGCCTAGTTGAACGTTAGGGCTTTTTGTTTATGATCTTAGGCATACCTAACATGGAAATGATCTTAATGACTTTATCTCTTGTCCTCCCTATCCTTCTTACCCTTGAATTGAATTGGCCGCATCAAGCCACACAAACCACAATGCAACTACGATCATAACGCGACTACAACTTGAGATAATATTAAAAAAACAATTCTTATTAAATCACAATAAAATGACATAAAAAACACTTTCAAATAAATATATTGGATAAGTGCTTTTTAACATGTTAAATTAACGATATTATTTATATTTACTATACTCATAATATTTACTTCAAAATAATTTAATTAATTTTTTAGGATATTAGTTGTCATTTTGTAAAATTTGAATGGATAATTTTGTGAAAAAAATTTATTAAGCGATTCTCTCTTCTTTGAGAACTTTTTTCCCCCTAAAAGCTAGAAAATTTAACTTCTCATAAAACCATTTTTTGAATAATTGTTTTTTTAAGAACCCTAACCAATCAAGTTTAAAAATGTCATAAGTTTTTTTTATAAAAAAATCGTTTGTTTTGAAAAGAAAAACAAATGGACTCCTAATAAATCAAAACAATGCCAGCTTATTTCATTTCATTGTACTCCTTTCCACCAATCCAAACATTACATGGTCTTGTGGTTCAATTAAGTCATTTTTTCCGGGATTTGATTAAAAGATTTATCTCACCTCCAGTCAAATCATAAAATTTATACGAATATTTTCAATAGCATTATCTTATTTTATTTTTCCCTTATTAAATCTAAGTTCTCAAAATGTTATAGAAGGGAAAAAACAAAAAAACAAAAAAGTTATAGAAGGGAGGTTATATCAGAAAACCGTTCTAACAATCAACAAATTACCAATTACCAAATATTCAAAATTCACTTATAAATAGTCTACCAGCTAAAAGCCTTCATCTCCCTTGCATCATAAGAAGCTACATCTGCCATTTAGCAAATACTGGTTTCCTCAGTTTTTGCAACTTCAGTATGACATTTATGTCGGGCTTCTTCAGGTAACAAAACCCTGAAAACAACATAATGATGATTTAAGCTCTTCTCTCCCTGTAATCTATGAATACTACCCAAGGCGCCGACATTAGGGTTTGGAAAAGCATAAAATATCCGCCTAATTCTCTGATGGACAAGGGCCATAGCACACCTGACATTATAGTGGAAATCAAATTTAGGCAAATATATCAGAAAGCAGCTACTATGAAGAAATTTTAACCATCTGAGAGTGAAACTTAACCGAAAGGAAATTCAGAATTAGAGAATGTCTCCCATTCTATGATGCAAAGGGCAATAAAAAAGAAGAGTTGAATCAAAATGCTAGCCTTTTATCCTAATATTTTACCAAGTTGCCCTTCATAGATGACTACATGAGCAAACAAAACCAATTCAAAATTCAAAGGACCTCAACAAAACAAGGTCATAATAAAAGTGCATCAAAATTAGAGAAGGATCATGTCTATAAGCTTACATTGTGCATGGTTCCCAAACAAGATAGATGTCATAACCAGTGCATAAGTAAGGTCGTGCTGACGGCTGATCAGAAGTACAACTATGAGAATTCAATTTATCGTCATCTTCAACCTGAAACACCATATCCAATACCAAAAACAAACCTTTCAACATAACATACACAATTGGAAATGATTAACAAGTACAATCAAGGTAAAACACAATTGCATAGGTATTTTATTTTCCATATTGCCAATGTTGAATTTGGTATGAGATGCTTCATTAGGTCTAGATTATCAACAATTAATCATCTTAGTTTTCCATTGGGCAATTCTTTGGAAAACTGTTGCGACTTGCAAAAATAATGTGTCAAGTATTTGCATGACATTTACATATTGCAAACTTAGGTAGCTTTTGGTAGACATGGGAAGGAACATAATATATTGGTTGTATGGTTGTATTCTATGTTTGGCGTGTTTTATAAATAAAACAAAATAGTACATGAGAATAAAAAGTTGAATATTTTTGTACCACTAATAGGGAAGGAACCAAAGACAACAGAACAAGGCATCCTGTTCTACCTTATTTTGTCCATGCGCCAAACGCTACCTTACTATAAAACCTAATCTAGGAACTCTGATATATTAAGGTCATAAAAACCTCAATAAAGCTTCCTACAAAACAAGTTACATGAAAGTTGAAACTAATAAAATGACAACTGGAGTTCAAGATGTTCTTAATACTTTTGTTGGAGTTGAATGGTTAACAATTCGTCGTACACTAACCTAGTTCATTAAAGAAACCTAATATTTAGATGTAAGTTAACTTACATTTGCATAAATAATTTTCTGTCTCTTTGCAGGAGAGCTCGAGCAAGAATTCTCTTGATCCAATTCCAAATATTTTTCTTCATTGTTCCCCTCACTGGGGAAAAGGCATCTATCCCTGGCAGCAGATGATTCTATAGCTACTATGGCAGCATGTCGCAAAGGGTGCCGGTAGTACGAACTCCGTAAAAGTGATTGCTGCTCAGCCCATTGCCAAGGATATAAACAAGCAACACCTGTATATGGTTCTTTGAGCTGATTGGAGGACCCGTTTAAATGCAATGGTTCATGAGGTGCAAATCTATTAGAAGTAGAACGGGAACTAAATAATTCAGGCTTTCTGTAGCAGCTTAAGTCAGCGCTACTGTTGTCTTTGCAAGTGTTCAAATCAAAAACCTGATCACGTGCACTTGAAATTATTTGCTTGGCTGAAGGATCCACTATCACTGCAGCATTGACTACCTAAACAGATGAAATTTGAAGTAGCAGTTGAATGTGAAGTTCAATAGAAGGGCACTTTAACCAAAGCTACCCTTTACTAATTCAGCAGGATAGAGGGGCCAAGTGAAAAAGAGCTCAAGCTAATCATGAAGTGAAGAATAATCATCAGGAGAAAAGCAACTAAGTTAAGCCTGTCCAGTCAGGTTATGGGTGCATTATTTCTTGTGTGCAAATGGCATGGAAAGGACAAATGTTGCATATTTACCAAGCCATCAGATGTGGCCAACTCTACAGCTGATTGCATAAACTTAAAAACTGTCTGTGAGTCTTCCTCGCTAAATCCAGTAATGCCATCAATGTTGCTGTAATTTGATTAAAAATGTCAAGCCAACACCAGAAGCAAAGTCAGGTATTCTTATACAAGACAAGGTTTTGCACTATCAATCAAGACAAAGTAAGATTATTGACAAGAATGAAACCAGATAGCAAGATTAGATATCCAACCTATGTCATCAAAGCCAACAAAATTTCACCAAAAGAATTAAATAATTTCAGCATGTATTAATGTGTTCATTAAAAAATTGACAATGATCAGAAATTTTTTCCTCACGTGAAACAAATATAAAATCTCTGTCTCCAATATTTACACAGTCCAAATTTCAAAACTTTCCTTTCTCAATCAAACTCTCAACTCCCCATATTTTTACCCAAAGAATATACAATGCTTAGATCAACACATAGAACAAAACTTTCATACAAACCACTGTCAAATCTCTTACATCAGATTCTATAGTAACAAGAAATACCATAATATTGGAAACTAGCCTAAATTATTTACTTAAAATTGAAAATGGTTACACACTGGATATTAAATACAAGGGTGCTCACGCCACTTATTTATTTTCATCCAGGTAGTGCCAGCTAGTAAATACAATTGCTGTGTGTATTACCGAGCCAACTAGACCCAATGGCTAACCTGTGACTTGCATAGATATAATCTTTTATATCAAGTGTCTGGTGGTCTTGCCAACGAGCTCATCAAGATGAAAGGTTTATTGTTGGGAATTTCATTTATCAGCAACATATTTTAATATGAATAGTTTTATTCATCTGATGATAGATTTCATTTATTACTTGACCTTGCATATCCTTCAATGGCACCAACAACGATGATTTTTCTGATAAAAAGCAGCAAAAGTATTGCACTTAGCTAAAGAAATAATATAGAAAAACAATATAAAGCTTACTAAGTCCTTGGATGATAAGATGTTGGCCATAATTTGCATTGCTCTTGCCACTCTTCTTTTGATGTTGCAGCATATTTGCATACCTAACGTCAATTAAATTATTCAATGCATGAATCTGATGTAAAACTGACAAGAACCAAGAATCCTCAGGATTTTAACCAAAACTCACAATGATCTCTTAAGAATCAATAATCTTACTTTGTCTTCATTCACGAGCAAAGCTCAAAGAGTACAATACTATATTTAAGGGGGCCGAGTTAAAATTTATATTTTCTTCCAAAAAATTGCATATGAAAAACTCGACTTTTAAAACTTTTGGAGTATCCATAGCTACTGCATCGACCCACTACCCTCTGTCCCTGTCTACATTGGTATTGCACCCTAAAAAAATGTTGGATAGGCATTTAACTAACACAGTCTTAAAGCTGTACACACAGATTAAATTTTGATAGACACATCATAAAACTAAAACTCCATTCATATAAAAATTACCGACTTATGATTTAGTCAGTGAGCTTTCAAAAACAAAAAAAGGAAGAAGAATGCTGGTGGTTCAAGATTCAATTTATTGATTAACCTAGTACCATCAACTAAAATATGAAATTACTTACGTGAAAACAAAATGTAATTGACCAATCATTCCACCATCACTATCAGATAACTTTACAGCCTCAGTGACAATCACAATAAACAAATCAAAATAAGTCAAGACTCATCAGAACCATTTAGAAATCAGTATTTGATGCATTCTTCATATAATTTTCATCTTATATATTTCTGTGATCAAAATACAATCTAAGAAAACATTAACTAATTAACTAATTGAAAAAAAAAGACCCACTTTTGTGATAAAAGGACTCAACCGATAGGAGCTGATCAACTCATCAAGATGAGATGGCAGGCTATTCAATTGATTGTCACCTTCAGAGGCCAGACACAAGACCACTGATAGCTGTATTTGTCCTGTCAAACATTCCCATGTCACCAGCAAATGATTTGGTCTATTAGTCATAGCTCATATAACATAAAATTAAGTAACATAACAGTACACTTTTACAAAACAATGCAGAAGGATGCTGTATTTCTACAATAAGTACAAGAGTTCGCCTTTATGTATTGAAGTAAAGAAGATCTAGCTCCAAGTTAAAGGATGTGAAATGCTGTGTGTTAACTAAACTATGCTTTATTTGGTATTCATTCATGAACCCCATGATTATATCATCCATAACATTCCACAACAGTTGATGATCTTAGTTTTTCAGGGCTCGTAGGTTTTATACACACAGAGACATATACATCACTAACATTGCTTCATAACCAATAATCTTTTCTTTCTCTGTTGTCACTGTAACACATAGTTGGAAGAGTTTATGCATTTCATTTAAATGGTCTTGTGAAGAATCAGTACTCAGTCAATCCTAGTTGTGCAGAAAAAAATGCTTGCCTACTAAAAACAGTGGTCTTTAATATTTCAGGTGCCTAAGACTCGGTTCCATGAGCAGCTAAGTCCTACCTCCAGAGGGCACACAGTACCTTCTGCTTAATTTTACATTTTCTTAAAAGTGAGTATACTGACTCATCCTACAAAGCACAAATACTTCAAAATAGTTCCCATGTCCGTGTAAGACACATAATCGTATCAGATATTTTACAGATACTTTCAAATACACCTAATTGTGTCATACAACTTTCACTTTTATTTTTTGAACTTTTATACCAATATAGATAGAAATATCATAAAAATAGATAAATGGTAGCATTTTATTATATTTACAATAATCATGCTAACTTTTAAAACATCATTTCTCTACTTTAATTCGAGATTTGTGCTTTTATATCAATTTTATATTAATTTTATATATTGTACCATAGCCATACTGTCTCCTATAATTTTAAAGTTCATTGTATTCTTGTCTGTGTTGTATCGTATCCCTAGGACTCACCCAAAAAGAGGAAAGCATAAAAAAAGGGATTGATTTTCCTCAGGTAGCGTTTGGTACGAGTTTTAAACAAGTATTCCCGAGAATGTTGGCATGGGAATAAAATTTTTCATGTTCGTTACAAGTTTTAAATATTTATTCCCAGGCATAAAAGATTCTCGGGAATAAAATTAGTGAATGATAGTTATAAACTTGGGAAAACTCTATTCCCATGTGTGAAGGTGGGAAAACTTTATTCCCAGGAATCACATTGCCCGAAATATAGTTTGTCTGGGAATAAAACATTCCAAATACCAAACGCTACCTCACAAATAATTTGAGAATCTCCAATGATATCCAGTTAATAAATCATCAGATGATTAATATTTCAAAATTCAAGATATGAGTTCCATAAGGCCAATAGTTGGATGGGAAAAAAATATCCAAATTTGACAACAAATTAACACACGAAACACAATAATACCATAAAATAAGACATGTATGACAAAGCATTAGACCTCCTTCAAGAATTTTCTTCTGAATTCGTTTCACATGACGGAGATTTTCGAGTGGTGCTATTTGATTCAAACGCCTAACAAGAAATTCAAATTAATTCCATAAATTAGTTCACAAAAGCATGCAACATTTTAGTATGGTTAGGGATCGATGGGAACTGAGCTAATAACTAACCTCACAATTTGGTTGGCATGCTTTGGATCAATGACTGAAGAAAAAACATTCTCTGCACAGAAACACAAAGCAAACAAAGCACCAATCTTTCAATTTTCTGGTAATTTCAAAAAGAAAAAAAAAACTAAGAAGTCATGGGTATTGATAAAGTGACCAGTGGGTTGGTGGTGAAGGTCATGTGGCTGCTTATCTGGGATGTGCACAATCTGCCATGTTGCAAAGTAGTTACTCATTGCTGCCGCCGCTGATGGTGCCACTAATGGAAGAAAATGAGATACCTGACTCAGACTGAAACTGAATCAGAAACTGATAGAACTGCTGATCCAGTGAAGTAAAATGGGCCAACAGCCCAACACCCTTTGAAAATGGACTAAGCCTGGAAGTAAGAGGAAATTAGAACATTGCATGGTGCTTCAAGAGAAAAATTAAAAGAATTGAGAATTTTTACAAGTCTAGACACCTACAAAATTCAGTATTGAAAGAGATGGCAATGTACACCAATCAAATGTCCCTAATATAGACAGTTTCTTCTACCATAGAGAAAAACCAAGGGTCCGTTTGCTTTGTTTCCAGTTTCATATTTTCATTTATTGTTTTCAGAAATAATTGCAAAAATGCCACATTGTTTTCACTCTATTCCTTGTAGGCAGGGTTTTAAATAAAGGTCCGCGACCGCAATTTAGATCACAACGTTTTGGTTTTGGAGGTCTTTGAAACCAAAACGCGACTGCAATTATGACCGCATTGGCGGTATTGTTCCGCAATTGCAGTAAAAATGCAACGCAGCTGCAACCGCAATTTAAAACTCTGCCTGTAGGAAATAGTGAAAACAAAAAGTTGGATATTTTGGGAAGCTATTTGTGGTTCAAAGGTTTGATGAAAAAAATTTAAGTATTGTGATTTTTTCAATCTTTCTATCTATGAAGTTATTGGTATAAGGTTTCTCTTTTGACTCAACACTGTAGTGGGGTAGGTTTTCACTTTTCAGGTAGCAGCAGCAGACATGTAGTCACTTATACATAATTAACAGCTTCTTTGTAGTACATTACTGGAAAGTTAGATTCACAATTATCTTAGCCAAAGTAAGTGTTCTATATAGTTAGAGAGAAAATCATGAGGGCTCCTCCTCATTAGCAGAGTTAAATTGATACTTTTCATCTTGTTTAACTTCCTTTAAGAAATAAACCATAATTATCATTGCAGGGGTGCAATGCACTTGCAATTAGTCAAAACAACACAAATAACAGACAAGCATATGGAAAGAAAGCTAAAATGAGATTAATCAGGATTAAGCGACAAAAAAAAGAGAGATTAAGCAGGATTAAGCTAATATACTTTGCACATTTTATTTTCTAGTAGTTCAAAAAGTGTTTCGATCAAATAATATATCATATGAAACTTAAAAATCATTGCATAGGTGCAAAATGCCTTCAAACACTAGTGGCGTGAGTGTGTAAGTAAACAAAAGTTACATTTGATTTCTCATGTGGATATAGAGATTACGAAACAAAATTCTGCATTTTCAAACTAAAAATATATCTCATGAAAAAAAAAAGGAAGAAAAAGAAAAGGGAACATACCTTTTTAGGGTTCACTATGACAGTGATCCCAGCAACTTTCTCAGGTTGAGCTGTGATGGCGACGCGCGGTGGCTGTCAGGGTGGTCATAGGTCTTCGACGGTGGTCTTCAGGTCATGATTGATGAATAACAGAAGAAAACGATGGGGCTTTAAAACACTACCCGGACCGGGTCGGCCCGGGCAACCGGAACCCGTCGACAGGTTCAGGGAAAAAACAACCGGTCCGTTCCATTTTTTGTTTGGACAGGACCCGAAGAGGTCGGGTCGGACCGGGTTGCCGGCTAGTATCATTACGAGTGTGTTTGAAAAACTGGAAAAAAAAAGATTATGCTGATAATCTGTTTTTAAATAATTGATTATTGTGATAATCAATTATAATCAAAATCTATTTTTTTTTTATATGTTTCCTGAAAAACGACTTTAAGCTAATCTATTTCGTTTGTGTGATGCAAAAATAATCATTTTTATATAGTAAAGATTGATAATATTGTAAATAGATGATGGTTAGAAAAGTTTTTTTAGAAAACAGTTGGGTCTTGCAGCTTGTCAGAAAACAACGAAATGAAGAGAAAAAATGTTTTTTTTTATAAAATAATCTAGTTACCCAAACATATCAATTTTTTCACAAAACAATTTAATTGCTAAAAAATATCTGAATGTGAAAGATTTAATCTTCCCCAAACCGAGGTGGATTATGGGTTTGGACTAAAAAAGCCCTATGATGCCATTGTTGTGGGATGTACAATTATATATTATAACAACTATTTGTCGAAAAAGTCAAAAACAAGAAAAAAAAAATCTCCAACAATTAATTGCCGGACTATATTTTTCTTCTTCAATTTTTTGTATTTCCGGCGACTAATTATCAGAAATATAAAAGCTTAAAAAAATATTATTCGAAAATTAATGCTAAGTGTTGCATATTCCGTCAATTAGTTAAGATAATGTCCGGACATTTAATCGACGGCAGGTAAAATAATTTATAAGGACAAGATAGTGATTTCATAAATGAAAATAAAAAATGTGGCGGTGGATGGAGCATGTGTGGATGTGGAGGTGTAGATAGCAGCACATGGATTATGGATTTGGACTTGAAAAGCCCTGTCATGCCATGGGCCTTTAAAAAGTGGACTAAGGAGGGGGCTAAGTGGGCAACAGCCCATTTTGACAGTAATTGCAGTCAGTGTGTGTGGAGTGCGAAGGAGCAAAAGGGATAACAGAAGTTGTAAGGTAGGAACAGCTTCTTTCTTGTTTTGTTGCCAACGTTACAAGAAGACGCAGCAGCATTGTCTTGTCTCCACTCCACGCATACTATATAATCTTTGTTCTGTTTGGAACATTCGAAGGGTTTTCTTCCGTTGCTTAAGAATTTTGTCATTTCCTTTGGTGTATTTGTGATTTTAATGGTTAATGCATTTTTAATGGGATGGGAGCTCAGAAGAGCATCCATGCTGGCAAAGGTTAGAATTAGATTACAATCTTTCATTTTGTTCCCTCAATTTTAAAAAAAAATCTCTATTTTTGTTACATACTGATAATTTTTGTTTAACAGCAAAAATTGACGTTAATGTTGATCTCACTCACAAGCTATGCGCTTCTTTGATGTTTCCTACCCTCAGGTTTATGCTGGTTTCATTCTTTTAACACACCCCAATTCCATTTTTGAAAACAAAATAATATATTTTTATTTATTTAAAATATCTTACCTGTTGGCTGTTATTGTATTTCGTTTTCAATGATAGGAGTTATGGCAGTCCGCTTTCACTGGTAATTGGGAGGTGAGAATCTCAGTTTGATTCATTCATGTTATTATTTTTAGATAAATGGAATCTTAGTATGAGGTTTTCGTGATTAAATTATCATGTAGTCCTCTGAGAACTCTGTGTTATTATACATTGGTTCTTTTGTACTGTGACCCTTAGTTCTCCAAGAACTGTATAATGAATAGTTCTACTTTTTTCTGATTAGTCTTTGCATCAAACATCCAAACTTATTTGGTGGAAGTGAGAAGCTAGATGTTTCGTGGGACAAGGGTCTATATGATTCCAATATCTTGGTTGCCTATAGAAGGCCGCGACCAGAATGGCTTGCTCAGCAGTCTTTTGTATTGCAGGTTGGCTTTGTTTTCTTTGTTTTTAAATAATAATTATTATATTTTATGGTATGAGACATGATGCAAGGCCATGCTGTACAATAATTTGTAAAATCTACAAATTTGGGTGAAATTTTATAGCATATTCTTAAGTTATATTTGTTGTCACCCTTTTTGGGTTTTCAGCACTCTCTTTCTCCTGAGATTGGAGTCCATGGTATCCCTGTAGACAATTTCTCCCGCTCTGGAAGTGGAGGTGTAAATCTATCTCGATTGTCAGTGGGGCTGGACCTGAAAGAACCCGTGAGTTTAAAATGGAGCAGTACAACCAGCATAAAGTTCGAGGTTAAGCTGGACTTTTCATGAAACTGTCATAATATTAAAGTGGCTTGCATGTGGTTCCTTGCTTTATATTAACTGTTTGATTTGATTATAGGCAAAGTGGATACTAATTATTATAAATCATTATGCAGCATGTTCGTCCATTGAATGATGATGGTCGCTCTATAAGTAGAGATTATGATGGGTTTCCTTTGACTTGCAGGTAATCAAGGATTCTAGTATTCCGGTTCTAAAAATGTTGGACTGATTTTGACCATATGATGTACATTGCTTGTTGCAGTGGCAATCCATGTGACAGTATGGTAGTGTTAAAGCAAGAGTCTCGATTTGCAAAGGCAAATGATCGTAGCTTTTTCCATGTAATATGATGAATTCTTATTTCCACTTTGCCTCCTATTTTAATTATATATGAGTAGTTGTGTATGTGTGTTTATTTTACAACAGAAATTGTTTACTGTGTTCCACTTCCACTTGACTTAATGCCTGTCTTTTTCAGTTCAATCTACAAATAGAACAAGGAATTCCAGTTCTTTTTAAGTGGCTAATCTTCAATCGATTTAAATTTGTTGCTTCAAAAGGAATCAAACTCGGACCAGCATTTCTCTTGACAAGGTTGGTATTCTCTAACAAATCTATTTGATATAGTTAAGAGACAAGAAAGAGTAAAAGCTAATTGCTATTTGAGAAACAAGAAGTATCTTGTAAACCTAAGAATGGTGAATAGGTGTTGTATGAGGCATAAATCCATTATGAAATTGTGATATTATTGATTGGTACAATGGAAATAATCACACTTTGGGTAAGAACTACTAATTTGACAAGGAATTGTGTGTGTGTCTGAAGGGTGCCATGCCAAAGGAATTGATTGCTATCCTTGTGGAGCTAGGAATTAATTTTAAAATCATTAATGCTAGGATTCAGATATATGACATATTGACACAAACTTTGCTGCCTCCTGAATTCCAATTTCAATAATTCAACCTGAAATCCAATTCCCTTATTTCCGTTTCCTCTTCCTGTTATGTGAAAAACAGTTGACATTGTGGTTATATCCTTTTTGTCATTATCGTCCTTACCTTTTCTTCTGACAGCCTTACAGGTGGTTCAATTGTGGGGGACATGGCACCTTACCAAGCATTTTCCATTGGAGGGCTTGGGAGTGTGCGAGGGTATGGTGAAGGAGCAGTTGGATCTGGACGATCATGTCTGGTGGCTAATAGTGAACTGACACTCCCTTTGGTATGCAATACCTTTATAAATAGCATCCCTATAATGTGAAATTGGACAGAAATCAGAATGACAGATTAGTAACTTTATTTCCCTTAAATATTGTTATACTGGTAAACTGCTCTTTCTTTGATAAAGAACTTTCTTATTTCTTTGAAGTTTGTTCTGTCTAGTAAGATGCTAGTAGGCATGATCCCATGTTCACCATCTTTGGCAAAAACTGATTTTATATCTGTTGTTGAAATATCTATCATCCCTGGTTTAAATGAATGTTTAGCACATGTGGGAATGTATATCCCATTTAGGAAGGGGTAGACAAGACATCATATGCCTACCTGTGTTTGATTTATGCTACATGCAGCATATGCAAATGGTTGAAATTGATAGTGTTGCTAATATCTTCTCTGGCCTCTTGTTCATGCTTTGCTCATGGCTTTGTTGGCTTTAAAGTTTAAAGTCCTACTGTTAAGTATCATATCATCCTTGATAAATTAATTTTAAGGCTGTCATTTCTGTAGAAATTTTCACTTTTCTCCCTAAGACTGATTTGAAAGAGACCCTTTTGTTGCTTGTATTTAATATTACTGTGATCTGGTGTTGCTGAGCATGCCTCTCCTTTAAACAAACATATAAGTTATGCACGAACTAATGCCATCTCTTTCATTAAAATTAATTTTATTTTTCCTTTTTCCATTACAAAGTCACAGCATACAAACAGACCTAAACACATGCACGTTACATACATATCTTTTGAATTTTATCACATTTATTGTTAAGTTGAAATGCCCTATACTAAACTACTTGATGTCTTCTTTACTAAAGAATAAGATGCTGGAAGGTGCCATTTTCTTGGATTGTGGAACAGACTTACGGTCTGGTTATCTTGTACCTGGTGAGTCCACAAGTTCTTGAGTTGATACAAGGTGTTCATTTGATACAACTTCTTGAGTTGAGATAGGATTCTTTCTTTAGATTTTTCTTATTTTGTGCTTGTGAAATGGAAATTGAGCACGAAAGATGAAATCACAGTGAATTTCTCTATGTATTGTAACCTATTGTTTTTTGATCACTTGATTGATATAATGCCTAAAAAAGTCTATCTATTACCATAAAAAACATTGACTGGTGGGCAGAACCTCTATAATTACAATACAGTGATATTTGAAGAACCAAGTAAAAACCTTGTTTTGGGTGGAGAGCTTCTTGTATTAGGGGATACCATGTTAATAAAAACACTGCCTGAATAAATTAAGTCATCCAAAATTTGACCTGTGTACTTGAAGTCATCACAACAATTTCTACTCTGGTGTAAGTTTAAACTACACTATAGTAGGATAAATTGGTTCCAGGCCTTTCCCTTGTTATTGTACTGTTTCTGTTTTCATGTCTAGTTCTGAATTTTGCAAATCCATACATAAAAGCTCCACTTGGTGGATTTGATGGAATGAAAAGGGGGCATGGGTGGGCCAATGCAGGATTGTGTAAATGATTCTCATTCTGTCACTCCAGTTGTAGGAGAAAGTTGCTAGGAACCACATTTTGTATATTAAAATAGGGCTATGATTATAAAAACCTAAGGGCTAGACCATAATCACCGGCAATAACTTTTCATTATTATCTAGAGTCCCATCATAGAATTTTATGAAGAACTGGGTACCCAAGTTTTGAAACAAACTCTCGTGTCTTATAAGTGGGATGGCTCATATAAAAGCATATGATGCGGACATTAGGCCCACAGAGAATATGGTGTATGAGAGGGGGAAATGGAGGTCTACCAAGTGGCTAAAAAGTGCATGAAGCACTGAATCATTCCTAAGAGAGAGTATTGTAACTAACTACTGCCAGCTAGGCAGTAGTCATGCGTAAGGTGAGGCTATATAGGAGGTTGGATGCAGAGCATGAGGCAGGCTAGAATTGGAATTGGAAGGACCCTTGGGAGAGAACTAAGCCTCTCGAAAGCTTAGTCTCCAATTGTGGCCTTTCTTCTTTCTTTCTGTCCTGTAAGTTCACAATCCTCTCGATACTGTTTTCTGTTTTGAGCAACATCACTACAGTTTCTGCTTGATAATCATCAGCATATCTTTAATTGCAACTAGTGATCCAACATCAGCCATTATAATTTAGTTATACTCTACAGAGTTTTCATTGACAGGTTTTATTTTTGGTCTTTCTTTGCAGTTGGGGTGTTTGATTGTCAATTTGTCATATCTTCTGATTTGCTTTGTTCTGTTTTTACTGTGAATTGATCTACCTGATCATGTTTGTGCTAGTGCACATTATGTTTTAGCCTTTAGCCCAGATTCATGTTGAATGTGCTCTCATGATGTTGATCTGTTGGAAATTCAGGAAATCCAGCCTTAAGGCAGGGTAAACCTGGATCTGGTGTTGGATTGGGATATGGACTTCGATTTAAATCACAGTTTGGTCACTTTCAAGTTGATTATGCAATTAATGCATTTCAGCAGAGAACTCTCTATTTTGGCATCAGCAACCTTGCTTCATGAGATACATAGACCCAGGAGTTTGCAGAACTCTAGTGCATTCCTCTCATCCACTGCACCATTCCATTTCTCTGTAGTTTATCATCCCATATCAATTGCTGATGGAAGTCCTATGGAAGATGGAATGCTGAAGCTACAGAAGCTGCACTCTTTTGTCATAATTCACTACAAACTGCATTCTCTATATTTCTAACTGGAGAGAAAAATGGTTACTACATTCTTTTTCCTACAACTAATGATAGTTGAAAATTTTCTTGCCATTTTTGTAATTTTCTTTTTGGGGTAATGAGCACAGACAGATCGATTATTTATTGTAAATTGCTTTCAATCCCAAGGAGATAAGATTATTTTCTTACACATGAATGGAAGCGACACTAAACCTTGAGTTTTAACTTCCCTTCTTTTATAGTGGTTGAGGTCTTGTTCTATGATTCAACTCTATTTCTTGAATAGTGACATTAGCTTTGTTTTGTTCAATCCACTATAGATAACATGTGATTTGGTTAACTTCGTAAATAATTAAGCTAGGGAAAGAAATTATGGTCAAATGCACACAAGGTGGGGAAAAAGAACTTGCGTGCTACCACAAATTGATATGGCAGAAAAGTTAGGACTTGAAGTGTCAATCAATTGGGGAGGCAAAAAGCAACAGTCACAAAATTACAAAATCATCCTGAAAAAACAAATCCAGGGGAATTTTTAATCTTTTGTTTAAAGAATTTGTTATACCTGCTCATAAGAGGGTTTCTTTGACTTGAATACAAGCCATAAAGGGAATGCTGACACAGGTTTTCCACTTCATTCCGTGAATTAAGCACTGAGAGATGCTTATTTGTACCAGAAAAAGGTTGGCTATTTCCCAAAAAAAAAGTCTACTAAGCCTTTAATTTGCCAAAAATTTTGTGTAGTTTATCCACATATATCAGTCTTTACTCTTTCCTATTAATATGTCTTTAAAAGACAGTGATTATAGGATGCTTCCTCCTTAATTAGGGAGCATCATCCACCTGTTTTCTTTTAATCTCAAAAGTTTTTTTTCCCAACCTATATTACTTAAAAAAAAAATTGCCCAAAAATTATGATATTAACAAAACCATCCCACCCCATTTCCAAGACCTTACAAAAACTAATCCATTGATCAACTTTTCTTTGTTCCTGAAATTTTAAAAGCATGGAAAATTAGGTTAGCACTGATTAGCATTTCCCTTTAAATATTATATGTTTTCCCAGTTTAAGCTGACTTATTTATTAAATAGGTCATGCTTACGTTGACCAAAAATAAATCTTTTATGATGTTATGTGAATGCTGCTAAGAAATTTATTCAACCTGGTCCCCAAACCTATGTTAGATGTGTGGCTGGAGTATCCAAGACAAAGCGATAAGAATGAATTATTGATTTATTATGGTTGCTTTCAATTTTTTTTCATTTTTTTTTTAAAGGGTTCATATCACCTATGCACTCATGCATAGGAATGATAGGATAAGCTCTATTAAACATCCCTACCAACCAATCCAATGTTTTGAAAAATGAGCTATTTAAACATATTCTTTAAGTATAAATAATAATAATCTTCTTCAGGACACTATGGTTGTTAGATTAGATTATTGTGCCCAAAAAGGTTAATGATTAAATGCACAAGAGTCTCACTCTCTCGGTAGATTGTTTGCTTCTATTTCCAGGAAGGTGAAGACTACTTGTGCCTCAACAGTGGCTTACATTTCTTTCAGCCCAAGGGAACTTGAATACTTAATGCTAAACTCTGCCAAAGGATCAATTTTTTAAAAAGAAACATTTTTACGGAGGCTGTGTGGTATAGTTCATTATACATTTAGGACTAGTTTGATGATCAGGATAAGAGAGATAAGATAGGATAATCTATCATATCCTGTCTGAAACTATTGTTTGGTGAGCCAGCAGGATATGATAAATCAATCTTTTCACCTATCATATCATGTCCATCTAGTTAAAATTCTATCGGGAGGGTTGACTTAGAACTTAGAACTCAACAGGATATGATAAGGTGATTTAAAGTATAATAAAATATCGAAAAAAAAAATTAGATATAAAATAATTAAAGTGTAATAAAATATAGGCTAAAGTAATATTTTGATCCCTATATGTGACACGAATTCTCGATTTGGTCCTTATGCATAAAAAATTATTAAAATGGTCCCTATACATACAGAAAATCTCCATTTAGTCCCTGTTGTACAAAATTTTAGGGACTGATTTGATAATTTTTTGCACGTATAGAGACCAAACGGGTAACGTATAGGGACCAAATGGAGACTTTCTGTATGTATAAGGACCATTTTTTTATTCGTATCACAAGGCTAATTTTATTATTTTATATTATTTTAAAAAACTGCAAAAATAAAAAAAAATTATTCTAGTAATTTAACTATATGTAAAGGTAAAACTAAAAATAAATATTTAAAATTATAAAAAAATTAATTTAAGCTAAGTAATATTTTAAAAATTTAAAAAATTACATGTGATTTTATCACACTCATAATTTTATATTTTTATATAATTTTAAAAAAAAATGAAAATTATAAAAAACTAAAATCTAATAAAATATTAAAAAATTTAAAATTAAAAAAAAATTTAAAATTCATATTAAAATTATAATGATATCCAGTTGATTATATTGTGGACATCAAATGTTGGATAAAATAACAGCATATTCTATTCATATCTTATTTTACTCCTATCGTACTCACTTATCCTATTCGTCCATATCCTATCCTGACCATCAAACGACCCATTATCATGGATGGCCGTCCTTACTCTTTAGTGCATTCATTGCATTTGGTGTTAACAGCTAGCTTACCTAACTTTCTCTTCTCTCCTGTTTTTATCATGATCCCTACACAGCCCAACAAGGGCGACTGTCAGCTGTACTTATTTGGTTTCACGACGGAGATATCATATTTGCATGTTTGTTTCATGACGGAGATATCATTCATTCGGATTAAGATCCGCTATCTTCTTTGTGGGAAAAGATAGATGTTTTTAGTGTATTTTGAAAGAGAAAGAGGAGAGAGAAAAATGAGAAATAAGACAAGAGAAAATAATATAGGAGAAAGATAAAGAGAAAGTCAGTTACCTCTTCCCATCACAAATGTAGAGGATTTGAATCACATTCAAAATCACTATAGTTTTT
Organism: Sophora flavescens; assembly: GCA_030762895.1. Taxonomy (NCBI): domain Eukaryota; kingdom Viridiplantae; phylum Streptophyta; class Magnoliopsida; order Fabales; family Fabaceae; genus Sophora; species Sophora flavescens. Next base: position 159,101,188 of record CM061066.1, on the reverse strand, counting down.
TTAGAGTTATTAAAAACTATAATGTTATATAAAGAGCTTTTAATTAAATTATTTATGTAAAAATTAAATAAAATTTAATATGTTATAAATAAAATTAAATAAGATTGAGTTTGAAGTGAAGTGATTTATGTTTGGATATTTTTACCCTTAAAGTAGTAAATATGATGCAAAATTTAGTTTAAATTTTAAACCTAATGTAAAAGGTACTTTTTATCACTTCTAGTCAAATCGAGGTTTAGAGGCAAAATTGATTTTACTTGACTATAACCAAACATCTGATCTGGTTGTTTTAGATTTTAATAGAATTGATTTTGAAAGAATTGATTTTGAAAAAATCAAGGTTAAAAAAATTGATTATGTTTGGTAACAATATTTTAAAAGTGGGTTTAGAATAATTGATTTTGTTTGGATGATAAAGTAAAATCACTTTTGAAGTATAAATATGTAAAATTTTGTGAGTCCTACATCTAGAATCAATTATTTTCAATGGAAAAACTAGAAATTTTTACTTCCACAAAACTCAGTTTCAATTCACTAGGAATCAATTATTTCCAACGGAGTTTCGTTAGCAAACGTTAGAGTGTTGAACAAAACCCAATCCTATGCCTTCGGACGGTACATTTTGTGGTTTGCGTTTAAAATAATCTGTACCAAACAGGCACTATGTTTTCAGTAAATTCACGTTTGACAAAAAGTAACATGCATCACCTAACCCCAGAATAGATAAGGTCCAGTGATTAACAAATCAGAAAAGAAAAAATTATATGAAAAATAATATATTTAGTATAATAAAAAACATTACATTTAATTTTTCAACTTTTTGGACCCAAATAACTAAGGATGCAAATGCAATAATCAAGCAATCAAATATTGAAAGTAGAAAAAAGAAAGAAACATGGAACCCAACTGTGTTGGTGACTATTTCGCGTGGCCCCCGTATAATGGCAAAGCAAACAAAACAAAGGGGTGCAACTTTCTTTGTCCTTCCTACCGCTGGGACCCCATTTTTTATTATTCAGAAAGACAAAGAACTACCACCGACAACTTCAAATTTGTCGCAACTCGCAAGCCAACTATGACTGACTATGCCCAACTACCATGACCATGGCTCATGCTCAAAAATTGTGTATTCTTATATTATTACCTTAAAGTTAATTAAAATTTAACGTTAACATAAACAGCTGATTGTATTATTAGTAGCAGGGCCATCGGTGTTTCCACCAAGCCCGCGTGTTTTCACTTTTCAGAGTGCCTCCCATTCATCTTTGTGCAACTAACACGGTCAGGTGGTGGCTCCAGCTAAATACCAAATACCGTGGTATATAGTCAAAACATTATATTATAAATAGTAGAAATGTATAATATTGCCTCCCATAGGAAAAGAATCTGATACCATGACTAGATAAGACCTATCTCCCAACACAATCAAACTAAAGCCACTATCTGATAGTATAGACGGGAAGAAAAGGATCAGAGACTAATAGAAAGACACAAAAAGAACAAAAGGAAAAGGAAAAAGGCCAATGGAATCGGGAAAAAGAAGGAGATGAAAAAGAGCAGATTGATGAATGGAAAAGCAATTGGCCAAATGTGGCTTTGTGTTTTTTCTTCTTTTTATCAATGCAGTCACTGTTGCCTCATGTTTCGGCAACATACATTGTAGACCTTTTTTATACGACTCTTATGTACAAAATCATCCCATGACAAAAGACAAAACTACCTCCATAATCTTCTATGGCAATTTACTTACTTAATACACTTGACTAGCTAGAGCCCCCACATTTCTTTTCTTTTTTTAACTCACGAAGCAGGTGTCTCTACCTATTCCTTTGTTTCCTATCTTGATCTGATTCCTCATAAATGCAATCTCTTTCAAAGAGTTCCAGGGTATATATATGTTGTGGGCTTCCGTTCATGCCTCTTCACATGATATAACCCCCCATCCAACTATTAGCTACTGCAACAGCAACCAATTTGGTTTCGCTACAAATCTCTTCACTGACATTTTGCACCTGTTACAATAAAATTCGATTGAACTAAGTTAGCACCCTCAACCGCAGAATCAGATAACGAAATTAAAACAAAACCAAGCAAGGAATACCAATTGCTTTGAGTAAATATAATATTATTGAAATTTCCCGCAATCAAGTATAATTATGTTTTTTATTTTGAAAAATTATAAGTGTCAATACACAACTAGGATTACCAATAACACCACGCATTAGAACAGTACAGAATCGACAAAACTAAGGTGTAATTCCTTATATACTTATAAGGTTGTTTTCCAATCAAAAGAATATATACGTAACAATTCATCAATGAAAATAAAGAATCTACTAGTCTAGCACCATATTTTGACATGCAATCCTTTATTTTCTAATCACAAATGCCAAAAGCAATTATATACATTACATAAATAATAATTAGAAAAAACACTTACCGTGTTGAGACCTCAATCCCTAAAAATGACGGATTTAGCAATGCGCATCAACGGTTCCAAGCAATCAGGGGTGAATTTCCTTGCAAACAAGTAAGACTCTGAGTAATTCGATTGCCTCAGCCGCTGAATCAACTCCGGCGACACCTCGTTCGGCCGATACGTATAAGGGTGGCCGTTAACCGTTCCGGTCCAATTGACCCGGGTCAGTGTGTACTTGGTGCACCCATCAGGATCCGACATTGACAACAACGTAGGAAAATAATGTTCCTCAGGGTAACACTCATCTTCCCTATAACATGGCAACTTGAATTTCCTCCACAACTTCTGATCCTTAATCACCACGAGCGCGTGCTTGCGCGTGAGCGTGAAAAACTGCGAACCCACGCGGAACTTCTCGAACGGAACTTCCGGCATCATCGCGTAACGTCCCCTCGCCACGTAACGCTTCCACAGCCTCGGCGCATTGGCGATTATCTCCACGAAGCTCTTGTACCTGACCCGGATCCCAATCCGGCTCGGGTCAGATTCGGGTTCGGATCGATCGAAGGTTGGGGAGACGAAGAGGGAGCGGTAGACATAGTCGAAGGAGTGGAGAGGGACGCAGTATTGCGAGAGGATCGCGAAGTAAGCGTTGGAAGCGTCGTCGAGGATGGCCGTGGCGAGGAGGCGGCGCGTGGCGGAGATTAGTGTGGGCGACGCGCGGTATGTCCGCTTGGCGGGGATGAAGCGGTTGTGGAAGACGCCGGATTGGGGGCGCGTGAGGTTCACGGAGGGGTCTGCGTGGATGTAAATGTTGTAGAGGTTTGTGGGGTTGTTTTGGAAGAAGAGTTCCCAAAGAGGGGTGAAGTGGAGATCGGAGTTGGTTAAGAAAAGGAAAGCGATTTTGAGGTTTGGGTTTTTGGAAGAGAGGTGAAAGAATTTGGAAGGGTTGTTGTTTTTGTTGTGGTTGAGGTTGTTGGAGAGGGCGCGGTTGAAGAGGGTGACGTCATCGAGTTCGTCAGAAGGGGAAATGGGGGGAATGGAAGAGGAGTGGAGAGGGGGGATGATGCGAGGGGCGAGGAAGAAGAGGATTGGGAGAGAGAGGAGGAGAGAGAAAGTGAGGATGAATGGGGTTGACAACATTGAGGGAAAGGTTGGAAGGAATCTCCTCGATTGATGAGAGAATATGAACAACAACACTTGTGAATGATGATGGTCTGGAATTGTGAACTGAATGGGATTAGGGTTTGAGGAGAAAGGATTGAGAGAGGAGAGTGAGAAAGTGGGGGTTGATGTTGTTTTTGTTGGTTCTTTGTTTTGTTGTGTTGTGTTGTACACTTGCGCTGGACTGAGGAGGAGGAGTAGTTGAGTGAGATGGAAGAAAAAAAGAGGGTTCAGATATCAAATGACTTGAGAAGGACTGAAGAGAGAAAGAGGGAGATTTGGGTGTGGCAGATGTATCTGTAGTTTCATGAAACGTAATAATTTTTCATTAAAAATAAAAATGTTACGCATAAAGAGAAAGAGAAACTAACATTGAAAAAAAAATAAAAAATCAACATAATGTTTCACGCGTTCTTATTTAAAAGATTAAAATACATTTTTGATCCCTTATCTTATTTTTAGGTTCTGTTTTGATCCCTCGTCTTTAAAAAGTTCTATTTTGGTCCATCAACTATTTGACGTTATACAAAAACACCATTTCCGTCAGTTTTACACTGACGGCGTTAAGTATCCGCCATCAGTCACCGGAAATCGTCGTCGCCGTTGCCAGAACCGCCGTCGTCGGAATCTGGGTTTAAACCCCATTTTCTCTTTCTCTCTCTTCTTCCTTCTCTTCCTCCCTTCCTTCTTCCCCATTCCTTCTTCCTCCCTTCCTTCTTCCCCCTTCTCTTCCATCGCCGCTCCAGTGTCGGAGGTTGTTGTCGCACACAGGGAGCCGACCATAGCGGTCTCAAAGGACCTGGCTCGTTCGCTTCCTGTCGCCGTCGCGCCACAGCTTCCGGTCGTCGTGCGTCGTCGCCTCCAACTCGGCGATTCAATTCTGTCTTCTCCATTTCCGTCAACTGCGTATGACATCTTCTTCGACTTGGTCAAGCTCGACCCAGACGGTGGTTCCCCTTCTCGTGACAGTGCCGTCATCGAACCGTCTTCTGGGTGGCCATGGACCATGAATAAGGAAAGGGGAAGAAGGAAGGAAGGAAGAAGAGAGAGAAAGAGAAAATGGGGTTTAAACCCAGATTTCGGCGGCGGTTCTGGTGACAACGACAGTGGTTTCCGGTGACTGATGGCGGATACCTAACGCCGTCAGTGCAAAACTGACAGAAATGGTGTTTTTGTATAACGTCAAATAGTTGAGGGACCAAAATAGAACTTTTTAAAGATGAGGGACCAAAACAAAACATAAAAATAAGATGAGGGACCAAAAGTATATTTTACCTATTTAAAAAGAGTAATCAACCAATGCAGGTTGGCACAAGTGGTGGTGGACTTGTGCCCCTAAACAAAGTGGCTAGGGTTCGAATCATAGCTCTTGCGTATGGAGCGAATTTCCGCTAGGAGGGGTTTCCCGCCTTCAGGTGCCATTCATTCCCCCGCGGGAGATTAGTCCCCACTTCCGGCGAGGTATACTCCAGGTCAATGACCAAAAAAAATTTAAAAAAAGTAATGATATTTGGACACAAAAATGGTGTCCAACACCGTATAAAAGAACTCATTCCCACTTATTTATTGTTTTTTCTCTCTCATCATGTATTTCATCACTACCATGACACTCATAAGCTCTACGATATCTATACAAGATGTCCATATATCATTACTCTTTTAAAAAAAACTTAATATAAGGTTTCACGGGTTTTAAGAGAATATTATTAGGATTTTTTTACACCAAGAGTATCCTCTTGTGGAAGCCCAGATATTATTCTCTTTCAAAACGTAGAGATCACTGAAATGAGGGATCTGACTTGTCTCCAGCAAGCCCCTCCAGCAGTGAACTGGACCTTTCATTTCATCTGATGGCCAAAATTAAAAAGGATCAGTTTAACATTAAAAAATATGTTTAATATTAAAAAGTTAAAAAACAAAGGTTTAAATCCCTAATCCCCTAATCAGAACCATCGATAGCCACTCCCCCTCACACCCCTCCCCAACATCTTCGCCCCTTGCCCACCGCCAGCCACCGAACGCCGCCACCGCCACCGCCTCCATCATACTTCACCATAACAGAGCAATTCCTATACCAGTAACATCTATTTAACATAGGAGCAAGTAATCTAGTTACAAAAAAAAAGGACTAGAGAAGCACCACATGCTTCCAATATCAATCATCCTATATTCCCCCCAAGAGTATCTCCCCTGTTTATGTCGTGTACCTAATTAGATCCCATTGTTGCACAGAATATGCTATGTCCCCAAAACCAAATCATCATTACTCGGTAGCAGAAAAAGTTCCACACTGCAGCAACACCACCAATCTTAACAGAATGAGACTTAGGTGGCGTTTGGAAGAGTTTGTTTAAGCTCCTTTTGACTTATCTGATGACATAAACTCTTATGAAGTGTGTTTGACAGAGCTTATAAAAATAACTTATCACATCCCATAAGGAGTTTTTGACTTATTTTCATAAGTCACAAGGAGAAGCTTATGGAATTATCATAAGAGCTTATGCACTAAACACCCTCTCCGTGTTTTTCACTATTTGAATCCTCTCATGCCCCTTTATTTCTTTTTCTTTCTTTAAGCGCTTATGGCATAAGCTCTCGTGCGATAAGGTCTTATGTGATAAGCTCTTAATTAAGTTGTTTACCCAAACGCACCCTTAACCTTTTTGCAATTTAGAGCACTCAAGGGACTTAAGCACCATTCTGAGAATATTGAAGCATGTGAAAAAGGGGAGAATGGGGAAGTAGGGACGGCTGCGAGCTTGGAGGTGGGAAGTTGGGACGGTGGCCAGTGGCTGAAACCGCGACGGCGCTCGGAGAAGGGGCGAATGGGGACGGCGGCACGCGGAAAGTAGGAGGAGAAGGGGACCAGCTTCGCTCCACACGGAAGGGAGATCTGGATAGGCAGTGGCGGCGACGCAAGGGAAGATGGAGGCGGCGATCAACGGCTGGCGGTGGGCAAGGGGCGGAGATGTTGGGGAGGGGTGTGAGGGGGAGTGGCTATCGGGTTCTGATTAGGGGACTAGGGATTCAATCCTTAATTTTTTTTTAATATTAAAAATATGTTTTGATGTCAAATGGATGCCTTTTAATTTTGGCCATCGGATGAAATGAAGGGTCTAGATTATTACTGGAGGGGCTTGCTGGATAGGGACCCGCTGGATACAAGTCGGATCCCTGAAATGAGCTTTATCCCTCTCAACAAAGTTTTTTTTTTCATATACATGATATGAGTTAAACCCCTAACATCATGTTAAAGGAACTTAATTATCATCAATTGTGTTGAGCCTTATTAGTCGAATATTATCGGAATTTAATAGTATATACTATTAGTATAAAAAAATACTTATATCATTAATTAATTAAAAATTCTCATGTTATTAAAAATGTTTAATTTTTATTATAATTATCTTAAAAATCATATTAATAGTGTGTTTGGAAAAGCTGGAAAAAATAGACTATGCTAATAATCGATTATATGTATAATTGATTATTGTAATAATCGATTATAACCAGAATCTGTTTTTATTTGGGTATGTTTGCTGGAAAGCAATTCTAAGATAATTTATTTCATTTGGGTGGTATAAAAAAATCACTTTTATATAGTAAATTATGAAAAATGGTATGAAGTTATTTATATAATTTAATAATATTTGTTTATAATTTAGTTTTGTAGGGATATAGAGGGAAAATAGTTTTGAGAATGAAAATAATCAAATCACACCAATCTTAAGTTAAAATAAATTGTACGACACAAAATAACTTTTTTTCTCAATTTTTTAATATAAATTTAAGTAAAGTGTCAAACGTGTTAGATTATTTTGAAAACAACTTTTTGGGATAAAACAGCCAAAATCTAAAAATTTAAGTTGTCCCAAACATGATCTAAGATTTTTTTTTACTAAAAAATATATTCATCCATTCAAATTGGTAAAATACATCGAAAACAACACAAATTAAACATCGCTAAAAACCAAAAATGATGAATCTGCGAACAAACTCACAGCACCCGGATTAATAGCATAACACGACAAAATGTCTACAAATGTGACAAAATCAAAGTGACCGGAATACCCATGCCTTCGGATCTGTAACGTTGACGACCAAGTCTTGATTGAATTTGTAATGGATTGAAACTGATCTGCCAATCTGAACCAAACGAACACTGCAACAAGACTGGAAACCAAACGACGCCACAATAAGATGGCGAACAAAACACCGCCGCACGCATATGACAAAAACACGAAAAAACATGAAAGAGACCAGATCTATGTGAAAAACCACTTATTTAGATAAAGGAGGGGAAAACTATATAGATAGGTGATTCCGGGTCAAAAAATGACCCAAAAGCACCCTTCCAATGGACGAGGAAGAAGGAAAAGAGAAGTAGAGAGTAGAGAGAAGGTTAAGAGAGAGAGAGGTGACTGTAGGTTTTGCTTATAGTTCTTGTACTGGCCGAAGAGTAAACCCGGTCACCGAGCTCGAATACCAGGCCCAGTCCGGAAGTTAAAGATAATAAGTTAAAGATCACTTAATTAAAGGATAAGATATTAATATTAAATCCGGATATTATCTGAAATAACCTTATCTGGTTAAAAGAGATAATATCCCTTAAATTAAGGAATCACATCTCAAAAGAGATTTAAGAGATAAATTAGATCTCTAAAAGATATTTAAGAGATAAATCAGATCTCTAAAAGATATTTAAGAGATAAATCAGATCTCTAAAAAATAGGGGAATCCTATTATAAAAGGAGGAGTACCCATGATAGAAACTCACTTTTCACTGAACTCCGGTAACTCTCCCTTAAGCGCATTAGAGGAACTAGCTCGACCAAGAGACAATCAGAGAGTCCTTGCTCCCTTGTATTCATCCGATACAAAATTAAGAGATCGAGATCACCACCACCAAGGGTTGAACCTAGAACTACGTCTGGCTTTGATTCCCATTGGGATACGTAGGACCGGAATACAACATTCTGTCAAGCCATAATATAAAACAACCCCTTTGTTCACTCTTGGTTTGACGTTCTACGGCGAGATTCCGCCAAGTCGGATCTCGGCAGGAACATTTGGCGCCCACCGTGGGGCCGAGGCAAACTTTCCCCGGCCGCACATCCATCGACATCTGTCAAACGATTGATTATTTTGATGACTTTTCTCTGTGAATTGGAAAAGAAACAAGGCAGAGGAAGGAAGAGGAAGAGGCAAAGATAAAGGGAATTAAAAGGCAATGTGCAGTGTTCAACACAGCAATCAAAATCACTCATCACCAATGGAGCAAACCAGAATCGACCCAAGAAGTGGTTTATGCAACTCCAATTCAATCTACTACTCTGGCTCCCGACCCAAAACCCTTCCTTAGACGTCACCACCTTCATCTCCTCCCACTCCCACCACGGCAAGACCGCCTACATCGATGCCGCCACCGGCCGCCACATCACCTACCACCACCCTCCGATCCCTCCTCCTCCTCCTCTTCGGGCTTCCACCATCCGGAAATCGTGGGCCAAATGTCGAACCTCGCCGACCCGAAGCTCCTAACGTCAATGGGTCAGGCCATCTCCGACGTCTCGCAGGCCCGATCAGTCCTGAACCTTCTCGGCCCGCGACCCACCCACGAGGAAGTGGACAATGCCCGGGCCAAGCTGGCGGACGTGGAAGCCCAGCTCTCCCGACAACTGGAAGACATTGTGCTGCTCCCCAGGCCCGCCGAGATCGACATCCACGGGTGGCGGGCCCACCAGACCGAGAAGGAGAGGCAGTGCAAGGAATCGGCGGAGAAAGAGAGGCAGGTTTTTAAGTTGGTGGTGCTGGATGCTTCCAGCAATCAGCTTTCGGCAATCCCTGACTCAATAGCTGGACTGCAAAATCTCGAGGATCCTAATCTCCTATTGGAGTCACTGCTAGATTGAATTGGGTTGTTACAAAAGTTGAAATTCCTTAGTGTCTCTAGAAACAAGCTGAGTGCCCTTCCTGATCCCATCTGTCAGTGCAAAAGCAGCTGTGAAATCTTCATAAACATGGGGAAGACGGAGCAATTCAGGTTCTTAGGAGATAGGAGAGCACATCGAGTGCTTGACAAAAAGATCAGGGTCAATGGACCATAGGAAGGTCATCCAATGTCATTATTTTTCTCGAAGAGCTGAAGAAGATATCTTACAGAGCTCGGCCAGCACAGCTCGGTCTAGGAGTGCTCGACCATATGGGCTTGAGGGAATGCCTAAATCAGAGGCCGCGAAAGCTCAGGTGATATTGCTCTTTAAATCTAGTTTAAGCCTAATATGATTTGATATGTTTTGCTCCACGTCTTTAATGTTGTGTTATGTAGCATCATATCATTTTTATATATTTGAGCAAACTGATGCTCGGCTGATACCACTCCAAGAGTCACAAAATTTGCGGCTACAAAGTGATTGAGCTCTGGCTCCCTTGAAAATAACAGGTCGAAGCCCCATGCTTCCCTTTCCAAAGGTCGAGCCAAAACTCCCTATCAAAATCTTACTAAGAGGAGAACGAGTCGAAGCTCCTCAAATTAAAACCATGGAGGCCGAGTCAGACTCCCTCTATAAAAAATCATAGAGATCGAGCTCTCCCTTGGAAAATAAAATTCCATCGGCTCCAGCACTCAGACACCATACTAAATCCTAAAGAGGCTGACCGAGCTACGACCAATCAGGGTCGGAGTGCCGAGCCTATAAAGGTGCATAAATCCTAAAGAGGTTGTCCCGAGCTTATAAAGGTTCTTAACTCCTAAAGAGGTCGTCCCGAGCCTATCCTAAATAGGTTGTCCCGAGCCTATAAAGGTGCTTAAATCCTAAAGAGACCGTCCCGAGCCTATAAAGGTGCTTAAATCATAAAGAGGCCGTCCCGAGCCTATAAAGGTGCTTAAATCATAAAGAGGCTGTCCCGAGCCTATAAAGGTGCTTAAATCCTAAAGAGGCTGACCGAGCTACGATCAATCAGGGTCGTAGTGCTAAGCCTATAAAGGTGTATAAATCCTAAAGAGGCTGACCGAGCCACGACCAATCAGGGTCGAAGTGCCGAGCCTATAAAGGTGCATAAATCCTAAAGAGGCTGACCGAGCTACAACCAATCAGGGTCGGAGTGTTGTTGAGTCACCGGTAAGTGTATCGGGTCGTCGCAAGTAATAAAATAAACACGGTAAGAATTTACCGAGGTCGAACACAAGGATTGGGCTACCAATTCAACTAATTCGCGAGAAATTCGATAAGTTGGTTAAGTGACAGCAGATGCTTGAGAGAGAAAATAGGATTGCAATTCAATTAATAAATCTAATAAAACTAAGATATTAAAATCTGGAATTAAAATATCTAAGGTCTCAAATCCACCTACAAAATCATGCATAGTACCCAACTGATGATGAATTCCTCCCTAAGTTCAATTACAATGTCAACCGGGACCCCCAAATTCTCCTATATCCACTGTCGTGCTCAATAGGACGTATTCGACGATTAAGTTAATTACTTACTAGGTCTCATAACCCTAATCATCAAACTCTATTAATTCTTGTTCCCTATAAGGTTGCACTAATCTCCTACTCACTCTCGTGCAATATTCAATTAGTGATCCCAATTCAAGTTCTAAACGCGAATTGCCGACTAAGCCTCATCAACGTTAACAAGTCAATCACGCATGCATATGATCAACGCAATCAAATCAGAATTGGAAAACATCAATTGAGAAAATGGGAGAAACATACATCACATGAACACTATACCGCCATGGGTGGCTTCATTGATCCCTTAGACGAGGGGATTAGCTCCTCATGCCCGTAACGACAAACGAACAATCGGAATTAACCACCATTGTAAAATAAAAGAAGAAAAGAGGGAGACGCGGCTCCAGAGTAACAAGGATTCGGTCTAAACGCTACAAAATCAGTGGAGAATCAAAAACTTCTCAATTCTGCCCTAAAACAGCAATATATAGGATTCAGGATCTGCGCGAACTCGCGAGGCGAGCATGATCTCGCGAGGCGAATATTAAATTTGGCGCGCTATCAAATTGGACTCTCGCGAGGCGAGAGTATGTTTCGCAGGGCGAGTCTTCAAATCCTAGTCTTCACAACCGTGACCTTCATCACGGCTAAGCCGTGATGGTCTCTGTCCTCCAGGGTCTTCATGATTCGCGAGGCGAACATCCTCTCGCGAGGCGAGACAGAAAGGATGACTGTTGCTGCTTAGCTGATCTTCAGGCTTGCATGGCAAGCATACACTCGCGGGGCGAGTATCTCCAGAATGGCAATTTCCACTATTTCTTGACTTTCCTCGACTCTAAGAGCTTCACTTCTAACCTGAAAAAATAAAAAGAAACAAAAAGCGTAATTCTATTCAAAATAGACTAAAAACTACTAAAAATGCCTAGAACGAGTCAAAGTCTAACTTAGGAACAAAACAAGGTCAATTTGGGCGAAAACAAGATTGAACTCGAATAATTAGCACAAAAGCCATGGTCTTACTAGTTATAAAACTAGATAAGCCAGAGGCTTATCAAAACACCCCAAACTTAAACCTTGCTTGTCCCCAAGCAAGCTAAAACTCTAAAAGGACTCAAGACTTGGCAAGCTTAAGGGATTCAATCGATTTCGCACAAATTTCATGCAATCTTAACAAAACAGTTTTTCTTCAATGATTTCCCCCCTTGCATCAATGTAATCCCCACATTCATTTACTTTAAACAATTGAGAACTTCATCATTCATGCAATCATTAATCTAAGTTGAGGATCAAAGTCACACACAAAAGGAAGATCACCAATTTCAAACAATTGCCTTCCTCACAAGGGTATGTAAAATTTCACTCATTCGCTCAAATTCGTCTAGGTTATCAACTTTTCACACAATTTCACATATCAAGAGCACTTCCCATGAATTTGATGTTCATCTCAAAAATAGTTCCCACGAAAACATGTATGCAACATCAGAAGGTCTTTTAAAGGTCGAAATGGTGCCTGACTAAGGGTAGGATATTCAAGGATACTAGGCTTAAGTCCCTAGGAACTAAGAGAGCATGAGCATTTGACACATAATCCACTCAAATTCCTTTTTCCATTTTTATTTTTGCCTCGGATGACTACAGCATTTTCCTTGCTAATCTTTTTGTTTTGCCCCTTTTCTTTTGGCAATTTTTTTCTTTCTTTTCTTTTTTTTTCTTTTTCTTTTTGCATCGGGTTTCAACCTTTATTTTTCTTTTTCTCAACCCAAAATGACATATCACTTTGTAGCCACCCCAAACTTAGTTTCTCACAACCCTTCTCTTACTAAGCTTCCATGCTCTCCTAATCCTAAGATTGGGTTATCATGGTTTTTCAGATTTTTGTCTTATAATATAGGGTCATCAAGAAACAATAGGCTAATTAGGCTCAATGTGGCTAACTAGGGAACATTCATTAGGGATGGTTCTTTTTAGGCCAAGTAGCTATTTCAAAGAAAATTGCCTAAATCATTTGATGCAACACATAGACATGCAAACCATGAAGAGATTCAAGCAAATTCGGGAAAGTGCAACTTAAAAGTGATCCTCACAATCAAAAACAAAGTTGGAGGCTCAAATCCTCACCTGGACATTTTTGCAAATTGTTTGACCGAGATACAATTCCTAGTGCGTGCACCCCCTCACCCCAAACTTGTCATAAATCAAGCAATCACAATAAAGTTTCTCAAAGTTCAATTTTCAATTTTTCACATGGGGATCAACTTTTCTATTTTCAGAACCTAGGGGGAAATCATCGATGGTCAAAATAATTCATGCAATCAATCTATGCTAAATTTAATTAAAATCCAACAAGCTTGCCGACACAACATTCATACACAAACTCTTGATCTTCTCAAATTATTCAAGAGTGACAAACAAAAACAAAAGGAAAGGGAAACGAAAACAAAACAAAATGAGAAAGAATAGAAAAGAGAAAGGATAAGGATTTTTATCTCAAGGGGGTCCAAGCGGGCCCCATGCTTTCAGTTAAATTCCTTGCCTCTTTCCATCTCTCTACTACCCCGCTTCACAGCGCGGCAAATTTAGGCCCCATCCTCATCCAATCTGGGCTCTCCATGTCGATCCATTCACAAGCAAACATGAAAGTTAAACAATAATATAACAGAATAAATATACAGTTATCCAAGTTTGCCAGTAAAAGATCAGTAAACATAGTTCCTAGCTAGCTAATAGTGTATAACCAAATCGAACTCCTAGCTATAACTCTAAATAAAGACTGCAGGGGCCCGGATCAATGGTTAAAATCGATGTTGTCCACCGGGTCACCCTGGTCCTCTGGTGCCTCATCCTCTGGTCCCTCGGGTACCCCCCCTGTGGCATAGCACCCTGGTCCCCTGGGTAGTCCTGCCACCCTAGCTGAGGGGACAACTCCTCCTCAGAGGGGTATACAGGCACCCGACCCTCCTGCTGAGCCAACGCCATCTCCCGGAAGAACTCCCGCAACACCTCCTGGTCCCGCCTCATCGCCTGCTGGTTCTGCAAGAGCAGAGCCATGTCCAATGATCGTGGCCTCTGAGTGGGTAGGGGTGGTGGCCTCCTAGGTGCGGCCGGGGCTACATAGCAGAAACGCCGGATGTACTCCCGGTCGATGGGCCGCCGCGGGACCTTCTCCATAACTGTACTCACGGGCACTCCCGCCCGGCGTATGAGCTCGGTGATAAGCAGTCCATGCCCCAGGCTCTCCTTCAATGACCGGGAGTTCGCCTTCATCTGAATGTCTGAGGCGACGACTCCTCCTACGTTAATCATGCGACCTGTCAGAATGTCGTAGAGGAGATGGGCTCTGGCGGCGGTGACGGTGAACTCGTGAGAGCTCACTCTAAGGTTAGCGTGTAGGAACGCCAACCAGATCTTGGCATCTGGGGTGAGGTCCTGCCTCCTCAACCTCAAGAGGTTCCCCGATGTCCCCATCTCCCAGGCAGCTCCTGGGACACAGCAAGTGTCGATGATGGCCTGAGCGAGGGCCTGCACTCCGGGGAGCTGCTCATACTCGCAGGGCTCCTCTCCGATCGGGATCCCCAAGCAGGAGTTAATGTCTGATGCGGTGAAAGTGATGGGGACCCCCGAACACATCACACGCCTCGGCTCGGACTGTGACCTCGAGTTTGAGAGCGTTGGCATAAAATTCCTGCACCAGTTTGATGTCATACCGGTGAGGAAGATCAGCCAACATCTCCCAACCTCGGTTGCGAATCTGCTTGGAGACGCTAGCGTAGTTGTTGCCCACCAGGGACACACGCCGCTCTAAAACCATCTCCTTCCTCACCACCAGGTTCCAATACTCCCTATGATCAGGAGAGCGAAAACTGGGAGAGTAGGAGGTGGCCCTAGAGGAGGCGCCCGGCCCTGAAGGTAACTCAACGTCGCCCCCCTGAGCAGATCCGCGCTTCTTGCGCTTAACCGGCTGCTTTTCATCAGGGTTTCTCTTAGGCGGAGCCATACCTGAAAATCAGAAAAGTCCCAGTACAATTATAATCAGTAATTCAGAATATGCAACAAAGAGGCACAAATACAGTATCACCCCCCCATGCAATGAACACCTAGACAGTATCCCCACTGCATTCCTAACCATAACACTCAGAGCAGAGAACAATGCACAGTAAGATTCCCTAAACCACACTAGTTCATGAACATGGCATCTACCCTACTACCAGTTATAACATACATTTAGTGCATAGTGTGTGGTGTGTCTGTTCGAATTCCACAAGCATGAATGAGTACAAAGTGAAGTCAGAGGGGCATTTCTTACCTTGCACAGATGCTACTGCCCGCATGTGTGAACTGAGGGAGAGGGGAAGTGAGGCAGAGTGTGGGAGTGATGAGTGTGAGTGATTCAGAGTCTGAGAGGGGAGAGGAATAGTGAAGGGTCGCGAAATGCTTTGCGATCCACTCGCGGGGCTATATAATTTTCAGTTTTCGCGAGGCGAGAGAACCCTCGCGATGCGAATTTTAAATTCTGCCCCAAATTGAAAACCCAAATTACATATTAGCGAGGCGAGAAATAACTCGCGAGGCGAATCTGGAATTCCACCAGCTGGTGATTCCTAGAATCGCGAGGCTAAAGCGACACTCGTGTCGCGATACAGAAGCTTGAGCTTGACTCTGAGATTCCAGGGCTTCTGCTTCGCGGGGCCAGTGTGGATTCGCGGGGCGAGTCTCATTTTTATTTTTTTATTTTTTTATTTTTTTTTAAATTTTTTATTTAAGAAGAGAAAATAACAAAAACTTAAAAATAATAAAGGATATCTAGCTTAGGTTACCTCCCAAGTAGCGCTTGTTTTACGTCCCGAGCCTGACTCAAGTCGCCCCTAAGGGTTAATCCGGAAGAAGATCTTGCTTGCCATGCCATGCCTCCCCATGATAATGCTTTAGCCCTTGCCCATTCACCTTGAAGTTACCAGAGGCCCCTTCTAGTTCTATTGTTCCGTGTGGACAAACTTGGAGGACCTTGAATGGTCCCGACCACCTTGATCTTAGCTTTCCAGGAAAGAGTTTCAACCTTGAATTATCAAGAAGCACCGTTTGTCCGGGCTCGAACTTCCTAGGCAAGATGTGCTTGTCATTCCTTTCCTTAGTCCGCTTTTTGTAGATTGCTTGCTTGCGGATCCCGGACAACTCATTTAAATCCAAAAGCCCTCTATAATCGGCACATACTCTCCACTCCGTGATTGTCCTTTTTGGGATCAACTCATTGTTTTCATTGACCACCACGGTTGTGCCACCTTTCAACTCCGGTGCTTTATCATCCTTTTCCATGCCTTTGTTGTTGAGCTCTTCCTTTGCATATTCATCCCTTGGGAGACTCGGTAAGGCTTCCATGTCTTTTAACCACTCAATATAGACCTCATCCCCCAAAGGGTCTTTTTCCTCTCTATCATCATCATGGGATTTTACCAACACTTGTGCTAGTGAAGAACCATGGGCTTCTCTAGTTGCCTTTGCCTTAACAATTGATTCCACCACATCCACTCGATACACATCCGACCTCTCAACAGGGTGCTTCATTGCTTCAAAGACATTGAAGACTACATCATCATCTTGCACCCTTAGAGTGAGTTTCCCTTGTCGCACATCTATCAAGGCACCCCTAGTGGCCAAGAAGGGCCTAACCAATATGAGAGGGATCTCGGTGTCTTCATCCATATCAAGCACCACAAAGTCCGCCGGAAATATGAACTTGTCCACCTTCACTAACAAGTCTTCGACCACTCCATAAGGATATTTTATAGAACGATCGACCAGTTGGAATGACATCCGCGTATCTTTGGCTTCTTTGATCCCCAACCACTTCATCATAGAGCGGGGCATCAAGTTGATGCTTGCCCCTAGATCACATAATGCCTTCCCTAGAGTCATCCCCCCAATGGTGCATGGTATCGAAAAAGAACCGGCATCCTTCAACTTTGGAGGTAGTTTTCTTTGAAGAATGGCACTACACTCCTCGGTCAAAGCAACCATTTCCTCATCCACTATTCTCCGCTTCTTGGAGAGAAGCTCCTTCATAAACCGGGCATAAGATGGCATTTGTTCCAAGGCTTGCGCAAATGGAATGTTAATTTGAAGTTTGCGGAAGACATCAAGGAATTTGTTGAACTGCTTATCCTGTTGAGGCTTCTTCAATCTTTCAGGATACGGTACCTTCATGTAGGGCGGGAGGTCTTGGGGTTCAACCCACTTCTTCTTTCGGAACTCTTCATCCACAAGTTTCAGCCTTCCCCCTTGCTCCGGTGCCTTGTCACGTGCCAACTCCTCTTTCTTGGGTTGCTCTTCCTCAACATGTGGTTGTTCTTACTCAACTTCCTGAGAACTAGTTGCACCCCTGTTAGATCCCAACACCTTACCGCTCCTAATTGTTATGGCATTGCATTGGTTCTTAGGGTTGTTCTCGGTATCACCTGGGAAGGTGCCTGGGAGACGCTCATTTAGTTGTTTTGCGAGCTGAGCTATCTGCGTCTCTAGATTCTGAATTGCCGACCCTGTATGAGTTGCCAACTTATCAATGGTTGTGCTTGTACTGATTGACAACTTCTCAACTGTCGCGCTCATCTTCTCAAAAGCCAACTCCCAAGGTTGTCTTCCACCATCTGTTATTTGCAATTGATTAGTCCCCGGAAGAGCCTGCTGAGTATTGCGCTGCTGGATTCCAATGTTTGGCCTCAGACCTTGTTGAGGTTATTGTTGCCAATTCTGTTGAGGTTGTTGTTGCCCGGCTAGACCACCACTAGCATTACTCCAAGCGAAACTCGGATGGTCTCTCCTCATATACCCCCTATTCTGATTCTGACTGTAGTCATTCTGTCTGTTCCTCTGATAGTTGTTCTGGGGCACACTGTCATAGAAATTGTGGCATGAGTCCACATGTTCCTGAGAGAAGTTGAACGGACGGCTCCGAGTGTCATGATCTCCATTACAATTTTCACAACCCGGAGGCATTCCCTCGTGTATCGCATTAACCTTCTTATTCCCAGACAAAGCCTCATTCTGCATCTTCAAAAGTCTGTTTTATTCTAGAATGGCTTCCATTGTCGCAGAACTGATTCCACTTGAGGTTTCCCTACCACGGTTGTAATCATTATATGACATCTTCTCCAATAATGCCCATCCATCCTCAGTCGATAAATATGAAAAAGAACCGCCAGCTGCGGCATCACAATTCATCTGGTAGCATCCCCTTAACCCGTTAAAGAAATGTTGAACCTTGGAGACAGGGTCAAAGAAAGCTGAGGAACATCTTCTCAATAACACATTGTACCTCTCCCAGGCTTCATTATAAGTTTCATCTTCTGTCTGCCTGAAAGATGTGACGGCTACTCTTGCTTGTGCCACTCTCTAAGGAGGAAAATACTTGATCAGGAACTTTTGTGCCATTTGCTCCCAAGTTCTGATACTGTTCCGATCCAAGCTGTCAAACCAATCGCGAGCGACATCCCTAAGAGAGAGAGGGAAAACCCACAAGCGAAACTCATCTTGAGAAACACCTCTTGTCCTCTGCAAGTCACAAGCTTCAAGGAAGTGGGTGATGTGCCTGTGAGGGTCTTGTCTGCCACTCCCATCAAACTGATTCTCACGGATATAGGCTGTGACACATCCTTCCACTCTGAAGGAGTCTGTATTGAGGTTGCCTTTCACGATGGAGGGATCACAATCACCCAAGTTGGGTAGATCGTACTCGAAGAGAGGCTTGTAACGAGGAGGAGGAGGAGGAGGAGGGTTTTCTTCGGCCATCCTCTCAAAATCAATTGCTTCAAGCCTCTTTCGCTCCCTGGCTTCTTTCCTTAAGCGCTTCTCGGTCTTGGTGATCTCCGAATCAAATAGCAAGTCCTCTTGTGAAAGGGTACCTCGCATACAAATACAGGGCAAGACCAAGTGGAATCAAAGAAGTAGAGAGAAATAATAATTAATAAATATCAGAAAAATAAAAATAAAAACAACTTAACCAAATAATCAAATTCCCTAAAAATTAGGAAAATTGGTTGTGCCAATCCCCGGCAACGGCGCCAAAAACTTGTTGAGTCACCAGCAAGTGTACCGGGTCGTCGCAAGTAATAAAATAAACACGGTAAGAATTTACCGAGGTCGAACACAAGGATTGGGCTACCAATTCAACTAATTCGCGAGAAATTCGATAAGTTGGTTAAGTGACAACAGATGGTTGAGAGAGAGAGAAAATAGGATTGCAATTCAATTAACAAATCTAATAAAACTAAGATATTAAAATCTGGAATTAAAATATCTAAGGTCTCAAATCCACCTACCCAATCATGCATAGTACCCAAGTGATGATGAATTCCTCCCTAAGTTCAATTACAATGTCAACCGGGACCCCCAAATTCTCCTATATCCACTGTCGTGCTCAATAGGACGTATTCGACGATTAAGTTAATTACTTACTAGGTCTCATAACCCTAATCATCAAACTCTATTAATTCTTGTTCCCTATAAGGTTGCACTAATCTCCTACTCACTCTCGTGCAATATTCAATTAGTGATCCCAATTCAAGTTCTAAACGCGAATTGCCGACTAAGTCTCATCAGCGTTAACAAGTCAATCACATATGCATATGATCAACGCAATCAAATCAGAATTGGAAAACATCAATTGAGAAAAGGGGAGAAACATACATCACATGAACACTATACCACCATGGGTGGCTTCATTGATCCCTTAGACGAGGGGATTAGCTCCTCATGCCCGTAACGACAAATGAACAATCGGAATTAACCACCATTGTAAAATAAAAGAAGAAAAGAGGGAGACGCAGCTCCAGAGTAACAAGGATTCGGCCTAAACGCTACAAAATCAGTGGAGAATCAAAAACTTCTCAATTCTGCCCTAAAACAGCAATATATAAGATTCAGGATATGCGCGAACTCGCGAGGCGAGCATGCTCTCGCGAGGCGAATATTAAATTTGACGCGCTATCAAATTGGACTCTCACGAGGCGAGAGTACGTTTCGCGGGGCGAGTCTTCAAATCCTAGTCTTCACAGCCGTGACCTTCATCACGGCTAAGCCGTGATGGTCTCTGTCCTCCAGGGTCTTCATGATTCGCGAGGCGAGACAGAAAGGATGACTGTTGCTGCTTAGCTGATCTTCAGGCTCGCGTGGCGAGCATACACTCGCGGGGCGAGTATCTCCAGAATGGCAATTTCCACTGTTTCTTGACTTTCCTCGACTCTCAGAGCTTCACTTCTAACCTGAAACAATAAAAAGAAACAAAAAGCGTAATTCTATTCAAAATAGACTAAAAACTACCAAAAATGCCTAGAACGAGTCAAAGTCTAACTTAGGAACAAAACAAGGCCAATTTGGGCGAAAACGAGATTGAACTCGAATAATTAGCACAAAATCCATGGTCTTACTAGTTATAAAACTAGATAAGTCAGAGGCTTATCAAGTGCCGAGCCTATAAAGGTGCATAAATCCCAAAGAGGTGACCGTGCTAAAATCGACCGAGCTGCCGTCGAGACACCGGACCTAAAGAGGCAAGTGCTTAAAGAGGTGACCGAGCTAAAATCGACCGAGCTGCCGTCGAGACGCCGGACCTAAAGAGGCAAGTGTTTAAAGAGGTGACCGAGCTAAAATCGACCGAGCTGCCATCGAGACATCGGACCTAAAAAGGCAAGTGCCTAAAGAGGTGACCGAGCTAAAATCGACCGAGCTGTTGTCTAGACGCCGGACCTAAATAGGCAAGTGCCTAAAGAGGCTAACCGAGCTAGAGTCGACCGAGTTGAGGTCGAAATGCCGAGCCTATAAATGTAAAAAACAACTTACTACCTGAAGAGACTGGCCAAGTTGAAGTCGACCGAGTTGAGATCGAAATTCCAAGCCTACAACGGTAATAACACCTTAACGCCTGAAAAGGTATTTCAAGGCCCAAGAAGGTGGGTAAGAACCTACAGGTATATCAAATTCTGACTATTTCGACTAAATCGCGTAACACACTGAAACTAAACAAGTACTAACTTAGAAAAATAGTTGCAAAAAGTAAGGTGCATGTCGGTCCATCAATAACCATGGGCCAAGCCCAGAATACATAAGATTTCAAAATCAAAAGGGTATCGCCCAAAAAAACGTGTTTCCTAACCTACTAATACAAATTCATGAGTCAAGGTCATCCTCGGCATTTGGAGGGAGGGTAGCAGACTGGCCAGGTAGGCCCACTTCACCTTCACCTTCGGGTCCCTCCTCGGCCGCTTTCCCCTCGCCCCCTCTTCCCCTTGAGATATGGCATCCTCATCCTCCAGCTCGGACAATGGAACTAGGATTCCATCTCGGTTAAAATCCTTGTACACGTTAGCACAGGATAAGTCAGCATTCAGATTGGAATGCCGAAGCTGCTTCACGGTTCAGGGAAAGCCATTAATATGCTCCCTCATGATAGAAGCCTCGACTTCAGTCAGATCAGAATGGAGCCTCAGATTCTCCTCCTTCTCGGATTCCAGCAACTTCCGCAACTCAAGACTGGCTTCCTTCTCGGCTTGAAGCCCTTCCACGACCTTCTGAAGGTTGAGCCGGTCGGTTCTTTCCATTTTCAGCTCGGCCATAAGGGTGGTATTGCCTTTTCTCAGCTCTACCTTTTGGGCTTTCAATTGCCCAATTAGCCGAGCTTGCTCTTCACACTTTGCCATGGCTTTTTCAAGCTCATCCCCAGTGCGCAAAGTTCAGGCAGCTTCCACCTTCATGCTTTTCATTAGAAAGCTCGTGGCTCGAAAAACAGGTAATGGAGGAGACTCAGAAGAGCATAAGCGACCGCAGCTTTCCTGCTCGCATCATGGCCCAATTCTAGAAAAGGCCGAGCATATGCTGGCTTAATAACTTGGGAACCAGCTAAAGGGCCAGAGTTAAAATTGTCTAGCTAAGAACAAAGGGCAGAAGCCCAGAAAGCCGAGGTCGAGCATTGCTCCCTCGCACCAAAAAGCCGAGGTCGAGCTATGCTCCCTCGCACTACGCACCTGAAAAAGTCGAGGTCGAGCAATGTTTCCTTCCTCGCAATAAAAATCCTAGGCCAAGCACAACATCTTCGCACCAAGATAAAGTCCACAGCAGATCATGCATGTTAGAGACCTAGGATTCGAAGGAAATCCTGGTAGTGTTCAACCAAATAAGCCGGAATCCTAAGTAAGACTGGGCTCCGCACAAAAATCCGAGCAATGCTCGGCCAAGCAAGACGATAGCCCAAGAAAGGTTTGGTTCTACAAAAACAGATTTCCCACGAATCATAGTCCAAGGTCCTTGGCACCAAAAAGCGTATTAAGACATGCGGGTTGACATTTAAGCTCTTTCGCTTATTTCAAGCTCGGAGCTTGGGGGGCTAATGGGCATAAAGGAAGGATATTCTCGGAAATTACGGAGAAAGGATATCCCTTAGCCTACAGCTCGAAGAACTTGTATGAAAACTATTTTCTCATACAAAAGATATTAGGAAAAGTCTATTTTGAGACACACCTTCAAGATCGGGAAAAATAATTCAAGGTCAAGTTTCTAAGTTAGTGGGTATTTCAAAATCCACCAAAAGGGTTATGAGCTACTCGAAGAAAATGTCAAGAGCTCTCAAGAACTTCAAAGACCGAGCTACATTCGGAAAAGGGTGAGTCAAGTTCAAACTCTCAAGATAAGCATCTTGAAAGCATCAAAAATTAAATGCAAGCACCAAGGTATATTCCTAATGACCGAGTTTGAACTTGACTCTTCAAAAGATTGGTTCGAGCCTGAATCACTAATAAGTCGAATCTCAGCTACCAGCTTCTAACTTGTCTTAAACATAGGTAAGATTGAAGTATCTTATGTTCAGAACATATTACTGGCCGAGATGTGAACCTCAACCACTAAACTCGAGTACTGCCCGAGAGGTATTAGCCGAAGTAAGAGGATCTATGCAAATCCAGTACTTTATCAACACCAAGGACAAGCTCAGCTTCATTCATAAAACTCTTTCGCTTATTCCGAGCTCAAAACTTGGGGAGCTTATATACTGATCGAGATGTTAAACTCGGCCACTGAGCCCACCAAACTACAATGTTGGACGAGAAGTAAAACTAGATCTCCAAACCCAAACAATCAAAGGGAAATGATTACTAGACTCGCCCACCGAGTCCGCTGAACTTAAGAATTGACCGAAATGTGAAGCTCGACAACTTGAAACGAGAAGCTTAGGCTCCCTACTCGGTTGAGCCCCGGCTCCCCACTCGGTTGAGCTCCAGCTCCCGACTACTGGTTTGAGCTCAGGCTCCCTACTCGGTTGAGCTCCGGCTCCCGACCACTCGGTTGAGCTCCGGCTCCCGACTACTCGATTGAGCTCCGGCTCTCGGCTTATTATTTGACCACGCAACTACAGCGCAAGCCTTGGAAATGATGCCGTGAAGGCCACGTGTTAGCACAACACCAGTAATCACCTCCACCTCGGCTTGCCTCAGCTCCTGCGAAAAAGCTTCCACGCCATCGGCTCAAAGCTTGGGGGGCTTGTGTATGAGCCGAGATATAGAGTTCGGCACCCCGAAAGCATCAAGCTCGGTCACCCGAGCTGCTCACCGAGTTGGAGGATGTATATATATGTATAAAGTATGAAGCTCGGCCAATCACCTCGGTTGGCCTAAAGACAGAAAGATGAAACCGAGTTCCTGAGCTCGGTTGACATCATGAAAGCTTTTACGCCTAATCAGCTCAAAGCTTGGGGGGCTTGTGTACTGGCCGAAAAGTAAACCCGGTCACCGAGCTCGAATACCCGGCCTAGTCCGGAAGTTAAAGATAATAAGTTAAAGATCACTTAATTAAATGATAAGATATTAATATTAAATCCGGATATTATCTGAAATAACCTTATCTGGTTAAAAGAGATAATATCCCTTAAATTAAGGAATCACATCTCAAAAGAGATTTAAGAGATAAATCAGATCTCTAAAAGATATTTAAGAGATAAATCAGATCTCTAAAAGATATTTAAGAGATAAATCGGATCTCTAAAAAATAGGGAAATCCTATTATAAAAGGAGGAGTACCCATGATAGAAACTCACTTTCCACTGAACTCCGATAACTCTCCCTTAAGCGTATTAGAGGAACTAGCTCGACCAAGAGACCATCAGAGAGTCCTTGCTCCCTAGTATTCATCCGATACAAAATTAAGAGATCGAGATCACCACTACCAAGGGTTGAACCTAGAACTACGTCTGGCTTTGATTCCCATTGGGATACGTAGGACCGGAATACAACATTCTGTCAAGTCATGCATAATCTAAAACAACCCCTTTGTTCACTCTTGATTTGACGTTCTACGGCGAGATTCCACCAAGTCGGATCTCGGCAGGAATAGGTCTCTTAGAACTTCCAAAACATGATCTAAGATGATCTATGATTGAGTTTGCTAATATAAAAAACTTTTTACCCTCAATTTTATCAAAATTAAAGTCACGTTAATATTATCTATTTCATTCTTTGTACATAAGGTTACGTGAAAATTTGCGGAGGACCCGGTCCCGTGAGAGATGGATGAATTATGTTAATGGTGGTGGGTACAGGTGTGGTTGGGACTTTGGCCGCTGTTATGTTTGACGTTGTAGGGTTAATTAATGTTGGCATGTTACAGTGATACAAGTAACGCCGTTTATCTTGTTTTGGGAATTAAAAAAATTGAAACCAATAGATGAGACAAACGCATTGTATACATAATGAGATGATATTATCAAGTAACAATATTAGTTCGGTCAAACATTACAATATGAAGTAACAACATTGATCAGTTCTTTCCTTGTTAACGATAACAATGTTTTAGTCATAATCGTTAACGATGACAATGTTAGGTTAAACCACGATCACAAAGGCCAACAACCATGTCACCAAAAAGGGGAGAAAAAACAGGCGTAACAACGAGTGAATCAATGAGCCTACGTTAAAAGTTTGACAGTTTAAACTAGGAATCTTTTCTTGGGAGGCCACTATTTTTTTATTTATTTTTCAATAAAAAAATTAGATTGGAGTAGAGCACGCTCCTTCTCTTGCAAGATCAGAGAATACCACCAATCTTGATGATGATTTATGGTGAAATTTATATATTGCCTACTAACAAGAGAGATCTAAGAGTCGAACCCAAGTTACAGTTAGTAAGTTAGTATGAACGAGAGATTTGATTAGATGTGCAAACCCCTGTTAACGGAGGCCACTCATTAATAGAATATATTTTTTGCACATTAAATGTTGTCTTACATAATTTCAAAATTTAAAGGTAAATCTAGATCTAAATAAACATGGATTAATACGTACGTAACTGTATATATATGACCTTATTCAATTGCAATCTTAGCAACAAGATTAAGTTTAGGAGAAAATTTAGGTAAATTCTATAGATACATTAGGTACTAATGAAAATAACACATACAAATAACATCTAACATACCTATGAAATTGTATCTAAGGGAGTATATTGGATTGAGATTTTAAAAGATTGTTTTGGCCTAAAAAAGTATTTCGGATTTTAAAAGACAATGTAGGAATGTAATGACTTATAAGATTTTAAATTTTTTTTAAAAGTTTGTTATAATCAAGATTTCATGTGTGGATTTTAAAAGATTTATATCATAAGACTTTATAAGATTTGAATGGACTATATGGATTTTTATTTGAAAAGGAAAACATGAATTTTTAGCAAACATTCAAAGTTACAAGAGCCAATGAAAAAAATAACAAAGAAATGAATAATATAAAAAAAATGTAAAACCCAATACAATTTTTCTAGTCTTTTAATTAATAGTCAAATCGATGTAGCTTCGTTTCCTCTTAAGTTGCATTTCCCCACATATCCAAAGTCATGCTAGCCCTCCAAGCATTAGCATCTTCTCGTTCCTGCTCTTGGATTTGAACAATAGGTTCAAAATTATTGTCTACATTAACTGGTGATATTGAAGATGAAGATTCGTCTATTGGTTCAATTGGAAATTCATTAAAACTACATTCTTTACAAATGAAGTTATGTAGTGCTACACATGCTAACACAAGTTCTGCTTGTGTCTTAAATAGAAATGGAGGCGCTGACTTAAAAATTTTGAACAGCGATTTAAAAATCTCAAATATCTTCTCGATCACATTCCTCAAGGACATATGATGAAGATTGAACAATTCATTTCCATTTTGAGGGTCATCACCATTACCTACAAAATGCAAAATCTTATAGTTTCTGATTTTAACCTTAAAAATGATTTTAATGAAAAGCTTAAACAAACACAATCAAACTCACTACAAATGATTTTTTCAACTAAAAAACTATTTTTTCCCTTCAAATAATATGTAACAAACACACTCTAAAATTGTTTGGTAAGTTATGTTGGGCTGAACAGCAACCGTGTGAGTGGTGGTGGGGGGAGACGGGAGAGAGGCGGAGAAAGGAGAGATATGGATGGAGGGAGGAGAGGGAGGGAGGAATGAGAGAGATGGAGGGAGGAGAGAGGGGGGGGGGGGGGGCGAGATGTGAAGGCATAAGGTGAAGAGAAATAAGAGTGGAGAATTCTGAGAAATCTCATTTGTTGAAGTGAGACTTTTTGTTACTAAAAAATCACTAAAAAGTCACACAAAGTCCCACAAAATCTGCATTAGAAAACAATCCATTGAAATTAGGAAGTTTTTGAATACCACAAAGGAGAGAGATGGATGGAGGGAGGAGAGGGAGGGAGAAATGAGAGAGATGGAGGGAAGGAGGGAGGAGAGAGAGGGAGAAAAGAAAGAGATGGAGGGAGGGGATAGAGGGGGAGGGGAGAGATGTGAAGGCATAAGGTGAAGAGAAATAAGAATGGAGAATCCTGAGAAATCTCATTTGTTGAGGTGAGACTTTTTGTTACTAAAAAATCACTAAAAAGTCACATAATGTCCCACAAAATCCGCATTAGAAAACAATCCATTGAAATTAGGAAGTTTTGAATACCATAAGACTTTTTATTAATTGTAAAAAGTCATGATTGAATACAACTAGATTTGGGTTCTCTCTTTAAAAAATCCTATAGCTTTGATTGAATACCAACAGACTTATTTAGATTACTTAAAAGTCTTGATTGGAGTTTTTGAATAAGGTGATGTGAAGGCATAAGGTGAAGAGAAATAAGAGTGGAGAATTCTGAGAAATCTCATTTGTTGAGGTGAGACTTTTTGTCACTAAAAAGTCACACAAAGTCCCACAAAATCTGCATTAGAAAACAATCCATTGAAATTAGGAAGTTTTTGAATACCACAAAGGAGAGAGATGGATGGAGGGAGGAGAGGGAGGGAGGAATGAGAGAGATGGAGGGAAGGAGGGAGGAGAGAGAGGGAGGAGAGAGAGAGATGGAGGGAGGGGAGAGAGGGGGAGGGGAGAGATGTGAAGGCATAAGGTGAAGAGAAATAAGAATGGAGAATCCTGAGAAATCTCATTTGTTGAGGAATGAGAGAGATGGAGGGAGGAGAAGGGGGGGGGGGGGGGGCGAGATGTGAAGGCATAAGGTGAAGAGAAATAAGAGTGGAGAATTCTGAGAAATCTCATTTGTTGAAGTGAGACTTTTTGTTACTAAAAAATCACTAAAAAGTCACACAAAGTCCCACAAAATCTGCATTAGAAAACAATCCATTGAAATTAGGAAGTTTTTGAATACCACAAAGGAGAGAGATGGATGGAGGGAGGAGAGGGAGGGAGAAATGAGAGAGATGGAGGGAAGGAGGGAGGAGAGAGAGGGAGAAAAGAAAGAGATGGAGGGAGGGGATAGAGGGGGAGGGGAGAGATGTGAAGGCATAAGGTGAAGAGAAATAAGAATGGAGAATCCTGAGAAATCTCATTTGTTGAGGTGAGACTTTTTGTTACTAAAAAATCACTAAAAAGTCACATAATGTCCCACAAAATCCGCATTAGAAAACAATCCATTGAAATTAGGAAGTTTTGAATACCATAAGACTTTTTATTAATTGTAAAAAGTCATGATTGAATACAACTAGATTTGGGTTCTCTCTTTAAAAAATCCTATAGCTTTGATTGAATACCAACAGACTTATTTAGATTACTTAAAAGTCTTGATTGGAGTTTTTGAATAAGGTGATGTGAAGGCATAAGGTGAAGAGAAATAAGAGTGGAGAATTCTGAGAAATCTCATTTGTTGAGGTGAGACTTTTTGTCACTAAAAAGTCACACAAAGTCCCACAAAATCTGCATTAGAAAACAATCCATTGAAATTAGGAAGTTTTTGAATACCACAAAGGAGAGAGATGGATGGAGGGAGGAGAGGGAGGGAGGAATGAGAGAGATGGAGGGAAGGAGGGAGGAGAGAGAGGGAGAAAAGAAAGAGATGGAGGGAGGGGAGAGAGGGGGAGGGGAGAGATGTGAAGGCATAAGGTGAAGAGAAATAAGAATGGAGAATCCTGAGAAATCTCATTTGTTGAGGTGAGACTTTTTGTTACTAAAAAATCACTAAAAAGTCACATAATGTCCCACAAAATCCGCATTAGAAAACAATCCATTGAAATTAGGAAGTTTTTGAATACCATAAGACTTTTTATTAATTGTAAAAAGTCATGATTGAATACAACTAGATTTGGGTTCTCTCTTTAAAAAATCCTATAGCTTTGATTGAATACCAACAGACTTATTTAGATTACTTAAAAGTCTTGATTGGACATCACAATACTTTTTTATCGTAAAAAAGTCCATTAAAATATTTTGAAATCCTTATCCAATACTCTCCTTAAGTTTACTACCATGCAATGCATTTCATACCTCAATTGAAGACCAAAAGAAAAACCATGATAAAAAAAATGCTAACAACAAAGTGATTATAAAATAAATGAATTGTACAATTCATATATAAAATTTAATCAAGGTATAGTAGATGGTAGCATGATGAGCTGACCATGCGGAGGAATATCAGGTATTTCTATCTGCCTAGATCTGTTTATCATAAAGATCTCAAACGTGAACGTCGTGCAAGGCAATTCTATGATACTCCAACTTAGTAGTTGATGGTGGGTCTTCTTTATATTTTTGACTCACTTAGGCGGTAGAGGGTAATTTTGAATAAAAAAAAATGATGTGCACTAGTCGGTCCCTATCCAGTTGTCGTCTGTCAATTGAATATTTGAACGATTACTTGAAAAACAAAACAAATTTTGGCCCACAACTTTGAACATGTTTGGGTAAGAAAGAAAACACGGGACGATGTCGCTCACTTCGAATGACTGTGAGTGGTGGGTTTGGAACCGACGGCTGGTCAAGGCAATGACGGAGTGTGTATTTGCAACGATTGGGAGCAGTGGGTTTCAGATCTGTTGTACAGAGGAAGGAAATCAGCAAAGTGTATAGATCTGAAAGTCCTGAAGATCCAGGGGTGGTTTGTTGATATCGACGTCTGAGTGTGGGTCTACTCTTCGACGGCATGGATGATGACATAAATGAAAAGGTTAGCTTCCGGGAAAACATTCTCAAGATAAAGGCATGAAAAATTTTGTATTATAATTTTTCTGCAATGGTTATTTATATTTCAATGTTCAGTAAGCAAGTTGTAGGGATTTTTGTTAATTATTTATTTTATGTTATGCGTGGGTTTTTGTTAGTATTTATCCTAGTTATGGGGTAATCCCCTAATGTCACGGTGGTGATAGTGTTGGCAGTAGCATTGTAAATACCACATCATGTATCTTGTGTTTGAGATTGGCTAAATTTGTACTTGGGTGTAGCTAATTAAATTATGGCTTTATGTTGTTGTTAATGGTGTAATGTATATTATGGGTGTTGGTCCATGTGTTAGTAGTTGATATGAATATTGATTGGTGGATTTGCTGGTGATGCATGCAAGGCATAAAGGATCGGTCTTTGAGTGGTGAGCATACAGAGGATGATGGATACGCTAATGATGACAGTGGTGAGGATGATGACAGTGGGCGGGGTCTTGACAGTGGGGAGGATGATGATAGTGGGCGGGGTCTTGACAGTGGGGAGGGTGATGACAATGGGCAGCATGAATAAAGTGGAGAGGAAGAAGAAAGCTTGGAAGAGGAAGTTAGCACTGAGGATCAACAAAGCAATGAGGATGCAGTTAGCAGGGAGGATCAAGAAATCGAAGATGAGGCAGTTGTATTTGATAATTTATTGGATGTGGATTTCAACACAATTACTGATAATCAAGTACGGGTACTGTTATTTGCAGATATTGACGGTGCTTATGCGTTTTATATTGAGTATGGAAAGATGAGTGGATTTAGTATAAGAAATAATAAAAGAGGAAAAAACAAGAAAAATCAGGTAACATGGCAGCAATTTGTATGTTAAAGTGAGGGGTTTCGATAGGACAAGTACATGAATATGCCAAATTGGCAGAGGGAGCAAAGGGTCATTACTAGATTTGGATGTGGTGCTGAGATGCGTGTTGTTTTAGATGCACGCAGTGGTCTATGGCACGTGTCTCGTTTTTCTGATGTCCACAATCATCAGTTACTTAGAGATAAATATGTCGGACTTCTAAGGTCACACAGGAGACTATCAGTTGCAGATGGTGCACAGTTCGATAGCATGAGGAAGAGTGGCATTAGCGTGCCTCAGATTTATGGTTCATTTGTAGGTCAATCTGGTGGTTATCGTATGGTTGCATTTAGGAAAAAAGATATGTACAATTGGATTCAAAATGAAAGAAGAATGCAACAAGGTGATGTAAAAGAGGCTCTGAAGTTCCATTAGGGTTTGCGTAGTAAAGACCCAACTCTGTTTTGGAGTCATAAAGTTGGAGCAAACGGGAGGTTGTTGCACCTTTTTTGGTGTGATTTTTTTTTTGGGGGTGGGGGTGGGGGGGGGGGGGGGGGGGGTGGGGGGGGGGTGCCAAATTGACTACGAGGTTTTCGGAGATGTGTTGGCATTTGATGCCACATATGGGAGAAATAAGTATAAGTGACCCGTTGTAGTATTCTCAGGTGTTCGTCATCACAAACAGACATGTGTATTTGGATGTGATATTGTGTCAGACGAGAAAATAGATACTTATGTATGGTTGTTGGAACAATTCTTACAAGCAATGAAGAGTAAGACTCCACAGTGTGTGATAAATGACGGTGATATGTCTATGAGGAATGCAATAGCTAAGGTGCTTCCAGATGCTCACCATAGGTTGTGTGGTTGGAATTTGATCAGGAATGTGACAACTAACGTTGGAGATTTAATGTTCACCCAACTCTTTAAGAAATGTATGCTTTCTAACATTGAAGTACATGAATTTGAAGATAGGTGGGTAGCAGCAATTGAAGAGTGTGGGTTGACGGAGACTGTATGGGTGAGACAGTTATATGACAAAAAGTTAATGTGGGCAACTGTACATATAAGGGAAAATTCTTTGCTGGAATGCGGACAACGTCGCGGTGCGAGTTGTAACATCCCAGTTTTCATATAGACGTTTAATTATTTTATTGGAGTAATTAATTATCCGGATGTTTAATTTTGTGTATTTTTATGTTGTTTAGTTTGAATAATTATATTTACTCATTTAAAATTATTTTATTGATTACGTTAGCAATGTGCTACTATAGTGTAGACACGCTTGCAGAGCAATAATACTATGCTATTTTTACTATTATTATCTGTTTATAAAAATGTTTTAAATAATGTGATTGAAAGTAATTTATTTTCAGATTTTATTCTATTTAATTTTAGATTTGAAAATAAATTAGTTAAGTGTTAATTGGAGATTAATTTTGGATCACTGATTTTCTTGGTTGACCAGTTCAGCTATCAATCTTTACTCTAATTTGAACTTTGAAAATATATATTTGTCACTCATTATTTCTAAATCCAAGGGTCAGTATTAATTCTTTTTTTAAGACTCAATTTTAATCACTCATTTTTATACCTACTCACTAAGTAAATAAAAATTGTTCATTTTATCTCCTCCCTCTCTTATACACGATAGCCCCACCCCTTCTTCTTTTATTTTAGACTAAACCCCCATTTTGTCGAGAAAACATTCAGTTGCGAAATAGTCCTCAAAAAAAACTATCCGCTTAGTCCCAAGAATGTATTTCCCAATGTTAATCCGAAATACATTCTGGCGACTAAACGGATAGCTTTTTTTTAAGCAGTGACTATTTCGCACTAAAATGCTTTTCTCGCGATCAAATTCGGCTTAGTCTTTATTTGACGTTCTTCTTCTTCTCAGAAAAACACACGTCTTCTTCCTCCATTAACTTCATCTTCCTCCTCCTTGAAAAGTCTCGCTGCCGTTCAACCTTCCTCTGACCACGGTTCGGTCTCGCGCACGCCGTCACTGGTAGACGCTTCGACCGCCACTCGATGGGAAGGAGATGACCACCGTGCCTTCTCCTCACTGTCGCGTCAGCTGCCAGACCTACACCATCGGACCTCCATGTCCCACCACCGCGAAGCAGGGAAGAGATGGCCACGCACCGCGCTCGCCACCGCTCGTGTGTTAGTCCGTTTTGCTCATGTTTGGTTGTTGTGCTCGCCGGAGTCGCCGCCACAGCCGTCGCGCCGGAGCTCCTAGTAGCCACCACCTCTTCTTCTTCCTCCTTGGGTGAGTAAAATCTCATCTACTTTGTTCATATTTAAGAATCCAAGAATCCCCAAATCAGTTGCAAACCCTAACTCTTTAATTTCATATTATAATTTTGAAATTTAACCTTGTTTTATGCTATTGGGACTATTCATTAGTGTTTTCCTAAGTTAATTTCGCCATTCTTTGAGTAGTTTGATTTTCCCCAAATTATGATAGGAACCCTAAAGCCCCAATCTGATTTTATTGGAAATTGATTATGGTTTTGTGACCAAATTATCAACCATCTCAACCTTAGGAGACGTTGATAATTGTTTACGTCATAAAGGAATAAAATCATATTTCAAGAGGTAATGAAATTGAGTTTTTAAAGAGTTTATGGAAAGGAATTTCCCAATGTTCAAACTTAGAAGCTTTTGGTCAAGTTTAGGACTTTTGAGTGAAATAATATTCAAGACCTTACTTTAGTATTTTAATTTAATACCTAAAAATGAGTATTAGAACCTAGATAATTGATGATATTTCGTAAAGGAAGCTTATTTTGAAAGTTTAGGGGTTTTGACCCTAAATCAAGTAAAAAGGAGAAAACCGTCTTTCAATAATTTTACGGGATTTGAAATACTATTTTGAAAGATTTGGTATCAATATACCTATTTGTCAATCTTATTTTCCTAATGGTTTGGTTTTAACCAATGAGTGTTGATTTTGAATCGAAAGGATTTTAGTCGTTACAACTAGTATTTCAAGTTAAATAGAAAACCTAAGTCGATGATGGCTTAGTGAAAACAAAGACTTAATCATTATGACTCATGGTGGAGCAATATCATATGTCATAAAGTAAGGACGAATCACTCATCCTTACATCCATAATACGTAACAACAAAGAGTATTTTGAAGGTTACTTGCTTGGCAAGTAATCTCGTTCGGAAAGAACCTGAAGAAGTATAACTGATTGATGAATGATCAATCTCCATAATATACTTAAGTCGTTGAAGACTCGGATAGTCCAAGGAAGGGATCCTAATATTGTGCAGGAATGAGATTGTACAAGGATTCCCAGTTGGTATTATCATGCCTGTAGGATGGCATATGATTTCCGTATGGAATCTCGAAATTTATCCGGTGGATAAATATAAACGCACACGCCGTTATCGGTCTGATCTGTTGAATTGTCAGTGAGGCCTTTCTGCCATGGAAACTGAGCTGACAGGTTATGTAGAGTGTTTCTCAAATAGCCGTAATGAATGTGATGTCACATGTTAGGATTGTGATTGTGGTAAAGGAATTTGATGTCACATGTTAGGTAGGATTGTGATAGTTGTAAAGGAATTTGATGTCACATGTTAGGATTGTGACTGTTGTAAAGGAACTTGATTTCACATGTTGGATTGTGAATGGTGTATGTAACATTATGACCTTGGCGGGTGGATGTGAAACCTATACTGACCATTTCCTTTCCAAAATGTCAATTAGTTCCGGAACTAGGGTCAGATCTTTCTTGAGGCTGTGTAGGAATGTGACTATGCAGTTTCAATCAGTTACCTCTGTTCTCGTGTCTCTGTTAACTAACAGTGTCAGACATACCTTGATGAGATCATGTTTATGATGATATTGTACACCTTTGGTTATAGGTGTATGTGATTTTTGCTTGAATATATACTGAATTGTTTGACTGAGATATATATGTCTACATGGATATGAATGTATGCTATGTGGTGTCGTGCAATTTTCATATCTGCCATATGTTGTGATGTTTGGGAATCTCACCTCCTTATTTTATATTGCCTATGTGCCTTCTTAATTCTTTTGAGAAGACTGAGATGTCAAGATGTCGTTTGGCTGATTCATCATAGAGGTTGAGGTTCGAGCTTGCAGACGATATGTTAGTTCTAGTGGATGTCTTCCAACTTTCAGACGGTTCAAGTTGATGGTCTTTGTGTTTTTCTGTCATGCCTGACCTTCCTTCTCTTGAGACAGGCATGATTGTCGTTGGTCTGTATGCTATGACTTCCCCCTTGATAAGGGAAATGGCTTAGTCTGAGAGCTACTTTTGTAATGTCTCTAGTGATGTCTTTTGTGACGACGTCAGTAGTGGACTCAAATAGAGTTTCCACTAGATCTCGTTAGTTGGGTTTGTCCTTCTCACAATGTACGAGAGAGGATGGTCTTTTATATTTTGGTTTGGCCAGCTTGGGATGTCTAGGAGTTAATGTTATCGTTTATGGAGCTGCGACTCCAAGTATATTATATATTAGGAGCTGTGTCTCCATAGCTTTATGTTGGGTCTGTGTATCTTTATGTTTTCTGTTTATGAGTCGGGTTAGGTTTTTATGTAAATGATTTTCGAACTCATGACCTTAATGGTGATAATGGAATATTTTATTATCCATTCTTTTAAATCAAAGTAGTTACATTTATGACTTAAGAAAAAGAAAAAAAATTACCCCATTTTATTGCAGAGAATTTAATTAAACTGCTTTTTTGTCTTAAAATGTCACGTAAAATGTAGCGCCCGAGAAGGGCGTTACACGAGTCATTGCATGCCCACATGGGAAAATATGTACAGTCTCAGAATACTTTGGCTGATTTTGTATATCATTTCCAGAGATATCTCGAATATATTCGTAGCAATGAAATTGGGGCAGATTTCAAGTCAGAGTATGGAGTACAGGTGATGCAAACTGATTTGGTTACTCTTAAGCGATATGGTTCAGATGTTTATACAAGAGAATTGTTTTCTATTTTCCGAAAACGGCTTTTGAGGACATTGACCATGAACGTCATGGACTGCATAGAAACTACATCGTCAAAAATCTTCGTTGTTGGAAAATATGGTAGGCCTAACTTGAAGTGGCACGTGTCATTTTTACCCTTTGGAAGAGGAGGTTCGGTGTTCGTGTCTTGGCATGGAATCTGATGGGTTGCCTTATGTACACATAATTAGGGTGTTGGTGTTTTTAGATCACATCCCAAAGTGTCTTGTGGTAGATCGGTGGACTAAGGCTACGAAGGCATGAGTGGATCTAGATATTACTATGGTGGCATGAGCGGCGATATAGCGGTTCATAATGGGCGGTATACAGCGTTACTGGATAGTTCTCAAAGGTTGTGTTTTAATGCAAGCAAGAATGAGGAAGACTTTAATGACATTCGGGACAAGATTGTTTTTGAAACAGAAGAGCTGGTAAAGAAGAATAGCACAGGAAATGGAGGAGTGGGGCAATCTGGTGTAGCCACTGATGATGAAAATGTTGGGGAGCCAGTAGCATCTGGTACCCAACTACGTACTGGGGTCCCTCATCGAAGTGGACAAACCGTTAAAAAGAAAGTTCGATGCTCTTGTTGCAAGGTAATAGGCCACACAAGAAAAACATGCCCGCATGCTCGTAGGATTGGCGAGTTTTTGAATTCAGATGTTGGTGCCTCTACCCCTCAAGTCCCATATTATCAGTAATGATTAAAGATGTAAGATAATTTTGTCCATTTGTAAGATACATTTTGGTTTGTTGTTTTAATAATAGATCAAGTTAGTCTCAGTAACCATTTTTTTTAATATTAGATACATGTGTGCATTTAAGTAATTCAGGCCATTTAATGGAAGTTGGCATGTTAGTGACTTGCTAAATATAATTGGTGTGTTAATTGTGAAAACTTATGAAGTAACTGTATCATGGTTTTGTCCAATTTTTTGGCAGGTGCAAGAAGGTAGGGTTCGATGAATGGATTGCAGAAGAGTTTGGGGAATGCAGTTGAATGTTGAGACAGTATTCTGCTTAGGCATCTTTACATGGCTAATGTCATTTCATGTATTTTGGGTTTTGAAGATGTAGGAACTTATGTTAAAACAATATTAAGATACATGTGTTGTGGTTATGTGGCAGTCGTTAAATACTTGTGATGGTCCTGCCATGTAGATTGTAAGCTCTGAAGTAGCTTTTATCTTATGTAGCACAATATGTGGCAGGAGTTAAATACTTGTGATGGTCCTGCCATTTGTTTTGAAAGCTGTGAAGCAGGTTTTTTCTTATGTGGCAATATATGCATGCGCGTTATTTGCAGCTATATTTATGTTAAGGCACATTGTAAGGTGATTTAGCCTTTATGGAAATACAGTGGATGCCCGTACGGACGTGTTTTCTTGTTGGGCTTATAAAGGCATTAGATTCGTTGGCAACTATGGGCCATTATATCACCCAAAATGAACATTATTGACATAACTGCAGGCCCAACTTAGGTGAAACACGTGTTTGGAAATTGGATCCTGATTAGACTGGCTTGGTCCACAAACTTTTTCTTCTGTATATTTAAAAAACGATAGGCCCAAATTTGTTGGTTAAGGGTTGGGTGCAAACTATTTGTGAATGGTTAATTATTAAGGCCCACTAACATTGAATGTATTGTAATCTCACAATGGAATGGTTGATTAATTTACAGCCTTTATACCTCACTGTTTTATATTTGAGAGATAATATGGTCATTCTTTACCATTCTGGACATTTTGATATAGTTGAAATACTTCGAGTAGTATGGAGTAAAATATAAATATCGAAGGCCTTTTGTTCCATTAGATAGTAGTTGCCATAGTAGTGTGTAAATACAAAAATGGGGCCACCATGCCACATGGGTGAGAATAACCGTGCACTAACTACATATCACACGGACTATAGTAAACAGAAAAATACCCACAACCTAGCTTAATTACAATGACCAAAAGGATCCCAAAAACCCTGGATCAGATGATGACATTACACAACAAGACCATAGTATTTGATAGTTACAATCCAAAATGAAATCATTGGCATCCACACATAATTACTGTTTTGCACTCTTTTCCCTGGTAGCCCACATAATTTCAGTATTTTTCTCAACAACCCCGTGCATTTCATTCATTGGAGAAATTACCAAACCCAAAGCTGTGAACATCCTTACTTTATGCTCATGGACCTGTTTAACAAAATAAAATGTTATAAATAAATATGAACTTCAGCCCAAGTAGTCTACATAATCAATTTAATGGGTGAAGTTACCACTCCAATTAGGTTTGTGTGAAATCCTTGTCCCATGCTCATCCAATCAATTACCCATTCAGCTGAATTAACACTTCACACATGAACAAAATAAGATCAAATTAATCTCATATCACATTCAGATTTTTTATCAATGAATGAACCCATTAAATGATGAAAGCTTGAAAAAATAATAATTCCTTCTGAGTTAACCTTTATCCACAGTTTGGTATACCCCTTGGTTCTTCAATAGGTCATGTGCCAAAATTGTTGCCATTAATTATCATATCCTGATCGTAGTAACCAGATTCAAGAATTGTTGTCAGCATGTAGCTCTGAGATAGGAGCAACTTAGATTTTATATGATGCTTAGGTTATTAATTAATACACAAGAACATGAGTAGGGGCACATAGATCATTACCACATCACAGATTTTACCATCTCTAAAAGGCATCTGTTAGATTTCTGGATTTGAGTCCAACCTATAAATTTTCCGATGAATGATATTAATGACCATGAGCCACCAATGACCATTTTCTTCATGAAAGGGAACGTAGACCTGGGTTACAACAGCACATCAAAATTGGCTAATTGTATATAAAAATATTAGTTTAATTATTGTCTGGCAGCTATATGCTTACATAAGACAGATGTCGTGTTCGGGGCATCCAGTTCACCTGAATGTCTTCATTGATCTTTGGAAGCACAGACGCCATTGAATACAGAAGAGACACGCTGACTATTTGGTGGTTGGATGGTAAGAAACCAATAAAAATGGTGTAACCCCTATTAAACCGGGACAAAATAAAAGGAAACGATATATTAATATTTTTAAATTACAGAAATGATTGTTGACTTCAACCGGGTTAAGTGGCTTGACAGTCATGAGATGTCACACGCAATGTCTGCTCATTATATTTATGCCATATCTAATATCGTGTAGTTTACACATTTTAGCCTCACCGCCATTTTATGTGGTTTAAGTTTTTGAAATTTAAACGTACCGTGTCATAAAAAATTAACTTAGTACAGATAAATATTTCAAAAACCTTGTAGCTTACCTCAATCATAGCATCAACAGGTGAACCCATATTGTTAATGTATCATAGCAATAGTAAACCTAATTAATCAAACATGATACTCAAGACGATTAAATATATTCTTTTTAATTTGGTAACTACTAATAAGGATTATTAGTGTGTTGTAATTTTCTAATATTTTCGGGTGATTGCTGGTCTTCATTATCAAACGTAAATAAAAATAAACAATGTAGAATTGTCCTATTACCTTATACAAACGCATAAACCAAACACACATTCATTAATATAGCATTACCATAAGCATAGACGAACTATGCATGTTAAACCGATTAAAACGACAAGCAATTGTTGAAATCACAAAAGCACAACACACTTCCACATGATAGCTACATAGACGACAGTAAACATAAATTACAACAACCATAATAGGGGGCAACATGCTTGCAAGCATGAAGCCACGAATGAAGCCCTCCACAAACCTCTTACCATCAGCTACACTGGCACCTGTCTGATGGTCCGTTGCTCCATCGTCACTGCTGTATGACTGATCACTCAGCTCACCGTGACTTACGATTGCGATGGCCGGTTCACCCACGATGGGTGTAGTAGCATTCATACCTATCTCTGCACAAAGGAGCGCCCAACAAGCACGTGCATCTTCCAGCTTAACGAAACCCTCATACGAAGCCATACTGAACGTGTTAACTTGCTTATGAGCCTGTCGCCAGGAAGTGTACAACCCGGGTACCCTGCCTACATAAACCACATACGCTATGGCTTTTTTCTTCCTCCCCCTCTTTGGTTGTGAACGTTGCGTACCTCCATTTCCGGCGAAGGGCACTCCGAAGAGTTTCATTTTGGTCTGCCTTGACTTACTTGAGTACTTCCCAAAATGAAAGTTAACCTGCGAAAGGAAACATAAATAATATTATTAACATAAAATTAGGGAATTTGTTATAACAGTCATACTTATTGGACTCAAATTTTATTTTTTATTTTTCTTGGGTCATGTGGCATGTTGGGTTTATCACATTGTGTAATCATTTCTTACACCTAGCTGAAAAGAGTATTATCAGTAAGCATGACTTTACTATTTATATGAATCACATAAATAAATAGTAAACCCATTTGACATTACGATATAAAATACCAATTTCAACAGTTTTAGTTTATTAAATTTTAAACAATAAAATAACGATTTTAATTTTATAATTCTTATAGTATTTTAATAATTTTAATTTTAAAGAAAAAACTATGATACCAATAATTTATTTTTTTATAATCTATTTTAATAATTTATTACATTTAAATTTATAATATTAAATTATTATTTAAATTACTTAATACTTATAACCCAGACCTATATAAAAATAAATTAGTAATGTATACATTTTTTTAATAATTTATAAATAATACATTATTTATAATTGAAACCAAAATAAATTTAGTTTATTAGTTTATGATAAAAAAAATTAAATATTTGTTAATTTTTATCTTATATTTTTCGATTATTATTTTATTATTCAAAATTTACAAAATATAAACGACATAAAATTTAAAAATTTGTTTATAATATTAATTACAAAATTATATTTAATTGATTATTCTTTCAAATTTAATAATTAACTTTAAATTTATATACCCTTATACTTTTTATCTATTACTTAATTAATTATTTTATTCATTTATTAATTTCTAATTTAATAATTATAATTAAATAATTTAGACAAAATATTTAACATTACTTAATATCAACATCTGTTTATACTTTATTTAAAATAAATTATTTTTTAACTTTATTTTAAAAATTAATAAAAAAGTTTTTCTTTTTTACTATATTTAAAACAATATTTAAGTTATTAACTATATCTGCTACTAAAGATGCATGTGTTGGTCCATCTGGGATCCTTCCTAGAAAAAACCGCTTACCCCATCGGTGCCTAATAGAAACGACTTAACGTCTGCGACATTTTGCCAGTAATTAAATCCTCAAATCCTCTTTAAAGAACTATGTCTCAGATGAAGCTGATACCACCATGAATGATTCCTGATTAAATTTGTTAACTAATCTAGAATGATTCCTCAAATCCTTTTTAAAGAACTCTTTATTATGATGATGACAAGAAGAAGTCTTCATGGATGAACCAGTTGAACCATCCGGTTCGACCCAGTTTTTGAAACATTGCTCTCTCCAACCAATTGTTAGGTCATGTTGACCTCACATTACTCACCCATCGTTTTGTCCTCCCCTCTGAAATAGACAATTATAAACACAAGAATGAGGTTGAATTGTGTTTATCATCTTTCGCCAAAAAACTAACAACTATTTACAGACATATCCTAGGTTCATACAAGAGTTAAAAACATTGTTCAGAGAGTTCTGCATGAGGGGACATGCAGCTCTCAAAAATTCTTAGTACTTGTGTTCCTCGACGAAGAACCATAGACGGCTGTGAGAGCTTCGGATAGACAACTTGAATCTTCAATGTAGACAGTCAACTATCTGATTAGTGGATAGGTTGACTTTCATTATTATAGAAGGGTGGTATTTTATGTGGGGAGACATGTGAGAATGAATTCTTACTATATTCATCTGCTGACTAGGGCAAATGCACATTACTCATTTTAGAGACACAACACCCACTTCACAACCCAAATTTCTATATCCGAACACCTACTTGCCTTATCTCTCATTGATTTCATTCCCACTATTCCCGTAAAACCCATCAATACAACCTAACCTTCAAAATTCACCAGATCACATCTTCACTAATCCATCATCATCCTTTCCCTCACCATCACACGAAAATCAAACACTTGTTCCTATCTCATAAGTTTTTGATTCCCCGATTTCACCTGCGTGTCACCCATCAACCTTTCCAAAAAACCACACTACAAAGAAACATTTGCATAACCTTTATGGTGCTGCACAATCAAGTTCATTTTATGAAATACAGGTCTCTTGTCTTAATCATAATAATTATTTTATTGAGTATTATTTCTTCATTTCCAAACCAAACCTTCTAGCCTTTTAGGGCTCGTTTGGTGGTCGGGATAAGAGAGAGATGGAATATGATAAGCTATCATATCCTCGTCTCGAAACTATTTTTTGGTGAGAAGCAAGATAGGATAAACCCATCCCTGTCACCTATCAAATCCTGTCCANATAGTTAAAATTCTATCCTGAGGGGGGACTTGGGTTAGAACTCAACAGTATAGGATAAGGTGATTTAAATTATAATAATATATAAAAATATTTTATATATAAAATAATTAAAGTATAATAAATTATAACATGGTTGCGAAAAAAGATATAATAAAACATAAAATATTAAAAATATTAATAATTAATGTTAAAAATTATTTTTATTTTGTCACAAGGCTCATTTTGTTACTGTATATTATTTTAAAAAACTTAAAATGAATAGTAAAACTTAAAAAAATTAATTTAAATTAAACAATAATTTAAAATTTAAATTATTAAATGTAATTTTTAAGTTAAGCAATATTTTAAAAATTTAAAATATTAAATGTAATTTTATCACAAGGACAATTTTCTCTTTTTATATAATCTTAAAAAATGAAAATTATAAAAACCTAAAATCTAATAAACTATGAAAACATTCAGAACAAAAACGAAAATTTTAAAATTCATTCAATGCTATCCAGTTGGTTATCTGGTGGATCCCAAACGTCGAATATAATAACAGCTTATCCTGCTCATATCATATCTTATTCCTATCCTGTTCTCTTATCCTATCCGTCCATATCCTATCCTGACCACCAAACAAGTCCTTACAGTACCTAAATTATGTTTCTTGTCTATTACAAAAACGGTAAAAGAAAATGGATCAAAGTCTTATTTTCAAGTTTATAAAGCTAAATCCATCGTGTTGGAACCAAAGTGATTTGAATTAATAATCTCTGAGTTTTGATGTTAACAAAAATGATTAAATTTTCTTGGTAAAGTTTTGGTTGAGATCTAACATGCTTTATCTAGTCTTGCAGGAATGTTAAAAATATAAGTTATGAAAACCTTGAAACAAGTTTCATTATATCTGCTTGGACTTAGATTGTGAATCCGCGTCCATTCATGTAGACAAGCTGCTCAAAACCAATGGTATATTTATTTATTTATTTATTTATATTTGAGTAGACGGTAAATAAAATACTATCAGTAGACGAGAACTTTAGTTTCTATGAGTATACGAGCTTAAATGTCACGTCAGCGGACGAAGATAAAAAATAACCCACTGAAATATATCAAGTCCAAAGACTTGATGATAGACGAGAGGATATGCCACATCAGCATACGAGCGAAAAGAAAACTGCAAGTCCATAGACTTGGTTTTACCCATGAGCGTGTAGACACGGATTTTAAGTAGACGAGCTCTCTTTCATGTAAATTTTCATATGCTCCGTTTAGCTAAGTAAATGCTACCTCGACCACATGGAAATATTTATTTCAAATGATTGATATTTATTTTAAACGAATGTTGGTCCTTCCTATTTGTTTTATCTGTTTTAATGCTTTGTTTCTTTGTGAGAGAAACATAGTACCATCAAGGAAATGCAAAAAGCAACATAGTACAATGGGAAACTGTAAAACGCTCTGTACCCTGTCACCTTTACTACTGGAATAGCTGGAATTTTCACAGAGGAGGAAAGACAGTTTTTCAAGTTGCAATTACTCAGAGCTTTGATGAGATACCCCGTTGTGCCCTTTTGTGTCATTTAGTTTAAAACCTCATTATTTAATTACTTAATCGCACGCTTAACGTGAAAATTACGTAAAAATTGAAACTTAATTTCTTAAGCAAATAGATTCATATAGAACAGAATATGCAAACATAAATATATTACACATACTTAAAGCATCAGAGTTATCCAAACACTGTTTCAGGGCATCCTATCAATATGATCCCGAACTGGTGCATAGTTATACAAAACATAAGCGGAAAGATAAAGCTTCACGACACGCGGACGCACTTGCCATAACTAACTAGAATCTAATCACCATGGGTCACACGGCTCCTCCCAGATCCCGGTTCGTAGGGAGTTCCATCCAACTCCTCCCGGTTACGTTCATCCACAGTGGTCTTCTCAAATGCGGTTCCACAAGGAGACAAAATACAACATACAGAAATATACAGGGGATAAGAAACAGTTCTATCATCAAAAACGGAAAAAGACTCATAGTAAACTATACAAGAATTATCACATACACAACATCAGCCAAGTCATCCATCTTCCATAAAA
This sequence comes from Sophora flavescens, assembly GCA_030762895.1. NCBI lineage: Eukaryota > Viridiplantae > Streptophyta > Magnoliopsida > Fabales > Fabaceae > Sophora > Sophora flavescens. The sequence continues at coordinate 159,057,293 of CM061066.1, read as the reverse complement.
TTCTTATATCCATCCTACCCTCACTCTTGCAACTAAAACTTGATACTCGAAAATGGCTATGGTTTCCCTATCATAGTTATGGTTATCGGTCGTCAGTCGTCAGCGACACGCCCCATTCCCAAAGTGCACATCCTTGGTCATGGTGAGAATGCTCATGCAAAGCAATGACACTATAGCTGCACATTAAACCCGGTGCACACCCCGGACCGTGGGTGCTCATGCAAAGCAATGACACTATAGCTGCACGATTATCCCGGTGCACACCTTCACCATGGTAAGAACGCTCACGCAAAGCGTGACACTACAGCTGCACGATGATCCCGGTGCACACCTCGTCCACTCCCAGAGGTGCTCATGCAAAGCAATGACACTCGTAGCTGCACAAGTTAAGTTTACCCTTTGGACGGTCCCACAAGGACTTCGGGTCTTGTATGTGTCCCACATATGGTTATAGAAACAACACAACTTATGAACCTCGCAGACTCCTATGGTCAAAACCTAGTGCCTTAACCTCTCATCAAGACCTCAACACATGCTCTATGTCACAACACCTCTTTAACATATTTCATGTAGGTTAGGCACCTCTAAAAATCATCATGATTCTCACGTCCAAAACAACTCATCTCTTAGACCACATATATATCTTCGCTTAATCCACTAAGCATAAAGTAAATACCACACAGATCATGCATAACATCAAGTCAATCAAAGATATTTCAAAACATCAACATAGCACTAAATCAGTTCAATAAAGGTAATAAAACTCAAATCAACCATCAACAATATAAACATCAACCTAATATCGATCAACCAACAATCCCCGAATCACCATGGATGTTTTATAAAAGCAATTTAAAGCGATTCTGGTCTTGTCGATTATTCGACTTCTAGTAGGGTTTAGGTCGCTCTACATAATTACTACATAATTTACTACTTATCGATTCCGACAATAGGTTGATTCTTTCCCCCACCTGGGTTATCACCGAACTCCCGAACTCGAAGCTCCTCGTCGTCACACCACAAAGTATTAACTCCACCATCTGTGAAGGTAAGGAGATTAGATACTCAAAGAGGTATACCACGAACGTCCTCGTTTCCTCCGAGATGGAAGTCTAAGGTTACAAAACATGAAATCATGAGTTAAAACTCAATCAAAGAACACTAACCACAAGGTATAGGTTCGGTTCATACAATAAACTAGGATTAGGGGTTTCCGAAATTTATGCGACTCTTGGATTTATGATCCTTAAGTGCTAGAAGTTTCCAAAACACATGCAACTTAGGGATTTATGATCCTTAAGTGCTAGGAGTTTAAAACAAGATAACTTTAAACAAAGTTGAACAAAAATCCCACCAAGTTACACTTGATGGAGATTCGGCCTTGACCAATAAGATAGGCTAGGAACATTTAAACTTTCCAATCTCTTTGGTTTAGCATCCATTAATAGTAAGGAGCTCAAAACCATGATAACTTTGGAAAATGAAAAACGAAACACCCTAGGTCCATAACCTTTAAGATTCGGCCATCCTTGGGTTTTCATGATTGAAATCTTTAAATTTTCCAATCTCTTAGACCTTTTAGCATCCAATAACTTATGGAGCTCAAGTGTATGATCATCTTGGAAGCAACATAGGACTTTAAATAACAAAGCTCATAAGCACATAAAGTAAGAACAACATAAGCCTATAAGTAATTAAAGCATAATGACATAAGTAAATGAATCATAAATGACATAAACATAAATGACATAAAAGTAAATGACATAATGTAAATGACATAAAGTAAATGACATAAATATAAATGACATAAAATAAAAGACATGAATATAAAGAACATGGAAGTAAATGACATGAACAGAAACATAATGACATAAAAATAAATAAGCACAAGTAAGGAAAGCCATAAAGAAAACACAATAAATAAATGAAGCAAGAATAAAGTAAAGCATCACAATGTATTAGGGTTCTAAGTTCATGATCGCACTTGGATAAGTTGAAACATAGTATCCTAGGCCACTAATACATAGTTTTGGCCATCATGGAAAAACAAGCTATCAAAACCTTCCAAGATTTATGGATTCAATGATCAAGGAACACTTAAAAAAAACTAACACATGATCATGTAAAAGAAGTTGAAACAAAACACTCCCTAGGCCATCATGAGTAGATTCGGCCTCCTCAAGAAATAGAGGATGGAGATTTTTGATTTATACAACCTCTTAGTATGTTAAACTACAAGTAAATACAAGACCATAGAAATTGGTTTCAACTCAAAAGGAGTTTGCTACCATTTTTGAGAGATTTTTGAAGATAAAAGCTCATATATGACATAAAGAAGAAACTTTAGAAAAAGATGAAGTTTTTAAAGAAAAGAATACATGAGAGTATTACCATAATCAAGAGGAACAACTTTGGTGAAGAACACTTAGTGAAAAGAAGAAGAAAAACTAGAGCTTTGGAAGCTTGAATTAAGAAAAATATGAAAGCTTAAGAGTTTTAATGGAGTAGAAGGAAGGAAAGTGATGAAGTGAGGATGAAGAGTGGTATTTATAGAGGAAAGGGGAGGGGTGCACGTCCTAGAGGAGAGGGAGCAAGGCTTGGAGATGAAGTTTTGGTTTAGGGCATTGTTTGGATCATTTAAGGAAGGTTTAATGGGTTTTTGGAAGAAAATAGATTATAATTTGAAAAAGTAATCATGATCACTTTAAAGTGTGTCATAAGCATTTAATTTGGCATCCCATCAAGCCTTTTCTCATCCTTTAGGGTTCCTTTAACTGCTTAAATACATAACCGGTTGCACATCCGATCGTATTTTCTGAAGGTTTCACCCGAATAAAATATTTTATTTTATTTTATTTTTGAACAAAAATTTTCAAAATAATCAAAGTTGAAGGAAACATGATAAAAACATTAACCATCTCGTTCACGGGTCAAAATTAGGTTTTCTGCTCAGTAAACTTATACTGGCAATGAAAACGCAGACTGACTTTCGTCTGAATTTTCATCCGAAAATTTTACTGTGACTTCATATGATAAGGTGGATTAGGAATATGATTTTATTTTATTAAATAAAATATTTTCTACTTTCATATTAAAATATAATTACTTATATTTTAATTGATTAAACAGTATAATGAAAATCAGGCTGTTACATTTGACCCTCCATTTTGTACAAAAGTGATAATCAAAAGTACATTTCACAATGGCCACAATCAAGCTATCAGTCACAACGGATATTATACATTTAATGTTATCTCTAAACGGGAATATTCAAAACAACCGTCGAAGTTTTTCAAGTGAAGAAGGAGGTCACCATAAATAGAAGTCCTCAAACATTGAAGAATAACTTTTGCGAGCTGAACTTTTACCAAGCTATAATCTCTCATTCTTTCATTCTTTCAAGAGCAAAAGTCTGTATTCTTTAATTTGAATATTGTTGTAATATTTAACTGATCTTAAACTTTCACATCTTCACACATAGTGGGTTAGAAGATCAAAAGCAAACAATCTCTTTGTTAGAGTTCGAGCCTGAAGAAACTTGGTAAGAAAAGAATACTTGTAGCCTGGAGAGGTGTTGAATACTTTTTGTAATCTATTTAAAAAAAATTTGTGGAGTAAAACCTTCAAGTCGAAGGGACTAAACGTAGCTCTTGGTTGGAAGAGAGTAACCAGGATAAAACACTTGCGTGAATCTTCTAATCCCTTAACTCTTATAGTTTTATTTGTTTTACTGACTATGGGGATTTGAACTTGATTTTGTAAATCTTTTAAAGGATCATTTCCTGTGTGTGTGCTTCTGTCTTTTATTCTTTTTGTGAGAAAATAAGTTTTGAAAAATGTTGTTTTCGAAAAATACTAACAAACACAATTCAAACTCCCTTCTTGTGTTTGCCTGTGTCAACTTCACATAGTACGTGCAATTGCATACATTTTTTTTGGACAAAATGATGACATTATTTTTGTAAGTAGCATCCAAATATTGTAATGCTTACAAATTATGTATTTTATTTATTATATAATAAGGGTTATAATGCTTAATTTTGTTATTAATAAAGAAGACAACCATATATTATAATTTTGTTCTATTCTCGAATATTCATCACACAATTTTCCTTTACGCTTGTAAATACTAAAAAATAAACCAAAAGAAGTTGCATGGATCGTACTATAAAAAGTTTTTGGACTAACATCCACTAATATTGTACATGTGTATTTTTATTTTAATAACTAGGGAAGATAAATAACAATAATGCTGATTTGTTAACATAGTATTGGATATCAGTATAAAATATCAATTACACCGACATAAATGTTTAAATCTGTCGTACCCGTGCTTAGCACGGTTCTCTTCGCTAGTATTACACAAAACACCCAAAAATCAATTTATATACAGTTGAAAATGACATTTCATACTCTCATCTCCTGTTAACTTTGGTTATTTCAAATACATCTAAAATAATTATACATATTTAAAAAGGCCAACAGTATTATGTGGGCCACAAAGTTTCGCTTGCCCAATATTCCTAGGCCCATTTGCCATTCATCTGATATATGTATCTATATATATTAATGAGATATTTAAACATATTCAACGAAACATGCATGGGCCAATCACGGCCAGCACCCCATTACTAACCTGGGCCAAATACACCGGGTCTTATATCTATTATGGTGATGTATGTTTGGAAGCGAGCCACAAAAATAAATGGTCATTGCAGGCCGGATACCATATTTACGTGGGCTCAACACCATGAAACATTTCGGGTAATTTTACCCAACCCATTCGCCTTTCGGGTCACAACATCCACGTGCACCTTCTTCTTTACCCGACAACAATGGTGACAATTTTATTCATAACAGGTTTTACGGAAAAAAACTCTCTCATCACTTCAACAACAAAACCGAGTACACTTCCATCGATCCTCTTTCGCATTTCTTATCAACTATACTATCTTGAATAATTTGCTGATAAACACATAAAAGAAGTCTCTGAGTAATAAAACCATACAACACCATGCGGGTTATATCCATATCGTCACCCATTATATTTCATTGTAGACGGGTTTTATTCTACATGATCCTCCGTAATTAACCCATAAGTAAATTTGCAAAATCAACCCATTACATTCGCAGATCTTATGCTATGCGTATTTGGGTTCTTCGTAAATAGGGAAATAAAACCTAACAGAGCCTACTTTTTATTCAAAATTAATAAAGACACATTTTTTTACATTTTTACCCCCCGAATTAAGTGACCAATCGACCAGGTTGCCAGTAAATCAATTACCATCAATCACCATTTATATCAACTATAATCTCAGTCGTTCATTAAATATAATATTAAATCCATGGTCAATTTACGTGGTGGACTGAAACTACCGAGTTCGCATTGGAGTTTTTTAGACAATGCCTGTCGTGCGGTTGCATCGCCGGATCTGCTTTTTGTAACGCCCTTTGTTACATTAGTAATCCCAAGATAAAATCAATAAAAATCCTTTAAAACATTTAATTAAAACATATATGTCATAAAGAAAAATTTAAAAAAAATATTTAGAGTCTGAAAATACCTCATATTAAGTAATATAGTAATAAAATATCCATGTAATGAATATAAATATAAATAAAAACCAAAAGCCTCAAAACCGGGCGTCTAATTACAATCCGAGAAAAATAATACGTAAACAAAAAAAAAACGTCGTCAGCACTCTCAACCATACTACATTAGTAACCAACTAGGTGATAAGAAGATGACTCCTCAGATCTCTGGGTCCTCAACAGCGATGTCCTCGGTCTCTGAAAACAATACTTATAATGAGATATAAAATCCCAGTGATCAACAATACAGTTTTATAAAATATTTTCAAAAATAGTATTGTTCTCAGCCGGCGCGGTAACCGAAAAAACTGTCCATGGCACCCGCTAATTTTCCAAAATAATATATATAAAAGAAGATACTTTTAATATCAACAATAATCTCATCAACTCAATAGCATATAACGTAACCACAACTTATCTCAATACATCACGTTCCATATACCAAGTAAATTCTGTTTTAATCCAAATGGCCCGAAGACCTCTTAATTAAATTGGTCTCATTGACAATGACGTCCCATTGCCCACCCCTACTCACGAGGAATGTTTCGATGTCACCCTCCTGTCGGGGACATTTCCATTTCGATACCTCTCATGTGCACATGGCGGTATTTCTCCCTTTTCGACACCCCATCGCGTGGCGGTGTTACTTTCGATACCCTTTTTAGGTGGTATTGCTCATTTTCGAGGGTTTTTGACCAAACTAGGTTCCTTTTAGAAACTATTTACCAGTTTAGGGTTATTCTGAAATTATTTACCAATGGGGGGTCGTTTTGAATATTTTATTATTTTTCGGTCTGACGGGAGGCGCTTTTCAAGGCGCCACTGCAGATGGCGCCTACATCTTTTATAAAAAAAAATAAAAAATCAAAAGGGGAGGTGCCAAATGCAGTGGCACCTCTGCCCCCTCCCCTACGTACATGCTAGCTACAGTAGCGCACTGTAGCACTACTGTAACAACACTTTTTTTTCTAAATTTTAAAATTTGACTTTTTTAAAAAAATAAAAATTTTATTTCTAAAAAAACCCATTCACCAGATAATGAACTGAATTCACCAGATATTTGTACATGATTCACCAGATATTTGCACATACTTAACCAAAAAAATTATTTCTCAAAAAAACCATTCACCAGATAATGAACTGAATTCACCAGATATTTGTACCCGATTCACTAGATATTTACACATACTTAACCAAAAAAATTTATTTCTAAAAAAAACCCATTCACCAGATAATGAACTGAATTCACCAGATATTTGTACCCGATTCACCAGATATTTATGCATACTTAACCAACAAAATTTATTTGACTTTTTTAAAAAAATAACACCGCCACGTGTTATTTGTACGGTGATATTACTTTTCGATACCCCTATCATAGGTGGTATTGCGACAAACACCATACAACATATTATAACTCAAATATGTCATGTCTCATGCATGTAACAAACTATTTTCCACGAATTAAACAAATAGATTTCTCCCAACAACAAGCAATCACGAATATCACAATATATCATACATGAATAAACATCTTACAACATCAATTAATCAACTTATTCCTCTTCTAACAAAAACCCCCAATTTTAGAAATTAGGTTACTGACAATATGCATCAAATCAATTAAAAACTCCCAATTTCATATGGTAATTCATTGTCAACACAAACAACCATATATACCATGGAAATGGTTCGTAAAAAGTATTGTTACTCAACTCTCGAAGGCCTCCAAAGTGCTCTAAAATTTTTATATGATAAAACTAATATTTTTGTAAAACAAAAGCTTCTTCCCTTCAGTGTCACGATTGCACTACCAAAAAAAAGAAACGCGTCTCAAGAGCACCTCCCTTCCCAAACTCACTATGCGGCGTTCTAACTCCCGCGTACAGTGTCTAAAGTATATATATATATATATATATATATATATATATACACACACTGTGCGCATGTGCCTGAAATTGGGTTTTCAATTTTTTTTTTCTTTGGCAAAATCCGAAAGCGGTAAAAGGCCACTGCACGCACGCCACTTTCTTTTATATATATATATATATATATATATATATATATATATATATTACATTCTTTTAAAATAATTAAGTAATTTCAATAAATCTTTATACTATCAATTCTTTACACTAAATCTCTTATTTATATTTTATTTGCACTATACTTTTTAATAACTTAATATTATTTATTATTATTTTTTTCTCAAATTAATTATGTTAGAATTTTAGGATGTTACATTTTCTCCCCTCCTTAAAGAATTTCGTCCCCGAAATTCATCTCATACACACGCACCTATTGTAACATATGTCATATTCAAAACTAAAAGGTTACCATACCTTAGATAATAAAATCTGAGTATTGACGAACGATGTCCTCCTCCGTCTCCCAAGTGGCTTCCTCAAGAGTCAATCATTCTCATAACACTTTGACCAATGGAATCGTCTTGTTCCTCAGAGTCTTAGGCTTTGGCTTATAGATCAAATTATCCTTCAATTGTACAGACTCTGGAGCTATCACATGAGATTCATCAGGCACATATATTTTCTGAGTTGCGACACATGGAAAACAACCATATATACCATGGAAAGGGTTCATAAAATGTATTGTTACTCACCTCTCGAAGGCCTCCAAAGTGCTCTAAAATTTTTATATGATAAAACTAATATTTCTTTTAAAAAAATCTTCTTCCCTTCATTGTCACGATTGCACAACCAAAGAAAAGAAACGCGTCTCAGGAGCACCTCCCTTCCCAAACTCACTATGCGATTGTACTATGTGGCGTTCTAACTCCCGCGTACAGTGTCTAAAGTGTATATATATATATATATATATATATATATATATATATATATATATATATATATATATATATATATATATATATATATATATACACACACTGTGCGCATGTGCTTAAAATAGGGTTTTCAATTTTTTTTTCTTTGGCAAAATCCGAAAGTGGTAAAAGGCCACTGCACGCACGCCACTTTATATATATATATATATATATATATATTACATTCTTTTAAAATAATTAAGTAATTTTAATAAATCTTTATACTATCAATTCTTTACATTAAATATCTTATTTATATTTTATTTACACTATACTTTTTAATAACTTAATATTAGTATTTTTTTTCAAATTAATTATGTTAGAATTTTAGGATGTTACACTTTTCATCAAAACTGTTGGGATTTTAAAGTAAACCGTCACCAGAGTTTTCAACATTCACCTACGCCTTGTTTACAAGTTTGGAGTGAAAGGAAATGGGGGGAATTAAAGGAGAAGGAAGGAAAAGATTGATATTATTCTTTTCTTTTTTTGTGAGTGCATATTGTACCAGGGGAAGGAAATGAAGGGTTTATATTATGCTTTTACAAATTTACCCTTATTTGAAAAAATTAACAAGTAATGTTATTTAAAAAGTGTAAATTTTAAAAATGGATGATGATAAATTAATAATTTCAATTACTTTTCCTTCAAAATACCCAAAATGGGGGAATGAGAAAGGTGGGTTGTGGAGGAGAATGAATAATTTATTAAAATCCCCAAAACATTTCACAATCAGAAAAGAGTGTCTAATAAACCTCTCATTTCCTTTCATCCCCTTCAAAAAATAACTCTCAAACAAAGCCTTGTGTTACATGTTATTAAGATTTGAACTTATAATTTGTTACAAATTATCCAAACACCTAAACATTACATTCCAAATGGCTTAATTTGATAACACAGACGAAGCAATTAGATATAATAAAGACAAAGACTCCTCTGGTTCGCTCATCTGACTACAGCTTTTTATGCTCCTGCGTTCGACGTTCTTAGAAGTTCTAAGTTAGAACACAATAGGAACCAAACAAGAATAACTGGCAACAGCAATAACATGGAAGGCAATCCCAGACTGAGGCTTATATTTGAATATAAATACACCACTTTATCTCATATAGCTGGCAACAACAAAAATATAGCATAATTACAACAGACATGTATCAACCGGGCAAAACTTATTCGCATCATAACCCAAGCCAATCTCCTCAAATCAAACCTCATCAACATATTCTTGGAGGAACTTTGTACACAGTGGTTGCATGCCCTCAACGCTTGGCATTATATGTACAGTTTCTCAATTGAGAGTATATCATTTTCTCTTATTTGGGATTCTGGAAACTACTGCATATTCCTGGGCTGTGGAGCTGATTCTGAAATATTCTCATCCCCTCTCCCATTGAGCTTAGGTTTATTCCTTCTAGGCTTTTGTGTGCTTAGTCTCCCTTTCATATTAGTTCTAACAGGATGTCTGGCTGTTTGAGCCCCAGGATCTCCCCCTGCAGATGTAGATAAGAAGTAAAATTAGAAATGCCTGGTTCTATCCTAACATAATCATCCAACCGGTTAAAAAGCACCGGTGTTAGTAATTGGTGTGTTATGTTAGTGGGGAGTTGAAAACATGACCTTCTTATCACTCCAATTCCTATATCCTTCCCCAAACCATCTTGATCACCTTATAACTCCTAGTGTTCACATTCTATACTAAACAAATTTGCGATTATGTTACAACTTGATTATGAGGTAATCTTAGAGCAACATTTTATGAGAATCAATTAAGGCAGGAGCTCAACCTAAAGTGGGTACAGCAGAATGGGTATTTTACGGTGTTTGGCCAGCATTTGTAAAGTAATGAATGCCTGAGACAGGTAATCAAGTTGCTGATTAGACTTTAAGGTTTAGGATCTTCTACAATGTTGTGCCACAATGTTGGCCTACATCTATAAATCTTACACTAAGGTTTTGGACCGAAAAGATATGTCAAAGAAAAGTGGAAAATGCAATACAAAGATGGTGAGTAATTGATGGGGAAATTGTTGGACAAAAATTCTGTGTTCATTTTACTTCTAGTAGTTTACTACCACACAATAACATCAACAAGTAACCTTACTATGTTATTCTATCAATATAACTATTACAATTTATAAATCTACCTGGCTTGACTAAATTAAATTTAAACTAGTCCCACATTTTTCTCTTTATATATGGTTGGGGGAAATGGTCTTGTGTTTAGTACTCTCTTCTATGATTCTACATAAAAAGTTGTGTTTAAGATGGAAAAAAAACAGAACATAGATATCCAGATTATCCAAGCACCTCCTATATGATTGATGCCTTAAAAGCTCAGATTGAATTTCCAATATTTTCATAGGATATAACAAGCAACTACTTACATCTTGCAATGGTGAATATAGCTTGTAGGCAATAAGGGCTTGAACCCTGCCTGTAAATTAAAAATCTTTTTACAAATTCAGATATTTCTTATTATGCAAGTTGCAGAAAAAAATTTAGTTAGTATAAGGTTGTCCATCCACATAATTCAACAAAAGGATGCTAATGTAGCTTTACCTGATGAGCTATAGCATATGCCATGGCTCTCTCACATTTAGCTGCAGCCTCCTTTCTCTTCAATATTTTAGCTTGAATTTCTTCAACAGATCCCACACTGTCACACCAACCTTCCTGTATTACAAAAGCATATGATTGGGGGAAGTTTCAGTTGCCATACGCTGTTATTAAGTTAAGAGTTACCTTGGACAAATATTTTGATAAGAAAACTACAATTTAATTACATTATATCATACCAAGCACTGAATTGTGGCATTTTGCAAATACAGTTCTGTATGGAATTATTACCTACCTTCATCAAATCATTCTGAGAACAAATGGGATGCAAATGCAACGAAATCAAAATTAGAGTTTAGTTGTAGCAAAAAGTCAAAAACCAATCAATGGCATTGGCACATAATTTTTTTTAGTTTGTTATTTGAATTTTTGGATTTGATGATTTTTTGTCTCAAAACCGACATAAATCGATCCGCAAACATTCCTAATTGAAATTATAAGGATTTGATTTGTTCGATTTTAAAATTAAAAAAACTTGATTTGGACAATTAAAATCACAAAGGCCAAAATCACTTATTTATAAAATTATAGGGATGAATATTATAATTAAATTGTTTTTATTTTTGTTATTGATGCCAAGAAGGGGGATAAAAACTATGGGTGTAACGGATCGGTTTGGTTCGGTTTTAGGTGAAAAAAATCAAACCAAATCATTCAAGATTGGATTTGTTTAATTTAGTTTGGTTCTGATATGAAAATTATTAATATTAAAAAATACAAATATAAAATATACGTAAAAAATTAAAATATAATAAATATTTATATATATATATATAAAGTTAAATATATATAAATATTAAATTATAATAATTGGTTCGATTCGATTCGATTCCAAACCCTTAAATCTGATAATCGAATCAATCATCTTCAAGTTTGGTTTTATCGATTTGGACCTAAATAAAAAAAAATACTAACAAATTTAATTAATTCAACTCGAATTTTCGGTCCACGCTGTCTCACAAAAAAAACTTGGTTACAAAATGGAAGAAAAAAGTTCTAGACCCTTCTCGAGTTTATTGGAGACTTATTAAAACTTAAACTCCAAGTTAAATCGTAGCCGTCCATTAAATCAAGTATCATGATATATACACGAGGCATAGAATTTTCTTGGCCTCGCGCGTCCGCGTTTCGTTTCTGTTAAGATCCAGAGTCTTCGCTCACGCTTCACTCTTCATAAAATTCGCAAAACCTTGTTCGAAATTAGGGTTCGATTCAATCTCAGAATTGCTTTGTGATTTTGTGATCGGATCGAGAAGAAGAAGAAGAAGAAGAGGAGGAAGATGTTTGGGAGAGCACCGAAGAAGAGCGATAACACGCGTTATTATGAGATATTGGGGGTTTCTAAGAACGCTTCTCAGGATGATTTGAAGAAGGCTTATAAGAAAGCTGCCATCAAAAATCACCCTGATAAAGGTGGTGATCCTGAGAAGGTAAATTCAATTGAACACTTTTCTCTGTTTTGTTCTCAATTAGGCGTCTGATTACTGTTCAATTTCAATTTTCTGATTTATTGGTATATATGTTTTTATTCACCGATGATCCGATTCCATAAATCTGAATAACTTACTATGTTGAAGTTAAATTTTGGAGTAATTAGTATTTTTTTCATGGATTTTTTTTATGAATTTAATTATTGTACGGGTTAATCCTTTTTTTTTTTTGTATCAAACTGAAGTGATATTAAACAAAAAGAACTAAATTGATGCGGATTAAATAAATTTAGGAATTTGTTCGTATACAGGACTGAGAAAGTTGTTAATTTACTCGGTAAAAGTTGTATTTAATCTAGAATATGCCACCGTATCGGTCTTGTTGATTTGTTTTCCATGTGATCATTTGATGACAACGAAATTGGGAACTAAAAAGAGATATATTTGTATTGATTTATTAATTCTCAATTCTATTTGTGCTTCTAGCTGCATCAATCTTGCTTCCTCGTCAGGGTTATGATTATAGATCTATGGCCTTATGCCATCGTTAGCTGCAGTTATAGATTGCAAAAGCTTGTGAAACGTTTTATAAAGTGTGCAATATTTTAAATTTTTTTTTTTTTTTTAGTTCAAAGAGCTGGCCCAAGCTTATGAGGTTCTGAGTGATCCTGAAAAGCGTGAGATATATGATCAATATGGTGAAGATGCGCTTAAGGAAGGAATGGGTGGCGGCGGCGGTGGTCATGACCCGTTTGACATCTTCCAGTCTTTCTTTGGTGGGAATCCATTTGGTGGAGGTATCATAATGATTAATGCTTTTATTGAGTCTTGGGTTCGTCAATAATGGTGTATTTCTGTGTTAATTGAGTTATGGCTCCTGTGAACAGGTGGTAGTAGTCGAGGGCGGAGGCAGAGACGAGGAGAAGATGTGGTTCACCCCCTCAAGGTCTCTTTGGAGGACCTTTACCTTGGTACATCTAAGAAGCTCTCTCTTTCACGCAATGTATTGTGCTCAAAATGCAATGGGTCCGTATCATGTGATTAAGTTTTGTTGTTTGCATGTTTCTTGCTCCATTTCAACAATGGGAGTTCTTATATTTGTGGTTGGTTGGTTGTAATTTATTGCAGGAAAGGGTCAAAGTCCGGGGCTTTGATGAAGTGTTCTGGCTGTCAAGGAACTGGTATGAAGGTTTCAATTAGGCACCTTGGTCCTTCCATGATTCAGCAAATGCAGCATCCTTGCAATGAATGTAAGGGTACTGGAGAAACAATCAGTGACAGAGACCGATGCACACAATGCAAAGGAGAGAAAGTCGTCCAACAGAAGAAAGTACTGGAAGTTATTGTGGAGAAGGGAATGCAGAATGGACAGAAGATTACGTTCCCTGGTGAAGCTGATGAAGCGGTATGTTGAGGATCTTAATGCTACAAATATTGAACTGTATTGCAGAATAGAGACTGACTTTGAGGTTTTGTGTTTTGCAGCCAGATACAATCACTGGGGATATTGTCTTTATTCTACAGCAGAAGGAACATCCCAAGTTCAGAAGAGAGGTTGAAGACCTTTTTGTAGAGCACACTCTGTCCCTCACCGAGTCCCTATGTGGCTTCCAGTTTGTGCTGACTCACTTGGATGGCCGGCAGCTCCTTATCAAATCAAACCCTGGGGAAGTTATTAAGCCTGGTATGTAATTAATTAATATCTGGTTTGCATCTCTATCTCAATTTTGCTGGATGATTAAAATTGTGATTTTTTATTAAATTTCTGAGCTTATGCTTCCATGTAGATTCATACAAGGCAATAAATGATGAGGGAATGCCATTGTACCAGAGGCCATTTATGAAGGGAAAGCTATACATTCACTTCACTGTGGAATTCCCTGATTCCCTGAGCCCTGATCAGGTCAAGGCTTTAGAGGGTATTCTGCCATCAAAGCCTTCATCCCAGTTGACGGACATGGAGCTGGATGAGTGTGAGGAGACTACACTTCATGATGTCAATATGCAGGAAGAGGAAAGGAGGAGGCAGCATGCTCAACATGAGGCATATGAGGACGATGATGATATGCACGGTGGTGCTCAAAGAGTACAGTGCGCTCAGCAGTAATGACTTGTAGAACCAGTGATGATCATTATTGTGTGCGGAGTCTGCTATGATGTTGAAAAAGCAAACAGTGTCTTTTATTGTTCTAAGTGATAATTTACATTCAGTTTTTAAATACTCAATTAGTCCTTTTGTTGTTTGCACTTGCACGCGACTTCTCAGCTACCACCCACACAACTGAGCAATTGGTTGCCCCCTTCAACTGTGTTTTTAAAACAATCTTAACTAAAACGCAGCTCAAATTTATTGAGCACCATTAAACACGGGGTTTTCATAATATTAAGACTGTTTGGTAAAAAGTAGTTGATAAGTTGGCTTATGGCTGACCTTGATAAGGAAGCTTACAATTGATAGGTTAATTTTTAGCTGGAAATTTAATGCTGATAGTTGAAAAGTTAGTTGATTAAATTTGAAGTGTGTGATAAAATTAGTGATTGAATTAGTTTATCAATGTTAAATGACATAAAAAAAATATTTATAAGAGATATGATATAGTGTGAATTTTATTAAATTAATAAAGATAAAAATGAGAAAAAGTAATAAGTTATAAGACATAAGCTAAATAAAATATTTTATGAAGCGAAGTTATAAGTTAAAGAGAAAAGCTTATTTACCAAGGGTTTTTTTGGCAAAAATAGCTGATAAACTAGCTGATAGCTGATAAGTTAATTTTTAGGTGATACCCGATAGCTGAAAAGCTAGCTGGTTGAATTTGAAGTGTTTGATAAAATTAGCGGTTGAACTAGTTTATAAATAAAAAATGACATAAAAGGATATATTAATGATAGACATTGGTAAAGTGGGAATTTCATTAAATGAATGAGGGTAAAAGAGAGAAAAGATAATAAGCTATAAGCTACTAGCTACTAGCCATAAGCTAAATAAATTAGCTTATGAAGAAACGCTATAAGCTAATGAGATAAGTTTGTTTACTAAACACCCCTACTTCAGTCAAACAAACTTATAAGCTAAGGACATTAATGCTCTGTTTGGCAAAAATAGTTGTTATAGTTGATAGCTGATAAGCTAATTTTTAGCTGATAGCTGATAGCTGAAAAGCTAGTTGGTTGAATCTGAAGTGTTTGGTAAAATTAGCGGTTGAACTATGTTATAAATATAAAATGACATAAAAGGACATATTTATGATAGACATGGAAAAATGAGAATTTCATTAAATGAATGGGGTAAAAACGAGAGAAAAGACAATAAGCTATAAGCTACTAGTCATAAGCTAAATAAATTAGCTTATGAAGAAATGCTATAAGCTAATGAGATAAGCTTGTTTACCAAAAACCTCTACTTCAATCAAACAAGCTTATAAGCTAATCAAATAAGCTATAAGGTAGCTTATTGAACTTGCCAAATAGAGCCCAACTTGAAAGGGTTCAGGTGGAGGTGGACGCAGCATTTGGCTTACGCACCCTTTTTTTGTTTTCATTTACATGATCTCAGCTTATGTTACTTTCACTTTTTAGTTGGGAGCTGTTCTTTTTAGGAATGGTTTGGGCTTTCATGTGGGTTATACTAGTTAGATTTTCAATCTTGTTGTAAGTTTTGTTTCTCTTGATTGAATTTTTACCTTGTTAATACTTTGTAAATGAATCTCTTGTATACTGGTTTGAGTACACCTAATACTCTTATTAATACATTTTACTTATCAAAAAAGAACTATAAGCTAGCTTATTGTGTAACACCCGGGTGCCGACAAGGGCGGGGAGTGATCGCCGGTGCAAGAAGGCACGAACAAGGAGCGGCTCCTGGCAGGCTTATAGGCGGAGGGATACATGAATGAACCGATTACACACTCGAATGAGAGGGATCATGAGACTGTGTAGGTATGGGACTATACAGTTGAGGAAGACTTATATGAATTGATTGATACTACCTATACAAACAAGATGCATCTTCTTTTCGGTAGCCCATCACTTAAGAACTCCACAGTTAAGCGTGCTTGACTTGGAGCAATTTTGGGATGGGTGACCTCCTGGGAAGTTTTCCCAGGAAGCGTGTGAGTGAGGACAAAGCACGCTGAAAAGACCCGTGTTGGTCTGTGGGGTCAGTCGTCAATCCAGAGAGCAGCCATGGATGTTACAAATGGTATCAGAGCGGCACCTCTCCCAGTACGGTGTGGTTTGGGGACGAACCAAGCGGAAGCTGGTGGGCATGTAACACCCGGGTGCCGACGAGGGCGGGGAGTGATCGCCGGTGCAAGAATGCACGAACAAGGAGCGGCTCCTAGCAGGCTTCTAGGCGGAGGGACACATGAATGAACCGATTACACACCCGAATGAGAGGGATCCTGAGACTGTGTAGGTATGAGACTATACAGTTGAGGAAGGCTTATATGAATTGATTGGTACTACCTATACAAACAAGATGCATCTTCTTTTCGGTAGCCCATCACTTAAGAACTCCACAGTTAAGCGTGCTTGACTTGGAGCAATTTTGGGATGGGTGACCTCCTGGGAAGTTTGAAGCATGTGAGTGAGGACAAAACACGCTGAAAAGACCCGTGTTGGTCTGTGGGGTCAGTCGTCAATCCAGAGAGCAGCCAGGGATGTTACATATAGGACATACCAAACAGATCCCAAATACATCTATTTCAGTAAAACATGCTTATAAGTTCGTCACAAAAGCGATAAGTTATTTCCTTACTATATCTCTCATAAATATGTTATTTTTTTTCATTTTACATTTATAATTCCGTTCAACCGTTAATTTTATCAACGACTTCAAATTCAATCAGCTAGTTTTTCAACTATCATGTATCAACTATAAGCTTTCAGCTAGAAATTAACTTATCAATTATAAGCTAGCTTATTGGTCATAAATTAGCTTATAAGTTGTTTTGGCCAAACAGAGCCTAAAGTAACATTTTTCGTTCCGCTCCAAATGATAGTTTAAAACCTAAATTTATATTTAAGGTGTGTTTGGATTATGTATTTGTAAAGGGTGAAGTATTTTAAGAGGGTAATTAAAACACTTCACTCTAAAATACTTTGTTTGAATATTAAATATAAATGATTTTAGAAATCAAGGGATTTTATGTGGGTATTTTGTTTAAAGTAAGTTGGAGGAATTTGAAATACCACCTAAAGATATGGTATTTTGAAATTCACTCTCCTTACTCATATGCCATAGACCACCAACGCGGGCCCCCAAACCAACCAAACACAGGGCCGGACCCCCCAGACCTGGCTCGGTCCCCCTGACCATCGGGTCCTGGCCCCCACACGGGACACCCAGTGGGGTGGGGGTGGGGGTGGGGGGGGGGGGGGACAACGGACACCCGGTGGGGGCGTCGGTCCCCTAACACCCGATGGGGGACACCGGCCCCCGGACACAAGGTGGGGAGGGAGGGCAGCCCCCGAACACCCGGTTGGGGGCACCGGCCACCGAACACACGGTGGGGGGGCATCTGCCCCCAGACACCCAGTTGGGGGGGGCGTCGGTTGTAACAGCCTGATTTTAATTATGCTGTTCAATCGGTTAAAATATAATTAAATTATATTTTAAATTTGAGAGTTAGAAAGTGTTTTGATTAAAATAAAATCATATTCATAGTCTGCTTTATGGTAGAGGGTTACGGTGAAATTTTCGATTGAAAATTCAGACGAAAGCCGATCTGCGTTTTCACTGCCGGTACAATTTTACTTTGCAGAAAACCTAATTTTGACCCGTGAACGAGACGGTTAGTGTTTTTAATATGTTTCCTTCAACTTTGGTTATTTTGAAAATTTTGGTTCAAAAATAGAATATATTTTATTCGGGCGAAAACGTCGGAAGAATTACGATCGGAAAATACAACCGGGTACAAAATGAAACAGATTAGGGAGCACAAAAGAAGTGAAGTGACTTGATGGGACTTGATGGAAATGGGTTATGACACACTCAAAAAGTGTGATCATCACACTTTTCAAATTATAACATATCATATTCTAGAAACCTATTTTTCTCTCTCTTATCAAACCAAACAAGGCACAAGGTCAAAACTTGCTCTCCTGTCATTTTTCATTTCATCACTTTACTTCTTCAAAACTCCATTAAAACTTCATCTTCTTCATTTTCTTTTAAAAGTTCAAGCTCTTAAAGCTTTAGTTTTTATTCATCTTTTCTACTTGAGTTCTTCATTAAAGTTCTTCCTTATACCAAGGGTAATGCTCTCATATGAATCTTTTTGCAAGTTTCATATTTTATTTCTTAGTTTACTTTATGTGTTATTTATATGCTTTAAACTTCTAAAATCTCTCTAAAATGGTAGAAAACTCCTTTTGAGTTGAAACCACTTTCTATAGTCTTGTATTAACTTATATTTTCACATACTAAGAGGTTGTGTAAAACAAAAATCTCTACCTATCTCTTCCAATGAAGGCCGAATGCTTGCATTTGTGAAATAGGAAGTTTTTGTTTCAACTTTTGGAATATGATCATGTGTTTGAGTTTCTAACTATCCATTGATATTAAATCTATAAATCTTGGAAGTTTTGATAGCTTGTTCCTATGATGACTGAAAATATGAATAAGTAAGCCTAGGATACTATGTTTCAACTTTCCAAGTATGATCATGGATTTAGAACTCTTAATACCTTGTGATTCTAAACCTAAGAGTTATTGTTAAACAAATAATATTTTCCTCATCATCCTATGATGGCCGAAACTTGGTGTTTAGGTGCTAGGATGTTTGAGTTTTTATTTTTCCAAAATGATCATGGATTTAAGCTCCATAAGATATTTGGATGCTAGGTCTAAGAGATTGGAAAGTTTAAGGATTTCTAACTTGTTTATTCTATGTTATTAAAGCTATGATGTATTACTTTCATTTTTCCAAGATGATCATGGACTTGAGCTCCATAAGATATTTGGATGCTAAGTCTAAGAGATTGGAATGTTTAAGTTTCCATTGTTTTCCAAAATGATCATGGACATGAGCTCCATAATATATTTGGATGCTAAGTCTAAGAGATTGGAAAGTTTAAATATTTCTAACCTATAAATCCTATGAAGGCCGAACCTAGAAGGTTATGGACCTAGGATACTTTGTTCTTATTTTTCCAAAATGATCATGGTTTTGAGCTCCTTAATACATATGGATGCTAAACCTAAGAGATTGTAAAGTTTAGTGAATGCTAGCCTATTTTAATAGCCTTGGCCGAATACTTTAAGTTTATAACTTAGTGGGATTTTAATTCAACTTTTTTAAGTGATCATTATTTATGAACTCCTAACACTTAAGGATCATAAATCCATGAGTTGTATAATTTTCGGGAATCTCTAGCCCTAAGAACTAGTCTTGGCCGAACCTATACCTTGTGGTTTAGTGTTCTTGTTTGATTTTAACTTGTGATTTTGTGTTCATAACCTTAGATTTCCATCGCGGAGGAAACGAGGACGTTTGTGGTATACCTCTTCGAGCATCTAATCTCCTTACCTTCACAGAAGGTGGAGTTAGTACTTTGTGGGGTGATAACGAGGAGCTTCGAGTTCGGGAGTTCGGTGATAACCCAGGTGGGGGAAAGAATCAACCTATCGTCGGAATCGATAAGTAGTATATTATATAATAATTGTGTAGGGCGACCTAAACCCTACTAGTAGTCGTGTAATTGACAAGACCAAAATCACATTGGAAACCTTTTCTGAAAAATCAATGGCGATTCGGGGATTGTAGGTTTATCGATATTAGGTTGATTTTATATTGTTGATGGTTGATTTGATTTTATTACCTTTATTGAATTGATTTTGTGCTATGTTGGTGATATGTGAATATTTTGATTGATATTGTGTTATGCATGATCTGCCTGGTTTGTATTATTATGCCTAGTGGTTTATAAGCAAAGATATATATGTTATCTAAGAGATGATTGTTTTGGGTGTGAGGATAATAATGATCTAGAAGTGCCTAACCTAGATGATGTATGTTAAAGA
Organism: Sophora flavescens; assembly: GCA_030762895.1. Classification (NCBI taxonomy): domain Eukaryota; kingdom Viridiplantae; phylum Streptophyta; class Magnoliopsida; order Fabales; family Fabaceae; genus Sophora; species Sophora flavescens. Next base: position 159,036,784 of record CM061066.1, on the reverse strand, counting down.
GGTGTTACGGCATAGAATATGTGTCAAGTTCTAATGGAAGGTTAAGCACTAGGATGTTAAAACGGGTTGGTTAGATTCAAGTATAGGTGTTGTTGTCCACAACCATGTATTGGTATTATAATACACAAGGACAAAAGTGTATTGGTAATATAATACACAAAGACAAAAGTGTATTGATAATATAATACGCAAGGACATCTGTATATTGGTAATATAATACACCGTGTATTGGTAATACAATACACGTAAAACATTTCCGTGTATTGGTAATATAATACACCATGTATTTGTAATATAATACACGTAAAATCAAGAGTTCTCGCGAGACCAATTCCACCTTAGGAAATAGGTGTGCAGCTATGGTGTCTTTGAGTAGCATGAGGTTGGGGGTAGAGGATTATATATTAACTTGATGATGATCTGTTAGTTATGTGTGTTGTTTATCTGTGACGATTACTATATAATTTACTATGACTCTTTTCCGCTTTTGATGATAGAACTGCTTCTTATCCCCTATGTTTCTGTATTTGTGTGGGTTACTTTGGTTTACGTTAGAAGACCCGATGGAGGGTTATGTTGCTAAGGAGCTGGACGGAACTCTGTATGAAACGGAGATTGCTGAGGAGTTGGATGGAACTCCTTACGAACTAGACGCTGGGGGTCGAGCTGTGATCCATGGCGATTAGAGTATAGACATTATGGCCAGTGTGTCTAAGGAGCATTTTTATATTTCCACTAAGTATGTCTGTTATTAATTTTATGCCTGTGAGAGATCCTATTGAGAGGATACCCTCAATAGTGTTTTGGTATTGTAATGACCAATTAAGTGTGTATTTACATATGTTAAAGTTATTGTGTTTTAAATTTGCAGAAGTTATATGATAATTAAATAAGTTTTTAATTTTTACGTATTTTCACGATAAGCGCGTGATTAAGAATTGATTTAAGAAGGTAATTAATCTAATAAAACACCGGGGCACAACGGGGTGTCTCATTTTGGTATCAGAGCAGTTTGGTTCTAAAACGGACTGTGGATTATGTCCGATCAGAATCAAGGACTGCAAGGTTTAGGATGTTGTTACTGGCTGTGTCTAGTTGAATCCACATCAGATTTTGATTATGCTTAGAAGTTGGGTAGTGTGTCCGAATCTGATGCGAGAGGTTAATATTAGTATGTCATATGGTATTTATATACTTGTCTATGTAGTATTATATGTCATACTAATGAGAGTGGGTGATTTCTTTTAACAGGATCATGGCTCGCGGAAGAGGACGTCCAAGTAACAGTGGTGACGAAACTCCAGAAAGGATTATTGGAGCTGTTAATGGTAATGCCGACAATACTGAGAATGGAGGAGGATCATCTTCGACTCCAAGTGCAATGGAAACCCTAGCTGCTGCTATGCTACTGCAAACCCAACAGAATACTGAGATGCTGCAGATGAAAAAAGAGCAGCTAGAAATTAAGAATCAGAGAAGGGCGATAGCAGCTGAAGATGCCGTATTGACTAATATTATGAACGGAAAACCGCCTCAATTCCGAGGAGAGTATGACCCAGAGAAGGTAGAATGGTGGATACAAGAGATCGAAAAGATATTTGCTACTATACGCTGCAGCAAGGAGAAGAAAGTGACTTACGCTGCCTTCATGTTAACCGAAGGAGAAAAATTCTGGTGGAAGGGAAAGAAAAGACTGTTGGAAGATGCGGATAGGAACATTGACTGGAAGTTATTCACTGATTGCGTTTCAAAAAATATTTTCCGAATCTAGTTCGATGCGAGAAGGAAAATGAATTCTGTAACACCCGGGTGCCGACGAGGACGGGGAGTGATCGCTGGTGCAAGAAGGCACGAACAAGGAGTGGCTCCTGGCAGGCTTCTAGGAGGAGGGACACATGAATGAACCGATTACACACCCGAATGAGAGGGATCCTAAGACTGTGTAGGTATGGGACTATACAGTTGAGGAAGGCCTATATGAATTGATTGGTACTACCTATACTAACAAGATGCATTTTCTTTTCGGTAGCCCATCAATTAAGAACTCCACTGTTAAGCGTGCTTGACTTGGAGAGATTTTGGGATGGGTGACCTCCTGGGAAGTTTTCCCAGGAAGAGTGTGAGTGAGGACAAAGCATGCTGAAAAGACCCGTGTTGGTCTGTGGGGATAGTCGTCAATTCATAAAGCAGTCAGGGATGTTACAAATTCACAAACCTCAAACAAGGTAACATGTTTGTTGGTGAGTATGCATCACGTTTTGAAGCTTTGATCAAGTTTTCGGAATTCTATCAGAGGTTTCCAAGTGAGGACTGGCAATGTAGAATATTTGAGGAAGGACTCAGAGATGAGCTACATAGGGCTGTAGTGTCTCTTGACATACAGTATTTCCCAGAACTAGTCTAGAGATGTAGTGCCATTGAAAGTATAGACCTAAGGATGGCCAATGAACAGAAATAACTGAGGAGTGGCGGTCCTAACCGATCAAGTTTCCAGAGGCACGAAGAAAGTGGTTCTCAGTGGAGACAGAGACCATATGCTCGACCCGGGAAAACACCGGCACCAGCACCAGTGGCTAGAACGGGTCAGCAACCACAAGGCTTAGTTTGCTTCAGATGTGGAGGATCGCATTATGCTAGAGACTGTACAAATAGGCCTAGCTGTTTCAACTGTGGGAAACCAGGTCATGTGGCACGAGATTGCAGACAAAGGGTTATGCAACAGCCGACAGCTGCCGGAAGAGGAACTTGAGACAATAGAGGTGGAGCTGGAAGAGGAGTCCCAATAGCAAGACCACATGTGGCTAAACCTCAATCCACTGGAAGAGTGTTTACCGTGAGTGGAGCTGAATCCTCTCAATCTGCTGATCTTATACAAGGTATGTGTTTGATAGCTGGTAGACTCTTGTATGTGTTGTTTAACTCAGGCACTACACATTCTTTTATTTCGCATGAGTGTGTGGATCATTTGTACTTAACTGTTTCCAAATTACCTTATACCCTCATAGTGTCTACTCCAACCAGTAATCCTTTGACTACTATGTCTGTTTGTTTGCAGTGTCCTATCGTTGTTGAGAATAGGACATTTATTGTAGATCTTATCTGTTTGCCTATGCAACAGATAGATGTTATTCTTGGCATGGATTGGCTTTCGGCTAACCATGTAGTGCTAGATTGTTCTAGCAAGACTTTATCATTTCTTGAACCTTTTAGTGTAGCATCTGCCAATGAATGAGTTTCTACGAGGAGTGACAACTCTCAACAGTTTGTGATGCTTTTCGCAGTGGAGGCTAATGAGACTTGAGAGAGTTTCCTGAAGTTTTCCCTCCAGACGTCCCAGTTTTGCCACCGGAAAGAGAAGTGGAATTCACTATAGATCTCGTACCAGGGACAAGGCCTATATCTATAGCACGTTATCGGATGTCACCGGTTGAGTTGGAGGAGTTGAAGGAACAATTGGATGACATGTTAGGAAAAGAGTTTGTCAGACCGAGTGTTTCACCGTGGGGAGCACCGGTGTTATTTGTTAAGAAGAAGGATGGAAGTGCGAGGTTGTGCACGGATTACAGGCAGTTGAAAAAGGTGACGATTAAGAATAAGTATTTGTTGCCTAGGATAGATGATTTGATGGATCAGTTGAAAGGATCAGTAGTGTTCTCTAAGATTGATTTAAGATCTGGGTACCATCAGATCAGAGTAAGAAAGGAAGATATACCCAAGATGGCTTTTTGGACGAGGTACGGGCACTATGAGTATTTAGTTATGCCTTTCGGTGTAACTAATGCGCCAACCGTGTTCATGGATTATATGAACAGAATTTTCAGATCGTTCCTTGATAAGTTTGTTGATGTGTTCATCGATGATATTCTTATTTATTCTCGTACGTGGGAAGAGCATGAGGAACATTTGAGATTGATGTTGCGAGTTTTGAAGGATAGGCAGCTTTATGCCAAACTTTCCAAGTGTGAGTTTTGGCTGGAAGAAGTACAATTCCTAGGTCATGTGATTAATAAAGAAGGAATAGCCGTAGATCCAGCTATGGTTGAGTCAGTTCTTAAGTGGGAACGACCTAAGTCAGTAAGTGAAGTATGGAGTTTCCTAGGACTAGCTGGATATTATCGGAGGTTCATAGAGGGATTCTCGAAGATTGCATTGCCTATGACGCAGTTAACGAGGAAAAATATAGCTTTTGTATGGATGGACAAGTGTGAACAAAGTTTTCAAAAGCTGAAGGACAGGTTGACTACATCACCTGTGTTGATCTTACCAGATCCACTAGGACTATTTGACGTATATTGTGATGCGTCATACCAAGGTTTAGGCTGTGTCCTGATACAAGAGGGAAGAGTCGTGGCTTATGCTTCCCGACAGTTGAGAATTCATGAGAGAAATTATCCGGCTCATGATTTGGAGTTTGCAGCAATAGTGTTCGCATTAAAGATATGGCAACACTTTTTGTATGGAGCAAAGTTTAATGTCTTCAGAGACCACAAGAGCCTGAAGTATCTGTTCGATCAAAAAGAATTGAATATGAGACAACGAAGATGGATGGAGTTTATCAAAGATTATGATTTTGAATTACTGTACCATCCTGGGAAGGCCAATATGGTAGCGGATGCTTTAAGCAGGAAATCCTTGCACGTGTCTGCGATGATGGTTAAAGAGTTAGAATTACTTGAACAGTTCAGGGATTTGAAATTAGGAATGGAATTGATTGAGAATAAGATTTTCTTAAGTATGATCACTATTAGTAGTGATTTCATGAAAGATCTTAAAGATAAACAAGTTTAGGATCTATACCTTCAGGAAGTAAGTAGAGGAATCGATGAAGGTAAAATTTCTGAGTTTAATAGAGGAACGGATGGTGTGTTAAGGTTTAGTGATAGAATATGTGTGCCAGAGGATACAGAACTTAGGAAGATGATTTTAGAGGAGGCACATAAGAGTATGTTGAGTTTCCATCCTGGATCCACAAAAATGTATCAAGATTTGAAGAAAATGTTTTGGTGGACAAGGATGAAGAAAGAAGTAGCGGAGTATGTTTTATCTTGTCTGGTGTGTCAGAAAGCTAAGATTGAACATCAGAAGCCAGCAGGATTACTACAATCTTTAGATATCCCAGAATGGAAATGGGATAGTATAGCTATGGATTTTGTGGTCGGATTACCACGAACTCCTAAGAAGCATGATGCGATTTGGGTTATCATTGATAGGTTGACGAAGTGTGCTCACTTCTTATCTATTGGTGAAAGTTATAATTTGGAAAGGTTGACTCAGATTTACATCAAAGAAATTATTAGATTGCATGGTGTGCCATCGAGCACTGTCTCAGACCGAGATCCTAGATTCACATCTAGATTTTGGAGACAATTGCAAAATGCCTTGGGAACAAAGTTGAGGATGAGTTCTGCTTATCATCCCCAAACTGATGGACAGTCAGAAAGGACAATTCAATCATTGGAGGATCTATTGAGAGCTTGAGTATTGTAGCACACTAGCAGTTGGGATGAGTTCTTACCATTGATTGAATTTACTTATAACAATAGTTTCCATAGTAGTATCGGAATGACACCATATGAGGCTTTGTATGGCAGAAAGTGTAGGACCCAACTGTGTTGGTATGAGACTGGTGAGAACCAAGTTTTGGTTCCAGATGTGGTGCAACAAACTACGGAGCAAGTGAGGAAGATACGGGAAAAGATGAAGGAGGCACAGGATAGGCAAATGAGCTATAGTGACAAGAGGAGGAGACCATTGGAATTCCAGGAAGGCGATCACGTGTTTTTGAGAGTTACTCGGAAAACCGGAATTGGAAGAGTTATCAAATCCAGAAAACTTACTCCTCGATTCATTGGACCCTTTCAGATTCTTCGACGAATTGGTCCAGTAGCTTACCAAATTGCCTTACCACCCAATCTTTCCAACCTTCATGATGTCTTTCATGTTTCTCAGTTGAGAAAGTATTATCCTAATCCTTATCATGTCATTGAGCTTGAGTCTATACAACTGCGAGAGAATCTAGAGCATGAGGCTTTACCTGTAAGGATCGTAGATAGACGAATTAAGGAGCTTCGCGGTAGACAAATTCCTTTGGTTAAGGTCGTATGGGATGAAACTACTGGAGATTCTACTTGGGAACGCGAGGAGGATATGCAACAACAATATCCACATCTTTTCTAAGGTACGTAAATTCCGAGGACGGAATTTTCTTTTAAGAGGGGTAGTAATGTAATAGACTGGTTTTAATTATGCTGTTCAACAGGTTAAAATATAATTCAATTATATTTTAAATTTGAGAGTTAGAAAGTGTTTTTGATTAAAATAAAATCATATTCATAGTCTACTTTATGGTAGAGGGTTACGGTGAAATTTTCGGTTGAAAATTCAGACGAAAGCCGATCTGCGTTTTCACTGCCAGTACAATTTTACTGTGCAGAAAACATAATTTTGACCCGTGAACGAGACGGTTAGTGTTTTTAATATGTTTCCTTCAACTTTGGTTATTTTGAAAATTTTCGTTCAAAAATAGAATTTAATATTTTATTCGGGCGAAAAACGTCGGAAGAATTACGATTGGTAAATACAACCGGGTGCGAAATGGAGCAGATTAGGGAGCACAAAAGAAGTGAAGTGACTTGATGGGACTTGATGGAAATGGGTTATGACACACTCCAAAAGTGTGATCATCACACTTTTCAAATTATAACATATTATATTCTAAAAACCTATTTTTCTCTCTCTTCTCAAACCAAACAAGGCACAAGGTCAAAACTTGCTCTCCAAGCTCATTCCTCTCTCCTCAATTTTGTGCCACTCTCTCCTTTTTCTATATATACACCTCTCATTTTTCTTTTCATCACTTTCCTTCTCTAAAACTCCATTAAAACTTCATCTTCTTCCTTTTCTTTTAAAAGTTCAAGCTCTTAAAGCTTTAGTTTTTATTCATCTTTTCTACTTGAGTTCTTCATTAAAGTTCTTCCTTATACCAAGGGTAATGCTCTCATATGAATCTTTTTGCAAGTTTCATCTTTTATTTCTTAGTTTACTTTATGTGTTATTTATATGCTTTAAACTTCTAAAATCTCTCTAAAATGGTAGAAAACTCCTTTTGAGTTGAAACCACTTTCTATAGTCTTGTATTAACTTATATTTTCACATACTAAGAGTTTGTGTAAAACAAAAATCTCTACCTATCTCTTCCAATGAAGGCCGAATGCTTGCATTTGTGACATAGGAAGTTTTTGTTTCAACTTTTGGAATATGATCATGTGTTTGAGTTTCTAACTATCCATTGATATTAAATCTATAAATCTTGGAAGTTTTGATAGCTTGTTCCTATGATGACTGAAAATATGAATAAGTAAGCCTAGGATACTATGTTTCAACTTTCCAAGTATGATCTTGGATTTAGAAATCTTAATACCTTGTGATTCTAAACCTAAGAGTTATTGTTAAACAAATAATATTTTCCTCATCATCCTATGATGGCCGAAACTTGGTGTTTAGGTGCTAGGATGTTTGAGTTTTTATTTTTCCAAAATGATCATGGACTTAAGCTCCATAAGATATTTGGATGCTAGGTCTAAGAGATTGGAAAGTTTAAGGATTTCTAACTTGTTTATTCTATGTTATTAAAGCTATGATGTATTACTTTCATTTTTCCAAGATGATCATGGACTTGAGCTCCATAAGATATTTGGATGCTAAGTCTAAGAGATTGGAATGTTTAAGTTTCCATTGTTTTCCAAAATGATCATGGACATGAGCTCCATAAGATATTTGGATGCTAAGTCTAAGAGATTTGAAAGTTTAAGGATTTATAATTTGTTTATTCTATGTTATTAAAGCTAGGATGTATTGCTTTCATTATTTCAAGATGATCATGGACTTGAGCTCCATAAGATATTTGGATGCTAAGTCTAAGAGATTGGAATGTTTAAGTTTCCATTGTTTTCCAAAATGATCATGGACTTGAGCTCCATAAGATATTTGGATGCTAAGTCTAAGAGATTGGAAAGTTTAAATATTTCTAACCTATAAATCCTATGAAGGCCGAACCTAGAAGGCTATGGACCTAGGATGCTTTGTTCTTATTTTTCCAAAATGATCATGGTTTTGAGCTCATTAATACATATGAATGCTAAACCTAAGAGATTGGAAAGTTTAGTGAATGCTAGACTATTTTACTAGCATTGACCGAATACCCTAAGTTTATAACTTAGTGGGATTTTAATTCAACTTTGTTAAGTGATCATTGTTTATGAACTTCTAACACTTAAGGATCATAAATCCATGAGTTGTATAATTTTCGGGAATCTCTAACCCTAAGAACTAGTCTTGGTCGAACCTATACCTTGTGGTTTAGTGTTCTTGTTTGATTTTAACTTGTGGTTTTGTGTTCATAACCTTAGACTTCCATCGTGGAAGAAACGAGGACGTTCGTGATATACCTCTTCGAGTATCTAATCTCCTTACCTTCATAGAAGGTGGAGTTAGTACTTTGTGGTGTGACAACGAGGAGCTTCGAGTTCGGGAGTTTGGTGATAACCCAGGTGGGGAAAGAATCAACCTATAGTCGGAATCGATAAGTAATATGTTATTTAATAATTGTGTAGGGTGACCTAAACCCTACTAGTAGTCGAGTAATCGACAAGACCAAAATCACATTGGAAACCTTTTCTGAAAAATCAACGGCGATTTGGGGATTGTAGATTTATCGATATTAGGTTGATTTTATATTGTTGATGGTTGATTTGATTTTATTACCTTTATTGAATTGATTTTGTGCTATGTTGGTGATATGGGAATATTTTGATTGATATTGTGTTATGCATGATCTGCCTGGTTTGTATTATTATGCTTAGCGGTTTTTAAGCAAAGATATATATGTTGTCTAAGAGATGATTGTTTTGAGTGTGAGGATAATAATGATTTAGAAGTGCCTAACCTAGATGATGTATGTTAAAGAGGTGTTACGGCATAGAATATGTGTCAAGTTCTAATGGAAGGTTAAGCACTAGGATATTGTTAAAACGGGTTGGTGAGATTCAAGTATAGGTGTTGTTGTCCACAACCGTGTATTGGTAATATAATACGCAAGGACAAAAGTGTATTTGTAATATAATACACAAAGACAAAAGTGTATTGGTAATATAATACGTAAGGACATCTGTGTTTTGGTAATATAATACACCGTGTATTGGTAATATAATACACGTAAAACACTTCTGTGTATTGGTAATATAATACACTGTGTATTGGTAATATAATACACGTAAAATCAAGAGTTCTCGCGAGACCACTTCCACCTTAGGAAATAGGTGTGAAACTATGGTGTTTTTGAGTAGCATGAGGTTGGGGTAGAGGATTATATATTAACTTGAGGATGATCTGTTAGTTATGTGTGTTGTTTGTCTGTGACAATTACTGTATAATTTAATACGACTCTTTTCCGCTTTTGATGATAGAACTGCTTTTTATCCCCTATGTTTATGTATTTTTGTGGGTTACTTTGGTTTACGTTAGAAGACCCGATGGAGGTTTATGTTGTTAAGGAGCTGGACGAAACTATGTATGAAACGGAGATTGCTGAGGAGTTGGATGGAACTCCTTACGAACCAGACGCTGGGGTCGAGCTGTGATCCATGGCAATTAGAGTATAGACATTATGGCCAGTGTGTCTAAGGAGCATTTTTATATTTCCGCTAATTATGTCTGTTATTAAGTTTATGCCGGTAAGGGATCCTACTGAGAGGATACCCTCAACAGTATTTTGGTATTGTAATGAACAACTAAGTGTGTATTTACATATGTTAAAGTTATCTTGTTTTAAATTTGCAGAAGTTATATGATAATTAAATAAGTTTTTAATTTTTACGTATTTTCACGATAAGCGCGCGATTGAGAATTGATTTAAGAAGGTAATTAATCTAATAAAACACTGGGGCACAATGGGGTGTCTCATCCCTGACACCCTATTGGTGGGGTCGGCCCCTGACACCCGATTTGGGGGGGGGGGGGCGTCCCCTTGACACCAGGATTAGGGGGCGTCGGCCCCGGACACCCGGAAGAGCATTGGCCCGCCGACACTTGGTGGGAGGACGTTGGCCCCCGGACACACGGTGATGGGTGCCAGCCCTCGACCCCCTGGCCCCTGGACACCCGATGCGGGGGACTTTTTTACCAAAATGGGTTCCTTTTAGAAACTATTTACCAGTTTAGGGTTATTTGAAACTGTTTACCAATGGGGGGTCCTTTTGGACAGGTGGCATATTTTTTCCCCCTCTGACGGGTCAAAGGCGTCAGTCGACTGACGCCTACCATTATTAAAAAAAAAGACAAAAGCTACCTGCAGCGCCACGTGGCGCAATGCAAGAGAGGCGCCACTGCGGATGGCACCTTCAAAGGTGCCAGGCGCAGTGGCGCCTCCCCTGCATTGCGCCACGTGGCGCTGCAGGGGTGTCCCCCCTCCCCAAATAATAACAAGTAGTAAATAATATCACAAGAGGCATAAAAAATAATAGCAATAACAATTTATACCAATAAATATTCATCAATTATTACAGTAGTAAAAGAAAAAATTACCTTGTAAGAATTAAAAGAAAGTTACCAGCAATTTTAAAGGAACACTGCTTCAAAAAAATTATACTATAAGTATAACGAGTAACGATGGTAACAAATAAAGAGGCATAAAAAAATAATAACAATAACAATTTACACCAATAAATATTCATCAATTATTACAGTAGTAAAAAACAAATTTACCTTGTAAGAATTAAAAGAAAGTTACCAGTAATTTTAAAGGAACACTACTACAAAAAAAATTATACTATAAGTATAGGGAGTAACGATAACATTAATGATAATGTATCTATTTAAAATAACAAGCAACAATAAAAAAATACCCTAATAACAAGTAGCAAATAATATCACAAGATGCAAAAAAAATAATAGCAATAACAATTTACACCAATAAATATTCATCAATTATTACAGTAGTAAAAAAAATTTACCTTGGAAGAATTAAAAGAAAGTTACCTGCAATTTTAAAGGAACACTGCTACAAAAAAAATTATGCTATAAGTATAGGGAGTAACGATGACATTAATGATAATGTATCTATTTAAAATAACAAGCAACAATAAAAAATTACCCTAATAACAAGTAGCAAATAATATCACAAGAGGCATAAAAAAAAATAATATCAATAACAATTTACACCAATAAATATTCATCAATTATTACAGTAGTAAAAAAAATTTACCTTGTAAGAATTAAAAGAAAGTTACCAGCAATTTTAAAGGAACACTACTACAAAAAAAATTATACTATAAGTATAGAGAGTAACGATGACATTAATGATAATGTATCTATTTAAAATAACAAGCAACAATAAAAAAAAATCTTAATAACAAATAGCAAATAATATCACAAGAGGCATAAAAAAAATAATAGCAATAATAATTTACATCAATAAATTATTTGCTACCCTCGTTACTCCCTATACTTATAGTATAATTTTTTTTAGCAGTGTTCCTTTAAAATTGTTGGTAACTTTCTTTTAATTCTTACAAGGTAAAATTTTTTTTTACTACTGTAATAATTAATGAATATTTATTGATGTAAATTCTTATTGCTATTATTTTTTTATGCCTCTTGTGATATTATTTGTTACTTGTTATTATTTGGGGAGGGGAGACGCCCCTGCAGCGCCACGTGACGAAATGTAGGGGAGGCGCCACTGCGCCTGGCGCCATTGAAGGCGCCATCCGCAGTGGCACCTCTCTTGCATTGCGTCACGTGATGCTGCAGACAGCTTTTATCTTTTTTTTTAAAATATTGGTAGGCATCAGATAGACTAATGTCTTTGACCCGTTCGTTAGAGGGAAACTCAATCTTCAGTTGTACTCACATATGCTTGCTATTTTGCACGAATTGTGTAAGAAATGCGTGGCTGTTATTTTGTAGGAATTGTGTTTGCATGAAATGTGTGACTTAAATTGTTTATGGGTGGGAAAATTCTATGGTGACTGACACCAACATTATAAACAGTTGACTCATAATAAACCTCACGGTTTTATCATACATCTTGTACACCAAATTATTCCTCCTCCAACTCCCCTCCATGGCTTTACGACCCTTCCGCAACTCCCTCTAAACTCTGTCTCCACTCAAAGCAAGATTCGTTAGCGTAAAATATGTATTTAACATCTGAATTTTAACATCGGTTTTAACAAAATCGATATGAAAAAGAAGGTGGTGATATTTTTTAAATTAAATTGAAATATTTTAATATCGGTTATAATAAAAACCGATGTGATAAAAATATTTAACATCGGTTTTTATAAAACCGATGTGGAAAAGTGAAACCAAAAATATTTTTTTTATCAGACATAAGATTAGGCATCGGTTTTAGTATAACTGATGTGGAATATTAATTTTAGACATCAGTTTTATGATAGCCGATGTGGAAAAGGGAAACAAAAACAAAAAAATTTAATCAGTCATAAGATTAAACATCGATTTTATTATAATTGATGTGGAAGATTGAACAAAAAAATTGAATTTTTTTAAGAAGCAATATTTTTAACATCGGTTTTTGTTGTTAACCGATGTGGAAAAGCAATATAACACATCGGTTTTGGATATAGCCGATGTGTATTTTCATTTTGTTTCATTTATTCATCCCTCCAATTCATCTCTCTTGCACGCTACCCTCCAATTTCATTTTCATTTATTCTCTGTTGCAGCGCGCTCCATAACCCTCACACCCTCACACGTCCATTATTCTTGCTCGCTCTACCGCGTCCTCCGCTGTCACCTTAGCCTCGAAGCCCCTCCGCTTGCTCCACCGCTTCGTGTCGTGACCCAGTAGCCTCCGCTTGCTCCGCTTGTTCCGAGTGAGGCAGTGGGTTTGGGTTTTCTTCTCCTCCCATCACCCCAACAACCCCAACACCTTCAAAAGCTCAAAAAGATATGGAAACCGTAATGCTTGCTCTCGCTTGTCATGACCCAGTAGCCTCCGCTTGCTCTCGCTTGCTCCTCCGTGTCGCTGCCGTGACCTTTCCAAATCAAAATACTAATTTATTTAATGCTTTGAATAATAAGACCAGAAACAACTTTAAGAGTCCTGCAAAATATGGTACTGCTTCTTTTATTTTACCTTTCATGTTAAGTTTATTATCTGTCTCTTTTTTTTTAATGTGATTGAAGAACAAGTGTTGAAAAAATTAGAATGATTTTTTTTTCCAGCAAATTTTACTTAGTTTATTATGTGGTTATAGTGCTCTTATTTTACATGTGCTAACATGAGACTACTTATTGAGCACTAAGGGCTCATGTGATCCTCCTCATCAGCCTAAAAATGATGATGATGATGATGACGACCCTGATAGGTGTGAGCTGTATGTTGATGATCATCATGATCGCCGCTTAGTGGCATTGGGGAGGGCACATAACTTAGGTAATACCATACACTACCGTTTATTACCGGATGATTAGGTGAGGGTCGTGGTTGAGATTATTCGAGATGCTGATGCTCGAGTCCCTATGCCCACTAAAGAGGTTCAAACAGTGGGCCAGGCCACTGGTAACTTCATCCCCCGGTCAAGAAGACTGGTCAGGTTTTTTGTTGCATTTGAGGTATTCAATTAGTTGTGTTTTCTATATTTATAGTTGAAATTATTTATTATTGTTTAAAGATAATTTTTTTTAGGATGTTGGAAATGATATTCTGCCTAAAAGGTCGGATCCAGGAAGACCAGAGAAGTCTGCTCCTACCAAGGTATTCATTTGACCATTCAATTAATTACGAATGAAATAACTTAACTGTGATTACTAATGTATATCTTTGTTGTTTAGGGGATTGACAAAGGGGATCTTGGTAGTGTTTTTACACATCTGGCTATACAGGTTGTGAACATGGAGGCTGACGCGGCTTTGGTAAGGTTGGAACATGATGACAGGCTAGGTGACAATCTATATATCCCAAAGAATGGAAATTATGGAGATGGTGCTCGATCGTGTAATGGCTAGTGCTGCACGCATCTCGTTATGGTGCACGTAAGTACATTTTATTTGTAAGTTAAGTAATTAAATTTTAAATACTATGATAATTAACATGTTTTATCAATATATTAGGTATCTGCATCGCATGTTAGTTGATCAGGGCAACTTCACCCTTTATGGGTTCATTGACCCCATGCTCATTCAGGGTGATGTTCTCCTAACATCAGAATACCCGATCGCCACCATACGTGATATACTTACCCGAGATGATCGTCAGTTCTACCTTACGCCTTATCTCAATAAGTACCAGTTATTTAATTATAACGTACTATATATGACTTAGTTACTAATTGTTCCGCAAATGCACTAAATATTGGTAATTGTTGATCTTGTGCCCTCGGTTGAATGTCGTGATCTTCTTCTGCTCGATGGGAAATAAGCCGGTGAAGCAACTGAAGATCATCATGGAAACGTAAGCATTAAAATAATTTATAATCAGTAATGAAGTTGTTTTAATCATCTGAAATCTATAAGATATACTTTAATTAATATTTATTTTCTTATGATAATTCTATTGATGCAATCCACATGCTGCGTGGTGAAAGGCGTCGGGCTAATAGATGGATTATTCCTAACGTAAGATATTTATTACAAATGTTTCAAGCACAGTGGATATAATTATTGATTTCTATTTAATTCCTTATATTTTAATTGGGTTTTATTTGTACGTAGTCCTGTAGACAACGTGGATCATGGGAATGTGGATATTATGTGATGAAGTGGATGGTCGAAATTATCTCCTCCGGTATCACTGAAAGATGGCAGGAGGTAAATGCTAATTGTTAACACAATTAGTTGTAACAGTTATAGACTCGTTATATGTTTTGTTTTAGTTTATTACTTAAAAGATATAATCTTATGTCCAGTTAAACTTGCAGATATTCAACAATTAGCATAAGGATGCATTGGACAACTTTCTTTCTTGAAGTGTGCCAATTACCATAGTTTGGTAAATATGTTTTGACATGAAATCAATTTTTTAAGAAACCAATGTGAAAAGTGCTGAACAGGATATATTGTCTTGCTGAAATAGAATTTTTGACATCGGTTTTAAAACCGATGTGAAAAGTGATAATAAACCACATTGGTCGTTTCAACATCAGTTTGAAAACCGACGTGAAAAGCAAAAAAAAAAAAAGATGTGAAATCCCTTTTCTATACTAGTGATTCTATCTCTGTGTCTCTCCACTAGTGCAATAAGTGCTTTTTACATCAATTAAAATTGATTTTTTACGCCAGAATACCGACTGACGTAAATACAGCAGACGTTAATAGTCAATATTTTAACGTCAGTTGAGAACTGACGTTAAATATAAAACTATTAACGTCAGTTCCTTAACAAAACCGACGTTAATTTTGTAAAAATTAACGTCGGTTTTTTAAATAACTGACGTTAAACATAAAACTATTAACGTTAGTTCTTTAAGACAACTGACGTTAATTTTGTTAAAACTAACGTCAGTGGTTATAAAGAACTGACGTTAAATGTTTAATTTTAACGTCAGTTTTAAAAAACAACTGACGTTAATAGTGTACTTTATATTTTATAAAATACTATTAACGTCAGTTGTTTGATACAACTGACGTTAATAGGTTGTTTTTTTTTTTTAAATTCAGTTTTAAAATATCACTCCCCTCAGCTATCCCTGCATTCAGTAAATATCCCAGTAACACAGAATATCACACACATTACAGAATTGCAAAGGAAAAATGGAACAATGGGGGGACTTAAAACCAAAACCCATGTATATATATAAATAAATTTTAGTTCCAATGTCTAAAAAACAAAACTATCAATCTAAGGATATATATATATACATGTTATTAATTAGTTTCTAAAGTCTAACAAAAAAACTATTTATCTAAGTATTGCGGAGGTATATTTTCAATTCCTTTTTCAGCCGCATACTTGAAGAAGAATTCGGCGAAGCGCATCCTCAAGTCTCTTAACTCATCTTCTTGAATAGGCGATTGGTCGATAAATGCCTAGACACGTTCAAATAATAACAATAACATCAATGCAAGTCATCTTCAAAACTATAATATATAATTTAACAAGTTGTTTAAATATTACCTTATTCCATCCATCCGTAATAGATACGGAGACTATGTTCAGCATATGAAGCATCACATAATAGCCGCACGACCACCCGTCAATTTGAAATCGAGACTACCAACAAAATTAATTTCAACGTCAGTTGAATATACATATAAATTAGTAATTATAATATTAATTATTTGATAAATAAACTACCAAACCTTTATGATGTTCCATACATGATTTGCTTTAGCCTTAGAAGTCCTACTTCTCCCGTTGGCGCAACTTATGCTACTCGCCTTCAGCGCGTTATCATAAACAAATAATCATGTCGATCAATTAACAAATTCATATATCATGTGTGTAATAAACTAAAAACAACTGATATTAAAACTTAAATTAAATTTAAGATTAGTTACTTACTTATTTACAGCATCCACCACCTTCGGTGGCGGATCTTGGTGTTGAGAGCAGAAGAATATGACTCTATGCCTAGACGGGTGAAGTACGAACAACTGCCAATGGTTTTTCATACAGTAGGGAGCCAGATATATTTCTTTCGGATTGTCTCCCAACAAGTTCCCTAAGTATTTACTCAATGCATCACCAGTAAAGAATTCGGGCAGAAGGATTGACGGATCTAACAAACCGTAAACTGATGCAACGCCCTTATCAAGCTGAAGACGATGGAGATACCTAAGATATGAAAAGGTGTGGATGCTAATTACATAATATATATTGAAATTAAAATAAATTATTAAATGGAAAAATACCAAAAATAAATAAGTTATAAAATTTAAATTAACTTACGTGCACCAGAGACTGAAAACATTGCTGTTCATCTAGACGTTATTTCTGCAGGCGTTCCCGAGATCATCACCACAGAAGGTAAATATCCTCCGTTGATCTGGGCGTGCCACCCATCCATCGTGCTCTAATGGACATTCAAAAATCTCAAACGCATAATCCTCACCAAGTGAGAACAAACGAGTGATAGGTGACAACGACACCGACGTCGACTTGGCCTTCAGTTTAGGAAAAATAAAATAGATAATTTTTTGATAATTAAAAAAAACACAAGTAATTATTTGACTAATTTGGACATTAATAATGAATAAATACCTTTGCTAACATTTCGAGTTCACGTCGTTTGGAGTCCAACTCAAGCTCACGCCTTTTCATTTCCAACTCATGCTCATGGCGCTGGACTTCCAACTCCCGCTCCCTAGCTGCCAACTCATCGTCCTCCACATGTGCCCTACTAAAACTCTCTTTTGTGCTCACATGTGAAGGGTTGGCAAGCCCTACGGTGTCCTGGGATGTACCGACGGAGGAAAGCTCTCTGGCAAGCACCTGCTTGAATTCTGGGTTGGATATTAAGCCTTGCATCAGATGTGTTGTAATATCTGGGTTGGACATGAGGTGCTGAGTAATGTCAGCCAAAATTGATGCTTCATTGACCACCCGCTTTCGTGGAGCAGACTTACCATAATATTCTTTGATGGTCACGTTCCCAGGAACATCGAGAACCCGACCAGGATGGTCTTTCTTGCCTAGAGCAGTCATCAAGACGTCCTGCCGTCCAGAAGGGACGAATGCGCCCTGGGAGGATTTTGCTTTAAGATCCATCTACAATGATAAAAAAAGAAAAAACGTGCAAGTGAAAAGTGTTGCAAATACTATACAAATATCAATTGAAATCAAGTTAATTATTTACTTACAATCTTATCTGCCACTTCGCGAGTGGCATCAACTTTAAAAGATCCCGTCTTTGTCATGCGGCCGGCTAACCAGACATCCTCGCGGTCGATGTCCGACGGAGGACTTGATGGTGTGCCATCAGGCACCTCTCCTCTTTCAATCCTAGCAGAGTGCTCTTCCTGCTTCGCCCTCAGCCTATCCGCCATCATCTGCTCGATCCGAGTCTGGTACCCACCTTGAGACATGGTGTGGCGGTGGACGTTCTTCGCTTGATTCTGCCGACCCTTATTTGCCTTAGCCTATTCAAACAAAAACACATAATTAAATACAGTTAAATGATCTATAATAAGCATACAACATTAACTTAATCAACCAACCTGAAATTCTCCATCCTGTCGACTCCTGACAAACATATCCCAAGTATCCTGATCAATCCAGGGATAATCCGAGAACATTTTATCAAGCCGCTTCTTCCCAGATACATAGTACCTGGTAAGATCATGCTTGAACCCATTCCAACGCTTTGATGCCATTTTCATACATTTATGACGATGATCCTCGTCATTTGCCACAGTCCAAGCTACCTACACATTAGATACATATATAACAACTGGATGGATTATAACTCGGATAATTATCTAATAATGTAAATGAAACGAATGTAAAGGTAAAATACCGTGATAGCCTCCCAAATCTGATCCTTAACGTTCTGTGGAACGTCATTCCAGTGGTTGTAGTTGATGCTTACGTGCTGCTTCGCTTGTAGAAACACCCACTTATTAAATTCTTTAGCACGGGGTCCCTGGGCATTTAGATTAGCTTCGAAGGACACCTCAAGCTTCTGTCCGCTCTGCCTGTCCTTCTCTAGTTTCTTCAACGAGGTGGCTCCTCTACCCCGTTTCCTATGAGCCTGTGATGTCTGTATGGACAAAAAAAATGATAAAATAGAGGGTTGTAACATTATAAACTTACATTAAAAATAAGGACTAAAGATAGTATATAACATGTAAACTTACACTAGAATCAGGCGTAGGCGTGATCGGGTCCTGCGAAACCCCCACAGTGTCCTCCCGTGCATGTGGGCTATCCGACTGATCCATATGTATGTCTGTTCAGAAACAATATATATGTATTAACATAGGTTATAACTCAAAATAAATACAGAAGTATAAATAAAAATAACTAGATAGGTCCTGTAGATATACAAAACATCTATATATCCAATATAAGGACAATACGGGAGATTGAAAACTATAGTTTTTGAAGATTGTTGAAGATTGCCAAGCACTGGTCACGGCCTGGCCGTGATGTCCATCACGGCCGTAACGTGCCAACTGAACCAGACCCTCATAGGCAGAACTGATCACGGTCTAGCCGTGATGAGCATCACGGCCGTGACAGATCAACCAGCAGAGCAACATGCACTCAAAACCAAAAATAGAGACATTCCAAACAACTCAAACTCACGGTTTAAAGTTACAACTACTGAGACTACAGTTTCAACATACACTCAAAACCAAAAATAGAGACATTCCAAACAACTCACAGTTTCAAGTTTCAACTACTGAGACTACAGTTTCAAACCAGCAGAGCAACATGCATGCACTCAAAACCGTGAATAAAAAAATGCGCCCTAATTAAAGACTCACCAGAAATAGGCGCTCGCGTGGTGGTTGGGGGGGAGCTCGAGTGGTGGCCAACGTTCGATGTGGTTACTGAGAGCAGAGGGACAAGGAGAGTTAGTGCGCGGGAAGGCCAGGGGAAAGAGAGATGTCAAGTTATTGCAAAGAATGAGCGGGAAAGACAGAGTTAGGGGTTAAGAGTGTACCTCATGGTGGTGGCGAAGAAGCCCTCGCAGTGGTTGCGGTGGAGATGAGCTCGCGATTAGGGCAGAGTGAGAGCAATAGTGAGGATTAAGAGTGAGGGTTGAGCGTGATGAAAAGAGAAAAGACACGTACAGAGAAGTGGAGAAGGCGCGCGGGGGTAAACGTTATAATTAAAATAAAACAACATTTTACGTCAGTTTTTAGTAAAACCTGACGTTAAAGATCATATATTTAACGTCAGTTGTCTTAAAAAACTGACGTTGAAAACTCTCACACTTATTATGTTAGTTGTTAGTAAAAACTGACGTTAAAGGTCATATATTTAACGTCAGTTATATTAAGAAACTGACGTTAAAAACACTCACAACTTCTTACGTTAGTTGTATTACACAACGGACGTTAAAAGTTTATTAGTTTCTGCAAAAACATTCATTCCTTTGACTATTGTGCTACTTACCCATTCACCTTGTACCTAATCCTCTTAATGAGCATTAAGTTTATAGATAAGTTTTCATGAAAATCAGAATAGCTTAGTAACTTCATCCACTGCTCCTATAAATAGCTTCCTTCCATCCTTTTAATTAATTTTCTGCTTCACAATATGGCCTTGCCGTGGAGATTAACTTCATCACTCTTTCTTCCTATTCCTAGACTCAAAGGTCTTTGTCTTAATGGTCAAACAACTTCTGAGTTTGAGTAAATCACATTACATGGATATTAAGGTTGGGTGAATCACGTAATGTGATTCTCTCACTTTATTTCATCCCCGTCATCCCTTTCACTTTGCTTTGGAAGAAAGTGATTGTGGATTCAAGATGATGCATCAAGGAATTCCACGGAAGAAGAAAGATGCAGAGATCCGTTTCACTTTGCTTTCGCTGCTAGTGACTGAGGATTTACTTTGCATCATGGAATTCAAGTGAGGGAGGTGATCGATGCATCCATTGGAGTTTCTGATGACAGGACTGAGAAGAAAATGATGTTGATGCAGAAACTTTTTTATATTTTAGGGCTATGTTGCAGAAATTTTTTATCTTTTAATCATGTAATTTTAACTTATGAATCGCTTCAATGACATACGATTTGATTATACATATAACTTGTTTTATGTTAAGTGTTTATTTATTTTAATTTGCACAAGAATTTGTTTACTAATTCAAGCTAATTAATAAAAATTAAAAATAAACTTGTATAAAAAAAAGGTTTAGAAATAAAATTCAGTCCTATAAGGAGTGATCTGCGTTAAGAGGGACAACAGGGACATGACAACCAATGAAATGAGTTTCATAATTATTTACGTCAGTTATTTATAGAACTGACGCAAATAGTGATTTAATATTTACAAACTGCCACCACCTCATTTTTAACATCAACTTAATTTATGACTGCCAAGTTCCCGTATATTAATTACATTATTTCCAATATTCATTCTGCACGTTTATAATATATAGGATTATTTACGTCAGCTATTTATTTAACTGAAGTAAAAATCAAACTTTTAACGTCAGTTTTTTAAAAAACTGACGTTAACAATAAACATTTTTTATTTTAAAAACACTTTTAACGTCAGTTTTTTTAAACAACTGACGTTAAAAGTGTATAGATATCTGCAAAAACATTTATTCCTTTGACTATTGTGCTACTTACCCATGCACCTTGTAACTCAATCCTCTTAATGACCATTAAGTTTATAGATAAGTTTTCAAGAAAATCAGAATAGCTTAGTAACTTCATCCCCTGCTCCTATAAATAGCTTCCTTCCATCCTTTTAATTTTCTGCTTCACAATATGGCTCTGTCGTGGAGATTAACTTCATCACTCTTTCTTCCTATTCCTAGACTCAAAGGTCTTTGTCTTAATGGTCAAACAACTTCTGAGTTTGAGTAAATTACATTACATGGGTGATAAGTTTGAGTAAACTACATTATGTGAGTTGCTCACCTTATCACCTTCCGGAGAATCAGCTGCTGGAGGGCTAATCAGGTGCTCGGGGGTCACAGTTCCAAAACCTCAGCTTTGGCAGCAAGTGACCGTCTTGGAAGTCTCTGGAACCACTGCCTTTGCTTGAAACAGATCTAGTGCACCTGTTTTTGCCTCTCTCTTGAGCTCTCTCATGCCCCCCAGTTTTTCGAGGTCTCTCGGAGTATAGTTTTCCCTTTGGCATATTTCATAAAACTCTCTGATGGGATGTAGCTTTAATGTTTAGGATTTTAAACCCTTTCAATGTAACTTTTTATAGGATTTTAAACCCTTTCAATGTAACTTTTTATAGGATTTTAAACCCTTTCAATCTTCTCAGATCGATCAGATTACACTTCATGAATGAGATCCGGTTTGGGTTATTGATTCAACTTATACTTCGCACATATATTTTAGTTTTCAAAACAGAAACACAAAACATCAAAGAAATTCATGTGAAACTGAAACTTTGAGGAAGGCAATGCGGAAGGGATCGTATACTAGATAAAAAAATTATTAAAATAACCTTTAACGTTTGTTGATGTAAGGACTGACGTTAAAAGTGAAGTGA
Organism: Sophora flavescens; assembly: GCA_030762895.1. Classification (NCBI taxonomy): domain Eukaryota; kingdom Viridiplantae; phylum Streptophyta; class Magnoliopsida; order Fabales; family Fabaceae; genus Sophora; species Sophora flavescens. The sequence continues at coordinate 159,014,625 of CM061066.1, read as the reverse complement.
CTCACTTTTAACGTCAGTTCTTTATCGAACTGACGTTAAAATGTTCACTGTTAACGTCAATTGTTTATTGAACTGACGTTAAAAGTGAGTCACTTCACTTTTAACGTCAGTCACTCACTTTTAACGTCAGTCATTAAAACAACTGACGTTAAAATTGAATTAATAAAGTCTGATATTTACAAAACTGACACCGCCCCCTTTTTAACGTCTAGCTTTTGGTTTACTAACGTAAACCTTTACCGTCTAATGTATATTTTCTACTAGTACTCTCTCTAACCTCATCGCCTAGCCACCACCAGACCCTAAGTACCCAACCCGTGACTACGACACCGTTTCGCAGAACCGCACACTACCATTAAGGACATCACTTACCTAAGCTAGAAGTCACCTTAAACAGAAAGTCATGTCATTGGTATAGCTTCGTCAACCAGTCTTTTGAATGAGAGTTTAATTATCATGCATTGTTAGTGTAATCAATTAATAATTAATTATTGTATGAATGATTTTCTTTTTGTGCTATATTGTATGACTGATTTAAATTCCTTGTGGAGTCACTTTCATTAGGAGGCTAAGGACCAAGGGGTAATATCTTGCTCAATCAGCCGAACCAGAGATTAGTCCCATAGCGGGCCCGAAAGACCTAAGCCGTAGGGATACTCTAATGGACCCACTCAGTCCAAAGGGCTAATTAGGATGGGTTCCGACCCAAAAAAAGGTAGTTAGAATAATAGAATTTATTTTAATGTTTGTAATAATTTGTGATTGATTAATAGTGTAAAAAAATATTTACTCAAATGCATATAAAAAAATTAGAAATTTTTTTGGAAGCAAAAAAAATTGGATTTAATTAATAATCAATCTTATTGAGTATAATAAAGATTGGATTTAATTGGTACATGATATAAATATAAAATTCTTTTATGTCCGCCGTTAACTAATTATATATTATTATCTTATTAAAAATATTTGATTTTTATTCTAATTATATTAAAAGTTATATGTTCCAACCAAATATTGCATATCATTGAGTATTGTGTTAAAGTCAACACCAAGTCGAATACCGAGAGTATTTGGTTGGAGTCTCACTTATTCGTATTGGTGGTAAGAAGGTATTCAAAGTTAGTAGGGTGAGCATTAGGCGGGTTCGGGTGGGGGTTGTCGGGTTCGGGTCGGTTCGAGGTAAGAAAAATGAAATCCGAACCCGTCCATCTATACATCGGGTTGGCCGGGTGCGGGTTGGTCGGGTTTCGGGCGGGTTAAAACGGGTTTAGTATTTTTAATTATTTAATTTTATTCCAAAAAATTAAAAAAAAAAACCCAACGAGCCTAATTAAAATTTAAGGCTTTCAGCCCAATTAAGTACCAAAAAAAAAAAACAGAAGAGGAGGAAAAAAAAATCTAAGATCCAGTCTTGGCAGCCCATTCTCCATTAAATTTTTTTTTATGAGCGGGTCGGGTCGGGTACCGATGGGTGACATAAGCCAGACCCGAACCCGCCCGCTCTTATCCATCTAAAACCGAATTTTCCACCTGCCCAACCCGCCAAACCGTTTCAACCCGACCGTTGCACAAAAATTAGTAACGGGTCGGACGGGTTCGGACGGGTCATGCAATTTTGCTCACCCCTAAGTATATTTCTCTCTTAGAACTTAGAAGTACCCTTGTATTTAAAATGGAATTTTAGAAAAGGTTCTTTTATCTTAGGAGTCAATTATCAAGTTGTCAGTTTATTTGAGATCAAGTTGTTACATTTATTGCGTCAAAAAAAAAAAGTTGTTATATTTATCTAACAATCTGTGATGATCAGTCACTGGTGTTATTTATTTTTTGTGAATAAGTCATTGGTGGTTTGAGATAAGCAGTTATCATCCCAATCTTATCATGAAATAAACCGTTACATCCCCAATTGTTTAAAATAGAGTAAAAAGGAAATAATATTTGAGATGTTAAAAACAGAAATTAAACCAATCGTCCCATAATTTTTAAGATGATAAAATAAAACTTGTTTAAAAGTGACAACTCACCACCAATTGTTATCTTAATTGGTTAGGTAGTTTATCAATTTTTAAATGAGTGAATGATTTCAGCATCAAAAAAAAAAAAAAGATTGAACGAGATGATGATTTAGTCGCTTCATTGCTTGTTAGTTTGGGCTTTACCCTTTGTATATCGAAAAAAAATAATTCCAAAAATTTCAAATTCAATATCTCATTCCCATTACAACTAGCAAAACCTAGAGTCGTCTCTTTTTCAACTTTTTCTCTACTCTTTTCTTTCTTCCTCATCCATCGGAAGGCGTGGTTTTGGCCTGGAATCCTCTCCACATCGTTTTTTCTCTCATTTTATCTAAATAAGTGGTTTTTCCACATAGATCTGGTTTTTCTTTCGTGTTTTTTCGTGTTTTCGTCATCTGCGTGCGACTGTGTTTGTTCGTCGTCTTGTTGCGGCGTCGTTTGGTTTCCCGTCTTGTTACAGTGTTTGTTTGGTTCAGATTGGCAGATCAGCTTCGATCCATTACAGATTCAATCAAGACTTGGGCGTCAACGTTACAGATCCGGAAGCATGGGTTTTCCGGTCACTTTGATTTTGTCACATTTGTAGGCATTTTGCCTTGTTATGCTATTAACCTGGGTGCTGTGAGGTTGTTCGCAGATTCATCATTTTCGGTTTTTAGCGATGTTGAATTTGTGTTATTTTCGATATATTTTACCGATTTGAATGAATGAATATTTTTTTAGTAAAAAAAATATCTCCTTCCCATTCTTAACAGGAAAATTCTTGTAATTATTAATAAAACTAGGATGATGCTAACCAGTACCCTAAAGAAAACCAAAATAAGTAAAAATTTATTAGGAAACTAAGTTCAACACTCTCTAAAACATGAAATACACCAAGTCTCAATACAAAATTTCTTTTTTTTTAGATCCTTAATTTCCCTTAGGGCACTGGTTAGTATTTTCCATAAAACTATATCAACTTAGGTATAAGAATAAAAATAAAAAACAAATCAAATCAAATATCTCATGATTTTTAATATTTTTTGGTTTCCCAATGTATCTCCGCACGCAATTGTAGAGACTAATCCCTCGAGATACTGGACGATATTTAAGGGCCGACCTCTCCCAATCAGGTTTTCTTCATATGCAAGAGTCAGAGATCGAACTTCTGACCATTTGCTTAAGGTGTCAAAGCTCATTAACACCTGGACCAGCCACTTGTTAGTATCTCATGATTTTCAATATGATAAAGCTTAGGATTTAAAATTGACAACTCAGCCCCAGTTGTCATCTTAACTGATAAGTAACAAATTTTATGATTTTTTTTTTACCAAAACAAATTTTATGATAAAGTTAAATTGTAAATCTTTCAAATTCCATATCTCCTTCCAAGGCTTATTTCATTCTTATCAATTATAAATACATTCAATCCATAAGCAAAGTCTCGTTCCACAGCAATGCTAGTTCATCTTTGAGGGGTTGAAAGGAGAATCTCCCCAAGAAAGGGGGCGATCAATGCACGAATAGGATAATTGTTTACATGCATGGTGGTGGAGAGGAATAAAATAATTCCCATTTGGACATCATGGGTTGCTGTTACTTTATTTCTCTTTGCCATGTTTTTTTTTTTTTTTACAGTAAACAACTACTTTCAGTAGATACAATAAAGATCAATATAATCAGATTGAACATGCTGTGCTGGGACATATCCCATCCACATTGTAGATTCACCTCTATCAGCTAAGCCTACCAAGACATGGGCTATATTGCACATAGTTTGAACAGAAACCAAAGGGGCTAAAATAAACCAATATCTAGATCCTAACTGCCGACCTATCGTAATCTTCCGCACATGATCAATGACAACAAATAAGTGAGAATCCACAGTCTTTTCCTCTATCCAATTAAGGATCATTTCTTTGACTTCTTCGAGCACATTTCGACTAAAGGTGGTCTCAAGATTATCCAGATTAAACCCTTGTTTGGAAGCCGGTTGATGCTTAGTGAGGATGCTAAAATTGGTGTCAGCCTCATATGGTCTTGTATGCACAATGTCGTTCCAAAATGCCCATGTCTTTTGGGGCTTTCCATCAAACAACACATGTGCAATCTTGACACAACTTGAACTTAATACCAACAAGCACAAAAAGGATCCCATAGAAGCACCAGCAGCAACAACAGAACCGAATTCAAAATTTTTAGCTATGTCTGACGGCTTTGGTGGAGGACGTTTGGGCCCCAGATTAGTAGGAGGGGTGGCTGCCAATGGATTCTTTGGATAGAAGCACCTTGAGCTTGCTAGACCGGTAGCTCCCTTCGGAGTTGTGGCTCTGTTTGGTGGCGGTGGCTCGGGTGGTGGTTGCTCCGCCGGAGAAGAAAATGTGACGGTTGTGGGTGAAAGTTTGAGGGGGCACTGCACAGATATGGGGGCTGTGGGGAGACGGCGACAAGGATGCGGCGAGAGGAATAAGCTTCCTGTTAGGGAGCTAACCCCCACTAGATGACAGAGAAGCGGTCAGTAGTTTGGTGGAAGCCGTGTGAGATCCAGATCCGCCACGATTTACTTGACTTGGACAAGGTGGAACTAGGATGGGGTTACTATGCTTTGGCGGTGGTAGAGGACTCCGAAGGCGGATGGCATGGAGATCATGGTGGTTGTTGGTGGCGGCGTAGGGAAGGGAGACAGTGAAGCGGTGGAGTGCGACCATGGATGGCCAGATGCGACGTCATCGCATCAGAGGTGAGGGAGGAAGGACAATCTTCTTTCATCAAGCCCCAACGGGTGGGGGGAAGAGCCTCCATAGAGGGAGGAGAAAGACTCCAAGCTGCTGGAGAGACAAAACCTTAATAGAGCTCTACAACTCATAGGGAAGAAAGAAAAAGGTTAGAGAGAATGCAAAGCCTCTCTCTCTAACCCGACCCACAACTTGATGCTGCCCCTGATTTCATTGCCATGTATGTATGCATATGATTTTCCTATGCATTCGATTCGTAATCCCTGCGTTGCCCTTTTTTGGGTAGATTTTCTTTTCACCTCCTCAAAAAGAGAACCCCTCCTTTGTCCTCCTTCATCCACATAGGTTCTGTTACTTGCTCTACATGATGTATTTATATATATTAATTTGTGATTGATTAACAATTTTCAAGGTGTAGTTATCCGTTTTTCATCTTATTTTGTTGCTAAGAAATTATGTACATGACTCTTCTCTATCATTATTTGTTCCAATAATAAAATTGATACATATTGGTGATTATTTCATAAGTCTGGATTGATTTTTAAACATTGAGTACAATGTTCAGTCATGTTATCATTAATTAATGTTGCCTTTGTGTGAAATTTTTTTCTATCATTTTACTCCATTTGGTTCATACTATCATGTCTCTTGGTTGAAAAATGAAAATAATTAGAGAACTTAATGGGAACACGTGAATACTATATTTTCATCTAGTGAGTTTTTAGTCATTTATTTTTATTAAGAAGTATTTTCATGGTCATTCAATATTTGTTGTCAGAATCAGCCTAAGGCCCAAGCCACCAAAACTAGGGCTTTAGGCCTCAAAAACAAAATGTAGTTGTTGATTCGCGACGTACCTATTAACTTAAAACAACAATAATTAATATTATTGACTCAATTTTTTTTATTAACTTTAAGAAAGCCTAACCTTAGAATTTATTTTAGATCTCAATAAATATTGAATCGGCCCTGTTTGTTGTTAGTGCTCATGATTTTTTTTTAATTTATTTTTGCCCACTAGATCTTTTCATTGTTTTTTTTTTTGGGTTAAAAAAGAGATTTTGTATAACACTTGTATTTATTCCCATGTCGTGGAAGTTAGTAGAACAGAAATATATATATATATATATATATCTCAGTTTATCAAAAAAAAGAAAAATATATATCTCCTTAAGAAATGATCTTGGACCATGTTTCTTATTTTGAGTCTTGAAATATTTCTGTCATAAATATTGTTGCTAGTCACCCCTTCCAGCTAGAGGTGTCAAAGTAGATTGTTGCCTGTGACCCAACTCGACTAAGCATAGGTTCGAGGATGGCTTGAGGCTTTTTTGGCTAAAAAGTAAAGGAGTCAGTTTCAAATGAGAGTCGTGTTGAATCACGGGTTGAACAACATCTTTTTTTCATATTACCTGTGAACATCCCATTTTGATCGGGTCTCTTAGTTTTCATTAAAAATTTCAAAAAAATAATAAAATAAAAAATTGCAAAGAAAATAAAAATAATAAAAAGATCTTTTAATTGGGTCAGACCAGTTAAACCCATTTCATCCTCCTCCAACAAATCCTAGCAACTACTTTATTTTGAATTTGAACCTAGTTTTTTAATCTTGGCATATTTTTTTTAGGATAAGATTAGAACGAATTCGCATTATAAAATCACAATAGGGGGGTAAATCCCTTAATTTTAGGCAGACAAGGCTCGACAGTTTCGATTAGATTTCAAACTAGAGATGAAATTTTTAATCTTTACCAGATTTTTAGGATCAAAATCGGAACAATTTGGCGTTATAAAATCACAACAGGGGCTACAGAATAGGGAGACAAATAAAACAGAGAAAAGAACCAGAGAAAAATTTCAGAAAAAAAAAATAGCGAGAGCAGCGAAAAAGAAACTAAAAGTGTCTTTGCAAGTATTTTGAATATCCAAGGCAGAATGATACAGAGAGTAGAAGAAAAAAAAGAAAGAAAAAAACCTTCCTTGTTCCCTTCGAACATCGTCAAGCCGCTACCGGACCTCCCTCACGCGGCTCTGTCTTGCTCAGAGCCGTACCACCGTAGCGCAGTCGCTCGCCAGCCACCGTGAGTCACCATCTCTTTTCCGCACGGTTCTGATCTTGAACTCGCCACCACGACCTCCACCATAAGACGTCAGCCCCCCCGCTGTTCTGTGCCGCCGTCGCGTTGCGAAGCAGACCGCCACTGACTCCCTTTCTTCTTCCTTGTGTGCAGGTGAATGGAAAACGAGCTTTGTGTTTGTCTCTTTCTTTGTATACTGTAACATTTTCTACTTTCTGATAAGGTATTGGTGTTAGTAGGTTATTACTTTGTTTATTTTATTTTTTGTTCTCTTTGATCATTTTATTTGTAGCTTTCATTTCTATATACTTAAATGGAATGGATTGTAATATAGGGCTAGTGGGTTAGCTGTTTGGCCCAAGCTAGTGAGTCTGATAAACAAAAAGAAATGGACTAAAAATTTGAATCTGATTTTCTTTTTTTATGACTTGATTATGTTAAAATAAATTAAAAAAATGATGTAAAAAAAAGGAAATACATGAAAATAATTATTTTGGGATGGTTTGTGAGAGGTTTCACACTCAATTCCTTAGGTTTGGGATAGCTCTGTGGACGTATCTGCCATGTTCTATCCCGCTTAGGTTTTCGATAAAAGATAGAAATAAAAAACAAGAAAAATAAATAAATAACCTTTTTTTAAATATATATATATATAAATATTTTTCATAAAAATTAAAATTAACCAACAAATAAAATATTTTCTACAAGAACTACGTGGCTTCGAGTTTCCCATCGAAGTAAGGAATACGTAGGAGCGGGATCAATCATCTCGTCAAGCCAAAATTATTTTTTCCATTATTTTTGTGTTCTTTTTAATTTATTTAATGTGGATAATTAATTAATAATTTATTTAATGTTTTTGGGTTGCTCAATGACAAGTGTCATGCTCAATCCCCTAGCTTTGAGGTTGCCCTATGGGCTTACGTGCCATGTTCAACCCCATTTAGGATTTATCAATAATATTTATTTTTGTTTTCTTTTTAATTTATTTAATGTGGAAAATTAATTAATAATTTATTTAATGTTTTTGGGTTGCTCTATGACAAGTGTCAAGCTCAATCCCCTAGTTTTGAGGTTGCCCTATGGACTTACGTGCCATGTTCAACCCCATTTAGGATTTATCAATAAATTTTTTTTAAAAAATTTAAATGTAAAAAAAACCAATAAAGAAACATAAAAATAAATAAAATATTAATAAATAAATAAATCCTTCCTTGTAAATATTTTTGGGATAAAAAAATAAATAATTTAATTTTGCACGATTAATTCAAGGTACCATTCGTAGGATGGGTGATGTAGGGTGTTTAACACCTTCCCTACTCGTAACCGACTCCCGAACTCAACTTGGTTCCAAAGATCATATTTTAAAGGTTTTACAAATTTTCCTAAATTAAATAAAATTGGTGACAACTCTACTTTTCCCTAAATTTTCTTTTTATCGCCGTCCTCGTTGTAATTTTTGGTTGCGACAAATGGCGACTCTACTGGGGACATTTTCAAGAGTCAAGCCTAAGTAATGAGTTGTGCATTTTGGTATTTATTGTTTACCCCTTTTATTGTTTTCTTTTATTTTTTATATATATTTGATTCCTTTTTGCTTTAATAATTATTTTATTACATTAGGATAGAAGACCATGATATTTTTATTTTTATTTTGTTTTCTTGTCGAGCAGGTTCAAGTAGTTCTGTATTAGGATTGTACAGGTTTGTATGCCTCCAGCACACACAACACCGACACTCATTTTCACACACTTTCAGCTCTATACCCGAGCTTGTGGGACCTTAAGGATTAGGTGGTGACTCAGCATTGTCATTGAAGGCCTAGTGCCTCTCTGATATTTGTTGACTCACCACTCGGATTGTTACTAGTGTCATGGACTAGTCATCCTGGGGGGTTTATCCCTACTTGTGATTAGGTTCATGAACTAGGTCATTGACAAGGGCAATCTGGGGACCTTGACCTTTAGAAGTCTAGACACATCCTAAAGTTTATACTCCTAAATTGACTTAGTGGCCGCTCGACTTAGAAGTTGCCATCATAGGTACCATTGATTAGGCCCTACCTCTTAAGACACTTGGAGACGTACCATATCTCCCTTGTGTTTTTCTATCCATTTACATATTTATTTATTTTTACTTCATTTCCCTTTGTGTTTTAACAAACGGATAATAAATAAATAAAATACATGTTATATATATATATATATATATATTTTGTTTTAATTTTTATTTTATTTTTATAATATATATATATATATATATATTTTTTTAGGTGATTATCTTTTGTGGAGGAAAGACACTATCTGTGTAGCAAGGAACGGAAATGTCTAACTCTAGCAATGCAATTGGCCTGAAGAAGAATATTAGAATTGACGTGAAAATCGATGATGTGAAGACTTTAATGGAAATCAGTCGCTTGATGCCAAAAGAAGTATGTTCAGAGTTTGCAAGCAAGTATGGGAAGATTTTGGATTTGTTACACATACATGTAGATGCTTTGGGCTTGAGTGCTTTGGCCCAATAATGGAACCCGAATTTGAGGTGTTTCGAGTTGCCAAATTTGGATACGACACCGACTATAAAAGAATATGCTTACATGCTACGGATGCCTATTCCAAGGGAGTTTCGCGTTTATTTCTATTATGGCCAGCACGTTAGTGATGGGAAGGTAGCAGAATTGTTAGGAGTTCTACCGAAGCCATCAGACAAAATGGAAAAAGGAGCTGTCAGAGGTCTGAGGCGAAGATTCCTTGAAGTTTATCTCCAGGAACTAGCACGACAAAATAATTGGGTTATCTTCATGCGGGTGTTAGCTTTGACCATTTATGGGCTGGTGCTTTTCCCCTTTATACCAGACATGGTGGATTACGCAGCCTTGGATGTCTACTACAAGGTCGAAGAATATACTGTGAACCCTGTTCCCGCAATTTTGGCAGAAACATTCCTATCATTGCAAGTCTGCCATGAAAGTCAACGAGGCAAATTACGATGTTGTGCACAAATGTTGTATGTTTGGATCGTGACTCACATGTATGCTCAAAATTATGTTCGTGGGATTGATGACCCTTTGGGGAGATTCCATCACATTCCGATAAAGCCGCACAAACCCAATGAATGGAGACAAGAATTTGATGAGGTTGATTCGAAAGCTTTTTGCTGGACGTGTCCTTGGTATAAAGGAAATACAGTCATCTTCAGTTGTGGGAATTTCTCGAATATTCCTTTGATGGGACCAAGGGGTTGCGTGTCATATTCTCCGACCCTTGTGATTCGACAATTGAAATGGACTCAACAGGAACCACTTGAAGAAGTGTCAGGTGGAATTTCGTTCTTATATCAAGAATACAACAATAGCTGTTAGATCCGCCTGGAGCAACATCCGGGTACTGGGATCCAATGAGTTGGGAAGACAAATTATTTCTCGTACTAAAAACTACGAGGCATGGAGGAAAACAAGGAAAGACAACCGTGTTATTTCGAAACCAATCTCGTACGAAGATGAAAATCCGCAAATGGAAGCAGAAATGCTAAAGAAGATCGAGGTTATGATGGCCCAGATGGGAGTGCTAGAGGAAAAGAATGAAACAGATCAAATCACCATCGTCACGCTCCAACACCAAATCCAGAAGTTAAACATGAGGATAGAACATTTGAAAGATGGATGCGTCGATGCATATGAAGCCGCAACTCCAGTAAAGAGAGTAAGGAAAGGGAATATGAAGGAGTCGGAAGTTCGAGGATTACTAGCAAGGATAGAAGATCAAAAAAAGCGTTGGCACAAATCTTCAAAGAAAAAGAAGACTTGGGGGCAAAAATCGAAGTGCACATTCAGACAATCCGGATGTTGGAGGAAAGCATAGGATCTCTACAAGAGGCCTTAACTCATGCTGAGCACTACTCTGATGAAGGTTGGAATGCAGCTGCAACTATACGCGAATCATTGGAAAAATCACAAGAGAAAGAGCAACAGTTATGGATGAGGGTCCGGATGTTCTAAAGGGAGAAAAAACAGTATGAGGATGAGATCAGACAACAGGAAGAATGGCTAGAGAACTGGGAATCCGTGGCAAAAGGTTTGAAGGCTGACAGAGATGCTTGGAGAGAAAGATATGAACACCTCTCAGGAAGTTTGCAATACCATACCTATCAATTTGTGGGTCACCTCGAGGAAGCATTAGTCCAAACTCGCATGAATGACGGATCTACAATACCTCCAAAAATAGCTCGCTTCATGAAGTATTGTAGGGGTCTTGCTAGCGGATTCAAAAGGAAGACTTTAAAACTTTTGATGTAATTCTGTTATATGGGAGACATTGTATTTTCTCTTCAAAGAAATAAAAGCCATTTTTTAGGGTTACATCCATCAATGAATTCTGCTCTATCTTATGGTGTGTTACAAGTAGGCCTGTACGATTGCATTGCTAGTGAATGATGCTGTCTATTGAGGGACACATGTTCCCATGGATTTATCATCAACCACGCATTAACCTAAGGGGGATGTGCCCCTAGAGTTATGTGTCGGGATGAAGTTGCTTGCTACAAAAATGGTCTTTCATTTGCAAAAGAAAGAATTCATGGTCCTTTCGAAGCATACTTTTATCTTTCTTAATAATAAATAACAATGACAAGAAAAATTGTATATATATTAAAAAAAAGGGTTACTGATTAGAATAATTGACGATTTTTCGTAACAGAGCTAAAAACACAAATTTGAGGGTTCGAGAATCATTGCGCGACCTAAGAAAGACAATACCAATCAAACCCGAGTTTACAACATAAGATCCCGGACCAGGATGGCTGCCAACAATCCTGAGACAGGAAGGAACTTGAGTTTAGAAGTAGACAAAGTGAGGGGAAGGGTGACTGAAATCTCTGAAACTCAAGCAAGGTTGGAGGCTATACTACAGGATATGAGGGAATCTCTTAGCAGGCTTAGTGCAAATAGAATTGGAAACGAAGATGACCCACATGTGAGCATACAGCCGGCCCTCTCCATGGTAACGGTGCCAATGTTTTCAAACATAAACCATAGCTTTACTCAGGGAATGTCGGGTTACACAGAACCCATAGTAATCCCCATCGGGGAAGGATATCGCCCCATCGAGAATGTGTATCATGAGGCTGCTGGCTATGCAGGACTTACATGGGAAAAAACCCATGCATCCATTCCTGAACAATCAAGGGGAATTCAGTTTGGACCCGATAAGATGAAGGAAGAGTGGATGGAGAAGGTAGAAGAACAAATAAAAGAGATCAAGGGCTCAAATACTTATGGCCTTCTCAAGATTGAAGAACTTTGTCCTGCCACGAATGTCGTGATTCCTAAGGATTTCAAAATTCCTGATTTCTCCAAATATGACAGAAGTGGGAACCCACGATTCCATTTGATTAGATATGCCACCAAAATGGCCGTCTGGTCTAAGGATGACAAGTTCCTCATTGGCTTTTTCCATGAAAGTTTGACCGGAATCGCACTAGAGTGGTACCTTCAGTTAGACCATTCTAAGATCTCTCGGTGGACAGAATTAGCCGATTTGTTCATGGGTCAATACAAATTCAATTTGGACATAGCTCCGACCCGTGAACAGGTGACTACAATGCAGAAGAAGAGTGATGAATCCTTCAAACAGTATGCACAAAGGTGGAGGAGTTTGGCTGCTCAGGTTCAGTCGCCGCTGATGTTGTCCGAAATATGCTCATACTTTTCGGGAACCCTGGGATCCCCCTTTATCGGAGCAATGGCAGAAGTAGCTTATAGGGATTTCTCTGACTTAATTGCTGCAGGGGAAAGAATTGAAATCCTAGTCAGAGCCGGGAAGTTGCCAATTGACATGGAAGGCAGTGCATCCAAGAAGGGGTTCTAGCCCAAGAAGAAGGAAGCATAAGCAAATTATGTGCAACACCAGCAAAATTTTAGACCTCGTCATGTCCCTTCATACCCAAGGTACCAAGCGCCACATCAGAACCAAACACCGTTTTACCCACCTCAACAGGCCTCGCTAACCATCACCCAGCCACAAAACCAAATAAATAACATCCCTACCCCTCAACCATACAACCCCACTCGCCCAACATATACTCATTATCCACATGCACCTCAACAAAATCATCCAAGCTACCCTCGACCTCACCCAAATTTTCCAAACCAGGGACGCTTCCAATATCAAAATCTGCCACCTTTCCCAAGACTGTTTATCTCCAACACAGATTTGTTCAAACAACTATTTGATCGTCACCTAATCGCTGGAAACCCTGTACGGCCTCTGGAACCACCTTTCCATGCTTGGTACAATCCAAGCTTGACTTGCAAGTATCACATGGATGCTCTGGCGCATTCCATCGAAGAATGTGAGACCTTCAAGACAGCAGTAAGAAAATTGATTGCTTGTGGAAGATTGGGTTTCGAAGAAGAATCTGGGCCTAGCATTGTTAATAACGCAATCCCAAACCATAATGCGGGAAATGGTGTAAATAACTTGGAAGTGGAAGGGCCTCAAGTTAAGAAGGTTTTGGAATTACGAACCCCGATGCAACAAGTATTTGCGGGGCTCAAGAAAGCAGGATATGATATTGTTGCACCGGTGAAGCTGATCGGGGAAAAAGAGAAGTATGATGGTGATTTAAGTTGTGATTATCATCATGGGCAGATAGGGCATGATATTGAAACTTGTCGGAACTTTAAGGTCCGAGTCCACGGATTATTTGCCTTGGGGGTGATCCAAGCTAGGCGAGGTACGACTGAAGAAATTAATGTGGTTGAAAAGTTGTGCTCCGGATACCACCTATGAATGATGCGCCGATGCCAGAAAAAGTGATTGTAAAGGTGAAAAAGCCAACTCCTTTTGCTTATAATGATACACACGCTGTACCATGGAATTATGAACAGAAAGTTGAGCTAGTAGGAGGGGCAGGAGAAACTTCGGAGGCTCAGGTTACTAATGTTGTGAGAATCGGAGGCATCACGAAGATTGGGTGATACTATGACCCGGTAGAAGAAGAAGAAAGGAAGAACACCAAAGATGAAGGAAAGGAGAAGGAAGAAGAAGAAGAAGAGTTTCTGAAGATCATGAAGCAAAGTGAATACGATGTGATGGAGCAGTTGAAGAAAACACCAGCAAGAATATCCCTTTTGTCGCTTATCCTCACATCAGAGATGCATCGTAAGGCATTATTAAAGGTGTTGAATGAAGCTTATGTTAATCCCGACGTCACGCCAGACAATGTAGTAAATATGGTGGATCCGGTGAGGCGGGTCAACATGATCAATTTCTCGGAAGATGAGGTGTTTTTGAAGTTTAGAGGTAGTCCTAAGGCATTCCACATTACCCTAAGGTGCAAATGATTTGTGATTGCGAAGGTGCTTATAGATGGTGGCTCGGCATTGAACGTGATTCCGTTGACCACTCTAGAGCAGCTAAACATAGGTTTGACGGATTTGACACCCCAAGAGATGATTGTGCGAGCCTTTGATGGGACAACAAGAGGGATCTTAGGGGAAATAACTCTGCCCCTCGAAATAGGGCCTAGTTGTTTTCGTGTTCTCTTTCAAGTCATGGAGATCCAGCCATCTTATACTATGCTCCTAGGAAGGCCTTGGATTCATGAAGCTGGTGTTGTTCCATCAACATTGCACCAGTGTCTGAAATATATTCAAGATGGGGCTGTAATTACCATCCGTGGTGAAAAGGAAATCATGCTTTCAAAGCCTGTTTCGGTACCATACGTAGAAAGTACAGAGCAAGTCGAGGATGATTCCCTACGTAGTTTTGAAATCCTGAGGACAGAGAGCAAGAAGGAGGAGCTGCTGATAAGCCTCTGGCTTATCTAGTTTTATAGCTAGATGGACTGTGGTTTTTGTGCAAAATCTTCGAGTTCAATCTCGTTTTCGCCCAAATTTGGCTTTGTTTTGCTCCTAAGTAGACTTTGACTCGTTCTAGACATTTTTAGTAGTTTTTAGTCTATTTTGAATAGAATTACGCCTTTTGTTTCTTTTTTATTGTTTCAGGTTAGAAGTGAAGCTCCGAGAGTCAAGGAAAGTCAAGAAACAGTGGAAATTGTCATTCTGGAGATACTCGCCCCGCGAGTGGACGCTCGCCCCGCGAGCCTGAAGATCAGCAAAGCAGCAACAGTCATCAATTCTGTCTCGCCTCGCCAATCACAGTTCGCCTCACGATCATTCAAACTCTGGATGGAGCCAAAACTGAAATTCGCCCCCCGGGAGGATGCTCGCCTCGCGAGAGTCCAAGTTGAATGCGCGCCAATTTTAATGTTCGCCTCGCGAGACGCTGTTCACCTCGCGAGCGAGCGCAGAATCAGAACTCTATATATTGCTGTTTCAGAATCAGAACAGGGGGGATCCGAATCCTAGTAGTTTTTCCACTGTATAGAGTAGTTTTAGGCCGAATCCTTGTTTCTGGAGCTGCGTCTCCTCTTTTATTTTTTTTCTTATTTTACTATGGTGGTTATGTCCGATTGTTTGTCTATGAGCATGAGGAACTAATCCCCTCGTCTGAGGGAACAATGAAGCCACCCATGGCGGTGTAGATTCGATGTGATGTATGTCTTTCTCCCTTTTTCTCAATTAATGTTTTCCAATTCTGATTTGATTGTGTTGATCATATGCATGCGTGATTAACTTGTTAACGTTGATGAGGCTTAGTCGGCAATTCGCGTTTAGAACTTGAATTGGGATCACTAATTGAATATTGCACGAGAGTGAGTAGGAGATTAGTGCAACCTTATAGGGAACAAGAATTAATAGAGTTTGATGATTAGGATTATGAGACCTAGTAAGTAATTAATCCAATCATCGAATACGTCCTATTGAGCACGACAGTGGATTTAGGAGAATTTGGGGGTCCCGGTTGACATTGTAATTGAACCTAGGGAGGAATTCATTATCACTTGGGTATGCATGATTGGGTAGGTGGATTTGTGACCTTGGACATTTTAATTTCAGATTTTAATAGCTTAGTTTTATTAGATTTGTTAATTGAATTTCGATCCTATTTTCTCTCCAATCTCAACCACTTTCTGTTACTTGACAACGTATCTAATTTCCCGTGAATTGGTAGAATTGGTAGCCCAATCCTTGTGTTCGACCTCGGTAAATTCTTACCGTGTTATTTTATTACTTGCGACGACCCGGTACACTTGCCGGTGACTCATCAGCTGCCAATACAAAATGTGAATGAAGTGGCAGTCCGTATAATGGAAAGGAATGGGTATCAGAAAGGAAGAGGCCTAGGGGCAAGCCTCCAAGGGATTCCTCAACCGATTGCAGCAGTTACAAGAGATGGAAGACATGGACTAGGATACAATCCTTATCTAGCATAAAATATGAAGTACCTGACTCTCAGAGGCAAGAAAGAAGAAAGAAAGGAATTTAATTATATCCCCCACTTGTCAGATACTTTCTCAGCATCAACTGAAGTGATCTCGCCAAAAAAGTTGACTTCCCCTCATTTCACTATCAGTGCACTTGAAGAGAGCAAGCAAGAAACCCCGTTATTTATCTCTCTGCTGACAATGAGGTCCTTGGTAATTGGCAGTCTGAACCATTTGTTGATGTTATTTCCATGAAGTAATTACCTTTTTGTATCTCGTATAAACTGATGTTTACTTTAGTTGAGAAATGAATAAAATGAGTTAGTATGAATTTTCAACATTTTTCTTGGTGTCTTCCTTTCCCTACCCTTTTATCTTATATCAATTGTGTTTCATTTCTTGAATAATATCCTTGCCTACATTTCTCTCGTTTCAAACATCTTATTCAGGAACCTCACCACCGTCGAAGGTTTGTCTCACAAAAGGAACCTTGAAACCTCATTTACTGATTCCCTTGCAGCTATTGACGAAGACGATTCTGGGATTAGTGAGGAAGAAGAAGCCATTGAGGAATTTACAAAGTCCATATAGCGCTCAGAAAATGGGTTCACTTCAAATGATGAAGTTATAGAAGTGATTAATATGGGGACTGAGGAAGACAAGAAGGAGTTGAAAATAGTGGATAATCCAGAACGTGCAGAAATGGTCGTGCTATTTAAGGAGTGCCTTGATGTGTTTGCATGGTCCTACAAAGATATGCCAGGATTGGATCCAGAGATAGCATCACATAAAATCCCACTGTACCCAGATACGGTGGTGAAGAAACAAAGGTTGAGGAGGATGCATCCAGATATGTCACTAAAGATCAAAGAAGAGGTAACTAAGCAGTTAGAAGCTGGGTTTGTGGAAGTGTCGAGACACCCAGAGTGGGTTGCTAATGTCGTACCAGTACCAAAGAAGGATGGAAAAGTAAGAATGTGTGTAGATTACAGAGATCTGAACAAAGCAAGTCCGGAGGATGACTTCCCATTGCCTCATATTGATGTCCTCGTAGACAGCACAACAAGGAACCACAGACTCTCCTTCATGGATGGGTATTCGGGATACAATCAGATTCTCATGGACGTCAATGACAAAGAAAAGACGACTTTCATCACCCCTTGGGGAACTTTTTGTTACAGAGTAATGCCTTTTGGGATGAAGAATGCCGGAGCTACCTACCAGCATGCGATGGTAACATTGTTCCATGATATGATGCACAAGGAAATAGAGGTATACGTGGATGACATAGTGGCTAAGTCTAAGGAAGGGGAAAGTCATGTAGCAGTTTTGCTTAAGTTATTTGAGAGATTAAGGAAGTACAATCTGAGACTCAATCCCACAAAATGTGTGTTTGGAGCCTCAACTGGGAAATTGTTGGGTTTTGTGGTCAACAGGGAAGGAATACAAGTGCATACCGAAAAGGCAAAGGCGATCAGGGACATGCCAACTCCCAAGAATGAACGAGAAGTAAGGGGTTTTATAGGGAGATTAAATTACATTGCCCGATTCATTGCTAACTTGACAAGCAGGTGTGAACCTGTTTTTAAGCTATTAAAGAAGAATAATCCGGGGAGATGGAATGAGGAATGTCAGGAAGCCTTTGACAAAATAAAGGCATACCTATTAAACCCACCAGTGTTGGTGCCGCCCACTCAAGGTCGTCCTTTGATACTGTATCTCACGATCCTCCCAATCTCAATGGGGGCAATGTTGGGGCAACATGATGAGTCTGGCAAGAGAGAACATGCAATTTACTATCTGAGCAAGAAGTTTAATGACTGCGAAGCCCGATACATGGCAATTCAGAAGACTTGTTGCGCATTGGTATGGACCTCCAAGAGACTCAGGCAATACATGTTATACTACACCACTTGGTTAATCTCTCGAATGGACCCTTTGAAGTACATCTTTGAAAGTCCTCACATATCATTAAGGGTCTCAAAGTGGCAAATGATATTATCATAATTCGATATTAAGTATGTGACCCGGAAATTCGTTAAGGGAAGTGCAATTGCTGGTCACTTAGCTGAAAACCCTCTTGAGGGAGGACAACCAATTATATCCAAGTTCCCTGATGGAGAGATACTGTCATTGGAAGAAGGTGAAACAGAGGAAGATGATATGTGGAAGATGTATTTTGATGGAGCAGTTAATATGCATGGAAGCGGCATATGGGCGGTGGTTGTTTCTCCAGAGGGCAAGCAATACCCAGTGGCTGTTAAGCTCAAATTTGAATGCACCAACAATATTGCTGAGTATGAAGCATGTGCAAGTGGATTACAAGCAATAATTGATCTTGGAATAAAACAGCTAAAGGTGTTTGGAGATGCATCCTTAATCATTTATCAAGTCAACGGCGAATGGCAAACTAAAGATCCCAAGCTTATCCCGTATCAGAAATACTTGACTCAGTTAGTTGCGAAGTTTGATGAGATTACTTTCTCGCACTTGACTCGAGACAAGAATCAATTTGCGGACGCTTTAGCCACATTAGCCGCTATGACCAAGCTGGGTCTCCATACCACCGTCCAGCCTATTCAAGTGAAGGTACAAGATGAGCCCGCATATTGTGCACATTTGGAAGAAGAGCTCGATGGTAATCCTTGGTATCACGAAATCAAGCAATATATGAAGAGTAGAACATACCCAGCTGGAGCAAATGAAGTAAACAAGAGGACGATTCGTAGATTATCAATGTCCTTTTACTTAGATGGCGAAATTCTATATAAGAGGAACTATGATGGGGTCCTCATAAGATGTGTTGATGCTCGTGAAGCTCGGACTATCATGACAGAAGTTCACGAAGGGATATGTGGAACACATGCCAATGGTCACATGATGGCACGCAAGATCCTACTAAATGGTCACTATTGGCTAACGATGGAAGCCGATTGTCTGGAGTATGTCCGAAAATACCGTAAATGCCAAATATATGCAGACCAGATCAAAGCTCCACCGTTCCAACTACACAATCTGGTGTCTCCATGGCCATTTTCTATGTGGGGAATAGACATCATTGGACCAATCAATCCCAAGGCTTCAAACGGACATCGCTTCATCCTGGTTGCAATAGATTACTTCACTAAGTGGGTAGAAGTAGCATCATATGCCAATATAACTCAAAAGGTGTTTACCAAGTTCCTAAAAAGAGATATTATTTGTCGCTATGGAATACCAGAAAGAATCATTACAGATAATGCTGCCAATCTTAATGGGGCGGATGTAAAGAAGTTATTAGAGACTTTTAAAATCAAGCACCATAATTCCACCCCATATAGACCTCAGATGAACGGGGCGGTAGAAGCGGCCAACAAGAATGTCAAGAAAATTGTTACTAAAATGGTCGTAAATTATAAGGATTGGCATGAAATGTTGCCATACGCTTTGCACGCGTATTGTACCAATATACGATCAAGTACTGGGGCAACGCCTTTCTTATTGGTGTATGGAATGGAAGCTGTTTCTCCTATAGAAGTTGAAACCCTTCATTAAGAGTGCTGATGGAAGCTGACTTGGAAGAATCAGAATGGGTGAAAGATAGATATAATCAGTTAAACATGATTAAGGAAAAAAGACTGGTGGGCCTTTGTCATGGACAACTATATCAAAGAAGAATGGCTAAAGCCTTTAATAAGAAAGTCCGTCATAGAGAGTTTCAACCAAGTGATTTGGTGTTAAAGAAAATACTTCCCAACCAAGAAGATGCCTGAGGAAAATGGGCACCCAATTATGAAGGGCCATATGTAGTAAAGTAGGCATACTCAGGCGGAGCCTTGGTCTTGACAGATGAAAACGGACGAGAGCTATCGAGACCTGTAAACTCTGATGCCGTGAAAAAGTTCTATGCCTGATAAAAAAGAGAGAAAAAAAGAAAGGGAGAGCCTGTTAGGTTGAAAACCCGCAAGGGCGACCTAAGCAAAAGTTAGGGCTAGGGCATAAATAAAATAAAATAAAAAGAAGTCCGTTAGGTCGAAAACCCGCGAGGGCGGCCTAAGCAAAAGTTAGGACATTAAAAAGATAGAGAGAGAGAGAGAGAGAGAGAGAGAGAGAGAGAGAGAGAGAGATAAGTCCGTTAGGTTGAAAACCCGAAAGGGCGACCTAAGCAAAAAGTAGGACAAAGAAACTGAATCTTAGTCTGAAAACCCGCAAGGGCAGTTTAAGAGATATCTTATTATTCACCACACTGGGGCAAATTTGCTCATGACTTGCTACACTGGGGCAATTTTGTTTGTGACTGGCTACAATGGGTCAAAGAGAATCATTGAAATGTTAATGAAAGGATATATGTGGAAGCTGAGACCAGGATCTGCGACGTCAAACAGTTGTTGGGAATCAGTTAAGAGGATCAAGGAACCAATACTGGGGCAAATTTTTATGCGGTTTTCTTTCGTTCCATTATCCCTTTTCATACAATTCCCATACACCCCTTTGTATTTACCCTTTTTCTTTCCAATTTCCTTGTGTGCAATGTAAATTCTCATATTAAGGCAAGGATTTTATTCATCCATTTCTCCCTATTGTGCTTAAATCATGCTTGCGCATTGAAATCATGTCTCAATTTAAGTAAATTTAAGTTTAATAGTTTGATTGGATAATTCTAATGGTTACTTCAATGAATGGTTTGAACCAAAGAAAGCCCAGCATTTCAAAGTCAATAAGGGAGATAATGGTGCACAATGAGGAGAAAAGAAAAGCAATAATAAAAGTCTCCACGAGTCCTAGTCTTGAAAGAAATAATCACTCTATGTGTCTCCACCGTTTTGAAAAGAAGCCCCTCTAATCGAAAGACCCTGACTCAGCTGTTGATAAACAAGGGTTTAATTGGTCGAAGTCTTTTAATGGAGCGTGTGGTTCAGTTGTAATTGAGACAAATGTAAAGAAAGTTTTTTAAGAGAAAGCAAGTTACCATCATTTTATTTCTGGGATCTGGGGCCCACTGCAATTTATTTTTCAAGCTCCAAGGCCCACTACAAATTTACTTTTGGGATCTGAGGCCCGCTGCAAATTCATTTTTCGATCTTTGAGGCTCACTACTAATTTTATATTTGGGATCTGAGGCCCACTGCAATTTATTTTTCGAGCTCTGAGGCTCACTGCAAATTTATTTTTGGGATCTGAGGCCCGCTGCAAATTTATTTTTCGAGCTCTGAGGCTCACTATTAATTTTATATTTGGGATCTGAGGCCCGCTGCAATTTATTTTTCGAGCCCTGAAGCTCACTGCAAATTTACTTTTGGGATCTGAGGCCCGCTGTAAATTTATTTTTCGAGCTCTGAGGCTCACTACTAATTTTATAATTGGGATCTGAGGCCCATTGCAATTTGTTTTTCGAGCTCTGAGGCTCACTGCAAGTTTATTTTTGGGATCTGAGGCCCGCTGCAAATTTATTTTTCGAGCTCTGAGGCTCACTACTAATTTTATTTTTGGGATCTGAGGCCCACTGCAATTTATTTTTCGAGCTCTGAGGCTCACTGCAAATTTATTTTTGGGATCTGAGGCCCGCTGCAAATTTATCTTCGAGCTCCGAGGCTCGCTGCTAATTTGGGATCTGAGGTCCACTGCATTTCGGGATCTGAGGCCCACAGTCGTTTTTATTTTCCAAGCTCTAAAACTTAATTTTCTCCAGCCTGTTTCCCATCCCGGCTAAAATGTGAGTTCATTTTCTTTACTAGTTCCTTATTACTCTCACATGAAAAATCGTTCTTTCTTCATGTATTCTAGTAATGAACAAGTAAAGAGGGGCAACTATGAACACCCCATTTTGACCGGGTCTCTTAGTCTTCACTAAAAATTTCAAAAAAATTAATAAAATAAAAAATTGCAAAGAAAATAAAAATAATAAAAATAAAAAAAAGATTTTTTAATTGGGTCAGGCCAGTTAAACCCATTTCATCCTCCTCCAACAAACCCTAGCAACTACTTTATTTTGAATTTGAACCTAGTTTTTTAATCTAGGCAGATTTTTTTAGGATAAGATCAGAACGAATTCGCATTATAAAATCACAATAGGGGGGTAAATCCCTTAATTTTAGGCAGAAAAGGCTCGACGGTTTCGATTAGATTTCAAACTAGAGATGAAATTTTTAATCTTTAACAGATTTTTAGGATCAAAATCGGAACAATTTGGCGTTATAAAATCACAACAGGGGCTACAGAATAGGGAGGCAAAGAAAAAATAGAAAAGAACCAGAGAAAAATTTCAGGAAAAAAAGAATAGCGAGAGCAGCGAAAAAGAAACTAAAAGTGTCTTTGCAAGTATTTTGAATATCCAAGGCAGAGTGATACAGAGAGTAGAAAAAAGAAAGAAAGAAAAAAACCTTCCTTGTTCCCTTCGAACATCGTCAAGCCGCTGCCGGACCTCCCTCACGCGGCTCTGTCTTGCTCAGAGCCGTACCACCGTAGCGCAGCCGCTCGCCAGCCACCGCGGGTCACCATCTCTTTTCCGCACGGTTCCGATCTCGAACTCGCCACCACGACCTCAACCGTAAGACGTCAGCCCCCCCGCTGTTTTGTTTGTGCGTCGTCATTCGCCTGCGAACTGCAGGCCGTCGTCATTGTCGCGCGTTGCGAAGCAGACCGCCACTGCCTCCCTTTCTTCGTCCTTGTGTGCAGGTGAATGGAAAATGAGCTTTGTGTTTGTCTCTTTCTTTGTATACTGTAACATTTTCTACTTTCTGATAAGGTATTGGTGTTAGTAGGTTATTACTTTGTTTATTTTATTTTTTGTTCTCTTTGATCATTTTATTTATCGCTTTCATTTCTATATACTTAAATGGAATGGATTGTAATATAGGGCTAGTGGGTTAGCTGTTTGGCCCAAGCTAGTGAGTCTGATAAACAAAAAGAAATGGACTAAAAATTTGAATCTGATTTTCTTTTTTTATGACTTGATTATGTTAAAATAAATAAATAAAATGATGTAAAAAAAAGGAAATACTTGAAAATAATTATTTTTGGATGGTTTGTGAGAGGTTTCACACTCAATTCCTTAGGTTTGGGATAGCTCTGTGGACGTATCTGCCATGTTCTATCCCGCTTAGGTTTTCGATAAAAGATAGAAATAAAAAACAAGAAAAATAAATAAATAACCTTTTTTAAAAAATATATATATATATAAATATTTTTCATAAAAATTAAAATTAACCAACAAATAAAATATTTTCTACAAGAACTACGTGGCTTCGAGTTTCCTATCGAAGCAAGGAATACGTAGGAGCGGGATCAATCATCTCGTCAAGCCAAAATTATTTTTTTCATTATTTTTGTGTTCTTTTTAATTTATTTAATGTGGATAATTAATTAATAATTTATTTAATGTTTTTGGGTTGCTCTATGACAAGTGTCATGCTCAATCCCCTAGCTTTGAGGTTGCCCTATAGGCTTACGTGCCATGTTCAACCCCATTTAGGATTTATCAATAATATTTATTTTTGTGTTCTTTTTAATTTATTTAATGTGGAAAATTAATTAATAATTTATTTAATATTTTTGGGTTGCTCTATGACAAGTGTCAAGCTCAATCCCCTAGTTTTGAGGTTGCCCTATGGACTTATGTGCCATGTTCAACCCCATTTAGGATTTATCAATAATTTTAATAAAAAAAAATTAAATGTAAAAAAAAACCAATAAAGAAACATAAAAATAAAGAAAATATTAATAAATAAATAAATCATTCCTTGTAAATATTTTTGGGGTAAAAAAATAACTAATTTAATTTTGCACGATTAATTCAAGGTACCATTCGTAGGATGGGTGATGTAGGGTGCTTAACACATTCCCTACTCGTAACCGACTCCCGAACTCAACTTGGTTCCAAAGACCATATTTTAAAGGTTTTCCAATTTTTCCTAAATTAAATAAAATTGGTGGCGACTCTACTTTTCCCTAAATTTTCTTTTTATCGCTGTCCTCGTTGTAATTTTTGGTTGCGACATTACCTTTTCTATAATTTTCTATATTTTCTTGTGCCTGTTTGATTGAGGTTGTTCTCAATGCAAACGGTAATTTTTTTTCCAGTTTGGGGTCACTGTTCATGTATTTGGGTACTGTTCATGCGTTTGTTTACGAAACTCCGTTGGAAATAGTTGATTCCTGTGGGTCAAAACTGAGTTTTGTGGAAGCAAGAATTTCTAGCTTTTCCGTTGAAAATAATTGATTCTAGATGTAGGACCCACAAAATTCTACATATTTACACTTCAAAAGTGATTTTACTTTATCATCCAAACAAAATCATATTTTCTAAACCCACTTTTAAAATATTGTTACCAAACACAATCAATTTTTTTAACCTTGATTTTTCCAAAATCAATTCTTCCAAAGTCAATTCTATCAAAATCTAAAACAAACAGACCCCTTGTAGTCTCTAATATTCTTTGAGTTTTTATTTTTAATTAACCAACTCATGAGTAAACTCGTTCAACCCACCAACCCATGGAAGGTTGAGGGGAGTTGGCCAAAACATGACTCGCTACTCGAATGAGTAAATCCATCCTAATTTATTTTAAGGGTTAAATATGTTTTTACTCCCTCAATTTTTATAAAAGTTCGGTTTTAGTCCCACGTTTAGAAAATGTACCTTTTTAGTCCCCCATTTTTTTAAAAAAATGTGTCAAACGGTCCCTACATCACACTTTTGTTTGAAAAACGAGGGACTAAAACCGAACTTTTGTAAAAAAAAATGAGGGATTAAAAATGTGTGGTTATCAAAAATGAGGGACTAGAAATGTGTGGTATAAGGACCAATTCTGACATATTTTAAAAACAAGGGACTAAAAAAATACATTTTCCAAACATGGGATTAAAACCGAACTTTTATAAAAAAATGAGATATTAAAAACATATTTAACCCTTATTTTAATATCAACATGTGGCGTGCCAACCTAGTGAGTTTGGCAACTGTACTTCATCTTTATTTCTTAATCTTTTTCCTAAAGTATTTCAAAAAGAAATTGTTATTATTGTCATGGTGTGATGATACACGGATAAAATAAAAATAAAGATAGAAGGCAAAATGAAAGTTCAGGGAAAAATAATAAAGAAAAGAAAAAAGATGGAGAGAGAGAGATTAGATAAATCTATATATATGATATATATTTGATATTTGATGTCTTTCCCCATAATTTAAATAAACACATAAACACTTAGGAAGAGTGGGATTTTCAAATTTCAATTCAGCATTTCTTCTGCTGTTACTTTGAAGCCTACAACTTGTAAACTTTGTATCATATTTCTTCATTCAAATTTTTAAACATGAGCATCAGCTCAGTTGACGAAACTGATTCTCCAAGAGGCAAGAAACGTGGAAGCATTCACACAAGGGAGTGCCAAATGTTCTCCCAACAAACCCTATGGTTTTCAAACAAAACAAATAACAGTCATATATCGGTCTTCATGTGGAGATATCGAAATAACTGAGGGATTGTAAATGAAGGCTTGTCCCTTGATTTAATACATAATTTTGCCACAGCTAGAAGACTTTTAAGCTCCGTACAGTCATAATTGTTTCCAATATCAGGATCTATCATCTTATCTATGGAACTGTAAAATCCAGATTCTTGAATCCATTTGATTAGATCAGAACCTTCCATATCTGAAGACTGACCCGTGACCAGTTCCAGTATGAGCAGTCCAAGTTGGAATATAATGTTACAACTTTTCTGCATCATGCAATCTGAAATGGATGAGGCAGATGAGCACATAAATGTAAAGTAACCAAGAGTAATTGATTCAAAATTGTCTTTGTAGCTAAGAGCAGATTACAAAGAGAAGTGACCTTTTGAAGATGGCATCATATCAGAATTTCCACCAGAAGTAAGAAGGCCAAAGTCGGTTAGCTGTAATTACAAAATGAAATCTCATTTAATACTATTTCTAAATTAGAGTGCTTTATTTGCCTTTGGCATGTCATAAGGTGAGAGTTTACAGTGCGAAAGGGAACTATTTCCTTACTTTAACTGTGAAGTTCTCATCTAACATGATATTGCTTGAGCTGATGGAGACATGACGTACTGGCGGTTCACTGAACAGATACAAGTATTCCTGCATCCATAATCAACATAAGTTAGTAGGGGCCAAACTCAGATAACCCTGCTTGACAAATTTTGTAGCTTGTACTGCTTGTTCATATCTTACTATTTTAAATGGCCTGGTTATCAAAACACACTCTTAGAATTCCATGCTGTAATCTTAGGTAACCAATAAATATTATGAAGATAATGTGGAACCTTGCATCATTCTGATAGGAACCAACTGCTATTACTGTAGAAATTAGGGAAATTCCCTTACAAAATGTGTAATCCTAGAGTATTTGAGAGACTCTAGACTCTTCCAATGCCCAAAGGGCCCAACTATTCCCAAAATACAAGATATCCCCCTCTCAACTTCTACTCTTCTATTTATAGGCAACATGCCTTATTCCCTTAACTAACTTCCTAACTAACCCCACTGACCAATTAACTAACTACTTAACTAACAATATCTAACAATACTCCCCCCCTAACTTTCACCTTGTCCTCAAGGTGAAGGACTTGTCTCCCACCAGGGTCCCATGGAACTAGTGCAGATAGAGGTGGTTCTCTTTTGACGGACCATTGCCATGTTAGTGTCATGATGATTCTGGTTGCTACAAGTCCTTGAATACTCTCGAATCATTGCTCTGCACTATTGCCCCCTGGGTCAAATAACAAGATGATCTTTTTGAACGGCCCCTCATGCATATGCCCTCTCCGTCCACAAACTGTAGATTCAGCATCTATTAAACATTTGGGCTGTGACCCAATATCAAAAGAATTCTGGTACATGGGCTCGATAATGAATGAATTTGCATCAACCAATACACACCAAACCTTCATTTTATTAACACACTGACTATCTTCCTTCTGAACCAATTCAGTTTTGGGTTGTAGCCCAACAATGAAGGAATTTTCGTTAATGGGCCTATTAGTTAATGCCAGCTGATGAACTATAGCACCCCCAACAGTACATCTAATAACCCATTGCTGCATCACAAATAATTGGGCCTCCCCATTAAGTCAAACCGGCCCAATTTCTGAAGTGTCAGTCTTACCCTAATGCCCTTCAGTCTCTCATGTGCGCTGCTGCCTCCCTCTTCCCCACCCGTCCCTGCCCCGACGACCCACCAATGAGTGCCACGGTCCGGAGGTTCCGGCGGTGGTAGCGGCCTGATCGGACCTCTGTACCTTCGCGTCCTTGCTCCCATCCATGCGGCGGTGCTACTGGCTCGGTGTTGCGATGCGCGTGTGCTCTCCGCCCTTGCCGTAACCGCGAGTGCGTGATCCGCTTTCGCGTGAGTATCCCGGTCCGGCGATTCTGGCGGTGACTTGACCGGAGAAGTGCTACTGGTCACCGTCTCTGTTCTTGTCGGCGACGCAAGCGAACCACCCATCGCCGTATGTTGTTTCCTATCCGGAGGTTTAGGCGGCGGTTTCTGCACTCCGCCTTTGTAGTTGCCAAGTGAGGCTCCCTCTTTATATGTCTTCTCTCTCTGTTGCACCACTGTCAATGGCCCATCGCCCTCTGCCGAAGAACTCGCGTCTGGTGGTTTCGGCGGTGGTAAGAGGCTGACCCGCCTACGTGCACCTCGTAGTCTCCTTTGAATCTTGCTCTCCAACCTCTGCTTCACCCTTTGCCGCCTTGTGACAACCTTTTCTGCCTTTCTCCTTGGCTGAATGTATCTCGTCGACCCACCCATCTTGTGGAATTTTCCCTTCCTCTCGTTCTCCACCTTCAGCACTTCTTTGCTTCCATTTCTTGATTCTCCTTCTGGTTTCAAGATGCCTGGCTCTCCCCATTCTTGCTCCTTTTCTTTATCAATTTTTGACCTCAGCTCCGTTGGTTCTTGGCTCTCCTCTTGGACCCAGATATCTGAATCAGTTTTTGGTTGAAACCGCTTGAGAATCGCCTCCCTAAAATCCTCCCAAGTGGCATTTGGATTGACCCAAACCCATAATCGGTACCATGTGAGAGCACTACCACTCGTCCACTGTGGAACCATTGGTATCTGATCTTCTTCTTTACATACTCCCTCTGCATCAAAATATTTCTCCACTTTGATCAGCCACCCCTCAGGATCTTCTCCTTCAAAGATTGGTATCGCTAGTCGTGACTCCTTCAATTCTCTTCTCCAATTTGCAAGTTCTTTTATCATTTTATCATAAACGTCAAGAACTGGATCCATCATTCCTGTTGAACTCTGAACAGCCTCTGAATTCATTTGCGCAAACCCTACAGCTCCAAGATCAGAGCTCTGGTGATGACCCTCATTACGCGATTTCCGATCAAGAGTTTCTAGAATCTTGTTGAAAAACCTCCGATTTTCCGCCATACCCTCTTCACGAATCTGCCTCAATTCGTCCCAGCTTCTCCTCCAGTCATCAAACCCATGTTCAAGCGTTTCAATCTTTGCCTTCATTCTTCGCGTTTGGACCATGTACCATGCTCAGAAAAGAGCTTTGATACCAGTTGATAGGAACCAACTGCTATTACTATAGAAATTAGGGAAATTCCCTTACAAAATGTGTAATCCTAGAGTATTTGAGAGACTCTAGACTCTCCCAATGCCCAAAGGGTCCAACTATTCCCAAAATAAAAGATATCCCCCTCTCAACTTCTACTCTTCTATTTATAGGTAACATGCCTTATTCCCTTAACTAACTTCCTAACTAACCCCACTGACCAATTAACTAACTACTTAACTAACAATATCTAACACATTCCTTGCTGATAACATCACAAATGTCCGAGACTAAACTGCCTCATATTTCTACCGTCATACACCCAAAACATATTGGGAAAAACTCATGTCCCACATTGACTAGAAATAGTATCTAATAAGAGTTTATAAGTAATAGGCAACCCTCATCTCATGAGCTAGCTTTTGGGAATGAGTTAGTCCCAAAATCAAATATGGTATCAGAGCTATCTAGTTTATAAGTAGTGGGCAACCCTCATTTCATGACAGCACTTGGAAACTAGCCAAATCATATAAAAAATATCTTGCAACTAAATATGTAAATTTTTGTTTGTCATCAAGCAAATTTCATGACAGCACTTGGAAACTAGCCAAATCATATAAAAAATATCTTGCAACTAAATATGTAAATTTTTGTTTGTCATCAAGCAAATTAATGGTACTTATTATAGTTGGAATCTCAATGTTATTTTCAGTAGGAAGAAGATCAACTTCCAAATGACATCAATCGCAAACTGAATGCACACAGAAGCTAACTTGTACCCTGTTCCGCCTATCAAAAAAAAAAAAAACTTTGTACCATGTTCCAATGGAACCAAGTAGCATTGTTTCCTTCACTTTGCCATACTAGCCAAGTAATTTTTCTTTCAGACATGGGCCTAAAATCTAAACACTACCAGGTACTAAACAGTTCCAGTTTAGCAGGAATTTTCCCACATCCAAAATCAATTTAGGAAACTCAACTTCAGGTTCTTCAAATTATTTGCATTAAAAAAAATAGAATAAACAAGGTGCACCTTCAAGCTGAAAATATTAGGCACTTCGGGTTTTAAAAATGCTTTTATTCATGAAGCTTACCAGTGCAGCCATAACACCATTAGCTATCTGTAACCTCGTCCTCCAATTTAAGGGACTCTTGAAAGGGTCTGCCAGCATCCAATCATTGAAACAGATCAAAATAGTGTAAACGCCATTAAATGCTCCTCTAAACTATTATTTATTTCTTTCAAAATTTACCAGTGAGATGCTCCTTTAAGCTTCCATTTTCTATGTTGTCAAATATGAGCAGTCTGCAGAAATAACCCAACAGGGAAATTAAGAAGTTTCAAAATTGCTACATCTATCTACAACTTTATTAAGGAGACTCTAACTGTAATAATGGTCCATGTCCATGTCCATTTGTATAGTCTTCAGAGTATACAAAAATGAACATGCAAGGAAGGGGTTTTCTTTCCTTCCCTGAAATCTAATAGAAACAGCATCCCATATTTGGATTTTAATGTATTCCATACTAACTACTTATAGAAAGTAGAAACGAAATAAATCAGTTTCTCATGTTGCTTGAAAGATATAGATATAACAACTTCCTTTATCTGAATACTGTATGCATGATTTTGCAAAGAGTTCAAGGATTACTTAGAAGAGACTTCACAAGGAAATCATGGTAGGGAGAGAAAATATTCCTGTTCCAATTTAGCAGTCCACACATCAATTTTCGACATTCATAACGAAAAATGGCTAAGAATACGAGTCTCTCCCTGAATATAATAACAATATATGGGCTAAACCTACTCATCATGGTAAGCATATATGCAGGACCCATCAATAATCACTTTATTTGGACTTAAACATATCTAACCATATGCTCAAATTAATTTTGACATCAAATTAATCTACATTTTACAAAATATAACAAGAATTATGTCAGTACACAAAGAAATCTAACACAATTAATATGGCTCAAGGTTCACATATGGGTTTATGTTATCATTATCAACATTAAGGGCAAGGCTACACTTGAAATACAAATTTGGGTCTTGCTATCCTGTGCCGTAAATACATTGAGTTTTTATATTAAAAAAAAGACTAAATATAGCACTTCTCAAAACAATAAATACATCAGTTTGCCATAAAAACTTATATTCTCCTACAAATTTTCACACTTGAGAGAGACCAATTAAAAAATTTATATGAAAAATGTGAAACAGAGATTCTCTTATAGGCCACCAACCTCTTGTGTTTGTGTCCTACAGAGAACCCTTTGAGTGAAAGAAGGTGGCGATGATGCAAGTGCCCCAAGAATTGCACTTGTCTGTAGAAAACGTCACTGTTAGCTTCATCAAAACCTTTCACTTCTTTTACCAAACAAACACCACTGTCTCCAAATTCAGCAGCATATGCAGAAACTTCAGAATTGCTATAAATGATTCTGCTGAAACCATATGTTGCTCTTTTAACTTCCTTGTATGAAATTCTCCTCACAAAAAACACCGAACCTAAACAATTCAACACTATCAATTATACAATAATTCACATTACAAATAATTTTTTCAAAAAAGCTTTTAATTAATTAATCAATCACTTTGACAATGACGTTAGCATAAGAGAAATGCTAGCACTCCTCTTAGCATAAAAGTAATTGAAGCATAATTCCAATTTCGAATTACAGTAACAAAAAATAAAAATAAAATTAAAAGGATTGAGAGAGAGGATAACCGGAACGAGATCGGTGAAGCCATGCGAGAAGGTGGCGCCGGAACTTGCGGACCAATGGATCCATGGCGATGGAGATGGAAAGTGTGCGATAACAGTAACGGAGTTGATTGGGAAGTTAACACTGTCAAATAAGCAAATTCCATTCGTTTTGTTTGGTAAAAAACTAAAAATGGTAATTGCCTTTTTTTTTTATGTAAAACGAATCTGCAGATTCGTGTTACTTTTGGACCTGGATGTAGAGAGAGGGAGACACATAACGGAATGGTGATTCCTACTATTCAACGTGCGTCAACGTCAACGACTACGCGCGTCGGTAAAAAAATAAAATAAAAACCACACTAAACTTTAAACAACAGAATGCGAGACTACTAAAACCGTTTTCTGTTTCAATTTAGCTTAATGGTTGTCATTAACTAAAAAATTTCTGTTTCAATGTTCTTTTGGGGCAGCTGAAGTAGCTTGAACTGTGAGACATTAGGATCCAATTTTCGAAATTGCCCAAATTGCATTTGTCCTTTTTCTATTCTCTTTTGTCTTTTCAACTCCCCTCCTTTGCACACCCGCGAAAGAATTTGGTGAAAAAGTTTTTTTCCGAATGAATAATTGAGTTTAGAATGAAATGATTTAGGGCTTCTTTAATTTATTTTCAGTTTTCATTTTTTGATTTAAAAAGATAATTATAATTGAAATAATTATAAAAGTGTTATCTTGTTTACATTTTGTTTTTTGTTTTCAAAGTTCTACAAGAAACACACACCGAAAACAACTTTTCAATGTAAGATGAAAACAATGTGATATTTTTGTAATTATTTTAGTTATAATTGTTTTTAACATTAGGAAATGAAAACAGGAAACTAGAAACTAGAAACAAACCAAACGGGCCCTTATATTTGAATATTTTTATTTTGAAAACAAGTTTGATATAAAATTTAGTGTAATTTTTTCAACTCAACACAGTTACATTTTTTTAGCTTCTAGTCAAAATCGCTTCTGAAAGAAAAATCAATTTTACTTGATTGTAACCAAACACATTATTTTTACTATAATCAGACATTATTTATAGAATCTAAGGATCAGTTTGTTTTGTTTTCAGAAATAATTACAGAACTGTCACCTTGTTTTTATTTTGTTTCCTGTTTTCAAAAGTTTGTACACTTCTTTTTATAAGCAAAATGTATATTGATAAAGAGTAGAGTAAATGTCCATTTTGGTCCCTGACAAAATGTGTGAACTGACTAAAAAGAAAACTACTCCGTTAGTCTCTGACAATTACTAACATGGGACACGTTAGTCCCTGTGTTGATTTCCGTTAGCCAGTGTCCGTTAGTTGGGTGACGTGACCGTTAAATCGTTCCAACCCAACTAACGGACGCTGGCTAACGAAAGTCAACGCATGGACTAACGTTTCCCATGTTAGTAATTGTCAGGGACAAACGGAGTAGTTTTTTTTTTGTCAGGGGCTAAAATGACCTCCGCACTTTTTGTCAGGAACCAAAATGAACCTTTATCCTAAAAGTATTAGGGATATTCTCACCCATATACAGGTAGAAAACCAAGAACACAAACAAACTGTAAATGTAATATTGCTTGTTAACCAAACCAGTATTAGGATTACAGACTCCTGCACAAAAGCCAAAAAACAGCTTACCACCCAAACATCCCCCTGTGCCACAACATCACAGACCTCCCCACCCAATATCGTTAACAGCTTATCTAAGCAAACCCAGAAAACAAAAACTCAGTGAGCACACCCTACCTCATCTTGTCCCAAATCCTCCTCCTCGGGCAAGTCTTTAATCATCACCCTTGCTAGTTGTGTATCCATCCTTCAAGGGTATAATGGTATAACACTAAATAAACAAAGAAAAAAAAATTAAGTTGATTGCCGGCAAGTCAGTGACCCTTGCCGACTTCGCATCTTCGTCATCCCCTCCCCCTCAGCGCTTCCACCTCCTCCCCATCGGCACCGGAAATCTGACCATGCTCACCGGCGAGTCTCTCACATCTTCATCGCCCCTTCCCCCTCGGCGCCTCCATCTTGAAAGGGGCATGCAGATAAGAACTCGAACACTGACGACGACATTTGAGTTCGCGGCGGAGAAAGGAGAAGAGGGAGGTGGTGGGCGGCAACGCACGCTGGCCATTTATCTCACTCTTGTTTTGCAGGAAGAAATTATTGGAATATAGGCTCATAGTGCGCACTCACAAGAACAAAGAAATCAAAGAGAGAATATTGAGAGAAGAAAGAAATAGTTTTCTCTGAATAACATTTGAATAGCAATCACTAATTCTACTTCTGATTACACTTGCAGCACATGTATTTATAGTGTTATTACACCTATAACAATCAACAACCAACTCTTAACTCTTGCAACTAACCATCACAACTAACTATATCAACAACTCAACTAACTAACTAACACTTCTAACTAATTATTGATATTTCAATTATTTCCAACACACCTCCTTAATTCAAATATCCCACATACAATAATTTTTATTACACTCAAATTTGTATTTTTATAATGCACACATTATTAACACTAACACACATATATCCTCCTGGATCCCATATTAATCTTTTAAAGAATTGGGCTTCACTCATTAGGTCAAGAAAATAAATTGACCCAAATTTCCTTTCATCACTTATTTGTGAAATTGGCCCATATTTCTTCATATTGTTGCTCTTGGCCCAATATTCCCAAAAATGAGCTCCCAAGGCAGAAAACACTTTATGCTCCTTCTCCATGACTTGGGCTTGGCCCATTAGGTCACAAAGGGGACTCAAATTTCGAATTTCCAGTTTTTTCCCTTGCATCATCTTCTCCTCCATGACAGCAACACTCAGCCACTTCACCTTCCTTACACGACACCATTCCAGCTCGTTGGAAAACCCCTTTCCGACCACCATGAGTTGGTCCACGTTCGTCGACTCCAACCTAGATCTTCCCATCTTTGCAGCAACCTCATTCTTGAATGTTAAAACCACTGATGCGTCGACCACCATAGGCGAGTGCGTTGGCTCCGCCCTCTCTGATGTTGCCGCTGCAAGTGCTTCGCCAGCTTTCGGGCGAGCCTCCCAGTCCGGCGATTCCGTCAGCTTCATACCTTTGATCTGTGCATCCTCAGTCGGGACCCTTCCCTCATCAGCATCCTTGGGCTCTGCCATAAACGACGTTGTCGCCACCCTTCGCAGGTAGCAGAACCGATGAGGGTCAGAGAGCTCCACCATCGACCTACCACACCGCCACACTCCTCTGTGCTGTCCTCCACGCACGGCTCTGCAATGCGCAACGACCTTTGTCATCACCGCATGCTCCTTCGTATGCACCACCGTATGAGAATCAAGGTCCGTTGACACTATGACCGACGCAAGTCCAAATCGCTCCATTCGAACCTCCGTCGCGAGTTGCAGATTTGGAATCGCCACCTCCGTCTCAGTTGCGTTCCTGCCACCTTGTACCATTGCCACCCAGATCGGGTTCTCCTCTCTTTCCGTCAGCACCTCTGCTGGCAACACGGCCCAGGCTGCTCGTCGTTCCGGTAGTGAACCACCCACCGTATACGGGTTCCAGCCCTGAGATAATGGTGGCAGTTTCTTGACCCCATCCACCTCATCTTCGTCTTCTGACTCTCCACACCCAAGACTAGCAGCTTCTTGACAACTCTTGTTTGCCTCAAGATCATCATTACTGCACTCTATCTTGTTTGTTCTCTGCTTCTCTTTTCTCCCCGTGTCCTCTTCTTTATTCTTTTTTACACTTTTGATCTCCTTCTTGCTTGCAACACCTTTCTTCACTTTTTCAGCACCTCCATAGGCTTGTTGCAATATCCCATGCTTCTCTTGCATTTTTGGCTGAAGCAATCTTCCCAAGATTCACATCATCCACACATTGATGAAGGATGATGAGAGCCTTGTAATCTCTCTTCTTTGATTGCTTGTAGGAGGCACTATCCTCCTCTTCTTGGATCTCATCCTTCACTGTTTCCAACACTTTATGGATACCAAATATTGCTTCCATCTTCACTACCCAATGCTCAAAGTTCTTGCCATCAAGAACCGGTAATGGGATTGAAAATTCCTCACCCATAATCTCTCCAATTTGCACAGCCATGGACCCATAATCACAAGTCCCTAATCTTGTAGCTCTAGATACCATATTGGAATATAGGCTCATAGTGCACACTCACAAGAACAAAGAAATCAAAGAGAGAATATTGAGAGAAGAAAGAGATAGTTTTCTCTGAATAACACTTGAATATCAATCACTAATTCTACTTCTGATTACACTTGCAACACATGTATTTATAGTGCTATTACACCTATAACAATCAACAACTAACTCTTAACTCATGCAACTAATCATCACAACTAACTATATCAACAACTCAACTAACTAACTAACACTTCTAACTAATTATTGATATTTCAATTATTTCCAATAGAAATCAAGGAACAATTCTGATTCCTTCTTCAAAAAATAATCTTGGAATCAAAATGAAAACCAGAATCAGTTGCAGAAGGAACTTCTTGAGGATATTCAAAAAAGTTTCAATTTTTTTTTAATAGAACTTATCACAGGCTTAGTGAGCTTTTGAATGAAAAAGTTTTGGTTTTTAGACATATTCGTTCATTGGAGGTTTTGGCAAACCCATAATCTTCATCTTCCTTTGATCTCGTTCTGGATGTGGCAGGGAGGCGCAAATAGGTAGAAGCACGACGGTGGAGGGCGGATCATACTACTGGTGGCGATGCTGAGACCGGGGTATGGGGGCGTCGATATTGGAAATGATGGATGAGGAAGAAAAGACAAAGTAAATTACCAATTTGTCCACTTTCATCTTGGCCATTGATTTATTATATTATTATATCAATGGCTGAGATCTAAAAGGATGCATCCTCCACCTTTATGGGTGAGGAATGGTCTCTAACCAAAACACACAAGCAGAAACCCACCAAACACCATATATTGTGTAAAGATAAAATCCTCATTAACCACTCAAAAACTACCCAAAAGTAGGGGTGTTCGCGGATTGGATTGGATCGGTTTTGAGCTAAAAAGTCATCCGATCAAATGATGAAAACATCGTGCGGTTTGGATTGGATCGGTTTGCTTCCTTCAAAAATTCTGATCCGATCCAATCCAATCCAATCAAATGCGGTTTGGATTGGATTGGATAATTCGGTTTTTGTCATACTTTATTATTTTCTTTCTAATGTCAACTGTCCTTTCTACTTATTTAATAGTGGTAAAAGATAATCTTTGTTTTAATTTGGGAGTTTGAGAAGAAAAAAATTATTGATATTTTTTAACACGTTCTTTTATATTAATTCTCTATATCTACTCCCACTTATCCTATTTTTTCCCTTGAATCAGCTACAAATAAATTGTAGCTAATTATTTTTCAAATTTACTTAATTGTTTTCCTATTTTTCATGATTACTCAATCAAATATATATATATGCTATGCATCAAAACTTTTAGTAAAATATAACTTCAAGACATTAATATTTATTCTAAATAGTCTTATATATGTCATTCGAACAAAAATATTAAAGAGAATGAGGGATATAAAAGTATATAGAATAATGTTTAAGTATGAGTAATACTATAATTTCAAAAAGAATAGTATATGTATATAATAGATCGGTTTGGATTGGATTGGATTGGATTGGATTTCATTATTGGATCCAAAATCCGATCCAATCCAATAAAAAATTCACTACAAAAAAGAACTGTTTAGCGACCGGCATATTCGATCGCTAAACTTTCTAATTCGGTCGCTATTTATGTTAGCGGCCAAATTAGCGACCGATTCATGGTAGTGGCTGATAACCTGGTCGCTAAGCTTTTAGATACCGAAATAATAACTCGATCGCTAAATGGCGACCATAATTTTGGTCGCTACACGGTTGGTCGCATTGTTTGGTAAACATTTTTAGCGACCTATAATCGGTTGCTAGTTCGGTCACCGGTGTTGGTTACTGTTAACCTATATTAGCAACGGATTTTCGGTCGCTAGACCACAATCTGTTAATGGTAACTAAAGTTTAGCGACCGAATTATTGGTTTCTAATTCGGTCGCTAAACTGGTTTTTATTAAAAAAAATTAAAATTAAAATTTTAAAATAATAAATTTTTTCTGTTTTTCTTTAAAGTTTAGCAAAAATACTAATAAAACACACCAAATTACTAATGAAATATACAATCATAAGAAATAACGAATATATAAAAAATAATAATCCAAAGTGTCGTACAAGAATCGTTTAAAGTCAAAAATATGAAGAAAAAAAATCAGTCATGATGAGGGGGAGGTGGAGGAATCCAATCATCCTCAGCGTCCGTACCACCGACGTCTGCTATCTGATCGTCCTCTGCGCAGAGTGACATCGATGGCTGGCGGCGGAACCGAGGAGGAGAGCGAGCGGCACAACCGCTGTCGAGCATCACCGAGCAACTTTTGTCGGATCCTCATCTGCTCCAACACCAGCTACGATTGTCCGGCCCCTTTCGATGCTCATCTCGCATCATTCTTTGGTGTGCTCGAGTCAATCGTGCAATCTAGTTCGCCATCTGCTGCTCTCTCTCGCTCTTCTCCCGAAGCTCCGCGTTCAGCTACGTGATGGTGTCCTGCATTTGGTTGAACTGCTCCTGAGGGACGGTATCAGCGTAGGAAGGAGCAGGCGTGCCGGATGATGAAGCGATAAACTCGCCTCCCAGGTGTCCGAGGCCATACACGTGCCCCTTCTTGTTCCTGCCCCCGACGACCTCCAAATAAATGGCATT
Source organism: Sophora flavescens (assembly GCA_030762895.1). Lineage (NCBI taxonomy): Eukaryota > Viridiplantae > Streptophyta > Magnoliopsida > Fabales > Fabaceae > Sophora > Sophora flavescens. The sequence continues at coordinate 158,976,453 of CM061066.1, read as the reverse complement.
ATCATCGACGGAGATAGGAGAGCTGGGCCCATCACCAGTCAAGGCCTCATCTTGTGACTATGAGGCACGTGATATGACATCGTCCTTCTTCTCGTTGAAGCCCACCTACAAAGTATAGTCGAAGAGATTTAGTTAAAATTATAATCAATATTAACAAAGCATTTATAATAAATTACAAGTAAACACTAAATTGTTTTTTTGCTTACAGTGTAGTTACGGGCCTTGTCGTTGACCCATGTTCCCGACTTCAACTTCTTCGTCCTCTCCACCAACTCCATAGCAGTGGGGCCCCGCTGTTTCAGTGCTTTCTGGACAGAAAAATATAATCTTAAATTCATAAGAATAATTAAAAATGAAAATTAATTAAATAGTATAATAAGTCAAAAGTTTAATGTATTACCAGCTCGTCGTAGTGGGCGGCGGCTGATTTAGACCCGCCGGTCCAAGCACATGTGCCACCATCAGAAGCTCGATTACGCCGAGCTGTGGCCTGGATCTCCTGGAGCTTCTCAGTAGCCCAGTACTGGTCCAGCTGCCTCCTGATCTCAGGATCCACCCACTTCCCCTTATTCTTACCCTTCCCCAGCTTGTTCGTCAGATTCTTCATGACCAGTGAGCCTTTATGCTCAAATATGTCCCTGACGAGACCCTCTAAAGCTACGTCCCACCTATACTCTTTCCACAACTTACAGTTGTTAGGAAATTCGTGTGTGTGTGTATATATATATATATAATGTAAATTAAATTTAAATAAATTAGTAAATTATTACCTTAAACTCTTGAAACAACTGATCCCTATGGCCCCCTGGGATGGCCTTCCATGTAGGCCATGGACCATCAAACTTGCGTCGCAGGATCTTCGATATCGAATTAGAAGGGCCCTTCGCGGGCAGAAAGCTGCAGCAAAATTAGAGCATTAATAAATGTTATAAATAAATAAAAAAACAAGTAAATAGAAATTAACGATACTTTATATATATATATATATATATTAAAAAATTAAATTAGCTTACTCGTTATCCCCCCTGGGGATAAGAAGAATCCTCCTGTCGGACGGACCACGACTCTCCTGTTCCGATGATGATGATGGTCCTGTCATAGAGGTGGATGATGAGGGTGCATCCTGTGTCTCGACCACATGAGGTTGGGTAGGGGGTGCAACTCCATCACCCTGAGGTGTCCCGTCCACAGAGGTGCTGGTAGGGTGGTCTCGATCAGAAGGCTGTGGGTCGGCCGGCGAAGGGACTCTCGCAGCACGACCTCTGCCACGACCTCCACGACGACCCCTACCTCTAGAGGAATCTGCCATCTGTGTAAAAAATGTATAGATGATTACACAACAGTGTAAATAATACAAAAATAAATTACCTAAGTAGAATGACATTTACACAATGAATTATGACATAAATAAATTACCTAAGTAGAATCTCCGTCACTAAATTCACCCTCACTCTCATCAGTCTCACTTGATCAGAATGTGCCTTCGCTAGATGCGTCCAACTCGGATTGATCCATTAACTCTCTTTCAACTTCTTCCCCATTTCCGGAAATGTCCGCCAGAGAATTAACAATAATGTCCGGCATAATTTGCAACGGTACGTGGGGTCTTGAAAACTCGTCATCTTGGTACGGAGCATCTTTTTCAGGCTGGTTGATTCCATTATCAGTAATTATACTGCGAGCCTTTATCTTAATAACACCCAACCGGCATTGATGTCCTTCGGGATATGGCGAGTAATAAACCTGATCTGCCTGTTGTGAAAAAATGAATGGGTCGTACGCCTTATTATACCTTCGAGACAGCCTAACTTGAACAATACCATATTTTTTATCGATTTTTGTCCCTACGTCAAGAGTAGGATCAAACCAATCACACTTGAAGATAACTAACTTCATCACGGGGAAACCGGTATAATCGAGTTCAAGGATGTCAGTTAGAACCCTATAGAAATCATCCTCTACATTGCCATCAGTGGCTCGCACACAAACACCATAGTTACACGACTGCATTCCTTCATTCTATGTTCTTGTGTTAAATTATATCCATTTACAATGTAGGTATTCTATGATGTAACCCATCTGTTAGGTCCCCATGCCAAATTTGTCAACAATGGATTTTGAACATTGTTTTCTAGATCTAGTACCTAAAAAATCAAATATTATATTATTCTTATACATGCTATATATTTAAGGAGATAAAATGTATTGCAACAAATGAAGATGCTTAACCTACATATTTACTGAACCACGTAGCAAAGTGAGAAGTAATTTCTCGATCAACCTGATCGTTTGAAATGTCAGGTTGGAGATCCCTTAGAAAATTGCCGTACATCCTGCATATGGGAGATTAACAGCAGGACGATTAATAATCATAAATGTCAATTGAACTTATAAAAGACATTGTAGAAAATTACTCTAAATATGGTGCCACCTCTTCACAATTTTGAAGGATATACAGATGAGCAGCATTAATATCACGCTGCTCCAAGAAATATCCTTTTGATTTACCACTAAATCTGCCCGGATAGTTGAATATTGATATAGGAGGACTAGATGAACTTCCTTCGCCTGAATCAACGTTTCTAGACATCCTTGTCCTTCTCGTGTTAACTTCGTCCGGATAGTAATAAGAGGCAAAAGTGGAAGTCTCCTCTACTAAGTATGCTTCACAAATGGAACCCTCCACTCGTGCCTTGTTCTTGACTTTGTGTTTAAGGGAGTGCAGGAACCTATTAAAGAGGGATACATACAAATAATTACTAGTTTTAGGGAAAGCTAAACTACGATTTCGTGTTCGTGAATTTCATATGTATTAAGTAAAATAGTTGATGTTGTTTACCTCTCAAATGGATACATCCAGCGGTATTGGACTGAGCCACCAACTCTTGCTTCGTAAGGTAGATAAACTGGCAGGTGTTCCATGGAATCAAAGAAACTCTGCGGGAAGATTTGCTCCAGCTTACATAACAAAACGGGTATCTTGACTTCCATATCCTTTAATTGATTCACATTTAGTGTTGTCGATGTAAGCTCCCTGAAAAAGTGGCTAAGCTCAACAAGTGGGTTCCAAATTTGCTTCGGTAATGCGTCGAATGCAATTGGAAGCAACCGTTGCATGAACACGTGGCAATCATGACTCTTCATTCCATGTAACTTTGCTTCCTTAATATCATCACATCTTCCCAGATTGGAAGCATACCCATCTGGTAACTTTAGTTCTTTAACCCACTTACAGACGGCCACTTTGTGTTTTGCTTAGTGTATAACTTGCCTTCGGTTTGATAAGTATGCCACGACCACCGTCCTGCAACTCAAGCTCCTTCCGATTACAAATTTTAGGCATATCCAATCGGGCTTTATTTGTATCCTTTGTCCTCCCCTTGATGTTCATCACAGTGTCAAACACATTCAAAAACACATTCCTCTCAGTATGCATGACATCAATGTTGTGACGGAGTAGCTGCGTCCTCCAATACGGAAACCTCCAAAATATACTTTGTTTTGTCCAATTATGGTTGACGCCATAATCAGGAATATGTTCTCCTTGGGATTCATGGATGAGCGGTAAGTACTGTACTCTGCGCCATACATTAGGACCAGTCAAACGTGGTGGAGGCGGTGTTGTCTCCGCACAACGCTTCTTGAATGCATTCTTGTTCTGCCTATAAGGATGATCTTCTGGAAGGAATTGATGATGACAATCAAAATATGAGATCTTTCGACTGTTTTTAAGCATGAATGCCTTCGATCGCTCCATACATATTGGGCATCCAAGCTTCCCCGCGGTCATCCAACCCGACATCATCCCATAGGCGGGAAAGTCGTTGATCGTCCACATCAAAGCTACTTTCATGATGAAATTCTGCCTCAAAGATACGTCATATGCCAACACACCATCATTCCACAGCATCGTCAACTCATCTATCAGCGGCTTCAAGTACACATCAATCTTACCTTTTGGATTAGACGGACCCGGAATTATGATTGTTAGGAACATAAACTCCTACTTCATGCACATTCCCGGGGGAAGATTGTACGGAGTCAGGATAAACGTCCAACAAGAGTATGATTTTCCAGACTGCCCAAAAGGATTAAATCCATCAGTAGATAACCCCAATCGGACATTCCAAGGGTCCTGCGAAAATGCCATATGAACCCTATCAAAATGCTTCCAAGCTTCTCCATCAGATGGATGACACAAGACATCTTGCTCCCTCTCATGCTCACTATGCCACCTCATGTGAGCTGCAGTGGCCATCGAAGAGTAAAATCTTGTAAGTCTTGGCACGAGCGGAAAGTACCACATCTTTTTTAGCGACCTCTTCTTCTCAATGCCCATCCTAGTGATTGTCTTATACCGATCTGCACCACAAAATCGACAACATGTTATGCTTTCTGCTGAATCATCCTTATAGTACAACATACATCCATTCGGGCAACAATCAATTTTCAAACACCCCATACCCAAATTTTCCACAGACTTCTTAGCATGATAAAAACTAATAGGCATCCGATTGTCTTCTGGAAACGCCTTGGACACTGACCTGGTGAGGCGATTAAAACAGCCTTCTTGCATATTGTAGTCAGATTTGATACTCAACCATTCCATGCACATCGACAACTCCGTGTACTCCCGACATCCTTCCCACAATGGAGATCGTGCAGCACTCAGCATATCATAGAATCTTTGAGCTTCGGGATTCGGATTCTCCTCTATGTATTGGGAACCCATTCCACCATCTTCTCCCCATCTTCTTCTAGTACAACACCAACCGATGGTCCATCATGATCCATTATCATCTGCTCGTATGGATTCAATTCTTCCCTCCGGTCACCACTTCCATAGTACGAACCTTCAAACACAATCGGGTTTAAATTAGGCAACGTCCACTAGTGGAAAATATACATTAGACGGTAAAGGTTTACGTCAGTTAACCAAAAGCTAGACGTTAAAAAGGAGGCGGTGGCAGTTTTGTAAATATCAGAGTTCATTAATTCAATTTTAACGTCAGTTGTTTTAATGACTGACGTTAAAAGTGAAGTGACTCACTTTTAACGTCAGTTCAATAAAAAACTGATGTTAACATCGAAGATTTTAACGTCAGTTCTACAAAGAACTGGCGTTAAAAGTAAGTCACTTCACTTTTAACATCAGTCCTTACATCAACAGACGTTAAAGGTTATTTTAATAATTTTTTTTATCTAGTATACGATCCCTTCCGCATTGCCTTCCTCAAAGTTTCAGTTTCACATGAATTGCTTTGATGTTTTGTGTTTCTGTTTTGAAAACTATAAGTTGAATCAATAACCCAAACCGGAGCTCATTCATGAAGTGTAATCTGATCGATCTGAGAAGATTGAAAGGGTTTAAAATCCTATAAAAAGTTACATTGAAAGGGTTTAAAATCCTATAAAAAGTTACATTGAAAGGGTTTAAAATCCTAAACATTAAAGCTACATCCCATCAGAGAGTTTTATGAAATATGCCAAAGGGAAAACTATACTCTGAAGACCTCAGAAAACTGGGGGGGCATGATAGAGATCAAGAGAGAGGCAAAAACAGGTGCACTAGATCTGTTTCAAGCAAAGGCAAAGTGGTTCCAAAGACTTCCAAGACGGTCACTTGCTGCCAAAGCTGAGGTTTTTGAACTGTGAACCCAGAGCACCTGATTAGCACTCCAGCATCTGATTCTCAGGAAGGTGATAAGGTGAGCAACTCACATAATGTAATTTACTCAGACTTATCACCCATGTAATGTAATTTACTCAAACTCAGAAGTTGTTTGACCATTAAGACAAAGACCTTTGAGTCTAGGAATAGGAAGAAAGAGTGATGAAGTTAATCTCCACGGCAGAGCCATATTGTGAAGCATAAAATTAAAAGGATGGAAGGAAGCTATTTATAGGAGCAGGGGATGAAGTTACTAAGCTATTCTGATTTTCTTGAAAACTTACCTATAAACTTAATGCTCATTAAGAGGATTGAGTTACAAGGTGCATGGGAAAGTAGCACAGTACAGTCAAAGGAATGAATGTTTTTGCAGATATCTATACACTTTTAACGTCAGTTTTTAAAAAAAAACTGACGTTAAAAGTGTTTTTCAAATAAAAAATATTAATTGTTAACGTCAGTTTTTTATACAACTGACGTTAAAAGATTGATTTTTACTTCAGTTAAATAAATAGCTGACGTAAATAATCCTATATATTATAAACGTGCAGAATGAATATTGGAAATAATGTAATTAATATACGGGAACTTGGCGGTCATAAATTAAGTTGACGTTAAAAATGAGGTGGTGGGTAAACTATTTGCGTCAATTCTATAAATAACTGACGTAAATAATTATGAAACTCATTTCATTGGTTGTCATGTCCCTGTTGTCCCTCTTAACGCAGATCACTCCATATATTACTGCAGTTTATTTCTAAACCTTTTTTTTATACAAGTTTATTTTTAATTTTTATTAATTAGCTTGAATTAGTAAACAAATTATTGTGCAAATTAAAATAAATAAACACTTAACATAAAACAAGTTATATGTATAATCAAATCGTATGACATTGAAGCGATTCATAAGTTAAAATTACATGATTAAAAGATAAAAAATTTCTGCAACATAGCCCTAAAATATAAAAAAGTTTCTGCATCAACATCATTTTCTTCTCAGTCCTGTCATCAGAAACTCCAATGGATGCATCACCTCCCTCACTTGAATTCCATGATGCAAAGTAAATCCTCAGTCACTAGCAGCGAAAGCAAAGTGAAATGGATCTTTGCATCTTTCTTCTTCAGTGGAGTTCCTTGATGCATCATCTTGAATCCACAATCACTTGCTTCCAAAGCAAAGTGAAATGGATGACGGGGATGAAATAAAGTGAGAGAATCACATTACGTGATTCACCCAACCTTAATATCCATGTAATGTGATTTACTCAAACTTAGAAGTTGTTTGACCATTAAGACAAAGACCTTTGAGTCTAGGAATAGGAAGAAAGAGTGATGAAGTTAATCTCCACGGCAGAGCCATATTGTGAAGCAGAAAATTAATTAAAAGGATGGAAGGAAGCTATTTATAGGAGCAGTGGATGAAGTTACTAAGTTATTCTGATTTTCTTGAAAACTTATCTATAAACTTAATGCTCATTAAGAGGATTAGGTACAAAGGTGAATGGGTAAGTAGCACAGTAGTCAAGGGAATGAATGTTTTTGCAGAAACTAATAAACCTTTAACGTCCGTTGTGTAATACAACTGACGTAAGAAGTTGTGAGTGTTTTTAACGTCAGTTTCTTAATACAACTTACGTTAAATATATGACCTTTAACGTCAGTTATTACTAACAACTGACGTAATAAGTGTGAGAGTTTTTAACGTCCGTTTATTAAGACAACTGACGTTAAATATATGATCTTCAAAGTCAGGTTTTACCAAAAACTGACATAAAATGTTGTTTTATTTTAATTATAACGTTTACCCCCGCGCGCCTTCTCCACTTCTCTGTACGTCTTTTCTCTTTTCATCACGCTCAACCCTCACTCTCGCTCTCACTCTGCCCTAATCGCGAGCTCATCTCCACCGCAACCACCGCGAGGGCTTCTTCGCCACCACCGTGAGGTACACTCTTAACCCCTAACTCTGTCTTTCCCGCTCATTCTTTGCAATAACTTGACATCTCTCTTTCCCCTTCCCGCGCACTAACTCTCCTTGTCCCTCTGCTCTCAGTAACCACATCGAACGTTGGCCACCACTCGAGCTTCCCCCCACCACCACGCGAGCGCCTATTTCTGGTGAGTCTTTAATTAGGGCACATTTTTTTATTTTTGGTTTTGAGTGCATGCATGTTGCTCTGCTGGTTTGAAACTGTAGTCTCAGTAGTTGAAACTTGAAACTGTGAGTTTGAGTTGTTTGGAATGTCTCTATTTTTGGTTTTGAGTGTATGTTGAAACTGTAGTCTCAGTAGTTGTAACTTTAAACCGTGAGTTTGAGTTGTTTGGAATGTCTCTATTTTTGGTTTTGGGTGCATGTTGCTCTCATTGGTTGATCCGTCACGGCCGTTATGCTCATCACGACCAGGCCGTGATCAGTTCCGCCTATGAGGGTCTGGTTCATTGTTGGCACGTTACGGCCGTGATGGACATCACGGCCAGGCCGTGACCAGTGCTTGGCAATCTTCAAAAACTATAGTTTTCAATCTCCCGTATTGTCCTTATATTGGATATATAGATGTTTTGTATATCTACAGGACCTATCTAGTTATTTTTATTTATACTTCTGTATTTATTTTGAGTTATAACCTATGTTAATACATATATATTGTTTCTGAACAGACATACATATGGATCAGTCGGATAGCCCACATGCACGGGAGGACACTTGTGGGGTTTCCGAGACCCGATCACGCCTACGCCTGATTCTAGTGTAAGTTTACATGTTATATACTATCTTTAGTCCTTCTTGTTAATGTAAGTTTATAATGTTATAACCCACTATTTTATCATTTTTTTTGTCCATACAGACATCACAGGCTCATAGGAAACGGGGTAGAGGAGCCACCTCGTTGAAGAAACTAGAGAAGGATAGGCAGAGCGGACAGAAGCTTGAGGTGTCCTTCGATGCTAATCTGAATTCCCAGGGACCCCGTGCTAAAGAATTTAGTAAGTGGGTGTTTCTACAAGCTAAGCAGCACGTAAGAATCAACTACAACCACTGGAATGACGTTCCACAGAACGTTAAGGATCAGATTTGGGAGGCTATCACGGTATTTTACCTTTACATTCGTTTGATTTACATTATTAGATAATTATCCGAGTTATAATCCATCCAGTTGTTATATATGTATCTAATGTGTAGGTAGCTTGGACTGTGCCAAATGACGAGGATCATCGTCATAAATGTATGAAAATGGCATCAAAGCGTTGGAATGGGTTCAAGCATGATCTTACCAGGTACTATGTATCTGGGAAGAAGCGGCTTGATAAAATGTTCTCGGATTATCCCTGGATTGATCAGGATACTTGGGATATGTTTGCCAGGAGTCGACAGGATGGAGAATTTCAGGTTGGTTGATTAAGTTAATTTTGTATGCTTATTATAGATCATTTAACTGTATTTAATTATGTGTTTTTGTTTGAATAGGCTAAGGCAAATAAGGGTCGGCAGAATCAGGCGAAGAACGTCCACCGCCACACCATGTCTCAGGATGGGTACCATACTCGGATCCAGCAGATGATGACGGATAGGCTGAGGGTGAAGCAGGAAGAGCACTCTGCTAGGATTGAAAGAGGAGAGGTGCCTGAGGGCACACCATCAAGTCCTCCGTCGGACATCGACCGCGAGGATGTCTGGTTAGCCGGCCGCATGACAAAGGCGGGATCTTTTAAAGTTGATGCCACTCGTGAAGTGGCAGATAAGATTGTAAGTAAATAATTAACTTGATTTCAATTGATATTTGTATAGATATTTGCAACACTTTTCACTTGCACGTTTTTTCATTTTTTTTCATTGTAGATGGATCTTAAAGCAAAATCCTCCCAGGGCGCATTCGTCCCTTCTGGACGGCAGGACGTCTTGATGACTGCTCTAGGCAAGAAAGACCATCCTGGTCGGGTTCTCGGTGTTCCTGGGAACGTGACCATCAAACAATATTATGGCAAGTCTGCTTCACGAAAGCGGTGGTGATGCGTATTTTTAGAATAAAGGCAAGTGCACCTCGTCGCAAACAAGTAATACGGTGGTAAGACCGGTTATCGTATCCACAGGGATCGGTTGCCAATTACCAATTCACAAGCTTAACAACTATTTAGACTAAAATGTGGATGGAAGGGAGTTCTAACATGTAACAAAGCAATACAATATTTTTGGTCTTTTTGGAAATTTTATCGAACACTTGGAAGGCGAAAGAAATGCGGTTAAGATTGTCAGGGTTAGACTACACTAATCCTCCCTTAATTGCAATGAAATGGCTTCTAACACAAGTCCTAATTCAATAATGACAATCAAGTCTTTTCTAAAATACTCAAGCCTAATGTCTTAGGTGCAATGAGCCTAAAACCCCAAATTAAACCCTAATGTCTTAGGTGGATTAACCTGAGATTTTGCATTAAGTCAAGACTTATAAGATTGCAAGCAGCCAACACCTATGTCTAGATTCTTGAACCACTTGGCATATGATTCATGAGCATGCCTTAACATCAATCTGTCAATTGTCTATCAAAGCAACATATCATTCCTATGGGTAGCTAAGCCAAGGAAAGCATTAAGCACAGAATCACATACTCATAAAGAAATAGAGACTTGCATTAAAACAACCAAATCAAATACAAACAAGTTCAGAAAAGCTACATCTAACCCCAACAATAGGGGATTTAACTACTCATAATAAATGAGAATACAAAAGAAAAGGAGAGAAGAGATGAAGAACACTCGTAGAAGAATCCTCCAATCTTCTTCCATTCCCAGAGCAAGGAAAACATCCCCTACTAGGGTTGAAACCCTAATCTAGCCGCAGCTCCAAGTGCCTCCTCCAAGAGCTCCCAAAAACTCCTCAATTCTGCCCTAAAACAGCAACTTATACCAATCAGTTCTGCGGTCGCTCGCGAGGCGAATGTCTTCTCGCGAGGCGAATATTAAAATCTGCTGTTGCTGAGAAATGGTCTCTCGCGAGGTGAGAGTGGCATCGCGTCGCGAGCCAATAAAATGGTTCTTCAATATGCCCGTGAGGAGCATCAGGGCCTGGGCGTGATGGCTTCTGGTTTCTAGACTCGCGAGGCGAGCCATGGTTCGCGGGGCGAACCAGAAAGATGACATTCTGCTGGAACAGTCAGCTTTCAGGGTCGCGAGGCGAATCCAGTCTCGCGGGGCAAATCACCAGAATTCTGCTTGGCTCAATTTCTTCTCTTTTAGGCTCTATTTCATCCAAGCTCCATCAAGGCTAATTCTGAGCATTTTTACATTGAATTCCTGCAAAACAACACCAAGAAACTGCTTCACCCATTCCAAGGAAAAATCTAACTAAAATCAAATAAAGAATGCCTAATCTATATGAAAAACGCATGCAAAAGTGTACAGAAAACATGATGTAAAATCACACTATCAGGTGGTCAATGAAGCATCAATTTTGGCTGACATTACTCAGCACCTCATGTCCAACCCAGATATTACAACACATCTGATGCAAGGCTTAATAGCCAACCCAGAATTCAAGCAGGCGCTTGCCAGAGAGCTTTCCTCCGTCGGTACATCCCAGGACACCGCAAGGCTTGCCAACGCTTCACATGTGAGAACAAAAGAGAGTTTTAGTATGGCACATGTGGAGGACGATGAGTTGGCAGCTAGGGAGCGGGAGTTGGAAGTCCAGCGCCTTGAGCATGAGTTGGAAATGAAAAGGCGTGAGCTTGAGTTGGACTCCAAACGACGTGAGCTCGAAATGTTAGTAAAGGTATTTATTCATTATTAATGTCCAAATTAGTCAAATAATTACTTGTGTTTTTTTTAATTATCAAAAACTTATATATTTTATTTTTCCTAAACTGAAGGCCAAGTCGACGTCGGTGTCGCTGTCACCTATCACTCGTTTGTTCTCACTTGGTGAGGATTATGCGTTTGAGATTTTTGAATGTCCATTGGATCACGACGGATGGGTGGCACGCCCAGATCAACAGAGGATATTTTCCTTCGTTGGTGACGATCTCGGGAACGCCTGCAAAAATAACGTCTGGATGAACAGCAATGTCATCAGTCTCTGGTGCACGTAAGTTAATTTTAATTTTATAACTTATTTATTTTTGGTATTTTTCCATTTAATAATTTATTTTAATTTCAATATATATATTATGTAATTAACATCCACACCTTTTCATATCTTAGGTATCTCCATCGTCTTCAGCTTGATAAGGGCGTTGCATCAGTTTACGGTTTCTTAGATCCGTCAATCCTTCTGCCCGAGTTCTTTGTTGGCGATGCATTGAGTAAATACTTAGGGAACTTGTTGGGAGACAATCCGAAAGAATTATATCTGGCTCCCTACTGTATGGAACGCCATTGGCAGTTGTTCGTACTTCACCCGTCTAGGCATACTTGTCATATTCTTTCGCTCTCTCCACCAAGATCCGCCACCGAAGGTGTTGGAATCTGTAAATATGTAAGTAACTAATCTTAAATTTAATTTAAGTTTTAATATCAGTTGTTTTTAGTTTATTACACACATGATATATGAGTTTGTTAATTGATCGACATGATTATTTGTTTATGATAGCGCGTTGAAGGCGAGTAGCATAAGTTGCGCCAACGGGAGAAGTAGGACTTCTAAGGCTAAAGCAAATCCTGTATGGAACATCCTCAAGGTTTGGTAGTTTATTTATCAAATAATTAATATTATAATTACTAATTTATGTGTATATTCAACTGACGTTGAAATTAATTTTGTTGGTAGTCTCGATTTCAAACTGACAGTTGGTCGTGCGGCTATTATGTGATGCTTCATATGCTGAACATAGTCTCCGCATCTATTACGGATGGATGGAAGAAGGTAATATTTAAACAACTTGTTAAATTATATATTATAGTTTTGAAGATGACTTGCATTGATGTTATTGTTATTATTTGAACGTGTTTAGGCATTTATCGACCAATCGCCTATTGAAGAAGATGAGTTAAGAGACTTGAGGATGCGCTTCACTGAATTCTTCTTCAAGTATGCGGCTGAAAAAGGAATTGACAACATACCTCCGCACTACTTAGATAAATAGTTTTTTTTGTTAGACTTTAGAAACTAATTAATAACATGTATATATATATCCTTAGATAGTTTTGTTTTTTAGACATTGGAACTAAAATTTATTTATATATATACATGGGTTTTGGTTTTATGTCCCCCTATTGTTCAATTTTCCTTTGCAATTCTGTAATATGTGTGATATTACGTATTCTTGGGACTGAATGCGAGGGATAGGCTGAGGGGAGTGATATTTTAAAACTGAATTTAAAAAAAAAACTATTAACGTCAGTTGTATCAAACAACTGACGTTAATAGTATTTTATAAAATATACAGTACACTATTAACGTCAGTTGTTTATTACAACTGACGTTAAAATTAAACCTTTAACGTCAATTCTTTATAACAAGCGGCGTTAGTTTTAACAAAATCAACGTCCGTTGTATTAAAGAAGCGTCGTTAATAGTTTTAGTTTAACGTCACTTGTTTAAAAAACAAACGTTAATATTAAAAAAATTAAGGTCGGTTTTGTTAAGGAACCGGCGTTAATAGTTTTATATTTAACGTCGGTTCTCAATCGGCGTTAAAATATTAACTATTAACGTCAGCTGTATTTACGTCAGTCAGTATTCTGACGTAAAAAATCAATTTTAACTGACGTAAAAAGCACTTATTGCACTAGTGGTCTCACCATGGTTACTCCACCAATAGTAATCAGGCATGAAGCCCTTCTCATAAAGATCGGTTACAACTCCATCCACGCTTTTGAAAGATTGACACTTGCATCTTTTGCAAGGACACCTTAAATGATCACCGCCCAGCCGTATAAATCTCTCCTGGCTAACAACAAAATCTATAAACGCACCCACTCCAACTCTATACTCTTCCCTAAGACGTATTTTCCGATCCAACGTACGATACATCCATTTCTGATTCTCCGGAATATCCATTCTTTGGCAATTAAATAGCCTGACCAATCCTACAATAACATTTATATATTACGGTGCATTCCAATAACTCTATCAATCTCGTTCTTATGACAAGGTATGAACCTATCCCATTCGAGAAGAAACCTTTACCACACTCGGCTAATAATAGTTATTGCCATATTCAAATACCTTATACTTGACAAAATTTTGGCAGCATTTCCCATCGGTCTCCAAGTACACGACTCGAGCATGGTGAGAATCACCGCGATCAAGTATTCACCAGGAGAACAAAAGGAAATGCATCAGACCGAGATTTCAACAAGTATATAAGGCATTTGAACATTGAAATGACTATTGTACGAGTGTGAAAAAGGTTTTTTCCCAAACTGTCCCACTTGGACAATTCAAGATTCAATACAATGAGCATGCGTGCCCCGAGAAGGTACGCATGCTCATTAATATTGAATCTCAAATAGGAAACTAAGGCTTTCGTAACTTAATAATTAACTCTAGCAGAAAATAAAACCATTGGCTTATAAGGATTGCATCATACTTCAACAAATATATATTGAAGCATATTTCAATACAAACTTAGATAAAATATAGTAACAAACATCCTATTGAGCTCCGCTCTCCACTAAAAAGTAACACATAATTGTCAAACACATGCATAACTTCTAAATTAGCAACACACAACAAGCACCCCGCCTTTTTGACAGGATCACATCCTATTGAGCTCTGCTCTCCACTAAGGCTATTCTAACTCATTAACCATAATTGAAGATACAAATTTAACTATATATACATAGCACAATTTTAGCGATAAAAACGTTAAGAAGGACATAAAAATGGCAATCAAGGCATAGAATTGACACATCCATCCTATTGAGCTCTGCTCTCCACTAACAAACAACATATAAAGTTTACAACCACATGCATCAATTTTAATCTACCAGCACACAACCAGCATCCTATTGAGCTCAGCTCTCCACTAACAAACAACATATTCAATTGCAACCACATGCATCATTTCTAATCTACCAGCATACAACCAGAATCCTATTGAGCTCAGCTCTTCACTAACAATCAACAAATCAATTCAAAGTCTTCAAGAACCACTAGCAACAAAGAAAAAGATAGAGTATTTGACCTACCTCAACTCCAAGTAAATAGTGAAAACGGGTGACGACTAGAGCGGTTGTCAATCGACAAAGAAAACTGTAAGAAAAAATAATAACATCATCAAAGGCTCTTGTGATAAAAGTATAAACTTGGAAATCATTAACCTACTTGCACACTTGCCACTCATGAAAGTATAAACAAAACATTTTCATTACATATCATTACCATAGCTTGTTTAAGCCGGGCATTGTTTTAGTGGGAAAGCAATAAAAACTTAGATAAAATATTGTAGCAAACATCCTATTGAGCTCAGTTCTCCACTAACAAGTAACACATAATTGTCAAACACATGCATAACTTCTAAATTATCAGACACAACCAAAGATCCAGCCTTTGGACAGAATCACATCCTATTGAGCTCCGCTCTCCACTAACAAACAACACATAATGGCAAACACATGCGTAAATGATAAATTATCAACACACAAATCCTATCGAGCTCTGCTCTCAACTAACAGAACAACACAACTTGACATTACACATTACGGATACCACACAAATCAAGGCATAATAAAGGTGTAGTTAACTTACCTTAGCTCCCAACAAAGAATGGAAATAGTGACAAAGATCAAGGAGGTCTTGCAAGTGATTAAATTCAACAGCCTGTTCAAAAATATATGATTAATTTCAATTCACAAGTTTACGGTAAATATATATTGAATAAAATTGTTTCCCACCAACAGTTTAACATTCCAGAAGCAAGCACAAGATTAATTTTTCAAAGCACTAATCATTTAACTAGCTGCAAATAAATCACAACAAACTACAACGTGGGTAGTAAGGACACATAGGAACATGTGGAAACCGAGAAACTTATAAGACTTCAAACCATTTCCCATTATTTTCTAGTTGGATCTGTTTATGCTTGGCTAAATGATCATCACAATTTTGTATGGTCAATTAGCCACAATGTTGGTGTCCTGTTTTAGTGAAAGGGAAGCTAATATTGCCACGATATCCACAATTAAATGAATGTGGACATTCTCCTTGAACCCTTTCCCATCTCCAGCCACAAATAGAAGTTGCATAAGTTGAGAAACCGAAAGGAAGTGATATTTATAAAGTGGAGACATCCTAATTCCTCACTATGAGAAAAATCAATTGGAACCAAACAACAATTTCATTCTCGATCCAAAGCAAATTTATCTTATTTGGTTCTTTCTCCTTCTTCATAATGTAACACCAACTTGAATTACTTGATAAACCATTTGAGTTTGAAAATGACATTGAAGACTAGTTGAAATGAAATTCATGGAAGATAGAGGTGTTAGATGAGGTAGATAGCCATATAAAGAATTAATTTTCTCCTATTGACTAGCAGCAGAAAGACTTTGACTTTTGGACTCTATTCTTTCTCTTACATTATATCAATTTCTCTTGGAAGCTTGTTAAACCATCTAAGTACCCCCCCCCCCCCCCAAGCACATGCAATTGCAGTGTCCCCTCTAACAGATATATACCTAAATAATGAAACAAGTGGCCTGCTACTGCTAGTTATATGTTATGTAAGGTTTGGTAATTTCTTCTAATTGAAAGTGTGCCTAATAAAACAAACAGAGTGAAAGATGAAAGTACTAAACAGACAAGTAAGGAGAAGGGGTGTACCCTGATGGTGGTGGCGGCGGCGGCGGTTCGGTGGTGGAGCTGTAACCAAACAACCCTGGAATGTGGAATGAAGAAAAAAAATATAAGTGAAAGAGGGAGACAGACGAATCGAGAGAGAGGGATGGAAGCATACCTTGGTCTTACGGTGGTGGCGGCAAAGCCGCGAACGGTGGCTATAAAAGGGTGGTTGTGGTGAGGGAGGGACAACAAAGAGAGGGAGACAAGGAGGGAGGGAGGGGGCCATAAAAGGGACGAGAAAAGTAGGGGCTTGCAGTGGTGGTGGTGGCGGCGGTGCGAATGGTGGTCGTAGAAGGGAGGAACTATGGTGGCCGGAGAGGAGCTGGAGGAGGTGGTGACCGGAGCTGCGTGTGAGAGAGAAGAGAAGAAAAGAGAAAAATGGGGGAAGAGAGGAAGGAAATCGCGATTTAGGGATTTTAGTTTTAGCGACTGAATTATTCGGTCGCTAAATCGGTCGGTAAATGGGTTAATTTGAAATTTTAATTCATAAATTTAGCGATCGATTTAAAATTCGATCGCTAACACGCTCTATTTTAATTTTTTACGCGCCGTTTAGCGACCGATTTAGTATCGGTCACAAATATAAATAAAATTTAACCGTTGCATTTAACTCGGTTGCCATTTCGGTCGCTAAAAAGTCATAAATTTTTTACTTTTACTTTCCTTTATTTTGCGACCGAAATAGAGACCGATAACTCTGCTACGCTCTATTTCGGTCGCAATATCAACTCTAATCAGTGTTTGATTTAGATCCTACAATCAGTCATCATTTCGGTCGCAAACAGCAACCAACAAATTCGGTCACTATTTTCGGTCGCTAAATAAACTTTTTTTTGTAGTGATTGCGGTTTTTTTGGTTTTCGGTTTTCGGTTTGTTCGGTTTTCGATTTTTGGTTCGGTTTTTGCGGTTTGAATCGGTTTGGATCGGTTGTTGAACACCCCTACCCAAAAAGACGTAAACTATGTGATTCAGAGCGGACCAAACATCATTTTATTGTTGCCTCACCTCATCGACCATGGCCACAACAAAGTCTTTAGATTATGTATTTTTAATTTAGATCATCAGACCCGGATCTTCCCCCTCCACAAAGGTTTGTACATGAAAACAATTTTATGGTTTCTATAGAAATATTTGAAAACAGAAAATAAAATAAAAATAATATGATAATTTTGTAATTATTTTTGTAAAAAAAAATGAAAACAGAAAACTGAAAAAAAAACCCTAAAAAAGTAAGGGCATGTCTGCTTTGTTTCCAATTTCCTGTTTTCAGAAACAATTAATTATAAAATTGTCATCTTATTTTCATTTTATTTCCTGTTTTTAAAGATTTATGGAGTAAACAATGAAAATATGAAAAAATTATTTTTATGGAGAGTGATGTAATCAATACATTGAAAATGGGACAATAAAAAAATACATTAAAAATTGATATACTTGATTTTTCAATGAATAATTGCTTTATTTGAATCTCTTCCTTCAGAGCAAGACTTGGATGGATACAGACTTAACAAGTTAACATGTCATTTTTAGTACAACCATTAAAAGAATGCCAACACATTTAAATATAAATAAAACATATAATTTTGGAACGCACTAAACTCAATAAACAAAATTGGTCTTCTTCTAAATCCCGGAAAACAAACCTACTCATTTTCTCGTGCCTTTTGCTTCCATTTCAACTATGGGAAATATTTGATTATACTGAATCGTTTTTTCTTTTTCATCCTAATAACTCAAACAATGTCACAAGTAAATGGAAACTAAAACATGTTTTTTGATCAATGGAAACTAAAGCATGTTTAAAAAACCATGATATATATATATATATATATATATATATATATATATATATATATATATAAAAGTGATGAGGTTAGAGGCAAAATAGAGGTTGCACGAAGCTGTAATGTTGGCCGGGCTCAAGGGTGATGGGGGCGCGGCAGAGCTTGGTGTCGATGGCGTAGAGGCTGCAGGTAGTGGGTTCCATGGTCGGCGAAGTAACAGCTCGCAACTACAGAACTGAGTGTGGTGGATGATGTTTACGGTGGTTTTCAGGGTGGTGGCGACGAGGTAGCTAATAGGAGGGAGGATTTGCTCTCCTTTTTTATCTGATTTATGGGTCCTTGTTTTTGAAAAAAAAAAAAAACAACGATTTTGATTGTGGCGATGGCGGTGGATTTTAGCGTATAAGGGAGAAGAACAAAAAAAAAAAGTGTTGGTTTTAAGGTTTTTGTTTAAATGGGTATTATGGTCTATCGGTATTATGATTAACTGAGTTTGTTACAAAGGAGTATGAAAGTTCGAGGAAGAAGAACACAAAAAAAAAAAAAGTGTTGACATTCGGGAGAAGGAGACTAATGAAATATTTCCTCGATACCAAGGATCAAGAAAATGAAAGACTTGTTATTTTGTATGTTTTAAATTTTTTAATGATGTGTCACATTATTAGTGATTGTGTCCAACATGGATGTGTTATCCAATTGTTTCTAACAAGTTGCGTGCGTGTTTGATTATGCTGTCCTGTAGGAAAAAAAATACAACTGAAAAATTCATTAGTTTTTGAGCCATGTTTGTCATAGAGTGATCTTTTTGACTTTTGTCCCATTGATTTATGATCAATGCTGAAATTCACTTATGATCATTGATCCATACAGAAATTCACTCATTCGAAAATGTTGGATCACTCATTTGTTTTTTTGGATTAACCTTCAAAATGAATTTATTTTGAAGACTTTAATTATTATAAGTCATATATAACATGATTTGTAATTAATTAACTGTAGAAAAAAAATATATTGATAATATACCAAAATTGAACTCTATTTTTAAATAAATAAATTAAATATATTTACTTTTACTTGATGAATTGATATTTTTATATATATATTATCATATAAAATATAAATACACTTTTAACTATTTACTTTAGAACCCAAAAACTTTTAAATTATATGGCATGAGTCTCTTCCAACTTAACCAGTAATTTCGAGTTCAAATCATAACTCTAAAAATGTAACAGCATTAAAACCTTTACGCATGGAAGATATCCTGAGGGAAAAAAATCTATTTACTTTAGAAATAACTCCACTTTAAAAGGTCTTATTCAGTTATTCTTGTATTAAAATGATGTACTTCGAAAGCTGTCATTTTCCTAATTCTTTGACTCACCATTAGCACTGCTGCACTAGCACCTTTTTTTTTCGTTACAAGAAAAAAAACATCGATTTTACACTTTCGCGGTCAGAAAAATTGCACTTTGGATTCTACTTCTATTGTATCCTCACTTCGTTGAGATTAAATGATTAATTAGGCTGCATCTAGGGTGAGCAACCTCTTCGTATCTCCCACGGTGAATGAGGATGTATGGCCGTCAGATGGCAAAAAAAATTATTGGACGGTAGAGATGCATAAAGGTAACTTGCTGTGTCGGTTGCAAATATTCTCAGTTTTACTTGGAATGTGTTCTCACGGGGCCCGATCACCATGTCGTTTAGGGCGTTGGCTTCAATCCTCACTTGTGAAGTGAGAGGATCCATCCTCTTTGCATATAGACCATTGATATAATGAATAAAAAAATCAAGGACTGAGATTTTGTAAAAGGAACCAGATAAACCAGTCACATGCCTCCCTCTTTCTCTCTCTTCTCTTTGCTTTCATCCCAAAACACTGTCGCACACAGTTGCCATTAACCACCGACCTCTTCTTCCTATCACCCTTCTGGTGGTGTCGACCCTTTAGTCCCGCCGGAGATTACCGACGCTCCGGCGAACCCAACGACCTTCACAAACTCTCGACGATTTCAAATCTCAAACATAATTATTAATCAAAATCTAAAATCAAAGTCTCAAAATTGCAAATAAACATAACATAGGGTCTCAGATTGAACAAAATTCATCAATTAGCACCATCTTTTCGTATTGAGCAAGACTCATGCCCAGAAAGATTTTCCTATGGTTCAGTTCATAAAGTTTCAAACTTTAGTTGGAAAACCCCAAGAATGAAATGAAGTGAAGTTTGGGGTAAGCAGGGATGAATCTGAACAAAGTGAAGAATCTTGTTGAAGCATTTTTCCCCAGAAATGCATCTTGTTGACAATAGCGTTCCTTTCTTATTCCACCAAACATAAAAGATGCCTTTTTTATCTTTGGCCTATGAAATGAATTTGTTGTATAAATAAATAAAGATTTTGGAACTTTGAATTGAAATGGTTTGAATTTTCCAGCTTTTCTTTCCTTTCTTTGTTGTCTGTTGAGACTTATTTTGGGAACCAAAGTTAAATCAGTAATGTTGCAAAGGGAAACTTAATGTAAAATGTTACTTCTGAGAGAATATTGTAACCATTGTTGGTCATATTGAGTTCGGTGAGGACGAGGGAAGAACAAAATGCGACGAAGAGGACTTCTTAACCACCATTGTTGGTCAATATGGAAGTCTCAATGTCAATAAAGATAAATAGCTTGGAGGAAATATTCCAGGCTTCCTTAACCACCTCCTTGTCATTTTGTTTCTCCCGTCGTCCATCCCACTCTCCGACGATGAACAACCTTCTGCCATGGTCGCTATAGGCCACCACCATAGTCGCCACCGTGCAAACACAGAACGACTAACTCATCCATTTTGTTGGCTGCTTGCTATTGTTATTGGTTTCAATTCTTTGTTTTGATTTATGAAACTATTTTCCAAGTCAGCTAAAAAGATTCAATTCCAGAGAGAGAAAGGTAGAGAGGAAGAAGAAGATGGGATCTTAATAATTAATATGAATTTATGATAATAATTCATCTTAATTACCAATTCATTTTAATTAAATACTTACTAAATATATCCTTAATTACCGGTTCATTTTGGAATTAAGACCTGTTGTCACAGGTCAAACTCAGGGAGTATCCATCCTCAACCCTTTGGTTGGAGGATTAAAGAATTGCCCGTCGTTTAGCCCTCCAGGATTGCATCCTCCTTGACGGCTCTATCCCAAATGCCTTCCATTGCCGCCATCCTTGACTGTCTCTTTGGATTATGTATTAGGATTATGTATTAGGATTATGTATCATGTCTCATCTAGGTGTGTCTCTTTGGATTATGTATTGGGATTATGTATTAGGAATTAGGAATTAGGAATTAGGAATTTAACTTTCTGTGTGTTTTCAAGATTATGTATGAACCCTATTATCTATGAATGCTTTAATGATTATGTATGCTTTGAATTTGACTTCAATCTTGTTGAAGCTTTTGGTGCACTGTGAATGATTTTACTGCATTGTGAATGGTTTTCTGCACTGTGTTTATATCTGTTGGTGCATTGAACCCAGATCTGTGTTTTCTGCACTGTGTTTCTGCACTGTGTTTTCTGCACTGTGTTCACTCTTAAGAAGGTATGGATGGTAGTGTGGTTTACTACTTTATGGTCGATCTGGTACTCTGGTGTAGGTGTTGTACTACTTTTTATCTTTGTTTTACAGCAGAACAAGTACAGGCTGGGAACTCGTGGGTTTGCTGTCATGGCCATAAAACATGGGACTGTGTGAAAAATTGAGTGAAACACTGGTTAGGCTTGAGAGGGTCAAACTGAGTGTGTGTCAAAACACTTCTGTGAGGACTTATATATACTCTCTATTGGTCGATTTATGCTGTTTTGTTCTGCTGTCTGGTATCTGGAGTCTCAATGGCATGTCTTTTGTGTATTGTGGATCAAATTTTGGTTTGGCTTAGGCTATGTGAGGCTCACGTTTTTATGCTTAGGGTCACGGTTTTGAGATGCCACTTATGAGTAATATTTCTTCCTGCTCGAGCTATGTGGAAGGTTGTTTGCTGCATCTGTTCTGTTATTGTTGTTGGCTTCAAATCACTGTCTTCTATGGATTTTTGGTTATGCTTCCTGCTCCTCTTAATTTAGCCCTCTGAGTTGGTTACCATATGGTGAGCATTCTGGTTTTCTTTGTAAAGGTGGGGCTTATTTTGGACTTTTTCTACACCATGAGACTCAATATTATGCAGGTTGTTTTATTTGCAACCTGATGCTACACTTTGGTTTCTACACACTTGCATTTGGTCATACGTTTCTGGTGCTGTTGCTATTTCTCTGGTTTTTAATTTCTCTTTTGTATTTTCTGGTTCCTTGCATTGGGCATTGATACGTTCATAAGGAATTTTAGGCGGGGTTTGATTACAGCATGCATATTAAAGCCATTAACTGAAATGGTCAATAACTGCTTAGCAATGCAGGAATTGAAAATTATATAGGCTTTGCCACCAAAGATCGTGTATGAAAAACAATTTCCCCAGTAAAGGGAATGTATGCTTCTGCATCCATATGTATGCTACTGCATCCATATTGCTTTGCGAGTGTGAGTGTGTGATCTGTGTGAAGAGGCATGATATGTTAACTTTGACCTAGTTCTTTATTTCATGATATGCATGATATGTTAACTTTTATCCACTATTCATTCAACCTTACTTTCATTGCAGAAACCAAAAATTGAGCAACTTGTAAAAAGATAAAATGAATGACTGGAATGGACATTTGGATCAACTTACGAGATGAAGACGATATTTTTTTTGAAGAAGCTTCTTATGTGGCTGCACTAATAGGTGAGTATGCAGTAAAGCATTTATGTAAAGAGCCTCGTAGAACTAGTGAACTAACGGGTCATACATGGGTGCAAGAAGTATTGCAAGGGCATCCCATTCGTTTGCTATGAGATGTTCGAATGGAAAAACATATTTTCCATAAACTTTGCACTGAATTAGTTGAGCATGGTTTAAAGCCCAAGAAACGCATGAGGGTTGAAGAGATGATTGCAATGTTTTTAAATATAGTTGGCCATGGGGTAGGTAATAGAATGATTCAAGAAAGATTTCAGACTCTGGAGAGAGCCAGTAAGTAGACACTTCCATCGAGTACTATTTACTTGTCTTAAGTTGTCTTGCAAATATATTAAACTACAAGATCCTATGTATCGTGATAGTCATGCAAAAATAAAAAATGATCAGCGATATTGGCCATTTTTTAAGAATGCCATTGGAGCAATTGATGGTACACATGTGCCATGTGTGGTTGGTGCCAGCGACCAATCAAGGTTTATTGGAAGAAAGGGATATCCAACACAAAATATAATGGCCGTGTGTGATTGGAACATGTGTTTCACTTTTGTTTTGGCTGGATGGGAAGGTACTGCCCATGATGCTCGTGTTTTTGACCATGCTCTTACCAATGCGAGTCAATTTTCCACATCCTCCTCTAGGTATGTTTTTTTTAGTATAGCTACAAATGATTTTCTCTTTTACTTAAAACTCTTTTTTATATTTTATTAATTTTATTCTTTATTAGGTAAATATTATTTGGTGGATGCTGACTATCCAACACCAAATGGGTACCTTGGTCCTTATAGATGTGAACGTTATCACTTACCTGATTTTAGGCGTTCCTCTGGATTTGCGAATCGTAATGAAATGTTTAATTTTTGTCACTCAAGTTTAAGGTGCACAATAGAAAGAACTTTTGGTGTATGGAAGAACAGGTTTGCAATTCTGCGTCACATGCCTAAGTTCAAAATTGAGACACAAGTTCAAATAGTCATTGCAACAATGGCTATACACAATTTCATCAGAAGGAATCTTTGAAATGGATTTTGATTTTAGTCGTTATGAAGATGAGAATATAATCCTTGACATTGATGATGATGATGATCATAGCACAGATTAACTTGGATCCATCCCCAGTTTTAAACATAGCTTCTTCAAAGAGAGATGGATCATGTTCGAGACTCGATTCGAGATCAAATTATAGAGTTCAAACAAAATAATTAGTATCGTAGTTATGTTTTCAGCGTTGTATCAAACTATAAATTATATTCCTTACTTGAACTATTTTTAGATACTTTAAATTTAATAGCTATGCTAATTTAGTACTTTTATTGTCCATTTCATCAAATTTGAAGTTTTTACTACCATATACATTTTACTTCAAAAGATAAATAACATGTGTATAATTATTTTTAGTTTCATAATGTAACATAAAAAGAAAATAATCATCTTAATATATTTATCCTACTTGTTGGTATATATATATATATATATATATATATATATATATATATATATATATATATATATATATATATATAAAATAAAATGACAATGAAATCTAGTTAAAACTCATTTTGGTAATTACACACCCAAAAGTAATTTTGATCCAAACTATCCAAACAACAAGAATTGATAAAAATCACTTTTTTCATGAAGTCATCCAAACATAAATCACTTCACTGTCAACTCACTTTTAACCAAAATCAATTCTACAAAATCAATTCTTCTCAAAATCACGTTTGTCAAAAGTTTATCCAAACACACACGTAAACTATCTGATTCAGAGCTGACCAAACATCATTTTCATTGTTGCCTCACCTCATCAACCATGGCCACAACAAAGTCTTTAGATTATGCATCTTTAATTTAGTGTTTGTTTGGATGAGCGTTTGACAAACATGATTTTGGATGGAATTGATTTTGTAGAATTGATTTCAATACAGTTGAGTTTGAAGTAAAGTGATTTATGTTTGGATGTTTTTACTTTGAAAGCAAGTTTGATGTAAAACTTAGTATAATTTTTCAATCCAAAAGCAGAAGCTACTCTAAGCTGCTTCTGGTAGAATCAATTCTGGATGCAAAATTGCTTCCACAAACATGTTCCCAAATACCCCTTTTTTTACAAGAATCACGTTTGACAGGTGCATAAGCACTTCTGGTGCCTCCAGAAGTGAAACCAAACACACACTTAGATCATCAGACCCGGATCTTCCCCCTCCACAAAGGTTTGTACATCAAAACAATTTTTACTGTTATTGTACAAATATTTGAAAATGGAAAATAAAATGAAATTAATGTGATAATTTTATAATTATTTTTGTAAACAAGAAATATGAAAATAGAAAACTGAAAACAAAACAAAAAACCTTAAAAAAGTAAGGACATGTTTGCTTTGTTTCCAGTTTCCCATTTTTAGAAATAATTTATTACAAAATTGTCATCTTATTTTCATTTTATTTCTTGTTTTTAAAGATTTGTGGAGGAAACAATGAAAATTAAAAAAGTTATTTTTATGAAGAGTGGTGTAATCAATACATTAAAAAAGGGTCAATAAAAAAATACGTGAAAAATAAATATACTTAATTTTTTAATAAATAATTGCTTTATTTGAATATCTTCCTTCCGGACACAGACTTAACAAGCTAACATGTCATTTTTAGTACAGCCATTAAAAGAATGCCAACACATTTAAATATAAATAAAACATATAATTTTGGAACCCACTAAACTCAATAAACAAAATTGGTCTTCTTCTAAATCCCGGAAAACAAACCTACTCATTTTCTCGTGCCTTTTGCTTCCATTTCAACTATGGGAAATATTTGATTATACTGAATCGTTTTTTCTTTTTCATCCTAATAACTCAAACAATGTCACAAGTAAATGGAAACTAAAGCATGTTTTTTGATCAATGGAAACTAAAGCATGTTTAAAAAACCATGATATATATATATATATATATATATATATATATATATATATATATATATATATATATAAAAGTGATGAGGTTAGAGGCAAAATAGAGGTTGCACGAAGCTGTAATGTTGGCCGGGCTCAAGGGTGATGGGGGCGCGGCAGAGCTTGGTGTCGATGGCGTAGAGGCTGCAGGTAGTGGGTTCCATGGTCGGCGAAGTAACAGCTCGCAACTACAGAACTGAGTGTGGTGGATGATGTTTACGGTGGTTTTCAGGGTGGTGGCGACGAGGTAGCTAATAGGAGGGAGGATTTGCTCTCCTTTTTTATCTGATTTATGGGTCCTTGTTTTTGAAAAAAAAAAAAACAACGATTTTGATTGTGGCGATGGCGGTGGATTTTAGCGTATAAGGGAGAAGAACAAAAAAAAAAAGTGTTGGTTTTAAGGTTTTTGTTTAAATGGGTATTATGGTCTATCGGTATTATGATTAACTGAGTTTGTTACAAAGGAGTATGAAAGTTCGAGGAAGAAGAACACAAAAAAAAAAAAAGTGTTGACATTCGGGAGAAGGAGACTAATGAAATATTTCCTCGATACCAAGGATCAAGAAAATGAAAGACTTGTTATTTTGTATGTTTTAAATTTTTTAATGATGTGTCACATTATTAGTGATTGTGTCCAACATGGATGTGTTATCCAATTGTTTCTAACAAGTTGCGTGCGTGTTTGATTATGCTGTCCTGTAGGAAAAAAAATACAACTGAAAAATTCATTAGTTTTTGAGCCATGTTTGTCATAGAGTGATCTTTTTGACTTTAGTCCCATTGATTTATGATCCATGCTGAAATTCACTTATGATCATTGATCCATACAGAAATTCACTCATTCGAAAAAGTTGGATCACTCATTTGTTTTTTTGGATTAACCTTCAAAATGAATTTATTTTGAAGACTTTAATTATTATAAGTCATATATAACATGATTTGTAATTAATTAACTGTAGAAAAAAATTATATTATAATATACCAAAATTGAACTCTATTTTTAAATAAATAAATAAAATATATTTACTTTTACTTGATGAATTGATATTTTTATATATATATATTATCATATAAAATATAAATACACTTTTAACTATTTACTTTAGAATCCAAAAACTTTTAAATTATATGGCATGGGTCTCTTCCAACTTAACCAGTAATTTCGAGTTCAAATCATAACTCTAAAAATGTAACAGCATTAAAACCTTTACGCATGGAAGATATCCTGAGGGAAAAAAATCTATTTACTTTAGAAATAACTCCACTTTAAAAGGTCTTATTCAGTTATTCTTGTATTAAAATAATGTACTTCGAAAGCTGTCATTTTCCTAATTCTTTGACTCACCATTAGCACTGCTGCACTAGCACCTTTTTTTTTCGTTACAAGAAAAAAAACATCGATTCTACACTTTCGCGGTCAGAAAAATTGCACTTTGGATTCTACTTCTATTGTATCCTCACTTCGTTGAGATTAAATGATTAATTAGGCTGCATCTAGGGTGAGCAACCTCTTCGTATCTCCCACGGTGAATGAGGATGTATGGCCGTCAGATGGCAAAAAAAATTATTGGACGGTAGAGATGCATAAAGGTAACTTGCTGTGTCGGTTGCAAATATTCTCAGTTTTACTTGGAATGTGTTCTCACGGGGCCCGATCACCATGTCGTTTAGGGCGTTGGCTTCAATCCTCACTTGTGAAGTGAGAGGATCCATCCTCTTTGCATATAGACTATTGATATAATGAATAAAAAAATCAAGGACTGAGATTTTGTAAAAGGAACCAGATAAACCAGTCACATGCCTCCCTCTTTCTCTCTCTTCTCTTTGCTTTCATCCCAAAACACATGCCGCATGATTGCCATTAACCACCGACCTCTTCTTCCTATCACCCTTGTGGTGGTGTCGACCCTTTAGTCCCGCCGGAGATTACCGACGCTCCGGCGAACCCAACGACCTTCACAAACTCTCGACGATTTCAAATCTCAAACATAATTATTAATCAAAATCTAAAATCAAAGTCTCAAAATTGCAAATAAACATAACATAGGGTCTCAGATTGAACAAAATTCATCAATTAGCACCATCTTTTCGTATTGAGCAAGACTCATGCCCAGAAAGATTTTCCTATGGTTCAGTTCATAAAGTTTCAAACTTTAGTTGGAAAACCCCAAGAATGAAATGAAGTGAAGTTTGGGGTAAGCAGGGATGAATCTGAACAAAGTGAAGAATCTTGTTGAAGCATTTTTCCCCAGAAATGCATCTTGTTGACAATAGCGTTCCTTTCTTATTCCACCAAACATAAAAGATGCCTTTTTTATCTTTGGCCTATGAAATGAATTTGTTGTATAAATAAATAAAGATTTTGGAACTTTGAATTGAAATGGTTTGAATTTTCCAGCTTTTCTTTCCTTTCTTTGTTGTCTGTTGAGACTTATTTTCGGGAACCAAAGTTAAATCAATAATGTTGCAAAGGGGAAACTTAATGTAAAATGTTACTTCTGAGAGAATATTGTAACCATTGTTGGTCATATTGAGTTCGGTGAGGACGAGGGAAGAACAAAATGCGACGAAGAGGACTTCTTAACGACCATTGTTGGTCAATATGGAAGTCTCAATGTCAATAAAGATAAATAGCTTGGAGGAAATATTCCAGGCTTCCTTAACCACCTCCTTGTCATTTTGTTTCTCCCGTCGTCCATCCCACTCTCCGACGATGAACAACCTTCTGCCATGGTCGCTATAGGCCACCACCATAGTCGCCACCGTGCAAACACAGAACGACTAACTCATCCATTTTGTTGGCTGCTTGCTATTGTTATTGGTTTCAATTCTTTGTTTTGATTTATGAAACTATTTTCCAAGTCGCCTAAAAAGATTCAATTCCAGAGAGAGAAAGGTAGAGAGGAAGAAGAAGATGGGATCTTAATAATTAATATGAATTTATGATAATAATTCATCTTAATTACCAATTCATTTTAATTAAATACTTACTAAATATATCCTTAATTACCGGTTCATTTTGGAATTAAGACCTGTTGTCACAGGTCAAACTCAGGGAGTATCCATCCTCAACCCTTTGGTTGGAGGATTAAAGAATTGCCCGTCGTTTAGCCCTCCAGGATTGCATCCTCCTTGACGGCTCTATCCCAAATGCCTTCCATTGCCGCCATCCTTGACTGTCTCTTTGGATTATGTATTAGGATTATGTATTAGGATTATGTATCATGTCTCATCTAGGTGTGTCTCTTTGGATTATGTATTGGGATTCTGTATTAGGAATTAGGAATTAGGAATTTAACTTTATGTGTGTTTTCAAGATTATGTATGAACCCTATTATCTATGAATGCTTTAATGATTATGTATGCTTTGAATTTGACTTCAATCTTGTTGAAGCTTTTGGTGCACTGTGAATGATTTTACTGCATTGTGAATGGTTTTCTGCACTGTGTTTATATCTGTTGGTGCATTGAACCCAGATCTGTGTTTTTCAGACCGTGTGTTTGTGACCGTGTTTTTCAGACCGTGTTCACTCTTAAGAAGGTATGGATGGTAGTGTGGTTTACTACTTTATGGTCGATCTGGTACTCTGGTGTAGGTGTTGTACTACTTTTTATCTTTGTTTTACAGCAGAACAAGTACAGGCTGGGAACTCGTGGGTTTGCTGTCATGGCCATAAAACATGGGACTGTGTGAAAAATTGAGTGAAACACTGGTTAGGCTTGAGAGGGTCAAACTGAGTGTGTGTCAAAACACTTCTGTGAGGACTTATATATACTCTCTATTGGTCGATTTATGCTGTTTTGTTCTGCTGTCTGGTATCTGGAGTCTCAATGGCATGTCTTTTGTGTATTGTGGATCAAATTTTGGTTTGGCTTAGGCTATGTGAGGCTCACGTTTTTATGCTTAGGGTCACGGTTTTGAGATGCCACTTATGAGTAATATTTCTTCCTGCTCGAGCTATGTGGAAGGTTGTTTGCTGCATCTGTTCTGTTATTGTTGTTGGCTTCAAATCACTGTCTTCTATGGATTTTTGGTTATGCTTCCTGCTCCTCTTAATTTAGCCCTCTGAGTTGGTTACCATATGGTGAGCATTCTGGTTTTCTTTGTAAAGGTGGGGCTTATTTTGGACTTTTTCTACACCATGAGACTCAATATTATGCAGGTTGTTTTATTTGCAACCTGATACTACACTTTGGTTTCTACACACTTGCATTTGGTCATACGTTTCTGGTGCTGTTGCTATTTCTCTGGTTTTTAATTTCTCTTTTGTATTTTCTGGTTCCTTGCATTGGGCATTGATACGTTCATAAGGAATTTTAGGTGGGGTTTGATTACAGCATGCATATTAAAGCCATTAACTGAAATGGTCAATAACTGCTTAGCAATGCAGGAATTGAAAATTATATAGGCTTTGCCACCAAAGATCGTGTATGAAAAACAATTTCCCCAGTAAAGGGAATGTATGCTTCTGCATCCATATGTATGCTACTGCATCCATATTGCTGCAGTGTGAGCTGTGTGATCTGTGTGAAGAGGCATGATATGTTAACTTTGACCTAGTTCTTTATTTCATGATATGCATGATATGTTAACTTTTATCCACTATTCATTCAACCTTACTTTCATTGCAGAAACCAAAAATTGAGCAACTTGTAAAAAGATAAAATGAATGACTGGAATGGACATTTGGATCAACTTACAGATGAAGACGATATTTTTTTTGAAGAAGCTTCTTATGTGGCTGCACTAATAGGTGAGTATGCAGTAAAGCATTTATGTAAAGAGCCTCGTAGAACTAGTGAACTAACGGGTCATACATGGGTGCAAGAAGTATTGCAAGGGCATCCCATTCGTTGCTATGAGATGTTCCGAATGGAAAAACATATTTTCCATAAACTTTGCACTGAATTAGTTGAGCATGGTTTAAAGCCCAGTAAATGCATGAGGGTTGAAGAGATGATTGCAATGTTTTTAAATATAGTTGGCCATGGGGTAGGTAATAGAATGATTCAAGAAAGATTTCAGCACTCTGGAGAGACCGTAAGTAGACACTTCCATCGAGTACTATTTACTTGTCTTAAGTTGTCTTGCAAATATATTAAACTACAAGATCCTATGTATCGTGATAGTCATGCAAAAATAAAAAATGATCAGCGATATTGGCCATTTTTTAAGAATGCCATTGGAGCAATTGATGGTACACATGTGCCATGTGTGGTTGGTGCCAGCGACCAATCAAGGTTTATTGGAAGAAAGGGATATCCAACACAAAATATAATGGCCGTGTGTGATTGGAACATGTGTTTCACTTTTGTTTTGGCTGGATGGGAAGGTACTGCCCATGATGCTCGTGTTTTTGACCATGCTCTTACCAATGCGAGTCAATTTTCCACATCCTCCTCTAGGTATGTTTTTTTTAGTATAGCTACAAATGATTTTCTCTTTTACTTAAAACTCTTTTTTATATTTTATTAATTTTATTCTTTATTAGGTAAATATTATTTGGTGGATGCTGGCTACCCAACACCAAATGGGTACCTTGGTCCTTATAGATGTGAACGTTATCACTTACCTGATTTTAGGCGTTCCTCTGGATTTGCGAATCGTAATGAAATGTTTAATTTTTATCACTCAAGTTTAAGGTGCACAATAGAAAGAACTTTTGGTGTATGGAAGAACAGGTTTACAATTCTGCGTCACATGCCTAAGTTCAAAATTGAGACATAAGTTCAAATAGTCATTGCAACAATGGCTATACACAATTTCATCAGAAGGAATGCTGAAATGGATTTTGATTTTAGTCGTTATGAAGATGAGAATATAATCCTTGACATTGATGATGATGATGATCATAGCACAGTTAACTTGGATCCATCCCCAGTTTTAAACATAGCTTCTTCAGCAGAGATGGATCATGTTCGAGACTCGATTCGAGATCAAATTATAGAGTTCAAACAAAATAATTAGTATCGTAGTTATGTTTCAGCGTTGTATCAAACTATAAATTATATTCCTTACTTGAACTATTTTTAGATACTTTAAATTTAATAGCTATGCTAATTTAGTACTTTTATTGTCCATTTCATCAAATTTGAAGTTTTTACTACCATATACATTTTACTTCAAAAGATAAATAACATGTGTATAATTATTTTTAGTTTCATAATGTAACATAAAAGAAAATAATCATCTTAATATATTTATCCTACTTGTTGGTATATATATATATATATATATATATATATATATATATATTAAAATGACAATGAAATCTAGTTAAAACTCATTTTGGTAATTACACACCCAAAAGTAATTTTGATCCAAACTATCCAAACAACAAGAATTGATAAAAATCACTTTTTTCATGAAGTCATCCAAACATAAATCACTTCACTGTCAACTCACTTTTAACCAAAATCAATTCTACAAAATCAATTCTTCTCAAAATCACGTTTGTCAAAAGTTTATCCAAACACACACGTAAACTATGTGATTCAGAGCTGACCAAACATCATTTTCATTGTTGCCTCGCCTCATCAACCATGGCCACAACAAAGTCTTTAGATTATGCATCTTTAATTTAGTGTGTGTTTGGATGAGCGTTTGACAAACGTGATTTTGGATGGAATTGATTTTGTAGAATTGATTTCAATACAATTGAGTTTGAAGTAAAGTGATTTATGTTTGAATGTTTTTACTTTGAAAGCAAGTTTGATGTAAAACTTAGTATAATTTTTCAATCCAAAAGCAGAAGCTACTCTAAGCTGCTTCTGGTAGAATCAATTCTGGATGCAAAATTGCTTCTACAAACATGTTCCCAAATACCTCTTTTTTTACAAGAATCACGTTTGACAGGTGCAGAAGCACTTCTGGTGCCTCCAGAAGTGAAACCAAACACACACTTAGATCATCAGACCCGGATCTTCCCCCTCCACAAAGGTTTGTACATCAAAACAATTTTTTTGTTATTGTACAAATATTTGAAAATGGCACTACAAGAATTTTCATTTGTTTCCCAGGGCCTATGACCGGGAAATCCATAAAATCCGTGGGAAAATACACATTTCCCGGGGATGACCCACGGATTTAGATCCCTCGGTTTTATTGGTGGAAACGTTTCCCAGGGGCCCGCCCGGGAAATACCCAGGGTTCTGACCTTGGGAAATTTCCCAGGGAACTATCCTGGGAAATATTTCCAGGGATAGTTCCTGGGAAATTTCCCAGGGTTCTAACCCCGGGAAATATATGTTTTGTTTAAATTATAAATAAAACCTTATATACATTAATTTATGCTAAAGTGGATAAATAAATAATTATTATTTTTATATGAATGCATCAACAAAGAAATTAACATCATAATTCAAGCAAACAATTTGTTCAACACAAAATGTTATTCAAGTCATATTTGTTCAACACAAAATGTTATTCAAGTCATATTTGTTCAACGAAAAATAATAAACATAATAAACATGATAAGTAAAATAAACTAAGAATCCCCATTATAAGGCTCCTCAACAAAATGGTCAAGAGAGTCGTCGTCCTCCCGAGCACGCCGGGTCGCCCGACTAGGCTGTCGTGTTGTGGGGGGCTGCTGCTTGCTGCAATCGTCGTGACTGTCTCCATCGGTTGTCGCATCGTATCCATCATCACACGATGCTCCTCATCCTCTCGCCGCTCCCTCTCTTGGGAAGCGACCAACATCCGCCTCAATCGAGCAATCTCCGCAGACTCCCGAGGGTAACGCTCGCATGTGGTGGACGCTCCAACCCTAAGCTCTAATCTTGCGCGAGGCCCCTTTCCGATAGTTACTGGGCAAGGTCCCCAAGACCGCACAAACGACCCTTATACTTGCCGCCGACGACTTCGCGCCAAACATTCAGCGCAAGTTCGCTCGTCCTCCCGTGGGTTAGCTGGGGTGGATGGTGAAGAGGCTGATGATTGAGACCTATGTTGACTCATCCTCTCATGAAACTCCTCCTGTTACAATACATCAGACTATCAAAATTTGAACAATATGTTACAAGATAAATTATGCAGAAAAATGGACAGAGTTTCCCCTAAAACTATAACATCCCAATGTTTACAAACAGAACACCGCAATTTAAATCCATAAATCATCATCAAAAGCTCAATAGGATGCACACAAATTCTCCTGTCCAAACTAGTTATAACATTTCCAATGTCAGCAGGATCAATAGGTCCAAATATAAAGTGACTCTGCTGACTCAGTAATCAAAACATGAATAGTATGTTACACGATTAATTATGCAGAAAATTGGACGGAGTTTCCCTAAACCTCAACCTTTACAAATTGAACACCACAATTTAAAACTGCAAGTCATCAAAAGCTTAATAAGATTCACACAAAGCAATATATTCAACTCCCTAAAAGCCAATGCTCAAAAGCCAATGCTAAAACTAGTCATAACATTTGAGGCTCTCCGCCTCTCAAGTCCATAAAGTATGAGTGTTACAATATCTATTAAAGTCAATAGCTTCTTCAAAAATCAAAAGGGCATATTACCCGAGTGCGCTTGGAGCGCTCATCTATGTACTCATGGTAGCCTTCCTAGTATTGGTGCGTTTGTGAACCTCATGAATCTGTACTCCTCGATTATACCTGGGTGAGACTATAACACAAGCATAGATGATTAAGATAACAAGTAATGAACTATGATGTTGGAATAAATACATTTAATGCATAAAGAATGACAGTATGAGCATACCATACGATCTGCCCACTGCGACTGGGAAATGCTTCCTCCTGTGTGCAGGCTCCCACCCATCTACGAAAGTTGGTTTCAAACCCCTTCTTTTTGGATATAGCCTATCATACACCCAACTACGATTCGAAGGATAACAACCCATCTTCTGCATATTAATAAAAAATCCAGATAAATTTTAACAATAAGAGAATAGCAATCACATTTTTTTGGGTACAATCTCTCAATGAATTTCACACACTAAAAGGAGTCACCTATTCTTAAAGATGACAAAAGGAATCCCCAAAAATGATTGATGATAATTGAAGAATGCAAAATAAATGCAAATTTTTTAGATATCCAAAGCAATCATAGTAAAATAATTTTTAGGCATGTGATAACAGAAAGAGATACCCGAACACTTGCATACTTTACAGTCAACTAACTAGACAAGCAACCTTACCTTAATTTTCCTCTCAAGTTTGTTTAGAACAGTATTTCTTCCCAGATACTCAACAAAGCATACGGGTTTTAAGTCATTAGCAAAAACACGCTAATATTAATGAAAAATGTTTTCTTTTTGCTCCACGGTTATTTTATATTGTGCTTCATGATGTTCCCAAAAGTCAATTTTGTTTATTGATAAAGTTTCCTTGTGGATGAAACATTTGTAACTTCCCTGTCTCATGTTCACTTTGTGAAACTTTCATACTTACCATCAACTGCATTAAAGAAACAACACATTAAAATTAATTACGAAGCTGGGTTTTTGTTTCAAACATTGGTTGATTACTAACTAAGGATTGTGTTGTTTGAATAGAAACGTGTAGCTCCGGTTGGTTATGCTAGTTGTGCAGGATTCTTGATCTCTCTAGCTCACACAAGTCATTTCAATGTAGAAAAATCTGAACATTTCAAGCTTCCTTGTCATGCTTAATTTTCTATGATTGCTCTCCTTTTGGTTCTCGCAACTCCACATTTTTTTTTCCAATTCAAGTTAATGCAGTAGCATACTGCAATTTTGAACTCCTTTTGCGAGACTTTGGACAAAAATTGAATTCAAGCAAATCCTAAACCAACATGATATACTGGATGAAATAAAGAAATAAAAAAAGCACTTGCAGATTTAAAAAACAACCTAGCCATATGATAGGTATATAGGGCACTTGAGAACCGGAAGAATGTGAAATAAGTGCCCTGTTCTTTTATTTTGCTTTTATTTGGGTTTCAAAATTGAACAAAAATTGAAGCTTTACCTGGAATGTGATGCACCAAACCCGTGATAACAAACAAAAAAAAAAACTGAAAGTTGAAAGAAGTTACCTCTTGAAAAGACCCACAAACTCTCGACGAGTTTGCTTCGATTCGAACTTTCTAGTAATCCCAAATGCGAACTGAATTAGAACTTTCTTCTTTTTTCCCCAAATGTTACCAAAGAAACACTGCTAAGACCAAGTACAAAGACGGAAACTACAATAATGGCCTTTGATATGGAAGATTCACAACAAACACAACATTTGAAACCGAAAACCGAAAGTCGAAAGTCAACATGACGACAAAGTAGTTACCTATATGGCGATTGCGGCTGGCCCTTTTTTCATTCTTTGTGTTGGTGTCTGCTCCAACCTCCCGAGGACGGCGATGGACGGCGTGCGACGGGAGCAAGACAATGGCGGCGGTTGAGGAATGAAGACGGTGAGTGAGATCGTCCCCTTTACCACTTTGTCGGCAAGAACGTTTGAGAAGGAGGAAATGAAAAAGAGAAGAAAAAGGAAGGAGGAGGAGGATGAGGAGTTACCTCTTTGCCGGGGGAAGAAAAGAAGAAGAGGAGGAGGCGCTTGGTCTCACGATGGGTTGGGGAAAGGGTTTCTATGCTATTAGGGGGAAGGTTTCGGTGCTTCAACTAAAATTGCGGTATGGCGAGCCGGAATGGCGAGCCCGGAATGGTGAGGCCGTGATGTCGAGGAGGGTGAGGTTGAGTGGAGTGCGGTGAGGACTTGGCTGTTCGTGTTCTTCTCCAAACACCGTGTGAACATTTGAGGCGCGAAGGGACCGAGTGAAGAGGAGGAAGATGATTTTCCCGGGGGGCTTGGCGTGGTGGGAAACACCGCCTGTCTTTCCGGGGGCTTGGCGTGGGAAACACCGCCTGATTTGCGACGGGACGTCCGTGGGAAACTCCGTGTTGACTAGACACGGCTAAGCCCGTGGGAAAACCGAGCCATTTCCCGGGGCTCGATCCGTGGGAAGCAGGCTACTTACATTACCTACGGCCCAGCCCGTGGGAAATAAAGCGGGGATGTTTGGCGCCTCTTTTTCCTAGGGACAAGCCGTGGGAAATCAAGCGAGACATTTCCGAGGGCCTTGACCGTGGGAAATGTAAAAATTTCCTAGGGATTTATTTCCCTGGGTAAAAAGCCCTGGGAAATAGCTTAATTTCTTGTAGTGTGGAAAATAAAATGAAATTAATGTGATAATTTTATAATTATTTTTGTAAACAAGAAATATGAAAATAGAAAACTGAAAACAAAACAAAAAAACCTTAAAAAAAGTAAGGACATGTTTGCTTTGTTTCCAGTTTCCCATTTTTAGAAATAATTTATTACAAAATTGTCATCTTATTTTCATTTTATTTCTTGTTTTTAAAGATTTGTGGAGGAAACAATGAAAATTAAAAAAGTTATTTTTATGAAGAGTGATGTAATCAATACATTAAAAAAGGGTCAATAAAAAAATACGTGAAAAATAAATATACTTAATTTTTTAATAAATAATTGCTTTATTTGAATATCTTCCTTCCGGACACAGACTTAACAAGTTAACATGTCATTTTTAGTACAGCCATTAAAAGAATGCCAACACATTTAAATATAAATAAAACATATAATTTTGGAACCCACTAAACTCAATAAACAAAATTGGTCTTCTTCTAAATCCCGGAAAACAAACCTACTCATTTTCTCGTGCCTTTTGCTTCCATTTCAACTATGGGAAATATTTGATTATACTGAATCGTTTTTTCTTTTTCATCCTAATAACTCAAATCGCAAGTAAATGGAAACTAAAGCATGTTTTTTGATCAATGGAAACTAAAGCATGTTTAAAAAACCATGAGATATATATATTTTTTTTAAAAGTGATGAGGTTAGAGGCAAAATAGAGGTTGCACGAAGCTGTAATGTTGGCCGGGCTCAAGGGTGATTGGGGTGCGGCAGAGCTTGGTGTCGATGGCGTAGAGGCTGCAGGTAGTGGGTTTCATGGTCGGTGAAGTAACGGGTCGCAACAATAGAATTGAGGGTGGTGGATGATGTTTACGGTGGTTTTCAGGGTGGTGGCGACGAGGTAGCTAATAGGAGGGAGGATTTGCTCCCCTTTTTTTATCTGATTTATGGGTCCTTGTTTTTGAAAAAAAAACAACGATTTTGATTGTGGTGATGGCGGTGGATTTTAGCGTATAAGGGAGAAGAATAAAAAAAAAAAGTGTTGGTTTTAAGGTTTTTGTTTAAATGGGTATTATGGTCTATCGGTATTATGATTAACTGAATTTGTTACAAAGGAGTATGAAAGTTTGAGGAAGATGAAGTGCATAAGGAAGAAGAAGGAAAAAAAAAAGTGTTGGCACTCGGGAGAAGGAGACTAATGAAATATTTCCTCGATACCAAGGATCAAGAAAATGAAAGACTTGTTATTTTGTATGTTTTAAATTTTTAATGATATATCATATTATTAGTGATTGTGTCCAACACTGATGTGTTAGGCATGTGTCTATCCAAGTGTTTCTAACAACTTACGTGCGTGTTTGATTATGATGTCTTGTAGGAAAAAATAATACAACTGAAAAATTCATTAGTTTTTGAGTCATAGAGTGATCTTTTTGACTTTAGTCCCATTGATTTATGATCCATGCTGAAATTCACTTATGATCATTGATCCATACAGAAATTCACTCATTCGAAAATGTTGGATCACTCATTTGTTTTTTTGGATTAACTTCAAAATGAATTTATTTTGGTATGTTTTTACGTCGTTAATCAATTGTAAATTATTTTATTATTATAAGTCATATATAACATGATTTGTAATTAATTAAATGTATAAAAAATTTATATTGATGATATACCAAAATTGAACTCTATTTTTAAATAAATAAATAAAATATATTTACTTTTACTTGATGAATTGATATTTTTATATATATTATCATATAAAATATAAATATACTTTTAACTATTTACTTTAGAACCCAAAAACTTTTAAATTATATGACACGGGTCTCTTCCAACTTAACCAATAATCTCGAGTTTGAATCGTAACCCTAAAAATGTAACAACATTAAAACCTTTACTGGAGGACATCCTGAAGGAAAAAAATTTATTTACTTTAAAAATAACTCCACTTTGAAAAGTCTTATTCAGTTATTCTTGTATTAAAATGATGTACTTCGAAAGCTGTCATTTTCCTAATTCTTTAACTCACCATTAGCACTACTGCATTAGCACCTTTTTTTTTTTTTTGTTACAAGAAAAAATAAACACGATTTTACACTTCCGCGGTCAAAAAAATTGCACGCACTTTGGATTCTACTTCTATTGTATCCTCACTTCGTTGAGCTGCATCTAGGGTGAGCAACCTCTTCGTATCTCTCACGGTGAATGAGGATGTATAGCCGTCAGATGGCAAAAAAAAATTACAGGACGGTAGAGATGCATAAAGGTAACTTGCTGTGTCGGTTGCAAATATTCTCAGTTTTACTTGGAATGCGTTCTCATGGGGCCCGATCACCATGTCGTTTAGCCCTCCAGGATTTGCATCCTCCTTGACGGCTCTATCCCAAATACCTTCCATTGCCGCCATCGTTACCTTCACGACTGGTTAGCTTTAACCACGGATCCGATTTCCTCTACCAACCAGCCTTGTCCGTCTGATCCATTTCATCACGTTGGGGAAGAAAAGCTTCATGTCGCCAAAGGAATTGAAGCAAACAGCGAACAAGAGGTTGTGGCAAGCTTCTTATTTTGAGATGCCCAGACGCACCGCTTCATCATACACGAACGTGGAGGTTGCAACGACAGCGGAGCTTGGAATGATGGTAAGACAGAAAGAGTATCTGATGGCTGTGGCGATGGAGTAGCTGGTGGTGATGAGGAAGGAGTGGCCGACGGCGGCGGCGAAGGAGTTGCAGGAAGGGGTGGTCTGTGAGAGTAAGGCAGCACCAGGAGCAGGAGCTGCTACTGATATGTACGAAATGGGAAGGCAGAAGAAGCCAAAGCTTCCCTCAGCCCCAAGGGAACAATAATGGGACAAAAGAAGAGTTTCTAGATTCTGCTGATTTTTTTCCCACAGCCAAAACACAGCGTTTCGGTGTATGGAGATATTGAGAAGAGGTTGAAGATACGTGGGATCGAAGAACCATCAAAGGTTCTGGAGACTCTGAAGCATATTCACGACGTACTGATACAGAGGTACTCTTGTACTTTATTTAGGTGACGAAGTACTGCGCCATACTGGGTGGAATGCATGGAGCTCTTGCTATGGAGATCCATTAGCAGATCGACGATATCTGATTTTACATTCACTTATGTAAGAGACTAAATTGTTAAACTTTGAATGAACAACCCAAATTGTAGTTAATGGAAACTGTTGTGTCATAATGTCGCATACTAAAAATTATTGGGTTATAGTTGCCTAGGTGTAGTTGGAAAAAATATTCTAATGAATGTTCAATATTTCTCTTTTACAACGGTAGTCAAACACTCAAAATGGAATAAGAATAAACTCCCAAGAGTTCATCATTTAGGAAT
Source organism: Sophora flavescens (assembly GCA_030762895.1). Lineage (NCBI taxonomy): Eukaryota > Viridiplantae > Streptophyta > Magnoliopsida > Fabales > Fabaceae > Sophora > Sophora flavescens. Next base: position 158,935,959 of record CM061066.1, on the reverse strand, counting down.
GAGGGAGTAACGATCAAAAAAGAAAAATTAGTTCCACCCAACCACCCCATTACTCAACATCCAAATTAAATATTATGGGGGACATTCTAATATTTTAATAGGTTATGAATCAATGAAATTAAAGAAAAAGAAAGAATTAAGTGATTTGTGACCTGTTAAAATACTAGCACGTGATATTTAATTTGGATGTCAAAATAACCTTATTCTTGCTTTTCAGTGTTACTGATGACATGGTCATTTATTAATTTATTGAATTAAATAGGGGTGGATGCAGCTGCAGAGGTACAAATCCACCAAAAAAAAAAAAACTGCAGAGGTACAAGTTGGAAGAGTACAAGGAAGGGAGGAATGTGGTGGATAGGTGTGATAAGATGCTCAACAGCATAGCGGAAATAACAACACACAACGAGTTGCAGCAACCCGGTCCAGTATCAGTGCTTGATTCATCTTTTTACAGCAGCTCAGTCGAACTCGTCCTGGGAGAGACCTGAAGGGAGGGTTAGGTGGTGGTACGTCGGAGGGAGGGAGTTGTGTGTAACTTGAATGCAGAATGGTGCAGTAGTGATGGTGTGTGTAACTGAGCGCTTTAAAGTTTGAACCTTTTTTTTATTTATATAAATGGGACCACAACATCACAAAGCACGGACCCCGAGGCAAATATTGGAAATCTTAGGTCACCTGCTGCAGGCGGTAATTTATGGTCATCCACCGTGAGAGATATGAAGATATTGCTCACCCTAGACAAAGCCTGATTAATTATGAAGAGAAGCAAAACTTTTTACATCAAAGGTAATCAAACGTGTTTGAGTAAATTGTACAAAAGCTGTTGCACAAAAAGTTGTTTTTTCCAATAATCCCAAGATTTAAGCATTAAAATTATAGCTGAAATAGGTTTTTATATCTTATTCCAAAAGTTGACATATAAATATTTTGGTTAAATATGTGTTTATTCATATAAAATTGGTAAATTTTGATTCTAGTCCTTGTAAAATTTTTATTTGTTTTTAATCCCTATATCTAACAAAAATAGTATGTTCTTAGTCCCTCACCAAGGATTAAAAACACCAAATTTTTATAATTTTAGGGACTAAAAATGAATAGAATTTTTATAAGGACCAAAATCAAATTTTATTAATTTTATATCGATTAAAACATATTTAACTCTAGATATTATATTTTATCCATAATCAAATATAATTTTCAATTATTCTATGTATATTTTGGTCATTTAATACATAAAAATATTTTTTATACTATTAGATGATACTAACTACGTTAAAATATTTAATACATAAAAATATTTTTTATGCTGAAAATATTTTTAACATAGTTTTTTTTTTCCAGTAAAAAAAATACTATGTTAAAAATATTTTCAGAAAAAACATATCCAAACATAAAGTTTGTTATATTATAATTAATTATAACAATAATCAATAACTAAAATAATTTATTTTTTACAACTAAATCAAATACATTTTTATGCTAATTGGATTTGAGTTCTAATAATTTGTGGCCTGTTTGTTTTAAATTCCATTCAGCGCAAACTTTCGTTCAGTAAAAGTTTCAATTTGGAGTTTTGAGAATAATTGCCTCGGAACGGTAGATTCTTCCGTTTGTGTCAATAACAATCTGCAGTGTTCATTCGAAAATTGAAACTAGGTTTGCAAACTTTCATGGTTTCCCGAACACTCCTTTACCTTTTATTGTTAAGCAATCAGCATTAGTGACTCCGTAAAAATCCATTTTTCATGCTCAATGAAGCTAATCAATTATTTTTATAAGATGGTATAATCACTTAAAAAAAGTCATATGCATTTTATTTTATTTTAATTTTAATCGGTTTAATGAACTTTTGATCCGTGAAAATATGGTCACTTTGGTTTTGGTCCCCGCATACATACATACATATATATATATATATATATATATCTATATATTTTGCATTCAATCCTTTTAACTTTTTAAATTTCGTAATTGGTCCTTATCATCAAGTCTTACCATTAACTGCTGATGGCAAGGACCAATTACAAAATTTAAAAAGTTAAAAGGAACGAATGTAAAGAAAAAAAACACTGGGACGAAAATCAAAAGTGACTATATTTTCAGAGACCAAAAAGTTCATGAAACCATTTTAATTAGGGTTGGTAACAGTGCGGGGCGGGGTGCGAGTTTTGCCTTACCCTACCCCGCCCCGCTCCCTTCGGGTTTGGAAAATAGATTCTCATCCCAGCCCCAGTGGGGGTCGGGTTTCCCTGCGGGTCCCCACCCTCTTAATGAGTAACCAAATTTAAAAATTATTTTGCTTTAATTAGAATTAACAACTCAAAAATTATAGTTCCCTAAAATAAACAAATAAACCCTTTACACAATTTAAACGATAAACCAGAAAATTGAACTTAGTTTTATTTTAGCTACAAATTAAAATAAACTAATGCTTAAAAAATACTTCATTATCCTTCAAATAATACTGATAGTATCAAAACACCATAATAAAAACACAATCAAATGTTCTGTAATTTTTTTTAAAAAAGTACTCTTTTATATAAAATGGAACCTTTCAATCAAAACAAATTCCGTACCTTACATAAATATATGAGAATATTATTATAATTACGTAAACAACAAGAAGAGTTAGGGTTGAAGCGGGACGTGTATCTGTATCTCCATCACCGCTCCCATCCCCAATCAAAATGAATTTTCCCCATCAAAATAAGGATGGGTTTTGGTGGGTACCGAAGATTGGGTCTCATTATCATGCCTAATTTTAATTATTCAAACAAGGTGTGACAATCAAAATTAATGATTGTCACAACTGGAAAGAGAGGTCTCAACTAAATAGTACCGTATGTGTGCGTGTCCATACAAGCCATATATGGCGTGAGTAGTTTAATGTGAAAAAGTGATAGTACAGGAAAGGTTCGAATGCAGCCAACAGACACTTACAAATAAGAAATATACAGGTGAATTCCTTCCCCACCCCACCTTCACTCATCCCTCTTTCAGCGAATAACATGGAATTTCATCCTTCATTCATCCTTCTATTGTGCTTATGCATCCTCTACCTTTCATCTTTCCACGCTCAAGCTACTACCTTCAGATACTGCGGTACTTCCCCTCTCACCCACCCACTCATTCTATTTATTTATTTATTTATTTGGGTTTTCATGTTTTGAGATTCAATTTAATGTTTGGTAGATAAATTTTGGTGATTGTGTGATGTCAGGTGAGCTTTAATGCTGACAGCAATTATTTAGTATTTTAGCAGGAATGGATATTTTTTCCATGGAGGTCAAAAGGGATAGAGTGATAGACATAAAAAGATTTTATTTTAAGTCCTGTCAATATTTGTGAAATAATTTTTTCACATTTTTTTGTTTATAAAACTATCCCCTACCACAATTTTGTGTTTACATTTTTTTTTCCATTGACGTATTTTAGTACCCTTGATCATGTTTTTCTTTAAGATTATGGTATATTTTATGGGTATTTAATTTTCTGCTCAAATTGTATGCAGCTGATGTAAACTATGCTGTGAAGGTGTCTGGAATTGAAATAACACCAGACCCTGTTGTGCATGCAAGGCCGTTAACCTTTAAGATTTCAGCTACTACTGGTAATCGGTATTCTTTGTCTTCTTTACCTTATCTAAGTTATCTTGTTATGGTGTTTTCCCCAATTTTCATCTTGTCTTTTCATGCAGGAATCAGATTAATAGTTTGATTTGGTGATAACAGGATAAACGAAATCATGTTGCACTTATAATGAAGTTGGCCACGAGTAGTTGGAAATTGGTTACTGCTTTTTTGTACATATGAACAGAATAATTTATCTGAACATATTAGATGTTACTCAAAAACTATACTTATAATTTATCTGAACATAAATGTTACTCAAAAGAAGAGATTCTGAATCCTTATGCATGTATCTTTTATTCTGATAATCTGAATACTCTATGTTTCTTGTGAAGCATTATATATGTATGGGAGCTGCTTTGGTAATTTAATATGTCAGTTATTTATTGGTAATAGATATATTATGAGTGGAGTTGCTGTCTATCTTTGCTGCAGGTGAAACTATTTCTGGTGGGAAGTGGGTAGTTAGAGTTGAATACTTCGGATTGGTTGTCCATAAAGAAATACATGATCTTTGTGAGGAAGTATCCTGTCCTGTTACAACTGGAAATTTTGAGATTACTCACTCCCAAAAATTGCCTGCATTTGCCCCACCGGTTCGTTTCAAACTTTCATTTTAACAAATACACACTCTTAGCAATGCTAAATCCAATCTAAAAATATCACCCTATCATGAAATGAAGTTTCCTAAGGAGCCTCTTCTTGACACTTGAATGCATGTTGGCAATTATGACTTTATTTAATAAGACATTAATTCAGTTGCTAAATTTGCCATTATTGGGGATTTGCTAATATGCACTTACTGTGTGTACTACCATCTATATTTTCTAAAATTTTCCCTTTGAATAAGTTGTTTGCCTTTGGTTTTCACTTCATTGTGAAGCGTTTAGCTGATGCTAACTACCTCAGAGCACAATGGCAAGAAACTGAGTTTTCCAGCAGAGCATGATACTTGAGATAATGTTTAGTAGTCTTTAACAGCATGTTCCTGGCCTACCCTTTCCTTCAACATACATCATTGACTCTTCATTGCAAAATATGTCATGTATCTTAGTATGTTGGTTTATATCTCCTCAAACTGGCTTTTAAGTGTGTTTTTCTCCTCCTTCTCCTTTCTCATGGTTTTGTCTATATGTTAATATTTTTTGGCTGTAGCTACCTCATGTTACAATGAGGAGCTGCACCTGGATGTTAAGTTTTAGAAATTTCTTTTACCTTCTCACCCTTTTTTCCTAGTGATATATTTAACATGTGAATCTGTGATTATACTTGAATTACTTGTAAGTTATTAGGTATTCATGCTTCCTTCTAAGTTCTCTTTACGGTTCTGAATCTTCTTTTAGAATTGATGCAATTTTAAGGAAGGAGCTAGTCTAGAAGTGTAATCATTACTAAGAACCCTTTGGCAATTGGTGTGATACTCCTCTTGTTGATTATAAACTCTATAGGTAAGAGCAATGCAGCATATGCTTGTTGCCTCTAAGTTAATATTTTATACATAATGCCTTAGATTAGACTTCTATGGTTATAACTTATATCTAACAACCACCCATCCAACATGAGCTGAGCCTAGGTGTTCAGGGCCTTGCAATTTATAGTAATTGTAGAAGACTGGGAATGCTTTTTCCACATTGAACTACAAATTATGATATTGTGGAAACGTCAGTTCAGATCAGATCTCTTCTATATATGCCACTCATTGCTTATGCTTTTTTCTTTTGTATCCAGTCAACTTTGCATTATATAATGCTTTCCTACTAAGTTTTAATATGCTTCTCTTTGATAACAATTTTTAAGGGAGGTGAACTTTTTCTATTTTGGTTAAGCAATATATTCCTGATATCATAAATTTCCTTGTCTTCACTTTAATGTATACAGGGCACCTACACTGTGGAGATAACTCTAAAGAATGAGAAGAACGAGCCATTAACTTGCATCTCCTTTAATTTCAAAATCGTTTTTGGATCTTTTATGTCATATGTCTGAAGTGGCCATCGCACCATTATCTGTATCGGTTGCTACTTCAGCTTTGCGTTGTTGTAAATTATCAAGATTCCTAGTAAATCGAACAAGAAATTCTAGAGGCTTTGGGAGTTCATGGGCTTACCGCCCCACCTCAAGGTTGTAAGGAATTTATCTTCCAAGATTTTATAGGGGCATCTTTCTTTCGTTCAGTATCTAGCTAGTTTTTCTTTCTTGGGCTAGTCCCACATTTTTACCGGAAAAAAAAAAAAATCTAGAGGCGTGACTTGTTGAAAACTGTGAATATTGCATTAACTTTTGAGTTTTTTCCCCATTTGTGCGGTGGTTACTGGTTAAAATCTTAACCAAACAAGCAGATAATCATGGGGCTTAACAGTTGCCGGGCCAGATTTTTGGTATAAGGGAGGCCAATATCAAAGAATCTATGCATTATAAATAAAGAAAAAATTAAATATTTTATGCTAAAAAATTTAAACATTTTTTTAAGGGAATATTTTTTTAAGGGACAAATTTAAACATTTTAATGAATAAATAACTATTCTAATAAAGTCTAAGATGAAAATACTTGAAGTGTAAAAGTGTGGCTCCTTTTTTTTTTTCTAACAAGTTCTAAAGGAAATAAACAAGCACAAAACTTGAGTACGATTATTGGGGTAACATGTGTTATAGGTGTTATATTTAAAGTTAAAACTAATGTCACATGCACTCAAAAAAATTATGCACAAATTTTGTCCACTAAACAAATGCTTATGGAGAAAATTATAGAAAAAAGAGAGTAAAAGATGACTTCTTGTAGTTTCTTTTTTACATAAAGAAACAATAGATATGAATATGTAATAGACTTCAGGTGGATATCACCAAAAGACTATTTAAATGGGATTATAAAGTATAGTTATATATAATAATACTAAGAAAGTAAAAAAGTTGGGAGTGGCCATGGCATACACAGATCACCCCCTCCCTCCGTCCCTGGGGCTTAAGCTTAAGGCTTAAGTAGTGGAGAAGTCGTGCATGCATGAGGCATCCCTGTAGTCTTAAAAAATAAAGTTAGATAACAAGTATTACAAAAATGGTTTTGCTACTTAGTGCTCTATGTACTGTTTGGTATAGACATTTTTTAATATTCCCTGAAAAGTGAAGTGAGGAATAAAAGTTTTTTATGTTTGATACAAGGAATAGAAAATCATTCCCATGCATAAAATATGTCTAAGAATAAAATGCATGAATGAAAGTTGAAATTTCATCCCCCGACTAATTCTTTTAAGCTATGTTTGGGAGGATGAAGTGAGGTGATTAGTAATGGAGTGGAGTGATGAAAAATACCTTAAGCCATTGTTTAGAAATCCCTTCATTAATGGAGTGAGATGGTTAAGGATGATAATCCAAACCACTCCATCTCACTCAAACCCTCTCATTTTCATACCTTCCAAATTGGAGGTTCAAGATTTTCCTCCACTCCCTCATTAAACCTCCAAACAATGGAGTGATATGTTTTTACCTTCCCACTTTACTCCATTACTAACCACTCCACTCCATCTCTTTCAAAACTCCCAAACATATTGTTAAGATTAATTAATGTAGATGGATCCCATAGGAGTGAAGGAAGCTCGACCTGTGTTGGTTTGATCAGAGACCCAGAGGGAGTTTTTTTAAAAGGATTTTAATGTAAACTTGGTTATTGCACGTCAAATGTAGCTGAACTTTGGAGCCTCTGTCTGCTTATAGCTGAACTTGGTTATTGCACGTCAAACTCAGAGGTTCTTCAGCTGTTGACGTTTATAGGGAAGTCAGTCGAGTCATGCGGGTGATTTCCATTGGACTCTCTGCTTGATAGAGCCCCTCCTTTGCTATGAATATGATGCCTTGGGATGTAGTCTCCCTCGGCTGATTCCCTAGCTATATTTCTTCTCCTTATTCATATATATATATATATATATATATATATATATATATATATATAACGAAAAGTTTTTGATGTCATTTTTCAATTATATTCAAAATCACTTTTAGCAAACATTCATCCAAACACACACCGAGGAATTAATTTAGAGTCCCTTTATACAAAATCAAAGCATTGATACTTGTATTTTGAAAAATTAAAAAGGGGATTACTACTTAAAAATGATCACTTAAAAGTCAAAAGCATTATAAAAAATAGAGAGAAATGAAAGCAAGGGGTGTGGACGAAATGTAGGAATTAACGAGCTAGGTGCTCCCGTTTTCATATGTTTAAGAATTATTTAAAAGAATATTTATGAAAAAAAAAGAATAGAAAAAATGAAAAGAAATCTATTGAGATTTGAAGCCTTTACAGTAAGAGATGACCACAAATATATTTTTGTATGGAAAAAATATTCCACTACTTTATATTAGAGGCATCATTCATAATTTTCATGAAATTAATATCATTAGAATAATTTTTTATCAATTAAAATTTAATTTTTAAATGACTTGTCATTTAAATTTTTTTATATTTTCAAATGTATCCATGTAATAATACTTGTTAACAACACTCTTTAGTTGATATTAAATTTCAATTAAACAAGCTTAGTAAAATGTACATGAAATTAAAAACACCCAGTGGGTAGGTTTCCCTTCACTAATAGTATAGTATATTATTTCCAATGCAAGAAAAATATATTCTAACGCGGGATGACGAATCTTGTGCCTTTCACAAAGAATGTTTTAACTTTGTTCGCTGCATAGCATGCCTCCATTCTTTTGTTTGCTGCAGAAACGAATTTCTCGCAGTCCTTAGCTGGAATTCTTGCTCCAAGTCTTGTAAACTCTTCGACAAGGGGAATAATGATTGAAGCTAAAGAGTTGGTAAACCCCACTGAGCAGCTTTTGTCAACCTCATAAACATCCTCAACCCCACCTCTGACCAAACACCCCACTCGAGCACCTTCCATGTATGCATGGCATGCCACCAGAATATCATGTGCTCGGCTGATGATATGCCCCACAACAAAGTCCTCAAAATTCTGAAACCAAAAATAACTCTTAAAACACTTAATTTTAAACCACAGAAAAGCAATAAACACAAGTTTAAGGCAATAATAATTTTTTTTTTAAAGGTATTGCAGCACTTGCCATATTCTTCATTCACATGATTCACATTTTCCATAGATCTATATGCAGTACTAAACATCTTCATCACTACATTATATTGCTAAGGAAATTTCACATGAAAAATGTAACACCCTGTTTTTCGTAAGTGTTTTTCTTAAACTTGTTTGGTTAAGTTAGAATTGTTGGCTAAAGGTTTAGTGAGATTTTTGGCTTAAAAGTCTCTTTTTGGTACATGAGCACGCTCACGCTCATTAGCCAGCACGCCCATGCTTAAAGTCAGGCGTGCGTTGCCAAGTTTAAGTTGAGCACGTTCGTGCTCACTGTGCTAAGTCCAGCACGACCGTGCTCAGGCGCAGCATTTATATAGTTGGCACAGAAACCGAGGGTTACGTTTTAACCCTACTTTCTGACATCAACCGTCACCTAGTGCGGCCAGAGCAGTCTTCTTCCCTGTTTCCACCAAACTCAACCAGTTCCTAGAGTTTTGGAGACCTTTGTTTATCAGTATCAACTGGTATTTGTAATGGTAACGTTCCTTTTCTGATTCCTTTCTCTTGTGAATTGGGAACTGATTAGTTTATGTTTTTGGTTAACCAAAGCGTAGAATCGGACTGAGCCGCTCGTAGGGACGTGACCAGTTGTTGTTGGGAGCTAACGTTTGGAACCTTCAATCCAGGTATAGGGAGAAGGGTAGTGTATATCATAGGCATTGAGGGTAGTGTAAGGTAAAGGGGTTCCCATGACCCCGGTTTGTTGTGTATGTGCATATGATTAATTAATATGATGGTTCGTTTGATTATGATAACATGATCTTGATTGTTAATATGTTGTTTATATATGTTCACACTATGTTCTTGATATTTATGTTGGTTATATGAACATGATGATATGTTGATGGTTGTTATTGGCATAATGTTGTTGGTTGAATGGTTGATACCATGATTGTGATGATAGTGTTGTTACTATATTGATAATAACGTTTAGTCCTAAAATATGTTGTTAACTGGCTTAGGATTAATAGAATTAATCCCTAATTTTAATCGACTAAAATTGATGTTGAACTCTGCCCAGAACAGTACTGTCGTGCATTGAGCACGGTCGTGTTGAATAGGGAGCACGCCCGTGCTCCCAGTTTGAATTCTGGAAAATGGCCACGCATTCAGCACGGTCGTACAGCAGAGGAGCACGTCTGTGCAGCTGAGCACGACCGTGCTCAAAAGGAAGCACAATCGTGCTCCACTTAAGTGGCAACACGACCGTGCTCACCCCTCTGGACAAAATCTGAGATTAAGGATTTAAACAGGGGTTTTTAACTCCAATCTCCCCCAACGATGATGATGACATAGTTAATCAATGATGAAGGTTATATCACTTAATTAATGACTAATTAAGATGGTTAAGTCAGTAACCGTTGGGTTACCGCACGTTGATGAGTTGTACCTTGGTGCTTTTTGGCCAAGGTAACCTTGACCCCGCGGTTTGGAGTCTAAGGTGCTGTTGGTGTTGTACCTTGGTGATCGAGAGTTTGCTCCAAAGGGGCCTTAATCCGGTTGGGTCTAAGGTGTTGCGGTTGATTCCGCTAAAGGTTTAAGTGTTGCGGTAGATTCCGCTGCGGTCGATTCCGCTAAAGTCTTCGGTTGATTCCGTCGAAGCAAAGGAGGTGGCTGTTGCCCGTTGATTGTTGTATACTGCATGCATCATTGGAGATGTTGGTGGATGTTCGACAAAGGGGAGGTCACCCGAGAGTACGGCGATTCGACCATCCACGGTAGGAGTAGATTCTTCGTGAGTCCCCGTGATGAGGCATCCGTTGGTTTGATGCGTTGGCTATCCGAGGAGTAGATTCTCCGGTGTTGAGTCGATTTTCAATGTGGATATTTAACTCCGAAGTCGTTCATCCTGAGTTAGTTTGGATCCACATGCATAGATGGAGTAGTGTTGCATTGCACTGCATAACATACTTGATTGATGATGTTGATATATATATATATATATGCTGATGTATTTTATGATGATGCTATGCTGTTTGTTTTACCTTGCTTCCTATCTCCATGCTGTATATGTTTATATGATTCTTACTCCCCGTTGTTTGTTTGGCCTGATCGGTACCTTACAGAGAATGGCGAGCAGTCAGGAGAGGAGTGACTCTGAGGAGCCACCACTCGTAGTTAGGGTTTTTCCCTTTCAGTTAGTTTGTTAGTTTCAATTGTATTCCGTGGATGTTTTCCGGAACGGTCATACCAGCTCTGAGTCGTGACATCGGGGTTGGGTTTTCTTTATGGTTTATGTTTATGTTTATGTTTTAATTGTTTAAACTTGTTTTAAATTCCGCGATTTTGAGAACTCGTTCATATGGGCCCTTTCTACCCATGGACATGTTTTATTTTATCCAGTAAATACATGTTTTGGTTTTATTTATCTGTCTTTAAATTGCTTTATAACATGCGGGGTAGCAGGGTGTCAAACAAATGTTAAGGAGTTAAAATAGGAGTTTATCAGATTATTGATGATTTGCAATGTAGTTAAGGTCAACAACACACAAAAACACCGAGATCTTATAAAGCATATATACAAGTTAAGGAGATACAAATTTGCTTCAGTGTAGCAAGGCATTCATTACATGCAAAATAAATTTTGTATCACTTTCAGTGATACATAAATGTGGAATAAGGCTTAGCCCACTTTAAACTTGACTGGAGATAAACAAACTATACTAACAAAATCAAGAAGTAATGTTCAATCAACCTTTAAAATGTCTTGTTTAATGCAAGCTGAATTATGTGAACAATGGTCGATGGCAAGATGTCAGCTACTGACTAATGAACTGACTAATGAAAAGCCATATATGATATATCCTTCTAATATGCTTCAAAAAGGACTAAATGAAACCATTTAGCATTTGCATATATGTAATATGCTCGGTCTGTGTTTCCAAAATTTTACATGTTTCCTACATTATCTAATAATTTTTTTGTCATATTCCTATAGAAAAACACCCTAGCGCTACAAGTGAACATGGCAAAGCAAACTTGCTAGAGATATAAAAAAATTGAACACAAACCTTCGGGGGCCTTCTTAATGTCGTAGTTGTCAGTATCCACAATGATCGTTTGAATGCACCCTCATTATACTCCCGGGACTCACTTTCGGCAGTTGCTGAACCCATCATATGTTAATTAAAAAAAGGTTTTGCATTCAAGACTAGACCTTGTATGGAGACTAGAACCTGAAGAATTGTTGAAACGCGTGGATACCAACCATCATGCTCATACCAGGGGTAAAGTAGACTAAGGCATACTACGCCAGACTCAAGCAAATTTGGATTCAACATATAACCTCCAGAGTGGGAGTAGACTAGCTGCATGAAAAATGTACCTTTTGTCAGACTTGAAAAAAAAAAAAGAGTGACAAGCATAATGCCAGTCAGATACAGTATCTTGAACCACATACCGGTGGTACATCGGGATAGTCACTGGGAAAGTAAATATCAAAGAAGAAAAGACCATCATGGTAATGGTTTCAATTGTCTTCCTCTTGTTACTATTACTAACTTTTTCATCAATTATCACTAAATCCTCAGAGTCAACGTCATCGTCAATGTCAATTACATCATGCAAAATGGCCTACAAAAGTAAAATACAATCATTAGATGTGAGAAAAGAAAAAGATGAGTTTTAGAACCACTCGTAAAGCATAGACAAAATAAAAGAGCAGAAAACTATATCAAAGAAAACGGCAGTGCTTGTGCAACTATCAGACTAAACAAAAACAGAAAACTATGGTAACATCATCTTTCTTCCATTGTGTTTTTCTCTAATACTCACAAGGTATTACCAATACTCTTCCTTTTTGTGAGGGTACCAGTACCTTTTAACACTTAGTGTTCGATATTTGTCTATGCATCCTACTTGAAATATAAATACAACAAGTTAAATTATGTTATAAATAAGCATCCTAATCAAATTATTTGATACCAAAGGGTAACCGTTAGAAGACTCAATCCCACTGATTGGTCCAAAATTTTCCTCGTCGGGTTGATAAAAAGTATAATCAAACACTTCCTGAAAAGGATTCCGAGTAAAATGTCACAGTCATTTACAAGTTAGAAAGGATAATATCAATCTGCTGCACGAAATGACAAATAACATCTTATACAAACCACAACTTGATGAATGGCTTCAATTGTCTTCCCCTTGTTACTTTTACTAACTTTTTCATCAATTATCACTAAATCCTCAGAGTCAACATCATCGTCAATGTCAATTACATCATGCAAAATGGCCTACAAAAGTAAAATACAATCATTATATGTGAGAAAAGAAAAAGATGAGTTTTAGAACCACTCGCAAAGCATAGACAAAATAAAAGAGCAGAAAACTAGATCAAAGAAAACAGCAGTGCTTGTGCAACTTTCAGACTAAACAAAAACAGAAAACTATGGTAACATCATCTTTCTTCCATTGTGTCGTAAAAACAAAGGGTACCAAAGGAATCTCCTTAAACAAATCTCCCCTCTACTTCAAAATCCAACACAAACCTCCTCAAACTATAAAACTGGACCTCGATAAACGTACCGAAAAGGGGGACATTTATGTAGTGAAGAAATTACAAGCGTGTGTGTTTGTAACTATGCCACAGAAGATACCAAAAGAAAAAGCTTTCACGAGCACACATGTGTGTATGTATATATCTATAACTATGCCAGAGAAGATGCCAAAAGAAAAAGTTCAAATCCAGAACTTCACATACAACAAAAATAAATAAATACGTAAATAATGAAATCCAAACTACTATAGAAAGGGATTCCTCACTTGGCGATAAAAAGAAAGCATGAAAAACATTAGTCCACAAGCCCATTTCATAAAATAATAACTAAATATAATTCATTGCACACCTGTTTGTTGTTAGAGGCTCTCATATTCTTGACATACTCTACACCCAGCTTTTCTGCCTCCGCCATATATGGTGCTTTCTCCTAAAACCATAATAACATTTTTTTTAATATCAACATCAAATCAAATAACACTCCAAGCATAATCTATAGCTTACAAACACCAAACTACATACAACTTCAGACATGGACTTCCATTTTCTGTCAGCACCTACGGTTAGCTATATCTGAAACTAATGAAACAAAACATTCAAGGCTCAGGTGACACATCCGTAAAAGCTCACACTGTTGGAGAGCTTCATAAGCATAATTGATTCCACGCAATCATCGTAAGATAAGAGCAACACAAATAGGCACTTACATTAGAGATTGCTTTGTCAGGATAATGTTTGTTGAATTCCTTCCTAAACTCCTCCTTAAACTCCTCCCTTTAATAACCACACGAATTTAAGAAAATACCAAAAATATATAAATTACACAAAACAGGAAGAATAATTGGCTATCTATCTAGCAAATACCTAGTTGATTATTGAATAGATGCTAAAGTGAAGAAAAAATATGTGATATACCTTTGTAAGAAATAAATTAGGGTTAAAAAAATGACAATGATAAATTACATGAAAATCATGTAGGAACTCGCAGAGAATTTAGACTTGTTCTCAGGGCCTTTAGAGGCTTTTCCTTTAGCTGGCTTATATGCAGGATTGGTGGCTCTGCCATCTATTCGATCCTTTTTTTTATTATTATTATGATCATCATCATCATCATCATCATCATCATCATCATCTTTGGTGTTGGTATTGGCATAACCATATATGCAAGTCGAGATGAAGAAGTTGAAGTTGGATGAAAATAAATATATGAATGAAATTGTACTCACCTGGAATCGGCTCTCTTAAATTTGGTCTCGGATTTCCCATGTTTCATGATGAAATTGAAAGCTGCAGTTGCAATTGAAAAAGGGAGTTTCGTTGGGATTGACGCGTAGGGGCGGGAGGAAATAGGCCAGGCTAGGCTTTGAGTTAAATAAGCCTCACCTGTTTGAAATTTACATGTCCTAGGCATGGACTATTACCTGAAGTAAGCCATCTTTTAAGGCCTAACCTGACCTTAAAAATATGGTATGGCCTGAAAGTCTATTCAAAAGCTTATTTCACATTAAGCTGCCTACATCTACGTGGGTCAACAGGCCTTAAAGCCTATTTAGAAATACAAAGCAAGAGCATTACTGGATGTTAAGTTTATTGAGCATTACTGGAGCATTACCGTTGTTTCTAGATTTATTGCTCTTTAACTAGTACAATGCATTGAATATAAGAGTTGGGATGAACAGAGCACAGGGAAAGTAGAGTGCATATATTTCAAGCATTTGCAATCAGACAAAGAGTTGTGATGAACAAAACCAACAATGGACGTTGCAGAGGAGATGCCACCGAAACACAGAGGGGACGCCGCCGAGGAGATGCCGTTGTCACCGCCAAGGAGACGCCACCGTCGCCGCCGAAACACAGAATAGATGCCGCCAAAACGAAAATAAGATGCCGTCGTCGCTTCTGAAATGCAGAGAAGATGCCACCGCGTGGGACTGTGGATTGTCTGTGACGCCGCCGCCGCAAGGTGACGAGGGAGAGGGAAAGCGTCGTAGCGAGGGATTTGAGTAAGAGCAAAGTGACGCCTCTGTTCCGGAGGAATTAGGAGGGAAGGGACTTCAACTTTCAATTACTTTAGGAATATTTTTAAGACTAAACCCCCGATTTGGTCCATGAGAAAAACACTCGAGTCTGAAATAGTCCCTATCCAAAAAAAATTATCCATTTAGTCCTTAAGAATGTGTTTACGGGACAGATTAGTCCTTCTGTCAGTTGACCACCTTTGACCACAGGTTAAATGCTGACGTGTCGGTTTCCATTCCAAAGGAACCAAAACGCATGCCGTTTGGGCCTTCTTCTTCCTCCAGCTTCTTCTTCTTCTTCAAGCTTCAACATCATCAGCGAACATTGATGCTTCACACCACTCATCATCAACCCAGTGAGCACAGCTATTTACAATAGGAACACAACAAATCCCTCACTGCGCGTAGAATCGTAGACCAGAGAAGATCAGGCACTACCTCTCAAAGCTCTGTAAGCCACCATTGTGATTAAAACTTGGTTCTGACTGTTCAAGTATACAATACAGTCAACATAATTCAATAACCTATCTCCAAATCAAAAGAATAATAATAATAAATAAACAAAAAGGAAAAAGCAAGGATATATAATGGGAAACCCAAATGTTAAATAATCAAATCAACAAATCATTAAAAATATAAGAAAACTGAGAAGACAAGAGGATGGTTTCTGAAGGTTAAATGCCTACAACAGTTAGATGGCTTTTAGGACTTGCAATTCACAATGTTAAATGCAACGCAGCCATACATTTCCCCTCAAAACTCAAAATCAAAACCAAAATCAAAAGTAGAGAAAATCGGAGGAAAATAGGAGTTGGAATTGCCAAACATGTTCTGAAACAGAGACAACAGAAATGAAATACAATCAACAAAATGGAAGAAGCAAAAGGAAATGAGAGAGATCTGTGAATGAATCGACCTTGAATGCTCATTGAGGAAATAATTTGGAACATCGAGCAATAATTAAACCACAGTAATTTAGCCAGGCATTGAGGCATTTTATCATGCACCTTAACAGCGAAATTGAAAACACATTCCAAATTTGAGGCGCAAAGCTTTAGCAATGTTACCTGCGAGAGAAACAAATCCGTTATTACAAAGAGAGAACATAAACTAAAAGAGAGGAGAAGAAGGAGAACAAGAACCAAGTCAGAAATGAAAAGAGAGAAGGATAAGAAGAGGACCTTTAGCACCGCTTTAGCAGAAGAACAGTGTTTGCACTGTAGTAGAGGAAGAATGGTGTTCGGGGCGGTAGTTTCAGAGGCACAACCGCAGTGAGGGATTTGTTGTGATCCGGCGCTGGAGACACTCATCTGTACCTGCCACAGCGCCACCCCCTTATCATCTCTCTCAAAGTGATTGGAAGAAGAAGAAGAAGAAGCCGGAGGAAGAAGAAGGCCCAAACGGCATGCGTTTTGGTTCCTTTGGAGTGAAAACCGACACGTCAGCATTTAACCTGTGGTCAAAGGTGGTCAACTGACAGAATGACTAATCTGTCCCGTAAACACATTCTTAAGGACTAAATGGATAGTTTTTTTGGATAGGGACTATTTCAGACCCGAGTGTTTTTCTCAGGGACCAAATTGGGGGTTTAGTCTGTTTTTAATTTTTTTTAATAAAATAATACCGCATCCGGTACACGGTATAAGAAGAAATGAATGAGTCTTTTTTTTTTGTCCAAAATATAAGAAATATATATAAATTTTCGTATATATTAAATGTTAATTTCCAGCATTGCCCTTATTAATTATTATCATTAATTATAGGATATCAAATATTAATTAAAATTAGAATGAGTGTTTTTGAAAATTTATATGAGTATTAATTTTTGGAAATTTATATGAGTATTAATTATAATTAACTCATTCCAATATATTTCCTTGGTCTGTGTTTTAGGGCTTTGTTTCTTATATTGTGGACCGGAGGGAGTATTTGTATTATATATTATTATATAATATAATTAAAAAATAGGCAAAATAGGTAAATTGGTCATATGCGTTTATTTTATTTTTTATATTGATACTATAAGTTTTTTTTATTTTTCAAATTAGTCCTACACTTTACATTTCGTTTTCACATTAGTCCTTTCTGTTCAATTTTTTTGATCTGACGTGGCTATCATCTTAGTCTGATACGTGGCGTTTGATCTGACTCTGTAAGGTCGAAATTGACGGAAATGACTAATGTGAAAACAAAACGTAACATATGAGACCAATTTGAAAAATAAAAAACTTATAGGCCTAATATGAAAAATAAAATAAACGTATATGACCAATCTACCTATCTTGCCTAAACAATAATGGTATATCATATATTATATTTAATTAAAAAATATATATTAATTATAACAGGCCCACCTACCAGGTCTCCATTAGTCTATTCCTGACCTATTTAACTAAATAGACTTTTTGAAAAACCTAGACTTGGCTTTTTATTAAATAGGTCAGGCCAGGCCAGACCTTAAACAGGTCAGGTCATAGGCCCCTGTCGAACATCTTGGCCTATTCCTACCCCTAGGTAGGGCCTTGTATATTTGTGAAAAAGCAGGAGATTTTATATTATTGAGGTCTGTTTTGAGTAAATTGAAATTTAAATTCAATTGTATGCGAAATGAAATAAAAGCAGAGGTTTAGGCGGGATTTAAAAATTTGATATACCCACCACACAAGGTGTGGTCAAAGTGGCTAGTAGCTTGAGCTCTTTAATCATATATCCGGAGTTCAAATCCTGGTGATGAGAATATAAGAGTTGCCCCTTAACTGATACTCTACATTCTCGGAGGATTAGTCTTACGACTATCGACTATGGGAAAACCCTAGGTTCATCCCAAACAAAAAAAAAAAAATTGATACCATGACATGAATCCATGCCACCTATTTTCATTGACGACATTGTTTTCAAGCTATCTACCAGTATGGAACCCGTGCGAGGTCACTCGTTTTATATGCATGTTTATAACTCGGTTGTTTCAGTAATAATATGACAGCAGAAGAAATATCTTCTAATGTAAAAGCATTGTAACAAGCTAGGTAAATAAGCCATATGAATATATAATAACTGTACCATAAGAAATGTACTTATAAGACACATTATAGACATTTACAAATTAATTAGGGGTTATTAATGGGTCTATTGCAGCATACTTAATATAGTCATATACCAACTGAGGTTGACGTGAGTGGTTAAAGGTCTCTCGTCCCTTAACCAAGGTCTCGGGTTCGAGCCTTGGGTATGGAAAAAATCTCAGCTGGAGGATGCCACCCATCCCGCACGAGATTAGTCACCGTCTCAGGACGACGGTGGGATACTCCTCCAAGTAAAAAAAATATAGTCCTATTAGTTTAGCCCATGTATGATGTGTGTGGATCCTAAATTTACCTTTTCTTATTAAGATACTCAATGTATTTTTCCAACTTAATGCTCTTAAATATTAAGAAAATTTAATGGCAACATCAACAATTTTATAAGTCAAATGTTGAGATCATATAGAAAAGTATACTAAAACAACAACTTAAATCATGTAATCTTATGTTTAAGCAATGTAAGGGGAAAAACGTATAACACAATTCTATATTAAAGACAGAAACTCTTTAATCCTAAGCCTCAAACACAATATAATAGACATCTAACAAATAAAAAAACACAATATAATAGACAGGCAACTATATTGCATGTAGTAGCGGTTTTTTTTTTTTTTGACTAAATAGTAGTAGCAGTTTATTAAATTAACGATTTAATATATTAATGATGACTTCCATCATATAATTTTAATTATAAGTCTACTAACTCATGCATCAGGTCTATATATAAAAAGATATCTCACACATCAATTCACTATGATGTTTAGCCTTTTTCCTCTTTTTCTTTGCATAGGTAAAGTTGATTTTTAAGCATGTTTGTAAATAACATATGTATATACTAATATGATAATATATACTAAATCCATTTATCTAGTTCATTGCTACTAGATACAAATAAGTTGATATGTATACATGTGCATTTGAAAATTAAGTTGTCTATTTTATATGTGCAAATGTTATAATGGTAATATCGAAACTTACAAAATTTTATGCAGACAAAATAATCATGTATTTAGTAGCAAAATTTCCCAAATTTTGGTTTATGTACTTCAATGTATCATCATCTAGAAATACATGAATCACCTAATTTTTTTTATAAGCAAAAAGTATGTATTAATTAAGAATACAAGATACTTTAACTCGTATACAAGAAATAGAAAAATAGGAGAATTATGTAACATTGATACTACCTTAAAGAGAGAGGATGGATCGACACTACAAAGGATCCCTGAAAAAGACAAAAAAGTAAATTATATCTAAACACCCCAATAAAATAGTCAACAGTGATACCCAATAAACCAAATTAGGTAGAGTGCACTACTTCCCCACCATGCCTAATTGCTTATTGCTTATATAGGAAAAAGCAAAGAAAGCCCCGAAAGAAATAAATATGTAGGAGACCAAGACCAAATGAAAGTTACAAAATGAGAGAAAATGTTTGCACCCAAAGTGAACTATCTAAGACAAAAACAGTGGCAGCACCCAAAATAAGGACCCCACACAATCACAGCAGCAATTCAACATCAGAGCAACCAATCCTCGGTTCAAAAGATTCCACTTGAGTATTTTGTGCCTTGTACAATAACAATGATATCATCAATTTCCAAAAAGTGCATCATTCAAACTTCACTCCCAGCAAAAAACCCCAACCGGAACTCCACTCCTTATAAATCAATTACACAATAAGAATTACCAGGCCGAATAGGGGAAGGCCAAAAAGAAGAGTTTAGAATCATGTGAGATCAGATTGAGTAGTAGTATTTCCAAGCATCAAAAGAGAAAATTCCAGATAGCTGCAGACCCAAATCAATAGCTCTTTGCACCAGCTGAAGTTGTTGTGATGAAACAGCATTTAATCCTGGCTTTGTACCCAAAAACACTATGACCAGAAAAGGCATAGACATCTTTGCCCGAGCCCTGAAACCACCTTCAAAAGATACTTACTCTTAACAGCAGCCAAAAAGAATTTTATACCAGAACTACCTTAGTATGAATCCCTCGCTCTCAATTTAAAAGTCCCAAACCCCTCACTGAGGAATAACTCTTACCCACACAGATTATTTATAGGTCCCAAATCCCCTCACAAAATCAAGCTCACACAGCAGATTAGAAACCAGTGAAACAAAAGCCTTGTAATTCTCTCCATCAGCCAACCTGCAAAGGGACATTAACAAACAGAAACAGATAATAGGAAAAAGGTTAGATGATTTGAGCCTCAAGGCCCAGCAAAACCAGCCTCTGTTAAAATAATTCAAATTCACAGTGTAGCATGATAAAATAATAAAATAATATTAGGACTAAATAGAATGGGATGTTGAAGTATGAGATTAGAAAGTTACTTTATAAGATGGTGAAAAAAATGCTCTAGTTGAGAGACTCGTTTGGTTTAGTTAGTTAACATATATTATATTTGTTATTTTAAAATAAAATAAACATTTCATACTATTTTATATATACATATTTTTATTGTATTTGAAAACTGTTTTACTTATGAGTTTAAGAGCATAAATTCCTTCAACAACTTTTTCAGGGTGAAAAGATGGCTGGAAACTATGTGTTCTCTACTGGTGCTAAGGAAGGTGGTGACAGGGGCGATTCAGGGATATGATGATGGGGAAAAAAGATGTTCCGAAGACGAGTTAGAGTTGATTCTAATCTAATACACTGGATGTGAAGAGAGGAATATTCGCTAGAGTAAATGTTCAAATGGACCTCACAAAACCAGTTGTGGGAAAAGTATGGCTTAAAGGCTATTGGTATAATGTTGAATACGAAGGATTGCATCGTATTTGCACATCATGTGGCATCTATGGTCATCTAGCAACAAATTGTGGAAAGAAACCAGAAGGTAAACCAGATTTACCATCCCAAGTTCCTAAGGTGAATGTTGGTTCTCCCTCTCAGGAAGCAACAGAAAAACCATGTATCAAGAAACAGATACGTATTGCTTCATGATGACTTAGAGGATGTGTCCCAAGTTGGCACCTCGGATGTTAAGGGAGAAACAAACTTTCATTAGGAAGAAGATAACGGGGACATGGTACCTGAGACTCAACCAATCTTAGAACCAATGGCCACGTAAGCTTTGTCTTCTTCTGCACTCTCTTTTACATTGTGTTTTTTATGGATTTATTTCAAGATATTTCTATTATTTATTGGAACATTCGTGGTGCCTTTGGTCGCAATAAAAGGTGCCATGTTAGAGATATTATTCAGTTACATCATCCTTCTTTGTTTCTGATTTATGAAACTCATGGCCCTTTTTCAAAAATTGAGCCTTTGTGGAGTTCCTTGAGTTACAGGATGCTATTTATCTAGGACACTCAGGTGGTATTTGGGTGTTGTCTTGTAAAGATGATCTTGCTTGTTCACTGGTAGATAGTAACCAGCAAGTTATCACCTTTGCCATCCAAAGAAGAAATGTGAAATGGTTTTGTTCAGCTGTATATGCCTCTCCAATATTTTCCCTTCGTTGCAATTTATGGGAATATATGAGAAGATCTTAATGGTAGTGTGCAGGGACCTTGGACAGTGCTTGGTGATTTAAATGAAATATTGCACTTTTCAGAAATTTCTGGTGGTTCCTTTAGCTTATCTCGAGCTACATTATTAGCAAATATGATGACAGATTGCAATCTGATGGATTTTATCACTGTTGGGGGCCTCTTTACTTGGAGAAAAAACAATCAAAATGGGGGCCACATCAGAAAGAAATTAGACAGAGTCATGGCAGACTTTGATACTAGGCTCTTATTTCCTCATGCTTCAGTGGAAATCCTCCCTACAGATGGTTCTGATCACAATCCTCTTCTCTTAAGCTGCAAGAAATCTCTGAATACTAAGGCAAAGTTCTTTCACTTTTAGGCAGCCTGGATTGATCATTTTGAGTATGGTACTTTGGTGGAAAATACTTGGAATCAAACTCAGGGTGATGTTATAACAAAGTTGGGGAAAATCCAAGATGAATCTATCACTTTCAATAGGGAGGTCTTTGGTAACATTTTCAAGAGGAAAAGGCAGATTGAAGCAAGAATAAAAGGGGTGCACAATGTAACATCCCAAAAATTAGCTATTAGGTAATTTAATAGGAATTGGATTATTAGAATGATTATATTGCAAGTTTAGAAGTGGTTAAAATACCATAAGTGATTTAAAAGAAGTTAAATAGATAATTTTGAGTGTTTTAGGCCCAATTTCGTACAAGAGACCGCCTATGACCCGATACCAAACTTCATATGGATATTTCATAACCAAAATGAACTTGTTTAGACTCAATGTCTTAATAAGAAATGTAGATATGTCTCTTATCTTTCCATAGACACCAAATTCGTCCAAATTGGATTTTTTGGCTCAAGTTATGACCAAATTCGTACACACTGTTCGACTTCCAGCACCAGAACCGTTTTTATAACTTCTATCCCTGTTTTGACCATCTAAACGTCCGTTTCAGATTTCATGGTATTCATGAAAGTTGTAGATATTTCTTTTATCTTTCTAACGATATAAAATTCACAATTTTTGAATATTTGCAACTCAAGATATGTGCGAAATACAGAGCTGTATGTTGGGTAAGTGGGCCTGACGCGTTTTTACACGTTTTGGGCTATTGGGGGCTCTATAAATAAAATATTAACACTCTTAGGGTGCGTTTTTGAAGAGAAGAAATTTAAGGTCTAGGAAGAAAGAAAGAGTTATGGAAGAGGGAGTCTAGGAAGAGGAAGATGATGAGAACTCTTAACAAACGCTAGGATTCGCCGTAGGAAACACTTGGAGCTACTTGGAGGTCTTCAAGAGGTGAGCAACAATACGATTTCAAAACCTTTCCATGGTATATGTGTTTGTTGTGTTGAAATGAGTTTACCTATGATTTTGGGAGATTTTAATTGATGTGCATGTTGTAAATAACCTAAATTCTAAAATTAGGGATTTTGGTAAAAAGGGGAATAAATTGATTAATTGGTCTTGTAATGTGCTTATTCATGTATGATATGTTGTGATGATCATGATTGTTTGTTATTAGTGGAAATTTATATGTTTAAATTATGAAAAATATTTTGTTACATGCATGAGACATGACATATGTGAATTATAATATGTTGTATAATGTTTGCCGCAATACCACCTATGATAGGGGTATCGAAAAGTAATACCGTCGTAATGGGGTATCGAAAGTAACATTACCATATAATTGGGATGTCGAAAAAGAGCAATACCGCCTATAAAGGGGTATCAAAAGTAACACCGCCACACATTGGGGTGTCGAAAAGGGAGAAATACTGTCATGTCCACATGGGAGGTATCAAAATAGAAATGTCCTCGACAGAGAGGGTGACATCGAAACACTCCTCATGAGTAGGAAGTGAGCAATGAGACGCCATTGTCATGTGATGTGTGAGATTTATGGCATGCCGACAAAAGACCAATTTAAGATTGAGGTCTCGGAGCCACTTGAATTATTTTCGAGATTATTTGGTATGTGGAATGTGAAGCATTGAAGTGATTTGTCCTTATGCTATATGTTTTTGAATTTTTGATATTACTGTTGTTATTAAGTGTATTTTAATATATATTATTTTTCAAAAATTAGCGGATACCATGGACCTGTTTTCCTCGGTTAGCACCGACCGAGAACAACAATATTTTCAAACATTTTATAACTGTATTGTTGTTCATCGGGATTTATATCTCATTAAAAAATGTTGTTTTCAGATCCCAGGGACATCGTCGTTGAGGACGCAAAGACTTGAAGAATATATCTTTTAGCTTTTAGTTTGGTTAGTATTGTGGCATGGATTATGAAGACCATATAGACGTCGTTATTATTATTATTATTATTATTATTATTATTATTATTATTATTATTATTATTATTATTATTATTATTATTATTATTATTCGGATTGTAGTAGACGCCCGGTTCTGAGGCTTTTCAGTTTATTTCATTTTATTGGATTTTTATCTCTACTTTGATAATATTTTATTATTATGAGATTATTTTCAAACTCAAATAAATTTACGAAATTTGTATGTTATGAATTTTACCTTTATTAAACAATTTTAAAGGATTTACTATTTTTATGAATGGGTTACTAAAGTAACGAAGGGCGTTACAAAGATAACATCATGTACACTTGGGCCTTGTCTTTTATCGAAGCCTTAACTTGGTTGACAGAGAGAAAGGTCAGATTCTTAAACTCCACAGGAGTTCCAAAACTATGGTTTTGTCAAAGCAATTCAGAAGGACGTGGTTGGAAGATAACCAGTCCATGACAAGAATAACATCAAGCTGTTTTAAAGGTAAGCATACAAGATCAACAGTAAAGATTCTACCATCAATGGCAATATGACAGTTCTTGCATGCATGAGAAGTGAGAACATGCTTGTTTGTAGATGTGGAAACAATCAAATCATACTCAAGAAAGGTAACAAGCAAATCTAAACTCTTGACCCTATCATGCAATATAAATGAGTGCGTAGCACCCGAGTCATACAATATAGTTAAATGAGTTCCATCAATTAAGCACATACCTTGAATCAAGTCATCAGACTTGGAGGCCCTCTGCCCACTAAGATTAAAGACTCTCCCAGTGGTCTTCAGTCGTTTAGCCTGAGACTGCTGACTCTTGCTAGCACTTGGAGGCTCTAACTTCGCTCTTCCACAATCCCGGCTGATGTGGCCAGACTTGCCATACCTAATGCAAATGACGCTTGATTCCTTGCACTGGGTAGTGAAGTGATCTGGTGCGCCGCACTTGCCGCACTTCATGGGCCTAGGGGCATTAGAGTTCCCACCCCCTAGACCTATCATAAGAAAACTGTGGCTTCCTGCCACTCTGTTTGAAATCCCTACCGGCTGGAGCGTAACGCTGCTTGCCTTTATCCTTCTGCTCGGTCTTCTTGCTGCCTTAGCTATCTGAATTCCTAAAAATGGCCACTTTGGACTTGTAGGTATCCTCAAATTTCCTACACTTGTTCACCAAGGTCGGGAAAACTCTGATCTCCTGGTAACTGATTGTCTGCTTAATCTCCGGACGAAGGCCATCCTCAAACTTTACACACTTTGATCGATCATCAACCATGACCTGATATGGTGTGTAATACCTAGCTAACTACTTGAACTTTGCCGCATAGTCTCCCACCGACATATTTCCCTGCTTTAGCGCCAAGAATTCCATCTTTTTTCCTATCAGGGACATCCGCGGGAAAATACTTCTCCAAGAACCTATCTCTGAAAATAGCCCATGTAACCACCGTGCCCTCAGTCACCATCCTCTAACGGCAGTTCTCCCACCAGTACTCAGCCTCCTCAGTGAGCATAAACATGGCGAAGATAACCCGCTGCTGATCATTGCAATCCATGTCTCGGAAGATTTTATCTATCTCCCTCATCCACAACAGAGCACCCTCTGGGTCATAAGCTTCTCCGAAAGATGGCGGAGTATTCTGCTGGAACTTGTTGAGACCCTGAAACTCAGCCGGTCCTCCGTTATTGTTGTTCTGAACTTGCCCTATCGCATTGGCAAGGAGTGCCAACGTGTCGCTGATTACCATCGATCGTGGCCGCCTCTTCTCCGCCATGAGTTCCTGTACATGTCCAAAACAACCATTAAATACAGAGAACTTAAGAAGGAAAAAATGATAGGCTCATAACTTTAAGCATCATTGTCTACGATAAGTATAGACAATTCAACAAGAGCACACAACAAACTCACAACAGACTCATACCACGGCCTGATAGGACAGACCTGTGTTAAGTCTCAAAAATGTCTTATGTGTATTTCCCTAAGTTTTGATAAAAACTAAACATTTGGTTAATGATTTAATTAACCTTCGTATTGGTTTCTAACCTGTGTATGTACTGTACAGATCGGTAAGACTCACCTGTTTGCTTACACAAATGATCACCCGTTTGAAGAAGCAAAAGTCAATTTGTCTGCTGACTAGGATTATTGACTTCATACATTGATGTTTCAACGTACCTTCTGATAAGTTCCTATACTTATCTATGGTTCCTTGATGAAGAACTCAAGTACAATAGCTTTTGGAAGATGTCCCTTCATACAAAGACTCTGAAGTTCTCTCTTTCTTAATCTCACGATTATCAAGAAATGTCAGAGGCAATTCACAAGCAAGCTAGGAAATCAGAGATGAAGTCTAGTTAAAGAATGTTTCCAACAGACCTTATTCCCTAGTACTCTTGGTTATTACACGAAAAGGGAAATGTGCTCTGCAAAGTACAAAAGCTCTCTGCACAACTCTGATATGGCTACTAAACGATGCATAAAGACATGATCCTTCATGTTAGAGTACAACCAACGTTAATATTGTATTAATGGCTGCCCAGAACGACTCTATTGCATTGAATGAAGTTTTGCTCGAAGCCAACACTTGAAGGAATGTCTCTAACGGATCTTAAATGTTTGAAGGCTATAAATGCAGAAGTCATTGAAGATGAAGATACACAGAGAATACACATCATTAAAAGAGCCATTATTCTGTGCATTTATTTCTTCATTCTTTCAATCTGTATTCTTCAATCATTTGAAGTTATTACGCAGTCTTTCCTAAGCTTACATTTAAGTCATTCTTTGAGTGTTAGTGAAAGAACTGTCTGTCTGATTGTATTTATTACAAACAAACTTCTCAAATAAACCCGAGTGAGCCTGAAGAGGCTAGGTGCACAAAGAATACTTGTCTTGGAGCATGAAGAGGCTAGGTATGCAAACAATACTTGGAGTCTCAGAATCTTCGATCGGTTATAGTGGATAAAACTTGGCGCTACCAAGGACTGGATGTAGCTCTTTGTGTTGAAGAGTGAACCAGGATAAACAACCGTGTTAATCTCTCTTCCATTAAACTCTTTAGTTTCTTTGATTATTATATCTGCTTTCTAACTAAGGGGTTAAAGTGTTAACATTGAATCTATTTTCAAGTTGTGTGCTTGCGTGTTTCTTATGTTGAAATCTAACCAGACAGGTCACCTGTCTATACTGTTCTTTCCCACTTGTCTGAACTTAGCTTCTGTGTGCGAAAAGTTTTCAACTTTGTTTTAAATTCTGATAAACATAATTCAACCCCCCTTCTCGTGTTTGTAGTTGTCTATTTCAGTTGGTATCAAAGCTCAGCCTCTGAGTTGAGCATCTAACAGTGTTGAGGTAAAGATCTTGAAGAATAGACATGACTGCTGGATCTAGTTCAAGTAAAGTCACCAGACTGAAGGAGCTTCCCTAACCAGACCTTCATTCTCTAATGGTGAAAACTATAACTATTGGAAAAATAGATTTCAATGGCTCATTTTATCTACAAACTCCGATCTCTGGGATGTCATCACTGATGGTCCATTCATTCCTAAGAATGATGACAACACTGACAAGCCAAAAGCTCAGTGGACCCCTACAGAAAAGACAAAATGGGAGCTTAAACACAAAGCCAGATACAACATCATTTGTTCTCTCTGCCCTGAAGAATTTGAAAAGGTTTGTGCATGTGATTCTGCTAAAGAAATATGGGATACTTTTGCTGTTACTCATGAAGGAATAACCAAAGTTAAAGAATAAAAAATTACTATACTTGTCAGAAAGTATGAACTGTTTGTCATGGAGGAAGGAGAATCTGTTGCTCAGATGATAGGAAGATTCCAAACTATCATCAATGGTCTAAAATCTCTTGGCAAAATATACACTAATGCTAAGAAGTTTGGAAAGATTATGAGAAGTCTACCTAAGCTGTGGAGACCTTTGGTCACTACTATCTCTCAAGCCAAGGATCTCACTACCTTGACTATGGACGAACTTCTTGGAACACTCAATGTTCATGAGCAAGAACTTGGAGATGAAATTGCAACAAAGAAGGGCAAGTCAATTGCTCTGAAGGCTGATCTAAAGTCAGCAAAAGCTTCCAAGGCTCTGAAGGCAGACGAGTCATCCAACAATGCTGACCTGTCTGAACCCGAGGATTCTGAAAGTGATGAAGAATTATCTCTCCTATCCAGGAAGATTAAGATTCTCTTACAGAAAAAGAAGTTCAGAAAGGAATAGCCATTCAGAAGTTTCAACAAGGACAATAACTTCAAAGAATCCACTTCAACATACAAGAGTTTAATTGTCTGCTACGAGTGCAAAAAGCCTGGCCACATCAAAGCTGAATGTCCTCAAATCAAGAAAGCCCCTTTTAAGAAGTTCTTCAAAAAAAAGAAGAAATGGTTGATGGCTACTTGGGAGGATCTGGAGTCAACATCTTCAGATGAAGAGATAGAGGAAGAAGCTAATCTTTGTCTGATGGCCAACACTGACTCAAATTCAGATAAGGAGGTACATTTTGACTATGAGGAATTACTTGATGCCTATGAAGAGTTGCTGGAGGAATCCAAATGCTTATCTAAGGCCTTCAAATCCCTCAAGAGAGAGTATGTAAAGCTCATCAGTGAGCATAAGCAGAAATCTCAAGAGTGTGATAAGCTGGCCAAGGAAAACAGTGAGCTGAAGACTGAAAAGTCTGATAAAGCTAATATCTCAAGTGAAACATCACAATTTGAAGAAGTTGAAAACTTCAATAGAAAGTGGAAGAGCTCACTTACGATCTTGACAAATTTGTTAATGGCAGAGATAATCTGACAAAGCTGCTTGGCTGTCAGAGACACTCCCTTAACAAAGAAGGTATTGGATATGTCCATTAGACACATCATAAAATATCAACTAAAACTTAAAATGTATTTATTAAGTCAACAATAATTAAATCCATACCTGTCTGTACCTTGTGTGGAAAAACTTGACATGTTATGTCTAAGTGTATCCATAAGAAGAGAAGGAAGTTTTCACAGACTCCTAGAATTAACAGAAAACTATGGGTACCTAAATATCAAATGATTTCTATTGCAGATGTCCTTAATAGGACAAAGAAAACACCACCGCTGATACCGGACAAAGGTGGTTGCTCACGACACATGACAGAGAAAGTTATATGTTCCTAGACCTCCAACTTAAGAAATGAGGATATGTTGCATTTGGAGGCAATCAGAAAGGGAAGGTTATAGGCATTGGTACTATTGGTGGTAAACCTCCTCTTCCCTCTATATCTAATGTTCTTATGGTTGAAGGATTAAGACACACTTTGCTTAGCATAAGTCAATTATGTGACAGTGGATTTGATGTCTCATTTACTAAGGATTTATGTGTAGTTAAAGACTGTAGTGGCAAAACCCTCTTTTCAGCTAAAAGGCAACAAATCTATATAAGATTGAACCGACTAATCTATTAGATCAAAGTGTAACCTGTCTGATGTCTAAGGAGGATGAAAGATGGTTATGACATAAGAAACTAGGACATGCTAGTATGAAATTAATTTCTAAACTGAAAAAGGATAACCTTGTGAGAGGATTGCCTGATATTAGTTTTAAGAAAGATGTCTTGTGTGATGCATGTACGAGAGGTAAACAGATAAAATCAAGTTTCAAATCTAAAAACCAAGTATCAACCTCTAGACCTCTTCGCTTGTTACACATGGATATGTCTCGGACCGATTAGTGTTGCTAGCCCTGGCCGGAAGAAAATATGGATTTGTCATAGTTGATGACTACTATAGATTTACAATGCTTACTCTTCTTAACTCACAAGGATGAGTCTTTTAAAGCTTTCTTAGTATTCTGCAAAAGAGTACAAATGAATAGGGTTTCAGATCTCTACCCTTAGAAGTGATCATGGGGGAGAATTTGAAAATGAGCAGCTTTAAAGCAGCTCATGAGGAGAATGGGATCTCTCACAATTTCTCTGCAACTAGAACTCCATAACAAAATGGAGTGGTTAAGAGAAAGAACGGATCTCTGCAAGAGATGGCTAGATCTATGCTCAATGAGAATAATTTCCCCAAGTACTTCTGGGCAGAACCAGTAAACACTGCATGTTATGTATAAAACAGAATACTTATTAGGCCTTTTCTAAAGAAGACACCTTATGAATTGTGGAAAGGTAAAAGCCCCAACATATCTTATTTTCATGCATTTGGATGTGAATGCTTAATTGAGTACTAAGGATCAACTTGGAAAGTTTGATTCCAAAGTAGATAAAGGTATTTTTGTAGGATATTCTGAAATGTCTAAAGCATTTAGAATTTACAATTCCAGAACCTTTGTTATTGAAGAATCTGTTCATGTTAAGTTCAATGATGGTTTAAAGGCTGATAAGGAATTATCATATCTAGAAGATGATTTTGCAGGTCTTGATATAAACAAATCAGAAAATCAATAGCCTGATCTAACCAAGACAGAACCTGTGATTGAGCCAGATAGACAAGTGGAGTAGACAAGTCAGCAAACAGTCAATGACTACCACAGACAAGTCAAGATCTTCCCGTTGATCTCTAAAGGGACTGGAAGTTCAACACTCATCATCCTAAGGATCGTATTATTGGAAATCCATCTGAAGGAGTAAGAGCAATATCTACTTTAAAAGAGTCAAGCAATGTGGACTTTTTGTCATATGCTGCACAACACCAAATCATATTAATGTCATATGTCTGCACAACACCAAATCACTCTTTTTCAAATGGATGTAAAAGTGCTTTCCTAAATGGAATAATTGAAGAAGAAGTATATGTTAAACAATCCCTGGTTTTGAGGATCTTGATAAACTAGATCATGTTTTCAAACTTAAAAGGCACTATATGGTTTGAAACAAGCACCAGAGCTTGGCATGATAGACTTAGCTCTTTTCTCATGCATAATGGTTTTACTAGAGGACAAGTAGATACTACATTGTTTAAGAAAAGCCTCTAAAGAAAATTTTATTAAAGTTCAAATATATGTTGATGATATTATTTTTGGAGCAACTAGTGAAAAGATGTGCAAGACATTTTCCAATTGAGATGAGCATGATGGGAGAATTAAAGTTCTTTCTTGGATTACAAATCAAACAGACAAGTTGATGGAATTTACATCCATAAAAAAGTATACCAAGGAGATACTCAAAAAGTACAAAATGGAAAATGCCAAACTCATGAAAACTCCCATGCAATTCAATGCAAAACTAAGCAAAGATGATGATGGTAAAAAGGAAGACCAAACCGCTATAGAGGTATGATTGGCCTCTACTATACTTAACTTCAAGAAGACTGACATTCAGTTTAGTGTCTCTATGTGTGATAGATTCCAATCGACCCAAAAGAATCTCATCTAAAAGCTCTTAAAAGAATAGTTAGATATTTGCTTGGGACTACTAATCTTAGTTTGTTGTATTTAAGATCAAAAGAATACAGATTAGTGGGATTCTCGTGATCTGATTTTGCTTTGGAGACATAATAGAAAGAAAAACCACCAAGGGAGGATGTCACTTCATTGGGAAAGCTTAGTCTCCCTGGTCAAGTAAGAGGCAGACAACCATTGCCCTGTCTACCATCAAGAATATATTTTGGCTACGATTCTTGCGCTCTCAACTCTTATGGGTAAACATCAACTTGAGGATTATTCTATTTATGAGCATAACA